>CM038720.1:26042214-27467214 GCA_021613375.1 Megaleporinus macrocephalus | reverse complement strand
ATTTGTAACATGGTCTTGTTGCGTTTTTATTTAAAACAAGATGAGTACACAGCTGCACATCATTAAATTCCTTGTGCAAAGAAATGCTTGCATAGCAGAGGACGGTTTCAATCCATCGACCTCTGTAACATTTGTAACATGGTCTTGTTGCGTTTTTATTTAAAACAAGATGAGTACACAGCTGCACATCATTAAATTCCTTAACAAAAAGATTTGTTATATGGTCTCTTGCCCCAAGACAAACCTGCTTAGCAGAGGATGGTTTCGATCCATCGACCTCTGGGTTATGGGGCCCAGCACGCTTCCGCTGCGCCACTCTGCTAGACCATCACCCCAGATGGGACTCGAACCCACAATCCCTGGCTTAGGAGGCCAGTGCCTTATCCATTAGGCCACTGGGGCTTGAGAATGGGCTTCTTTCACACCTTTAATTGTTTTTGGAATCCATCCTGGATTTATGACAATTTGTTTTCATTTGAAACAAGGTAATTACACAAAGATTTGTAACATGGTCTTGTTGCGTTTTTATTTAAAACAAGATGAGTACACAGCTGCACATCATTAAATTCCTTAACAAAATGATTTGTTATATGGTCTCTTGCCCAAAGACAAACCTGCTTAGCAGAGGATGGTTTCGATCCATCGACCTCTGGGTTATGGGGCCAGCACGCTTCCGCTGCGCCACTCTGCTAGACCATCACCCCAGATGGGACTCGAACCCACAATCCCTGGCTTAGGAGGCCAGTGCCTTATCCATTAGGCCACTGGGGCTTGAGAATGGGCTTCTTTCACACCTTTAATTGTTTTTGGAATCCATCCTGGATTTATGACAATTTGTTTTCATTTGAAACAAGGTAATTACACAAAGATTTGTAACATGGTCTTGTTGCGTTTTTATTTAAAACAAGATGAGTACACAGCTGCACATCATTAAATTCCTTGTGCAAAGAAATGCTTGCATAGCAGAGGACGGTTTCCATCCATCGACCTCTGGAACATTTGTAACATGATCTTGTTGCGTTTTTATTTAAAACAAGATGAGTACACAGCTGCACATCATTAAATTCCTTTTGCAAAGAAATGCTTGCATAGCAGAGGACGGTTTCCATCCATCGACCTCTGTAACATTTGTAACATGGTCTTGTTGCGTTTTTATTTAAAACAAGATGAGTACACAGCTGCACATCATTAAATTTCTTAACAAAAAGATTTGTTATGTGGTCTCTTGCCCAAAGACAAACCTGCTTAGCAGAGGATGGTTGCGATCCATCGACCTCTGGGTCATGGGCCCAGCATGCTTCCGCTGCGCCACTCTGCTAGACCATCACCCCAGATGGGACTCCACCCCACAATCCCTGGCTTAGGAGGCCAGTGCCTTATCCATTAGACCGCTGGGGCTTGAGAATGGGCTTCTTTCACACCTTTAATTGTTTTTGGAATCCATCCTGGATTTATGACAATTTGTGTTCATTTAAAACAAGGTAATTACACAAAGATTTGTAACATGGTCTTGTTGCGTTTTTATTTAAAACAAGATGAGTACACAGCTGCACATCATTAAATTCCTTGTGCAAAGAAATGCTTGCATAGCAGAGGACGGTTTCCATCCATCGACCTCTGTAACATTTGTAACATGATCTTGTTGCGTTTTTATTTAAAACAAGATGAGTACACAGCTGCACATCATTAAATTCCTTGTGCAAAGAAATTCTTGCATAGCAGAGGATGGCTTTGATCCATCAACCTCTGGGTTATGGGCCCAGCACGCTTCCGCTGTGCCACTCTGCTAGACGGGCACCCACCATGGGGCAACTTTCACAGCTTTGTTTTGTTTGCATCCATTGTGAATTTATGACTAGTTGTGTTTTTATTTAAAACACGATAAGTACACAAATGCATGTCATTAAATTCCTTGTGCAAAGAAAACCCTCCTTAGCAGAGGATGGTTTCGATCCATCGACCTATGGGTTATGGGCCCAGCACGCGTCCGCTGTACCACTCTGCATGGGGCAACTTGCACAGCTTTGTTTAGTTTGCATCCATTGTGAATTCATGACTAGTTGTGTTTTTATTTAAAACACGATAAGTACACAAATGCATGTCATTAAGTTCCTTGTGCAAAGAAATTCTTGCATAGCAGAGGATGGTTTCGATCCATCGACCTCTGGGTTATGGGCCCAGCACGCTTCCGCTGCGCCACTCTGCTAGACGGGCACCCTGCATGGGACTCGAACCCATGATGCATGGCTTAGGAGGCCAGCGCTTCATGCATTCCTCTTCTGGGGCAACTTTCACAGCTTTGTTTATTTTGCATCCATTGTGAATTCATGACTAGCTGCGTTTTTATTTAAAAGACGATGAGTACACAGATGCACGTCATTAAATTCCTTGTGCAAAGAAAACCTTGCTTAGCAGAGGATGGTTTCGATCCATCGACCTATGGGTTATGGGCCCAGCACGCATCCGCTGTGCCACTCTGCTAGACGGGCACCCGGCATGGGGCAACTTTCACAGCTTTGTTTAGTTTGCATCCATTGTGAATTTATGACTAGTTGTGTTTTTATTTAAAAAACGATGAGTACACAGATGAACGTCATTAAATTCCTTGTTCAAAAAAAATCTTGCATAGCAGAGGATGATTTCAATCCATCGACCTCTGGGTTATGAACCTGGCACGCTACCGCTGCGCCACTCTGCTAGACGGGTATCTGGCATGGGGCAACTTTCACAGCTTTGTTTTGTTTGCATCCATTGTGAATTTATGTCTGGTTGTGTTTTTATTTAAAACACAACAAGTACACAAATGCACATCATTAAATTCCTTGTGCATAGAAATTCTTGAGTAGCAGGGGATGATTTCGATCCATCGACCTCTGGGTTATGGGCCCAGCACGCTTCCGCTGCGCCACTCTGCTAGACGGGCACCCACTTGGGACTCGAGCCCACAATCCCTGGCTTAGGAGACCAGTGCCTTATCCATTCGGCCGCTGGGGCTTGAGAATGGGCTTCTTTCACACCTTTAATTGTTTTTGGAATCCATCCTGGATTTATGACAATTTGTGTTCATTTGAAACAAGGTAATTACACAAAGATTTGTAACATGGTCTTGTTGCGTTTTTATTTAAAACAAGATGAGTACACAGCTGCACATCATTAAATTCCTTGTGCAAAGAAATTCTTGCATAGCAGATGATGGCTTCGATCCATCGACCTCTGGGTTATGGGCCCAGCACGCTTCCGCTGCGCCACTTTGCTAGACGGGCAACCAGCATGGGGCAACTTTCACAGCTTTGTTTTGTTTGCATCCATTGTGAATTTATGACTAGTTTTGTTTTTATTTAAAACACGATAAGTACACAAATGCATGTCATTAAATTCCTTGTGCATAGAAATTCTTGCATAGCAGAGGATGGTTTCGATCCATCGACTTCTGGGTTATGGGCCCAGCACGCTTCCGCTGCGCCACTCTGCTAGACGGGCACCCAGCATGGGACTCGAACCCATGATGCATGGCTTAGGAGGCCAGCGCTTCATGCATTAGGCGTCTGGGGCAACTTTCACAGCTTTGTTTATTTTGCATCCATTGTGAATTTATGACTAGTTGCGTTTTTATTTAAAACACAATGAGTACACAGATGCACGTCATTAAATTCCTCGTGCAAAGGAAACCTTGCTTAGCAAAGGATGGTTTCAATCCATGGACCTCTGGGTTATGGACCCAGCACGCTTCCGCTGCGCCGCTCTGCTTGACGGGCACCCACCATGGGACTCGAACCCATGATGCATGGCTTAGGAGGCCAGCGCTTCATGCATTAGGCTTCTGGGGCAACTTTCACAGCTTTGTTTATTTTGCATCCATTGTGAATTTATGACTAGCTGCGTTTTTATTTAAAACACGATGAGTACACAGATGCACGTCATTAAATTCCTTGTGCAAAGAAAACCTTGCTCAGCAGCGGTTGGTTTCGATCCATCGATCTATGGGTTATGGGTCCAGCACGCTTCCGCTGTGCCACTCTGCTAGACGGGCACCTAGCACGGGGCAACTTTCACAGCTTTGTTTAGTTTGCATCCATTGTGAATTTATGACTAGTTGTGTTTTTATTTAAAAAACGATGAGTACACAGATGCACATCATTAAATTCCTTGTGCAAAAAAATTATTGCATAGCAAAGGAGGTGTCAATCCATCGACCTCTGGGTTATGGGCTCAGTACGCTTCCGCTGCGCCACTCTGCTAGACATGCACCCAGCATGGGACTCGCACGCACAATCCCTGGCTTAGGAGACCAGTGCCTTATCCATTAGGCCGCTGGGGCTTGACAATGGGCTTCTTTCACACCTTTAATTGTTTTTGGAATCCATCCTGGATTTATGACAATTTGTGTTCATTTGAAACAAGGTAATTACACAAAGATTTGTAACATGGTCTTGTTGCGTTTTTATTTAAAACAAGATGAGTACACAGCTGCACATCATTAAATTTCTTAACAAAAAGATTTGTTATGTGGTCTCTTGCCCAAAGACAAACCTGCTTAGCAGAGGATGGTTGCGATCCATCGACCTCTGGGTCATGGGCCCAGCATGCTTCCGCTGCGCCACTCTGCTAGACCATCACCCCAGATGGGACTCCACCCCACAATCCCTGGCTTAGGAGGCCAGTGCCTTATCCATTAGACCGCTGGGGCTTGAGAATGGGCTTCTTTCACACCTTTAATTGTTTTTGGAATCCATCCTGGATTTATGACAATTTGTGTTCATTTAAAACAAGGTAATTACACAAAGATTTGTAACATGGTCTTGTTGCGTTTTTATTTAAAACAAGATGAGTACACAGCTGCACATCATTAAATTCCTTGTGCAAAGAAATGCTTGCATAGCAGAGGACGGTTTCCATCCATCGACCTCTGTAACATTTGTAACATGATCTTGTTGCGTTTTTATTTAAAACAAGATGAGTACACAGCTGCACATCATTAAATTCCTTGTGCAAAGAAATTCTTGCATAGCAGAGGATGGCTTTGATCCATCAACCTCTGGGTTATGGGCCCAGCACGCTCCTGCTGTGCCACTCTGCTAGACGGGCACCCAGCATGGGGCAACATTCACAGCTTTGTTTTGTTTGCATCCATTGTGAATTTATGACTAGTTGTGTTTTTATTTAAAACACGATAAGTACACAAATGCATGTCATTAAATTCCTTGTGCAAAGAAAACCCTCCTTAGCAGAGGATGGTTTCGATCCATCGACCTATGGGTTATGGGCCCAGCACGCGTCCGCTGTACCACTCTGCATGGGGCAACTTGCACAGCTTTGTTTAGTTTGCATCCATTGTGAATTTATGACTAGTTGTGTTTTTATTTAAAACACAATAAGTACACAAATGCATGTCATTAAGTTCCTTGTGCAAAGAAATTCTTGCATAGCAGAGGATGGTTTCGATCCATCGACCTCTGGGTTATGGGCCCAGCACGCTTCCGCTGCGCCACTCTGCTAGACGGGCACCCTGCATGGGACTCGAACCCATGATGCATGGCTTAGGAGGCCAGCGCTTCATGCATTAGGCGTCTGGGGCAACTTTCACAGCTTTGTTTATTTTGCATCCATTGTGAATTTATGACTAGTTGCGTTTTTATTTAAAACATGATGAGTACACAGATGTACGTCATTAAATTCCTCGTGCAAAGGAAACCTTGCTTAGCAGAGGATGGTCTCGATCCATCAAGCTCTGGGTTATTGGTCCAGCACGCTTCCGCTGCGCCACTCTGCTTGACGGGCACCCAGCATGGGACTCGAACCCATGATGCATGGCTTAGGAGGCCAGCGCTTCATGCATTCCTCTTCTGGGGCAACTTTCACAGCTTTGTTTATTTTGCATCCATTGTGAATTCATGACTAGCTGCGTTTTTATTTAAAAGACGATGAGTACACAGATGCACGTCATTAAATTCCTTGTGCAAAGAAAACCTTGCTTAGCAGAGGAAGGTTTCGATCCATCGACCTATGGGTTATGGGCCCAGCACGCATCCGCTGTGCCACTCTGCTAGACGGGCACCCGGCATGGGGCAACTTTCACAGCTTTGTTTAGTTTGCATCCATTGTGAATTTATGACTAGTTGTGTTTTTATTTAAAAAACGATGAGTACACAGATGAACGTCATTAAATTCCTTGTTCAAAAAAAATCTTGCATAGCAGAGGATGATTTCAATCCATCGACCTCTGGGTTATGAACCTGGCACGCTACCGCTGCGCCACTCTGCTAGACGGGTATCTGGCATGGGGCAACTTTCACAGCTTTGTTTTGTTTGCATCCATTGTGAATTTATGTCTGGTTGTGTTTTTATTTAAAACACAACAAGTACACAAATGCACATCATTAAATTCCTTGTGCATAGAAATTCTTGAGTAGCAGGGGATGATTTCGATCCATCGACCTCTGGGTTATGGGCCCAGCACGCTTCCGCTGCGCCACTCTGCTAGACGGGCACCCACTTGGGACTCGAGCCCACAATCCCTGGCTTAGGAGACCAGTGCCTTATCCATTCGGCCGCTGGGGCTTGAGAATGGGCTTCTTTCACACCTTTAATTGTTTTTGGAATCCATCCTGGATTTATGACAATTTGTGTTCATTTGAAACAAGGTAATTACACAAAGATTTGTAACATGGTCTTGTTGCGTTTTTATTTAAAACAAGATGAGTACACAGCTGCACATCATTAAATTCCTTGTGCAAAGAAATTCTTGCATAGCAGATGATGGCTTCGATCCATCGACCTCTGGGTTATGGGCCCAGCACGCTTCCGCTGCGCCACTTTGCTAGACGGGCAACCAGCATGGGGCAACTTTCACAGCTTTGTTTTGTTTGCATCCATTGTGAATTTATGACTAGTTGTGTTTTTATTTAAAACACGATAAGTACACAAATGCATGTCATTAAATTCCTTGTGCATAGAAATTCTTGCATAGCAGAGGATGGTTTCGATCCATCGACTTCTGGGTTATGGGCCCAGCACGCTTCCGCTGCGCCACTCTGCTAGACGGGCACCCAGCATGGGACTCGAACCCATGATGCATGGCTTAGGAGGCCAGCGCTTCATGCATTAGGCGTCTGGGGCAACTTTCACAGCTTTGTTTATTTTGCATCCATTGTGAATTTATGACTAGTTGCGTTTTTATTTAAAACACAATGAGTACACAGATGCACGTCATTAAATTCCTCGTGCAAAGGAAACCTTGCTTAGCAAAGGATGGTTTCAATCCATGGACCTCTGGGTTATGGACCCAGCACGCTTCCGCTGCGCCGCTCTGCTTGACGGGCACCCACCATGGGACTCGAACCCATGATGCATGGCTTAGGAGGCCAGCGCTTCATGCATTAGGCTTCTGGGGCAACTTTCACAGCTTTGTTTATTTTGCATCCATTGTGAATTTATGACTAGCTGCGTTTTTATTTAAAACACGATGAGTACACAGATGCACGTCATTAAATTCCTTGTGCAAAGAAAACCTTGCTCAGCAGAGGTTGGTTTCGATCCATCGATCTATGGGTTATGGGTCCAGCACGCTTCCGCTGTGCCACACTGCTAGACGGGCACCTAGCACGGGGCAACTTTCACAGCTTTGTTTAGTTTGCATCCATTGTGAATTTATGACTAGTTGTGTTTTTATTTAAAAAACGATGAGTACACAGATGCACATCATTAAATTCCTTGTGCAAAAAAATTATTGCATAGCAAAGGAGGTGTCAATCCATCGACCTCTGGGTTATGGGCTCAGCACGCTTCCGCTGCGCCACTCCGCTAGACATGCACCCAGCATGGGACTCGAACGCACAATCCCTGGCTTAGGAGACCAGTGCCTTATCCATTAGGCCGCTGGGGCTTGACAATGGGCTTCTTTCACACCTTTAATTGTTTTTGGAATCCATCCTGGATTTATGACAATTTGTGTTCATTTGAAACAAGGTAATTACACAAAGATTTGTAACATGGTCTTGTTGCGTTTTTATTTAAAACAAGATGAGTACACAGCTGCACATCATTAAATTCCTTGTGCAAAGAAATTCTTGCATAGCAGAGGATGGTTTTGATCCATCAACCTTTGGGTTATGGGCCCAGAACGCTTTCTCTGCACCACTCTGCTAGACGGGCACCCAGCATGGAGCAACTTTACCAGCTTTGTTTTTGTTTGCATCCATTGTGAATTTATGACTAGTTGTGTTTTTATTTAAAACACGATAAGTACACAAATGCATGTCATTAAATTCCTTGTGCAGAGAAATTCTTGCATAGCAGAGCATGGTTTCGATCCATCGACCTCTGGGTTATGGGCTCAGCACGCTTCCGCTGCGCCACTCTGCTAGACGGGCACCCAGCATGGGACTCGAACCCATGAGGCATGGCTTAGGAGGCCAGCGCTTTGTGCATTAGGCATCTGGGGCAACTTTCACAGCTTTGTTTATTTTGCATCCATTGTGAATTTATGACTAGTTGCGTTTTTATTTAACACACGACGAGTACACAGATGCACGTCATTAAATTCCTTGTGCAAAGGAAACCTTGCTTAGCAGAGGATGGTTTCGATCCATCGACCTCTGGGTTATGGGCCCAGCACGCTTCCGCTGCGCCACTCTGCTTGACGGGCACCCAGCATGGGACTCGAACCCATGACGCATGGCTTAGGAGGCCAGCGCTTCATGCAATAGGCTTCTGGGGCAACTTTCACAGCTTTGTTTATTTTGCATCCATTGTGAATTCATGACTAGCTGCGTTTTTATTTAAAACACGATGAGTACACAGATGCACGTCATTAAATTCCTCGTGCAAAGAAAACTTGCTTAGCAGAGGATGGTTTCGATCAATCGACCTATGAGTTATGGGCCCAGCACGCTTCCGCTGTGCCACTCTGCTAGATGGGCACCCGGCATGGGGCAACTTTCACAGCTTCGTTTTGTTTGCATCCATTGTGAATTTATGACTAGTTGTGTTTTTATTTAAAACACAATGAGTACACTAATACATGTCATTAAATTCCTTGTGCAAAGAAATTCTTGCATAGCAGAGGATGGTTTCGATCCATTGACCTCTGTAACATTTGTAACATGGTCTTGTTGCGTTTTTATTTAAAACAAGATGAGTACACAGCTGCACATCATTAAATTCCTTAACAAAAAGATTTGTTATATGGTCTCTTGCCCAAAGACAAACCTGCTTAGCAGAGGATGGTTGCGATCCATCAACCTCTGGGTCATGGGCCCAGCACGCTTCCGCTGTGCCACTCTGCTAGACGGGCACCCAGCATGGGGCAACTTTCACAGCTTTGTTTAGTTTGCATCCATTGTGAATTTATGACTAATTGTGTTTTTATTTAAAAAACGATGAGTCCACAGATGCACGTCATTAAATTCCTTGTGCAAAGAAATTCTTGCATAGAAGAGGATGGTTTCGATCAATCGACCTATGTGTTATGGGCCCAGCACGCTTCCGCTGTGCCACTCTGCTAGACGGGGACCCGGCATGGGGCAACTTTCACAGCTTTGTTTTGTTTAAATTAGCAGAGGATGGTTTCGATCAATCGACCTATGGGTTATGGGCCCAGCACGCTTCCGCTGTGCCACTCTGCTAGACGGGCACCCAGCATAGGGCAACTTTCACAGCTTTGTTTAGTTTGCATCCATTGTGAATTTATGACTAGTTGCGTTTTTATTTAAAACACGATGAATACACCGATGCACGTCATTAAATTCCGTGTGCAAAGAAAATCTTGCATAGCAGAGTATGGTTGCGATCCATTGACCTCTGGGTTATGGGCAGGCACGCTTCCTCTGCGCCACTCTGCTAGACTATTACCTAGTTGGGACTCGAACCCACAATCCCTGGCTTAGGTTTAGGAGGCCAGTGCCTTATCCATTAGGCCGCTGGGGCTTGAGAATGGGCTCCTTTCACACCTTTAATTGTTTTTGGAATCCATCCTGGATTTATGACAATTTGTGTTCATTTAAAACAAGTTAATTACACAAAGATTTGTAACATGGTCGTGTTGCGTTTTTATTTAAAACAAGATTAGTACACAGCTGCACATCATTAAATTCCTTGTGCTAAGAAAATCTTGCATAGCAGAGGATGGTTTCGATTCATCGACCTATGGGTTATGGGCCCAGCACGCTTCCACTGCGCCACTCTGTTAGACCATCACCCCAGTTGGCGCTCGAACCCACAACCCGTGGCTTAGGAGGCCGGTGCCTTATCCATTAGGCCGCTGGGGCTTGAGAATGGGCTTCTTTCACACCTTTAATTGTTTTTGGAATCCATCCTGGATTCATGACAATTTGTGTTCATTTGAAACAAGGTAATTACACAAAGGTTTGTAACATGGTCTCTTGCGCAAAGTCAAACTTACAAACTTGCATCTTTCACGGCTTTCATTATTTTGCATCCATTGTGAATTTATGACTAGTTGCGTTTTTATTTAAAACACGATGAGTATACACATCCACGTCATTAAATTCCTCGTCCAAAGAAAATCTTGCTTAGCAGAGGAGGTTTCGATACATCGACATCTGGGTTATGGGCCCAGCACGCTTCCGCTGTGCCACTCTGCTAGACTGGCACCCTGCATGGGGCAACTTTCACAGCTTTGTTTAGTTTGCATCCATTGTGAATTTATGACTAGTTGTGTTTTTATTTAAAACACGATGAGTACACAGCAGCACATCATTAAATTCCTTGTGCAAAGAAATACTTCCATAGCAGAGGATGGTTTCGATCCATCAACCTCTTGGTTATGGGCCCAGCACGCTTCCGCTGTGCCACCGGGGCTTGACAGGCAACCAGCATGGGACTCGAACCCATGATGCATGCCTTAGGAGGCCAGCGCTTCATGCATTAGGCATCTGGGGCAACTTTCACAGCTTTGTTTATTTTGCATCCATTGTGAATGTATGACTAGCTGCATTTTAATTTAAAACACGATGAGTACACAGATGCACGTCATTAAATTCCTTGTGCAAAGAAAACCTTGCTTGGCAGAGGATGGTTTCGATCCATCAACCTATGGGTTATGGGCACAGCACGCATCCGCTGTGCCACTCTGCTAGACTTGCACCTAGCATGTGGCAACTTTCACAGCTTTGTTTAGTTTGCATCCATTGTGCATTTATGACTAGTTGTGTTTTTATTTAAAAAAAGATAAGTACACAGATGCACGTCATTAAATTCCTTTTGCAAAAAAATTCTTGCATAGCAAAGGATGGTTTCAATCCATCGACCTCTGGGTTATGGGCCCAGCACGCTACCACTGCGCCACTCTGCTAGTCGGGCATCTGGCATGGGGCAACTTTCACAGCTTTGTTTTGTTTGCATCCATTGTGAATTTATGACTAGTTGTGTTTTTATTTAAAAAACGATAAGTACACAGATGCACGTCATTAAATTCCTTGTGCAAAGAAATTCTTACATAGCAGATGATGGCTTCGATCCATCGACCTCTGGGTTATGGGCCCAGCACGCTTCCGCTGCGCCACTTTGCTAGACGGGCAACCAGCATGGGGCAACTTTCACAGCTTTGTTTATTTTGCATCCATTGTGAATTCATGACTAGTTGCGTTTTTATTTAAAACACGACGAGTACACAGATGCACGTCATTAAATTCCTCGTGCAAAGGAAACCTTGCTTAGCAAAGGATGGTTTCAATTCATGGACCTCTGGGTTATGGGCCCAGCACGCTTCCGCTGCGCCACTCTGCTTGACGGGCACCCAGCATGGGACTCGAACCCATGATGCATGGCTTAGGAGGCCAGCGCTTCATGCATTAGGCTTCTGGGGCAACTTTCACAGCTTTGTTTATTTTGCATCCATTGTGAATTTATGACTAGCTGCGTTTTTATTTAAAACACGATGAGTACACAGATGCACGTCATTAAATTCCTTGTGCAAAGAAAACCTTGCTCAGCAGAGGATGGTTTCGATCCATCGATCTATGGGTTATGGGTCCAGCACGCGTCCGCTGTGCCACTCTGCTAGACGGGCACCCAGCATGGGGCAACTTTCACAGCTTTGTTTAGTTTGCATCCATTGTGAATTTATGACTAGTTGTGTTTTTATTTAAAAAACGATGAGTACACAGATGCACATCATTAAATTCCTTGTGCAAAAAAATTATTGCATAGCAAAGGAGGTTTCAATCCATCGACTTCTGGGTTATGAACCCAGCACGCTACCGCTGCGCCGCTCTGCTAGATGGGCATCTGGCATGGGGCAACTTTCACAGCTTTGTTTTGTTTGCATCCATTGTGAATTTATGTCTGGTTGTGTTTTTATTTAAAACACAACAAGTACACGTCATTAAATTCCTTGTGCATAGAAATTCTTGAACAGCAGAGGATAGTTTCCATCCATCGACCTATGGGTTATGGGCCCAGCACGCTTCCGCTGCGCCACTCTGCTAGATGGGCACCCACTTGGGACTCAAACCCACAATCCCTGGCTTAGAAGACCAGTGCCTTATCCATTAGGCCGCTGGGGCTTGAGAATGGGCTTCTTTCACACCTTTAATTGTTTTTGGAATCCATCCTGGATTTATGACAATTTGTGTTCATTTGAAACAAGGTAATTACACAAAGATTTGTAACATGGTCTTGTTGCGTTTTTATTTAAAACAAGATGAGTACACAGCTGCACATCATTAAATTCCTTGTGCAAATAAATTCTTGCATAGCAGAGGATGGTTTCGATCCATCGACCTCTGGGTTATGGGCCCAGCACGCTTCCGCTGCGCCACTCTGCTAGACGGGCACCCAGCATGGGGCAACTTTCACAGCTTTGTTTTGTTTGCATCCATTGTGAATTTATGACTTGTTGTGTTTTTATTTAAAACATGAGAAGTACACAAATGCATGTCATTAAATTCCTTGTGCAAAGAAATTCTTGCATAGCAGAGGATGGTTTCGATCCATCGACCTCTGGGTTATGGGCCCAGCACGCTTCCGCTGCGCCACTCTGCTAGACGGGCGCCCTGCATGGGACTCGAACCCATGATGCATGGCTTAGGAGGCCAGCGCTTCATGCATTAGGCGTCTGGGGCAACTTTCACAGCTTTGATTATTTTGCATCCATTGTGAATTTATGACTAGTTGCGTTTTTATTTAAAACACGATGAGTACACAAATGCACGTCATTAAATTCCTCGTGCAAAGGAAACCTTGCTTAGCAGAGGATGGTTTCGATCCATCGACCTCTGGGTTATGGGCCCAGCACGCTTCCACTGCGCCACTCTGCTTGACTGGCACCTAGCATGGGACTCGAACCCATGATGCATGGCTTAGGAGGCCAGCGCTTCATGAATTAGGCTTCTGGGGCAACTTTCACAGCTTTGTTTATTTCGCATCCATTGTGAATTTATGACTAGCTGCGTTTTTATTTAAAACACAATGAGTACACAGATGCACCTCATTAAATTCCTTGTGCAAAGAAAACCTTGCTTAGCAGAGGATGGTTTCGATTCATCGACCTATGGGTTATGGGCCCAGCACGCTTCCGCTGTGCCACTCTGCTAGACGGGCACCCAGCATGAGGCAAATTTCACAGCTTTGTTTAGTTTGCATCCATTGTGAATTTATGACTAGTTGTGTTTTTATTTAAAACACGATGAGTACTCAGATGCACATCATTAAATTCCTTGTGCAAAAAAATTCTTGCGTAGCAAAGGATGGTTTCAATCCATGGATCTCTGGGTTATGGGCCCAGCACGCTTCCGCTGTGCCACTCTGCTACACTAGCACCCAGCATGGGACTCAAACCCATGATGCATGGCTTAGGAGGCCAGCGCTTAATGCATTAGGCTTCTGGGGCAACTTTCACAGCTTTGTTTATTTTGCATCCATTGTGAATTTATGACTAGTTGCGTTTTTATTTAAAACACGATGAGTACACAGATGCACGTCATTAAATTCCTCGTGCAAAGAAAACTTGCTTAGCAGAGGATGGTTTCGATCAATCGACCTATGGGTTATGGGCCCAGCACGCTTCCGCTGTGCCACTCTGCTAGATGGGCACCTGGCATGGGGCAACTTTCACAGCTTTGTTTTGTTTGCATCCATTGTGAATTTATGACTAGTTGTGTTTTTATTTAAAACACGATGAGTACACTGATACATGTCATTAAATTCCTTGTGCAAAGAAATTCTTGCATAGCAGAGGACGGTTTCGATCCATTGACCTCTGGGTCATGGGCCAGGCACGCTTCCTCTGCGACACTCTGCTAGACTATCACCCAGTTGGGACCCGAACCCACAATCCCTGGCTTAGGAGAACAGTGCCTTATCCATTAGGCCGCTGGGGCCTGAGAATGGGCTTCTTTCACACCTTTAATTGTTTTTGGAATCCATCCTGGATTTATGACAATTTGTGTTCATTTGAAACAAGGTAATTACACAAAGATTTGTAACATGGTCTTGTTGCGTTTTTATTTAAAACAAGATGAGTACACAGCTGCACATCATTAAATTCCTTAACAAAATGATTTGTTATATGGTCTCTTGCCCAAAGACAAACCTGCTTAGCAGAGGATGGTTTCGATCCATCTACCTCTGGGTTATGGGGCCAGCACGCTTCCGCTGCGCCATCACCCCAGATGGGACTCGAACCCACAATCCCTGGCTTAGGAGGCCAGTGCCTTATCCATTAGGCCACTGGGGCTTGAGAATGGCCTTCTTTCACACCTTTAATTGTTTTTGGAATCCATCCTGGATTTATGACAATTTGTTTTCATTTGAAACAAGGTAATTACACAAAGATTTGTAACATGGTCTTGTTGCGTTTTTATTTATAACAAGATGAGTACACAGCTGCACATCATTAAATTCCTTGTGCAAAGAAATGCTTGCATAGCAGAGGACGGTTTCCATCCATCGACCTCTGTAACATTTGTAACATGGTCTTGTTGCGTTTTTATTTAAAACAAGATGAGTACACAGCTGCACATCATTAAATTCCTTGTGCAAAGAAATGCTTGCATAGCAGAGGACGGTTTCCATCCATCGACCTCTGTAACATTTGTAACATGGTCTTGTTGCGTTTTTATTTAAAACAAGATGAGTACACAGCTGCACATCATTAAATTCCTTAACAAAAAGATTTGTTATATGGTCTCTTGCCCAAAGACAAACCTGCGTAGCAGAGGATGGTTTCGATCCATCGACCTCTGGGTTATGGGCCCAGCACGCTTCCGCTGCGCCACTCTGCTAGACCATCACCCCAGATGGGACTCGAACCCACAATCCCTGGCTTAGGAGGCCAGTGCCTTATCCATTAGGCCACTGGGGCTTGAGAATGGGCTTCTTTCACACCTTTAATAGTTTTTGGAATCCATCCTGGATTTATGACAATTTGTGTTCATTTAAAACAAGGTAATTACACAAAGATTTGTAACATGGTCTTGTTGCGTTTTTATTTAAAACAAGATGAGTACACAGCTGCACATCATTAAATTCCTTGTGCAAAGAAATGCTTGCATAGCAGAGGACGGTTTCCATCCATCGACCTCTGTAACATTTGTAACATGATCTTGTTGCGTTTTTATTTAAAACAAGATGAGTACACAGCTGCACATCATTAAATTCCTTGTGCAAAGAAATGCTTGCATAGCAGAGGACGGTTTCCATCCATCGACCTCTGTAACATTTGTAACATGGTCTTGTTGCGTTTTTATTTAAAACAAGATGAGTACACAGCTGCACATCATTAAATTTCTTAACAAAAAGATTTGTTATGTGGTCTCTTGCCCAAAGACAAACCTGCTTAGCAGAGGACGGTTGCGATCCATCGACCTCTGGGTCATGGGCCCAGCATGCTTCCGCTGCGCCACTCTGCTAGACCATCACCCCAGATGGGACTCCACCCCACAATCCCTGGCTTAGGAGGCCAGTGCCTTATCCATTAGACCGCTGGGGCTTGAGAATGGGCTTCTTTCACACCTTTAATTGTTTTTGGAATCCATCCTGGATTTATGACAATTTGTGTTCATTTAAAACAAGGTAATTACACAAAGATTTGTAACATGGTCTTGTTGCGTTTTTATTTAAAACAAGATGAGTACACAGCTGCACATCATTAAATTCCTTGTGCAAAGAAATGCTTGCATAGCAGAGGACGGTTTCCATCCATCGACCTCTGTAACATTTGTAACATGATCTTGTTGCGTTTTTATTTAAAACAAGATGAGTACACAGCTGCACATCATTAAATTCCTTGTGCAAAGAAATTCTTGCATAGCAGAGGATGGCTTTGATCCATCAACCTCTGGATTATGGGCCCAGCACGCTTCCGCTGCGCCACTCTGCTAGACGGGCACCCAGCATGGGGCAACTTTCACAGCTTTATTTTGTTTGCATCCATTGTGAATTTATGACTAGTTGTGTTTTTATTTAAAACACGATAAGTACACAAATGCATGTCATTAAATTCCTTGTGCAAAGAAAACCCTCCTTAGCAGAGGATGGTTTCGATCCATCAACCTCTTGGTTATGGGCCCAGCACGCTTCCGCTGTGCCACCAGGGCTTGACAGGCAACCAGCATGGGACTCGAACCCATGATGCATGCCTTAGGAGGCCAGCGCTTCATGCATTAGGCATCTGGGGCAACTTTCACAGCTTTGTTTATTTTGCATCCATTGTGAATGTATGACTAGCTGCATTTTAATTTAAAACACGATGAGTACACAGATGCACGTCATTAAATTCCTTGTGCAAAGAAAACCTTGCTTGGCAGAGGATGGTTTCGATCCATCAACCTATGGGTTATGGGCACAGCACGCATCCGCTGTGCCACTCTGCTAGACTTGCACCTAGCATGTGGCAACTTTCACAGCTTTGTTTAGTTTGCATCCATTGTGCATTTAAGACTAGTTGTGTTTTTATTTAAAAAAAGATAAGTACACAGATGCACGTCATTAAATTCCTTTTGCAAAAAAATTCTTGCATAGCAAAGGATGGTTTCAATCCATCGACCTCTGGGTTATGGGCCCAGCACGCTACCACTGCGCCACTCTGCTAGTCGGGCATCTGGCATGGGGCAACTTTCACAGCTTTGTTTTGTTTGCATCCATTGTGAATTTATGACTAGTTGTGTTTTTATTTAAAAAACGATAAGTACACAGATGCACGTCATTAAATTCCTTGTGCAAAGAAATTCTTACATAGCAGATGATGGCTTCGATCCATCGACCTCTGGGTTATGGGCCCAGCACGCTTCCGCTGCGCCACTTTGCTAGACGGGCAACCAGCATGGGGCAACTTTCACAGCTTTGTTTATTTTGCATCCATTGTGAATTCATGACTAGTTGCGTTTTTATTTAAAACACGACGAGTACACAGATGCACGTCATTAAATTCCTCGTGCAAAGGAAACCTTGCTTAGCAAAGGATGGTTTCAATTCAGGGACCTCTGGGTTATGGGCCCAGCACGCTTCCGCTGCGCCACTCTGCTTGACGGGCACCCAGCATGGGACTCGAACCCATGATGCATGGCTTAGGAGGCCAGCGCTTCATGCATTAGGCTTCTGGGGCAACTTTCACAGCTTTGTTTATTTTGCATCCATTGTGAATTTATGACTAGCTGCGTTTTTATTTAAAACACGATGAGTACACAGATGCACGTCATTAAATTCCTTGTGCAAAGAAAACCTTGCTCAGCAGAGGATGGTTTCGATCCATCGATCTATGGGTTATGGGTCCAGCACGCGTCCGCTGTGCCACTCTGCTAGACGGGCACCCAGCATGGGGCAACTTTCACAGCTTTGTTTAGTTTGCATCCATTGTGAATTTATGACTAGTTGTGTTTTTATTTAAAAAACGATGAGTACACAGATGCACATCATTAAATTCCTTGTGCAAAAAAATTATTGCATAGCAAAGGAGGTTTCAATCCATCGACTTCTGGGTTATGAACCCAGCACGCTACCGCTGCGCCGCTCTGCTAGATGGGCATCTGGCATGGGGCAACTTTCACAGCTTTGTTTTGTTTGCATCCATTGTGAATTTATGTCTGGTTGTGTTTTTATTTAAAACACAACAAGTACACGTCATTAAATTCCTTGTGCATAGAAATTCTTGAACAGCAGAGGATAGTTTCCATCCATCGACCTATGGGTTATGGGCCCAGCACGCTTCCGCTGCGCCACTCTGCTAGATGGGCACCCACTTGGGACTCAAACCCACAATCCCTGGCTTAGAAGACCAGTGCCTTATCCATTAGGCCGCTGGGGCTTGAGAATGGGCTTCTTTCACACCTTTAATTGTTTTTGGAATCCATCCTGGATTTATGACAATTTGTGTTCATTTGAAACAAGGTAATTACACAAAGATTTGTAACATGGTCTTGTTGCGTTTTTATTTAAAACAAGATGAGTACACAGCTGCACATCATTAAATTCCTTGTGCAAATAAATTCTTGCATAGCAGAGGATGGTTTCGATCCATCGACCTCTGGGTTATGGGCCCAGCACGCTTCCGCTGCGCCACTCTGCTAGACGGGCACCCAGCATGGGGCAACTTTCACAGCTTTGTTTTGTTTGCATCCATTGTGAATTTATGACTTGTTGTGTTTTTATTTAAAACATGAGAAGTACACAAATGCATGTCATTAAATTCCTTGTGCAAAGAAATTCTTGCATAGCAGAGGATGGTTTCGATCCATCGACCTCTGGGTTATGGGCCCAGCACGCTTCCGCTGCGCCACTCTGCTAGACGGGCGCCCTGCATGGGACTCGAACCCATGATGCATGGCTTAGGAGGCCAGCGCTTCATGCATTAGGCGTCTGGGGCAACTTTCACAGCTTTGATTATTTTGCATCCATTGTGAATTTATGACTAGTTGCGTTTTTATTTAAAACACGATGAGTACACAAATGCACGTCATTAAATTCCTCGTGCAAAGGAAACCTTGCTTAGCAGAGGATGGTTTCGATCCATCGACCTCTGGGTTATGGGCCCAGCACGCTTCCACTGCGCCACTCTGCTTGACTGGCCCCTAGCGTGTGACTCGAACCCATGATGCATGGCTTAGGAGGCCAGCGCTTCATGAATTAGGCTTCTGGGGCAACTTTCAGAGCTTTGTTTATTTTGCATCCATTGTGAATTTATGACTAGCTGCGTTTTTATTTAAAACACAATGAGTACACAGATGCACCTCATTAAATTCCTTGTGCAAAGAAAACCTTGCTTAGCAGAGGATGGTTTCGATTCATCGACCTATGGGTTATGGGCCCAGCACGCTTCCGCTGTGCCACTCTGCTAGACGGGCACCCAGCATGGGGCAACTTTCACAGCTTTGTTTAGTTTGCATCCATTGTGAATTTATGACTAGTTGTGTTTTTATTTAAAAAACGATGAGTACTCAGATGCACATCATTAAATTCCTTGTGCAAAAAAATTCTTGCGTAGCAAAGGATGGTTTCAATCCATGGATCTCTGGGTTATGGGCCCAGCACGCTTCCGCTGTGCCACTCTGCTACACTAGCACCCAGCATGGGACTCAAACCCATGATGCATGGCTTAGGAGGCCAGCGCTTAATGCATTAGGCTTCTGGGGCAACTTTCACAGCTTTGTTTATTTTGCATCCATTGTGAATTTATGACTAGTTGCGTTTTTATTTAAAACACGATGAGTACACAGATGCACGTCATTAAATTCCTCGTGCAAAGAAAACTTGCTTAGCAGAGGATGGTTTCGATCAATCGACCTATGGGTTATGGGCCCAGCACGCTTCCGCTGTGCCACTCTGCTAGATGGGCACCTGGCATGGGGCAACTTTCACAGCTTTGTTTTGTTTGCATCCATTGTGAATTTATGACTAGTTGTGTTTTTATTTAAAACACGATGAGTACACTGATACATGTCATTAAATTCCTTGTGCAAAGAAATTCTTGCATAGCAGAGGACGGTTTCGATCCATTGACCTCTGGGTCATGGGCCAGGCACGCTTCCTCTGCGACACTCTGCTAGACTATCACCCAGTTGGGACCCGAACCCACAATCCCTGGCTTAGGAGAACAGTGCCTTATCCATTAGGCCGCTGGGGCCTGAGAATGGGCTTCTTTCACACCTTTAATTGTTTTTGGAATCCATCCTGGATTTATGACAATTTGTGTTCATTTGAAACAAGGTAATTACACAAAGATTTGTAACATGGTCTTGTTGCGTTTTTATTTAAAACAAGATGAGTACACAGCTGCACATCATTAAATTCCTTAACAAAATGATTTGTTATATGGTCTCTTGCCCAAAGACAAACCTGCTTAGCAGAGGATGGTTTCGATCCATCTACCTCTGGGTTATGGGGCCAGCACGCTTCCGCTGCGCCATCACCCCAGATGGGACTCGAACCCACAATCCCTGGCTTAGGAGGCCAGTGCCTTATCCATTAGGCCACTGGGGCTTGAGAATGGCCTTCTTTCACACCTTTAATTGTTTTTGGAATCCATCCTGGATTTATGACAATTTGTTTTCATTTGAAACAAGGTAATTACACAAAGATTTGTAACATGGTCTTGTTGCGTTTTTATTTATAACAAGATGAGTACACAGCTGCACATCATTAAATTCCTTGTGCAAAGAAATGCTTGCATAGCAGAGGACGGTTTCCATCCATCGACCTCTGTAACATTTGTAACATGGTCTTGTTGCGTTTTTATTTAAAACAAGATGAGTACACAGCTGCACATCATTAAATTCCTTGTGCAAAGAAATGCTTGCATAGCAGAGGACGGTTTCCATCCATCGACCTCTGTAACATTTGTAACATGGTCTTGTTGCGTTTTTATTTAAAACAAGATGAGTACACAGCTGCACATCATTAAATTCCTTAACAAAAAGATTTGTTATATGGTCTCTTGCCCAAAGACAAACCTGCGTAGCAGAGGATGGTTTCGATCCATCGACCTCTGGGTTATGGGCCCAGCACGCTTCCGCTGCGCCACTCTGCTAGACCATCACCCCAGATGGGACTCGAACCCACAATCCCTGGCTTAGGAGGCCAGTGCCTTATCCATTAGGCCACTGGGGCTTGAGAATGGGCTTCTTTCACACCTTTAATAGTTTTTGGAATCCATCCTGGATTTATGACAATTTGTGTTCATTTAAAACAAGGTAATTACACAAAGATTTGTAACATGGTCTTGTTGCGTTTTTATTTAAAACAAGATGAGTACACAGCTGCACATCATTAAATTCCTTGTGCAAAGAAATGCTTGCATAGCAGAGGACGGTTTCCATCCATCGACCTCTGTAACATTTGTAACATGATCTTGTTGCGTTTTTATTTAAAACAAGATGAGTACACAGCTGCACATCATTAAATTCCTTGTGCAAAGAAATGCTTGCATAGCAGAGGACGGTTTCCATCCATCGACCTCTGTAACATTTGTAACATGGTCTTGTTGCGTTTTTATTTAAAACAAGATGAGTACACAGCTGCACATCATTAAATTTCTTAACAAAAAGATTTGTTATGTGGTCTCTTGCCCAAAGACAAACCTGCTTAGCAGAGGACGGTTGCGATCCATCGACCTCTGGGTCATGGGCCCAGCATGCTTCCGCTGCGCCACTCTGCTAGACCATCACCCCAGATGGGACTCCACCCCACAATCCCTGGCTTAGGAGGCCAGTGCCTTATCCATTAGACCGCTGGGGCTTGAGAATGGGCTTCTTTCACACCTTTAATTGTTTTTGGAATCCATCCTGGATTTATGACAATTTGTGTTCATTTAAAACAAGGTAATTACACAAAGATTTGTAACATGGTCTTGTTGCGTTTTTATTTAAAACAAGATGAGTACACAGCTGCACATCATTAAATTCCTTGTGCAAAGAAATGCTTGCATAGCAGAGGACGGTTTCCATCCATCGACCTCTGTAACATTTGTAACATGATCTTGTTGCGTTTTTATTTAAAACAAGATGAGTACACAGCTGCACATCATTAAATTCCTTGTGCAAAGAAATTCTTGCATAGCAGAGGATGGCTTTGATCCATCAACCTCTGGGTTATGGGCCCAGCACGCTTCCGCTGCGCCACTCTGCTAGACGGGCACCCAGCATGGGGCAACTTTCACAGCTTTATTTTGTTTGCATCCATTGTGAATTTATGACTAGTTGTGTTTTTATTTAAAACACGATAAGTACACAAATGCATGTCATTAAATTCCTTGTGCAAAGAAAACCCTCCTTAGCAGAGGATGGTTTCGATCCATCGACCTATGGGTTATGGGCCCAGCACGCGTCCGCTGTACCACTCTGCATGGGGCAACTTGCACAGCTTTGTTTAGTTTGCATCCATTGTGAATTTATGACTAGTTGTGTTTTTATTTAAAACACGATAAGTACACAAATGCATGTCATTAAGTTCCTTGTGCAAAGAAATTCTTGCATAGCAGAGGATGGTTTCGATCCATCGACCTCTGGGTTATGGGCCCAGCACGCTTCCGCTGGGCCACTCTGCTAGACGGGCACCCTGCATGGGACTCGAACCCATGATGCATGGCTTAGGAGGCCAGCGCTTCATGCATTAGGCGTCTGGGGCAACTTTCACAGCTTTGTTTATTTTGCATCCATTGTGAATTTATGACTAGTTGCGTTTTTATTTAAAACATGATGAGTACACAGATGCACGTCATTAAATTCCTCGTGCAAAGGAAACCTTGCTTAGCAGAGGATGGTTTCGATCCATCAAGCTCTGGGTTATGGGTCCAGCACGCTTCCGCTGCGCCACTCTGCTTGACGGGCACCCAGCATGGGACTCGAACCCATGATGCATGGCTTAGGAGGCCAGCGCTTCATGCATTCCTCTTCTGGGGCAACTTTCACAGCTTTGTTTATTTTGCATCCATTGTGAATTCATGACTAGCTGCGTTTTTATTTAAAAGACGATGAGTACACAGATGCACGTCATTAAATTCCTTGTGCAAAGAAAACCTTGCTTAGCAGAGGATGGTTTCGATCCATCGACCTATGGGTTATGGGCCCAGCACGCATCCGCTGTGCCACTCTGCTAGACGGGCACCCGGCATGGGGCAACTTTCACAGCTTTGTTTAGTTTGCATCCATTGTGAATTTATGACTAGTTGTGTTTTTATTTAAAAAACGATGAGTACACAGATGAACGTCATTAAATTCCTTGTTCAAAAAAAATCTTGCATAGCAGAGGATGATTTCAATCCATCGACCTCTGGGTTATGAACCTGGCACGCTACCGCTACGCCACTCTGCTAGACGGGTATCTGGCATGGGGCAACTTTCACAGCTTTGTTTTGTTTGCATCCATTGTGAATTTATGTCTGGTTGTGTTTTTATTTAAAACACAACAAGTACACAAATGCACATCATTAAATTCCTTGTGCATAGAAATTCTTGAGTAGCAGGGGATGATTTCGATCCATCGACCTCTGGGTTAGGGGCCCAGCACGCTTCCGCTGCGCCACTCTGCTAGACGGGCACCCACTTGGGACTCGAACCCACAATCCCTGGCTTAGGAGACCAGTGCCTTATCTATTCGGCCGCTGGGGCTTGAGAATGGGCTTCTTTCACACCTTTAATTGTTTTTGAAATCCATCCTGGATTTATGACAATTTGTGTTCATTTGAAACAAGGTAATTACACAAAGATTTGTAACATGGTCTTGTTGCGTTTTTATTTAAAACAAGATGAGTACACAGCTGCACATCATTAAATTCCTTGTGCAAAGAAATTCTTGCATAGCAGATGATGGCTTCGATCCATCGACCTCTGGGTTATGGGCCCAGCACGCTTCCGCTGCGCCACTTTGCTAGACGGGCAACCAGCATGGGGCAACTTTCACAGCTTTGTTTTGTTTGCATCCATTGTGAATTTATGACTAGTTGTGTTTTTATTTAAAACACGATAAGTACACAAATGCATGTCATTAAATTCCTTGTGCATAGAAATTCTTGCATAGCAGAGGATGGTTTCGATCCATCGACTTCTGGGTTATGGGCCCAGCACGCTTCCGCTGCGCCACTCTGCTAGACGGTCACCCAGCATGGGACTCGAACCCATGATGCATGGCTTAGGAGGCCAGCGCTTCATGCATTAGGCGTCTGGGGCAACTTTCAAAGCTTTGTTTATTTTGCATCCATTGTGAATTTATGACTAGTTGCGTTTTTATTTAAAACACAATGAGTACACAGATGCACGTCATTAAATTCCTCGTGCAAAGGAAACCTTGCTTAGCAAAGGATGGTTTCAATCCATGGACCTCTGGGTTATGGACCCAGCACGCTTCCGCTGCGCCGCTCTGCTTGACGGGCACCCACTATGGGACTCGAACCCATGATGCATGGCTTAGGAGGCCAGCGCTTCATGCATTAGGCTTCTGGGGCAACTTTCACAGCTTTGTTTATTTTGCATCCATTGTGAATTTATGACTAGCTGCGTTTTTATTTAAAACACGATGAGTACACAGATGCACGTCATTAAATTCCTTGTGCAAAGAAAACCTTGCTCAGCAGAGGTTGGTTTCGATCCATCGATCTATGTGTTATGGGTCCAGCACGCTTCCGCTGTGCCACTCTGCTAGACGGGCACCTAGCACGGGGCAACTTTCACAGCTTTGTTTAGTTTGCATCCATTGTGAATTTATGACTAGTTGTGTTTTTTATTTAAAAAACGATGAGTACACAGATGCACATCATTAAATTCCTTGTGCAAAAAAATTATTGCATAGCAAAGGAGGTGTCGATCCATCGACCTCTGGGTTATGGGCTCAGAACGCTTCCGCTGCGCCACTTTGCTAGACATGCACCCAGCATGGGACTCGAACGCACAATCCCTGGCTTAGGAGACCAGTGCCTTATCCATTAGGCCGCTGGGGCTTGACAATGGGCTTCTTTCACACCTTTAATTGTTTTTGGAATCCATCCTGGATTTATGACAATTTGTGTTCATTTGAAACAAGGTAATTACACAAAGATTTGTAACATGGTCTTGTTGCGTTTTTATTTAAAACAAGATGAGTACACAGCTGCACATCATTAAATTCCTTGTGCAAAGAAATTCTTGCATAGCAGAGGATGGCTTTGATCCATCAACCTTTGGGTTATGGGCCCAGAACGCTTTCTCTGCACCACTCTGCTAGACGGGCACCCAGCATGGAGCAACTTTAACAGCTTTGTTTTGTTTGCATCCATTGTGAATTTATGACCAGTTGTGTTTTTATTTAAAACACGATAAGTACACAAATGCATGTCATTAAATTCCTTGTGCAGAGAAATTCTTGCATAGCAGAGGATGGTTTCGATCCATCGACCTCTGGGTTATGGGCTCAGCACGCTTCCGCTGCGCCACTCTGCTAGACGGGCACCCAGCATGGGACTCGAACCCATGATGCATGGCTTAGGAGGCCAGCGCTTCGTGCATTAGGCATCTGGGGCAACTTTCACAGCTTTGTTTATTTTGCATCCATTGTGAATTTATGACTAGTTGCGTTTTTATTTAACACACGACGAGTACACAGATGCACGTCATTAAATTCCTTGTGCAAAGGAAACCTTGCTTAGCAGAGGATGGTTTCGATCCATCGACCTCTGGGTTATGGGCCCAGCACGCTTCCGCTGCGCCACTCTGCTTGACGGGCACCCAGCATGGGACTCGAACCCATGACGCATGGCTTAGGAGGCCAGCGCTTCATGCAATAGGCTTCTGGGGCAACTTTCACAGCTTTGTTTATTTTGCATCCATTGTGAATTCATGACTAGCTGCGTTTTTATTTAAAACACGATGAGTACACAGATGCACGTCATTAAATTCCTCGTGCAAAGAAAACTTGCTTAGCAGAGGATGGTTTCGATCAATCGACCTATGAGTTATGGGCCCAGCACGCTTCCGCTGTGCCACTCTGCTAGATGGGCACCCGGCATGGGGCAACTTTCACAGCTTCGTTTTGTTTGCATCCATTGTGAATTTATGACTAGTTGTGTTTTTATTTAAAACACAATGAGTACACTAATACATGTCATTAAATTCCTTGTGCAAAGAAATTCTTGCATAGCAGAGGATGGTTTCGATCCATTGACCTCTGTAACATTTGTAACATGGTCTTGTTGCGTTTTTATTTAAAACAAGATGAGTACACAGCTGCACATCATTAAATTCCTTAACAAAAAGATTTGTTATATGGTCTCTTGCCCAAAGACAAACCTGCTTAGCAGAGGATGGTTGCGATCCATCGACCTCTGGGTCATGGGCCCAGCACGCTTCCGCTGTGCCACTCTGCTAGACGGGCACCCAGCATGGGGTAACTTTCACAGCTTTGTTTAGTTTGCATCCATTGTGAATTTATGACTAATTGTGTTTTTATTTAAAAAACGATGAGTCCACAGATGCACGTCATTAAATTCCTTGTGCAAAGAAATTCTTGCATAGAAGAGGATGGTTTCGATCAATCGACCTATGTGTTATGGGCCCAGCACGCTTCCGCTGTGCCACTCTGCTAGACGGGGACCCGGCATGGGGCAACTTTCACAGCTTTGTTTTGTTTAAATTAGCAGAGGATGGTTTCGATCAATCGACCTATGGGTTATGGGCCCAGCACGCTTCCGCTGTGCCACTCTGCTAGACGGGCACCCAGCATAGGGCAACTTTCACAGCTTTGTTTAGTTTGCATCCATTGTGAATTTATGACTAGTTGCGTTTTTATTTAAAACACGATGAATACACCGATGCACGTCATTAAATTCCGTGTGCAAAGAAAATCTTGCATAGCAGAGTATGGTTGCGATCCATTGACCTCTGGGTTATGGGCAGGCATGCTTCCTCTGCGCCACTCTGCTAGACTATTACCTAGTTGGGACTCGAACCCACAATCCCTGGCTTAGGTTTAGGAGGCCAGTGCCTTATCCATTAGGCCGCTGGGGCTTGAGAATGGGCTCCTTTCACACCTTTAATTGTTTTTGGAATCCATCCTGGATTTATGACAATTTGTGTTCATTTAAAACAAGTTAATTACACAAAGATTTGTAACATGGTCGTGTTGCGTTTTTATTTAAAACAAGATTAGTACACAGCTGCACATCATTAAATTCCTTGTGCTAAGAAAATCTTGCATAGCAGAGGATGGTTTCGATTCATCGACCTATGGGTTATGGGCCCAGCACGCTACCACTGCGCCACTCTGCTAGTCGGGCATCTGGCATGGGGCAACTTTCACAGCTTTGTTTTGTTTGCATCCATTGTGAATTTATGACTAGTTGTGTTTTTATTTAAAAAACGATAAGTACACAGATGCACGTCATTAAATTCCTTGTGCAAAGAAATTCTTACATAGCAGATGATGGCTTCGATCCATCGACCTCTGGGTTATGGGCCCAGCACGCTTCCGCTGCGCCACTTTGCTAGACGGGCAACCAGCATGGGGCGACTTTCACAGCTTTGTTTATTTTGCATCCATTGTGAATTCATGACTAGTTGCGTTTTTATTTAAAACACGACGAGTACACAGATGCACGTCATTAAATTCCTCGTGCAAAGGAAACCTTGCTTAGCAAAGGATGGTTTCAATTCATGGACCTCTGGGTTATGGGCCCAGCACGCTTCCGCTGCGCCACTCTGCTTGACGGGCACCCAGCATGGGACTCGAACCCATGATGCATGGCTTAGGAGGCCAGCGCTTCATGCATTAGGCTTCTGGGGCAACTTTCACAGCTTTGTTTATTTTGCATCCATTGTGAATTTATGACTAGCTGCGTTTTTATTTAAAACACGATGAGTACACAGATGCACGTCATTAAATTCCTTGTGCAAAGAAAACCTTGCTCAGCAGAGGATGGTTTCGATCCATCGATCTATGGGTTATGGGTCCAGCACGCGTCCGCTGTGCCACTCTGCTAGACGGGCACCCAGCATGGGGCAACTTTCACAGCTTTGTTTAGTTTGCATCCATTGTGAATTTATGACTAGTTGTGTTTTTATTTAAAAAACGATGAGTACACAGATGCACATCATTAAATTCCTTGTGCAAAAAAATTATTGCATAGCAAAGGAGGTTTCAATCCATCGACTTCTGGGTTATGAACCCAGCACGCTACCGCTGCGCCGCTCTGCTAGATGGGCATCTGGCATGGGGCAACTTTCACAGCTTTGTTTTGTTTGCATCCATTGTGAATTTATGTCTGGTTGTGTTTTTATTTAAAACACAACAAGTACACGTCATTAAATTCCTTGTGCATAGAAATTCTTGAACAGCAGAGGATAGTTTCCATCCATCGACCTATGGGTTATGGGCCCAGCACGCTTCCGCTGCGCCACTCTGCTAGATGGGCACCCACTTGGGACTCAAACCCACAATCCCTGGCTTAGAAGACCAGTGCCTTATCCATTAGGCCGCTGGGGCTTGAGAATGGGCTTCTTTCACACCTTTAATTGTTTTTGGAATCCATCCTGGATTTATGACAATTTGTGTTCATTTGAAACAAGGTAATTACACAAAGATTTGTAACATGGTCTTGTTGCGTTTTTATTTAAAACAAGATGAGTACACAGCTGCACATCATTAAATTCCTTGTGCAAATAAATTCTTGCATAGCAGAGGATGGTTTCGATCCATCGACCTCTGGGTTATGGGCCCAGCACGCTTCCGCTGCGCCACTCTGCTAGACGGGCACCCAGCATGGGGCAACTTTCACAGCTTTGTTTTGTTTGCATCCATTGTGAATTTATGACTTGTTGTGTTTTTATTTAAAACATGAGAAGTACACAAATGCATGTCATTAAATTCCTTGTGCAAAGAAATTCTTGCATAGCAGAGGATGGTTTCGATCCATCGACCTCTGGGTTATGGGCCCAGCACGCTTCCGCTGCGCCACTCTGCTAGACGGGCGCCCTGCATGGGACTCGAACCCATGATGCATGGCTTAGGAGGCCAGCGCTTCATGCATTAGGCGTCTGGGGCAACTTTCACAGCTTTGATTATTTTGCATCCATTGTGAATTTATGACTAGTTGCGTTTTTATTTAAAACACGATGAGTACACAAATGCACGTCATTAAATTCCTCGTGCAAAGGAAACCTTGCTTAGCAGAGGATGGTTTCGATCCATCGACCTCTGGGTTATGGGCCCAGCACGCTTCCACTGCGCCACTCTGCTTGACTGGCACCTAGCATGGGACTCGAACCCATGATGCATGGCTTAGGAGGCCAGCGCTTCATGAATTAGGCTTCTGGGGCAACTTTCACAGCTTTGTTTATTTTGCATCCATTGTGAATTTATGACTAGCTGCGTTTTTATTTAAAACACAATGAGTACACAGATGCACCTCATTAAATTCCTTGTGCAAAGAAAACCTTGCTTAGCAGAGGATGGTTTCGATTCATCGACCTATGGGTTATGGGCCCAGCACGCTTCCGCTGTGCCACTCTGCTAGACGGGCACCCAGCATGGGGCAACTTTCACAGCTTTGTTTAGTTTGCATCCATTGTGAATTTATGACTAGTTGTGTTTTTATTTAAAAAACGATGAGTACTCAGATGCACATCATTAAATTCCTTGTGCAAAAAAATTCTTGCGTAGCAAAGGATGGTTTCAATCCATGGATCTCTGGGTTATGGGCCCAGCACGCTTCCGCTGTGCCACTCTGCTACACTAGCACCCAGCATGGGACTCAAACCCATGATGCATGGCTTAGGAGGCCAGCGCTTAATGCATTAGGCTTCTGGGGCAACTTTCACAGCTTTGTTTATTTTGCATCCATTGTGAATTTATGACTAGTTGCGTTTTTATTTAAAACACGATGAGTACACAGATGCACGTCATTAAATTCCTCGTGCAAAGAAAACTTGCTTAGCAGAGGATGGTTTCGATCAATCGACCTATGGGTTATGGGCCCAGCACGCTTCCGCTGTGCCACTCTGCTAGATGGGCACCTGGCATGGGGCAACTTTCACAGCTTTGTTTTGTTTGCATCCATTGTGAATTTATGACTAGTTGTGTTTTTATTTAAAACACGATGAGTACACTGATACATGTCATTAAATTCCTTGTGCAAAGAAATTCTTGCATAGCAGAGGACGGTTTCGATCCATTGACCTCTGGGTCATGGGCCAGGCACGCTTCCTCTGCGACACTCTGCTAGACTATCACCCAGTTGGGACCCGAACCCACAATCCCTGGCTTAGGAGAACAGTGCCTTATCCATTAGGCCGCTGGGGCCTGAGAATGGGCTTCTTTCACACCTTTAATTGTTTTTGGAATCCATCCTGGATTTATGACAATTTGTGTTCATTTGAAACAAGGTAATTACACAAAGATTTGTAACATGGTCTTGTTGCGTTTTTATTTAAAACAAGATGAGTACACAGCTGCACATCATTAAATTCCTTAACAAAATGATTTGTTATATGGTCTCTTGCCCAAAGACAAACCTGCTTAGCAGAGGATGGTTTCGATCCATCGACCTCTGGGTTATGGGGCCAGCACGCTTCCGCTGCGCCATCACCCCAGATGGGACACGAACCCACAATCCCTGGCTTAGGAGGCCAGTGCCTTATCCATTAGGCCACTGGGGCTTGAGAATGGCCTTCTTTCACACCTTTAATTGTTTTTGGAATCCATCCTGGATTTATGACAATTTGTTTTCATTTGAAACAAGGTAATTACACAAAGATTTGTAACATGGTCTTGTTGTGTTTTTATTTATAACAAGATGAGTACACAGCTGCACATCATTAAATTCCTTGTGCAAAGAAATGCTTGCATAGCAGAGGACGGTTTCCATCCATCGACCTCTGTAACATTTGTAACATGGTCTTGTTGCGTTTTTATTTAAAACAAGATGAGTACACAGCTGCACATCATTAAATTCCTTAACAAAAAGATTTGTTATATGGTCTCTTGCCCAAAGACAAACCTGCGTAGCAGAGGATGGTTTCGATCCATCGACCTCTGGGTTATGGGCCCAGCACGCTTCCGCTGCGCCACTCTGCTAGACCATCACCCCAGATGGGACTCGAACCCACAATCCCTGGCTTAGGAGGCCAGTGCCTTATCCATTAGGCCACTGGGGCTTGAGAATGGGCTTCTTTCACACCTTTAATAGTTTTTGGAATCCATCCTGGATTTATGACAATTTGTGTTCATTTAAAACAAGGTAATTACACAAAGATTTGTAACATGGTCTTGTTGCGTTTTTATTTAAAACAAGATGAGTACACAGCTGCACATCATTAAATTCCTTGTGCAAAGAAATGCTTGCATAGCAGAGGACGGTTTCCATCCATCGACCTCTGTAACATTTGTAACATGATCTTGTTGCGTTTTTATTTAAAACAAGATGAGTACACAGCTGCACATCATTAAATTCCTTGTGCAAAGAAATGCTTGCATAGCAGAGGACGGTTTCCATCCATCGACCTCTGTAACATTTGTAACATGGTCTTGTTGCGTTTTTATTTAAAACAAGATGAGTACACAGCTGCACATCATTAAATTTCTTAACAAAAAGATTTGTTATGTGGTCTCTTGCCCAAAGACAAACCTGCTTAGCAGAGGACGGTTGCGATCCATCGACCTCTGGGTCATGGGCCCAGCATGCTTCCGCTGCACCACTCTGCTAGACCATCACCCCAGATGGGACTCCACCCCACAATCCCTGGCTTAGGAGGCCAGTGCCTTATCCATTAGACCGCTGGGGCTTGAGAATGGGCTTCTTTCACACCTTTAATTGTTTTTGGAATCCATCCTGGATTTATGACAATTTGTGTTCATTTAAAACAAGGTAATTACACAAAGATTTGTAACATGGTCTTGTTGCGTTTTTATTTAAAACAAGATGAGTACACAGCTGCACATCATTAAATTCCTTGGGCAAAGAAATGCTTGCATAGCAGAGGACGGTTTCCATCCATCGACCTCTGTAACATTTGTAACATGATCTTGTTGCGTTTTTATTTAAAACAAGATGAGTACACAGCTGCACATCATTAAATTCCTTGTGCAAAGAAATTCTTGCATAGCAGAGGATGGCTTTGATCCATCAACCTCTGGGTTATGGGCCCAGCACGCTTCCGCTGCGCCACTCTGCTAGACGGGCACCCAGCATGGGGCAACTTTCACAGCTTTGTTTTGTTTGCATCCATTGTGAATTTATGACTAGTTGTGTTTTTATTTAAAACACGATAAGTACACAAATGCATGTCATTAAATTCCTTGTGCAAAGAAAACCCTCCTTAGCAGAGGATGGTTTCGATCCATCGACCTATGGGTTATGGGCCCAGCACGCGTCCGCTGTACCACTCTGCATGGGGCAACTTGCACAGCTTTGTTTAGTTTGCATCCATTGTGAATTTATGACTAGTTGTGTTTTTATTTAAAACACGATAAGTACACAAATGCATGTCATTAAGTTCCTTGTGCAAAGAAATTCTTGCATAGCAGAGGATGGTTTCGATCCATCGACCTCTGGGTTATGGGCCCAGCACGCTTCCGCTGGGCCACTCTGCTAGACGGGCACCCTGCATGGGACTCGAACCCATGATGCATGGCTTAGGAGGCCAGCGCTTCATGCATTAGGCGTCTGGGGCAACTTTCACAGCTTTGTTTATTTTGCATCCATTGTGAATTTATGACTAGTTGCGTTTTTATTTAAAACATGATGAGTACACAGATGCACGTCATTAAATTCCTCGTGCAAAGGAAACCTTGCTTAGCAGAGGATGGTTTCGATCCATCAAGCTCTGGGTTATGGGTCCAGCACGCTTCCGCTGCGCCACTCTGCTTGACGGGCACCCAGCATGGGACTCGAACCCATGATGCATGGCTTAGGAGGCCAGCGCTTCATGCATTCCTCTTCTGGGGCAACTTTCACAGCTTTGTTTATTTTGCATCCATTGTGAATTCATGACTAGCTGCGTTTTTATTTAAAAGACGATGAGTACACAGATGCACGTCATTAAATTCCTTGTGCAAAGAAAACCTTGCTTAGCAGAGGATGGTTTCGATCCATCGACCTATGGGTTATGGGCCCAGCACGCATCCGCTGTGCCACTCTGCTAGACGGACACCCGGCATGGGGCAACTTTCACAGCTTTGTTTAGTTTGCATCCATTGTGAATTTATGACTAGTTGTGTTTTTATTTAAAAAACGATGAGTACACAGATGAACGTCATTAAATTCCTTGTTCAAAAAAAATCTTGCATAGCAGAGGATGATTTCAATCCATCGACCTCTGGGTTATGAACCTGGCACGCTACCGCTACGCCACTCTGCTAGACGGGTATCTGGCATGGGGCAACTTTCACAGCTTTGTTTTGTTTGCATCCATTGTGAATTTATGTCTGGTTGTGTTTTTATTTAAAACACAACAAGTACACAAATGCACATCATTAAATTCCTTGTGCATAGAAATTCTTGAGTAGCAGGGGATGATTTCGATCCATCGACCTCTGGGTTAGGGGCCCAGCACGCTTCCGCTGCGCCACTCTGCTAGACGGGCACCCACTTGGGACTCGAACCCACAATCCCTGGCTTAGGAGACCAGTGCCTTATCTATTCGGCCGCTGGGGCTTGAGAATGGGCTTCTTTCACACCTTTAATTGTTTTTGAAATCCATCCTGGATTTATGACAATTTGTGTTCATTTGAAACAAGGTAATTACACAAAGATTTGTAACATGGTCTTGTTGCGTTTTTATTTAAAACAAGATGAGTACACAGCTGCACATCATTAAATTCCTTGTGCAAAGAAATTCTTGCATAGCAGATGATGGCTTCGATCCATCGACCTCTGGGTTATGGGCCCAGCACGCTTCCGCTGCGCCACTTTGCTAGACGGGCAACCAGCATGGGGCAACTTTCACAGCTTTGTTTTGTTTGCATCCATTGTGAATTTATGACTAGTTGTGTTTTTATTTAAAACACGATAAGTACACAAATGCATGTCATTAAATTCCTTGTGCATAGAAATTCTTGCATAGCAGAGGATGGTTTCGATCCATCGACTTCTGGGTTATGGGCCCAGCACGCTTCCGCTGCGCCACTCTGCTAGACGGGCACCCAGCATGGGACTCGAACCCATGATGCATGGCTTAGGAGGCCAGCGCTTCATGCATTAGGCGTCTGGGGCAACTTTCACAGCTTTGTTTATTTTGCATCCATTGTGAATTTATGACTAGTTGCGTTTTTATTTAAAACACAATGAGTACACAGATGCACGTCATTAAATTCCTCGTGCAAAGGAAACCTTGCTTAGCAAAGGATGGTTTCAATCCATGGACCTCTGGGTTATGGACCCAGCACGCTTCCGCTGCGCCGCTCTGCTTGACGGGCACCCACTATGGGACTCGAACCCATGATGCATGGCTTAGGAGGCCAGCGCTTCATGCATTAGGCTTCTGGGGCAACTTTCACAGCTTTGTTTATTTTGCATCCATTGTGAATTTATGACTAGCTGCGTTTTTATTTAAAACACGATGAGTACACAGATGCACGTCATTAAATTCCTTGTGCAAAGAAAACCTTGCTCAGCAGAGGTTGGTTTCGATCCATCGATCTATGTGTTATGGGTCCAGCACGCTTCCGCTGTGCCACTCTGCTAGACGGGCACCTAGCACGGGGCAACTTTCACAGCTTTGTTTAGTTTGCATCCATTGTGAATTTATGACTAGTTGTGTTTTTATTTAAAAAACGATGAGTACACAGATGCACATCATTAAATTCCTTGTGCAAAAAAATTATTGCATAGCAAAGGAGGTGTCGATCCATCGACCTCTGGGTTATGGGCTCAGAACGCTTCCGCTGCGCCACTTTGCTAGACATGCACCCAGCATGGGACTCGAACGCACAATCCCTGGCTTAGGAGACCAGTGCCTTATCCATTAGGCCGCTGGGGCTTGACAATGGGCTTCTTTCACACCTTTAATTGTTTTTGGAATCCATCCTGGATTTATGACAATTTGTGTTCATTTGAAACAAGGTAATTACACAAAGATTTGTAACATGGTCTTGTTGCGTTTTTATTTAAAACAAGATGAGTACACAGCTGCACATCATTAAATTCCTTGTGCGAAGAAATTCTTGCATAGCAGAGGATGGCTTTGATCCATCAACCTTTGGGTTTTGGGCCCAGAACGCTTTCTCTGCACCACTCTGCTAGACGGGCACCCAGCATGGAGCAACTTTAACAGCTTTGTTTTGTTTGCATCCATTGTGAATTTATGACCAGTTGTGTTTTTATTTAAAACACGATAAGTACACAAATGCATGTCATTAAATTCCTTGTGCAGAGAAATTCTTGCATAGCAGAGGATGGTTTCGATCCATCGACCTCTGGGTTATGGGCTCAGCACGCTTCCGCTGCGCCACTCTGCTAGACGGGCACCCAGCATGGGACTCGAACCCATGATGCATGGCTTAGGAGGCCAGCGCTTCGTGCATTAGGCATCTGGGGCAACTTTCACAGCTTTGTTTATTTTGCATCCATTGTGAATTTATGACTAGTTGCGTTTTTATTTAACACACGACGAGTACACAGATGCACGTCATTAAATTCCTTGTGCAAAGGAAACCTTGCTTAGCAGAGGATGGTTTCGATCCATTGACCTCTGTAACATTTGTAACATGGTCTTGTTGCGTTTTTATTTAAAACAAGATGAGTACACAGCTGCACATCATTAAATTCCTTAACAAAAAGATTTGTTATATGGTCTCTTGCCCAAAGACAAACCTGCTTAGCAGAGGATGGTTGCGATCCATCGACCTCTGGGTCATGGGCCCAGCACGCTTCCGCTGTGCCACTCTGCTAGACGGGCACCCAGCATGGGGCAACTTTCACAGCTTTGTTTAGTTTGCATCCATTGTGAATTTATGACTAATTGTGTTTTTATTTAAAAAACGATGAGTCCACAGATGCACGTCATTAAATTCCTTGTGCAAAGAAATTCTTGCATAGAAGAGGATGGTTTCGATCAATCGACCTATGTGTTATGGGCCCAGCACGCTTCCGCTGTGCCACTCTGCTAGACGGGGACCCGGCATGGGGCAACTTTCACAGCTTTGTTTTGTTTAAATTAGCAGAGGATGTTTTCGATCAATCGACCTATGGGTTATGGGCCCAGCACGCTTCCGCTGTGCCACTCTGCTAGACGGGCACCCAGCATAGGGCAACTTTCACAGCTTTGTTTAGTTTGCATCCATTGTGAATTTATGACTAGTTGCGTTTTTATTTAAAACACGATGAATACACCGATGCACGTCATTAAATTCCGTGTGCAAAGAAAATCTTGCATAGCAGAGTATGGTTGCGATCCATTGACCTCTGGGTTATGGGCAGGCACGCTTCCTCTGCGCCACTCTGCTAGACTATTACCTAGTTGGGACTCGAACCCACAACCCCTGGCTTAGGTTTAGGAGGCCAGTGCCTTATCCATTAGGCCGCTGGGGCTTGAGAATGGGCTCCTTTCACACCTTTAATTGTTTTTGGAATCCATCCTGGATTTATGACAATTTGTGTTCATTTAAAACAAGTTAATTACACAAAGATTTGTAACATGGTCGTGTTGCGTTTTTATTTAAAACAAGATTAGTACACAGCTGCACATCATTAAATTCCTTGTGCGAAGAAATTCTTGCATAGCAGATGATGGCTTCGATCCATCGACCTCTGGGTTATGGGCCCAGCACACTTCCGCTGCGCCACTTTGCTAGACGGGCAACCAGCATGGGGCAACTTTCACAGCTTTGTTTTGTTTGCATTCATTGTGAATTTATGACTAGTTGTGTTTTTATTTAAAACACGATAAGTACACAAATGCATGTCATTAAATTCCTTGTGCATAGAAATTCTTGCATAGCAGAGGATGGTTTCGATCCATCGACTTCTGGGTTATGGGCCCAGCACGCTTCCGCTGCGCCACTCTGCTAGACGGGCACCCAGCATGGGACACGAACCCATGATGCATGGCTTAGGAGGCCAGCGCTTCATGCATTAGGCGTCTGGGGCAACTTTCACAGCTTTGTTTATTTTGCATCCATTGTGAATTTATGACTAGTTGCGTTTTTATTTAAAACACGATGAGTACACAGATGCACGTCATTAAATTCCTCGTGCAAAGGAAACCTTGCTTAGCAAAGGATGGTTTCAATCCATGGACCTCTGGGTTATGGGCCCAGCACGCTTCCGCTGCGCCACTCTGCTTGACGGGCACCCAGCATGGGACTCGAACCCATGATGCATGGCTTAGGAGGCCAGCGCTTCATGCATTAGGCTTCTGGGGCAACTTTCACAGCTTTGTTTATTTTGCATCCATTGTGAATTTATGACTAGCTGCGTTTTTATTTAAAACACGATGAGTACACAGATGCACGTCATTAAATTCCTTGTGCAAAGAAAACCTTGCTCAGCAGAGGATGGTTTCGATCCATCGATCTATGGGTTATGGGTCCAGCACGCGCCCGCTGTGCCACTCTGCTAGACGGGCACCCAGCATGGGGCAACTTTCACAGCTTTGTTTAGTTTGCATCCATTGTGAATTTATGACTAGTTGTGTTTTTATTTAAAAAACGATGAGTACACAGATGCACATCATTAAATTCCTTGTGCAAAAAAATTATTGCATAGCAAAGGAGGTTTCAATCCATTGACTTCTGGGTTATGAACCCAGCACGCTACCGCTGCGCCACTCTGCTAGATGGGCATCTGGCATGGGGCAACTTTCACAGCTTTGTTTTGTTTGCATCCATTGTGAATTTATGTCTGGTTGTGTTTTTATTTAAAACACAACAAGTACACGTCATTAAATTCCTTGTGCATAGAAATTCTTGAACAGCAGAGGATAGTTTCCATCCATCGACCTCTGGGTTATGGGCCCAGCACGCTTCCGCTGCGCCACTCTGCTAGACGGGCACCCACTTGGGACTCAAACCCACAATCCCTGGCTTAGAAGACCAGTGCCTTATCCATTAGGCCGCTGGGGCTTGAGAATGGGCTTCTTTCACACCTTTAATTGTTTTTGGAATCCATCCTGGATTTATGACAACGCTTCCACTGCACCACTCTGCTTGACGGGCACCCAGCATGGGACTCGAACCCATGACGCATGGCTTAGGAGGCCAGCGCTTCATGCAATAGGCTTCTGGGGCAACTTTCACAGCTTTGTTTATTTTGCATCCATTGTGAATTCATGACTAGCTGCGTTTTTATTTAAAACACGATGAGTACACAGATGCACGTCATTAAATTCCTCGTGCAAAGAAAACTTGCTTAGCAGAGGATGGTTTCGATCAATTGACCTATGGGTTATGGGCCCAGCACGCTTCCGCTGTGCCACTCTGCTAGATGGGCACCCGGCATGGGGCAACTTTCACAGCTTCGTTTTGTTTGCATCCATTGTGAATTTATGACTAGTTGTGTTTTTATTTAAAACACAATGAGTACACTGATACATGTCATTAAATTCCTTGTGCAAAGAAATTCTTGCATAGCAGAGGATGGTTTCGATCCATTGACCTCTGGGTTATGGGCCAGGCATGCTTCCTCTGCGACATTCTGCTAGACTATCACCCAGTTGGGACCCGAACCCACAATCCCTGGCTTAGGAGAACAGTGCCTTATCCATTAGGCCGCTGGGGCCTGAGAATGGGCTTCTTTCACACCTTTAATTGTTTTTGGAATCCATCCTGGATTTATGACAATTTGTGTTCATTTGAAACAAGGTAATTACACAAAGATTTGTAACATGGTCTTGTTGCGTTTTTTTTTAAAACAAGATGAGTACACAGCTGCACATCATTAAATTCCTTGTGCAAAAAAGTTCTTGCATAGCAGAGGATGGCTTCGATCCATCGACCTCTGGGTTATGAGCCCAGCACGCTTCCGCTGCGCCACTCTGCTAGACGGGCACCCAGCATGGGGCAACTTTCAAAGCTTTGTTTTGTTTGCATCCATTGTGAATTTATGACTAGTTGTGTTTTTATTTAAAACATGACAAGTACACAAATGCATGTCATTAAATTCCTTGTGCAAAGAAATGCTTGCATAGCAGAGGACGGTTTCCATCCATCGACCTCTGTAACATTTGTAACATGGTCTTGTTGCGTTTTTATTTAAAACAAGATGAGTACACAGCTGCACATCATTAAATTCCTTAACAAAAAGATTTGTTATATGGTCTCTTGCCCAAAGACAAACCTGCTTAGCAGAGGATGGTTGCGATCCATCGACCTCTGGGTCATGCACGCTTCCGCTGTGCCACTCTGCTAGACGGGCACCCAGCATGGGGTAACTTTCACAGCTTTGTTTAGTTTGCATCCATTGTGAATTTATGACTAATTGTGTTTTTATTTGAAAAACGATGAGTCCACAGATGCACGTCATTAAATTCCTTGTGCAAAGAAATTCTTGCATAGAAGAGGATGGTTTCGATCAATCGACCTATGTGTTATGGGCCCAGCACGCTTCCGCTGTGCCACTCTGCTAGACGGGGACCCGGCATGGGGCAACTTTCACAGCTTTGTTTTGTTTAAATTAGCAGAGGATGGTTTTGATCAATCGACCTATGGGTTATGGGCCCAGCACGCTTCCGCTGTGCCACTCTGCTAGACGGGCACCCAGCATAGGGCAACTTTCACAGCTTTGTTTAGTTTGCATCCATTGTGAATTTATGACTAGTTGCGTTTTTATTTAAAACACGATGAATACACCGATGCACGTCATTAAATTCCGTGTGCAAAGAAAATGTTGCATAGCAGAGTATGGTTGCGATCCATTGGCCTCTGGGTTATGGGCAGGCACGCTTCCTCTGCGCCACTCTGCTAGACTATTACCTAGTTGGGACTCGAACCCACAATCCCTGGCTTAGGCTTATGAGGCCAGTGCCTTATCCATTAGGCCGCTGGGGCTTGAGAATGGGCTTCTTTCACACCTTTAATTGTTTTTGGAATCCATCCTGGATTTATGACAATTTGTGTTCATTTGAAACAAGGTATTTACACAAAGGTTTGTAACATGGTCTCTTGCGCAAAGTCAAACTTACAAACTTGCATCTTTCACGGCTTTCATTATTTTGCATCCATTGTGAATTTATGACTAGTTGCGTTTTTATTTAAAACACGATGAGTATACACATCCACGTCATTAAATTCCTCGTCCAAAGAAAATCTTGCTTAGCAGAGGAGGTTTCGATACATCGACATCTGGGTTATGGGCCCAGCACGCTTCCGCTGTGCCACTCTGCTAGACTGGCACCCTGCATGGGGCAACTTTCACAGCTTTGTTTAGTTTGCATCCATTGTGAATTTATGACTAGTTGTGTTTTTATTTAAAACACGATGAGTACACAGCTGCACATCATTAAATTCCTTGTGCAAAGAAATACTTCCATAGCAGAGGATGGTTTCGATCCATCAACCTCTTGGTTATGGGCCCAGCACGCTTCCGCTGTGCCACCGGGGCTTGACGGGCAACCAGCATGGGACTCGAACCCATGATGCATGGCTTAGGAGGCCAGCGCTTCATGCATTCCTCTTCTGGGGCAACTTTCACAGCTTTGTTTATTTTGCAGCCATTGTGAATTCATGACTAGCTGCGTTTTTATTTAAAAGACGATGAGTACACAGATGCACGTCATTAAATTCCTTGTGCAAAGAAAACCTTGCTTAGCAGAGGATGGTTTCGATCCATCGACCTATGGGTTATGGGCCCAGCACGCATCCGCTGTGCCACTCTGCTAGACGGGCACCCGGCATGGGGCAACTTTCACAGCTTTGTTTAGTTTGCATCCATTGTGAATTTATGACTAGTTGTGTTTTTATTTAAAAAACGATGAGTACACAGATGAACGTCATTAAATTCCTTGTTCAAAAAAAATCTTGCATAGCAGAGGATGATTTCAATCCATCGACCTCTGGGTTATGAACCTGGCACGCTACCGCTGCGCCACTCTGCTAGACGGGTATCTGGCATGGGGCAACTTTCACAGCTTTGTTTTGTTTGCATCCATTGTGAATTTATGTCTGGTTGTGTTTTTATTTAAAACACAACAAGTACACAAATGCACATCATTAAATTCCTTGTGCATAGAAATTCTTGAGTAGCAGGGGATGATTTCGATCCATCGACCTCTGGGTTATGGGCCCAGCACGCTTCCGCTGCGCCACTCTGCTAGACGGGCACCCACTTGGGACTCGAGCCCACAATCCCTGGCTTAGGAGACCAGTGCCTTATCCATTCGGCCGCTGGGGCTTGAGAATGGGCTTCTTTCACACCTTTAATTGTTTTTGGAATCCATCCTGGATTCATGACAATTTGTGTTCATTTGAAACAAGGTAATTACACAAAGATTTGTAACATGGTCTTGTTGCGTTTTTATTTAAAACAAGATGAGTACACAGCTGCACATCATTAAATTCCTTGTGCAAAGAAATTCTTGCATAGCAGATGATGGCTTCGATCCATCGACCTCTGGGTTATGGGCCCAGCACGCTTCCACTGCGCCACTTTGCTAGACGGGCAACCAGCATGGGGCAACTTTCACAGCTTTGTTTTGTTTGCATCCATTGTGAATTTATGACTAGTTGTGTTTTTATTTAAAACACGATAAGTACACAAATGCATGTCATTAAATTCCTTGTGCATAGAAATTCTTGCATAGCAGAGGATGGTTTCGATCCATCGACTTCTGGGTTATGGGCCCAGCACGCTTCCGCTGCGCCGCTCTGCTTGACGGGCACCCACCATGGGACTCGAACCCATGATGCATGGCTTAGGAGGCCAGCGCTTCATGCATTAGGCGTCTGGGGCAACTTTCACAGCTTTGTTTATTTTGCATCCATTGTGAATTTATGACTAGTTGCGTTTTTATTTAAAACACAATGAGTACACAGATGCACGTCATTAAATTCCTCGTGCAAAGGAAACCTTGCTTAGCAAAGGATGGTTTCAATCCATGGACCTCTGGGTTATGGACCCAGCACGCTTCCGCTGCGCCGCTCTGCTTGACGGGCACCCACCATGGGACTCGAACCCATGATGCATGGCTTAGGAGGCCAGCGCTTCATGCATTAGGCTTCTGGGGCAACTTTCACAGCTTTTTTTATTTTGCATCCATTGTGAATTTATGACTAGCTGCGTTTTTATTTAAAACACGATGAGTACACAGATGCACGTCATTAAATTCCTTGTGCAAAGAAAACCTTGCTCAGCAGAGGTTGGTTTCGATCCATCGATCTATGGGTTATGGGTCCAGCACGCTTCCGCTGTGCCACTCTGCTAGACGGGCACCTAGCACGGGGCAACTTTCACAGCTTTGTTTAGTTTGCATCCATTGTGAATTTATGACTAGTTGTGTTTTTATTTAAAAAACGATGAGTACACAGATGCACATCATTAAATTCCTTGTGCAAAAAAATTATTGCATAGCAAAGGAGGTGTCAATCCATCGACCTCTGGGTTATGGGCTCAGCACGCTTCCGCTGCGCCACTCTGCTAGACATGCACCCAGCATGGGACTCGAACGCACAATCCCTGGCTTAGGAGACCAGTGCCTTATCCATTAGGCCGCTGGGGCTTGACAATGGGCTTCTTTCACACCTTTAATTGTTTTTGGAATCCATCCTGGATTTATGACAATTTGTGTTCATTTGAAACAAGGTAATTACACAAAGATTTGTAACATGGTCTTGTTGCGTTTTTATTTAAAACAAGATGAGTACACAGCTGCACATCATTAAATTTCTTAACAAAAAGATTTGTTATGTGGTCTCTTGCCCAAAGACAAACCTGCTTAGCAGAGGATGGTTGCGATCCATCGACCTCTGGGTCATGGGCCCAGCATGCTTCCGCTGCGCCACTCTGCTAGACCATCACCCCAGATGGGACTCCACCCCACAATCCCTGGCTTAGGAGGCCAGTGCCTTATCCATTAGACCGCTGGGGCTTGAGAATGGGCTTCTTTCACACCTTTAATTGTTTTTGGAATCCATCCTGGATTTATGACAATTTGTGTTCATTTAAAACAAGGTAATTACACAAAGATTTGTAACATGGTCTTGTTGCGTTTTTATTTAAAACAAGATGAGTACACAGCTGCACATCATTAAATTCCTTGTGCAAAGAAATGCTTGCATAGCAGAGGACGGTTTCCATCCATCGACCTCTGTAACATTTGTAACATGATCTTGTTGCGTTTTTATTTAAAACAAGATGAGTACACAGCTGCACATCATTAAATTCCTTGTGCAAAGAAATTCTTGCATAGCAGAGGATGGCTTTGATCCATCAACCTCTGGGTTATGGGCCCAGCACGCTTCCGCTGTGCCACTCTGCTAGACGGGCACCCAGCATGGGGCAACTTTCACAGCTTTGTTTTGTTTGCATCCATTGTGAATTTATGACTAGTTGTGTTTTTATTTAAAACACGATAAGTACACAAATGCATGTCATTAAATTCCTTGTGCAAAGAAAACCCTCCTTAGCAGAGGATGGTTTCGATCCATCGACCTATGGGTTATGGGCCCAGCACGCGTCCGCTGTACCACTCTGCATGGGGCAACTTGCACAGCTTTGTTTAGTTTGCATCCATTGTGAATTTATGACTAGTTGTGTTTTTATTTAAAACACGATAAGTACACAAATGCATGTCATTAAGTTCCTTGTGCAAAGAAATTCTTGCATAGCAGAGGATGGTTTCGATCCATCGACCTCTGGGTTATGGGCCCAGCACGCTTCCGCTGCGCCACTCTGCTAGACGGGCACCCTGCATGGGACTCGAACCCATGATGCATGGCTTAGGAGGCCAGCGCTTCATGCATTAGGCGTCTGGGGCAACTTTCACAGCTTTGTTTATTTTGCATCCATTGTGAATTTATGACTAGTTGCGTTTTTATTTAAAACATGATGAGTACACAGATGCACGTCATTAAATTCCTCGTGCAAAGGAAACCTTGCTTAGCAGAGGATGGTCTCGATCCATCAAGCTCTGGGTTATGGGTCCAGCACGCTTCCGCTGCGCCACTCTGCTTGACGGGCACCCAGCATGGGACTCGAACCCATGATGCATGGCTTAGGAGGCCAGCGCTTCATGCATTCCTCTTCTGGGGCAACTTTCACAGCTTTGTTTATTTTGCATCCATTGTGAATTCATGACTAGCTGCGTTTTTATTTAAAAGACGATGAGTACACAGATGCACGTCATTAAATTCCTTGTGCAAAGAAAACCTTGCTTAGCAGAGGATGGTTTCGATCCATCGACCTATGGGTTATGGGCCCAGCACGCATCCGCTGTGCCACTCTGCTAGACGGGCACCCGGCATGGGGCAACTTTCACAGCTTTGTTTAGTTTGCATCCATTGTGAATTTATGACTAGTTGTGTTTTTATTTAAAAAACGATGAGTACACAGCTGCACATCATTAAATTCCTTGTGCAAAGAAATTCTTGCATAGCAGATGATGGCTTCGATCCATCGACCTCTGGGTTATGGGCCCAGCACGCTTCCGCTGCGCCACTTTGCTAGACGGGCAACCAGCATGGGGCAACTTTCACAGCTTTGTTTTGTTTGCATCCATTGTGAATTTATGACTAGTTGTGTTTTTATTTAAAACACGATAAGTACACAAATGCATGTCATTAAATTCCTTGTGCATAGAAATTCTTGCATAGCAGAGGATGGTTTCGATCCATCGACTTCTGGGTTATGGGCCCAGCACGCTTCCGCTGCGCCACTCTGCTAGACGGGCACCCAGCATGGGACTCGAACCCATGATGCATGGCTTAGGAGGCCAGCGCTTCATGCATTAGGCGCCTGGGGCAACTTTCACAGCTTTGTTTATTTTGCATCCATTGTGAATTTATGACTAGTTGCGTTTTTATTTAAAACACAATGAGTACACAGATGCACGTCATTAAATTCCTCGTGCAAAGGAAACCTTGCTTAGCAAAGGATGGTTTCAATCCATGGACCTCTGGGTTATGGACCCAGCACGCTTCCGCTGCGCCGCTCTGCTTGACGGGCACCCACCATGGGACTCGAACCCATGATGCATGGCTTAGGAGGCCAGCGCTTCATGCATTAGGCTTCTGGGGCAACTTTCACAGCTTTGTTTATTTTGCATCCATTGTGAATTTATGACTAGCTGCGTTTTTATTTAAAACACGATGAGTACACAGATGCACGTCATTAAATTCCTTGTGCAAAGAAAACCTTGCTCAGCAGAGGTTGGTTTCGATCCATCGATCTATGGGTTATGGGTCCAGCACGCTTCCGCTGTGCCACTCTGCTAGACGGGCACCTAGCACGGGGCAACTTTCACAGCTTTGTTTAGTTTGCATCCATTGTGAATTTATGACTAGTTGTGTTTTTATTTAAAAAACGATGAGTGCACAGATGCACATCATTAAATTCCTTGTGCAAAAAAATTATTGCATAGCAAAGGAGGTGTCAATCCATCGACCTCTGGGTTATGGGCTCAGCACGCTTCCGCTGCGCCACTCTGCTAGACATGCACCCAGCATGGGACTCGAACGCACAATCCCTGGCTTAGGAGACCAGTGCCTTATCCATTAGGCCGCTGGGGCTTGACAATGGGCTTCTTTCACACCTTTAATTGTTTTTGGAATCCATCCTGGATTTATGACAATTTGTGTTCATTTGAAACAAGGTAATTACACAAAGATTTGTAACATGGTCTTGTTGCGTTTTTATTTAAAACAAGATGAGTACACAGCTGCACATCATTAAATTCCTTGTGCAAAGAAATTCTTGCATAGCAGAGGATGGTTTTGATCCATCAACCTTTGGGTTATGGGCCCAGAACGCTTTCTCTGCACCACTCTGCTAGACGGGCACCCAGCATGGAGCAACTTTACCAGCTTTGTTTTTGTTTGCATCCATTGTGAATTTATGACTAGTTGTGTTTTTATTTAAAACACGATAAGTACACAAATGCATGTCATTAAATTCCTTGTGCAGAGAAATTCTTGCATAGCAGAGGATGGTTTCGATCCATCGACCTCTGGGTTATGGGCTCAGCACGCTTCCGCTGCGCCACTCTGCTAGACGGGCACCCAGCATGGGACTCGAACCCATGATGCATGGCTTAGGAGGCCAGCGCTTCGTGCATTAGGCATCTGGGGCAACTTTCACAGCTTTGTTTATTTTGCATCCATTGTGAATTTATGACTAGTTGCGTTTTTATTTAACACACGACGAGTACACAGATGCACGTCATTAAATTCCTTGTGCAAAGGAAACCTTGCTTAGCAGAGGATGGTTTCGATCCATCGACCTCTGGGTTATGGGCCCAGCACGCTTCCGCTGCGCCACTCTGCTTGACGGGCACCCAGCATGGGACTCGAACCCATGACGCATGGCTTAGGAGGCCAGCGCTTCATGCAATAGGCTTCTGGGGCAACTTTCACAGCTTTGTTTATTTTGCATCCATTGTGAATTCATGACTAGCTGCGTTTTTATTTAAAACACGATGAGTACACAGATGCACGTCATTAAATTCCTCGTGCAAAGAAAACTTGCTTAGCAGAGGATGGTTTCAATCAATCGACCTATGAGTTATGGGCCCAGCACGCTTCCGCTGTGCCACTCTGCTAGATGGGCACCCGGCATGGGGCAACTTTCACAGCTTCGTTTTGTTTGCATCCATTGTGAATTTATGACTAGTTGTGTTTTTATTTAAAACACAATGAGTACACTAATACATGTCATTAAATTCCTTGTGCAAAGAAATTCTTGCATAGCAGAGGATGGTTTCGATCCATTGACCTCTGTAACATTTGTAACATGGTCTTGTTGCGTTTTTATTTAAAACAAGATGAGTACACAGCTGCACATCATTAAATTCCTTAACAAAAAGATTTGTTATATGGTCTCTTGCCCAAAGACAAACCTGCTTAGCAGAGGATGGTTGCGATCCATCGACCTCTGGGTCATGGGCCCAGCACGCTTCCGCTGTGCCACTCTGCTAGACGGGCACCGAGCATGGGGCAACTTTCACAGCTTTGTTTAGTTTGCATCCATTGTGAATTTATGACTAATTGTGTTTTTATTTAAAAAACGATGAGTCCACAGATGCACGTCATTAAATTCCTTGTGCAAAGAAATTCTTGCATAGAAGAGGATGGTTTCGATCAATCGACCTATGTGTTATGGGCCCAGCACGCTTCCGCTGTGCCACTCTGCTAGACGGGGACCCGGCATGGGGCAACTTTCACAGCTTTGTTTTGTTTAAATTAGCAGAGGATGGTTTCGATCAATCGACCTATGGGTTATGGGCCCAGCACGCTTCCGCTGTGCCACTCTGCTAGACGGGCACCCAGCATAGGGCAACTTTCACAGCTTTGTTTAGTTTGCATCCATTGTGAATTTATGACTAGTTGCGTTTTTATTTAAAACACGATGAATACACCGATGCACGTCATTAAATTCCGTGTGCAAAGAAAATCTTGCATAGCAGAGTATGGTTGCGATCCATTGACCTCTGGGTTATGGGCAGGCACGCTTCCTCTGCGCCACTCTGCTAGACTATTACCTAGTTGGGACTCGAACCCACAATCCCTGGCTTAGGTTTAGGAGGCCAGTGCCTTATCCATTAGGCCGCTGGGGCTTGAGAATGGGCTCCTTTCACACCTTTAATTGTTTTTGGAATCCATCCTGGATTTATGACAATTTGTGTTCATTTAAAACAAGTTAATTACACAAAGATTTGTAACATGGTCGTGTTGCGTTTTTATTTAAAACAAGATTAGTACACAGCTGCACATCATTAAATTCCTTGTGCTAAGAAAATCTTGCATAGCAGAGGATGGTTTCGATTCATCGACCTATGGGTTATGGGCCCAGCTCGCTTCCACTGCGCCACTCTGTTAGACCATCACCCCAGTTGGCGCTCGAACCCACAACCCGTGGCTTAGGAGGCCGGTGCCTTATCCATTAGGCCGCTGGGGCTTGAGAATGGGCTTCTTTCACACCTTTAATTGTTTTTGGAATCCATCCTGGATTCATGACAATTTGTGTTCATTTGAAACAAGGTAATTACACAAAGGTTTGTAACATGGTCTCTTGCGCAAAGTCAAACTTACAAACTTGCATCTTTCACGGCTTTCATTATTTTGCATCCATTGTGAATTTATGACTAGTTGCGTTTTTATTTAAAACACGATGAGTATACACATCCACGTCATTAAATTCCTCGTCCAAAGAAAATCTTGCTTAGCAGAGGAGGTTTCGATACATCGACATCTGGGTTATGGGCCCAGCACGCTTCCGCTGTGCCACTCTGCTAGACTGGCACCCTGCATGGGGCAACTTTCACAGCTTTGTTTAGTTTGCATCCATTGTGAATTTATGACTAGTTGTGTTTTTATTTAAAACACGATGAGTACACAGCTGCACATCATTAAATTCCTTGTGCAAAGAAATACTTCCATAGCAGAGGATGGTTTCGATCCATCAACCTCTTGGTTATGGACCCAGCACGCTTCCGCTGTGCCACCGGGGCTTGACGGGCAACCAGCATGGGACTCGAACCCATGATGCATGCCTTAGGAGGCCAGCGCTTCATGCATTAGGCATCTGGGGCAACTTTCACAGCTTTGTTTATTTTGCATCCATTGTGAATGTATGACTAGCTGCATTTTAATTTAAAACACGATGAGTACACAGATGCACGTCATTAAATTCCTTGTGCAAAGAAAACCTTGCTTAGCAGAGGATGGTTTCGATCCATCGACATCTGGGTTATGGGCCCAGAACGCATCCGCTGTGCCACTCTGCTAGACGTGCACCTAGCATGTGGCAACTTTCACAGCTTTGTTTAGTTTGCATCCATTGTGAATTTATGACTAGTTGTGTTTTTATTTAAAAAAAGATAAGTACACAGATGCACGTCATTAAATTCCTTTTGCAAAAAAATTCTTGCATAGCAAAGGATGTTTTCGATCCATCGACCTTTGGGTTATGGACCCAGCACGCTACCGCTGCGCCACTCTGCTAGACGGGTATCTGGCATGGGGCAACTTTCACAGCTTTGTTTTGTTTGCATCCATTGTGAATTTATGACTAGTTGTGTTTTTATTTAAACCACGATAAGTACACAGATGCACGTCATTAAATTCCTTGTGCAAAGAAATTCTTGCATAGCAGAGGATGGTTTCGATCCATCGACCTCTGGGTTATGGGCCCAGCACGCTTCCGCTGCGCCACTCTGCTAGACGGGCACTGATCATGGGACTCGAACCCATGATGCATGGCTTTGGAGGCCAGCGCTTCATGCATTAGGCGTCTGGGGCAACTTTCACAGCTTTGTTTATTTTGCATGTATTGTGAATTAATGACTAGTTGCGTTTTTATTTAAAACACGATGAATACACCGATGCACGTCATTAAATTCCGTGGGCAAAGAAATTCTTGCATAGCAGAGTACGGTTGCGACCCATTGACCTCTGGGTTATGGGCAGGCACGCTTCCTCTGCGCGACTCTGCTAGACTATTTCCCAGTTGGGACTCGAATCCACAATCCCTGGCTTAGGAGGCCAGTGCCTTATCCATTAGGCCGCTGGGGCTTGAGAATGGGCTTTTTTCACACCTTTAATTGTTTTTGGAATCCATCCTGGATTTATGACAATTTGTGTTCATTTGAAACAAGGTAATTACACAAAGATTTGTAACATGGTCTTTTTGCGTTTTTATTTAAAACAAGATGAGTACACAGCTGCACATCATTAAATTCCTTGTGCAAATAAATTCTTGCATAGCAGAGGATGGCTTCGATCCATCGACCTCTGGGTTATGGGCCCAGCACGCTTCCACTGTGCCACTCTGCTAGACGGGCACCCAGCATGGGGCAACTTTCACAGCTTTGTTTTGTTTGCATCCATTGTGAATTTTTGACTAGTTGTGTTTTTATTTAAAACATGATAAGTACACAAATGCATGTCATTAAATTCCTCGTGCAAAGAAATTCTTGCATAGCAGAGGAGGGTTTCGATCCATCGACCTCTGGGTTATGGGCCCAGCACGCTTCCGCTGCGCCACTCTGCTAGACGGGCACCGAGCATGGGACTTGAACCCATGATACATGGCTTAGGAGGCCAGCGCTTCATGCACTAGGCATCTGGGGCAACTTGCACAGCTTTGTTTATTTTGCATGTATTGTGAATTTATAACTAGTTGTGCTTTTTTTTAAACACGATGAGTACACAGACGCACGTCATTAAATTCCTCATGCAAAGGAAACCTTGCTTAGCAGAGGATGGTTTCGATCCATCGACCTCTAGGTTATGGGCCCAGCACGCTTCCGCTGTGCCACTCTGCTAGACGGGCACCCAGCATGGGACTCGAACCCATGATGCATGGCTTAGGAGGCCAGCGCTTAATGCATTAGGCTTCTGGGGCAACTTTCACAGCTTTGTTTATTTTGCATGTATTGTGAATTTATGACTAGTTGTGCTTTTTTTTAAACACGATGAGTACACAGACGCACGTCATTAAATTCCTCATGCAAAGGAAACCTTGCTTAGCAGAGGATGGTTTCGATCCATCGACCTCTGGGTTATGGGCCCAGCACGCTTCCGCTGTGCCACTCTGCTAGACTGGCACCCTGCATGGGGCAACTTTCACAGCTTTGTTTAGTTTGCATCCATTGTGAATTTATGACTAGTTGTGTTTTTATTTAAAACACGATGAGTACACAGCTGCACATCATTAAATTCCATGTGCAAAGAAATACTTCCATAGCAGAGGATGGTTTCTATCCATCAACCTCTTGGTTATGGGCCCAGCACGCTTCCGCTGTGCCACCGGGGCTTGACAGGCAACCAGCATGGGACTCGAACCCATGATGCATGCCTTAGGAGGCCAGCGCTTCATGCATTAGGCATCTGGGGCAACTTTCACAGCTTTGTTTATTTTGCATCCATTGTGAATGTATGACTAGCTGCATTTTAATTTAAAACACGATGAGTACACAGATGCACGTCATTAAATTCCTTGTGCAAAGAAAACCTTGCTTAGCAGAGGATGGTTTCGATCCATCGACATCTGGGTTATGGGCCCAGAACGCATCCGCTGTGCCACTCTGCTAGACGTGCACCTAGCATGTGGCAACTTTCACAGCTTTGTTTAGTTTGCATCCATTGTGAATTTATGACTAGTTGTGTTTTTATTTAAAAAAAGATAAGTACACAGATGCACGTCATTAAATTCCTTTTGCAAAAAAATTCTTGCATAGCAAAGGATGGTTTCAATCCATCGACCTCTGGGTTATGGGCCCAGCACGCTACCTCGGCGCCACTCTGCTAGTCAGGCATCTGGCATGGGGCAACTTTCACAGCTTTGTTTTGTTTGCATCCATTGTGAATTTATGACTAATTGTGTTTTTATTTAAAAAACGATAAGTACACAGATGCACGTCATTAAATTCCTTTTGCAAAAAAATTCTTGCATAGCAAAGGATGTTTTCGATCCATCGACCTTTGGGTTATGGACCCAGCACGCTACCGCTGCGCCACTCTGCTAGACGGGCATCTGGCATGGGGCAACTTTCACAGCTTTGTTTTGTTTGCATCCATTGTGAATTTATGACTAGTTGTGTTTTTATTTAAACCACGATAAGTACACAGATGCACGTCATTAAATTCCTTGTGCAAAGAAATTCTTGCATAGCAGAGGATGGTTTCGATCCATCGACCTCTAGGTTATGGGCCCAGCACGCTTCCGCTGCGCCACTCTGCTAGACGGGCACCGATCATGGGACTCGAACCCATGATGCATGGCTTTGGAGGCCAGCGCTTCATGCATTAGGCGTCTGGGGCAACTTTCACAGCTTTGTTTATTTTGCATGTATTGTGAATTAATGACTAGTTGCGTTTTTATTTAAAACACGATGAATACACCGATGCACGTCATTAAATTCCGTGGGCAAAGAAATTCTTGCATAGCAGAGTACGGTTGCGACCCATTGACCTCTGGGTTATGGGCAGGCACGCTTCCTCTGCGCGACTCTGCTAGACTATTTCCCAGTTGGGACTCGAATCCACAATCCCTGGCTTAGGAGGCCAGTGCCTTATCCATTAGGCCGCTGGGGCTTGAGAATGGGCTTTTTTCACACCTTTAATTGTTTTTGGAATCCATCCTGGATTTATGACAATTTGTGTTCATTTGAAACAAGGTAATTACACAAAGATTTGTAACATGGTCTTTTTGCGTTTTTATTTAAAACAAGATGAGTACACAGCTGCACATCATTAAATTCCTTGTGCAAATAAATTCTTGCATAGCAGAGGATGGCTTCGATCCATCGACCTCTGGGTTATGGGCCCAGCACGCTTCCGCTGCGCCACTCTGCTAGACGGGCACCCAGCATGGGGCAACTTTCACAGCTTTGTTTTGTTTGCATCCATTGTGAATTTATGACTAGTTGTGTTTTTATTTAAAACATGATAAGTACACAAATGCATATCATTAAATTCCTCGTGCAAAGAAATTCTTGCATAGCAGAGGATGGTTTCGATCCATCGACCTCTGGGTTATGGGCCCAGCACGCTTCCGCTGCAGCACTCTGCTAGACGGGCACCGAGCATGGGACTTGAACCCATGATACATGGCTTAGGAGGCCAGCGCTTCATGCACTAGGCATCTGGGGCAACTTTCACAGCTTTGTTTATTTTGCATGTATTGTGAATTTATGACTAGTTGTGCTTTTTTTAAAACAAGATAAGTACACAGACGCACGTCATTAAATTCCTCATGCAAAGGAAACCTTGCTTAGCAGAGGATGGTTTTGATCCATCGACCTCTAGGTTATGGGCCCAGCACGCTTCCGCTGCGCCACTCTGCTAGACGGGCACCCAGCATGGGACTCGAACACATGATGCATGGCTTAGGAGGCCAGCGCTTCATGCATTAGGCGTCTGGGGCAACTTTCACAGCTTTGTTTATTTTGCATGTATTGTGAATTTATGACTAGTTGCGTTTTTATTTAAAACACGATGAATACACCGATGCACGTCATTAAATTCCGTGGGCAAAGAAATTCTTGCATAGCAGAGGATGGTTTCGATTCATCGGCCTATGGGTTATGGGCCCAGCACGCTTCCGCTGTGCCACTCTGCTAGACGGGCACCCGGCCTGGGGCAACTTTCACAGCTTTGTTTAGTTTGCATCCATTGTGAATTTATGACTAATTGTGTTTTTATTTAAAAAACGATGAGTCCACAGATGCACGTCATTAAATTCCTTGTGCAAAAAAATTCTTGCGTAGCAAAGGATGGTTTCGAACCATCGACCTCTGGGTTATGGGCCCAGCACGCTTCCGCTGCGCCACTCTGCTACACGAGGACCCACCATGGGACTCGAACCCATGATGCATGGCTTAGGAGGCCAGCGCTTCATGCATTAGGCTTCTGGGGCAACTTTCACAGCTTTGTTTATTTTGCATCCATTGTGAATTCATGACTAGTTGCGTTTTTATTTAAAACACGAAGAGTACACAGATGCACGTCATTAAATTCCTCGTGCAAAGAAAACCTTGCTTAGCAGAGGATGGTTTCGATCAATCGACCTATGGGTTATGTGTCCAGCACGCTTCCGCTGTGCCACTCTGCTAGACGGGCACCCGGCATGGGGCAACTTTCACAGCTTTGTTTTGTTTGCATCCATTGTGAATTTATGACTAGTTGCGTTTTTATTTAAAACACAATTAATACACCGATGCACGTCATTAAATTCCGTGTGCAAACAAATTCTTGCATAGCAGAGTATGGTTGCGATCCATTGACCTCTGGGTTATGGGCAGGCACGCTTCCTCTGCGCCACTCTGCTAGACTATTGCCTAGTTGGGACTCAAACCCACAATCCCCGGCTTAGGCTTAGGAGGCCAGTGCCTTACCCATTAGGCCGCTGGGGCTTGAGAATGGGCTTCTTTCACACCTTTAATTGTTTTTGGAATCCATCCTGGATTTATGACAATTTGTGTTCATTTGAAACAAGGTAATTACACAAAGATTTGTAACATGGTCTTGTTGCGTTTTTATTTAAAACAAGATGAGTACACAGCTGCACATCATTAAATTCCTTGTGCGAATAAATTCTTGCATAGCAGAGGATGGCTTCGATCCATCGACCTCTGGGTTATGGGCCCAGCACGCTTCCGCTGCGCCACTCTGCTAGACAGGCACCCAGCATGGGGCAACTTTCACAGCTTTGTTTTGTTTGCATCCATTGTGAATACTTGACTAGTTGTGTTTTTATTTAAAACATGATGAGTACACAAATGCATGTCATTAAATTCCTCGTGCAAAGAAATTCTTGCATAGATGAGGATGGTTCCGATCCATCGACCTCTGGGTTATGGGCCCAGCACGCTTCCGCTGCGCCACTCTGCTAGACGGGCACCCAGCATGGGACTCGAACCCATGATGCATGGCTTAGGAGGCCAGCGCTTCATGCATTAGGCGTCTGGGGCAACTTTCACAGCTTTGTTTATTTTGCATCCATTGTGAATTTATGACTAGTTGCATTTTTATTTAAAACACGATGAGTACACAGATGCACGTCATTAAATTCCTCATGCAAAGGAAACCTTGCTTAGCAGAGGATGGTTTCAATCCATCGACCTCTGGGTTATGGGCCCAGCACGCTTCCGCTGCGCCACTCTGCTTGACGGGCACCCAACATGGGACTCGAACCCATGATGCATGGCTTAGGAGGCCAGCGCTTCATGCATTAGGCTTCTGGGGCAACTTTCACAGCTTTGTTTATTTTGCATCCATTGTGAATTTATGACTAGCTGCGTTTTTATTTAAAACACGATGAGTACACAGATGCACGTCATTAAATTCCTCGTGCAAAGAAAACCTTGCTCAGCAGAGGATGGTTTCGATCCATCGACCTATGAGTTATGGGCCCAGCAAACGTCTGCTGTGCCACTCTGCTAGACGGGCACCCAGCATGGGGCAACTTTCACAGCTTTGTTTAGTTTGCATCCATTGTGAATTTATGACTAGTTGTGTTTTTATTTAAAAAAAGATGAGTCCACAGATGCACGTCATTAAATTCCTTGTGCAAAAAAATTCTTGCGTAGCAAAGGATGGTTTCGATTCATCGACCTCTGGGTTATGGGCCCAGCATGCTTCCGTTGCACCACTCTGCTACACGAGGACCCAGCATGGGACTCGAACCCATGATGCATGGCTTAGGAGGCCAGTGCTTCATGCATTAGGCTTCTGGGGCAACTTTCACAGCTTTGTTTATTTTGCATCCATTGTGAATTCATGACTAGTTGCGTTTTTATTTAAAACACGAAGAGTACACAGATGCACGTCAATAAATTCCTCGTGCAAAGAAAACCTTGCTTAGCAGAGGATGGTTTCGATCAATCGACCTATGGGTTATGTGCCCAGCACGCTTCCGCTGTGCCACTCTGCTAGACGAGCACCTGGCATGGGGCAACTTTCACAGCTTTGTTTTGTTTGCATCCATTGTGAATTTATAACTAGTTGCGTTTTTATTTAAAACACGATGAATACACCGATGCAAGTCATTAAATTGCGTGTGTAAAGAAATTCTTGCATAGCAGAGGATGGTTTCGATCCATTGACCTCTGGGTTATGGGCCCAGCACGCTTCCGCTGCGCCACTCTGCTAGACGGGCACTGAGCATGGGACTCGAACCCATGATACATGGCTTAGGAGGCCAGCGCTTCATGCACTAGGCATCTGGGGCAACTTTCACAGCTTTGTTTATTTTGCATGTATTGTGAATTTATGACTAGTTGTGCTTTTTTTTAAACACGATGAGTACACAGACGCACGTCATTAAATTCCTCATGCAAAGGAAACCTTGCTTAGCAGAGGATGGTTTCGATCCATCGACTTCTAGGTTATGGGCCCAGCACGCTTTCGCTGTGCCACTCTGCTAGACGGGCACCCAGCATGGGACTCGAACCCATGATGCATGGCTTAGGAGGCCAGCGCTTCATGCATTAGGCTTCTGGGGCAACTTTCACAGCTTTGTTTATTTTGCATCCATTGTGAATTTATGACTAGCTGCCTTTTTATTTAAAACACGATGAGTACACAGATGCACGTCATTAAATTCCTTGTGCAAAGAAATTCTTGCATAGAAGAGGATGGTTTCGATTCATCAGCCTATGGGTTATGGGCCCAGCACGCTTCCGCTGTGCCACTCTGCTAGACGGGCACCCGGCATGGGGCAACTTTCACAGCTTTGTTTAGTTTGCATCCATTGTGAATTTATGACTAATTGTGTTTTTATTTAAAAAACGATGAGTCCACAGATGCACGTCATTAAATTCCTTGTGTAAAAAAATTCTTGCGTAGCAAAGGATGGTTTCGAACCATCGACCTTTGGGTTATGGGCCCAGCACGCTTCCGCTGCGCCACTCTGCTACACGAGGACCCAGCATGGGACTCGAACCCATGATGCATGGCTTAGGAGGCCAGCGCTTCATGCATTAGGCTTCTGGGGCAACTTTCACAGCTTTGTTTATTTTGCATCCATTGTGAATTCATGACTAGTTGCGTTTTTATTTAAAACACGAAGAGTACACAGATGCACGTCATTAAATTCCTCGTGCAAAGAAAACCTTGCTTAGCAGAGGATGGTTTCGATCAATCGACCTATGGGTTATGGGCCCAGCACGCTTCCGCTGCGCCACTCTGCTAGACAGGCACTGAGCATGGGACTCGAACCCATGATACATGGCTTAGGAGGCCAGCGCTTCATGCACTAGGCATCTGGGGCAACTTTCACAGCTTTGTTTATTTTGCATGCATTGTGAATTTATGACTAGTTGCGTTTTTATTTAAAACACGATAAGTACACAGATGCACGTCATTAAATTCCTCGTGCAAAGAAAATCTTGCTTAGCAGAGAAGGTTTCGATCCATCGACCTCTGGGTTATGGGCCCAGCACGCTTCCGCTGTGCCACTCTGCTAGACAGTCACCCAGCACGGGGCAACTTTCACAGCTTTGATTAGTTTGCATCCATTGTGAATTTATGACTAGTTGTGTTTTTATTTAAAACACAATGAGTACGCCGATGCACATCATTAAATTCCTTGTGCAAAGAAATTTTTGCATAGCAGAGGATGGTTTCGATCCCAATGGTCATCGACCTACGGGTTATGGGCCCAGCACGCTTCCGCTGCACCACTCTGCTAGACCATCACCCCAGTTGGGACTCGAACCCACAATCCATGGCTTAGGAGGCCAGTGCCTTACGCATTAGACCGCTGGGGCTTGAGAACAAGCTTCTTTCACACCTTTAACTGTTTTTGGAATCCATCCTGGATTTATGACAATTTGTGTTCATTTAAAACAAGGTAATTACACAAAGATTTGTAACATGGTCTCTTGCGCAAAGTCAAACTTGCAAACGTGCATCTTTCACGGCTTTGATTATTTTGCATCCATTGTGATTTAATAACTAGTTGCGTTTTTATTTAAAACAAGATGAGTACACAGTTGCACATCATTAAATTCCTTGTGCAAAAAATTCTTGAGAGTCTCTATAGGGTTACGGACCCAGCACGCTTCCGCTGCGCCACTCTGCTACACCATCAACCCAGATGGGACTCAAACCCACAATCCCTGGCTTAGGAGGCCAGTGCCTTATCCATTAGACCATCAGGGCTTGGGAATGGGCTTCTTTCACACCTTTAATTGTTTTTGGAATCCATCCTGGATTTATGACAATTTGTGTTCATTTAAAACAAGGTAATTACACAAAGATTTGTAACATGGTCTCTTGCGCAAAGTCAAACTTACAAACTTGCATCTTTCACGGCTTTCATTACTTTGCATCCATTGTGAATTTATGACTAGTTGTGTTTTTATTTAAAACACGATGAGTACACAGATGCACGTCATTAAATTCCTGGTGCAAAGAAATTCTTGAATAGCAGAGGACGGTTTCAACCCATCGACCTCTGGGTTATGGGCCCAGCACGCTTCCGCTGCGCCACTCTGCTAGACGGGCACCTGGCATGGGACTCGAACCCATGATGCATGGCTTAGGAGGCCAGCGCTTAGTAGGCCACTGGGGCTTGAGGATGTGATTCTTTCACACCTTTAATTGTTTTTGGAATCCATCCTGGATTTATGACAATTTGTCTTCATTTGAAACAAGGTAATTACACATAGATTTTTAACATGGTCTTGTTGCGTTTTTATTTAAAACAAGATGAGTACACAGCTGCACATAATTAAATTCCTTAACAAAAAGATTTGTTATCTGGTCTCTTGCCCAAAGTCAAACTTGCTTAGCAGAGGATGGTTTCAGTCCATTGACCTCTGGGTTATGGGCCTAGCACGCTTCCACTGCCACTCTGCTAGACAGGAACCCAGCATGGGACTCGAACCCATGATGCATGGCTTAGGAGGCCAGCGCTTCATGCATTAGGCCACTGGGGCTTGAGAATGGGCTTCTTTCACACCTTTAATTGTTTTTGGAATCCAGCCTGTATTTATGACAATTTGTGTTCATTTAAAACAAGGTAATTACACAAAGATTTGTAACATGGTCTCTTGCGCAAAGTCAAACTTGCAAACTTGTATCTTTCACGGCTTTGATTATTTTGCATGCATTCTGAATTCATGACTAGTTGCATTTTTATTTAAAACACGATAAGTACACAGATGCACGTCATTAAATTCCTTGTGCAAAGAAAATCTCACATAGCAGAGGACGGTTTCGATCCATCGACCTCTGGGCTATGGGTCCAGCATGCTTCCGCTGCGCCACTCTGCTAGGCAGACATCCAACATGGGACTCGAACCCATGATGCATGGCTTAGGAGGCCAGCGCTTCATGCATTAGGCTTCTGGGGCAACTTTCACAGCTTTGATTATTTTGCACCCATTGTGAATTTATGACTAGTTGTGTTTTTATTTGAAACAAGATGAGTACACAGATGCACGTCATTAAATTCTTTGTATAAAGAAAGATATGCTCAGCAAAGGACGGTTTTCATCCATCGACCTCTGGATTATGGGCTCAGCACGCTTCCACTGCACCACTCTGCGAGATCATCACCACAATCCCTGGCTTAGGAGGCCAGTGCCTTATCCATTAAGCCACTTGGGCTCAAATATGGGATTCTTTCACAGCTTTAATTGTCTTTGCTACCATTATTTATTCATGACAATTTACGTTTTATTTATATTAAGATTATTTTGCAGACGCTTGTAATATGATCACTTGCTCTGTCCTAACTCATGACAATAATGAAACTCTCGTTTTTCAACAGAGGCAGAAGTGGAGAGGCTTGATCTGGGGGATAAAGGCGCAGGGCTAGGAATGTCACTACAGTGAGGAGTTGAAACAAACATGGTTGTGTTAGAACGAATTCATCAGCAAAGACACGTCCAAAAGATGTCAAAGTAACGTCTTTGTTAGATGTTCAAGAGACATCCACTGAAAAGCCAGAATGAATAATGTCTTTTTTAAACGTCTTTTGAACGTCTGTTGCTGGCATCCAGTGGACGTCAATAAATTATTTTAGGAAATATTATAATAAACATGCAGTAGTTAGTATGTTTATAATAAATTATTTTGTTAAATATACAATAAGTTATAATTGTGGAGGAACAAATTTGCTGTTAAAAAAAGTATTATCAAATATATCCCAGCAGACAGTCAGATAGTCCACCACTCCTGTGGCTAATCGGGAAATTCGGGAGGATCATTCTTCATTCAACTATGTATTCATTTGTGTTAATGTTAATGTACACAGAGAAGGAAATTAAACCTGATTTGTACATCCAGACGTGCAAAAGTGTTTCTGGACTGACCGACGTGATACAGACATAATTTGAACGTCTTTCTGACATCGCATGATTGCTGGGTAGCTGCAACAGATAAATTGGTCACCTGTTCATTCAGATAAATGACAATTTTCTCCTGAGGACTATTTTTAAAATCTTCCAAAAACATGAGTTCTTTGAATTGATCAAATGTAGTGACATTGCTAGCCAGGCAGCACTTTTCGAACAAAACAGTCTAGCAAATTCCACAAAGGTCTGGCTGGTTTTTGATGTTGTCTATAGGCCTCTGGAACGAGCTCATATGCTATAATGGCTTTAACTAATTCAACTAATTCTACAGAGAGAGATGAACACATGTCTTCGGCTTTTCCCACTAACTTGCACTGCAGCAACAGTGACAATACACTTTTGGGCAATGCGCTCAAATATAGGGAAATAAGCATTGACTTTGTTTTCTCTGAACACAGGCACAAAACTTATTTGACGGCTTACTTCAAAATCATGGGCGCTGCTTAAGGCTGTGGAGCGTGCTGGAGAGTGAGGCATGGGCACTGGTGGTGCAGCAGCTGCTTGACCGCCGGGTTGGGCTCCGTTATGAGCTGAGGGAGCAGCCGTGAGAGAGCCCGAGCTGGGCTCATCCTTTTTCATTCAAGCTCTTTATCGGCGTCAATCTGCAGTGCTCGCAAACAAAAACTCTCTGCCTCCCGTTCCTGTATCTTTATTTCTAGCTCCAGTTTTTTCAGGCTTATAGCCATGTGAGGATCAAACCCGGAAGACAGGGAAACACTATGCGCGACCCCAAGCCGGACGCAACCTCCGCTACTGCTGTTCTCGGAGTGGGACTCAAAGCAACACCCGGAGATAATTTTAGCCACTAAAATGATCAAATTGCTCTAACGTAGGGTCAAGAATAAACGTAATCAAATCAAATTAAGCCACTATTACTAATTGGCCCACCCAAAAGAATAAAAAACACCAGCCAGAAATAGTGGTGTGCCATATCATATCTTACACAATAATATCGCCAACATTTTTGAATATCATGAACGATATTATACCCTGAAATATCGCGCCATATCACCCATCCCTAATTATCACATCAGAGTACTACTTTTTAACTGTTTTTAGCAAAAGAAAAATTTGCACTTTTCTCATTTACCATTATATATCTACTAGAGACAGATTTTTTTCTGTCCAGTATCATTCATTTTACTTCAGTCCTGGATATATGGAGATAATTGGAGTGCCTTATTTAGTATCGCGACATTCTGGATCATAGACTTCTGTTACAATCTGATAAAAAAAAAATATTTTTTAATATCTCAGTTAGGGGTGTGCCATATCATATTGTATGCAATAATAAAATTTTATTTTCATTTTGTTGCAGTAGTGTATTCTTGAAATATTTTTTTAATTCAATGTTTTGTCATATTGCCAAGAGTATCATTATCTCAAAAATACCATTAAATATCATGATATTATTGTAGGGCCATATCGCCTAGAACAAACAAAGCCCAAAAAATAATGCAAAACAACAACAACAACAAACGAGAGAGAAAAACAAAAGACGAGTCTTCAAAAACTGTTACGACCCTGTCTAGAGGTATTGTAGCAGCTTAAGTATAAATATTACTGTGTAGATGTATGTTGAATTAAGAAAACCACATAACGCACAGAAGAACAGTGAAAGACTATGTATTGGGCTTAAAGTAAATTTGACACTAACACCGGTACAAACTTCAGGAGTGACTAAGGCCAAAACAATAAACAAAACCCCAGCTAACTAGACCCACAAACAACTACCTACTCTAGTGACACAAATAAACAAACACAAAAACTGCATGCTAACCTAACACCCTGACTATACAAAAACATACACAAACACCCAAACCCCAAAACAAATGGCAGTCACTCCCTACATCTGGCACTGTACAAAGCTTTACAAATATTTACAACAGCAACCAAATCAGAAGGGGATAGACAAATTCAAAGTCAAACCAAAAAAAAGCAGGTCAGGTCCAAAACAATCCTTTAGAATAATCACAACAATTGGACTCGACAACTCTCTCGAACGCCGATGCCGTGCCATTTTTAAATGGGACAACGACCGGAGTCATGGGACAGAGGTGGGCTGCAACCGGAGTGAAGACACATACCAACAGAAAAACCCACTGTACATAACTATGTGAAGATGGCACATGCTTAAGCCCCAGTGACCTAATGGCTAAGGCAGTGGTCTCCTAACCCAGGGATTGTGGGTTCAAGTCCCATCTGTTGGTTTGTGTTGAGTGGTGCAGTGGAGGCATGTTGGGCCCATAACCCAGAGGTTACCATCCTCTGCTAAATATGTCTTATGTTGTGCTAGTGCACATAACTGTACTCTTCCCACATGCATTCACCTGCCTACCAACTTTCTTGGAACACTTAAATTAAGTTCATAATATAAAACATGAAATACGGACATTAAAGTTGGAGACAATGTGTCCTTCCACCATCTCCAATCAAACGCACCTTCTGTGTCTGGTTAAAATGGTCTAGTTTGATATTACGTTATAAATGACATGATTTTCCACAAGACTGACTCCACTGCAACCATCATCACAGTGTGACAATGGCAGCATACTAGTACAGAAAATGTGCCTATATTTGGTTCATATGTTTGGTTTATATTTCATATTTTAATATCACTGGATATGTAAACTGTTTTAAGGTGTACAAGTCTTAACAGTCAGGGTTTCCTTTTTTATACACACAGTGTAGGTGAACTTTCAAGAAGGTCCATTATACTTTTATTAACTCTTTGTTTGTTTGTGTAACAGTTAAACAGTGCAAATCAAACACAGATAATTTCCATTAACAGACCACCATGAACAAAAAGAAAACCGCTATGATCAGACTCAGGAGAGGAATGAAGGGACAATGAAGATATTCTGGTTATCGGACGCTCTGGGACATGTGGAGGGGCGTCAGCATCTCCTCAAAAATGGCTCCTTTAACGTTGGAGCCTCGCAGATTCGCCTCCTGCAGGTCACAGCCGGACAGGTCACAGTTCTGGATTAATTAAAAGAAAATAAAAATAAGCTAGAGAGAAAGTGTCACCTCAATTTACCTCCAATATGTCTTTCTTTTAAAACCTGTATTTCAAAACCTTCAGATAAAACATATGGACAAATGTCCATGTTTTATTTAATATAGAACAGACAAAAATGTACACCAGCGTTAACTTACTGCTTACATACTACTCAAGGTCTGTTACAGTGTAGACGGAATTTACCATCACGCTATTTCTTTACTTATATTTATAGGCGCAATGAACATTTAGCTCTGACAGTAACTCCATGTATCAGTCACTTAGATTTATAACTATATCGCATCATGCTGCCCCTGTCCGAAAAGTGTTCCAAATGAAAAATGTGTCCTGACCTCCAGATCGGTTCCAGCCAGTGTAGCTCCTCGCAGGTTACAGTTTTTTAGCTTTGCATTCTTCAGTGTCGCCACCCGGAGGTTAATACCGGTCATCTGACTGCCCTCCATATCAACCCCTTTCAGATTAGCACCTTCAACCGAAACATACAAACATTCAGATCAGACAATCTGACGTTCATTCAAAATTAAAGTTATTAAAACCATACAAAGTATTTAGTGGCCAAATTACAAATATAGTATAGAAACTAATAGCGCAACTATTTCCTAAATTATTTAAGTATTAAGGAAATATAGGACTTGAGGTGTTAAGATTTATGGGATGCATTTTTAGGGCTTATACCATTAAATTAATAATTATGATTATTAATATTTTTTAAATTACTGGCTATAACAGTAAATCACCGTCTTTAATTTCAGCAGTTATTTTCTTGAATGAGGAAAATTAACACCACCTCCCCTGTATAGAAAAAGTCCAGCAAACATGTCATTGAGAAGTCCCCCTTTACCTTCCAAATTGGCTTTGAGTCCAGCAGGATCTTCAAAGTTGCAGCCTTTCAGAGAAGCTCCTTCAGCGTTGGTGCAGAGCATCTTCACTCCTTGCAGATTTGCTCCCTAAACATTCAGGCAGAAGATAAACAACAACAACAACAACATGATACAAACACAGCTTTGCATCTTCAACAAACATAAATCTATAAACATAAATGCTGCATTGAGTTCAGACAGACACGTCAATATTACCACCATTTTGGAATACTCAACATCACTGCTGGACTGACTTCAGTACAGTTACAGAGTGGCAGTTAAAGAAAAGTACTATCCAAAATTGTACTGGCACAGTACTCAGACAGTGGTCCAAACTCATGTTTGTGAGATACTTATGTACAGACATGAGCTTGTGGTTGTTGAAACAGAAACCTTAGTGGGTTTATACTAAACTTATTTCATTTAATAACCCATACAGAATATCTGGGCACAGTTGTGACATTTGTTGTTGTACTTAATTTACATGGAATATTAGTGCTTACCAAGTATGCTATATCTGAGCTCATGCAAAACTCATAGTATTGTATACCTCATACGGTATAATAATTATTGAAAAATCTTCAAAGCAACTTACTTTAAAAAATATTTACTTTACTATTTTGCAGCATATTCTGGTTAAAGCTAAACACAGTAAACACACTATGAAAATAAAATGTATGATAAATGAACATCAGTATCAAATATTGGCTGTAAAACATGAAAATCAGCAACATGCAAAAAAGTTATAAAAAAAAGACTATTTTAATTAGTAAACTCCATCATGTCTCATGTCTTTTCTTATTTACTCTTTTAGTCTTTTTTTTCTTTAATCTTTACTTTTCCAACATGGCAGGTTTAGATTGTAGGTGCATGAGAACAGACAACGTGGCATATATGTTTATCTTCATTACCAGAGGCTACTGAAGAGAATTATTTAAGAATTAAACTTACGTCCAGGTTGGTGTTGGACAGGTCAGCACGCTCCAGGTTGGTTCCACAGAGGTTCGCATATGTGAGGTTACAGCGGCTGAGATTTGCCATCTTAAAGTTAATGTAGCGCAAATCCAACCGCGAGAGGTCAGCACCGCTAAAATTCAGTCCCTGAAAATAAGGGTTAGGGGTTAAAACTGAGGGGTTAGGGTGTTAGAATTTAATGGTTTAGAGGGTTACAAATTTAGGGTTTAGGGATTGGGGGTTAGAATTTAGAGGGTGGGGTAAAATAGTAGAGTTTATGAGATTAGAAATTAGGGATTCAGTTTTAGGGAGTTAGGATGTAACAGTGTGGAGTTAGAATTAATTGGGGTCGGGGGTAAATGTAAGGGTTAAGGTGTTAAAATGTGGGATTTAGAATTTAGATGTTCAGGTTTGAAGAATAGGATGGGTTATTGGGTTTAAATTTAGGGGTTAGGAGTTAGGGGTTAGAATTTATGTGTTAGGGATTACAGGGTTTGGGGTCTATGGTTCATGGGGTTATGGTTAAAAATTCATGGGATTTAGAAGTTTGGAGTTAAGGTATTTCAGGGTTTAGAAGCTGGGTATTTATGGTTTAGGGGTTTATAGTTAAGGTTTTAGGAGTTTTATGGTACAGGGATGTATTGATTTTCGGTTATTGGTTTAGAGGCTTACTGCTTTACTGGTTTGAAGTTTAATGGTTTAGAGGTTTAATGGTTTCAAGGTTTACTGGTTTTGAGGTTTAAATGTTTACGGGTTTACTGGTTCAGAGGTTTAGGGGCTTAATTGGATTAGGATTTAATTGTAATAATGTAAGGACTAAGCTTACGTCCAGAGCTTTATGGGTTAGATGTTTAATGGGTTAATGTTTTTGGGGTCGGTTTATTGGTTTAGGGGTTTACTTGTTTAGGGTTTAAAGGTTTAATAGTTTCAGGGTTCTGATAGTTTTGAGTTTATGGTTTATTGTTTTATGACAATAAAGTTTAATGGTTTGATTTTAGGGTTCAATGGTTTATTAGTTTAGGGGTTTATTTGTTTAGGGAGTTAATGGTTTATTTGTTTAGGGGTTTAATAGTTTATAGATTTAAGGTTTTCTAAGGTTTATTGGTTTAGGAGTTTATTTGTTTAGGGGTTATAATAGTTATTTGTTTAGAGGTGTAATATATGTATATACAGTTTATTGGTTTATATATAGTATATTGATTTAGGGGATACATTGTTTAGGAGCTTCATGGTTTAGATGTTTAATGGTTTAAGGGTTTTATGGTTTTGGGTTAATAATTAAAAGGTTTGTGGTTTTTTGGTTAATGGTTAACAAGCTGCTAGAGCTCATTAGCCTTTATTTCACTGATGCAATCTTAAGTAATGATCAGATGCCAATACATTTGCCCCAAACTGTACAAATCACCTTTGAAAAACATTAATTTTAACATTAAAAACCCAAATTAAACAAAATACTGAGCTGAAGGTCTTTAATACAGAGAGTGACATAATATAATGTGGAGTCTACCTGACAACGTAATTCAGATTTGGTCGGTGTAGCAAGTAGAAAGCGAACAAACTCTTTTCTGGAGATGGGGGAGTGATCATCAGCAGGCTGCGAATTCTGAAAGAAAAAATATATCTGTTACAACCCCTTTTTTATAACAAATACTTAAAATCTGTATAGTAAACATACAACAAAGAGATTACCCTGATAACAGCCTCCAGCTGCTCAGCGAGACGCTCAATTCCAAAAAATCGAGCCTCTTCTAAAACCCCTGAGATAAATACATTTCTATATTATTATCAATTACTGGAGAAACACTTTTTAAAAAAATCACCAACTTCATCACCTTACTGCTTCCAAATAAAAGCTGACACTGCTGATGAAGCTGTGAATGTATCGACAGTTTGATGCAGAGGCTTTATTAATAAAACTGAAGCTCAGAGCAGGTTTACTGTGTGTTGTCAGCCTGTGGCCAGTGTGTTTGATCTCCTGTGTTTGATTGTGTTATTTAGGTGAAAGTTTAGTTTAGTTATTTGAAATAACAAACTGCACATTCATCACCTATAGCCCCAATAAAAGTATTTAAGTACAAGTATAAAAGTATTTAAGTATAAGTATAAAATTGTAACAGTAACAGTAGTATTAATACTATAACAGCTGACAAAACATAAAGAACAGAAAGGTTCTGCACCACCTGCTCATTCTTTAAGTCCATCTCTTTGTATCTACACTGACTGTCCATTTTATCAGCTCCACTTTCCATGTAGACTGTAATACATCTGTTTTTATGCATTTTTTGTCAATCCCCTTTTACCCTGTTCTTCAACGGTCCAGGACCCTTACAGGACCACCACAGAGCAGGTATTAGGTGTGTGGTAGATCATGTACAGCACTGCATGGACACTGACATTGGTGGTATTGTGCGGGCTAGTGTTGTGCTGGTATGAGTGAATCAGACACAGCAGGCAATCATCGCTAGGACTCAAGATATTACATTTTCGTCCTCTACCTTATTCATCCTCCATTTATTTTTGTAAATCTAAAAAAAACCCAGCCCTTATGGCGCTCACCCAGAAGGTTGATCCCATCATTGATGATGAGCTGACCATGTCTTAGGTAGTTCAAAATTGGCTCGAAATAATCAGGACTGCGGTCAATCAGATAAGCTCCATGGTCATCTTGCCTGTTCTCCCAAACATCTACAAAAACACAGCAAAACACAAACCCATCACAGCAGAGAACAAACCAGATCTTCTTACTTAAATCATCACTCATGATGAATCAGATGTTACCTTTATCTCCAAACATGTGGGCCAGCATGCTCTCCGGCTCCTTAACAAGCGTGCTCCTAATAAAACCACAACCATCAGCTCCAATCAGAACAGCAGAATTCTGAGACAGCATCTTGAAGGGGAACGCCATTCGTTTTTTTTCAGAATTTAGTCAGTGAGATATAAACAAATTCATTCAGAGTGGTTTGGTGTGAAATGGTTCATTAAAGAAACTAAGCTTTATTGATATTGGTGATAAATGAAATGAAATTTATGTAATCTTGATGAAATTATATATATATATATATATATAAGGGCTACGTATTGGCATGAACCTGATGATACAATATATATCATGATACAGCGGTCACGATTCAGTATAGTGATATAGCAATTTTTAAAATCATACTACAAAAAAACACCACTATATGCACAGATTTGCCAATGCTTACAATAGTATTACACCCTTGTGCTGCTTGTTAATGTTGGAGTGTAGCTGAAAATGGATTACAATACTGTCATCTAGTGGTCAGAGGTTTAAACACAATATACAATGATTAAGTGGCTGCTAGGAATCTTTGCATAGAAACTGTTAATTAATTATCAATACTGTGTTTTTGAGAGTCTTTAAAGTCCTACTAAGCATAATATTGCAATATTTCATATTTCAAAATGTTCTTAATTTATATAGATATCATCGTCATCAGGCAGCATGTTCAGAGGTGGACGTCTGGTATCCATCATCACAATTTTGAACAATTCAGACTTGGATATACTAGAAGGGAGTATTTACAATTAACAACCATAAACGAGTCTGTTATGATGTTAATCACTTAACTGTGGACAGTTTTTTAAAAATCACTGGAAAGCCTTACCGGGTTGTGGTGAAGCAGCGCCCGCCTACATTCAGCGTCAGCCAATCAGTGTGCGCGTTGAAGTGTGGCACTTCCGGATCTCGAAGAGGAGCTTGCAAAAGTACAACAAAACACAAATTAATGACGTGCTTCTACATAATATAATTAATTTATTTTAGTACTGGGAGAGATGCTATAAAGAGCCTTAAACTCACCAACAAACGTGTCTCCTTCAGATACATAAAGCACATCATCATCCCTAAATAATAAAAACATTTAATTTGCTGACTGAGATCAACTCTATAAAGAGTTCCTCCACTAATCGGACTCTTACCTGATCAGAGCGATGTCGTCTATCAGCCCACCTTTAGAGTTAAAAATGTTCGCAGCTTTAATTCCCAGTTTAGTGCTCGCTACTGATAATAGATCAGCCAGAGATCCGTAAACCGCAACCACCTACAAAACAATTAAACAGTCACTGACCCACCAGTCAGCCCCCAACTCCAGTTCACCGCCTCAGGCGCCACTGCAGCACGATTCGAATAAGAAGCGGGCGAATAAACAAGCTAACCGAGCGTCGTACTGGTTTGAGGGTTTAGCAACAAATCTTATTTTATTTGATAGAAAAGTTAATAGATTTAAATATTTATTTAAATGTCGTGTTTCCTTACCTTGCCATTTCGGGAAGTTCCGTTAATAAACAGAGTCACTCTCCGCATTATTGACTGATAGTCTGCATTCACACACTAAAACCACAAAAAGTACAGCTCGATCTAAATAACATTGTTTTTTCTTTTGAATGATATTCTCACTTTTCTACAGAGAAAACACACCCGATATGTGTGCATCACACTAAATGGTTCTTCCGCATTCGGAGGATTTCAAAATAAAAGACCCAAAGCTTGTTTGGGCGTTTTAAAGTAATACACTTAAAATACAATTATGAAAATATACTTTACAGACAGATATACACTGAAATTTAAAATGTTTTAACATGATTATTATTATTGTTATGAATACTATTATTGTTATTAATACTGTTATTGTAATTATTGTTGTTTTAGGTGTATGCTTTTAATTTGTCCTACATGTGTAGTACTTTAATAAATGTAATAAGAAAACAAAGATTCATTCCTGCTGCTGGCATAAATTTTTGCACCAATTGGTCAGAAGGTAAAATGGTACCTATGTTATTTGTTTATTTGAAACTTTAATGATCTTTATATACTACATCAAACTATATTTTTATTAAGTGGGGAAAACTCAATCTCCATGACATGGTTCTTCCTAAATATACAGCACTGTTTTTGCATAACACCAAAAAGACAAATGCAGCTCACAACTCTCACAACTTCCTGAAAAAGATGCTAACGGCTAAAAACCTAAAACCGCACAGTGAGGAAAAAACAGCAGCGTTCAGACAGCAGTCATTAATTTATTTATCATACTGAATTTACAAAATGGAAAATAAAAGCAACAGCTGAAGGAACAATATTGTACATTTTAGTCCTTTTGTGTTTTCTCTTTATTTTTGAATAGCAATCCACTGTACACAAGGCTGATGATTATTATATCTTAAAAAAAACAATAACAAAAAAAAGAAAGAGAGAAAACCTCTTGACTTTCTGATAAGGACACTACGACCAATCTTAATGAGAAACTGGACACAGACAAATTAAATCCTGCAACAAACCAGCTCATCTAGCAGACAATGACAAAATCATGGAAACAGCAGACAGAACATGTGTGTTTCCTTTAATCAGACATATTTTAAAACATTTTTAACACTGAAAAATTCTGTTGGAACCATTGATGTCATCTGCTTCTCCTTCTTTCTCTCAGTAAATCAACGGTGTTGGGTTGTTTGTTTACTCTGTTTATTAGAGAAACCTGACTGCTCGGTTTCATTTACCTCATACTCATTCAGTTCAGTTAGTTTCTCCGGTTTTCTGATACACTGATGTAAATCTGAGATGTTTTATAGTGTTATTTTCCTTCAGAAACTCTAAAACAGTGTTACTGACATTGAGCTGTTTAATTCCGTTACTGCACATTTTCAGCCATTTCCATTATTTTGTCACCTTCTTTGTTAAAGGGCGCCAAAACTGACCTGCTGACCTTCAGGTTGTGTTTCTTTGATGAGATAAACATGAATTTTTCACATCATGCACTTCATTCGAATGAACTTTGTTTTTACAGTAGATCAGATGTGTTCAAATGAACCCTTTCAGATTCTTCACTTCGTCCATCCAGAGTTTCAAGTATGACTCTTTGCTGTGCGGAGATGAACAGAGAGGAAATCAAATAGGTGAATGGTGGAAGTTGTTCAAAGCCAATTATTTTCAAATTCACACAAAGTGTGCGTCCACAAAAACTAAACATCACGTTACGTCTGTCCTAAATTGATGCAGTTTTTCTACCTCTGAAAGGTGTGTGCGGTTCAGTTCCCTTAAACTGGAGCTTTCCTTTACTCAATCAATCCCAAAAATACTAACGAGCAACAGCAAACTAATGAGGAACCGTACTAACGCAACTAGTATACACGTCCACAGGGCAGCGGTGAGCGGAGACGACTGCGTTACAGAAGAAAAATATCATCCTCTCCAGTTTTGGAATGAATATTCTTTACAATCGAGTGACACAGTCACTCCGTCTGGTTTAATCAGAACGGCTTGGGGTTTTCCTGCTCCGGCGCGAGTGCTAACTCGGTGTAACACAAGGGGGGAAAACGAAGCGCTATAGAGCCGAAGCCCTGCGGTGGATATAATTACAGTACAGGGCTGTAAATAGTGTAATAAATATCGAAGCGTTTCCTTCAGTGACAGAAAATAAAGTTAAGAGTGACCGACGCCCTGAAAAGCCATTCGTGTTTGATGGACGCAGATTCGAACCCACTTGTGCCCGGTCCTGACGAGGAGGGGGCGGGGCGACAGGGGGGGTGGGGCTACACAGGGCATGCCACAGCTGCAGGGGGCAGGGCCTAAAGGGTCCCAATGAGCAGATGGGAAAATGGGAGGGGAAAGGAAGAAGAGAGACAGAGCGGTGGGGTGGGGAGGAGATGATTGGTGGGTGGGGGAGGGGGAGGTGGAGGCCCATTAAAACGTTTTCCTGTGGATGGCACGAACGCGGTCCTCTTCATACTCCTTCTTAGAGACCCACATTTTCTTAAAGGTGTCCAGAGATGCCAAAATAGATCCCCTATAAAAGACACAGACAAAAAATTAACAATATATATTTTGTATATACATTTAGGCAACTCAACAACATACAACTAGAGACAAGCAACAAGCAACTGCAGATCCCTTAAAGGAGAAACGTTTACAGAAATAAGAAGTTATTCATTCAGTAAAACCAGATAGATACTTTACTGATCCCAGAGGAAAATTCAAGATCACTCACATATACACATATATACACACACACACACACACACACACACACTAATGAACAGACACAGGCAGTGTGGGCCAGTGATCACACTTGCTTGGAGCAGTGGGCAGCCCTACCACAGTGTCCCACTGTCGTGTCCTGCAGGTTCATGGGATTGAACCGGCAACCTTCCGGTCACAAGGCTGGTTCCCTAACCTCCAGCCCTCGACTGCCCACCACTTATCAGTTATGTCGTCAGTAAGCAAACAACAATATGGATAAATCTGTGATCAAAATAGAGTATAAGCACTTGCAGCTAAAATGTTTTGCAGATTTACTAAAAGTAACAGCATAAGCTCTTTACAGTGGCTCCTAAAAAATAATCTGATTTATCTGGATTTCAAATGACACAGGCTGTTCCAAACAAGTCAAAATGTATTATTTGACAGCTTTAAAGATTAAATTTAAAAGTGCTGGTTGTATTACTATTCAGCACTTTTAGGTTAGTACTTGATAGAATCACCTGCAATTTTGCTGCAATAACAGTTTAACTGTGTTGGGCTTCTGCCAGCTCTGCACACAGTGTGTGAGGGATTTTTGCCCATTGGTCAGGTTGGTGGGATGACGCTTTTTTTTCTTTTTTTTACAGTGCTGTAGATTCTCACTTGGACTCTACTTGGATCTACACTGGTTTCATAAAAACAATAACACTGTATTTGAAGTACAGTTAAGAAATTAGTGTAATTCTGAGGTTTTAAGTAAAAATGTTTACTTATCTGGAGTTTAGTTTAGATAAGTTTAGCAGAAATAAGAAGAAATGTAAGAGATCTTTGTTAACACTGTGAATAAACACTGTGACTTTAAATGATTACTATTATATTTAAATATATGAAGGATTTTCTGTAGATTCCCAAAACATTACTCTTTAGACAATTAAGTAACAAAGTATAAACATTAGAGGTTTAATAATAAACTTAATATTTTGAACACAATTCGCAGATCTTTCTAATGACATTAGTGGCAGAAGCTCTGACGGTCTGCAAATGTTGGTGTGTAAGAGTGCTGTTGCATTAGATGGGAGATTAATAGAATGTCAGTTTTCCACAATGCACCATGACACCTGCAACCTTGTTACAGTTTTGCATTGAGATAACACAACATCATGATGCATTGTCACTAAACATGCCAGGAACTATTTAATTTCTCACCCAATCCATGTAGAATAAAGTCTCTCCTGTGGTGCGGATATCTGAAAAGAAGAAAAAACATGTTTATTCAACATATACCAAAGAAACTTTATGAAAACAACAAAGAACACAATGTAAAATGTAAAAATATTCTCACCTTTATTTTGACATCTTTGGGTGCTAGCTTCTTCACTTCACTTAACAACCGATCTCCGAATCCTGAAAGGAGCAACAAGCATCATCAATATAACTAATCAAATAATATATCAAATAATAACTTTAAGAAAATACAATACAAATAATCTTATTTATTAAATTCTGTACTAGCTTGGGGCTAACACATATCTGTGTGTGTGTTTACTTTATATAAAATGGAAAAACAATCTTAAGTTTTAATGCAGGTAATAATACATGATTCAAAAGAATTCTGGATCCTTCCTTTGAAATATTCATACAGTGTTAAGAGTAGCCCCACCCTAAAAGTAACAATATATATACAAGGGGTTTGTATAAAAATACATTATAGATTATGTCTGATTGTTCCATACATTGCTGGGAGCTTTAGACATACACAAAAATATAAGTGCTATAAACAGTTAATAGCACCTTAATTACAGAAATAAGAAAATATGTTCCATTATAAGTGTTTTTCCCCCCAAAATACTGTGTATACCAGAAATAATTCTAAACAGATATGCAGCATTTTGGAATGAAAGTCTTCAAGCCTTCATATACCTACAAATGCAGAAGAACTGGCTACCTTTGAAAAGTGTGGATCCTCCAGACAGGACGATGTTGGAGAAGAGTGTGCGGCGCAGGTCCATGTCTGATTTCTGAATGGCAAAGGCCAAAACTTCATGAATGCCTTCGCTCTCATCTCCTATCAGATCCGGCCTGAAGAGGAGCTCTGGAGCTCGGAACCGCGCCGGTCCAATCTAAAAACAAACACACAGACACATGCTGACATTCTCACCTACAGGTGGTGGGACCTGAAGGAATGAGAGAACAAATAAACAAGTGCAGGTGCTTTTTTTTAAGTAATTAACATCCCACCAACTCTGGTATGTATTTGTTAGGTATAAAAATACTGACCACAATATAAATCATAATCAATAGGGAAAGTAACCCAACAAAAGTGAGTTCATTATTGGAGCACTGAAAGAGCTTTACTTACAAAAACTGCTCAGTTGTAACAACAGGAATACGAACTAAAGAAACTATATAGATCTGTGTGAAAAACACCAAGACCTGGGTGTGACTTGCACAGCTACAGTAGGATTAAAAATATAAAAACGGAAAAAGGTCCCAAAAAGAGAGTAACAAAATAATGACTGACATTCCTTAGCCAATTAAATCCTTTCACATTCCCTCCTTGCAGTGAGAACATTTACTTGACTCTCTTAGCTTAGCTGCAGAAAAACCGGTCTGATGAAACAGAACAGTACAGCGCTCACATCAGTGACTACAACAATTGGTTTAAAGATAAATATTTGACATTCTTAATGTTGTTTCATTAAAGTTTGCTGAAAGATCTTATGTAAAAGACATCAAGTTCTCCTCAGCAGCTAACATCGCTCTAATCAGCTACAAGGTGAGCTTTGACATTAGCTCAGCCTCTGTTACCAAATCTCTTTGTTATTAGAAATGAACACCTGCTTTAATGTGGGGTGACTAAACAATCTGTGTGTTTAATATGAACGTAAAGTAGGAATAATTTAAAAAGTCTTACGTCTACAGTACTGCCGTCTGGCAGAGTGTACTGAGCTTTCTCCGTCTCTAGAGTTTCATCCTTCTGAGGGTTTAGGGAGAGATAACAGGCTCTCTGAAAACAACACAACATTATTTTATTAATATAAGCACAACATACCACCAGAACAACAGACACCATTCTACAAGTTACATCTGAAGAGTAAATTAGACTAAAACCAAAGATTTCCGAAAACATCAGATTGGCTTGACCTTAATTTCTACCTCAAAGGGCAAAAGTAAAAGTGCAATTGATCATTCTGAACTTCTGTACCACTCTAAGATGCATTACATTTAATATGATAATTCTGTGTAGTGGTTTGGATCACACTAAGGAATATTTACAACATCAAACTTGTTTGTTATGTACTACACAGATTACAGCACTCTCAGCCATGCAATAGTGTGAGTAGTAATTGTAAATACTGTAAATGTAAATTTGTAAACTAACGTATGCAAGTAAAAAGACTGCATTTATTATAATATTCAGATGTTCTGCAGCGCCATGCTCATTGAGCATGAACTATCACTGAACTATGTGAAATGCAGAGTCTGTACACTACATCTACACTATCTACACTAGATATCTGCTCTTCTACAACCAGCATTTGAGTATTTGCTCAGAAACAGCAATGAAGCCTGTAAAACATTGTTCAGTTATAAAAGGTATAAAAATACATATGCATCATCCACACTTGCTGAATGTCGTACCTCCTTCATAGTGCGCACCACCTCAAACTCAGCAGATGTGTGGAAGTCATATCCTTCTTTCCGCAGGAGCAGCCGCAGGTAGCGGGACACATCCCGGCCTGCGATGTCCACACGCATGATGGAGTGAGGTATGGCGAATCCCTCATAGATAGGAACAGCATGGGTCACTCCGTCTCCAGCGTCCAGAACCACTCCAGTGGTTCGGCCTGTGGCGTACCTGCAGATGAACACACCAGCGTGAGCACTGAGGAATTCACTTGAGCGAGCTAAGGCGTGAGTGAAAGGAAGAGGTGACGTGGACTCACAGACTGAGGACGGCCTGCATGGAGATGAACAAAGCAGGAACGTTGAAGGTCTCGAAGAATACCTCAGCTGCACGCTCTCGGTTCTTACTAGGATTTAGTGGAGCTTCAGTCAGGAGAACCGGATGCTGCAGAAAGAAAAAAAAATTACTCACAAAATGTGTACTTCCTAAAAGTTGTGATGTGTGAGGCAGGTAGGTGAACAGTGTTTCTTTACATACGCCCATCCCAACATCCATCCACACACAGAACACAAACCTTCAAGCTCCTGTACATACTGTTCCAATATGCAGTTTACGGTGCATACTGTTCCTGTAAGCAGTATACAGTGTGCAGTATATACTGTTTCAGTATGCAGTATATGGTATATAATACAGCATACACTGTTGCAGTATATAGTGTGCAGAATATACCGTTCCAGTATGGAATACACAGTATATAATAAGGCATATGCTGTTGGAGTACACAGCGTGCAGAATATACTGTTTCAGTAGGCTGTATACAATATATACTACTGCATATACTGTTGGAGTACACAGTGTGTAGAATATAATACAGCATATACTGCTGAAGTACACAGTGTGCAATATATAATATAGCCTAGTATGTAGCAGTATAAAATGTGCAAAATACACTGTTTCTGTATGTTGTACATAGTATATAACACAGCACATACTGTGGCAGAAAACAGTAATACAGTATGTAGTAAGCACACCTAAATCACAAACTCTCCACAAACTTTACAACTAAAGAACTTAAAAATCTTGAATATAGACCTCATACACTGTGAGCCAATTTAATGGTATAAAAATAACAATGGCTGTAGTGAATATATCCTACTACAGACTGTTCGTGTACTGGCAGTGCTGTGATGTAGTAATACTATGCAGTGTGTGGCCAACATAAGTTTCCCCAGTATATCATAAAGATCCAGATGGTGTTCCACTGTGATCAAAAATTCTAAATTACCACCAGAGCTCTCTTTATAATATACTGCAAATAGTGCAAAAAGAAAGGAATTTGTCTCAACGCTGCTCAGTGCAACACTGATGCCACATAAGCTCTCTTCACTCGTCTTGAGGAGGGTTTACTTACACGGTATATTTAATAAACATTAACTAACCTACGGTAAAGATAACAGTCTTATCCAAACAATCCGCTCCGCTTCGAGATTTCATCTGCATATACTGTTGCAATGTACAGAACTGCAGTATCTGATGAGCAGTATACAGTATATATACAGCGATGAAGCAAAGAAAATCAAATCAGAAAGTTCTGCCATCATCGTATCACACTGTCATTTCAGAAATCTTACAAACACAGCAGAACTATGTACAAAAGCAAAAGAATCATCACCTCCTCAGAGAAGGTCTGGAGCTGCTCCTTAGAGTAAACATACTGCCAGATTCTCTCCATATCATTCCAATCTTTAACGATGCCGTGTTCCATCGGATAGCGCACAGACAGCAGCCCCCTATGTTCCTGCAGCAGACGTACATACATGAAACAGACAGAACGTTACAGAACAAAAGGTTAACGTCCTATATTGAACACTCTCTTCTTTGGCTGTTTCTCCGACATCTCTCCTTCATGACAATGCATGGACTTCTGTAATGTAGCCCCTTTCTGAACAAGGTTATTCCTGATCCAACCTGCTGCTGATTGGCTGGAAGAGGGTTACAAACTATATTTGTTTTCCATTTAAAGAACCAGAGCTGTTTACAAACTCCTGATTTATACAGAATGTCCAGCTTGTGCACTGAATTTGACAAATGTGTATTAGGATAAAATCGCTCACGGCACCTTTAAAATATTTCTGACTCTGAAGATGATGTTGGTGTTTAATTACCACAAAATCAGTACAGCAGCTACTTACAGTGCAAATACAACAAATATCAACATTCAGAATAAAACACAGATTTGTAGAGTGATGTACCTCAGCTTTAGGTCCGATGAAGAGGTCACCCTCGAGAGCGCCAGCCATCACCCGCACGTGTTTGGGTCGTCCCACACTAAAATTAAGAGTACGGCACAAAGCAGGTTTAGAAATGAATAAGTGCAAATTTTAGCAAATGCCATTATTTTTAGCAGACTTTCCATCAGAATGAATCACCTACAGCATCTGAAATACGATTGGTCAGAAGGCCTTCCCTCATTGTACAGAACCTCGTCCCTTACTGGACAGAAAGCTGTCCCTTACTAGTCAGAAGGATGTCTCTGATTGCTCAGAAGGCCATCTCTAATTGTTCAGAAGGAAGTCTTTATTGGCCAGATAGCAGTCTCTGAGTGATCAGAAAGCTGTACGTTTACACTTTATGTATTAATTTGTATGGGTTAACAGGGTAAGAGAGCTGCAGATATGAAGCTCTGTGAATGTATTATTATCATCATCATCATCATCATCATTACCAACACTATTTTTATTCATAATACTTTCAAAGAAGCATATACACCCAAAAGCATTAATGTTACTGTGAGATTTATAAAGACACTACCTGTAGTGGTGAGGTCTTTGACTGGTATAAAAGAGAGAACAATAACAATAACAAGACGACTTACTAATTTGGGAAACAGTATTTGGGAATCTGGTCTCCGGCAAATCCGGCCTTGATAGCACCGGAGCCCTGCAGGAGAAATCAAATCAATCAAGAATGATGAAACTGGATGTAGCATAAAGATGAGAGAAAAATATAGCAGCAAGATATTTCAAGACATTATCTTTATACGCAATATACATTGCAATATTTCCTAACAACTTTGAACACGTGTATTTTTCACCCCACCCGTAATATCTGTATATATCTGAGCTCTTCTAAATCCTTTTGTCAGAGACTTAATGCATGTTTATGGTGTTTACAGTTTTGTATGGTTTTGCTGCTGTGATGCTCAGAGATTGGGCAAGTTGGAGCAAAAAAAAGCATCAGTACTGAACTTAAAGAACAACAATAAAAAACAAAAACAGCATTAGGAGTATTAGTGTTTAACTCACTGAACTAAATCCAATAAACTAATAACACGCTCTCTGTAATAATCGGTGTTCTCTGAGTACTGACCATATCAACAATATGATCTGAAACTATACTGTGATATAGTTGATCACAAAAAACGTAAAATATTCTCATATTACCCACACCTATTGTAGGAGACTGCACAATGGCCTTATTGATTCTGCTCTAATGTTAAACTCTTCACTCTCTGAGCCGCTCTTGTTTTTGTTCTAGTCATGAGATGAGCTTGGGGAGGAAAACGAAAAATCTGTCTTAACACAAAATGCCTTTAAACAGAGACTCACTTGTGTTTACATCCATTACACACTTATTTGTTCTTCAGTTCCAGTACAGGTTAAAAAAAATAAAATAAATAAAAACCCCAGGTAATCTGAACAGGTAATGCAATCAACTGCTGTGATGTACCAGAAGTAGAACTTCAACAAATTTTCAAAATGCCCACATAACTAAATGATTAAGATGCAAACAAAGTCATTTAGAATGGCATTTAGAATGGAGTCAGAATAGCTCACAGTGGTGGGGATGGGAGCCAGACATCCACCAAAGCTGCCTTACAGAAAGTATTTTATAAAACGGTTATGAATATGCTATCTTATGTCAGAGACATTGTTGTACCATAGTTTTGAGAAGATTCTGGTCCTGCCAGAATTCCATTATCAGCAAAGTGGCCTATCCAGGGTTGTTGTGAAGCAAAGTAGTCTCTAAAGAAAACGTGTTTTATCAACACTTAAAAGATACATGTAGGTTCACTGGGCGTTGTGGACAATAAATAAAATGGCTTTATTTGTGTTGTAGACAAAATGACCTATTACCACCACTGTAACAAAATCTGAGTATCTACAATGAGCCATTTCACACCAAAACCCTCTGAATAACTCTGTTTACATTTCTAACACCCAATTATAAGGCAGAATTTTGAAGCACCGGTGGAATTCCCCTTCAAAACACACCAGAGTGACATCTGACTAAAATAAACATAAAGCCTCTGATGTAAGCAACATCTCAACATTCGTCCGTCAAGATCAAACTGCATTTCTGCGACTTTACGGGGACTGACAGCGCTGTCCTAGTCTGACTTCTGAAAATAAAATAGGTTAGCTACAGTTTACAAGGCGGGGTCCACACCAGCCAGCCATTTTAGCAATAACAGCTTCCTATTTGAACTGTGCGTTCCACCTTAAACAGTGCAGCGATTGCCTTCTGCCGCTTGTGCAGGCACCAGAACGAAACTGCTGCACCATTTAAGGTGGAACGGACAGTTCGAATAAGAAGCCAGCCAATAAGAAGGTGGCTAATGTTGTTATCCTCTCCATTCAGCGGCAGAAAAAAATGAGTCCGTGACATTTATGCTCCAAACGCGAGAGAAAACGACCGGGGCTGAGACGAAGAGCTGTCGAATAACGGTTTACGCTGCTGTTAACACAAACAAGGACAAACACAAATAGCCCAGCTGAGCTACCAGCGCTAATCTAAGCTAGGCTAAGCTAAGTCAGCACAGCCATTGTCCCGCAGTTTAGCCGCTATGCTAATGCTATCGCAGGGTGTGGATGGGTGACATCATACTCACATTATCAATCACCACCGGCTGGTTGGCTATAATATCATAAGATTCCATTCTGGGTCTGCAGATCGGTTTGTTTTCCACTCGGCTATTTCAGAGAAAATCCGCTGTAGAGTTTATTATTCATGTAAATTCGCAGCTCAGCAAAACCCCAGGCTGGCCGGCGATGTGGCAACCTAACTACACAGGGCACAACCCAACCGGCCTTGACTGACAGACTCAGCAGCCAATTGAATTTCTAGAAAATATGCCTCATCCCGAAAGAGGAGGGACGTGCAGAAATCTTTTTTTTTATACTTCAGAGCGCATAAAAATAAGTGATGCATAGTGACATACAATAAATATGTTGTCCAACAAAAAAAGTTTTTGATTAAAAAAAGTATCTATAGCACTAACAGGTCTATGACAGTAGACGGTCTATGGAACTAACTATTTTAGCAGGCCTGTGGCACTAAATTATCTTTGATACCCCCAGGCATATGATACTAGCAGTCAGTGGTAATAAAAAATCCTACAGTTCTATGGCACTAAAAGTGTGCTACTATAAAGTCTGAAACACTAACAGGCCTATATTGTCGGCAATTCGAAGGCACTGGCAGGTCAATAGCACTTGCAGGTACAATCTATGGCACTAGCAGGTCTATGATTCTAACAGACTTATACCACTAGCACGTCTAATTTACTAACAGGTCTATGGCACTAAAAGGGTTATGTCACTGATATGTTTATGACACTTTATGACAGGTCAGTGGTAATAACAGGTCTATGGTGCTAGCAGGTCTATGACATTAAAAGTGTTATGTCACTAATACGCCTTTGGCACTAACAGGTCTATGGCATTAACAGGTCTACAGAGCTAGCAGGATTATGGCCCTAGCAACTCTATGTTACAGAAAGGTCTATGTCACTAACAAGTCTATAGCAATAGCAGGTCTATGTTACTAACAAGTCTATAGAAATAACAGGTCTATGTTACTAACAGGTCTATTGCAGAAGAAGGTCTATAGCACTAGCAGGTCTATGTCACTAACACAGCTATAGCACTAGCAGGTCTATGTCACTAACACATCTATAGCACTAGCAGGTCTATGTCACTAACATGTCTATAGCAATAGCAGGTCTATGTTACTAACAGGTCTATAGCAGAAGCAGATCTATGTTGCTAACAGATTTATGGCACTAGCAGGTCTATGTCACTAACAGGTCTACAACAATAGCAGGTTCTATGTCACTAACAGGTCTATAGCACCAGCAGGTCTATGTCACTAACATGTCTATAGCAATAGCAGGTCTATGTTACTAACAGGTCTATAGCAGAAGCAGATCTATGTCACTAACAGGTCTATGGCACTAGCAGGTCTATGTTGCTAACAGATCTATGTCACTAGCAGTTCTATGGCACTAGCAGGTCTATGTTGCTAACAGATCTATGTCACTAGCAGGTCTATCTCACTAACAGGTCTATGGCACTAGCAGGTCTATGCTGCTAACAGATCTATGGCACTAACAGGTCTATGGCACAAGCAGGTCTATGGCACTAGCAGGTCTATGCTGCTAACAGATCTATGGCACTAACAGGTCTATGGCACAAGCAGGTCTATGTCACTAACATGTCTATGTCACTAACAGATCTATGGCACTAGCAGGTCTGTGTTGCTAACAAATCTATGGCACTAACAGGTCTATGGCACAAGCAAGTCTATGTCACTAACATGTCTATGTCACTAACAGGTCCATAGCAGAAGCAGGTCTATGGCACTAACATGTCTATGTCACTAACAGGTCTATAGCAGAAGCAGGTCTATGGCATTAACAGGTCTATGGCACTAGCATGGCTATGGGCCTTATAGATAATCAGAGCTAACACAAACTCCTTTCATTTTAATGCATTATAAGATACCAAAGAACTATGAATAAATATTTACAGAATGTTTCCTAACACCATAATACACCAAAATAATATGTTGGCCACATATCACAAATCCTTTCTGCCTCCTCATGAATAAATAAATTATTGCATTAAAAACAGCATGCCTCTTTACTCTTGGGTTAAATATGAGTTTGAGCCTCACAGTTAAAGTGTGCATTGTTGCTGAGAATCTCATCAAAAAACATAGACTCCAGTTTCTAGTGTGTCTGTCAGTCAAAGTCATTGTGTTTGTGAGATTGTAAAACAAAAACAAGGTGTCCACCTTCTGAGATAAGAGATTTTCTGATAAAGTAATTATTGCGCTTTTTATCCAAAATATCGATCCCACTAATTGAGAGTGATGAAATGCAATTTGGCAAAGAACACAAGTGTGTTGAGAATCAATTTCTTCGGCTAAGTAGCGTACACTCCACGCTTTCTATACGTTAAGTGTGGGGTGTAGAAGGCACAGCCAGGGTTATATAACTTTTTATGTAGTAACAGATGCAAGCAGAAATCCCCATATCAATTCATAACGGTTCATTATGCTTAAGCCCTTATTCACAAATGAATCGTTAAAAACATGCCATGAATAAATTTTAGCACGCTTATATTTTTGCTGCTGTAAATTTGCCAGTGACAAAGCCTTTTCTCGTTCAATATAATGTTTTGATTGATATTTTAATTGATTGTATGTGTTTAGGCTGGATAGCTATATTATATTATAGTAAATTAACTAAATATGTGTGATTTTAGCTAATATATATATATATATATATATATATATATATATATATATATATATATATATATATATATATATATATATATATATATATATATTAGTTAATATATAAAATATATAACAGACTGTAGAACTAATATTAATATTTATCAAATAATTGGGTTTTGTGTGTGAGCATGTGTATGTGTGTGCGTGTATTGTACTTTGCTCTAGACGAATTCTGTACATCAGCATAAATCTCAACTATATATCCCAAAAGTATTGTGTGTGTGTATATATATATATATATATATATATATATATATATATATATATATATATATATATATATATATATATATATATATATATATATTTGATTTAATTATTTGACTTTATATGTGGATCTTTTCAGGACTTTTATTTTGTGTTGATGTAACTTTCCGCTGTGCAGCTGTTAAAGCGGAAGCGGCTGTGGCTCAGTAAACAACGACTTGCAAACTCATAAATGTCATAAATCTCTCTTTCGAGGTAAGAGTTCGTGTCCAAGGTTATTTATCTAGTGTACGGTCAATTTTTAAGCCGCTTTAAACTCAGTCGCTGATTTTCAGTCTGTGTTATCAGACTTCAGACTAATTAAACTTTGCAGTAAACGTTAGCTTCTTATTCGAATTATCCGTTCCCCCTTAAATGTTGGAGAATCTACAGTGAGCAGGAGTGTAACTGCGCTGTGTAAGACGACAAGTAAAATTTGGGATAAGAAGTTCATTTAGTTGTCGGTCTTAAGGTCAAACTGACCGCAACCAATATTTACTAACTAAAGTCGTTTGCTTTCACTGCTGTGATCAAGTTGTTTCAGTTTGTCAGGCTCATGTTATGATGGTCGAAGAGAAAGTAAGAATGTATTATGCGACTATATTAGGCTGAATTATTTTTGTCCATAGGTAATATAATCAGGCAGCCGTTCTGACAGATTGATGATCAAACAGTCTGATGACATAAGGTGATTGATCATGGCCTCTACAGATGAACCTCCTGAAAGGTAGATTGTTCATTCAGTCAATAGTACTTAGTCATGTCATGTGTGTAATGTGTAAACAAGTGCTGTTCATTCTGCTCCCTGTGTGTTTCTGTTCTCAGGCACTGCTGGGTGTGTTTTGCGACTGAGCGAGAGGACCGTGTGGCTGAGTGGGTCAGTCCGTGTCGCTGTAAAGGCTGCACCAAGTGGATTCACCAAGCCTGCCTTCAGCGCTGGCTGGACGAGAAACAGAAAGGCAACAGTGGTGGAGCAGTCAGCTGTCCACAATGTGGCACAGAGTACCGTATAGTCTTCCCCAAAATGGGTCAGTACTCGGTACCCTTGACAAACTTAGTTTCTCAGAGGCCTTTATTTGTGTTAATTTGTAACCTTGCATACATTTCAGCAAGGGTTTTGTTATTAATTAATTTAAATTCTTCTGTGGTGTAGCTGTACAGTCAAACTGGAAGGAGTGTGTAAATTGGACTGTAATAGGTTAACAGTCAGGAAAAAGCCAGATTTGTGGTTAAATAACTGAAATTATTATGCCAACTAACAATCAAAATCCTGCAGTTATTCCAAGTGCCATTTGTTTTATACTGACTCCACCCACAAAATCAAAATAACAGCTAAAATCATACATATACATTGGAGTAATACAGCATTAAAATATATCATTTTTAAAAAGTAATTACATCATTTCACCATTTTAAACAAAGCATAGTTGTGTATAGTTCCACCCTGTTGTGTAGAAATTAGTAGGAGTGGTCCAGCCTCGGATGCTCCTTTAAATTAGAGTTTGTAGATGTTTAATTCTAATTGTAAGTGATGCTGAGAGATTTGGAGAATTTGTCAAGTGAAAATGTACATAACATACATAAACTATCACTGATGTCATAAGCGGAGTGCAGTGGGGAATATGTAAGAGATGAGGTCTTTAATGGTAGCAACTCTGTTTTGTTTTTGTGTTGTTTTATCTGTTTTAGGTCCTCTGGTGTATTTCCTGCAGCAGGTAGATCGAGTTTTGTCCCGGTTCAGTCCGTTTGCAGCAGCTGGTGTGGTAGTGGGCACAGTGTACTGGTCAGCAGTCACCTATGGAGCCGTCACCGTCATGCAGGTTTGGTTCTGTAGGGCTTTGCTTGGGTACTTTGATGCTATAAACTCAGTGTAATGTGAATATTAATCATGTAGGAATGAACTATGTTAGTGTTTTTGGATTGTAGCTCTACTGCTGCAGTCCCTCTACTAAGCACATCCCAGGACAACACATGTACACAATTATGAAGCTGTGCTGGATGTAATCTCATATTTGTTTTAAACTGTAATAAATTTTTTTGGTGTTGTAGTAAACCATAAAAGCTTTAGTAAAACGTATATAGATATACTCCCTGTGCTTTTTAATATTTTCAGCACATTTGAATAACGCAGTGATTAATTAGTTATTGATATTGTGAAAGAAAATCTTCGTATCATCCTATTTTTACTCAGCATTATAAAACTGCAGCGCCATAAATAAGAATTGCAATAAAACTTGAATTAAGCGGTTTAACGCTGGTGTTTCTGTTAAGGTGGTGGGACATAAGAAGGGTTTAGACGTTATGGAGCGTGCAGACCCCCTCTTCCTGCTGATGGGTTTACCCACAATCCCTGTGATGCTGGTGCTAGGGAAGATGATTCGGTGGGAAGATTATGCTGTGCGACTGTGGCAGCGTCATTCTGCCAAACTGCAGATGCTAAGTGGCATTGTCCCTGGTGAGTATCGGGTTTACAGTTCAGGTCAGCAGATATTTAACATCCAGTTGACAATGTGAGTACATTAAAAAGGTTAAATGTTCAGTTATTGTCTTGTCTTTAAGATAATATATTGAATATTGCACTTTTAATTATCACCTTAAACACCAATCCTTTACATAAACATTGTTTATTGTCTCGTGTTTTCTGTTTTAATCTTGATTCAGCATTGTAGTTAGTTCATTAGATTCACACTGAATCCACAGGTTAGTCACCAAGGTTTACCTTAATTCAGCAGGTTAGTTAGTCATAATTTTGTTAGCTAATTTGTTAGTAAGCTAGTTTTACACCAACTCACCAGGTTAGTTACTATTAATTATTTTTATCCTGACCCAGCAGGCTGGTTAGTTATTTGGTTAAGTAGTTGGTTTTACCACAGCTCAACAGTTCAGTTAGTTGTACTTTGACTCACTTAGGTTTGTTATTTAAGTAGTTAGGTTTACCTGGACTCAGCAGCTTAGTTGGTTAGTTTAACCCTGACTTAGGAAGGGTTATTTAGTTTTAACCTGATAAAGCAAGTTAATTGGTTTAACCCCCTAGTTAGTGGTTTAGCTAGCTAGCTTTACCTGAACTCATCAGGTTAGTTTGTTTGTTTTACCCTTAATTATTTAGGTAGTTCGTTTTTACAATGACTTAATATTTAGTCTATTTAGATTCACAGACTCAGCATGTTAGCTAGTTTTACCCTGTTTTAGTAGTGTAGTTAGTTTTACCCTGACACAGTGTAAGTTAATTGGTTAGTTAATTAGTGTCACCCTGTCTCAGCATGTGAGTTGGTTGGTTGGTAAGTTAGAACTCTGACTCAGCGGTTTAGTAGGTTAGTTTTAACCTGTCTAAACAGGTTGGTTGGTTACTTATTTTTTGGGTAGTTCCTTGTTTAGCTTGATATTTAGTTTTGCCCTGAATCTGTGGACTAGTAGGTTAATTTTATCCTGAATTAGTAAATTAATTAGGTATTTAGCTTTACCCTGCCTCAGCAGGATAGTTAGCTTTACCCTGGTTGGTTGGTTTTACCATGACTTATCGGGTCTGTTTCCTGGGACTAAAGCAGGTCCTTGTGTTTTTGTGAGCAGGTATCGGTCGGCCTCTTCCCCGTGTGCCGGCTGACGGTGGTTACGGCGGTGATCATATCTCTGTGTCCCGGACGCTGTGTGGAGCTCTGGTGTTTCCCTCCATTGCCAGCCTAGTGGGCCGGCTTCTCTTCCGGAGGGTTCCCTCCAGCCTACAGCGCACTGTGCTGGTGAGCACCGGCTTAACTACAGTTACCTGTTACAACAGTGGGTGTGGCTAACCAAGGTTAATCTTAGCCAGTGTTAAGAGTAATGCATGTGGTTAGTAGTGAGTGTGGTTAATGGTGATGTCACAGTGCTGGACGTGGTTATTACTGATGTTACAGTAGTGGTCATGGGTAACACTGGTGTTACAGTAATGTTAGATGTGGTTAACTCTGGTAAGGGGGTAGATAATGCTGATATTACAGTAGTGGAAATGGTTGTTAATGTGTGAGTTGAGTCCATAGACTGATTTTACAGTGGACATGGTTACATCTGGTGTGAGCACGTTTAACACTAATAACCTGTATTTGTCTGTTTTTGTATGTTTTAGGGTGGAATTGCATTTGTAGTGATTAAAGGAATGCTTAAAGTTTATTTTAAGCAGCAGCAGTTCCTCATTCAGGCCAACCGGCGCATACTCAACTACCCTGAGAGGGAAGGACACAGTGACTCAGCAGAGGAGGAGGATGGTGGAAACGAGTAATGATGATGAAGAATACAGTGGACACCAGTGACGAGGCCCACAGTGCACCCCCCACTGAACCTCCATGGTGTAAAAGACTTCAACATTCAAAAACCAATTAGTCAAAAGTTTATTTAAACCCAGTGTTTTGCTCAGTAAAATAAATATTTTTGAGGTCTGGATTACAAAGATCATAGATACTGAAGATCTCCAGTTATATTTTATTTCATTTATTGGTTAATTAAATTGTATGATTATCTACATTTGTGAAATGAGTTTGTCCTTTCATTTAACAAGTAACAGAATATCACGTCATATTTATTTTATCCATGATAGTCCACTTATGGACGTTTTTTTTAATGTATAATATTTCCCAAGATTGTCTGCTTCTGATCTGGTCTTTTTAATGGAAATCTTTTTCACCACAAATGTGTTGTACCACATTTCACCACTGGATGGCCCTCCACAAAATGGTGAAACTAGGTTTAATATTAAATTCTAGATCTATCCTTACAAGCCAGTGTCCGTGGATTACAGATGCCCTGATATGTGAGGCACTGTCAGATTTTTCATGCCCACATCCATCAATACTGATACATTAGCTGCAATATCATTAGAGAAATTTAACATTTACATGCGTAGAGTCACAAATGTTGTAAAATTAAAAGATATTTGAGAGCACTAACCCAGCACCAGCTAAACATTCTACTCTTATGGAGTTCAAAAGGTACATGACATAATCTGTCTGAAATATCTATTCTATGGAGCACCAGCACTATTTTTTATGTGCAGTGAATGAAGCAAATTAAAGGGAAATTCCACCAATTCAGAGTGTTTTGGTGTAAAATAGTTCATTGTGGAGACGTAATATTTCGGTGAGAAAGCTTTCAGATGTGGATGTCTTATTCCCATCACCACCACTGTGAACAATTCTGCTGGCTTGCCAAGTTTCTCTAAAACACATTCGATAAACTCTGAATGACTTTGTTTACATCTTATCCATTTAATTTTACCTGAAATTAGAAATTGGGTGAAATACATTGACAATCAGTGGCAGCTCTCATTTCTATGAGCATCAAAAATACAGCACAAACATTACATAAAAATATCAAGATAGGGCACAATGAGGTTTATATTGTTTATTAGGTGTAACTGGTCCAAGTGTAAAATACACAGTACAGTATAATTTATGTAAACTGCTTTTTTTGGAGTTGTATTGTTTCCCACACCATGAGGAATGACCTCTCAAGTATTATGAGCATTACACATTAAAATGTACATGCAGATGAGGTTTTCTTGTTTAGGTTATTGGAATTTAAAGGCTCTCTCTCTGTCCACGTATGTCTCTTGGTTAGTGAGGCAGCTCGTGGGGCACCAGTTTGTAATGCGATCCGCAGGACGGACAGCGCTGAGCTTCTCCCTCGTGGAGCCAGAACCACACGATGGCCGTGTTATCCTCCTCACCTAAGACACACAGGACATGGCTTTCATATAAACACCAGGCTCTGTCTGACAGAGCAAGAATAAAAAAACTGATCCGATGAACACAGACTTACAGACGCAGCCCACAATTCTCTTGTTGGTGATGGAGGGGACAATGTGAGGGTCCTGCTTGGAGCCAGAGTACTGCTTAGGCTTCAGCATGCTGTACGGGTCCTAAAGGAACGAGTACAGTTAATATAGTTAACACTGCATATGCAACAATCACAACTCTTTCTGTTCCACCTTAAATGGTAACAGCAACTGCTGCGCCATTTAAGGTGGAACCATAAACTGAAATTTCAGCTATTAGGCTATCATCATTATTACTACTATTATTATTAATGTTATTATTGTACACTCACCGAGCCTGTCTTTATGGAGTGCATAATAGCCTTCTCCAATCCAGTGGCTTGCTGTTCATCAGTAGGGATTCCTGCATTTCACATTAAAACATTTCATTTAATCTTTAACCGTACATCGTCATAACCAGCTGATTTGCTAGTTGGCAGCTCAAGTAAAAATCTGACATGTTTTCAGGACGTTTACAGAGGTTATAGTGCTTCTCTGAAATAAATTCCCACATGCGTTATTAAATATAAATAAAATGCAGGTTGACAGTGTTTATTAGAAGGAAGTCAATGCTAATGCTAACAGGGTCATCGTGTCCTTGGCCCGGTTTCAGCCAGAATGTCACAGCCCTCGTAATTATCAATAATCAACATCATCAATAATAATGAGAATAATACTCAATAATCCGTTATTACCTCCGCTCACGCGTCTCACGTGCGCGGTACGACCTGCCCGCAGCGCCGTGCGCACAGCAGAACCGAGCAGAGCGCGCGCCGCCATCGTTATTCTGAGGAAGGCAGGAGCATGCGCAGTGGGAGATATACGGTCAGTAGTGTCACGTAGGACGGACGAGTCGTTCCAACTCGCTCTCTGATACCTAAACCCTAAACCCTAATCCCTAATGCCTAATCCCTAAACCCTAAACTATCTCTAAAATAGCTCCTTTATAGGAGGGGACGACAACCTACTTTACTTCTAATGTAAGATTTTTTTCCAGGCTATTCTGGAACATTTCTATTGGTCCATTCAACATGGACTTTTCACACAATGTAAGATGCTGTATTTAAATTGACAAAGTTTTTCTTCGGACAACTACAATATATTTATTTATTCATCTTTGACTCTTTTGTGCAAATGCTCATTTTATTTAGCATGGCATGTTTGAAAAACAACAACATTATATATGAGGAGACTGCTTAAAATATAATCTTCAAAGCTTGTAAAGATCAGCTTTGATCTGGTTAAAGAGAAAATACGAGAACAACCAAAAAAGTCAGGTTTTTGGTGCATCCCACAGTCCCAACATCGGGAGTGATTAATCCCCAGATTTAGGCCAAAAGTTAAAAAAAATTGCTTGATTAAAACCCCCTAACATTCATTTGTAAAGCTAAATTTCAGGCCAGGTGTAGAACTTTAATACAGTTATGACGCCAGTGAGCACAAACGCTTTACTAAGCCAATGAGCTGATCAGCTCACCGACCAATCAACATTCAATTCAATAGTACTAACCAAGCACTCAGTAGCAGTAATGATGACCAATCAGCACTCAGTTCAATAGTACTAACCAAGCACTCAGTAGCAGTATAATGACCAATCAACACGCAGTTCAATAGTAATAACCAAGCACTCAGTGGCCGTAATAATGACCAATTAGCACTCAGTTCAATAGAAATAACCAAGCACTCAGTAGCAGTAATAATGACCAATCAGCACTCTGTTCAAGAGTACTAACCAAGCACTCAGTAGCAGTATAATGACCAATCAGCACTCAGTTCAATAGTACTAACCAAGCACTCAGTGGCAGTAATAATATAGATATATCTACTTAGAACCTGCCTATGCAACATTTTTCACAGATGTCCCCCTGTATATCCTAGGTATATATCTTGTGTATTGTATAGTCCTTTATATATTTCAGTTATAACTATATGTATATTTTTTAGTTTATTTTTACTTTAATATTGTCTATTTATTGTATGTTTGCACTGTTTTACATTTATAATGCTGCCCTGCTGTAGAGTTTTATCTGAGCCTCACCCCAAGCATTTCAAAGCATGTTATGTCCTGACATGATGTGCAAATGACAAATAAACTTGAAACTTGAAACTAATGACCAATTAGCACTCAGTTCAATAGTACTAACCATGCACTCAGTAGCAGTATAATGACCAATCAGCACTCAGTTCAATAGTACTAACCAAGCACTCAGTGGCAGTAATAATGACCAATCAGCACTCAGTTCAATAGTACTAACCAAGCACTCAGTGGCAGTAATAATGACCAATCAGCACTCAGTTCAATAGTACTAACCAAGCACTCAGTGGCAGTAATAATGACCAATCAGCACTCAGTTCAATAGTAATAACCAAGCACTTGGTAGCAGTATAATAACCAATCAGCACTCAGTTCAATAGTACTAACCAAGCACTCAGTAGCAGTAATAATGACCAATTAGCACTCAGTTCAGTAGTAATAACCAAGCACTCAGTGGCAGTAATAATGACCAATCAGTACTCAGTTCAATAGTACTAACCAAGCACTCAGTAGCAGTATAATGACCAATCAGCACTCAGTTCAATAGTATTAACCAAGCACTCAGTAGAAGTATAATAACCAATCAGCACTCAGTTCAATAGTATTAACCAATCACTCAGTAGCAGTATAATGACCAATCAGCACTCAGTTCAATAGTACTAACCAAGCACTCAGTGGCAGTAATAATGATCAATCAGCACTCAGTTCAATAGTATTAACCAATCACTCAGTAGCAGTATAATGACCAATCAGCACTCAGTTCAATAGTAATAACCAAGCACTCAGTAGCAGTAATAATGACCAATTAGCACTCAGTTCAGTAGTAATAACCAAGCACTCAGTGGCAGTAATAATGACCAATCAGCACTCAGTTCAATAGTACTAACCAAGCACTCAGTGGCAGTAATAATGACCAATCAGCACTCAGTTCAATAGTACTAACCAAGCACTCAGTGGCAGTAATAATGACCAATCAGCACTCAGTTCAATAGTACTAACCAAGCATTCAGTGGCAGTAATAATGACCAATCAGCACTCAGTTCAGTAGTAATAACCAATCACTCAGTGGCAGTAATAATGACCAACAGCATTCAGTTCAATAGTACTAACCAAGCACTCAGTGGCAGTAATAATGACCAATCAGCACTCAGTTCAGTAGTAATAACCAAGCACTCAGTGGCAGTAATAATGACCAATCAGCACTCAGTTCAATAGTACTAACCAAGCACTCAGTGGCAGTAATAATGACCAATCAGCACTCAGTTCAATAGTACTAACCAAGCACTCAGTGGCAGTAATAATGACCAATCAGCACTCAGTTCAATAGTACTAACCAAGCATTCAGTGGCAGTAATAATGACCAATCAGCACTCAGTTCAATAGTATTAACCAAGCACTCAGTAGCAGTATAATGACCAATCAGCACTCAGTTCAATAGTAATAACCAAGCACTCAGTAGCAGTAATAATGACCAATTAGCACTCAGTTCAGTAGTAATAACCAAGCACTCAGTGGCAGTAATAATGACCAATTAGCACTCAGTTCAATAGAAATAACCAAGCACTCAGTAGCAGTAATAATGACCAATTAGCACTGAGTTCAATAGAAATAACCAAGCACTCAGTAGCAGTATAATGACCAATCAGCACTCAGTTCAATAGTACTAACCAAGCACTCAGTAGCAGTATAATGACCAATCAGCACTCAGTTCAATAGTACTAACCAAGCACTCAGTAGCAGTATAATGACCAATCAGCACTCAGTTCAATAGTACTAACCAAGCACTCAGTTGCAGTATAATGACCAATCAGCACTCAGTTCAATAGTACTAACCAAGCACTCAGTAGCAGTATAATGACCAATCAGCACTCAGTTCAATAGTACTAACCAAGCACTCAGTGGCAGTAATAATGACCAATCAGCACTCAGTTCAATAGTACAAACCAAGCACTCAGTAGCAGTATAATGACCAATCAGCACTCAGTTCAATAGTACTAACCAAGCACTCAGTGGCAGTAATAATGACCAATCAGCACTCAGTTCAATAGTATTAACCAAGCACTCAGTAGCAGTATAATGACCAATCAGCACTCAGTTCAATAGTAATAACCAAGCACTCTGTAGCAGTAATAATGACCAATTAGCACTCAGTTCAGTAGTAATAACCAAGCACTCAGTGGCAGTAATAATGACCAATCAGTACTCAGTTCAATAGTACTAACCAAGCACTCAGTCGCAGTAATAATGACCAATCAGTACTCAGTTTAATAGTACTAAACAAGCACTCAGTGGCAGTAATAATGACCAATCAGCACTCAGTTCAATAGTACTAACCAAGCACTCAGTGGCAGTAATAATGACCAATCAGCACTCAGTTCAATAGTATTAGCCAAGCACTCAGTAGCAGTGACAATGACCAATTAGCACTCAGTAGCAGTAATGATGACCAATTAGCACTCAGTAGCAGTGATGATGAACAGTTAGCACTCAGTAGCAGTGATGATGACCAATTAGCACTCAGTGGCAGTAATAATGACCAATTAGCACTCAGTTCAATAGAAATAACCAAGCACTCAGTAGCAGTAATAATGACCAATTAGCACTGAGTTCAATAGAAATAACCAAGCACTCAGTAGCAGTATAATGACCAATCAGCACTCAGTTCAATAGTACTAACCAAGCACTCAGTAGCAGTATAATGACCAATCAGCACTCAGTTCAATAGTACTAACCAAGCACTCAGTAGCAGTATAATGACCAATCAGCACTCAGTTCAATAGTACTAACCAAGCACTCAGTTGCAGTATAATGACCAATCAGCACTCAGTTCAATAGTACTAACCAAGCACTCAGTAGCAGTATAATGACCAATCAGCACTCAGTTCAATAGTACTAACCAAGCACTCAGTGGCAGTAATAATGACCAATCAGCACTCAGTTCAATAGTACAAACCAAGCACTCAGTAGCAGTATAATGACCAATCAGCACTCAGTTCAATAGTACTAACCAAGCACTCAGTGGCAGTAATAATGACCAATCAGCACTCAGTTCAATAGTATTAACCAAGCACTCAGTAGCAGTATAATGACCAATCAGCACTCAGTTCAATAGTAATAACCAAGCACTCTGTAGCAGTAATAATGACCAATTAGCACTCAGTTCAGTAGTAATAACCAAGCACTCAGTGGCAGTAATAATGACCAATCAGTACTCAGTTCAATAGTACTAACCAAGCACTCAGTGGCAGTAATAATGACCAATCAGTACTCAGTTTAATAGTACTAAACAAGCACTCAGTGGCAGTAATAATGACCAATCAGCACTCAGTTCAATAGTACTAACCAAGCACTCAGTGGCAGTAATAATGACCAATCAGCACTCAGTTCAATAGTATTAGCCAAGCACTCAGTAGCAGTGACAATGACCAATTAGCACTCAGTAGCAGTAATGATGACCAATTAGCACTCAGTAGCAGTGATGATGACCAATTAACACTCAGCAGCAGTAATGATGACCAATTAACACTCAGTAGCAGTAAAGATGACCAATTAGCATTCAGTAGCAGTGATGATGACCAATTAGCACACAGTAGCAGTGATGATGACCAATTAGCACTCAGTAGCAGTGATGATGACCAATTAGCACTCAGTAGCAGTGATGATGACCAATTAGCACAAAGTAGCAGTAATGTTGACCAATTAGCACTAAGCAGCAATAATGATCGGTTACCTCTCAGTAGCAATGATGGCCAATCAGCACTCAGTAGCAGTGATGTTGACCAATTAGCACACAGTAGCAGTAATGCTAGCCAATCAGCATTTAGTAGCAGCAATGCCAACCCATCAGCACACAGTAGCAGTAATGATGACCAATCAGCCCTCAGTAGCAGTAACGTTAGTGCCCTGTTGCCTAAAACCTGTTTGCTACAGAAAATCAGAAAAATTCAGATTCAGAAATATTTATTAGATTTTTAAAATGTATTGCATTTTTTCATTTTTTCCAAAATTAAAGGAATTTCCCACACAAATGGAGAAAAGAAGTTAAATCTAGTGCAACAATTTTTTAAAGGTCATGGTGTGTTTACAGGAAGCTATTACTTGTCCTTCCTGCTCAGCGGCATTTAAAACATGATAATTTTTAATGTATCACATCATGTGTGGTACAGAATCTACTGCAAGTCCTAAACACACGCTATTATACCCAACACTCTTCAGGACTCGCCCTTTACCCCCACATTGATGAAGGACGCTGAGCTGAGTTTTCGGGAGATCAGACATTAATTTATAATGCTGGGCAAAAACAAAAACACTTTCTAAGGAATAATCATCAGATTGAGGAAATATTCACAGAAATGGTTACAGATCAGTGTATTTGAATGGTTTATTGTACATGTTTGTCTGACCATTAGTACAGTAATAAATGATTATCGATCTGATTAACATTAAAACATGGTAAACATTAAAATAAATCCAGTGTTTCAGAGTTCAATTAATCCCCTGTTATCAAACACTGTTTAACAGATCAAACTGCAGATCTGGAGGAATTTACTGAAAAACACAGATTTAAATGATCTCCACGTAATTGGCAGGAAACATCCCGTACTGCCCGTTAGCTGCGCAACCTCGCCACCAGCCCTCGTCCAGCTGCTCTACATCGGTGATGATATCACCGGGGTCAATGGTGAGCTCTGTCTCATCCGCTAAAGAGAAAAAAAAACAGATTTTATTTTAACTTTTAATCTGTTAAATTATATAAATTACTCTTACTTTATTGTGGATTAATCAAATAAAAGAGTTTAAAAACTGACCGGCTTGATAATCATACAGCACCTTCACACGGACACCCAGACCTCCAGACTCCTCCATCTATTAACCATCAACATCAGTCTAACTTTTAGTCTAATTCACTCTGAAAACATTGTTACTAATAAACATGTACATGCTTTTCATATGAACACAATATATTTCATCAGTTTACATATTATTACATAAAATTACATAGTACTAAATAGGATGGCTGATTCTTAAATGCCTACGTTTCCCACAATCCTTTGTGGCAGCACTGACATGATTAGAAGAAAAAATTACTTAATTACAGTAATCTTAGCTAAACAGCTACTGCATGCTCTTAGTATGCTATTTTTATTTTATTTTTAATTTACATTGGTCAGCCACCTGTTTATTACATCTGTTTTTATGTCTGCCAGGAATCTGTGTATCGATACTGTGTTTTTGAGAATCAAAACAGTATCACTAAACATAATATCCCAATATTTAATATTTCAATTTTCTTACACCCCTAATCAGTATCATATCATTGTAGTAACACATCACTGTCTTCAGAATGGTTTCGACTAAACCACAAAGCTGCCTTTTAAGGAAATGGAAAAGCATTAAAGCAGGTGCCTTCAATTAAAAACATAGCCTATGATTGTGTCGCGTTCCATTACAACTGTGAACTTAAATTTGAGAGAAGAACGGAAAAATTGTAATACAATGCTGCAAACTAGTTTGTGTGAATTAGAAACTTACAGCTGTATTCAATTTTTTCCCATTCTATCTAAAACGGGGCAGCAGTTCTGGTGTCTGAGACCTCAGCTGAACTATTCAAGGTGAAAAGGAACATTTGAAAAGGAAGCAAAATTTAGCCTGGTGAGTTAAGTGACATTCACATTAGTTCACATTAGTTCACATTATTTATTCTTTAAATGACCTTTCATCTAATTTCCATAATTTCTTTTCTATTTCCTAATTTTTCATCATTTTGGTTATGTCTGTTTCATTCAATATGTCAATTACACATAAAAACATGGATGGAAACCTGGCTACTGACTCTTTAAACACTACTACTTCCCTAAAACCAAAATGGTAATTTAATTTTTATAATAGTGCAGAGGGAAACTGCTGATGGTGACCTCATCTACAGAACATACAAAAACATCTTAAAAATTTGATTAATTAAATTTTAATTCTATTAATTAAAATACATATAATTATCCATCCATCTATTATCATCTGCTTTATCCTGCTAGCCGGGGTCACTGGGGGCTGAAGCCAATCCCATTGGGTGAAGACGGGGTACAGTCCCCAGTCCATCGCATGGCCAACACAAACTCACACACACACTCACATCTACGTGCAATTTAGAATATTAATGAATCTTAATTAGAAAGCACAGTGGTGTAGTAGTTAGCACTACTGACCAATTCCCGGTACGGATCGTTGTGTGGAGTGTGTATGTTCTCCCCGTGCTTGAGTGGGTTTCCTCCGTGTACTCAGATTTCCTCCCACAGTCGAAACACATGCATGTTAGGTTGATCGGTCACTTTTAATTGCCCATAGGTGTGAATGTGTGCGTGAGTGAGTGCATGCGTGATAGTGTGTTGGCCAGGTGATGGCGACCCATCCATGGTGTACCCCACCTTCGCACGATGACACTGGGATTGGCTCCAGCCCCATCCTGTGACCCCGACTAGCAGGGTAAAGCGGAAGGTAATGGAATAATCTTAAGTAATATTAACATAACAGATTTGGGGCAGTCATGGGCTGGAGGTTAGAGAACCAGTCTTGTGACCAGAAGGTTGCCAGTTCAATTCCATGAAGCAACAAGACACGACTGAAGTGTCCTGGAGCAAGGCACCTATCCCCTTACTGCGCTGTGTTAGGGCTGCCCGCTGCTCAAGGCAAGTGTGCTCACAGCCCCCTAGTGTGTCTGTTCACTAGTGTGTGTGTGTGTGTGTGTGTGTGTGTGTGTGTGTGTGTGTATGTGTGTGATTCACTTCACGAATGGGTTAAATGTGGAGATCTTGAATGTTAGGGGTACGGGTGAAGGAATGTGCACACTGTTTCTGTTCATTAAGGCCTTATGGTATGTTTGGTTATTGTTGCTCTTTCTGTTTCTAGTAAAAGCCCATCCTTGTAGGACGGTCCCCCTATAGGTTGCAATGGTTTCAACTAGGGGGGCCTGTCCTACAAGATGGAGATGGAGGCTAGCGAGAAAGTCCTGACCTCAAGCTGAGGTGGAGCTGAGGAGCTGTTGAAAAGCTAGTTCTATGGTTTAGTGACCAGGGACGCATAATACCTAGACTGAATGTAAGTCAGGCCATTTTATTTTAAGTTCCAGGTATTTTTTTTCAGTATAGTTTTTGTTTGTATATTTTTCTGTTTTGTTTGCAATAAATTTCTATCACCGTTTCACCTTATCCCTGGGAGTTTTTTTATTTTTCCACCAATCCACCTTTTTTTTCCACTACACCTCACACTACCTGGTCTCTTCGTGACCCCTTCACGGGAAATCGTCGAAGCACCATCACAAGAGTCTGTACTGAATTAACATTAAAAACACGATGAAACATTTAAATGCTTTCATGTTTTAACCATTTGAACCGCTCATGGCCATCTTTAATGGTAGCACATGGTTTTTATATGTCCACATAAGATTTATAAGGTACTGGCTATGTTACTATTATTATAAGAAGGTCACAGTATTGCTAATATAAAATATAAAAATATATTTCAGTTTTTGTTTCAGTACTTCTTGAACATTTTCAGTACATATTACATACAACACCACAATAACACTGACAACCTTGATCATTGCGGTCACTATTATCATGATATAAAAATTTCATACTGTTTCATCGCGACTAGGAACCTCGTCGTAGATGCTCTCCTCAGGCGCCTCGTATAAATCTTCCTCATCAGAATCTGCACATTAATCAGAAAAACATACTGATGTTAAACGGTGATGCTGCATTATGCAGAATAAAAACTGAGAACATGTGGAGAACCTTGCCACTCTTCATCTGATTCTTCATTGTGTTCGGTGTTGAACAGGTTTTCAGAGAATGGATCTGAGCAAACAACAAACAACAACCAAAACAAAAAAACATCAGCAGTGAGTTAAAGCAGGCTGATTATTACTGATCAAACTGCTTATTAATACAGATTGATAAGACATATAGAAAACCTGCATCCTGTTGTGGAAAAGCTGAAGCAGGTTGAGTTGGGGCAGTGTGGACAGGGGTCGGAGAGGAATTCTGGGTGGCGGGTGTATTACTGCTAATGGGCTGCTGTCCGAAAAACGGGCTCTGCAGACGTCCTGAAAAATACAGAAATGAACGCTGATATTAACTGTCCTTAATGATCCATAGTATATTCCACATTGCAAAATATTGTAGTGCTGTTTAATGATCTGTAATATGTGTGTAGTATTCTGTAGTAAGCTGTAGTATAGATCCAAACCCTGAACTGATATGGTCCGTTTACATGTTTGTGTTGAATAAATGCTATTCCACATCTCACTTGTGATCGCATTACCAGCTAAAACGGAAGATTATCACAGGACAGGCTTATCAGTGTAGAATGTTTATTTAAAATGGAAAAGGCTGAAACGCTCTGTACTCTTTTATTTTTTGTTATATTTATTTTTGTCATTAACATTCAAAAACAAGGCGCTTGGCATTCACAGCATAAAGATTTTTTTTTGGTGGTCACCACTTTGGTAGACAGCAAAATTTGGTCGAACTGAACTCTTGACAGACCATTTGGCTCATCGTTGCAGTCTATGGAAAGCTGGCAGTTGTAGTGTGCCAAATTTCTGGTCTGCCCCAATAACATTAGGAATACAATATGATGAAAAATCATGTTTAGCAATCTGTGACACACGGACAATATAACTTAACATTACAAATTTTAATGTATATTTAATATCAGGCTACAAGAAATATTTTTCAAAGCTTGGCGGGTTTGCTTTAAGTCATTTCACAATTTTAACTTCCACACATGCCTTTTGTAAAAGGAGTTCAAAGCACTGTTCTTCCTTGTGGACAGGAAGGAGCGAGGAGGGGGAACTAAAAGAATACCACCTATTCCATGTGGCTGTTGATTTGTAGTCTCTCTAAATGATTGACATTATGCATTTCCCATCCCTGCCTGAATCTGGAAGAATAACCCAGCGCTATGATTGGTCAAACTTCTCTTCTTTTGTTTTTCAAATGGCTAAACGCTGCTGACTCTTGCTGTTAGACCTGAGCACTGCAAGTGCAGAACTGTGCTCGCAGGCCTCATCAGCGTTCTGCATGGCTGAGAGTAAGTAATCGTAGCAGCGTACCATGATGTGAAAACTTGCTATGCTAAACGTGCACATGTTGACAGATCTGCAGCTAAAGCTAACAACAACATAGTAAACTCTGTACTCTTACAGATGAAGATAAAGTAAAAGAAACACAAGACCAACACAGTACCAACAATGTAAAACAGAACGGAATGTTGCTCGTAAAGAGTTCATCAAGACATAAGTCAAGTCAGTCAAGTCAAGTTTATTTATATAGCGCTTTTTACAACGATGTTGTCTCAAAGCAGCTTTACAGAGTTTTGAAAACAGACAGTTATAACATATATCCCCCAGTGAGCAAGCCAGAGGCAACAGTGGCAAGGAAACCCCCCCCCCAACTGGAGGAAGAAACCTTGGGAGGAACCAGACTCACAAGGGGAGACCCATCCTCCTCTGGTCAAACAGTATTTACAGTTTGAACTAAATACCAAAAAAAGGAGCCTCTGTTTGAAAGCTGACATAAGCTGACAAATACCAAGCTATTAGCATTTATGCCTCCACTGTAGGAGTGTTAACAGCAGTTTCTTTTACCTGTCAACCAAGCAGGTAAAATAAACTAGAACTAGAACTGGAACTTCTGTATTCAGATTAGTTTGTTTTTGAATGTGCAGTAAAAATACCTATACTGTACGGCAGACTTTACCAGATTTCCCTCTGGGATCAATAAAGTATCTATCTACCTATCTATCTCTATCACTTCTTTATAAAGACTTCACTAAGGAGACACACAGTAGTTGAGAAGCTAATCCTAACATCATGAAGCTCTGAGAATCCTGTAGAAGCTGCTGGAAATGTTTCTAAGTGTCTCTAATGTCACAAATGTCCAAGGCAATCTTCTGCCTCAACAGAGGACCCCAGAAGTGAAATCCCTCATTATTGAGAGTATATAAAGTCTGTGCAACTTAGCCCTGGTGTGAAGTGTTGTTGCTGTTTGTAATTAATTTCTAAGCCTTTTCCAATAAATATTTTATGTGGATTTTTGAACTTTCGCTAGCTGGAAGCAACCTTGTTTTTGGATTTTCACTGTTTATTCTTTGGACTTTTAATGAATTTAAATTAAACCTGCAATTGCATTCCGTCTGCTTCAGTCTGGTTTTTCATGTAAGTGTGTGTTGATTATTAAAGATGTCTTGCCTGGTTGGCTGGGCGAGGTTGGAGCTCCGTTAGTGACCAGTCTTATCTCCTTTTGTTTGAACAGCTCTCTGGGGTTCACAGTTCTCTGAGAGATGATGGCTGCAGCCTCCTGCAGAAACAACCACTGCTTTAGTATCTCTCTTACTTTCTAAAACACTGAATTCACAGCATGTGTTCACTCACATTAGCCGTCTGAACAGACTTGGCACTTCTTATTCCTTTCTGCTGGACTGCTTGTTGCTTGCGCTCCTCCTGAATCAATACAGTTTACATTTCTTCTATTAAAGCTAGAATTTTAACAGAATTTAAATCCTCTCCCTAAATATAATCACTGAGACACATTTAGTACGTTTAGGACCCAATATAGCTAAAAAATAACGGATATAAAATGCTTAATCCTTAATTTGTTGCAGCAGTGACTTTCTGGCACACTAGCAATTTAAGGAGGAAAGGTAAATCTGAATAAGCAGCCAGTGAACAGAAAGCCAACTTTGCTAATAGACTTTAACCTGACACAGTATGATACATGCCTATCTATAAACACGGTCTAGGTGTACTTACAGACAGCAGTTTGCACTCTTACCAGTTCCTGATGCTCCATTTCCTGCTTCTTCTCAAAAGATCTGCAAAACAATTAGATCTTTACCTCAAACAAATTTTTTATACTTCCAGCAATTATGCACATGGCTTATTAATGTTTTATAAAATTCAAACCTCTGGGCTTGTGACCAAGATACATTTTTGACAGAATTAACCATAAGCTTTATAAAATCAGCTCAGAGAAAGTATTATGATAACCAAAAACAGCATGAACATGCTGCACACTGAATCCACATGGCTGTAAATCAATTCTCACAATTAAGGAATGAATGGAATGGATTTGCGAATGCAGACTTGACTGCTTCACTGAAAATTTACTCTCAATAACTCGCAATACTGCCACAATAAACAGTCACACTAAACCAGCGCTGCACACAAGTCGTATTGTCCTTTAAGAAATGTATTTTTAAACATTTCACTAAGAGTCATTCATTTTTGCACACAAGATCACTTTAAATCACTTATTTGAAATTGAGGCACTCTTAATATAGCTTTATTAACAGAACACAAACATATATATTAAACTCTATGTTATACATAATTAACTGCTGCTTTATGCCCCGCAAACTAAAAATAAATCAATCAATATAAGACTGTGAAATAAACAACGAAAGAAACCACAAACACAGCAACACGCTCTGGATCTTTTGATAACAAAAACCTAGTAGCGGGTGAAATAACACTGTGATGAGAACTTCTGCGATTCAGTCTGACTTTACTTTGTCCTTCTTTTTAACTATTTTTTTTTTCAAATTATATTTTGAATATATCATCAAGTCACCAAGCACTTCTACGCCAACAGTAAGCACACCAAACCACTACAGCTATATCTGTCTCTCTCTCTCTTACCTCTGCTGCTCTATCTGTCTCTCTCTCGCTCACCTCTGCTGCTCTATCTGTCTGTGCCTCTCTCTCTGTCTTCGCTCTCTCTCAGCCGACTCTCGAGCATCCTGCTCTTTTCTTTCCTCCTCTAAACGCTGCCGCTCTTTCTCTGCTCTCTTTCGCTCCTGCAGCCGCCGCTCCTTCTCTTCCCGCTGAGGGACAGATAGACAGACAGATCAACCATCATTCATAAACCACACACACTCACAATCACTCCCAGACTGACAGGGTTGTGTTACCTCTGCCTGAGCCCAGAAACTCTCCCTCTCAGTGCCTGTAATCTCATCTGCAGCGCTGACCTTATGGTAGACCGACCGCTACAGAAAAACAAACATGACCAAACACAACAACTCAGCAGTCAGAGGAGTGTGGAGTAACTGAAACCCTGTAAACATGCTGATACTCTACAGAAATAATGACTGCAGTAAAAAAGGATCATTATAGGAAACGAACAAAAGTATCAGCTCCTCAGTACTGAGTAAGAAACTCTGAATTTAAGCTCTTACCTGTTCCTGAACCTCCTGATGCTCCTTAATCTCCTCTTCCTGCTTCTTTTCAAAATTTCTGAAGGAGAATTTAACTATCACAATAAAGCAGCAGCGTAGCACAGCATGGTATTATTTATATTTTCCTTCTAGAACTTAAGTGTTAAAGCATTTTAATAACAACATACAGTCTATGATATCTTATAAGATACATTTTTAGAAACTAAGTAGAAACTAAAACACACACATACACATATATTGTCGCTATCCAAAGAAAAACATGTATCCCCAAAATAATAATTTTAAAGGAGAGCCCAAAAACCTTCTTCACTTTTAATGCAAGTCAGTGGAACCAGAAATTTTCCCAAGCCATTTCGGAGCATTTTTATTGGTCCATTCATCAAGACCTTTTCACACAGCATAAAGAGCAGCTGTCGTGTTCAAAAGACCTGGCAAATTGAAACTCAACAAAAATGGAGGTCCATGTTTTTTTTAATTGGACAGCGATGATATGTAATAAACATTTGTATTGACTTTGGCCCAAACGTTACACTTTGGCCTCTAAGACTAAACTCCGGCTCTGGAGATTGGCAGCACTGGCTGTTTGTGTTGCCTTGTGAAATGAGCTTGACTGAGACTGGTGCAGTTATCAAACCTGCTACCCATTAACAGCAAATTCTATCAGTCTATTTCACCTCTGCTGCTCTATCTGTCTCTCTCTAGCTCACCTCTGCTGCTCTATCTGTCTCTCTCTAGCTCACCTCTGCTGCTCTATCTGTCTCTCTCTCGCTCACCTCTGCTGCTCTATCTGTCTCTCTCTCGCTCACCTCTGCTGCTCTATCTGTCTCTCTCTCGCTCACCTCTGCTGCTCTATCTGTCTCTCTCTCTCGCTCACCTCTGCTGCTCTATCTGTCTCTCTCTCGCTCACCTCTGCTGCTCTATCTGTCTCTCTCTCGCTCACCTCTGCTGCTCTATGTCTCTCTCTCGCTCACCTCTGCTGCTCTATCTGTCTGTGCCTCTCTCTCTGTCTCCGCTCTCTCTCAGCCGACTCTTGAGCATCCTGTTCTTTTCTTTCCTCCTCTAATCGCTGCCGCTCTTTCTCCACTCTCTTTCGCTCCTGCAGCCGCCGCTCCTTCTCTTCCCGCTGAGGGACAGATAGACAGACAGATCAACCATCATTCATAAACCACACACACTTACAATCACTCACAGACTGACAGGGTTGTGTTACCTCTGCCTGAGCCCAGAAACTCTCCCTCTCAGTGCCTGTAATCTCATCTGCAGCGCTGACCTTATGGTAGACCGACCGCTACAGAAAAACAAACATGACCAAACACAACAACTCAGCAGTCAGAGGAGTGTGGAGTAACTGAAACCCTGTAAACGTGCTGATACTGTACAGAAATAATGACTGCAGTAAAATTTAAAAAGGATCATTATAGGAAACAATTAAATGTATCAGCTTCTCAGTATTGAGTAAGTTAAAGCAGAACTCTGAAGAAACTCTGATTTAAGCTCTTACCTGTTCCTGAACCTCCTGATGCTCCTTAATCTCCTCTTCCTGCTTCTTTTCAAAATTTCTGAAGAAGAATTTAAACATCACAACTAAGCTGCAGCGCGGCACAACGTGATATTATTTATATTTTCTCTCTAGCATTTTAGTAACAACATACGGTCTATGATATCTTATAAGATACATTTTTAGAAACTAAGTAGAAACTAAAACTAAACACATACACATATATCGTCGCTATCCAAAGAAAAAACATGTATCTCTAAAGTAACCATTTTAAAGGAGAGCCCAAAAATCTTCACGTTTAATGTACGTCAATAAAACCAGAAATTTTCCCAAGCTACTTTGGAGCATTTATTTTGGTCCATTTATCATGAAAACCTCACACAGCATAAAGAGCAGCTGTCGTTTTCAAATGACCTGGAAAATTTTTAAAAAATCAACAAAAATAGAGCTACATGTTTTTTTTATTGGACAGCGACAATATGTAATAAACATTTGTATTTAGTTTGGCCCAACAGATTGGCAGCACTGGCTGTTTGTGTTGCCTTGTGAAATGGGCTTGACTGAGATTGCTGCAGTTATCAAACCTGCTACTCATTAACAGCAAATTCAATCAGTCTATCTCACCTCTGCTGCTCTATCTGTCGGTGCCTCTCTCTCTGTTGGCGCTCTCTCTCTGCCGCATCTCGAGCCTCCTGCTTTTTTTTCTCCTCCTCTAGTCTTTGTCGCTCTTCTTCTGCTCTCTTTCGCTCCTGCACCCGCCGGTTCTTCTCCTCACGCTGAGGGACGGACAGTTAGTTAGACAGACAGATATAAACTAAAAATCATACAGCTCTCAGAGACTGACAGGGTCGTGTTACCTCTGCCTGAGCCCAGAAGCTCTCCCTCTCGGTGTCATTAATTTCGTCCACAGCACTGACCTTCTGGTAGACCGACTTCTACAGAGAAACAAACATAGCCCAACACAACAACTCAACAATCAGAGAAGTGTAGAGTACACAAAACCCATTTTCTTGTAAAAGTGTCATTACTGTAGAGAAACAATGGCTACAGTATTTTTGCCCCAGTTACAGCAAACAGCTTGAGCACATTACCTATTTGAAATATTATCATATATCAGTACAGGAGCTATGAGACTGAATGAGACTGACTTCTTATTCAAATGTTCTGTTCCACCCTAAACGGTGAGCTGTACACTTTAGTTCTGATATGTCACCTTTATAATCTGCCTTTCAGTTCCACCTTAAATGGGGCAGGTTTCACATTCTGGAGCCTCAGGTTAGCCTGTAAGCCTGTTAGCTGTCTGCTGAATAGTTCAGCTTAACCCAACATTAACCCAAACGTTTTACTCCATGTTAAAAAAATTTGTAGCCACAAACATTTAATAATGGGTCATTATGCTGCAATAATAAGTTAGTGAGATCTTGTTAGCTCTATCTGTGTGTGTGTTCTTACCACTGAGCCAGGAGGTTCATGATGACTGGAGCTGTTAGTGTTCTCATTGTGGACGCTGTAATTTACTCCAGCTGCTTTAGAAACTTTATTCATGATCTCATCTGGATCAACATCATCCTCAGAGCGAGCGTTCACTGTCACGTGAGCTCCCTGTATACACACACACACCGTCAACAATATAAGCTGTAATACAGCCCAGTTACAGTACCCCACTCATTCAGCGCTGAAGATTTTTAAACTCACCCTCAGGAAATTGGCCATTGACTGGACGTGGTTTGCGCAGATTCCCTTTCGCACGCCCTTCACTCCTTCACCTGTCTACACATACACACATGTGGGTATTAACAAAACTGAAGTGATTATTAAAATGAATTCACCATACAAAATTAATTAAGTTGAATCAAAATCAACTGAACACAGAAACAGAAATTAAAAGCTGGTTGTTTCAAATGCTGCCAGGCCTCACAGTGTGGCTATATGCAGGCTGGTATGGTGAATCACAGTTCTATTTTTTTTTTTTGTATAGTGCAGTGAGTAACAAGTCTCAGTTCTCAGCTCTGATTTATTATTTCATATAATGTAGTTGTTAACAGCTCAAATTTTTTAAATAGCGTAGCCAGTAACAGCTCTATTTTTTAAAATAGTGTAGTCAGTAACAGCCCTGATTTTTAAAATAGTGTAGTCAGTAACAGCCCTGATTTTGTGGCATAATGTAGTCAGTAACAGCCCTGATTTTTAAAATAGTGTAGTCAGTAACAGCCCTGATTTTGTGGCATAATGTAGTCAGTAACAGACCTGATTTTTAATACAGTGTAGTATAATGTAGTTGGTAACAGTTCTGATTTTGTTGTATAATGTAGTCAGTAACAGACCTGATTTTTAATACAGTGTAGTATAATGTAGTCGGTAACAGTTCTGATTTTGTGGTATAATGTAGTCTGTAACAGTTCTGATTTTGTGGTATAATGTAGTCTGTAACGGTTCTGATTTTGTAGTATAATGTAGTCGGTAACAGTTCTGATTTTGTGGTGTAATATAGTTGGTAACAGTTCTGATTTTGTAGTATAATGTAGTCGGTAACAACTCTGATTTTGTGGTGTAATATAGTTGGTAATAGTTCTGATTTTGTAGTATAATGTAATTGGTAACAGTTCTGATTTTGTAGTATAATGTAGTTGGCAACAGTTCTGATTTTGTAGTATAATGTAATTGGTAACAGTTCTGATTTTGTAGTATAATGTAATTGGTAACAGCTCTGATTTTGTGGTATAATGTAGTCGGTAACAGCTCTGATTTTGTGGTATAATGCAGTCGGTAACAGCTCTGATTTTGTGGTGTAATATAGTTGGTAATAGTTCTGATTTTGTAGTTTAATGTAGTTGGTAACAGTTCTGATTTTGTGGTATAATGTAGTCGGTAACAGTTCTGATTTTGTGGTGTAATATAGTTGGTAATAGTTCTGATTTTGTGGTATAATGTAGTCTGTACCAGCTCTGATTTTGTGGTGTAATATAGTTGGTAATAGTTCTGATTTTGTGGTATAACGTAGTCGGTAACAGCTCTGATTTTGTGGTGTAATATAGTTGGTAATAGTTCTGATTTTGTAGTATAATGTAGTTGGTAACAGTTCTGATTTTGTAGTATAATGTAGTTGGTAACAGCTCTGATTTTGTGGTATAATGTAGTCGGTAACAGCTCTGATTTTGTGGTGTAATATAGTTGGTAAAAGTTCTGATTTTGTAGTATAATGTAATTGGTAACAACTCTGATTTTGTGGTATAACATAGTTGGTAAAAGTTCTGATTTTGTAGTATAATGTAATTGGTAATAGTTCTGATTTTGTGGTATAATGTAGTTGGTAACAGTTCTGATTTTGTGGTATAATGTAGTTGGTAACAGTTCTGATTTTGTAGTATAATGTAGTCGGTAACAGCTCTGATTTTGTGGTATAATGCAGTCGGTAACAGCTCTGATTTTGTGGTGTAATATAGTTGGTAATAGTTCTGATTTTGTAGTATAATGTAATTGGTAACAGTTCTGATTTTGTGGTATAATGTAGTTGGTAACAGTTCTGATTTTGTAGTATAATGTAATTGGTAACAGTTCTGATTTTGTAGTATAATGTAGTTGGTAACAGTTCTGATTTTGTGGTGTAATATAGTTGTTAATAGTTCTGATTTTGTAGTATAATGTAGTTGGTAACAGTTCTGATTTTGTAGTATAATGTAATTGGTAACAGTTCTGATTTTGTAGTATAATGTAGTTGGTAACAGCTCTGATTTTGTGGTATAATGTAGTCGGTAACAGCTCTGATTTTGTGGTGTAATATAGTTGGTAATAGTTCTGATTTTGTAGTATAATGTAGTTGGTAACAGCTCTGATTTTGTGGTATAATGTAGTTGGTACCAGCTCTTATTTTGTATAGTCAAGATGGTGAGATTATTGATTACTTGTTAAAAATATTATTGTAACCTATTACAAAACATTACTATATTCATGTAATCTGATTACTTTCTATTCATTTAGAATTACTTGTCTTTAATTAGACATACAATTAAATAAGAAAAATGAAAAAATACTTTAAAAACATTTTTACAAGAATTTTCTAAACTGTACTTTTATGAAAGAGAATCACAGATTATAGATGATTTAAGTTTGAAAATATATACCTACACCAAATTTAGCTTTCTTCCCAAAGAAAACACTGAATGATTCAAAAAGGATTAAAATCTGTACACTGAGACAGAAAGCTCAACCATGAGGAAAAGAGTAATCAATGTAGAATCATCCAATACACTGGATAAGCGAAATATAAATTTATCACCTCAAACTTTATAAACTTAATGCTTTATGTCTATTTAAACCTAACAGAGCAGCCAGCATTTCTTAAAAGAGTTCTGTTCATTTTTTAAATTAATTAATTAATTATTTATTATTATTTCTTTCTTTCTGCACTCAACACGTCCACTCACCCAGTTTATCAGAACCAGTTTAGAGACCCCGGAACTGGGGTCAAGAACTCTGCACAGCCCGTACATCACCTTACCGCTGTTAAACTCCTGAACCATCTCCTCCAGACCATTACCTGCAACACATGGTCGGGACAGTAGCTCCACTCACAGCTCAACAACAGTGAACATTAACAACTAACAGCAAAAAAATGAAGGATCTCTAGAAATAACACAAACACAAAAAATGACCAACAGCTTTAGCAGATGATATGAACTTTCTCACCTCCTTTTCCTGCTACTTGAATATCATTGCTGTTTCCTTCATATGTGAATAAAACCCTGTAAACAGTTTAATAAGTCGTTAACGCCCATTAGTGTTAGTGTTTCAGTCATTGTCAGTGTTTGGCTTAGCATCAATGTATAGTTTAACATTAGTACATTAGTATCTTCATTAAGATTTCAGTCCTTCTGAGTCTGAAGCACATAAACTTAATAACAGTAACTTTAAGCACATTTATATGAAGTACAGCATCTCACAGTAAAAGAGCCACAGCTTCAAATCTAAGACATGTATCATTGTGCTGAATTAAATGCTGATGGCAAAAAAACACAATCCTTCACTCACCTAACAACTAACAGAGAATTTTTATCTTAGACCAGCAGATAAAGTTGAGAAGACGAGGGAGATGAAGTCTTACCAGTTTGTGTCTGAATTCCCGTCCACTACTTCGTTATAAGCAGCTGAAAGTGAAGCTCCATTTTTACTCAGGTTTACAGCCATAATGCTGCTGGAGAAACTACAAATATAGTTAATCTCAGCAGGTTTACGAAAGCAAGATTTAATAAAGATTTAATCACAGATCTGTCACCAGAGTGAACTTTCTGTCAGGTGACTCCAGGACCTGCCCCAAAAAAATCAGGCTGAACGAGTTTCTGACGTTTAGAAGAGGGAAGGACAGAGAAAGCTTTCTGGAGAAATATGTTCTGCCCTCGTGTTGAGAAACACAACAAGAAGAAAGACCGACGCTGCAGATGAGTGAAACCAAACTGATTTGGTTAAATTTGATGTTGATGCGTATTAATATATTAAAGAGCTACAAATGAAGGAAGCAAACACACAAACAAATACAGATGAGCAGAATAAAACTCCTTAAACCAGGTTTTCACTGCTGCAGTAGAACCAGACAGAACCAGTCTATCCTGTAACGCTACATTTTAAACATATTTTAAACATTGTGGAGTAACATGCAACTAAATCTGGATCAAAATAATTTTTTTCAGATTTTTCAGATTAATTTTAACTAACACACACATATACACACACACACATCTACATCATTCCAAAATAGCTTCGAAAAAATTCTGGTTCCATTGAAAGTAAAGTAGGTTATTGTGATTTTGGATTTTCCTTGTACAGCGACAATGTGTAATATATATAATATGTTGGATGTATAAATGGAATCATGAGGTTTTGATCAGATAGTGATAAGGACCATCATAATATAATCAATATAAGCTTTTACTATTTTTGTCAAATTATATTGTTATAAATAATTAGTTATAATAATAATAAAACAAAACAACAGACAAAAGCTCATTAATAGGATTTTCATTTATTGTCATGGCACAGAGTACAACAAAAGTAATCAACATAAGGTGTAAGACACTTGTCTGGAAAGTGACCAGTGGAAGCAAATTATTTGTTTTTTTATAAAGGTACTTTTAAGTTTGTCATTAATCCTCTGCTAGCTGTGTTTTCCTCGCTAGAGCTTCAGAAAATGACACAACGCTTTTATTTACCCTTACAGTATTTATTCAGCCAATGTGTGTCCATTACAATTAGTTCTTTATTTCTATCACAGGCAATATTTATATTTAATGCAATAACACAGTTTGAGGTGAGTGATATTTAGGCACCATGCTAACTTCTACTTAGCTTCTTTAGCTTTAGCGTGGTTGCAGTGCTCCAGACACCAAACATGTCTTGTCTGACTACGGGCGGCAAACTGGGGGGATTAGACTCTAGCCAGAACTATGACTTATTTTAGCCATTAGAAAGAGTATGTAGTATTGTTTTTTGCCACCTCCAGTTTAATAAAACGCTTACACAGCTGAACAGTTTTGATCCCATATCTACATGTTATCATATGCCTAAATACGATGGAAGAAATATAATATGACGTTTGCATCGACTGCCCCGAAGAAGAGGTGATCACTCATGTAAAACTGTTGTGAGCACAAGTTGTTTATGTTTCAGTGAAATTAAACTCAAGAGTCTGACCCCTGCTGGAGAACCAGGCTGAAGCTGGCTTTTCCGTTCCACCTTAAATGTCACAGCAGCTGCGTTGTGGCGCCGCAGGCCACTGCACCGTTTAAGGTGGTACAGAGAATTCGTAGCCAACTTGAACCTCGCAGCTGAGGAGCTTTAGAACAGAAAACTCCTCCTCCTCCACTGGAACAGTTTCCTCCTTCTGGAGGAACTTCAGCTTTCTCCAAGGATACAAATCACTGCTTACTGCTCTTATCCACTCACACCACCTCGGTTATTTAGAAAATATGAGTTAAGTCCGCTTGTGGGACTGCGCTGCGAGCGAGAAAGGCGTCCCTCACTCACGCTGAGGAACTTTTCAAAACTTTAACTGGTGCTGTCTTACCCCTCCGTGTTCGACGCCGTTGTATAGGTAAACGTTCGCGTTTTTTGGAAGAAGACGGGCTCGCGTTATCTCTGATGGATACTATATGATGATTTTGTGGGATTTCTCTGTTTTGGTTCCTGTGCGCTCCCTCCATCCTCCTCCTGCAGCCTGCTGGATGCTCGCGTTAGTGTTAGCATTAGCGTTAGCTTTAGCTTTAGCGTTAGCGCACCATGGGAGAGCCGCTGCAGTTGATTTCCACTTGGGCCAGAGTTAGTTTGGAGAGAAAGTAACTTGACTCTGCTTTCTTCTTTACGTTCAGAACAGTTTTCGCTGCGGATCCACAGCTCGGAGAGAGGGAACTTGTTCCCTCACACTTTTTGGGGATTTATTTTATTTTTTCGCTCCACAATGCCGCAGCTCAGCGGAGATGAACTGGGAGCGAAAGACGAACTGATATCGTTTAAAGACGAAGGAGAACAAGAAGAGAAAACATCTGAAAACGTGTCTGCAGAGAGAGATTTGGACGATGTGAAATCTTCTCTGGTGAACGAGTCCGAAAACAACAGCAGCTCGTCGGACTCTGAGGTAAAGAAAATCTTTGTGCTAATCACTTTCTTACTACAACTTTAAAGAGCCCATATCCTGCATTTTCTCAACGTGGACTTGTGACGTTTGTTTGTGTGTGTGTGGGTCATCAATCTATCATTCAAACAACTTTTATTTAAACTCGGGGTAAACTGAGTGTGACTGTCATTACAGCCGGGTACTTTAACAACAAAACGAGACTAAAAGAGTACATATATATTTATAAATAAGAAAGTATGGGCAAGAAAATAACTAAGCACCAGAAACTCTGAAGCCAACCTGAAAATCTCCTGTCACTGCAACACAACTTGAAGACAAATGCATAAGCAGTATTTTTAGTGCTGTTAGCAAAATCAGTTTAAAGCACATTGTATTTTGCAAAATGTAGTGTTCTGCTAATATATCTTATAGTCCTGGGCAATCTGACGGTAAATATATTTACAAATGTAGTAAATTAAGCTGCAGTGCAATGTATACAAATATTGAATAGGATTGTTGTGTTCACAGTTTATGAACTAGTATCTTATAAATTGAGAAGTTTAACAGTTTAACAAGTATTATAAACTCTTCATCCATCTTCTTAAATGTCTTCATCTAGTTGGTGTCACTGTTGCAGTAGGAAAAGCAGAGAAGCCCAGTTTTCTAATAAAAAAGCCCATCAAAATATCAATAATAAGAAACCTGAGTGGAGCCTGGAGATTAGAAATAAAATGCTAAACTTTAAATGAGGATCAAGTGCCTATTTTGCTGTCTCATGACATCATTAACAAAATGGAAATAAGCTTAGTTTTCAAGTATGGACTGAACAGTATGTATCTAAACATTTACATGCAGCACTAAACTCTTTTTTTTGGGTTTTTTTTCATGATTTGGAACTTTTAAACATGTTTTCATGAAACTAAAAATTTCCCTGTTTGAATGTGTTTTTACTGAAGCCGACAGACAGACGACCTCAGTCCCGACCAGAACGAGCCAGTTATGAGAAACAAAGAGAGTATTTAGCTGAAGGTAAATCTGTGCAGACTGAGATTGTTTGTTGTAGTTGTTTTTGTTGTTGTTGTTGTCGTTGTTGTTGTTTACTGTGTGTCTCTCTTATCCTAAAGCTCTGAGGCGACAGCAAGATGGAGGGTTCTTTAAAGCTCCTCCGTACGCTGGTTATCCGTTTTTGATGATTCCAGACCTGACTAACCCCTACATCCCCTCGGGATCTTTATCTCCCAGCACGGTGAGTGAGTTTTTAGGCCTGTCCTGCTCCTGCTGTGCTATGATTGGATGGCATCAGAAACCTCATAATCAGGTCTGTGTGTGGATTATCTGTAAGAACAGGCTCTGTCTGCACTCTGATTGGCTAGTAGTTCTTACTCACAGAGAGTTCACACACAGATGTACTTACTTACACACTTCTGAAACACTTTTTTTCTTTTAATATTCTAATAATTAAGCTTTAAAACTTTCTGTAAGACTACTCATTTTTAATACACTGGTTTAAATAACGTTCAGGTGCTTTTTACTTTATTCAAATGAGTAAATGTAAATATCTTACTTAAAACATGCCTTGCCTAAAGAGGCTGCTCAGCCTGTATGACGCACAGTGAGTCCCAGAAATATTTAGATTTTCTAAAAAGAGAATTTGATGTTTGTTTTTGACGAAGCTGTTACCTAATTTTGGTGCTTGAGTGTGGAGCCTATCAGGAAGAGTAGTTCTATTACATTTTAATAATTCTAATTACAGCTGCATTATTTCTTTTTTGGTTGTTATTTATTAGTCTTTATTTTTCAGCACAGAGCTCACATTGTGTGGGCTAACTATACGCAAGTGTTAAACATGAAACTCAAGGGAGGGTGACTGGAAAATCTGAGGTGTGTATATATATATATATATATATATATATATATATATATATATATATATATATATATATATACACATTAAAATGCATCTTAGTCTGTGACAACAAGTGTTTAATAACACCAATATATTAATATGTTAATTATTACAAATTATTACGAACTGTTCGAGGGTTAGTTTAATTATAGCTATATGTGTAGCTATATTTATATATTTATAGCTATATGTGTAGCTATATTTATTTGAGCATCCAGCACTCCGTTTCTTCTTTTAACATCGGAATGGATAGTCTGAGCTGATTTTATAGAGCTTATGTTGGGGAACCAGACACAGCGTCTGGTGGGTGAAGCTTATCTACCCATGAAAACATATTCAACCAAAGAAAAACAGGGAAAAATGATTTGTGGGGTGAATTTAGGTTTAAATTGTGAAGCTAATAGGTTGTCTAAAGTTGTCTGATAATGTGACGTTGTTCTGATTTTTATTGCTATCCTTCTGCCCGTCTGTGCCTTTTTTTGTCTGGATTGTGCCTGTTGAGTCTTGCGTGTGTATAAGTAACCTATTTAAATAAGTCCATTGTGAATCGGATAAACAGTGTATAACTACTTCTGTGTGCTTTGGGCTTAATGCACACTCATTTCTGGATTATTATAACAGCTGAAAGAAAGAGAAATTGCAGACAAGCCCAGACACCATTCGTCCTTTACAAGCAGGAATTTTCATTATTGCTCTGATGTTTTTATCCACTCAGGTGAGGCTAATGTAGCCAACAAGCAATGGAAGCTTAGGTCCCACCAGTTAGCAATGTGATAAACCACACTCCCAAACTGTGCTGCACATACATCAAATGTGTTAGTAATGTTGGTGTCTCTGTTAGCCAGCGTATGTATTTGAATTTTTTCATTCCGCCTTAATAGTGCCGAATGAAAGTACTGCACGGTTTAAGGTGGAATGGAAAATTCTAGCGGGAAGGCCAACTTCAGCTTCGTGCCGAGCTGTTGAGTAATCTCACATTCAGAAAAAGTCAGCAGGTCCATTAGCAGTTTGTTAACGGCTGTTAGCATTCATTAGCACTGATGGCTCGGTGGGGCGTCTATGCTTGGGGAGTCATTATGTTAATGACCTTTAACCCTGGGGGGCTGATGGGCTTTTTGAGATACAGACGCACACAAGTCAGCGCTCGGTGTGTGTCCGTTTAAATATTTACATTTTAAATAGGTGGTTGGATGTGGGTCAGTGATATTGAGAGGGATTTGAGAGGGTCTTATCACTGATTCTGTAGGTAAATGTGATATTCTGATATGATGGTCAGGACGTGTACAAGAGCTGCACATTATACTAGTTATCGTGCTGAGAAGACGTGTACAGGTACACAGTTAAACAATTAAACTTTGGATTTGTGTGTATAATATAGTGTTGTGGGTTATGCCGGTGCTCTCCATGCTATAGGCTGCTGTTTAATTCCCCATCTGGGCAGCCACTCTACATTGTATCAGTAAGAGTCTTTGGGTCACACTGTCTTTGCCTAGATTTGTAAATGTAGACTGTTAGTTGCTTTGCATAAGAGCTTCTGCCAAAAGCTGTAAATGTAATCTGGGCATTACAACAGGCACTAATGAGGGGGCTGATGCCCCCAGTTGATGAGTTATGTAGCAACAGCTGATGTTTTTTTCTATGATAAATTATAGAGTGTAATAAAGAGCTGTGTGCTAGTATTTCTATTGCCGAATAAAGAGCTCATCATCGGTCTTTAGTAATGAGTCAGTTGTTCTCTCCTCTTTCTCTCCTCTCTCCCTTCTCTTTCTCTCCTCTTTCTCTCCTTTCTCTCTTTCTCTGTTCTCTTTCTCCTCTCTCTCTTTCCCTTCTCTCCTCTTCTCTCCTCTCTCTCTTTTTCTCTTCTCTCCTCTCCTCTCCTCTCCTCTCCTCTCCTCTCCCCTCTCTCTCTCTCTCTCTCTCTCTCTCTCTCTCTCTCTCTCTCTCTCTCTCTCTCTCTCTCTCTCTCTCTCTCTCGAATAGTATGTGCCAATGAAGTTTCCTCTTCTCGATATTCCTGGATCTTCAATACGAGACTCCATCACAACAGGACCCTTAGTGAGTATATCAGGGGGTTCTGGGTTAAAGAACCGCTGTGTTGTAGCTTTTTCTGCTACTGCCTGTGATTCCTATTGGTCCTCTAATTTGATGTTTGTTTGTTTTTTTGCTTATATTTAATACCGAATTGTGCTGTTGAATGTGTACAAGATATACATTATAATTGGTATTTATCTCTCTCTCTTTTTTTTTTTTTTTTTTTTTTTAGTCTCCCCACCATGTTCACCCCCTCACTCCACTCCTCTCCTACAGTAATGAGCATTTCCCTCACAGAACTCCCCCACACCTCTCACCTGACATCCTGGACCCAAAGACAGGTAAGAGGGGTGAAGCCTCCGTCTCTGGCGCAAAACCTGCACATACTAATTTGTATTTACCAATTACACCAATCCTCAGTGATGTTTTTAGCTCAAGTGAGGCGTGTCAGCAACAGAACCTACCCACAAATCACTGCATTTCCCTTTTCAAACCCCAAAAACACAACTAACAGCTGTTAATGAACCACAGCAATAAAATATTAAAATATAAGTTGCTACTAATAAAGCTAAAGGCTACAAAGCTAGCAACTAAAAACTGAATAATCTAATAATCTTATTGTTTTTCTGCTATTTGTTTGATATAAAGTAATTAAATAGATTGACTTTCCTTAATTCTGTGTAGGATTTTGTCTGTGTAACCTGCTGTCAGCCTATGAATAAGTAGCTAATGTTTATTGTGTACTGTAACTACTCAGGACAGTGAATCTTGAGATAAAATCTCATGACTGTGACTGGACTAACGTGGGGTTGGTCTGTTACACTGGTAACAGTAAGGCGGGGGATGCAGTGTAACGTATAACTCGTCATCTTGACTGACGTAGTTTAAAGCTTGTACTTTATCAGTGACGTTAAACTCACACCTGGAGCGCTAATGAAAAGTTGGGTTTGTTGCTTTACGTTTATATTGTTATTTGCATTTTGCAGGTATCCCCCGGACGCCCCACCCATCTGAGCTCTCACCGTATTACCCCCTCTCCCCTGGGGCGGTGGGTCCACTTAGCTGGATCATGCCACAGTGAGATACCATTTCTTTCACTTCAATGTGATAGTTCAGCCAAAAATCAGGGTTACTCAGGTTTCCCACCAGGTTGTTAAGGCATGCAGACAGTGCCTTTACTTGCTGAACCGTCTAGATGTTTATGTTTTATTGATTTCTTTAATTTTGGGTTGTTAATAGTTTATTTTATGTTGTGTTTTACTTTAAAGCTTGTTTCATTCTGTTTATCATAGAGTCCGTTTCTGAATCTGTTATTGTTTTGTTGCATTGTTGCGTTTAATCAACTCAGAGACACTTGGTGTCTGATGTTTTTACCTACATTTGGGGAGAAACTATTTTTCAGTTATAATATTCTCTTCGTGCTGTTTCTATGTGTTTCAGTGGGGCACTGGAGGGAGAAGGTTTTTTTAAACTATTGTATTAGTAGATTGCTGCACTCACAGCTGCTGCTTTGTGTGTGTGTGTGTTTGTGTGTTCAGGCAGAGTCAGCATCTTTACTCTATTCCAGCTGCAGGATTCAGACCCCCTTACCCAACACTTAGTATGACCCCTTCACTGTCCAGGTAACACAGCAACACCATGCTTACCACGTCACATTAAAGCTATCAGATTTACTTTTAGCCTCAGACGCTTTACTCAGATGATCGTCTGTCATGATTTTGTTGTGATTGGCTCTCTGCTCATACACAAGAACATTTTTTATTCGTCTGCCAGGAAGCTGATACTTTCTCTCTGTCTCTCTTTACTCTTTCTCTCTGTTTTCTTCGTACTCTCTCTCTGTATTTCTTTGTATATGTATTTCTGTTATCTCTTTACTCTCTATCTGTACTGTCATTCTGTTTCTCTGTCTCTTTTTTCCTGTTTCTCATTGTTACTCTCTATTTTTACCTTTTTCCATCTCTTTCTGTATTTGTGTTTTGATTTACCGTCTCCTCTCTCTCCCTCTTTCTCTTCTAGTCTGGTCTCCAGTCCTTTTTCTCCTCGTGTCGTTCCTCCTGGGGCTCTGAGACAGACCGGTGTTCCTCATCCTGCCATCGTCTCTCCACCTGTCAAACAGGAGCTAAGCAGTGACTCCGCCCACAGGTCAGTGTGAACTGAGGTGCAGGGCTGTGTGATGATACGGTTTTCTTTTTTATTGTTTTCGTGATAAATGCATTGTCAGAGCAGAGGTAACAGAAGAGAAGCCTTATAAGTGCTTTCCTTGAATTCTGCTGTCCTACACGAGAGTTGAGTAACTAAACCCTTCAAACCTCTTACAGTCAGTTACAAAATGCACTTATGTACAGATAAAAAAACTCAATACGCTAAACTGCCAGCCTGTTTTCCCCAAGAAAACAGGAAAATTATGTTTAAAAACTAAACTAATAGTTTACAAAGACAAACAGCAGCTTACAGCTCTTACTCAGAATACAGACTAGCTAGTTCACGACTGGAAGCCTGTTACAACGACGCTTTGGCTCCTTACTTAAAAAAAAAAAAAAGAAAGAAAAAAAAGGATTTTCTCAAGTTTTTCTCAATTTTTCTTCCGCTCAACGCCCAAAAATGTCCTCGTATGTAAACGTACTCTAATGTACGAGGATATCTTGATTTATTTTTGCGTGTTGCTATTTGTTTGAAGGAGTGGTTAGTTAAAGGGGTTACTTTAAATCTGCATGTCCAGACAAAGCCGCGCTATTTTATTATTTTTCTTTCAATGTTCTTTTTTATTGAATTAGTTATCCAGCATTACAAAACACAGTCAAATATTTATAAATACATTTTTGTTAGTTAATGACTAACAAAGACAGATAGAAAAGAAATTAAAATAAAAAACAAACCTGCCAACAAACAAACAAAAAAGGACAACACACCAGAAAATCATTAAGAAACAGCACAGTCAGGAATCTGATCTAGAACTTCATCACAGCACGTATCAAAGCCTGAAAAGAGTTCTCATTACACTCCTTTTGATTATCATTTAATCTAGAAGGGCCATCTTCACTTTCTCCAAGTTGGATATGAAGTGTTGCCATGCTTTGTGATATATGCCAATAGTCCCACGTATAGAGGCTGTCGTTGTAGTTGTTTGGATTTATTTAGGTGTTTCTTAATGTGTCCCTCCGCTGAGCGTGTTTTAATACACACGTTGATGTAAAAATGAACGCTGCACTCCACAAATTAATCTTCCTCCCCTGTGGTATTATTTGGTGATGAAGGATTTTTAAATGTATTTATTTATTTTACCTGCACTTGGAATTCAGACGCTGCTCTGCACAGTTTAACTCCAACTGTCCCAAAATGAAAACGGCTGTATAATAATCAAATAATTGAACAGCAGGAAGGGTTTCACTAAGTCTAATAATCAAAACATAGGATGTTAATAAATGCATGAATGCCGTAAAACATTTATTAATGTATTATATCAAATTGTGTTCAATGAGCTTCTAATGACAACATTTATTTCAGCAGAATTTGAGGTAAAGGTTGACACCCTGAAATACAGAGATGTAAATAATGTAAATAAGGCTAACTACCACTCAGCCAAAACCTCCAAACAATTATTGAAGATTTCATAGTAATGTGAGTAGGGCTGCACCTTTTGATTAATTTCCTAATTGATTAATCTAACAATTTCAGAAGCACGGGGAAAACGCATGGCCATTCTAGATTTAATGTATTAAAGGGTACCTTAAACACACGTGATCTATAAATGGTTAAAGACTAAGAGTCTACGCTCTGACTGAACTTTTAGAGGTACATATAATACGAAGCCTTGCGGACAAGAAACTGGACAGTTTGTGGACTATATATTTTGGCAGAGAGTCGTTTAAGAAGCATCTGAGTGCGTTTTAAAGCACCTGCGGTATCGAGAACAGTCTTAGGTTCTACACTGGACGATTAAGAAACGGTTAGCAATGCGAAAGAATTGCTGAAAGAAACGTTATTGTGTTAATAATCTTAAAATTATCTGCTAAAACAAGAAAAACGAGTAAACAGGTGCTGTCTTGCTGCTTTGTGGACAAGAACTGACAGAGCACCACACTGTTGCGTTTCTGTGTGAAACACTCCCACAAATTATGCACGTGAGTGATTTTTTTTTGTAGCCGGATAAATCCATGCCTTTAGTAGGCATCAGCCATATTTGCGATGCATCGACGGACGTTATGCTAATCAACGTAATTTCGCAATCGATTCTGTTGATGCATCGCCCCAGTCCTACACATGAGATAACGTCTTAACTTATTCAGCACCTATCAGATGGCTTACTCGTCTAACACAAGTAGCAAAATAGTAAAAAAGCACCAAAGTTAATATAATAATACTGATTGCATATCACACAATCTCTCTGTGTTTATTTATAGTCAGCAAAGAAGAAATGTTTAAAGATAAAAAAGGAATAAGGCTTCAATTAGCTGTTATTGAAACCTACCATGCTAACTGGCTTCTGTGTGTTACTGCAGTAAGTCTGCAGCTTCTGTTCAGAGGGATGAAGAATTGAGACGGGAGGAGCAGAAGCCGCACATTAAAAAGCCTCTGAACGCCTTCATGCTTTACATGAAGGAGATGAGGGCTAAGGTGGTGTCGGAGAGTTCGCTGAAGGAGAGCGCTGCCATCAACCAGATCCTCGGACGCAGAGTGAGTCTCTTACAGACTGTTAGCACTACATTCAAACACTCTCAGCTTTAATAAGTATTACAGAATGAATCCCACTTGGCTCTGATCTCTGCTGTTGGAGAGATGACTAACATGATTCCCAACATTCAGTTATGAACCACTGAAGTCATACGTCATTCTGTAGTCTGTATTATGAGCGTATTAGAAACTGTACCTAAGCTGAGTTCATTTTTGTGCGAAAATAAATGGAGTGCTGAAAAACAAACCTGATGTGTTTTATGCTGTGTACATTTTTCCTATTTAGGTTGTTCAGGAGCTAAAATATAAATAATGCTTCATACATACTAAAATTGAGTGAGTTATTAAACTTGAACTCTGGTATATACCCGCCTGTCAAACTGCAGTGTAACTCTAATGTACCACACTGGGCAGAGCCTGCTGGTCTGTGTTGGGTATTTTGCTGAGGGCAGTCTTATGATGCCATTTCAGCATGCAGCAGTGTTGACTTACACTTAGAGATAATTTACCTGTTACCTAATTTAGCTGTTTAACAAGCTTGTAATTCTGAAGCTCCAGCTACATTCTATACAGTACGATGACACAGCAGTGATTTATTTATTTTAATTCTGTTAATACGCTGCTTGTTGCTGTTTTTATATTCTGTTCTTTTCCTTCATTGATGGCTACTGTGCTTGTATTATTGGAAAGTAACTGTTTTACTAAAGGTACAGCTTTTAGGGATTTTTTTTAATGTGCTATTATATTTCCCAGTAAAGAAAGGAATGGAAAATCCAAATGCTGCCAACATGGGGCACAGTTCTGCACTTTCCCTCCTGGTCAATACTCTCTCCTGCCGTGAAAGCTGTTAAAATTGTAGTAGTGTTTGAGAAAGATGAGATTATCCTTACAGGAAAGTCCGTTCACTGCAGCTTTCTTGGCAACGCCACTGAACAGTTATTTCTAGACATGTGAGATTGGACTTGACACTGAGTGTGTTTACATGCACCTAATAATCTTTTGACTGCAGAAAATCTGATTTTGTCAGTGATTGGTTCAGTGGGTTTACATGCACTTGGGTAATCAAATAATGCTGAAACTCTGGGTTATGATTCGTGCAGTGTTTGGGATCTCCGCTTTGAAACCAGCCAATAAACTCTCAGAATAAGATATCAGATATTAGATTTACAGAATTCTGACCGTAAATTTAATCTTAGACAGAAATCAGTGTGAGTTGTTCACAGCACATCAGTAATCAGATAATTGCCAAACTAACTGTGTGTGTGTGTGTGTGTGTTTCAGTGGCACTCTCTGTCTCGAGAGGAACAGGCTAAATACTACGATCTGGCAAGAAAAGAGCGGCAGCTTCACTCTCAGCTTTACCCCGGCTGGACCGCCCGCGAAAACTACGTGAGTATCACAAACACAGTGTTAATCTCTGTAACCGTCACACAGAGAGAGCCAACAAGCTCAGCAAGATCATACCAACCCTACATTTTGTGCTCACGTCACTGTGACGCTCACGTTTCTGAGATACAGATCTGATCAGAGCATCTGATTGTGCTGATTATCCCAACAGCCACATAACTAGACCGGAGACAGGACAGGAGAGAATAATGCTTGTAGAAATGTCACAGTTAAAACACACTCGCCTAATGACAGTTATTTATGATGGTTATAGTTATTTGCCCTTTTCTCTGCTTCTGTTAGATTTGTGTTGCTATAGTTATGTATTATCTAATTCTTTCATGTTCGAGTTAAGGTTTTTATCCTGTGTGCTAGCAGAATAAGTTGTTTTTGCGTATGTTTTGTCTCTCAAGTATAAATGTATCTTTTTTACTAACCCAACACTATTCCTATCAACGGTTAATGTTTGCGTGACTGTGAGCGTGAAATAGTATGTGTCATTTAGATTGACAGTGTTAGCTACTAGGTAAATGTTGTTACTAGGTAAATGTTGTTACTAGATAAATGTACGGTTACAAATATTAAACAGATCTACAAGCATAAATGTAAACATACATTTAAATGACCTTAAAGCAAAACACTACACCCCCCACCCCCCCACACACACTAGGCTCTCATAATAAACTACACTTCAACCACAGTTTATCTTTCTGAAAAGTCTGATCAGTCTGACTTCACTGCGAGCATCATAGCTTATAACGACATCCTTTTGAACACAGTTTACTTATTAAAGCTCTTTTGCTGAAAGTGGCATTGAAATCAGATCTTAGTTGTAAACAACATTTAGGAAAAAGATACTTTGGACCACTTGGAGAATGCTTTCAACACAAGCAGCAGAGGGCAGCACATATAGCGCCTTAAAAGAACCTTTTCCTCCCATCAACTTCTTAAACAAGTACCTCCAAAACTCGCACCTTTGGCCACTACCATGAACCAAACAGAATACCTATAGTAGGTGCCTAAACCACATGCCCACCACCCTTCTTCCTCTCCCCCAGTCTGGTGTCTCGCTAATATAATTCCTCCTGGGCAGCATGACTGCCACACCTGCTCCACTACCTTCTAAATATAAAGAGGCACTGTGGCTTGTTTTGTTTGCTACTTTCTTGTTTATGGTTGCAGGCAGTGAACAAGAAAGTGCTTTTATTTGTCTATTGCCACTAATTATATGACCATTAATACTTAAAATTTAAATTGCTCGGTTGTGGGCAGTGTGAAGGTATTTATCATCCTTGTGAATTGCATCACATTCAGCTTTTGTGAAGAAACAGTGGATGTTTATTTTTTGATTGTATTGTGCAGCTCTAATAGATGAGTGCACTGCTCTGTTTGTCAAAATGAAGAGGTAATGATGTGTTTATACAAGTGCAGCCATTGTAAGAGAGACTTCTAGTCTGTGTAGTTTGTGCCTAAAGCAGACATCCTACCCCACCACCCCACCCCGCAGGGTTGCTCACAATTGTTCCGAATTAGGGTGTGACACAGTGTGTTAGTGTAATTGCTTGAAATATGTTTATGGCTTTGCTGTGTTTTAGGCTCTGTTTGTTTTTGAACGTGTGTAAACCCTGTGCTTTTATATAAAACATGTTTGTGTTTCTCTGCAGGGAAAGAAGAAAAAAAGAAAGCGAGACAACAAACCCGAATACAGACCAGAAGGTAAAAATTAGATATGCAACATTGTTTACACTGGTCAGTTTTTATGTGACTCTACTCTTTATTGTGGTTTAGTGTTTTCTGCTGTAAGCTCTGGCGGTATGGCAGTGATGTTCTGTTTTAAATCTACGATTAAGATTTTCCTGTTAGGAACATTAGCCTCATTTGTATTCTCTGTGGTATCTAGATAGGTACAGCCGAGTGCATTTACATGTATGTAAAATTCTGATTTTGTCAGTGTTTGGTTCAGTGTGGTGGGTTTACATGTACTTGGCTAATCAGGAATCAGGTCATGGGTAAACTCTGGGTTCATGTGTATTAGGAACTAGGGCTGCACCTGACAACTTCTTTTATTTATATATATATATATATATATATATATATATATATATATATATATATATATATATATATATATATATATATATATATATATACACACACACACACACAAAAAATATACATTGGTTACAAATTAATTACGCGTGGCTATTCTAGATTTAATGTATTAAAGGGTACGTTAAACAAACCTTTAGAGGCACAAATGACACGTAGCCTCACAGACAACTTGGACAGTTTGTGGACCATATGTATGTGGCAGAGAGCCATTGGAGAACCAGGTACGTGTGTCTTGCTGCTGTGTTGATAAAGCGCTATGGGATGTTTAAGCTTCAAGGTCTTGTGTATAGCAGTTGTACTGTTGTGATCTCCACTGTGCAGAGCTGACAGAGTACCTCAATGTTGTGTTTCTGTGTGAAACACTCCCACAACTTTAGATGTACGCGAGTGATTGTTTGTAGTTGCAGCTTGTGCTCCGGATAAATCCATGCTTTTAGTAGACGCGGCCACCTTTGCGACGCATCGGTGCACGTTATGCTAATCGACGTAATTTCGGAATCAATTATGTCAACGCGTCGCCCCAGCCTTAATAGGAACTAATCAGATTTCTGCACTCACAGAGTAGTGTGTGACACAAACGTAACATAAAACTCAAGCATCACAAAGCAGCTTTTTTTTTTTTGGCACTTTATTTAAAATAAGATTAAAAAAGATTCAGCTTCACTCCAAAAGTGTTTTATTGCCATTTCGCGGGTACTGTATTGAATGCTGCTTGCTGTTTCCACAACAGTTCTCTTGTTTTTTCACATATGTAAACGAAAAAAAATACAGAAAAGAGTATACATGTGCTAAAAAAAGATGATTGCTCATCTTAAATCTGGTTCTCTATTGAAATCCAATCTCAATCTGATCTGAAGAAATGCTGTTTACATGACTACTCGAGTGAGACAACTCGCAAAATATGATTATGATTGTATTACTGGTGAACATGTAAACACACCCAGTGGTTAGGAGCTCAGGAGCCCGTTTCATACCAAGCACAGTTACCAGACCACGTGACGTGCTATGCCATGAACAGTACACTTCTATATTAATCAACCTCTTACACCAGCTGCGTCAAGCAATAGTAACAAATCAAACCACAGACCTTATTTTAACTGAGTGAGATGATAGAAATGGCCCATTACTGCTGCTGTAAAACAAAAGAAAAACACAAAAGCTACAAAATAGTTGAATTAGATATTGCGATTGTCAGAACTGTTTTATTTTCAGCATGAGCATAGATTGTTGCACAGGCAGTTTATTAAGATGAATAATGTACTACTACTGTGAGTGAAGGTACTGGTTTTGGTTGTAAAGTGGTGTGTGTGTCTGTGTGTTTGCGTGTGAAGATGCGTTCTCTCCACAGCAGAAGAAGGTGTGCATGACAATGCCGGTGGTGGAGAAGATCTGCGACAGTCCTGCATCATCGCTCAACAGCATGTTAGACTCACCGGACACACCATCCGTCTTCCTGGCCTCGCCGGCTGCTCCAGCGCCCACACACTCCGAACAGGCCCAGCCACTTTCACTCACCACCAAACCGCACTCACTACACTCGAGCTGTTCTCCAAACACTAAACCACCTCAGTCATCTTCACCGTCAGTATCATCATCATCATCATCCAGCCTCTCCCGCACTATTGCCTTCCACCAGGGGGTGCTGAGCTCCCATTATGCCCTGCTGCAGACTCAGCCCCTGTCACTGGTCACCAAACAAACTGACTGACCGTCATGATTTTTTATTATAACTGTTTCTTCAAATGTTTGTCACTCTTTCACCTTTTATACACATTAGAGCACGTTTTTATATCAGTATGAAAATAAATATTTACTGGTCAATATTTGACCTCAACCCGGTTTTACCTCTTTCATACTGTTGGAAATGTTTTTTTTCCTCAATAGTTGCCTTTTTCTACACTTTTCTAAAAGTTTCTATTTGTATAAAACCATGTATAAAAGTTCTCTCTTTTTTTTTAAGAAAAACGCAGTACAGTTTGTAGTTGTAGATTAAGTTGTGTAGGGTTATTTCTCTTGTTCTGGGTTTGTTTACTTAACCCTGTTTGTCAGAGTGTAGCTAATAAACATCCTGTAGTACTCTTAAAGGATGTACTGTATTCATTTATTTGTTTGCTCATTTATCTGAGAGTTCCTGTAATTCAGCTCTGATATCAGAGAGATGCTGGTCGCCGTCTTAAAAAGGAACAATTTAAGTCAGAGAGAGAGACTTAATGTGTGTTGCAGTCAGCAGACTCCAGTAGGTGGAGCCAGTGAGCTGCTGTCGAAGAACAGAACTGCAGTGATGGAGTTGAATGATACATTTCTGTTCAATTTTGTTTTCATTTGACAGCCAATCAGTACTCAGTAGCAGTAATGCTAACCACTCAGCACTCAATAGCCGTAATACTAACATCAGTATCCAGTAGCACTAATGCTAATCAGTCAGCAATCAGCAGTAATACTAACCAATCAGTATCCAGTAGCACTAATGCTAATCAGTCAGCAATCAGTAGCAGTAATACTAACCAATCAGTATCCAGTAGCAGTAATGCCAACCAAGCAGCACTTTATAGCTTTAATGGTGACCGATCAGTGCTAAGTAGCAGTAATGCTAACCAATCAGCACTGAAAAGCAGTAATGCTAACCAATCAGCACTGAAAAGCAGTAATGCTAACCAATTAGCACTCAACAGCAGTAATACTAACGATCAGCACTTCATAACTGTAATGGTGACCAATCATTACTTATTAGCAAAACAGCTAAATAATCAGTACTCAGTAGCAGTAATGCTAACCAATCAGTACTCAGTAGTAGTAATTCTAACCAATCAGTACTCAGTAGTAGTAATGCTAACCAATCAGTACTCAGTAGCAGTAATGCTAATCAATCATTACTCATTAGCAATTCAGCTAAACAATCAGTACTTAGTAGCAGTAATTCTAACCAATCAGTACTCAGTAGCAGTAATTCTAACCAATCAGTACTCAGTAGCAGTAATTCTAACCAATCAGTACTCAGTAGTAGTAATGCTAAACAATCAGTACTCAGTAGCAGTAATGCTAACTAATCAGTACTTGGTTGCAATACGGCTAAACAATCAGTACTCAGTAGCAGTAATGCTAATCAATCATTACTCATTAGCAATTCAGCTAAACAATCAGTACTTAGTAGCAGTAATTCTAACCAATCAGTACTCAGTAGCAGTAATTCTAACCAATCAGTACTCAGTAGCAGTAATTCTAACCAATCAGTACTCAGTAGTAGTAATGCTAAACAATCAGTACTCAGTAGCAGTAATGCTAACTAATCAGTACTTGGTTGCAATACGGCTAAACAATCAGTACTCAGTAGCAGTAATGCTAACTAATCAGCACTCAGTAGCAGTACACGGCTGACTGCTCAGAGAAGAGTGATAAGCTGTCTGTAGGATCTGAAACACGCTGTGATAACGACAGTCTGTCTCGAGCATCTCTATTTGCGTACGATCTTGAAGTGTCAGCAGACGAAGATGTTCTGACATCCTTGTTTGGTAAGTATTTGTCTCCGGTAGAACAAGCGTCTGCTGAAGAAGCAATGCAGGGAAATTTGGAGGAATAAAAAAGTCTAGCTTGACGAACGGGTGCACACCCGACTGGACTAATTGAAGCGGCCCACAAGGTTCTGCTACAAGATTTCTTCTCGTTCCTGTGACAGCATGAATAGCTTAATTTATAACTGAATAATTTAACACATTTGTTTAAGTCATGTAAATAAATTCATAACAGAAAATGGCCAATGTGTCATTTATGGGGAATTGAGACATCTGCATTAAACTTCTCTAGATTAATAACTGGGAAAATCTGCTTTCAGCTGCAGTGCACCAGCGAGCCAGAACTCACTGCAGGAAACACTACAGCTCGCTGAGTCACTAAAATATTTTAAACTCTTAATTTCTAACCACCTCCACACGACCTGCCAGTGTCTTTATTACTACTATTTTTATTTGTATTATTATTTATTTTACTATTTTAAGTTTTACTACTATATTTATATCTATTATTTTTATTTACTTATTGTTGGTTATAGTTTCGTATTCAGCTTTTATTAGTTTTTCTTTTACAAATTATCTTACTTAATTTTGTTTTTGTGTTTATATTATTTATTTTATACTTCAAGCCCTCATATTAAAATTCATTTTAATTCATTTTCAATCCCTTTTTGTTAAAATTTTAATGCTCGGCTACATTGTAAAAGAGGGTCTCCCTCAATGTTCTCCCGAGTGAAAATAAAGGTTGATTGATTGATTGATTTGTCATTTATGGATGACTGAAAAAGTAATGTAGTTTAAAAATGATGCACTATTTGTAGATGGCATTGTAGCCACATTTAAGTAGATTGGATTCCTACACCATTCCAATCCCCTGCGTTTAATCTGGGTTACCTCGTGTCCTGAATAGATGTTTGTGGTGATGTTTTGGCCTTGCTTGACACTTGCTAGCTGCTGGTCAAGTTCAGGTCTTTCACATTTGATAAACATGTTGTCAAATCTTAGCTTATCTATTGAACATTGGTCTTATGATCCACCTGCTAACAGATAACACGATACGCTTCCAGGTATTACAGCATTAGAGAGTGAGGGTGATATTAGCCCTGTGTTTAATATCAGTTTGTGTTTCTATAGATAAAGAAGGCAGTAGGCCACGGCTCAGTGGTTACAGAGAACTGGTGGCCTGGCATTTATAGTGTCACAGTAATGAGCGAACGCATGTCCCAAATTCTTTACTATTATGAATTCTGTTCCCTAAAAAGAAAAGTATGGTTGCGCAGCTTAAGCTGTTCAACACTGGTTGCTAGTATGTCGCTAGGCTGTTTGATTTTGTTGAAAATGAATGGAAATATACAGAAGGAATGAGGGATGAATAAACATCAAATAGAGGAGTGCAGGTTGGTAAATATGTGGATTAGAGTTTGGGGATCTGTCCTAAGTGAGTACATGGAGTCTAGTGGCTGAAGGTTAAAGTCAACAATAGAGATTAGGGGCGTGAAAAATGAATGGGACCCTAGGGGAGGAAAAAAAGTCAAACCAATGTTACATTTGTGCTCAGGGGTCAGTCCTAAGTTATGAGTGTATGCGGTGCTTTGCATTGCATGACCATAATTAAGTTATAGGGTCACTCAGAGCTAAAGGATTTTACTCGAAAGTCCAAGATCAGTTAAAAGTCTCATATATCTTTCAACTATAGACTAGAAGAGTCTATATAGTGTTCTACACAGAACAGTCTATATAGTGTTCTACACATAAGAGTCTATATAGTGTTCTACACATAAGAGTCTATATAGTGTTCTACACAGAACAGTCTATATAGTGTTCTACACAGAACAGTCTGTATAGTGTTCTACACATAAGAGTCTATATAGTGTTCTACACAGAACAGCCTATATAGTGTTCTGCACATAAGAGTCTATATAGTGTTCTACACTGAACAGTCTATATAGTGTTCTGCACATAAGAGTCTATATAGTGTTCTACACAGAACAGCCTATATAGTGTTCTGCACATAAGAGTCTATATAGTGTTCTACACTGAACAGTCTATATAGTGTTCTGCACATAAGAGTCTATATAGTGTTCTACACAGAACAGTCTATATAGTGTTCTACACATAAGAGTCTATATAGTGTTCTACACAGAACAGTCTATATAGTGTTCTACACATAAGAGTCTATATAGTGTTCTACACAGAACAGTCTATATAGTGTTCTACACATAAGAGTCTATATAGTGTTCTACACTGAACAGTCTATATAGTGTTCTACACATAAGAGTCTATATAGTGTTCTACACAGAACAGTCTGTATAGTGTTCTACACATAAGAGTCTATATAGTGTTCTACACAGAACAGCCTATATAGTGTTCTACACAGAACAGTCTATATAGTGTTCTACACAGAACAGTCTATATAGTGTTCTACACAGAACAGTCTATATAGTGTTCAACACAGAGCAGCCTATATAGTGTTCTACACAGAACAGTCTATATAGTGTTCTACACAGAACAGTCTATATAGTGTTCTACACAGAACAGCCTATATAGTGTTCTACACAGAACAGTCTATATAGTGTTCTACACAGAACAGTCTATATAGTGTTTTACACATAAGTGTCTATATAGTGTTCTACACAGAACAGTCTATATAGTGTTCTACACATAAGAGTCTATATAGTGTTCTACACATAAGAGTCTATATAGTGTTCTACACAGAACAGTCTATATAGTGTTCTACACATAAGAGTCTATATAGTGTTCTACACAGAACAGTCTATATAGTGTTCTACACATAAGAGTCTATATAGTGTTCTACACAGAACAGTCTATATAGTGTTCTACACAGAACAGTCTGTATAGTGTTCTACACATAAGAGTCTATATAGTGTTCTACACAGAACAGCCTATATAGTGTTCTGCACATAAGAGTCTATATAGTGTTCTACACTGAACAGTCTATATAGTGTTCTGCACATAAGAGTCTATATAGTGTTCTACACAGAACAGTCTATATAGTGTTCTACACATAAGAGTCTATATAGTGTTCTACACAGAACAGTCTATATAGTGTTCTACACATAAGAGTCTATATAGTGTTCTACACAGAACAGCCTATATAGTGTTCTACACATAAGAGTCTATATAGTGTTCTACACTGAACAGTCTATATAGTGTTCTACACAGAACAGTCTGTATAGTGTTCTACACATAAGAGTCTATATAGTGTTCTACACAGAACAGCCTATATAGTGTTCTACACAGAACAGTCTATATAGTGTTCTACACAGAACAGTCTATATAGTGTTCTACACAGAACAGTCTATATAGTGTTCAACACAGAGCAGCCTATATAGTGTTCTACACAGAACAGTCTATATAGTGTTCTACACAGAACAGTCTATATAGTGTTCTACACAGAACAGCCTATATAGTGTTCTACACAGAACAGTCTATATAGTGTTCTACACAGAACAGTCTATATAGTGTTTTACACATAAGTGTCTATATAGTGTTCTACACAGAACAGTCTATATAGTGTTCTACACATAAGAGTCTATATAGTGTTCTACACAGAGCAGCCTATATAGTGTTCTACACAGAACAATCTATATAGTGTTCTACACAGAACAGTCTATATAGAGTTCTGCACATAAGAGTCTATATAGTGTTCTACACAGAACAGTCTGTATAGTGTTCTACACATAAGAGTCTATATAGTGTTCTACACAGAACAGTCTATATAGTGTTCTAAACAGAACAGTCTATATAGTGTTCTACACAGAACAGTCTATATAGTGTTCTACACATAAGAGTCTATATAGTGTTCTACACAGAACAGTCTGTATAGTGTTCTACACATAAGAGTCTATATAGTGTTCTACACAGAACAGTCTATATAGTGTTCTACACAGAACAGTCTATATAGTGTTGCACATAGAACAGTCTATATAGTGATCAGTGGACCATTTCAGACACATCCACTGTTTTTTCTTTTCTAATCATTTTTATACAAAATATTAGAAACACTGCTACATTCCTCTAAGATTAGATCATTTTGTTTGTATCTCTGATAAGAGTTTGACAGGAATTGTGATGCCTTTCCAGTGGCTGCACAAGGTGCGTGCCTGTACGTGTGTGTGTGTGTCTCCGGACGTGACAGCTCACACAGAGAAAATTACACACTGAACACACACTCTGTACACACTGTTCTATGTTCTGAGGATCACATGCACATACACACACACACACACACACACACACACACCCAGTTCACCTTCAGTTCAGTTCTGAATCAGCAGTCCAGCACTAACAGCCCTAATAACAATCAATTATTAAACAGTAATAAAGCAATAATGACTCTCTAATCAGCCATCACTGTAATATGTTTATTGTATAATAGGCCTCAGAGCACTCTACACAATGCACCATACATAAAGAACTGTGTTTGAGAATCCTATTTTTAGCCCTTTAATTCTGTTTCAAGTTTAAAAACATTACCATACAAACCATAAACATACAAAAAAACTTTTTAAAAAATGCACTCTTCTTCAGATGGTTGTATTCCCAGTATGTAGTACAAAAAATAGAAAAATATATTCCAACAACCACCAGTTTTAAAGAAAATATAAACACAAACACAACAAACAAACAAACAGAAAAGACACCCTCCCTCAGAGTCCCACCATCTGTCTGAAAGGATTCAGTTCCCCTCAATGCATTCCTCTAATATGTACCTTTTAAAACTCCATTAATTCCACTCTGTGACTTCTGTGCTACATGAACTCTTCCTGCTGAGGGGCTTTAAGAGGAAGATACTAAACGAGGGACAAAAATCTTCTCTTAGCAAACAGCATGGCACTTATCACCAGCACGAAAGCCCGTCCTTCATCCCCAAACTCAGCGTTCTCATATCTTATTTCCTGCTCGATTCTGTTCGATCATATCTTCATTCCTTCGTTCCTCTTCTGATTTTGCTGTTAAGATGCCAAGATTTTTACTGTTACATGCCGTGAAGTGAACTTGCACCCATTAGGAAGTAACAAAAAGAAAAGTTCACAAAAAAACTCCCGAAGCATTCCCTACACCTGCTGATTTCCCTCTGGCACCTTTAGACATAGTTTTATTCTGCTAGTTACATCATACGGAACAATAAATATATGGGCATAATATGAATAGACACATAAAAGCTTATAAATAGCTATCTTAGGTTAAATCAAAGACATAAATATTCACCGTCATTCAAGTACTCATCTGTAAACATAGTATGTCATTCAAGTTTCTTTTAAATTCTATATGTAGTGTCTGTATGTGATTTGTACAGCTCTGTTGCCACCGCTGAAGCTCTGCTACCTGCAGTGTTCTGGCTGTAAGAGGCTTTGTGAGTTCTATAGGATCAGCTGATGGAGTTTTTGCGGGTTGTGTAGGATGGTTCCAGAAGCTCTGTGGCCGACAGTCTAAGGGTCCTGTTCTTCCCACAGTCTATGAAGGGGTAAAACTCTGTGGTTAGGCGGCTGATGATGCAGGGCATCTCCTTTTTGCCCTGCAGCTCTCCGCCCCGGGCACTGAAGTTGTGGGCTATGTGGTGGCTAATTCGGGTCAGTAGACGGGTCACCTCCAGCTCTGCCCCACCATCATCCAGCATCTTACAGAACGTCTGCAGGAAGATGGATCCCATCCGGTTCATGAAGGCACCGTAGCCTAGAAAACACATACACACAACAAATGCTGAACTGAAAGGCTTTAAATGAGACAAAACAGTTTACTCAGGATATCCAAACATCTTAGTTTTCAGTTGGTCCAGATAAGTAGGTAAGTAAGCACCCTAGGTGAACAGGTCACCTGAAGAGAATACAGCCAAGAGTAAAGTAAGCCCCCTAAATTGAGTACAGTGACACTCATGGTCACAAGTAGTAGAGTAACACTCCTAATATAGAGTATGGTAACGCTCCTAATCACAAGTAAAGTAAATCCCCTAGTAAAGAGTATTGTAACATTCCTAGCTATGAGTAAGTCCCCCAGCCCCCCACCCCTCCTCTACAGCTGTGTACCGTCGCCGTCCAATGAAAAACAAGTATCTCCAAGATTACAAATTTAGAGGAGAGACCAAAAACACACTTTTTTTTCAACAAATTTTTCCAAGCTATTTTGGAGCACTTCTATTGGTCCATTAATCATGAAATTGTCACATGATGTAAACGACCTTTGGCGTGTTTAAATGATGTAGAAAACTTAAAATCAACAAAAATGGAGATACATTTCATTGAAAAGTGACGACATGTGGGCTGTAAGAAACTTATTGTTGTGTATGCAGTTACGTGTTTCTTGGCATTTTATAATATGATAACCATAATATGACCAGTGTACACCTGTGTGACCGTGTGGACGGTTAATGTTTTCTATTTCCTTAAAATTTCCCTGCTGGGCCAATAAAATATATTTAATATTTAAATTGAGTTACAATTAATTCATTTTGTTACCTGGAGCTGTAGCGTACATGACCACAGTGTTAGGTGGGACAGAGGCACACTCGGACAGTCCCCCGTCTTCACAGTGTGCAGAATCTGTCTCGATCTCAACGCCGCCATCCAGAAAGTGTCCACGACACGCCTACATAAACACCATAATTACACACTGCCGTCAGAACATTTACACGTCACTCTTCTGCTCCGAGAGAATGTCCATATAAATATCTGCCAGTTAGTTCACACTCTGACAGGAATTCCCAGTTCAGACATTCAGGCTGCTAGACTCACCTGGATGAGGAACAGTTTGTTTTTTCCTGCCATCCTGGGGCCTCCAAAGTAGCTGTAAATTTTAGAGAGCTGGACCGGAAGCCCGTCTGCACCAAACACCACACTTTCTTCACCATGGCTGGAGATCACACCCACAAAACAGCCTTCCACTGCCTGCTCACTCTCTGCACAGGAGAAACCCAAAGTTACTCACTTATGATTTACTGGCAGAGGCCCTAAGCACAGTAGCACCCCTACTAGCTGGAGATTCACAGCATGCTGTCACTGATTTCTCATAAATAAGTAGCTGGAGGTCGTTGCTGCAGATTCAAGACATTCCAGCTGCTCATAGTTTCAGTGAGCATTACCAAATCAGCTGAACCCATGTAATCATGTCTCTTCACATAAATCACGTCTGCGTGGACTGACTGTGAGTCACTGAGCTGCCGCTTCATCTCACATCAACCTTGTTGGAGCATCCGTCCTGTTTCAGCATGCATGGAGAATTCTCAGATTCACACAGTCACACCATGGAATTTCACACTCACTGGCCTCTTTATAAGAAACACCTACATTGTGCTTGCATTAACTGTCCACTTCATTAGAAACACCTATTTTATGAGCTTCGCTTTGACTATCGATGAAGGATTAGAGGATGACTAACATCAGTACTTACTGCTGGTCTCTGTTACACTGACGCTGACCTACTGCTTTCTGCTGCTCTCATTAATGGAGCTGTAAAGTCGCTCCCTAAGCAAACCTGGACTTTAGTTCCCGTAAATGACATCAACAACCTTACGCAACTCCTGAAACCTCAGTAGGAGCTTATGTTTAAGACGATTTAATTTATTTCAGTTTCGTTTGAGCAACTTTATCAACTCTTAGTGAAGTTGGATTTTAAGTGAATTCATAATAAATGTGGAACAATTTACGTTTTTATGCTGCATTCTAGTAGAAATACAGCCACTGGCCTCTTTATTAGGTACACCTCCTTGTATCAACACTTATTGTCCATTTTATCAGCTCCACCTACCATTTGGGGGCACTCTGTAGTATGTTTCTCTGTACATGTTTTTAATCACCTTTCACCTTCTTCTACAATGGTCAGGACCACCGCAGAGCAGATATTATTTGGGTGATAGATCATTCTCAGTACTGCAGTCAGACTGACGTGGTGGTGCTGTGTTAGAGTGTGTTGTGCTGGTACGTATGGATCAGACACAGCAGGGTTACTGGTTGGGCTACAGTCTGTTATTGTAGAACTACAATGGACAATGCATGTAGATACAAGGAGATGTATTTAATGAACTAATATTTTATTATATTATATTATGCACTAAATGTGTTGCCTTCACCTACTGTTTTTTATAGCTGTTTTGTAGATGTTCAAAATACGTTAACATGAGAAATTAAATGTACTTACAGTTAATACAACTAATCTAATAAGATTATATGCTTTTTTGTATTTTATGCTTTTTCTAATAAGTTAATAATCATATTTACTCTAAGTGTAATAAAGTTACAGGATATTTTAGGATAAACTGATTGGCGCTCGCTCTGTTTCTAGGGTTAAACCTGCTTTTTAACACTATTTAAGACATAGCACTATTTTTAGCACTTAAATAGTCTGAAAATACAACCGAAATGTGAATAAAAGCTCTTAAATTTGATGCAAATGCTGCAAAAATTAGCAAATGATTTTTATTTCATAATAACCACCCCAATAAAATACATCACTTGTTGTGACAACAAAAGTTGTAATGTGTAAATATTTATGTTTTACTCAAAATTAATATTATACAACAAACTTATGTTTAGTCTTAATATGGATCTGAGCGTAGAAAAGTTTTTAACGACTTTTGTTTTGTAATGTTTGGAAGATGAAATTGATGCACACAGTTTTATCTTTTGCAGTAGTGAATTTTTTTCTTTTTTTCTTAAATCGAACTTTAAATGAATATATTTTAGTTTGAAAATCGTTCATTATTGCCTATAATCAGTCTGCACCTTCTGACTGAAGGAGATCAGAGTGTCTGGTAACAGATCTGTGTTCAGTGATTTAATGATTCAGTGATTACTGATGAGATCGTAAAGTTTTTCATTTTATATGAATTAAGTTTATAAGAGTGCATGAATAAAGGAAAGTTACCGGATTTAAATGCCTCCCGTATCTCCTCAGCGTCCGGATCATTGAGGATGCGCGTGCTGAAGCCCCGTGAGCGGAGCGCGCGGTGTAATTTCTGCGTGTCTCGCGCTGCTCCGGGGCGCGGGCTCAGTTCCACGTCCGGATAAAAGCTCGACACCGACACGATCAGCGCGCGACCTCCGCCAGAATACGACATTTCAGACCGAAATCAATCAATAAATAAATAATAAAGAAATGCAATGCAATCACAGTAGCGCGTGCACCAGCCTGTCTGTGTGTACAGGTACGTTTAAAGGTGTGTGGGACGCGTTTATAGCCGTGTGTGACATAAGAGCACGAGTTACTCCATTTATGGGAACTTCCACACTTCCACCCCTCTGGGCAGGTGGGGGGATTGTAGGGCGTGTTCCTTTAGCACGTTATCTCTTAGTTTATCTCTTCCTGCATGATATTCCTTCATTCCTTACTTTCACTCATTCATTCATTTGTTGGTTCATCAATTATTACTTCTTTATTTCATTCGTTTGTTGCTCTCTGTCTCTCTCTCTCTCACACACACACACTCTTTTCACCCTCTGTCTTACATTCTGTCTTACATCTCGTTAATAATGATGTAATAGTGTTAAGTGACTTTATTTTCATCTGGAAAAGTAAGGAATTAGCTAAATTGTTGTTAGCTTCAGCAGTAAGGACAACAGTGTAGCACAACAGTAAAAGAAGACGGAAAATATTGTGCATAAGAAAAATGTTTTTTTTATTATTATTATTATTTTGAACAGGCACGTCAACAGGCAGCAAGAATCCCCAGCCCATTATTAACCCCAACACACTGTGCGACTGAAATCGCCTACTTGTCTACTACTCAGTAGTGAAATCAGTAGGCGAGTGCGGCTAGTATGTCCGAATACTCAGTAGGCATCGAGTAGTAGGCGAAGGGTACCCGGATGATCTACTGAATTGGCAGTCATTTTTATGTATGCAACTGCAGCACACTGCGCTATCCCATGATTCACCTGGAGCCACGGATGAAGCGGTATGACGGCTGTGTGTACGTAGCTACGGCTAGTAAACTGCCGCTACAGAACTTAGTCCTACTTCTGAGGTAAAAAATGATTAAATTCCTCCTCACATATCTTCTCCGAGCTACAGCTAGACACCGCCTGAGTACACATTCAGACAAAAACGCAGCTCAATTTCACAAAAAGTATCTAAATCTGTCAGTAAATGGGGCTTTTAAATAAATAGCGGGACTGTTACGGTGGTGGTTTGACGTCTAGTTGCCTACTAGTCTGCCGCTCGACCAGTACCTACTGGCTCTAATCTAGTACCTACTGACTAGTAAGCAGTTTCGGATGCACCCACAGAGAAGGGGGTAAGGCTGGAGGACCCAACATTCAAGGAGGTCAAACACATTGTCACCCACCGTCCTCAGTTATAATGATCTGAATTATGGCATGTTCTGAGAGTCACTTTCACAGGCCACACCCCCTAAGCTCTTCACAGCCTTGTAGAGTTAGTGGTAACACAAGGGTCAACTGCCCCAATGATTCACACAGTCTGAACAAAGTCCCTGGGGCGCGGACAGTCTCTGCCCGTCTATCATCCTGGCCAGCACAAGTGCCACAGAGTCCGAACTCCTTGGCAGCAGACGCCACCTCTGCATACCCTAGTCTTCCTCCTATTCTCGCTGTCGTGGGCCAGTGCCACTGAGGGTGGCCGCAGCAGCGATGCCCCTCTTAGATGCCTTTTGATTTCTTTGTCATCCACTGCTTGGGTGCTGCTTGTGTGCCTCCCTCCAAGCCCAGTGCTTTCTTCCGAAGGTCAAGCATGGTCTGGCTGCGGCAGGGAGATTAAGACAAGGAATACCCACATCCTTTATCGCTGCAAGCCAGAAGTCATGCACTTGTTTCAGCCCCTCTACCATGACCGGAATCCGTCTCCTCCTTCTCACATCAATTTGTCTGTCACATCGATTTCAACTGGAGTTGATGGTTATGAAATTCCAGTTGTCAGGTGTGCCACTCACGATGTGGCAGTGACACCAACGAGTCACTGTCATTGAGGGCAGTAAGATGTTCTCTGTGTACGCTGCTCTTCACCCAAAGTCTGTGGCAGCAGCCAAACTTCCTGGCTGGAGTCTATCTCCATTGCACTGACTGATGTGGTGTCCCCTCTTTCTGCAGTGTCAGCACAACTGCTATTCCACTACCGCTCCCTGCAACAACAGCGATGGGGGTTGTTTGAAGGCTGCGTGCGGCTTCATCTACCAGCAGCAGGAATCGAAATTGGTTCATTGCCAACTCCTCCTGCACAATCTTTTCAAGTGCCAGGTATAATGTGCCTATAAAAAGGTTATTGGATCTTCAGGACTGGGCACCCCTGGCCTGGGGCCATAGGAAGCCTCAATCCACAAGGCCCAAGATTAGTCCAGTGCAGATGTAATAATAGTTACACATCTAGTATTTTATCTGCACTGGACTATTCTTGGGGCTTGTGGATTGAGGCTTCCTATGGCCCCAGGCCAGGGGTGCCTAATCATGAAGATCCAACATCCTGGAGAGTTCTGATCCAGCACACCTGGCTCTATCGTTCAGATGCCCCTAAAGACCTGTATTACCTGGAAAATGCAGGGCGGTGCATCTCCATAAGCAGGATGGACCCCTGTCCAGGGTAGTCAGAGACCCCAGTCGCCTGGTCCGAGAGGTTGTTTCCAAAAGGAAATAGTAAGAAGGAAGCTTTACAAGTAAAACTCCCAACAGATTCTCTAAACCTGTTCATTCCCCTCCCGCTGATCTCCAGACGATCTGTGGTATTTTCTCGTCACTCCGGGGTTTGTGTGTATGTCAGTGTCCGGCAGGCGGCGCTGCTCGTTGCTTTGGTACTTGGCGAGTGACGTCACTGAACTCGTGGAGATTCCGGCTGGGTAAGTTTAATTTTTTAGCATTGGAGCGTTTAAACCGGTTTGATTTAATTATTATATTCGTTGTTACGTTAAATGACACGTTTTCGTAGGTTTCAGGACGTATGAAAATTATTCTAACGATAGACGTCTGTTGTTAAAACTGTGATTAAAGCGCTGCAGCACAGGCTGAGGAGGTTTAGCTGTTAGCACAATGGCTAACCGCTAACACAGCTGCAGGCTGAGTACTGAGAGCTTAAGCAGAGAATTAATGTTATTCATTTAGAAAAGTAAACCATATTTATGCTGTTTTTGACACGTTGTAGCTTTCTTCTGACATCCTAATTGACATGGTGCTTTTTTGCTTTCTGATAGGAATTTTTGGTTCCACCTTAAAGGGTGCAGTAGCTCATTTCATTCCAGAGCCTGAAAGAATAGCATGAAACTCCTGTGCCCTTTAAGGTGGAACTTAAAATGCCAGAAAGAAGCTTCGCTTTCACCTCAGTATATTCATTGGGTTTGTCGTCCCAGAGTTTAAGTTTCTGTTTGTGTGTTTGCTTGTTTATTTGAATGAAAGCTGCTGCTGTGATACGTGATTATGCCTCCCTTTAAGAAAATCCCAGACAGGTAAGGAGCTTTAATGTACAGTGCTGCATATTCAGTCATAGTGCTTGATGTGTGTCTAATTTAAGAGCGCTGTGTGCGTTTTAGATGGACTGATTACAGTGCAGTGGGGAAGAGGGTTCCGGGAACTCGCTTCATCGCATTTAAAGTCCCCTTAAAACAGGTAAGGGTCATTCTATGCAAGCTGGCAGTAGATAATCCCAAAACAGGATAGTGTCACCCCTGCAACATCGGTAACAGGCCAGACTGTTCTGCAGCTTAATCCAAATCTTTATTAGCCAAGAAATCTCTCAAGTTCAAACATAAAAGAAATATAGAAGGAGAAGACTAACAGCTCCTTATAATTCTGGACACATCTAACATGTGTCTCTCCGTCTGAGCTCCTGTTTCTGTTTCAGTCTCTGAGGAACTGTCTGAGTCCGTCTGAGGCCTTTGGCCCATTCGATCTTCTGCAGAAGTTGGAGAAGCAGGGTCAGGAACTTGGACTTATTATCGATCTCACCTTCACCACCCGCTATTACAAACCACAGGTAAGATCTAAGACCCTCAGACAGCTTATACCCTCACACCCAGGTTCATTCTGGTGGCCGAGGGCTTGCTTGCCTGCACAACACACCTGAGTTCTGTCATGTTTTCCACACAAGTATTAAATCTGGTCTTAAACTAAACCACCACTACAAATACCATTGGTGACTTTTTCTATTGTTAGTATCAGCTGTTGTTTGACTGTTTATATGTATATGGAAGTGACTCTGGAAATTCAGAAGCATGGTGTCTCATTGGTGGGCCTGTCTGTCTGTCTGTTGTTTTCTGTCTGAAGAGAGATGAAAGTAAACATAAAGTGACTGAGCACACTGTTAGCCAAACAGTCAATTTTATTTGACTCTTATTTTTTTTATTTGAAAACCCACTGTGAAAATTTCATTCAGACTAAGTAACACAGCTTTGCTTTTGAGAATTAAATGCAGTCTTTATGTAGCCTGTCTATGTGTTTTTTTTTTTAATTCAAGCTTTGGTATGAGGAGTTCATGTTCATTATTTACCACAGCTTGAAAAAGTAAACATTTAAAAAGTGTAACACAAAACCCTGAAAGAGTAAAAGACTGAAGGAAAACTAGGAAGCAGGTTTTCTAATGAATTAAAAATTATTAATGAATTAAAAATTCATTAGAGACACACCAAAGAATGAATCAACAGGAAGGGAAAAAGTAAGAAAATGCACCGTACTAGAGGTAAAGCAGACCATTAAAATCTGTAGATCATTATCTAGCAGTATCCTCTATACAATAATGATTATACCTGAATGCAAAGTATGTGTAAATCAAACAATCAAATATATGATTTCTGATTAACTATGCTTCTGTTTGCTGTATATACAGGACATATTTGATCAATGCAAGAGAGTTCATTGTTACGTTCTTATAGTCCTGCATTCAGATTCAATTATAAAGCTCTCCAGTTCCGCCAGAGATTTTTCTCAGCATAGCAGAAAGAAACTTCAGTGCTGCTCATGTCATGGTCACATCTCATCTGGCCTTCGATAGCCAAAACACTCCACCCCTTCCCGGCACAACTACAACATCCTCCAAGGCCTAATACATTGCCCCCATGACTCAGCAAGACTGATAGAATTCTGGTGTCCTAAGTCACGACCTGGGCAAGCCAAAAGGCAACAGTGGCAAAGAAAAAGACCTAGGAGTGCAGGCCTAGGAGTGATCCCCCTGGGGCAACACCATAAAAGAAAATAGAAAACATGATTAGGTGTGTTTTTATTAGTTATAAAATGATTATGGTGAGCAAAAATGATTATGTTTAAATGACAACAAAAGACATCAATGGGGGGCGTAGCATTTCCAATAACGTTCCTCATTGTGTTCATTTGTGTAGGATTTGATATGATTACTCTTTTCATATGTTTGTTTTTGCAGGACTTGCCGAACTCGTGGTATTATGTAAAGATTTTTACAGCAGGTCATGAAGTGCCAAATGATGCCACAATTTTGAGCTTTAAGAAGGCGGTGCGAAAGTTTCTGCGAGAGAATGAAAACAATGGTGAGTATGCACTGGTCTCCATTGGACTTGCTGCGTATTTTTATACACAAGGAAAACAGCATACAGGATCTTTCAGCACTGTGTTAAAAATTGCTCATTAAAATAATCCACTTCAACGCGGTCACTCAGGTCCTTCCTGTTTAAGTTCATTCTGTCTGAAGACGCAGTGCGTCTCAGAAATGTGAAATATTTACCCCAGTATTATCAACAGGAAGCTCAGTAAGAATTCAGATGATCTATGAATGCTGAAGTTCCCTTATCAGATGCTTTTTTTTTCCCTCTAATAATAGGCAGAATGTTACGTCAGGCTATATTATCATTATATAATCCCTAACAACCCCTGTTCCTGAGCATATTTTGCTAGCTCACAAATGGTTGTGCCAGACATCCATGGATTTTGCAAAGTCTAAGTGAGATGTAGGGATCATTTGCTTCCTTTGGTATGCAGTAAACGTGAACACATCTATATGTGCCAACAGGCCATACGAAGCTCTAAAACTGTAAGGGTGTTAAGATGGCCTGCACAGGCTCTTTTTAAAGGCAGTGCGAGGAGCTTAGGTGTTCTATCTGCAGTCTGCTGCAGAATTGGGTGGTTTGAAAATAGGGATGTCCTGCTGTCATTCCCAGTGGCTGCTGGAACCCAAGGAGCGACGTTGATTAAGCAAAACACAAGTGCAAGTAACTAAAATAACGAGTCACTAATAAACCAGTGACAAAGTGTGTGCTTTTAATGAGCATTTTAACTGAGTTTTGCTGAGACCTCTGAAAATGAGCCATGAGCTGTGAAGAAATCATTTGCACTGAAGTATTAACATTCTGACACAACAACAAAGAGCACCTTTGGAAATACTTTTAATAAAACATGCACAGCAGGGCAGACTGAATTCTGTTTGTGGGGTTATCCACCCTACAGGTCAGCTTATTTTCAAACTGGCCCAGAATTGCAACCTACAGCTTGAAGCTGTGAAAAAGCTGCTTATGGCCTATACATTAGTATATTAGTTAAATAACATTTTCATTAGTTTCGTCTGGTTTTTACACGTTATTATGTTTTGCTGGCGGTTTTTATGTTACTTTAATAAGATTTTGTTGATGATGATAGTATATTTTAGTAATATGTCACACTCGCTCAAATCAAATGGTTGTGTTGGAAATAGCATGCTGTATACTGCACACTACTCCAGTTTACATGGTAAACTGTATGCTACTATTCGTCAGTAGTATTCTGTACAACATATACAGGGAAGAGGTACAGCTACCCTGCCAAAATCTAGAACTGAGCATATTAAACTAGACCATTTTTCTCAGGCCTCCAATCACTGCTTAGTAACCGTTGTTAACTCTAAGTGTTGATATTCAGCATTTTATTACCGAGGGCAGGATGTTGTTTTCTACTCATCTCCAAAGACACACATGAACAAATAAATGGTATTTGGGTTTGTCTGTGTTGTAAACTGTCTCATTTCATTCTCATTAGACTTGTAGTCTCGAGTTGGTGGGACTGAGTAATGAGCAGTGAGACTCCACATGGTAGCCTGAAAAGCAGTTTATTAAATGACCAGGTGGTTATGCCCACCTGAAACAGCTTTTACATTTTGAATGCAGTATCTAGTGAAGTTAGATCTGGCACTGGTTTAGTAATTAGACAGTCACATGAGCACTTGGTTTAGAGATGAGAGGAGCGCTCCCTGTTGGCTGAGCATGAATGACACAAATATGCAGATTTAGAAAGTGTGATAGATAAAATGTTTGTTTTTTATTCCCCATCACAGATACACTTATTGGGGTTCATTGCACTCATGGTCTAAACCGAACAGGCTATCTTGTGTGCAGGTAACTAGTCAGACAGTTTTAGTTCAGTACTGGTTTGTATTTAGTTTAAACTCTGCTCTTCATTCACAAGTGTTTTCTTTTCTAGGTATCTGATTGATGTAGACGGTGTTGAACCTTGTGAGGCAATTGACTGTAAGTGAATTTGAGTCATTGTGTTTAGTTTTTCTCTTTAACTGTTTCAATCTTTATTAAAGATAACTAATTTTTCTACTGGTAAATTGTTTCAGTGTTCAACGTGTCGCGGGGTCACTCTATAGAGAGACAGAATTACCTGGATGATCTCAAGTCAGGACCAAAGCGCAGGTAACATTAGTTTTGTTTTCAAAAATTTCAGATTGTCCCATTCTCTCCCCATTCTATACAATTCATATATGGAAGCTTTTTTGATGTCACAAAAACCTAAATATTTAGATATATATTCACGCGTTGATCCTAAAGATGCTTAGCCCTGTGCGTTTAGGCTATAGCAGGTTAGCCCATCACGCTCAGCCTACAGCATTTTAGCCCTGCTTATTTAGCATATAGCAAAAGAAATGACTGTTGACTTCAGGAGGAAACACACAGTTCACACACCGCTCACAATCCATGGCAAAACTGTGGAGTTTGTGAAAAGCACCAAGTTTCTGGGGGTGCACATCACAGACGACCTGACATGGACCACACACACCTCCTCCCTGGTCAAGAAAGCACAACAGCGCCTTCACTTCCTACAAAGGATGAGGAGAGCTAACCTTCCGCCTCATATCCTCACTACATTCTACAGAGGAACAATAGAGAGTATCTGGTACAGCAGCTGCACCATCACCGAACAGAAATCACTCCAGAGAGTGGTGAGGACAGCAGAGCGCATCATCAGGTTCTCACTTCCACCTGTACAAGATCTGTACCCATCACGGTGCCACAGCAGAGCCACCAAGATGGTCAGAGATCCCACCCACCCAGCTCACGGACTGTTCAGACTGCTGCCCTCTGGAAAACGCTCTTGCAGCATGCGGTGCACTTTGACTTTAGCCTCACCCCTTTAGCCTATATCACTTTAGCCCCACCCATTCAACGGTCTCTTTAACTGTTTTGATGCATTGAGACCGATTCACTCAGTTCTTGTGTCAATTCTTGTGTCTTGTATTCTCACACACATGGAGACACAAGGCTCCAATATAAAGTTTCTGTCTTATTTAAATGATTTGGTGACCGTGTGGCAAATAAGTTACATGTGATTAATGTTTTGCAGTAACGAGGGGATGGAGGAACCTGACCAGGAGCCGGTTCAGGGTGAGGCCAGTCAGATGTCTTCATCAACAGAAGACCGCCGAAACCACCGATACACCCCGCCCGCCTTCAACAGGAGAGGATCAAGCCAAGGCGATCGGATAATGTAGGTCCTTGCCATTCACATGCAAACTTTGTGTAGCCAGACATGCAGGAAGACATACAGGTGGACAGATGGCCACTAAGTGACCAGTGATTTGAGCAGCAACAAGTCACCGTCGGTGTGAGCACAAAGATAGTCCAAAGATAGTCCACAAAGAGTCCATTAGAGGGAAATTACACGACTGTGGTATATTTATGTAAATGCTTCTTCTTAAATTTCTGTGTTTCCCTTTTTTAGGCCATTCCAACCAAGAGCTGTGAACCATGACCACGAACCATGGTTCAGACCCCCCAGGGCGCCTGGCGGCCCCGGCTTGATGGGTCCTTGTCCAGCCCCTTGGCCCCGCAGGTCAGTGGATCAGATTTTTTATCAGGACCGCCACTCTGCCCGCCCGCCATACCCCACGTTGCTGCCCCAGTACGTCTTTGGAGAGCCATGGCGGGGCGGGGCTCCAGCTGTACGCCCGGAGGGGCAGGAAGCACCTCATCATCCTCGGGGGAAGTTCCGACACAGACACGGAAAATCACGACGTGGGCGGACAAGATGAGGTTTCCTACCTTTGCCTTCTGCAGGAACGTCCTGCAGTCAGCGCTGCTCGTTGTTTTCATTCATCTTCGTTCTCGCCTATGAGAATAAAAAGGAACTCTGTGTGTAACGGGTATTTACTGGTCATTTTAACCCAACAGCTTCAATTTTACATTAAATCAGTTAACTAAACCTTTAGGAGAATGGTGTTTCTCAGGCTGGAAGGAAACACTGGGGCACTTTATCTCTATAGTTTTCACTCTGTGTGATGATCCTGGGCCTGTTAAAGCTGCAGCGAGTTGCTGCTGCTAAGTATTTGTTTTCCACAGATGGATTTTTAATATTTAAAATGGTAAGTTACTTTTCTCCCCATACTGTAAAAGTGCCTGACTCCGGGGAACGGTTCTCCATGCCTTTCTTTCTGAAATGATTTTTTGGCTGTTGTGGGAAACGGAATTTCTCTGCTGTGTCATGTTTATTCAGAGTGCACAAATAAAGGACATTGTGGATGGTCAGATCACGACTTTTCCTGCTTCTTCATTATTTTTGTGCTCATTTTGGCTCATTTGAATTTGACTAAACTCCAACAAAACGGTGCGTACAGTGAGAAGTGATTTTAACAAAAGTCTTTACATTTTCTGTTCCACCTTAAATGGTGCAGCAGTTAATGTGGATCATTTTAAGGTGGAAAAGTACATTTGAATAAGAAACTGGTGTGTGCAGTGCTGACAAGCAAGCTACCTCATTGTAAGAGGTTTCGCATTCATAGCTGTACTGAGTTTTCCCATTTTTTTTCAGAATATCCTGAAAAAAACATTTCAAATAAATAACATTCAGGCGCATGCAGAAAAGTGTCAAGAGGTTTAATCATTTTTGTTTAAAGTATGTTGTCTTCTCATGATATCTTTTCATGATAAAGTTTCTTGCCTTCCATGTATTTTTACACACTGATCTTGAAAAGACAGACTTTTCCACATGTGTATATAATAAACTAAATTTCAAGCTGCCCATCATAATTTTTCGTGAATATTGCCAAAATATGTAATATAAATAAGTAATTATTTTTCATTTGCAAACATTTCCATACAATATGTTTATGATTAGCTCTGAATTAATATTTTTAAGCTATAAAAATACTCCTCAGACTCATATGATATTGTGTGTTGGGGACTCAAATGGCACTCATTCATAAAATAAAAGTCAAACTCTGCTTTTTGTCTGGAAAAGTAATTTTGTAGAATAAAAGTCAAGTCGTTTCTATGTCAGTGAAAAGTCTGTCTCACACTAACTCACAATAACTAAAGTAATGAAAACAATTTAAGAAAGTCAGCCAGCTCCTCTGGTTAGTTCATAAAAAGGAGAAATGTGAAAAAGAAAATAAGCATTTTATGAATTTGATCTCACAGACAGACACTAGCACTGTAGATTGATGTTTCTTTATTGAATAATAATAATAAATAAATAAATACATAAATCATATGGATTGATATTTTTGATGTTTTATTTTAAATATGATAAGTTGGCAGCAAATAAAATGTATGTCATGCATTTGTTTCTTATATTAGGGAAGTCTCCAAACGTATTTTTATGCACTTTTTGAAGAATTTCAAACATTACACCAACCTTATAATATATTCTAAAAGTAAGAAAACACTTAAGACAATTAATGTGATTAAAGAATTCAATAAATGTTGTTTTCTGTCTATGTACTCCTGGAAAACAATAGCATTTCTGATCCTTACAGTCGATAGTTTGTTACTTTGTTAGTCTGTAATGGCAATAAAAACTGGATGATGATGAAAATAAAAAGAAGAATTATTAAAAGAAAAATAATTTAAAAAAGGAGAATAAAAGTGCCCGCTCGTCCTGCAGGAAGCGGAAACACGCAATGATAAAGCGGAACAAGTGTCTCACGTCGGAGGTGTATGGTGGACGTTAGGTCGCTGTTTGTTTATGTTTTTAGTATAAACTAAAATAGAGATAAAATATACCTTATTTCGGGTTTGTCAACTACTTTATATCAAACCAATGAGTTTAGTTTAGAGTTGGAGCTCGTGTATGTCAGAAAGAACAGAAATATCGCGGATGTTTGAAGCCACATTTATTTACTGAAAACAACAAACAACGAACAGCTCCGAAATTTGAACCACTCGGGATTACTCACAAACATCACTACTGCTCGGTCTTCACTGGATTTCTAGTAGTGTATATAGAGTGTATGTAGAGTGGATATGGAGCCCGGCCCCGGAGCTTTGGTGAGCTTATCTGTGACTCCGGAGAGCAGCGCTGAGAAACCAGCAGAGAAACAGCGCAAAATACTGCAGGAGGAACAATATATACAGGTAATAAACACAAATATATATAGACATCAATCAAACACATACAATTAGTGTTACTGTTTTCACAGCCACCTTTGCTGGACGAAGGTGAAGCTGAAGAGGGATTTCAATATAAAGACAGCCTCAGCTTCCCTGCTACTGGTATATGTGGTGTATGGTCAATTATATGATATTATAGTGCCAAAAATCGGAACCTGTACATCTTTTTGGTTCTGTTTGTTCTTCCTGTACCTTATTTTCTGTAAATACCTCTACTGTAAATTTTCTGTCTAAACCTCTGTTTAGTTATATTTATTGATATGGATTGAATAACCCACTATGTGTTCTGTTAACCTATATTGTGCTTTTAAGGACACCATATGTCATAAATGTTTTTTTTTTGTTAAACAGAATCTAGAGAAAATCATTCAGAGGGATTTCTTCCCAGATGTGTCCAAACTTCAGGCGCAAAAGGATTATCTGGAGGCGGAGGAGAGTGGAGATCTGGAAAGGATGCGTGAGATTGCCATCAAATACGGCTCTGCTATGGCAAAATATACCCCACGCACATATGTGCCCTGTACGTGACAGCACTCAATATAACAGATCAGAATTGCCTGCATGATTTAGTGTTTAAACTGTAAACTGTCATTCAGAGTGGTTTGCTGTTGATTGTAGACACTCCGGTTTCTATATGCTGGTGGTAGGAAGAACCAGGAGTCGCCATATATAAAGCACAAAAACAGCCTTATTATTTACTGAACCACCGGCGAACCTACACTTCTTATTTAAATTTTATATGTAATTTTTATGGTGATAAAATATTGATACATCTAAAAACATCTATGTTCTGTGGATACTAGTGAATGGATTTTAGGGCTGAAATCTTCTCAAAATCACTTTAAAACAGTGTCATTCCTGGCATAATTATAACTATTTCATGTAGTAACTTTCTGTGAGTAAGCTTTTACAGGTGGCTGTCTTGATGACTTTGTTTGCATCTTAGCTATTATGCACAAATTTTAGAAAAACAGATGGAATTATTAAAATGGGTAATTAGCAAGGACTCTTATTTAGATTTTCTGTTATTTCCAGTGATCATAGTCCCTGATCTGTGTTGAACATAGTTTTTTTTTGTTGGTTTGTTGTTTTTCCCAGATGTGACTCCATCTACTTTTGAGACGCCCGATGGCCGTGCGGTTTCTCCATCTGCTTCACACGCCAAAACCAAAACCACAGAGGAAGGTACATATTCAATAATTATTAATCTCCCACATCAGTTATAGCAGTTTTACTAACAAGGTATATGACTTAAAATATTGAAAAATGCTGTAATACACTGTATTATTGTTCTACTGTAGCATTACCTTTATTATTACTGTGACACAATATACAAGCTATAATATAGTGTTTCATACTATAATTATGATGCATAAGCATTTATCTTAATTATTTGACTACTAACTTAGAAAGTTAACTGTTTGCAAGCTTAGTGAATGTATAGTTTTAACTACTTGCTTGTATAATTTAACTACTTAATTTTACCTGTCAGCACAGTGATTACCTATTAAACTTTTATCTTAGTGATATATATATAAGGTATCAGTGTTGTGAAGTAAAGTGCTTTTGTCAGAGTCCTTTTATGTCTTTGCTATTTTAGGAGGAAGTAAAGATGGAGCAAAAGAAGAGGAGAAGGAGCTTCCATCATTGGATCGATTTCTGGCTAAAACCACTAGTGAAGATAACGCATCATTCGAACAGATAATGGCTCTGGCAGAGGATAAAGAGAAGCTGAAGCACGCTTGGCTGTACGAGGCTGAGGATGAATTCAAAAAGGTTTGTTTGTTTACAGTTGAATGTTGGCTGTTTCCTGTGTTTCATATTTAGCAGTATCTGTATCTGATGTTCTCCTGCCTGGTGGTAGTTTAACTGCTGGTCGTGTTGTCTTGCTGTTGTAGCGACATGAGGAGAACCTGGCTCTGCCATCATCAGAGAAGCAAGCGCTGGAGTGTTCGAAGGCTGGAGTGGAGACGTGGGAGTATAAAGCTAAAAATGCCTTGATGTACTACCCTGAAGGTAAACACCACTACCACACATTCAGCTCAACAGCAGAATAAACAGAGCTGGCTGAAGTGATGATTACATGATATGTTATGATGTATTTATTGAACTTCAGAAGAGCAGAATGTTTCAGGTGACACTGGGTTACTGTACCAAAACATATGACTGCAAGCATTTTCCAAAGGCATGCTCATATGCTTCACATGTTCAGGAAAGCAGTGCTTTCATAGATCAAAGCTTACAAAAACAGAAATAATCTAAATGATCAGTTGTGAGTGAAGTTCAGCCTCAGTGTATGACTTATGTGCGGATGTTCGTGTTTGTTTTTTTTTTCCTTTTAAGGTGTAAAGGACGACACAGTGTTTAAGAAGCCGCGTGAAGTTGTCTATAAAAACACACGGTTTGATGTGGATCCGTTTTCTAAAGCTCTGAATAAATCCCAAATCCAGCAGGCCGCCGCTCTAAATGCACAGGTACCTCCTTCCACACCTCATGAGCATTTTCCTTCATGGTGTGGTCTTTACTGTTAATGTTTAGAATTTTGTTTTCATATACTAATCACACTATGATTGTTGTATCTTAAAAGTGAAATTTATTTACTATCCAAAGCCACCAGTAAACCTACACATGTTTTCTGAGTTGTAATGTTGTTGTTGATGATGATAAAATAGTGGCAAACCTGAAATTAATAGGTTTTTATTAAAGACTGCTTTCTCTCACAGCACCCTGCTTGTGTATTTAAGTGTTTTAGACCAAAACCTTCAGAAAAATATAATTTAGTCACAAAAAATACAGTTGAAATAAACGAATAATCTTGTGTTCTTTATTCTGCTATGTTTAGTTTAAATTGGGAAAAGTCGGTCCTGATGGTAAAGAGCTCCTCCCTCATGAGTCTCCCAAAGTGAACGGTTATGGGTTTGAGGCAACGCCCTCACCTGCACCAGGTCAGTACTATACACTGCTTTACACTAAAGGAGAAAAATGAGGGCTCTGTATTAGTAATTCATCTGAAATGATTAGATCACACTGCGTCATGTAAAGTGCTTCTCAGCAGTCTGTTTAACCTTTTAAAACAATATAGCAGCCAGAGTAAGAAGGAGATCTGAAATAAGAAATTATTTGCTTAATAGTTGAATTATCTGTATATGAATTTGTGAAGATGTTGGTATTGTTAAAAGTCATGTGGTATTTTGTGCAATTATGTGTCAGTTTTGATTGTCTGTTGTTGCTGTGGTGCAGAACGTGATTGATGTTGTTGATATTGTGGTGCTGTAGGAGTGTCCGAGTCTCCGCTGATGACGTGGGGTGAGATTGAGTCCACTCCGTTCCGGCTGGATGGGTCAGAAACGCCAATTATAGAGAGGAGCCATGGACCGTCATTCAAGGTCATTCACGCCTCTCTAATCCCTTTATACTGATCACTGTGTACTATACACTGTTTATAATGTACTATATCCTATGTGTACTATAACTGTACACTGCACTGTATTATGTACTGTAACATATACTATAACTGTATGCTATATATGTTATTACTGTTCTGTATATTGTTCTGTATATTATTATATTTAGTACATTACTATATTTATCTGTAAACTATAATATTCACTATGACTATTATTCTATATACTGTGCTTGAATTAACTGATGTAAACTGTATTTTTATATGATCTACTATGTTATAACTATATAAATGTTTACTGCTAATTGTATATTACTGTACACTATACTATGTAACTGTATCCATTCACAGTGAGCTGTATTGAAGATTAAGATTTATGGTTTTTTTGTTTTTTTTGCAGTTACAAAGCATTTGGGCCCCAGTATCTTTTTTTTCTATGTCAAATTCTCTTTGTGCTCTTAAGTGTAGAAGTGTCTTAAATAGAATCTCTATGAAAACTGCTTAAATGGATTTTGAGAAGGAATTTCTTCTTTAGGATAGTTGATCAGTGAGGTCTACTGACCAGTTTTCTTTGTTCTGAGTTTGGATATTTACTGAAGCAGTGTTTGTTTTGTGTGTGTGAATAGATTCCGGAGCCCGGCAGGAGAGAGCGACTGGGACTGAAAATGGCCAATGAAGTCGCAGCTAAAAACAGAGCAAAGAAACAGGAAGCCCTGCGCAAAGTGACAGAAAACCTAGCCAGGTAAATCACAGGTGTTTCCTCAACACCACTGTCACTCAGCACAGAGCAGTAATCTGCCTCTAACCTGTTTGTAATAGTGTTCTGCTGCAGAGATATTTGTGTGGAAAGTACTCTTTGGAACAAAAACAAAAACAAAGTTATTTTTCATGGTATGAAAAATGTAAATCTCACACAGCATACCAGTTTGATAATGATTTAGAGAAGCAGATTTCACCACGCAACAGTTCTGAAGTCTGTTTAAAATAGTTCTATACAACAGGCTTCGTTTTAAAACAACCTGATCATTTTATTTTGATATTGAATATCAGTACCTTTTATTCTAATTAATTCTATTTTTTTCCTTTTTTTAAATTTTACTTTTGGAAAATCAGCACATACATGAATTAATATAACAATGGACTAATTCTGCCATACCGATGTGACAACACTTGTAATAATATTGATTATGTAGTCTCTCTCTCTCTCTCTCTCTCTCTCTTTTAGTCTAACACCTAAAGGCCTGAGTCCTGCTGCATTGTCGCCTGCGCTTCAGCGGCTGGTCAACAGATCATCAAGTAAATACACGGATAAAGCGCTGCGGGCCAGCTACACTCCATCACCTTCTCACCGCGGCCTCGGCGCTAAAACTCCACTTGGTGGCTCTTTGACACCCTCAGAAACGCCTACGCCCAGCAAAACCAAAACCCCCGCTGCCCATGACCCCGCATCCATCACTGATGACCTGCTGCAGCTTCCTAAGAGGAGGAAAGCATCTGATTACTTCTGATCACAAGAAACATAATAAACTGGACCCACTTCTGGTGAAAGAGTGCCAACTTTAAAACTCATGAAAAGCACATGCATCTCAAATACTGCAAATGAAAAAATCCTCAGTCTGGTTAATTTGTCTGTTATTTCTCAATATTCGACCTACTTCTAGACATTTTACATAGTTACAGTTCATTGTATACAGTTAGTATGTAGTGAGAAATTCACTCAGATTACAGAGAATGTCTCACTACCTGTTAGTTTAAATATATAACAGGTACAAATGTCTAGAAATAGTTCAGATAATCTCATAATATTCTCTCATAATGAGAAATGTTAGTGTATGTAGACTTGGTTAACAGTATCTAGATGTGTTGTACAAACAAAAGTCACCACACTGTATCTCCAATATCAGAATGATTAAATTCTAGGAGAACACAATTTTAATTGTTTTGATAATGGAGCAACTATTTGGTGATTTTTATTCTGTAAAAACACAAAGCTGTCAGGAAAGCCTGGATTGTTACATAATATCTCCAAAAGCCTTAAAGATAAAGGCTTTAAAACCCTCTGAATGTTTGTAGTGTTAGACTTTGTATAATTTTGTACAGTGTATAAAAATGCTCATCTTCAGCGTCTTATTTTTTCTGTGTAGACAGTTTGCATCACCTTTGAACAGAAAGTAATGATTTCACCAAAATATGCTGATGTTTGTTTAATGATTTGCAGCGCAAATAAAACAAACAAGTGGTGAATACTAACAGACTACTAACAATTGTTGGTGGATGGGGTAGCTGGGGTAGCTTCAATTTTAGGTTCCTCAGAAATCTCCTTGTCTTGTTCGGATTTTTTGGCCCCCTTACTGCTCTTGCTTTTAAGGCAGGCATTTGATGGTTTGCCTCTGATGGCATCAGATGATTCGGGCCTCTCCTGGAGCCAAACATGTTCCAGGATGTCATGACTTTCGATCCGTCTGGCCACATCAGGGTGAAGCATCCTGTAGATGAGCTCTTTGCACTCTGTCGGGACGAATGTAGAGCGAGGGAAATCCAGGCGATGCTCCATGTGCATCCTCAGCATCTTTTTAACGTTGGAGTCATTGTAAGGCATGGAGCCGCACATCATGATGAACAGGATCACCCCCATGCTCCACACGTCGGACACTTTAGGGTTGTACGGGACGTTGAGCAGAACCTCTGGTGCTGTGTAAGCCCTGGAACCGCAGAACGTTTTGCTAAGGACCATCTGACCGTCCTTGTACTCCAACCTCCTGCTAAACCCAAAATCTGAAATTTTCAAGTTTAGGTCTTCATCCAGCAGCAAGTTCTCGCATTTCAGGTCTCTGTGGACAATGTCCAGGTCGTGCATAAACTGGATGGCCAATGAGAGCTGACGGAAAAGTTTCCTGGCTAAGTTTTCAGGCAGAGCTCCACGGGCTTTCATCAGATCTAGCAGGTCTCCCTGGACTGCAAGCTCCATCACCATGTACACCTTTCCATGGGATGTCTCAAAGACGTCAAAGGTACGCAAAATGTTGCTGTGGTTTAACGAGACTACAATCTCCATTTCTCTGGGCAGGAACTTCTTCACGATGTCCTGTGGTGTTGACCTCTTGTTTATTATTCTTATAGCTACATTTGTTTTAAGCTGCTCAGAGTAAGCCGACTTGACTTTTGCAAATGATCCCTCGCCCAGGCTGATGCCGAGTATGTATCCACGCGTTTTAAGCTCTTCAGCATCCATCACCGCTTAGGTCAGCCCAGAACCTCGCAGTTTGGAGGGTGGAAGCTGCTAGATGACTTCTTTAGAAGGTTTATACCCGATTCTGATTCTGAGCTCTTGATTACATCACAAATGGTATGCTGCCGAATTCCAAAGACCTGTCTCCTTTAGTAACCGTTGCTATGTCTGTGAAACTTTCAGTTACGGCTAGCTGGTAGCTTCGTGATTTCTGGAGTTGACTCGGACTCTTCACTACTGATGCTAAAGTTGACTTTTTGACTCCCATTTAATTTTAACCAGCACATAATTTGTTTAATTATATAAAGTAAAACTGACAGATTAGTACATTATTAGTACATACAGTGTAACTACATCAGCCTTATAAGCACACCTCTCATTACACACACACACTCTACACAACACACACACTGTATAACACACACCCTCACTACACAAACAACACATACACAATACACCATACACAACACACACACTACACAACTCACCCTACTACACACCGGTCATGTGACCGGAAGGTCGCTGATTCGATCCCCGGGACCAGCAGGACATAGCTGAAGTGCCCTTGAGCAAGGCACCTAACTCCCAACTGCTCCCCGGGTGCCATGGATAGGGCTGCCCATCGGTCCGGTCATGTGTGCTCACTGCCCCCTAGTGTGTATGTTCACTAGTGTGTGTATATGTGGGTGTTTCACTGCACAGATGGGTTAAAGGTGGAGGTCAAATTACGCTGTGTGCAAACACAAGTAACAGAGCGATTCTAAACTTAACTTAAAACACCACAAACGCTACACACACATATGCTACACACACACTAATTACAAAACACACCTTCACTACATACAGACACACATCAAAATGCAGGCACCTGAAATGTTGTTCAGCTGTTTTGGGCTGAATCTCAAATGAGTCCCTTCTCCCTAGGTAGTGTACTGTGTAGTAGGCCTGTGTATTGGAAAGAGTCTGGCGATGCAATACGTATCTTGATACAGTGGTCATAATTCAATATATCACGATATATTGCAATATTGCAAGCAAAGTGATATATTGAAGTTTTTCAGATCTTAGTATTTAAACACACAACTGTATGAACAGGTTTGTCAGTGTTTACAATAACATGTTTACAATAACATGCCCTTGTGCTGCTTGTTAATGTTGGAGTGGAGCTGAAAATGGATTACAACACTGCCATCTAGTGGTTAGAAGTTTAAACACAGCACACAATGATTCACTGTCTGCCTCTGTCTTACACCCCTACTATGTAGGTAAAAAGGACATGTAGTGCCTTATTTGGATATAGAAGACAGTATTTCATTACCTATTAAGTCCACTGCATATGGACTCTTTATAGGTTCAGTCTTTTATTTAAATTGTTTAGCAGAGCAAAATTATTAGTTTTTTTAACTGCACATTTTGTCCACAAAGGAAAACTTTGCCAACATCTGTTTTATCTAATGACAAAGTTTTCAGTATGTTAGCCTAACTTTCTTAGTCATTTTATTGCACCAAAATGGGACACTGTCCGGAAACCTTATTTTAGATTCATTTAACAAAATTGATACTTGGTGTGTGTCTATATAATATTACTACACAAAATATCATGGTCTCTTTTCCCTACTCCAAATAACCAGGCATATGTGTAGACACTGCTGTTTTTGGAGATTGAAAATTATTTTTTATCAATAATACATTTTTTTGCAGATAAAATAAAATAATTAACATTAACATACTCAGGGGGAGGCGTTCAAATTTGTGTAGTAAAAAAACTTTTTTCAGTAGCTGTAGTTCTGATTCACAGGCGAGAAAAGTAATAAACAAGTGGGAGGAGAAAAGAGATGCAGCCATTAAAACAAAAATGCACTTTCCTCCAACGTACACAAGTACATCAAAAAGTATACAAATTTTAATAAAAAAGAAATACCAGATATATTTTATGAAGACTTTTTGAGGCATGTCTCTCTAGTCTTGTTGACAAAAAAAACGTGTAAACACACAGCCAGGGTCTCTTCCAGTCCAAGGTAACGTTTATTTAGTCTAAGTTTTTTTTAGACTAAATGAAATTCCACTCTTTTATTGCTGAACCAGTTTTGTTCCTGAACATAAAATATATTTTATATTTCAAATCTACATGACAAGGTTCAAATAGGCTCATAATACATCTTTTCACATGTGTCGCACAGCAACCTTACAGTGGACTAAGTGTGGACATTTTAAGAAAGAAATAAAACTATTCGATTAATTTACAGACTTCGATTAATTTACAGACATCGATTAATTTACAGACTTGTGAACGCGTCACAGATTCGAACCATTTCACTAGAATAGACCCGCTTTGAATGGCAATTGACCAGATGAAGGTGCCCCGCCCCCTTGGTGTTTTACAATAGGCTGTTCTTCATGTAGCTCTTCCTCCGTTGTGCGCTGATAGGCCGACACGCCTGTAGTCCCGCCCTCGCCTGTCGCTGATTGGCTGCGAGGCAGAGGGTGCTAAGGCTGATGGAGGAGAGTGCGGCCATCTTGTGTTTTGGGCCGAGCAGAAGCTGCAGCGGAGAGAGACGAAGCGGAAACTAATAAACAGCGACCCCAACAAAACAAACACAACAAGCAAACGAGTGCATTATCAGCAAGAGCGAGGCGAGCAGACAGAAGCGCAGCAGCCGGGACCCCGCGGTATCCTGTGGAGCTCCAGGCGGAGGGCAGTCTCTCCGCGGCCCGCTTCTGTCCCCCGGAGCCCCGGTATGAGCGCTAGATGTGGGGGAAGGCGCGCTGTACCGCTCCGCTGCTGCTCATTGCGCTGCTGGGCGCCATCACCACAGACCCGCCGGGCACAGGTCAGTCTCCCCGTGCACCTACAGGCAGCAGCGCCCCTGACAGATATCCGAGGGCAGATATAGCTAGCTGCGGGCTGTAAGCGGTCCTGTCATGAACACAGCAGGCCTGACAGGGACAGACCTTCAAACCTCACTTCACAATCACTGCAGCAACAGTGCAAGCCGTCGTAACATGATACTGTAGCGAATCGCTCACAAGATATCGTACTGTATCGTATCATAATATCGCTTCGTTAAGTTATCGTATTCTAATGTATCGTAACATAGTGCACTGTAGCGTTACTTATACTGTATTGCAACATATACAGTACATAACATATTAAACTGAATTATAACATCGTACTGTATTGTATCAAAATATCGCACTGTTAAGTTAACATATGATATATTATAACGTTGTATTGAATCATAACATATCGTACAGTATCGTAACATACACTGCATCGCAATAAATCATACAGTACTGTAGCATAACATTGTACTGTAATGTATCATAGTCTGTTTAAACAGATCATGAGATATGATAACATTGTTCTCTAGCATAAAACATTAGAACATATATGTTATTGTAACATACTATAATAACATATTGTACTCTGTTGTGCCATTATACTTTATCATAGCGATTACAGACGATAAAATGATTAAAGTACTGTATTGTATAAGTTGTGCATTGTAATGTATTATAACAGTGTACTGTGTCATAAAATTAAAATATCTTACCCAGAGTTTAACTGTAAATATGAACTATAGCAGAATATTTTGATCATTTTGCACAAGTGGTCAGAACCCATGTGCTAGAAAGTAGTTGGTGGTCACAAAAAGTGTTTTCGCAACGATTTGTTGGGGAGACATTGTGACCATCTTCGATTAGGTTTCCCTCTGCATTCCTGTAAAAGCCAAAATATGACCACACTTTGGACTTAGACAGGTCTTAGACACGTGAAAAATTTCTGGAGTGCAATCACTGCCTTCCATGGTGTTTCTCCTGACACAAAACAAACCCACATGTGTCTGCACGCTTGCCTCTGAGAGACTGTTGCTAACTTTGGTTGATGGTGTTTAGCATGAATTTTTCAAACCGTGGTACTCGGCCGTGGTTTTAGTGATAATTTAAAATAGAAACAGTAATTCACAGCTCTGAGATGTGCTGGAGTACAATACATTTAATATAATATGCATGAGACAGCACTAAGTTGCAGCCATGATTGTTAAACTGATGAAGCCAGACTGCTGCGGAGCACGAAGCACGGAGCACCTCCCCTCGGCGAATATCAATACACTAACGGGGGTTTAAACAAATTCAGTGTTTTAGTAACAAACAAAACAAGGCCTCTTATTGTTATTAATAGCCTAATAATAATAGCTGCAGGCTAAAGTAACAGTTGTCTGACTTCACACTAAACATTAGATTATTTAGTTTTTTAACAAGTGCTTTAATAGCCTGTAAACACAATACTAACTACACCTTACAGGCTTCTGAGCAGAAGTAAACATGGACTGACTAAAGCATATTTATTTGACCTGAAGTGGGATTTGGGCAGTGAGTTTCTGAACCTGTATAGTGTTAATGTTGCACTCATTTCAGTTAAGTATTAAGAAACTGTATACATTATTGTATATAGTTAGTAAATTTAAATGTAATCTTTATCTCTAATGAGCCCTTGCTATCTACAGATTGTGTCTCGTTCACTGCCTGACACTGAATTGTGGGTAAAGTGGGTGGAGAGGGTACAGGGCTCATGCTATGGACATACCCACATTCATCTGGCTGGGCTTTTTATCTGAACAGTTTATAAACTATAGACGTTGTGATGTTTGTTTGTTTTTTGGGTTTGTTTTTTTTTAGAAGACTATTTAGAAGCTAAAATATTTCTACTCACCAGACCAGAATTAGATCTCTGTAGGGCTGAGAACATTTATACACCCAACATGTCAAAGATCAAATTCAATCTTGAATTAACTAAAAAAGGTGTCCACAATAGCAGATTTGTATTTTCATTTTGTTTGCTAATAATAATAAAAAAATCCAAACATTGACATTTGCAGAGATGTCCCGTTTTAAATGGTTTGCTGCAGAGATTGTACCGAACAAGATTTTACATGCTTATGGGTGCCAGATCTTTTGTACACTATGTGCGCGTGGGGTCAGCGTAACAGGTGTTGGTGAGTGAGGAGGTTGAAGGGTTAGCGGTGTTAGTGTCTGCTGCAGTTACTGCACTCTAAAGCTGACAGGTCTAATCCACATACTGACCCCCCTCCACACACACACACAGACACACAAATCAACCCACCCCCCGGCCCCATTCCCCCACCAGAGTGGACAGAACAGCAGGTCTGGTTTACACCCCAAACACAAACAAAGCTAAAGACTTGCTAAAAGGGGACACATTATGCTTGGGAAGGTGGATCAGGTCTCTCAGTCCGCACAGAGAGGACAAGCTGAACAATCATTGTACACAGGAGGCGGGGTTTAAAGACAGAGGCTGAATACAGATGTACAGTATGCCAAAATGTGTGATTTGGAAAAATTAACACTTGTAATTCTATTCTTGTAGATCACAACAATAAAACTATGAACATTTGAAAACGGTCGTAATCGGTCGGTTTTAGACAATTTCATTAAAAACATATCAGAAAAAATCGTAAAAACTTCCTGAAGTATCGTGATATTGTGTTTTATCTTATCGCCCAGCTCTGCTCAGGGATAGAATAAATATCCACGATGTGCCACATTGAGTAATTTCGTATGCTATCAGTTATCAGGCTGTACTGCAGAGCCCTGCCTAAACTACTTCCCGAAGTGGTCAGATTGTCGTGTGGTCAGTTGAACAGGTGTTAAGGTCATCGGGGTCGTGTACTAAACCACACACAGCCTGGTGCTGTTTACTTTACTTCTCCCTCGTGTTACTGAGAGAGGAGCAGAGAACCACTGTGCTTGTTTCCGATGGTTCATTTTGTGGTTTCTGACCGACTGCTATCAGCTTTATAGATAGCAGTGTGTGGTAGAGTGTCAGAAAGTCCATTAGAGACTGCTGAACAGCTCCACATGCTTTGAAGCACAAAGCTGAAGTAGTCTTCCCCTTTTGACAGATTTTATTGTAAATTTCCATTCCACCTTTAGGTGATTCAGTTATATTCTGGTACCATAGGCTGCTGCTGCACCACTTAAGGTGGAGCAGATTTTTCTAAGGCTTGCTCCAGAATGGGACTACTGCATCATTTGAGGTGGGACTGAAAAATTGAGTAAGAAGTCAGTTTTGTCAAATAAGAAGTTACAGTAATGCAGCAAAAGTGTGGTGATTTATGCATGTTGATAGCATCATGCTAATTGGTGGGGTATAAGCTTTAGTTACTTGTTAGCAGTACTAATTTCAACAAACATGTCTCGACTGTCTGTAACTCTTTTTGCTGAACTCCTGCTTTAATCTTGTATAACTGTGCTGTGTTCTCCTGCAGGTGGGCGGTTAGCTGTGGCACGACTGCTCTCAGGTAAGAAACTCAATACATTCCAAGGTTTTAAAGTCTGAAGAAGATATTGGAAGAATATTGCATGTTATGTTACATTGAAAAAACTATTTCCTGAAAGTGTGTAGAGTTTAAGTGTGTGTATGTGGTCTGCTGGGGGCAGTGCTGGTTGTAGAGTCTATATATATACATATTTACATACACACACATACATACATACACACAGTGCCTTGCAAAAGTATTCAGCCCCCTTGAACTTTTCAACCTTTTGCCACATTTCAGGCTTCAAACATAAAGATATGAAATAGTATTTTTTTTTTAAAGAATCAACAACAAATGACCTAAATGACTGATGATGATAAATAGAATCCACCTGTGTGTAAACAAGTCTCCGTATAAATGCACCTGCTCTGTGATAGTCTCAGAGTTCTGTTTAAAGCACAGAGAGTATCATGAAGACCAAGGAACACACCAGGCAGGTCCGAGATACTGTTGTGGAGAAGTTTAAAGCCGGATTTGGATACTAAAAGATTTCCCAAGCCTTATTGAAATGGAAGGAGTATCAGACCACTGCAAATCTACCAAGACCCGGCTCAAACAAGGAGAAGACTGATCAGAGATGCAGCCAAAAGGCCCATGATCACTCTGGATGAGCTGCAGAGATCTACAGCTGAGGTGGGAGAATCTGTCCATAGGACAACAGTCAGTCGTACACTGCACAAATCTGGCCTTTATGGAAGAGTGGCAAAAAGAAAGCCGTTTCTCAAAGATATCCATAAAATGTCCTGTCTAAAGTTTGCCACAAGACACCTAAGAGACACACCAAACATGTGGAAGAAGGTGCTCTGGTCAGATGAAATCAAAATCGAATGTTTTGGTGTAAAAGCAACACAGCTCATCACCCTGAACACACCATCCCCACTGTCAAACATGGTGGTGGCAGCATCATGGTTTGGGCCTGCTTTTCTTTAGCAGGGACAGGGAAGATGGTTTAAATTGATGGGAAGATGGATGGAGCCAAATACAGGATGTGGAAGAAAACCTGTTGCAGTCTGCAAAAGACCTGAGACTGGGAGGGAGATTTATCTTCCAACAAGACAATGATTCGAAACATAAAGCAGAATCTTCAATGGAACGGTTCACAAATGAACGTATCCAGGTGTTAGAATGGCTAAGTCAAAGTCCAGACCTGAATCCAATCTAGAATCTGTGGAAAGAGCTGAAACCTGCTGTTCACAAACGCTCTCTATCCCACCTCACTGAGCTCGAGCTGTTTTGCAAGGAAGAATGGGCAAAAATTTCAGTCTCTCGATGTGCAAAACTGATAGAGACATACCCCGACTTGCAGCTGTAATCGCAGCAAAAGGTGGCGCTACAAGGTATTAACGCAAGGAGGGCCGAATAATTTTGCACGCCCCACTTTTTTGTTTTTTATTTCTAGAAAAAGTTTAAAATATCCAATAAATTTCGTTCCACTTCAAGATTGTGTCCCACTTGTTGATTCTTCACAAAAAATTACAATTTCATATCTTTATGTTTGAAGCCTGAAATGTGGCAAAAGGTTGAAAAGTTCAAGGGGACTGGATACATTTGCAATATATACGCGATTATAATGCTAACATTTTATATATCTATATATATATGTGTTATAATTATATACCAAACTGTTATATGTATGTGCTAGAGCTGCGCTGCAGTCCTGGGCAGTTCGCCTGTCGCAGTGGGAAGATGCAGTGTATTCCGCTGGCTTGGCAGTGTGATGGCTGGACTGCCTGCGAGGACAAAAGTGATGAACTGGACTGTCCACGTACGTATAGTTCAGCTACTTTTGGGATGTTGAAATATCGTCGCTGTTCAATGACAACGCGTATCTCCATATTTGTCCATTTCTATTTTTCTACATCAATTAAATGCAACAGCGGCCGTTTATATTTTGAGAAAACTTCCTGATGAACGGGCCAATAGAAATGCTTTAAAGTAGTTTCATTGACTTACATTGAACACAGTTTTTGTCCTCTCCTGTAATATATATCCTGTGATATATATCCACATATATGTGTGTGTGTGTGTGTATATTATGTACAGAATAAGTTTAACTGTGATTCTTCTTACTGCAGCTATGAAGGAGGCACGGTATCGCTATGGAAACAGCTTTGAGCAGGTGGAGGATGTGATGGGTGTGGCCCAGCCAGTGCGCTTCAACAGTGAGTCCTACAGGGTTCAGTGCAGAAAGCTAAATTAACCTCGTTCCTCCCTCTCCACGTGTAGACATTCATCCAGAACATGGTTGCATCTTTATAGTATGTAGACACACAACAGCTGTGTCCTGACTTTTAGTTCTCTTAGTCCATTACAGTTAACTAAGCTAGAACTCTTTCAGGCATAAAGCTGAGGTTTACCAGCTTTTTTTCTTTTTTATGTTATTTAAATTTATTTTAAATAGAGCAGTAGCTACATTTTGTCAGTTTGAATTTCCTTCCCACCTTAAACGGTGTGAGGGGCCAGAATGTAACTCCTGCACTATTAATGTAGAAAGTAAAATTGAGGCTTCACTAAGAAAATTTCACTAACACATTATGAAGGTAGCGTAATGCTGTTTGGTGGAGCCTCATAGCTCCAATGCTAATACAAAAGAAGCAAACCAAACACCAAACAAACACCAAACGCACCTCGTCTGACTGACTAAATTATTATTGTAGTTATCATGATTTAGAGTTCCGTTTTATGTGTTGCTAATGCTGTACCTCATTTCCATACATGTTTGATATGCAAATTATTGTCTGCTGTTTAGTAAATGTGCATATGGTTGTAGTCTAAACTCTAAACCCTAAATTCTGCACTGCTTGTTTTTTTAGGTCTGTTTCTTTGTCTGATAGGATTGAATTAAAGTAAAAAATAAGAAAACAACTTTTAGTTTAATCTTTCTATTCTTTGTCTGATAGATTATGTGTGTATTTGTCTTCTATCTACTGAAATGTCATTTCTAAAATATCTTGCTTTATAAAGTCTTTGAGTTAGTTTGATTAATTCGAATTTACTGTTAAGGACGATGTGTTTTTATGAAAATTGGTTTTCTCTGCTTTAACTCCTGCCATCAACCCTTTGGGCATTCGTAGTTCAGAGTGATTTTGTTAACGACACCTGGGCTCTGCGAAGCGTCGATTAAAAAATCGATTAAAATCTAAAATCCGATTTTTTGCAAAAAAAATGTACGTTTTTTTTTAAAGCCAAGTCACCCAGCTCTAGTTTGAGGTGAGTGAAGATGAAGGTTCATCAGTGTAGTTGGTTCTGTTGAACCTCCGTTCTGTTGTGTTTTGTAGAGAAGTGTCCAAGCGGCTGGCATCACTATGAGAAAACAGCGAGCTGTTATAAAGTGTATCTGCGAAATGAGAACTACTGGCAGGCGGTGGAAACGTGCCAAAGAGTGAACGGCTCGCTCGCCACCTTCGTCACCAATGAGGAGCTTCAGTTCATTCTCAAGATCGAGGTGGACTTCGACGAGAAAGTCTGTGAACGCAAAGATCAGTGCAAGTAAGTGCACTCTTACACTTATATGAGTGACATAAAAGTGGTGGTTGTCCTGTAAATACGCGATAAAACAGAAAAACATGTTATAAATGATTTATCACAGTAACTACAGTAAATACCCTCATATTAACTAGGGGTGTAAGAAAATATCAAAAATATTGAATATCGGGATATTATGTTTCATGATACTGTATCGATTCTCAACAACACAGTATCGATACACTGATTCCCAGCACACAGTGAATCATTGTTTGTTGTGTTTAAACCTCTGCCCACTAGATGGCAGTGTTGTAATCCAGTTTCAGCTCCACTTGCACATTAACAAGCAGCACAAGGGCGCAATACTATTGTAATCATTGGCAAACCTGTTCATATGTGTGTTTTAATAGTAGGAAAAAAAATCACAATACATCATATTGCTTGCAGTATTGCAGTATATCATGATATATTAAATTGTGACCACTGTATCGCCTGGGTTTGCCATTACACAGCCTTAATATTTTTACCCCTGCCCTTAGACTTAAACTACAGAGGCGTGCTTTGTGTCATGTAAACAACAGTGAGTGATGCTTTTATTCTGTAACTTCTCTGTGTGTTTTTATTTGTGCAGTTTTTGGGTGGGGTATCAGTACGTCATCACTAATCAGAGTCGCTCACTGGAGGGCCGCTGGGAGGTGGCCTATAAAGGTTAGTTATATTTTAGCTCTCCTACTTCACTGAGCCAGATGCCTTTAATAAAGAGCGTATGTGAGATTGTTTTAGAACGAAAGAATGACGATGGCGATTTCTCTCCTAGGTTCTCTGCAGGTGTTCATGCCCCCTGAGGGTTTGACCAGTTTTTCCGAGGTCAGTCCGACCCAGGAGAGCATTTTCTGTGCTCAGCTTCAGCGCTTCCAGAACAAAAACATCAATGAGCACGGCTTGCACAGCTGGCACGCCGAGAACTGCTACAAGAAATTCCCTTTTCTCTGCAAGAGGAGTACGCACATGCACACCTTAAACGCTCTCAAATTTAGGGGTGCCCAAAATTTTGGTCTGGAATCACAATGACAATACTAGTCAGTCAATGCAAGTCAAGTGTAGAATGCTTCTTAGTGATAACTGACATGTCTTTTACTCTCTCTGTCTTCGTGTGTAGGGCAGACATGTGTGGATATAAAGGATAATGTGGTCAGTGAGGGTTATTACTTCACTCCTAAAGGAGATGATCCATGTCTGAGCTGCACCTGCCACGATGGAGAGCCAGAGATGTGTGTGGCTGCACTGTGTGACCGTCCGCAGGGGTGCACACACTTCCGCAAAGACCCCAAAGAGTGCTGCAAATTCACTTGCCTTGACCCAGGTAACAGGCACCACACCTCAGAGACACCCCCACCACTGCACAGAGTGGACCCAGTATTTTATTTATTTATATATATATATATATATATATATATATATATATATATATATATATATATACATGTGTGTGTATATATATATATATATACATGTGTGTGTGTATATATATGTGTATGTATGTATATTATTAATATTATTATTATTTTTAATGCAATGCCTGTTATATTTAGACAGTAAACTTGGAGTGGATAGATGTCACGCTCAGTGCTACCTACTGGTGGTGAGCTCTGTTTGAATGAGTGTGCTGTGTATGTGTGTGTTTTAGATGGCAATAGTCTGTTTGACTCAATGGCTAGCGGAATGCGACTGATCGTCAGCTGCATCTCGTCCTTCCTCATCCTGTCTTTGCTGCTGTTTATGGTGCACCGCCTGCGGCAGCGCCGGAGAGAGAGGATAGAGACGCTGATCGGAGGAAACCGTGAGTTGAAATAAAACGGAATTAAGAGGGAGCAAACGAGAAAATCACTGATATTGTGGCAAAGGTGAAGAGAGGATGAGAGAAAATCAAACATAAGTGTCTCTGTTTTGTTTTTTTCTGCTGCAGTGCATCATTTTAACCTGGGTCGGCGTGTGGCTGGGTTCGATTACGGTCCGGATGCATTCGGGACAGGCCTGACGCCACTGCACCTGTCTGACGATGGAGAGGGCGGGGCTTTCCATTTTCAGGAGCCGCCACCCCCTTACGCTGCGTACAAATACCCTGACATCCAGCACCCAGACGACCCTCCCCCTCCCTATGAGGCATCAATCAACCCAGACAGCATACTATACGTGGACCTCGGTACATCTGGGGCTGGGGGTGGGAGGGGCAGAGGGTGTAACTTACATGCTCCACCGCCACTACTACTGCTTCCTGTAATCCTAATAGAGGAGGCCACACATCCTAAAAGAATGATGAAAATTAGAAACAGTGATGAAAACGTTTTCTGTAGTTCTAAAATGACCTTGTAGTTTTTTTGTTGTTGTTGTTAAACTAGTTGTTGTTAAACATCCAGAATCACATCATGTTACCAGAGACCAACGTTGACCTCTACATTAAGAACTTACTTAACCTAGACTAACTATCTCTCTCTCTTTCTGTTTGTCTGTCTTTCTCTGTCCCGCCTTCTCTCTCTTTTTCTCATTTTCTGTCTCTTTCTTGCTGTTTCCCTTTCTCTCTGTCTTTGTCTCATTCTCTTTTTCTGTCTCTCTTTTTCTATTTTTTTTTCTGTCTTTCTCTCTTAATATGTCTGTCTGTTGTCACCCTTTCTCTGTCTTTTCTTAATCTGTTTCTGTGTTTCTTTCTTGTTGTCCCTCTCTATATATCATTCTCCCTCTCTCTCTCTCTTTCTCTCTCTCTCTCTCTCTCTCTCTCTCTCTCTCTCTCAATCTGTCTCTCAATCTGTCTGTCTCTTTCTTGCTGTCTCCCTCTCTCTATATCACCCCCCCCCTCTCTCTCTCTCTCCTAATCTGTCCATCTCTTTCTTGCTGTCTCCGTCTCTCTCTATCACTCTCTCTCTGTCTTTCTCCTCGCAGGTCGGACCGGTCTGAATCTGTCTGCCCCTCAGATGGGTGGAGAAGGCGGCGGCCTCTGCAGACCCCTCCAGGTCCCACCCCCAGTCCCACCTGCACGACCGGACCATGCCCTGGAGGAGAGGGCGGAGTCTATCGACAGCAGTACCCTGCTGGTTGCCCCAGACACACCCACAGAGACACATGACATCATGCAGAGCTCCAGCCCCAATTCCTCCTGCCCCACCTCCCTCAGCACGGTAGTGTGAGGAGCAGTAGGGCACGGGGCTTGTGGGGCAGAGCTTTTTAACAGATCAAGAACTATATGAACGAACTGAGCGTGCTCAGAAAGAAAAAAATAGACTGCAGACTCGAACACTAGAGCATGATGGGATCGGGGGGAGTGGGGATTTTAAGGAGCTCTTCAGAGGCGTCACCTGCAGCTCCCGTGTAAATACAGTCACTGCTCCTCAATTTCCCTGTTTTTTCATTGTTTTTGTCCAAGCATGTGGCACTGGCTCCCCCTGCTGGATCCTGAACAAATGACATTCTGAAGTTAATTTCGACGCCTGGAATATTTTCTTTCGGTTCTGTCCAGACTGGCCCACACTGACCTGCTCATTCAGACCCTGCTAACACTAACTCCAACACTAACTCCTGCATTCTGCTTCCTCTTTCGACCCTCACGCTATCTAAATCTGTTGTCCTGCTCTTCCTAAAACCAACACTGACCCTCTAACAGAGGCCTCCTTTTTCTGGAATAGAGCTTCAGCATCTGCATGCTGCATCTCTTTCTGCATTACTCCTCCTCAGGTGAAGAGCACAGTGCAATTATGAGTAGGCAGGTGGGTTTGGACCTGCTGTGAATGCGAGTACAAATTCAAACACTGTAGCAGTGAAGCATCTCCACCAGTTAAAGGTCCTTCAGCATAGAGCTTTGGAAGTTAGAGTTCTGGAGCTTTATGACTTTGTGTTTTTGATTCTAAAGCTTTGGAAAACTAGGGAGCTTGGGAGCTATATAACTTCTGGACCTTTGATTCTGGGATTTGGTTGTGGAGCTTTGGATATGTGACAGAGAGGTATGTGAAAATGTACCTGATTTGTTTGGCGCCCAGGACCCGCACTGATTCACACAGGAGACTCCAACACTGCAGCTTTCATACAGCTTACGGTTCAGGCTGTTGAAAGAGCTTTGTAGAGCTGTCTGAAAGATCCAGAGCTTTGAGGACCAGTCGGAAGGATCTGGAGCTTTAAGGAGCAGCTTGAAGGAGTTTTGAGGAGCAGGCTGAAGGATCTGGAGCGTTGTGGAGCAGTACTATGGAGCTTTGTGGAGTTGTGCTGAAACGGAGCCTGATCAGTACCCAATAACACATTGGCTGCATTTGAAATGCCTCCCTTCCTTTTCTGTAGTGCACTGTAAGGGTTATGAAATTTCAGCTTCTCAAGTAGTGCACCGTATGTCCGGTATGGAATTGTGCAGACATGGCTGAACCCCAAATGGCTGTGGGTTTGCACAGTTTGGATTTAGGAGTCAGTATTTTGAGTTCTGCATTGTGCACTACACAGGTAGCTGGGAGCCGTTTGGGATTGAGCCGCTGCGTCTGTTCCGGTGTGTAATGAATAAGGTTGAGTATTAATTTGTGTGTGTTAGATAAATGCTTTGTTTATAGTTGTTTTGATGTTTATTACAGACGGTTCAGCATTTTTCATTACTTGTTAGAAAATGTACATATACTTAAACACGGTTATGATGGACGGGAACAGTCAAATTCTGATAAAGTTCTTTTTTCTTTTATTATTTTTTTTGGAAAGTTGAATGTGGGCTGATTACTTGACCCTCACTTTATTTTTCTGTTTTTAGAAATAATAATAATTATAATTATAATGGAGTATGTGCAGAAATGAACTGTGTGCGCAGTAAAGACGGAGATGTGTGGTATTGATAAAGGTCTGAGTTTTCAACAAACTGAACTGAATCTGTTTCTCCAGTTTAAATGTCCCTGTATGAGACTTTTCCCATTATTATTTATTTCTCCCATTTAAAGTCCCTGCGAAGACTTTTTATTTATCCAGTTTAAAAGTCCCTGGTTTTGTAGAAACTTGGATGCTAATTGGTTTGTAAGAAAAGAGAAAATCACAAATTGGACTTTGACAATCATTTCGGGGCGTTTGGCTTTCTCACCCATTTGGTTGGACTCTGACGGCACCAGCATTGAAATGATGGATTTTGTTTCCCTCCAGTTACCCTGTTTACTGTACATCACTCTAATACTACTGTTCATCTTAGGCTCTGCGTCCTCCGACCGTCAGCACAGACAATCTTCAACGGACGCAGTGGTGGAATCTGTACAAAGCTGAGAGTCACTAAAGCGGTTTTAAACTTTGTTTTTCATAGCTGCTGTGCATGTTTTTGCTCTTTGGGCATGTAGACTTTTAATCTGTCTAGTTTTATTCTGTCCGGTTCCCTCATTGCCCAGCTGCAGAAACGTAGATCATTTGTAGTGGTGCAACAAAAAAAACGATGTTTTATGTAAAAATGCTACAGTTGGTGCGTTTAATTTCATTTTTTAAATGTCATTTTTTGTTTTTGTTTAGTTTTTTTTTTTTTTGTCAGGGGTTTCACGTTTTACTCTGATGTAGGTGTACATCTAATCAAAAGCCAAATAAACACCAGTGAAGGACGGTGAAGGCCAAGCTCAGTGGTGGTTTTCTTTATGTATTTCACTTCAGAACAAATAAAGAGGCCAGATCTAATCTCAGCACACTTACTAAATATTAATACTTTGCTGATTTTGCTGATTTCATGCAGATTGTGGTAGTTTATTCCAGCTGATGTATTCTGAGTTTATTAGATAAAGTTACTGTTTTAATAAATGTAATCCACATACTGTAGTTTACAGGTTCTTTAGCATCAGCTTTATTATGTGTCAAGTGTAGCATCATTAGTGATGCTAGTTAATTAAGAGTGCTACAAAGAAATAAAGAAAGCAGGTAGGATAACAGAATTGAAGTTGTCCCAGCTGCCTACATGTCTACAACTGCTTATACTGCCCAACAATCCAGGAAATAAAAGATAAAATACAAACAAACTATATGACAATAAACTTAATATTAGTTAATATTAGCCAATCAACTCACTAATGTAACGTTTATCAGCTATCTTGGGCTTTAGAGAGAACCCTGAAGGCAGGGTCTGTTCTTGTTTGGGGGTGGGGCTTTAGAGAGAACCCTGAGGGGAGGGTCTGTTCTTGTTTGGGGGTGGGGCTTTAGAGAGAACCCTGAAGGCAGGGTCTGTTCTTGTTTGGGGGGTGGGGGCTTTAGAGAGAACCCTGAGGGGAGGGTCTGTTCTTGTTTGGGGGTGGGGGCTTTAGAGAGAACCCTGAGGGGAGGGTCTGTTCTTGTTTGGGGGTGGGGCTTTAGAGAGAACCCTGAGGGGAGGGTCTGTTCTTGTTTGGGGGTGGGGCTTTAGAGAGAACCCTGAAGGCAGAGTCTGTTCTTGTTTGGGGGTGGGGCTTTAGAGAGAACCCTGAGGGGAGGGTCTGTTCTTGTTTGGGGGTGGGGCTTTAGAGAGAACCCTGAGGGGAGGGTCTGTTCTTGTTTGGGGGTGGGGCTTTAGAGAGAACCCTGAGGGGAGGGTCTGTTCTTGTTTGGGGGTGGGGCTTTAGAGAGAACCCTGAGGGGAGGGTCTGTTCTTGTTTGGGGGTGGGGCTTTAGAGAGAACCCTGAGGGCAGGGTCTGTTCTTGTTTGGGGGTGGGGCTTTAGAGAGAACCCTGAGGGGAGGGTCTGTTCTTGTTTGGGGGTGGGGCTTTAGAGAGAACCCTGAGGGCAGGGTCTGTTCTTGTTTGGGGGTGGGGCTTTAGAGAGAACCCTGAGGGGAGGGTCTGTTCTTGTTTGGAGGTGGGGGCTTTAAAAATAAGCCTGAGGGGAGGGTCTGTTCTTGTTTGGGGGTGGGGCTTTAGAGAGAACCCTGAAGGGAGGGTCTGTTCTTGTTTGGGGGTGGGGGCTTTAGAGAGAACCCTAAAGGGAGGGTCTGTTCTTGTTTGGGGGGTGGGGCTTTAGAGAGAACCCTGAAGGGAGGGTCTGTTCTTGTTTGGGGGTAGGGCTATAGAGAGAACCATAAAGGCAGGGTCTGTTCTTGTTTGGGGGTGGAGCTCTAGAGAGAACCCTAAGGGCAGGGTCTGTTCTTCTTTGGGCGTGGGGCTTTAGAGAAAACCCTGAGGGGAGGGTCTGTTCTTGTTTGGGGGTGGGGCTTTAGAGAAAACCCTGAGGGGAGGGTTTGTTCTTGTTTGGGGGGTGGGGCTTTAGAGAGAACCCTGAGGGGAGGGTCTGTTCTTGTTTGGGGGTGGGGCTTTAGAGAGAACCTTGAGGGGAGGGTCTGTTCTTGTTTGGGGGTGGGGCTTTAGAGAGAACCCTGAGGGGAGGGTCTGTTCTTGTTTGGGGGTGGGGGCTTTAGAGAGAACCTTGAGGGGAGGGTCTGTTCTTGTTTGGGGGTGGGGCTTTAGAGAGAACCCTGAGGGGAGGGTCTGTTCTTGTTTGGGGGTGGGGCTTTAGAGAGAACCCTGAGGGGAGGGTCTGTTCTTGTTTGGGGGTGGGGCTTTAGAGAGAACCCTGAAGGCAGAGTCTGTTCTTGTTTGGGGGTGGGGCTTTAGAGAGAACCCTGAGGGGAGGGTCTGTTCTTGTTTGGGGGTGGGGCTTTAGAGAGAACCCTGAGGGGAGGGTCTGTTCTTGTTTGGGGGTGGGGCTTTAGAGAGAACCCTGAGGGGAGGGTCTGTTCTTGTTTGGGGGTGGGGGCTTTAGAGAGAACCCTGAGGGGAGGGTCTGTTCTTGTTTGGGGGTGGGGCTTTAGAGAGAACCCTGAGGGCAGGGTCTGTTCTTGTTTGGGGGTGGGGCTTTAGAGAGAACCCTGAGGGGAGGGTCTGTTCTTGTTTGGGGGTGGGGCTTTAGAGAGAACCCTGAGGGCAGGGTCTGTTCTTGTTTGGGGGTGGGGCTTTAGAGAGAACCCTGAGGGGAGGGTCTGTTCTTGTTTGGAGGTGGGGCTTTAAAAATAAGCCTGAGGGGAGGGTCTGTTCTTGTTTGGGGGTGGGGCTTTAGAGAGAACCCTGAAGGGAGGGTCTGTTCTTGTTTGGGGGTGGGGCTTTAGAGAGAACCCTAAAGGGAGGGTCTGTTCTTGTTTGGGGGTGGGGCTTTAGAGAGAACCCTGAAGGGAGGGTCTGTTCTTGTTTGGGGGTAGGGCTATAGAGAGAACCATAAAGGCAGGGTCTGTTCTTGTTTGGGGGTGGAGCTCTAGAGAGAACCCTAAGGGGCAGGGTCTGTTCTTCTTTGGGCGTGGGGCTTTAGAGAAAACCCTGAGGGGAGGGTCTGTTCTTGTTTGGGGGTGGGGCTTTAGAGAAAACCCTGAGGGGAGGGTTTGTTCTTGTTTGGGGGTGGGGCTTTAGAGAGAACCCTGAGGGGAGGGTCTGTTCTTGTTTGGGGGTGGGGCTTTAGAGAGAACCTTGAGGGGAGGGTCTGTTCTTGTTTGGGGGTGGGGCTTTAGAGAGAACCCTGAGGGGAGGGTCTGTTCTTGTTTGGGGGTGGGGCTTTAGAGAGAACCTTGAGGGGAGGGTCTGTTCTTGTTTGGGGGTGGGGCTTTAGAGAGAACCCTGAGGGGAGGGTCTGTTCTTGTTTGGGGGTGGGGCTTTAGAGAGAACCCTGAGCTGAATGTCTTTTCTTGTTTGGGTCAGTGCTTTGGAGGGGACACAGAAGGGAGGAGCTGTGGTTGTTTGAGGGCGGGGCTTTGAAGGGAACATTAAAGCGGGGAACTGTACTTGTTTTGGGGGCTTTAGTGAGAACACTGAACGGAGGACCTGTACTTGTTTTGCCGGGGGGTTGGAGTGAACATTACTGGAAGGAACTGTACTTGTTTGGGGGGCTTTGGAGGGAACTTTAAAGGGAGGAGCTGTACTTGTTTGGGGGTGGAGCTTGGGAGGGAACACTGAAGTGAGGGCTGTACTTGTTTGGTGGGGTTTGGGGTGAACACTGAAGTGGGGGATGTACTTGTTAAGGGGTGAAGCTTTGGAGGGAACACTGAAGTGAGGGATGTACTTGTTAAGGGGTGAAGCTTTGGAGGGAACACTGAAGTGAGGGATGTACTTGTTAAGGGGTGAAGCTTTGGAGTGAACACTGAAGTGGGGTCTGTACTTGTTTGGGGGGCTTTGGAGGGAACACTGAAGTGAGGGTTGTACTTGTTAAGGGGTGAAGCTTTGGAGGGAACACTGAAGTGTGGGTTGTACTTGTGTTGAGGGGGCTTTGGAGGGACCACTAAAATGAGGGCTGTACTTGTTTTGTGGGGGGCTTTGGTGGGAACATCGAAGGAAGAAGCTGCCTTTGATTGAGGGTGGGGCTTTGAAGGGACCACTGAAGTGATGTGCTGTACTTGTTTTGGGGGAATCATTGGTGGTAACATTGAAGGAAGAAGCTGTACTTGATTGACGGTTGGTCTTTGAAGGGAAAACTGGAGGGAGGAGCTGTACTGTTTGTGGGGTGTATTAGTACACTAATCAACTTTCATCAGTTTAATTTTAGTCATTAACATTACGTTTCTAATTTGCTTTTTTTGGATTAATTTAATTCTGTTGTGTCGGTTCAGCTTCTGTCCTGCGGTCACTTTTTTAACTGGTATCATTTTATTTTATACTGAAAGATCCAAACAGCGAAGAATAGAGTTGTACTAATTTCCTATACTGTTTCTTTTTCTCCAGCTTCTAATTGGAATGGTACTGCTGCATCATTTGTGGTGGAATGGAAAATGTGAACATGAAGCCTCATTCAGCCTCGGTGATCCTGTGCCGATCTTCTCCTAATTCCTTCACCCTAGCGTGATGAAGTGTTAAAGGTCCAGCAGGGGAAATATCAGAGAGGCTGGACCGTGATCATCTGGTCCTGAATGGTCACTCTGTGTCCAATTCATCTCAGAGTGTTTCAGTTTCCGGACACAGATTAAACCTGGCCGGTTAGGTTACACTCCAATACTTGAAGCTTAAGGAGTCACCGGAAACCCATCTCGGAGCGCCGGGAAATCCATCCACCTGAACCTATGCATGAATCAGAGGGGGAACCCCACCGAGACACAAAGAAACACTTTAAACAGACCCAGAGAAACCAGAGAATTCTTCCCACACAGCAGCAGTGGATTACAAACCACTAAATTAACTCTGTCCTGTTTCAGTAGAAGAATTCAGATTCACACAACTATAATCAATTATTCAGTTTCTGCTATAATCCATACTCTTTACCTATACTGTATATTTCATAGTAGATAAGGAATATTTTATAGTAGTTACTTAATCATTCCTAGTAAATATTTAATAATTCATAGCAATGTTAAATATTTCATGGCAGTTCCTAATAATGAATAATTATTATTTACTGAATAATTCATAGTACATTCAAAATTATTCATCATAGATACTAAATAATTCATAGTACATTCTAAATTATTCATCATAGGTACTAAATAATTCATAGTAGGTACAGAATATTTCTGAATCAGCTGCTGAATAATTAGTAGTAGATGTTATAGCAGATGATAAATAATTTATAGTGGATACTGAATAATTTGTAGTATGTACTGAATATTTCAGTTACTAAATAATTCAAAGCATAATTCATAGCATATGGTAAATTATAGTGGATACTGAATAAGTTGTAGTATGTACTGTATATTTCAGTTACTGAATAATTCATAGCAGAATTCATAGCAGCTGGTAAATAATTTATGGCAGATACTGAATATTTTGTAGTAGGTACTGAATGTTTCATAGTTGCTGAACAATTCATAGTAAACTTTATAGCAGCTGCTGAATAATTAGTAGTAGGTACTGAATATTTCCTAGTTACTGAATAATTCAAAGCAGAATTTATAGCAGATGGTAAATTAAAGTAGATACAGAATAAGTTGTAGAATGTACTGAATATTTCAGTTACTGAATAATTCATGGAACAGTTTATAGCAAATGCTGAATAATTTGTAGTAGATACTGAATGATCTGTAGTAAATGCTGAATAAGTCATACTGAACTTGTTTCTGCTGTTGTCCTCTGGCCCACTCTCTGGTCAGCACTCAGGCTGACAGTTACTGTTCACATGTCCATCTTTGTCTCAGAAGTTACAAATGCCACTTGTGTTGCTGATGAGCTCAGTGGGAGCAGGCGGACGTCCTGCAGGGGTCAGGAGCTCTATTTAAACCCGCTACACTACAGCAGTACAGCAGGGTCAGTTACACTGAGCGAACATGCTGCTGTCTCTGCTTCTGCTCCAGGCCCTCCTCACACTCACTCTCACTGACGACGGTGAGTCACACCACATTCATTTTTTATGTTTAGTTTTTTTGTATGTTACTCTTTTATTTAGTCATTTAATTTATGTGTACAGACATTTTTTCTTTTTCGCCATTTTCAAAATCATTTTCATTTTAACTGCAGTTAGGAGACTGTATTGCCTCTCAAACTGGAGATTATTATAAAGTTATTAATCTAAATATATGCAATTTAGTAAACACAATGAATCATTTAGTATTAACTACAAATTTTTTGGCTTCTGCTATGAGTAGGTATCTGATATGGGGTATCTGTATAGTAAAGATATAAGTGGTCAGGTGTTGTAGATGATCCTGATGTTTTTGTTGTGATAATAATGAATAATGTTTCTCTGATTTCAGATTTCTGTTATGACGATGGTCAGTGTGGTGAGTATGAACTGAATAACAGTGCAGGTTATGTTAATATGTTCATTTATTAACTAATGTATCCTACAGTGATGTAGATGAGGTTGCTGTTGTGTTTCTTTAGATCCATATGCATGGGGGGATATGTTTCCGTCCTGTCACCCCCTTCTGGATGCTCATCACTCCCCGATTGACCTCGGCTGGCAGCATGTCAGAGATGCCCAGCTGGACGCTCTGGAGCTCTCTGGATTTAACAGCACTCCCAAAGGCCAGTGGAGACTGATCAACCAGGGACACTCAGGTCAGTGTGCTCTCCACTTTGGGACAAACGTGTGGAAACAATGCAAACCCATTAGTAGAGATATTAGTGTAACTGCTTTCTCATCAGTTCCTCGTTAGTCATTTTTCCGGGTTTAAAATTTCTAGGCTTAAAATCATGAAAACCATTAAAAGTTTCTGGTTCTAGTGGTTTCTGGTAGTGTCCAGTAGTCACTAATGGCATTTTGTTTTTTCCCAATGGGTTGATAACTCAGGGTAAAGGATTCTAATTGTTTAACAGGTGTCTAACTAGTAGTTTATCATTGTAACCGTAGTTTCTCATTGTAACAAAAACATCAAGTTTTAATCCTGATGGTTCTAATGATCTTTGTTTGTGCAGCTTCTGTTTTTCTTTACTGTGGATCATTCACCTCATTGGAGCTTTAGCTTTTTATTTTTTGCCTGGTTTTATATTATTCTATTTGCAAATGATAAACATATGTTTTGCTTCTGCAGTCTTTATTTTGTTTCTGCATTTTGGCATGTTTATTGGGATGGGTCTGAGAAGTATTGCACATATTTTATATATTTTGTAAAACGTGTATTAGACCAACTTAAATCCAGTAAAAAAACAGTAGCACCCTTATGTTCTGCAGCTAGCTTACTGGCCCAAAATAGCTTTTAGTGTTCACTAGCCCAGCTAAGCTAGCAACTGAATAAGTGACTAGTATATTTGTTTGAAGAAAAGTGACTAAGAGACAAGTAGCTGTTATAGAATGGAGGCTGTTAAAGCCACAAAAGCGGAGCAACCAAGTATTAGCACCCATGGTTTTGGAATAAGATGTCCAGCAAGGTTACACAGGTGTAACGGACAGGTGTTAATATACTTTTGGCAATGGAGTATATGTCTGTATTTAAACTTGAACAGTGAAGCCATCAAATCTCTACTACTGCTAAAACAGAACTCTCGCGGGACAGCAACCCATAGCTGGGAGCAATTCCACTAAACCAGTTTCAGACTTATAATTCCAGGGCCGGTAGATGGTTGTTGTTCTGAGAGGTTTCATAGCAGTTCTATAAGTCGCTCAATAATTGAGCAGTTTTCTGTACCTAATGTGAGTATATTAACAGAACTGTATGTGTGTAGTGGTGTTGGAGGTGGGTGGTGGGCTATCGGTGAGCGGCGGTGGTCTTCCCGGATCATATCGGACCATCCAGCTTCATTTCCACTGGGGCAGCGCATCCTCCAACGGCTCCGAACACACGCTCCATCTGCAGCGCTTCCCTATGGAGGTCTGAGACAGTTCTAACCCTAAACCTGACCTTAACCTGACCTTAACCTCAGGGCCTTCCAGGTGTCCAGAGAAGGTCTACTGATTTCAGTCTATTATAAATAGTTCATTTTAATTATCAAAATTAAGCTTGCGTAAACTCGTAAGTGTTGCGTAAGTATTGTGGCATACTTAATGTTCAGGGTTGGTCGGAAAAGGGCTACATTTTACCCAAAAATACCCGACAGAAAACGTTTCAGTCAGGATTGTTCTCTCTGTAGTATCCTGGTAGATACAGCCAAGTGAGCTCTCCCATTGGTTAGGACTTCAGCAGCTGGACTGAATGTCTTACAGTACGTTCACACTAGCAGGCAACAAGTCAATAATGTTGTTCAAAGTGTGTGCTCGAGGCTGCACTTGTTGTTGCATGTGGGCGTGTACACTGTCAAGCCTCTGCTAAGAAAATGTACAAACAATTGTCGTCTTGTAGAACCTCTGGCATTAGTTTATTATGTTTATCTTCCATATTTTGAGTAATACGTTGAGTGACTACTGGAAACCTCTGATCCTCAGGTCAGCAATTGGTCAGGGGATCTAGTGTGAGTCAGTTTGATTGTCACTTCACCTCATCATAGCTGATTTGGATAAATTTGAGAACATTTCAACTCAAGTTGCTGCTTGTCACTTGTTCTTGTCAGTAAATCGTGACTACACATTGTCTACTCTCAAAGGAAATGACTGAACGTCTGTCGCTTGGTCACCTGCTGGAGTGAACGCATGGTTACATGTTCTTGTGAACCAGCGTTAGCTTAGTGCTAACATGCAATTGAAAAAAAGCATCCCATAGAGGCGCTACCAGAAATTAGGCTTATTGCAGACATATAGAGGTGACTCAAACTGAAGACCACTGATAGCCATGGTTCGCTACTGCCCTAATTTGTGTTTTATTTCACAAAACAGGACTCATCAGATGGATCATGTAAAGCAATAGTTTAGGGAGACATCACATTCTCTTAGTTTTCCCACCTGTAATCAGTCCGCCAATAGTTAGCTCCTTTAGTTTTGGCCCTGGAGGCTATGAGGCTATTATAGCTAATAAGAAATGGAATCTTATCTATCATGGATTAGGATTATTTCCCCTGATGGCTTTATTATGTGCAATAACGCATTAGTATTCATTTATCATTAATAATTTTTATTTTGTCATTTTAGTTTATCATTAACATGATCTTTCTCTGTTACTAGTTTTGTGTACAATCAGTTTGCACTGTTCTCTTTCAGATGCATATCGTCAATATTAAATCCTCTCACCCAAATCTGACTGTCGCCCTGGACGACCCGACTGGTCTTGCCGTACTCGCTGTCTTCATTGATGTAAATAAACTTTAAATTCTGTTAGTTTGAGCTCATCTGTGACTTTACAGGACAGTTAATTTATCCACATCTCTAATTGCACTGCAGCTGATCTATATGGACAATGAGGACTTCCAGCCGATCTCCAGCGCTCTGCCTTTCATCATGTATAAAGGTCTGTTTAATAAATCTTTCTCATTTTAACAGATTTTGTACAAATGTCACATATTAATTTAATAATTTCTAAAACTGCTTTCTTTTATTTATAATAAACAAATACAAATTATGTCATTGTGTCCAACAAATAGTGTGCAAAATTTAGGCTTATGTATGTACAGGTCTAAATCTAAACCTGACCTTAACACAGCATGGAACCCTCAGGGCCTTCCAGGAGTCCAGAGAAGGTCTACTGATTTCAGTGAACTAAGAAATAACAGTCTATAATAATTTGTTTATTTTTATTTAAAAATTATGCTTGTTACCGGTAAACTCTGTTAGTATTGTGACATACTCTTATTTTAATGCTCAGGTTTGCTCGGAAAGGGTTTAGTAGTATTTAGTAGTAGTATGTATTATTTTAAACACTTCTGCTGCAGGATAAATGTCCGGAGCTAAACCGCTGTTGACTAATTGGGGGAATTTATTTGTGGTTTTCCTGACATCACAAAATCAGTCAATATAAAATGGGCAGTATTTGTAGTTTAATATCCACATATGGACTATATGTATTGGAAAGGGATGAACATTACATTTTGAAACCAGTAATGTTTATATACTACATCAAACTCTGGTATTTCAGAAAAGTGTGGAAAATTCAGATATCCATAGCCTTATGGGCCCTTTTAAGCAAAATTTAAGGCCACACCCACTTTTTAAAACCTCTTTTTCTCAAAAAGTAAGGTCCATGTGACAGTACTTATCTGTTCTCTTTGTCCACCTCCAGGTCAGGAGAAGTCCATCAGGCCTTTCCGTCTGCTGTCCCTGCTGCCCCAGGCTAACCTGTCTCAGTATTATCGTTACCACGGCAGCCTGACCATTCCCCCCTGCTCACAGGCTGTTCTGTGGACCGTGTATGAGGTGCCCATCACCATCTCCTGGCCACAGGTAGAGAATTCATCTAAACACAGTCACAGTTAAAACACAGTTATCTGCAGAACTCATAGAAACTACAGATCACACATTTGGAAGAGGCCCCCTAAAACACTTAAAGCACTTAAAAACCCTGAAACCCAGTAAAACACTAAAACCCCTTAAAACACTTAAACCCTCAAAACCATTTAAAATAATGAAACACCTTTAAACACTTAAACCCTCAAAACACTTTAAAATACTAAAACCCGTCAAGAACACTTAAACTCTTAAAGCACTTAAAAACACATAAACCCTCACTTAACATCTAAGAGATACAAAGTCACTAATTCGTAAGGAAAAAGTGCAGAACTGCACCCTCTGCTGGCTGTCTTGTGGAAATACTCTTACTTAATACTGTTAATTTTACCATTCCACTTCACCAAGCGTTTCTGTCATGAAGTTGACGGTTCTCCACTTTCAGCCTTTAACAATGCAAGGGCAGTTCTTAGCCTCATTCCAGTCATTTAGGTTCATCTTAGTTGTTTTCTTTGCTTGATGCAGGGCAATAATTTAACCTTTCTGAAACACAGTAACATCCTTTCCACAACCATTTTTGTGTTCATTAATCACTGCAGTTTTTTATCCAGTCAAACACTCCTAAGTGTCTACTTATTTTAATAAAAACTATAACTTTTTTTTTAACCAGCAGGTATGTGATTGGACTGCAAACCCATGGTTTTGGTCTTAGCCCCCATTTTTGGAATACTTATTCAACACAGCCATACAGTTTTCACCAAATTCCTTCAGTTCAGCTGTACATTTAGTCCTCTTTAAATTACTAAGGCACGGTATGATTATTCATCTAGCATATTTTATGCATAAGGCTAATTCTATATACTTTACATAAATAAAAGCAAAAGCAATATCACAAGGAGGAATTTACCCATCCTTGTTCACTAGCAGCTCAACAACATTTCATACAGAGAGAAAACAATGATTTAATTGATCATATTATTTAAATATTCCAGAGTTTATATCTATTGCACTGGAGGAGTGGCCACTAGGGTGTGCTGTAGAAAAAAGTTATGTAAGTAAATATAGAGTCAACATGACACACTGTTGTACAAGCTACTAGTTACATGATAATGAAGGTTTTAAACGTGGACAGCAGGAGGCGCTCTAACTGCTTGCTTTCTTTATAGGTTTATAAACACAGAACAAAAGTGTTGACTCCAGTTTCCAGTTCCAGTCCTGGATTTTGTAATTACCAAACCATTAACAGAACTGTTGATAGAACTGATCTTAAAATATGTTTCTGAAATGGTACATATCAGTGGTATGAACCTGTTTAATAGCTGTGCTTCATCAGGAGATTGCTGATGATGATGATGATGATGATTCAGAGGTTCTCTCTTGTGTTTCTCTCTCAGTTTGAGCCGTTCATCAGTGGGATTTACTCCACACAGGAGGGAGCAGAACATGCAACTCTTCTGCAGAACAACTTCAGACACATCCACCCCACCTACAGCCACGTTTACGCCTCCAAACACGCCCGCCTGCTCTCCAGTGCCCCCCCGCGGGTCGCTTGCCCAGCCACCCTCATCCTCATCCTCTCCTTCTCTGTTTTCAGATCAGCCTTCAGAGCACTGAGCTGATAGAACTGATCTCCTTTATTGAGGAACCATTAACAGATCCTGTGAAGGAAGAGAATGTGGGAAACAGCAGGTGAAAGGTCAGGAGCTCCACTGAAGACACAGAGAGCTAGCGGCCCCTGCTGATACAGATCAGAATGTTACTGGAAGTGATGGCTGTAGTGCAGTTTGATATGATTAGATGATGATTCTTTGGGAAATGATTCAGTGAATCATGATCTCACATTTCACCATTCAGTTAGATTCATTTCAGTGCAGTTAGACCACCTGCCTTCATTATAAATGCAGAGCAAAATGGTTTCGCTGAAAAGTTTCTCCACAGATCTTGACTCAAATCTTTATTCCAGTGCCAGATTTTTAGTAATAGCTGGTGTTTATGATACATTTAACATTTCAATGCACAATCACTGTATATGTGTAGAATTAAACATGCTGGAAAACATAAAATACACAGTAGTTGTGCATTAAAATGTGCAGAGTGTGTTCTCTGTAGAGGAGGTGTTCACTTATTTACACTTCAAAATCAACATAGCGGGATTTGGCCGGGGTGCACAAACTTTTGCACACCTCTAAAGTACTGTATTGTAAAGTATTGTCACTGTCCGAAGAAAGACATATATCCCCATTTTCAACGATTTTCATTTTTCTCCATCATTTGAACACGACAGCTGCTTTTCATGTTCTGTGAACATTTTATGATGAATAGATCAATAGAAATAGAAATATTATATATAAATTTAATAGAAAAAATGATGGTTCAATTGACTTGCATTTAAAGTAAAGCTTGTAAAGTTGCTGTTTTGGAGGTTCTTGTTTTTCTTTGGACAATGACCATATTAAATGTGCTGGTAACTGTTTATCTGGGCAGTGAGGGTCTTTTTGCCTGTAAAAAAACTGTGAAATACAAGAATAAATGCAAATAAACATACAAACAGCATTTCCAGTAAAAGGGTTGATATTTTGTGAGCTCGTTAAATAATGTATGGTTCTAGATTTCTGCTCCAGATATAAAATGTATTTTTTCAAGTTTATTAGCAGCTCCTGAATTCATGCAGTATTGATTAGATCAGTTCATACAGATTGGCGGTGTTGTGGTTAGCAGTGTCACCTCACAGAAAGACGATCCTGGTTTGATTCCTGGTCTGGGCCGTTCCGTGTGACATGCATGTTAGGTTGATCAGTCAGTCTAAATTGCCTGTGTGTGTTGGCCATTAATGGTGTAAGAAAATCAGAATATTATGTATCAAAAAACACAATATCCATACACAGACTCCTGGCAGACAGTGAATCATTGTGTGTGTTGTGTTTAAATCTCTGACCACTAGATGGCAGTGTTGTAATTCATTTTCAGCTCCACTCCAACATTAACAAGCAGCACAAGGGTGCAGTGCTATTGTAAGCACTGACAAACCTGTTCATATAGTGGTGTATTTTAATAGTAGGATTTGAAAAACCGCAATATATCACTTTACATGCAATATCACAGAATGATATATTCAATCATGACCAGTGTATTACAATGTGTATTACAATGCGTTCTTGCCAATACACAGCCCTATTGGCCATGTGATGGACTGTGATGGAAAGTGCAAGATAATGGATGAATGGATTTCAAACAGAAGGGCAGCCACTTAGATTCTCAAAAAACCTGGCCTTGATTTTAGATCTTCCCTTTCTGACTAAATTTCTTGAACTAATTGTTGCTAATCAGCTGCAGGTGTATTTAGAAAGCGATAATCTTTTCAAACTTTCCAGTTTGGTCACAGTACTTGTGGTGTGCATTTAACCCCTACTCTGCTTATTCTTAGCAGATTTACTAACAATTCCTTCATCAAAGCTTTGAAGTTCTGGCGAGTAACAAAAGATTGGAAACATCTGTGCAAGTAAAAATAAGTTAACATATACTGAGAACACACATATTTTAAGAGCACAAACTAAATGATTATTACTAGAAGCATTGATTTGATTATGATTTACTTTGATACGATAATAACTACCTAAATGTTTGCATAAGACTAATCAATACGTATATATATTGTCATTGAGCACTTTATTAGGAACACCCTCTTGTATCTACACACACTGTCCTTTATATCAGCTTCACTTACCATATAGGAGCACTTTATAGTTTCTTGATTGCAGACTGCTGTCCTTCTGTTTCTCCGAGTTCTAAACACTCTCTGTCCACACAAGTAGACACTCCTGCCTTGCTGGTCCACCTTGTTGATGTAGAAAGTCTGTCGCTGCACAGTTTGCGTTTGTCGCTAGTCCTTTATCACTGGTCACAGGACACTGATGGCTGGATGTTGCTAGATGGTGAGCAGCACTGCTGTGTTTGATCTACTCACACCGGTGCAACAAACACAAACCAACCACCTTAGCAGTTGGTACATTCTGTAATTATAGAACTACAAAGTGCTCCAATATTTGTGAGTGTATATACACATACAAAATCTAGCAGCACAGTTCAGTTCCTGTGTATTAAGTGTATGTTCAGACTGCACGAGTCAGATCTTAATGACAGAATAATGTAAAACTCTGAGCAGGTTACAGTCACATTTCAGTGCCCTGAGACTGAGACCTTTATTTTACATGGTAATAAACGGTGAATGTGAGGGAACAGCGTGACGTGTGTGTCTGTACCAGCCTCCACCGGGGCACATTGTCACTCTGCCTGCGAGGAGCTGAGAGCGAGGGTGGTGGGAAAGTGTTGATGTTTGCTCTTTATTGTTGTGTTTCTGTAGAGCTCTGTGTTTACACTGCCCACACCAGTAACACAGAGGAAACAATCAAAGTGATAGTTCACCCAAAACTAAATCTAATTCATTCCCCCTGAAACCCACTTAACCAGCCTAGACATGTTTGGTGTCTGAAGTTTTTTCTTGTGCTGCTGCAAACTTAATTTGGAAGAGAAAATGTGATTATCAACTAAACACAGTTTGAGAGCTGTGTGCATAGATCATCATTTGTTAGCTATTTTAGCTTTGTAGCTAACCCAGCATACTGCAGCGTTCTTGTCTTTTGTTAGCTATACTGGCTGGGAGGCTATGGTGGGCTACTGCTTTCTCTACTTAGCTATATTAACCTGGAGGCTTTTTTCATTAGTAGCTAATTGCTGGGCCTAAACCTTCCCTGTTAAGTAAATTAGCCTTACAGATGGTGGGTTACAAGCTTATTTTATTTGTTACTTAGCATCTAGCTAACTGTCAGACCACAACTCTACTTATTAGCTTCATAGTTACAAGACTTCTTAGCCATTATTTGTTAGCTATGGCTTGCTACACTTGTTAGTTATATTAACCATGTAGCTGTGCAACAACTTTCATTTGTTAATTACATTAGCATTTTACTAATGGGTCAGCTATACCTCCTTTATGTGTTAGCCATGTTATTCTCTCAGCTAACGGCTAGGTTGCAGGCCTCCTGGGATATTGTCTCTGTCCAAAGAAAAACAAGTATCTTCAAAATAGTAGAGGCAAAAAGATTCTTTACTTTTAAGTTTATGTAAAGAGGTTTTATTCCACGTGATTTTGGAGCATTTCTATTGGTTGATAAATGGAAGTAGTCATGTTCAAAGCATATAGAAAAGTGGAAAATCAATAAAAATGGAGAACAGGTTTTTCTTTGGACAGCAATGATATGTTTGTCTCATGGCTAACTGGTGAGCTGCAAGATTTCTTCACTTTCCCAGTCACATTAGCCTTGTAACTAACCAGTGGGGCATAAACTCTTCTATACTAGCTAACAGCTAGTGAAGTAAGCTGTGTAGCTGGTTTTTTTTCTACATTTTGGGGGAAAGTGTGTGTTTGTTCTGTGTTGATCCTGAGCGAAGAACCACAACCATGAGGTGTTTGAAAAGAAAAATCCATCCTTTATTTTTTCCCATGATTTTTGTTTTTTCATACATTTGTGGTAATAAATAGACTCGGGGAAAACCAGCGGCTCCCCTTGCCGATTCTGCATCAGAACTCCCCCCCACACGCACTGCAAACAAGTTTTCATAGAATTTACAACACAAAATAAAAAATAAAGCTTGACACAAGCTGAAATACTGCCCTCAGCTCCTCACACTTGCTCTGTATGCCTCTCTGAGCTGCCGTTCTGTAGCAAATCCTCAGGAACAAAAAATATAATATATATTTATATATTTATATATTCACAGTTTATGTATTTACATGTAAGTTTACAAAGGAAAGTGGGCAGGAAAAAAGACGTTTCTACAAGAAACAATCTTTCCAAAGGGAGAACAGATTGCTTTTATGTACAAGATGCATCACTTTCTTACATATACAACTATATATATATATATATATATATATATATATATATATATATAACCCTTTTTATCTTAATGATCCCTGAAAAATCAGATACTCAATTTTTGCTTATTAAAATGATGCATCATCTTCAGAACTCCCTATTGTGATACAAAAGCCCCATTCCTCCATACAAATGATCGCATTCTGTACAATATAAACATGTTTGAAAGAAAAAGCTCTGCCCCTGCAGTGTGACTGTAGAGGAAGTGGGGGTGAGGTGTGGGGTCTGGATGGCCTGATGGGGAGAAAATACAACAAGCCTCTAGTGTTCAAACTAAACCACCAAAAAGAAGGAGAAGTGCAGCCTGAACAGAATCCCAGCAAAGGCTTTAGAGGGAAAACTTACTTCTATTAAGCGATAGTTCAGCAAACAAAAATGTAATTTACCCAGTTTCTCCCTCTATTCTACATGCAAGACATGGTGTAGAGTAATCTATGACGCTCAAGTAGTTAACAAGCAAGTAAAGCCTATATACACCACCAATTGGCATGGTGCTAACTGCTTCCATTATTTGTTAGCTACACCAAAGATCTTGTCTGATCTTAAAATGTGCTACAGATGCTACAAAAAGAGCATCGATGCCATTAGCAGAACCACTTTTAGCTCTCTAAAGAACCTGGTTCTTCAGAGAAGTGAGATGTGCAAGATATTTTTCCAAACATGGTTCTATGGCACGGCTTAAGAGTGTAGTTTTGGGGAGTACCTGGTGGCAAATGAGATTTGTCCATGAACTATCGCTTTAAACACTTTGAGTATTTGAGAAATACTAGCGTGCTGTTTCAGCTGAAGCACCAACAGGCTTAGAATAACTCATGTAACGTGCATTCACACTGTAATAACAGCTCGAGCTGTTTAAAATGCATAAGTTTGGCACAATTTATCTGGTCTCTTCTCTTCACCTGATAACTTCCCATCTGTGGTGATTCAGTACCGAGTGCAGCAGAAGCTTCGCCAAGTTCAGAAATAGTTATGCAGGGAGAGAGAGTGCAACACTAAAGGTAACCAGTAAGAGGAGCATTCCAGGGAAGCACTGTGTCAATCTGTAGTCAGCATTACACCCATATAGGGAATTCCAGATCTGAGCTCTTTATCTTTATGTAGAACAATGAAAAATCGCTGCTCTTTCACTCCGCAGTGAACTAAAATGCTCCAAACACAACACACTTGTTCCTGTATGTACCATTTTTTCAGATTCTCTGAATACACACATACATAATCTAAACAGCTTATCCTTCTGGGTATCTTCTGAATAGTGATGGGCAAAGAAAATTTCGTGATACGCATAAAAAAAATCTTTTCAAAAATCATGAGGAAAATGTTTTTGAGGATATCCATCAAATACTCTGAAACAAATCATATCATGCCATAATATATGGTACTGTGACAGTCCAGCCATACATCTGAATGAATGAGCATGTTAAAATGTGAACACTGCGCCATTTGAGCAAATGCTGCTGCTACCATAAGACTAACCTCACCAAAAACACCTCTAGTGGACCAGCAGTTTGAGTAGCCAGTGTTCAAGGTGCAGTGTCAGCTTCCCTTTGGCATATAAGTAGCATCATGCTGTCTTTATGTTTGCACTGAAAAAAAAGGTGTTCTTTGCTTCTTTGTGGTTTATGCCCAATAAGAAGCCATGAAAAATGTTGGCAGAGTGACAGTGTTACTGGCCTAAAAGGATGACTGGAGTACTGACTGTGGAAAAAGGCTGCGCAACACTGCTTTCATTTTGTGTTGTATAATACTGGGTTCGTCTGGAACTCAACAGCGAGATGTCTGGCCTTCATGGCTCGCCATTGCTGTTGGTGGTCAAGTTTTTCCATCGCGGCTCCATTAGAAGCAATACAATATCTGGTCCGTCGTTGCGAATAATGTTTGTGTGGTATTTTGACGGCTAAATTCAATTGAAAAAATGAAATTTAGTAAATTCCATGTGAAAAATATATGTAGGGCCAAATGTATCATGTTTGGAACATCTATGATCATCACTGAGAGAGACAGCAGCGACCCCCCCCCCACAAAAAAAAATGCTAGCCATTGTTTCCACAGACATGAACAGCTCAGAACCAGAGTCCCTCATATAGGCATCAATTATAGAACGACACATGGCTTCAGAGGTCTACTAGCATGAAGCTACACAGCAGCACAGCAAAGCCATCATAACTAATACAGCACCAGTAATGAAAAGCTATTAGTGGAGTAATGAACGTAGGTGTGTTAATACTAAGCTTCATGAACAGTGTTTAGCTTAAAGAGTATTAGAGCAGCTCTGAGGGGTCAGGAATGATGAATAGTAGGATTATTAAACAACACATTGCTAAACTCAGACCGGACTCTCAGTCTCATTAGAGCAACGTACCACCTGTTTGGCCACTCCTTATACTGAAGACTAAACAGGAAATAATTTAAACACAAAGTGAGGATCGTTCGAAAGGAGCAGGCTTAACAACTTCTGCTATTGCACAGGCTTAATCTTTGGCCTAAATTATCTGGCTAAATCCTGCTTTGCGAAACAGCTCAATGCCTTCGATCAGCATTTACTTTAGGTGCTCTCATTAAAAGCACTTTAAAGAGGAAACACCACCAATTAAAAAAAAAAGTAAACAGTCATTCAGACTGGCACGATGTGAAAGGTTTCCTTCTAAAGAATCTTGACGAGTCAAAAGTGGTGGTGACAGGAACCAGATGTGTGCAAAACAGTCCCCAAAGAAAACTTCTCTCAGATTATTTTACCACCATACCAAATAATATTTCATACAAAAACTCATGGAGGTTCACTGGTGGCTTTGGATAATAAATAAAATGTTTATATTTGTCAAATTTTATCCATGATGACCTCTGGTTCCCATCACTAACGCTGTAAAGCAATCTGAGTTTGTTCATTGAAGTATTTCACATAAATTGAGAGTGAGCGTTCCCCCTTCAGGTCTATACAGGGGAGTGCACTCACTACAACGCGCAGGCTGCAGTACAAACAGCAACAACAGATTTTGATTTGCGTGAAAACGAAAACAAACAAAAGCCCACAGTTGCGACGGCGAGCATGAAGAGTAAATTTGCCTGAACTTAATTTGTTTAGTGGCCAACACAGGTGGACTGTGCAATAACATTTTCACACATATATGATGTGAATTAATCTCTGTGTAAAAAGAATCCTTTCAGATAAACAGTATGAAAATAGAAAACCGTAATAAGGAGGGAAAAGTGAGCAGGCTAGTGAAGTAAACCCACTGAACACTTAATGAACAGCTAATGAAGTGGATTATTACTGTGAAGCCCTGTTTCTCCCTGTGTGCAGTGGAGGCCTTTTGTGCGTTTAGACAGAGAGAGAGAGGCAGGATGGGTAGGTTGGAAGCAGAAATTGGAAAGTTAGAGGAGAGAATCGGGTGGTGGGCGAGGTCCAATAACCCAGACGCTACAGTGGTGGGGGCAAGGGGCGGGGCTACAGTCTTTTTCTTTCTCCATACGACGCTGAATGGAAGAGTGGTAGAAAAATTCATCTTAACGTGGTTGAAAGAGCACCTGTAAATCGTAAACAATCATCAGACGTGTTTATAAAAAGAGCCCTCAACACTCCAGCAGGTGAGGGTGGGGGTGAACCCCACCTTCCCTGGCTGCTCCGCAGGGCGCCTGTGCCCGCCGTGTGCCCACCTGTCCGTGCACTCCAACAGCGCTGCGGTTCCTCCGGGCTAGTTCAGCGTTCCCCGGCAGTTCTCCGCCCCACACAGGCAGGGAATCTTCTCGTCCTCGATGGGGAATTTATAATCGTACGTTATCTCCTCATTCACATTAATCGGCTGTCGGGAGTAGATAACAATCTTCTTCTGTGACTCCACAGTGATGACCTTGGCATAGCAGTTCGGCTGAGAGAAACACAAACAACCATGTAATGAATAATTAAGCCTGAAAATATCCCTGTAAATAAATGCATTCTAACATGTATGATACCTCAACTCCTGACCTTTAGGTTAATTTCATTTAAAATGAAATAAAACAAATGTATTCTGCTTATTTCTGCCACTTTTCACATGTGACATGGACTCATTTCTCAGGTGCAATCCAGAAGTCAACACAGCATAGTACTAAAATATTTTGGGTAGTAAAATAATATTGAGTTGTATACAGAGGCCCACACATTATTTAACTACTAAGCCTCCTACAAAACACTACATTCTTCACACATTGTTGATATTCTAAGAAAACCTCTCCAAAGCAGTAACTTTACAGGAGTTTTCTTCTTGCTTTTTCAAAGCAAATTTGGAGCATTTCCATTGGTCCATTCATTATGACGGTTTCACACAGTGAAAAGCTGCTGCGCTTGAATATTGCGGAAAAGTAAAAATCATAAAAAACATTTATGTGGTTGTACAAAACAGCACTATCTAGTTTCTTAGATCAGATTGAGGTTGTTATTGTATTTCCAGAGAGTTTGTCAGTGCACGTACACCCCAAGTCTGATTTATTTAGCCTTTCTCAGTCTGTGCATGTGGGAAAACAGTACTGTCTCAGTAAAAGTAAGCAATGTTGTGAGATGGCACCAAATCACTGCTGAATTGACGCTGCAACCAACTGCATGCTAAAAATGTAAAGATGTTTTATATTTTAGACAATGTATATTTATAAAGGGGCTCCTAGTTTACAAGAATGCCACAGCATGATGTTTGAGTTTAACGTTACATAGACCTGAAATTTTCCACTATTTGATACAGACCAAATCTGGCATTCGCAAGTTATCAGATTACTAAGTGCATGTGAACACACTCATTGGGTGCATCAGAAATCGCCTACTTCATACTACTCAGCGGGCGAACTCAGTAGGTGAATACTACTCTGTAGGCATCGAGTAGTAGGTGAACACTACCCGGACGACCTACTGAACTGGCAGCCTTTTTTATGTATGTGACCCCAGCACATTGTGCTATCCCATGATTTACCAGGAGCCATGGATGAATACAAAGCGGAGGAAAAATAACGGTGAAAAGCGGTACGTCGGCTGTGTGTACGTAGCCCTACTTCTGAGGTAAAAAACTAAATTCCTCCTGATTATCTTCTCCGAACTACAGCTCAACACTGTGTGAGCAAATATTCAGACAAAAACCATAACAGTATCACAAGTAGCATTTAAATCTGTCAGTAAACAGGGCTTTTAAGTGAATAGCCAGACTTTTACGCTGGTGGTCTGACATCTTGCGTCACAAGACGTTGGTAAGATGGCGGATGTAGTGTGTCTGAGATTGTACGTATTCTAAAACTCACCTACTAAATTTACCTACTAGTTTGCCAATCGAGGAGGCTCTAATCTAGTACCTACTGATTAGCAGGCTATTTCAGACGAAACCGGAGTTACTCCAATAGGTCTCCAACAACAGTCATTAACCAGTCACAGGAGTTCTCTTTTTCTATTTTTCCCTCTATCTTCACTCTTCTTTAATATTAAATGTTATTTTCTATTTATATTGCTCTTGTACTGTTGTTTTGCTATAGAGTGCCAAATCATCAAGTCTTGGTTTGTCTTATTATTAGTTGTTATAATGAAAGGTTGGACAGTGTAATGGAGAACCTGCTTGTCCTACACACTAGTGTAACAGGAAACCCAACATCCAGACACAAATTAGAAACAACTCTATAAGATATCAAAATCCAAACCTCCAGCATTACATTCACCTGCCACTGAGAAGTTATTATGAAGTATAATCTCCTGAAGGAGAGACTCTCCACACTGGCTCTACTTTTTCAGAATGATAAGTAGGGAAGGATCAGTAAGATGAATAGGTTATGAATTTCAGTGCCAGTGCTGGTGTGCTGAACTCTTACATTGCAGCTGTGGTTGATGAATCGAGCGAAGTTTCCACACTTGGTGGCGTCGATAATGGTGTCGTGATCCACACGGAACATGTAGCTGCTCCCAATTCCCTCCTCCTCGTATCGCTTCTCTCTCATATCAGCGATCACCTGCGTGACACGGAGACAAACACAAACTCAGTTACCTTACAGGTCAGAACCGTGCAGCTCTCATGCTTCAAGTGGTCAGAAACCCCACAGAGAAGATGCAATTTGGGTGGCATTTTAATTTTATTTTTACAAACGCAAACAAACCAGAGTGAAACAATAAACCAAGTTAAACAGTCTGAGATCGTTACCTGTCGGATATTCTGACCCACATATTCAATAACCATCTCATCAGCAGCGATCGGCTCCATGGCGAAAAGACCCCAGTCGTGGATGTGACTCTTACAGAATCGGATCTTCTTCTTACGGAACTAAACAGATACACACACAAACAGAGATACTGTTAATTCTGAAGAGAGCTGCAGTTACAGCAGCAACAACACAACATACTGAGCTATAAAGCTATAGAGGTCTACAGAATTTTGCCTAAAATACGCCAATTACATACAATATACATACAGTTTTTAAGTCAATGTACAGTACAATACTGTATGAAAGTTTGGAACCACTCTCCATATTAACAACTGTTATTTTATTTATTGTATATACTTAAAACAACAACAACTTTTTATATTTTATTTATAGACTTAATGTTGATTCTAACAATCACTGTAGATTTAACGTTAATTCTTTATTCAATATTTCGGTAATTCCGTGAACAAGAGGTAAATGAGTATTTGTTTTGGGATGTAATCTCTGTAATCACAATTCAAATATGATTATGTTGAATATTAATTGCATTACCACTTCATTCTTGATGTTCTACAGCTTTTACGGTTGATACATTTATCAGCAAAGCAGATTTAATATTACCAAATACACAGATTCCTAACTAGATATAAACTGCAGACTGTTGTTAAGCAGCAAGAAAATAAATGGCGCTGATCAGACGCAGTGAACTGTGGGTGAAGAAGTGTGCATTTGGGTTATGGCTTTATTTTCTTCTTTGATTTGTAATTGCGCTCCTACTCCATTCATTGTATCTGTTCAATCAAACAATAATAACTGTTCTGTGTATGGCACTCTTCTGCAAATAAAATAAAAATGGCTGTACAAATGTATTATTATAATTAATTTTATAATTATTATTAGACTATTATTATTATTACTACAATTACTATCATTATTAGACATTTGTATCATTATGATGGTGAATAAAGTGTTGAGTGCTCTCACTTTAAGCTGGTTGAATTTGAGCAGGTCGCTGTCACAGCTGAAGGAGGACAGCAGGCGGCGCTGTTCTGACCGTCTCTCTGATCCGGCTCTGGTGGAGGCATGCGGCTGAGCGGGAATGCTTCTTCCCTTTAAACAAACACAAACAAATATTTACATATAAACCCTTTAGCAGAGTGAGACACTGAACAGCTCAACTCATTAGCTAAAACGTACTGCAGCACTGAATATCACCTACTGATACACTGTTATCTATAAAAAGGAACCACAGTGCAAATTAAATTCATGTTTTAACCTGACATGCTTCATTGTACATACATTTTCCCCCAAAATATCACTGTTTGATTTCACTGACATCACCATATCACCCCACACAGACCAGCAGGCTTTGTTCAGTGTGACAGTTCAGAGACTTTGTCATGTTTAGGCAGCAGTTTGAGTAACTGGTATCACTTTCAAAGCCTTGTGTTCACTTTTATCCAGTGTTATTTGTACTTCAACTGCAAGACAACCTCATAATTCAGAGGATCCCGTGACATCTGGAGGAGAATGTACACAAATCCATACATACCTGCTTTGGAACATCTTTGTTTACCACAGAGTAAAAATGAGCTCCCAATACGTTCATGATATCAGCTCTAGAACGTGGTCCTGGTATAACGTTGGCCTGTCAGCCTGGTTAGTGTATGGATAAACAGTGTAAGACTGAGGTTTGGCGTACCTGTGTGTCCTTGTCGGGCTCGTCGAACTGCAGCCGTGTGCTGTTCAGGTACTTCACTTTGTCCTTCTTATCGATTTTGTAGTAGCCCTCGCTGCGGGCACAGCCGGTCACATGATCCCGCATGCCATCCTCACGCCTCTTCTTCTTTATCCCGGGCAGGCTGCCCCCACAGGTGGGTGCAGGGGAGTTAAGGGAAACATGCACCCACGCATACAACAGTAAATATAATGGTGACCGGTCTAATGGAGAACTTCCTACTCCAATCCTACCGTCTTCCTGTTCTGTGGATCATGATGGTTACCTGCTCTAACACACTGGATCCATCTAAGCTGCTCAATTTACAGACGTCTGTTCTCTGTAGAGCATCTGAAGCAGATTTTTACTAAAAACAACAGCAGCAGTATGGAATTCCATCAAGGCACTAAAACATGCGAACAACAGTAAGCATAAATCATTTATCCATAACATAAAACTTTAACATGTTCTGTTTGTCAGAAACGTAATCCAGATTTTATTAGCACTGTTTAGTCAGAACTCATAAATCGTTGACAGAGATAAACGTTATTTGTAGCTGTAGATGGCAGCAGTAAAGGATATGAGGGTGCTGGACCCACAGGGTGTCGTTGAGCCAGTCATTGCCGTTGTCCTGCTGCAGCAGTTTGTCGTAGGTGATCTTCAGGTAGCGAATGTCCTCCTCATCGATGCCTTCGTTCCAAATGTCGTAGAGGATGGTCATTTCCTCAAAATCTGAGCGGGGCAGGTAGCTGGGCCGTTGCGGTGAGGCAGCCGGGGAGTGCATGGAGAGCAGGAGCTCCTCCCAGCTGCGCCGCTGACGGCGGGTCTTTTGTATTGGTTCTTCAAATAGCAGGTCATCGTGGACCCCTGGGCTCGGCGGAAGAAGTGTCTGACCAACGGCGTCCAGATCGTCGTCCTCCGGCTCTGGCTCTGGTGGCCGGGTCTCTGCATCCAGCCTCGCAATGGTGTCAGTGGGCCGGTCGGGGAACAGGTCCCTTACTGCAGGCTCTGGGGGCAACAAGGGCAGCGTGGGGGTCACAGGTGGAGGCTCTGGAGGAACATCTTCAGGACTGAGAGCTGCCAATGGCTTTTTAGCTTTTGGCCGTCCCGGTTTCTTCTTGCTTGGAGTGACATCTAGGGGCACAGGAAGCTCTATCAGTGGGACAGGCTCATCAGGGAGCACACTAGGTGTGGAACCTTCTATAGAGGTGGGTAGCGAGGTTTGGGGGGCCTTGGGAAGCTCCTGGGGGGAAGCAGCAGCAGCAGCAGGGAGCGGGGGGGAAGTGGCAGTGCTAGCTAGGTTAGTGCTCAGCGGCGGCTCTTTAAACACCGGCTCTTTAAACACAGGCTTCTCTTCCAGACTCTCAGACGAGGCCTTCCTGTGTGGAGGGCCGGCAGGGGCAGCAGGGTCAGGAAACACAGGGGCAAAAGTCAGGTCCCTGCCCGGCGTCCGGGGGATGCCCGCACTGAGGACGGGGGACTGGGCAGGATAAGAGAAAGGGCTGCCAGGGATGTGAGGGGAGCTGAGAGCCAAGCTGAGTGCCAAGCTGTTACCTGTGAGGGGGGCGTCTCCGCCGGGTGTTTCGGGGGCCGTCTCGGTGCTCTGAGTCTTTTGCAGGTCACGCCCCGGCGTGCGTGGGACCTCCTCGTCTGTCTGCAGGCGTGGCCGGCTACAGGAGTCGGGAGGCGGGGGCAAGAGGGCATGGCCAGGGGGCAGAGGAAGGTGGACAGACTGACCTGAGGACGAGATCTGGCTGCTGGTGTCCAGCTCCGAGGGGACGGGCCCGTCACGCCCAGGGGTCCGCGGGACCTCCTCCTCAGACTGGCTCTTGGGCCGGACATCCAGGTCACTGTCAGCTAGGGAACCCGTTGGGGTGGGGGGCCGCAGAGCACCCACATCCTCCAGAGGCAACTCCACCTTTGGGACGTCTACATCTATGTCCGGTTCTTCCACTTAAAAAAAAGAAAGAAAAAAAAAAGAAATATTAGCACAACTTGAACAAATTAGGGATCAATAAAGGATAAAATTAACCCTAAGAATAACATTTTAATGAATTTAATGTCCATAATTAAGCCCTAATAAAGCTAAAGTCCGGAGTGAAGCTCTAATATAGGTAATACCCAGAATGCCTTATTATGTTGAATCAATATAAATTGATATACATTTGACTATACTCATATAAATCATAATCTTAATACCTGGCAGTCCTTTCGGTGATGGAGGTCGAAGGTCATCCAGAGCTGCTCTGACTGACCGTGCAGCCTCTTCTGCCTCCAACTGGCCAGACTCACACTCCTCCTCCAGTGGGGGCGCTGGAGGGGTTCCAGAGACTTTTACTTCAGACTCTTCCTCCTCCTCCTCATCAGATGATGTTGAGGACGAAGATGAGGAAGATGAGGACGTCCGTGCTTCTGCCGCCTCATCCATCTCCATGGCAACCTCCTGCTCCTCCACCTTCTCCTCACACTCCTCCTCTGAACTGGAGTCGTACTCAGACGAGCTCTCTGATGCTGAGGAGTCTGATTCGGATTTAGAGGAGGAAGAACTGCCCACCTCTGAGTAGACAGTAGAGATGAAAGGTGTAATACTGTTATCACATTTAGCAGAAGCATAACTACACCCGCATTAATGATCTCAGTTATTACCGTCATCGGACGAGTCAGATGAAGAACTGGCTTCAGACTCGCTCTCCTCTTCCTCATCATCTTCATCTGCCTCCTGAAGAAGCCAATACAGAAATAAGACAAGCTCATGCTTAGCTGAATAACTCGTAACTCTTAATTGCTTCCATGCTAAAAACGAGTTAATTAGAAAATTAATTAATGCCATTTTTTGGTCTTAATTGTCTAATGTTGTTTAGTCTGGCGCCATCTGCTGGCAGCTCCGCTACAGACTCTTTTTAACTACTTTATCTACTCACTGACATCTGTTCCAATAAGGATATACAGCATAGTTAACATACCTTAGCCTGAAATTACATTTAAATCTGTTTACTGAGGCAGAAAGTGATCGTTTGTATTCAATAAATCCAATTAAATATCTAATAAAAGCCTTGTGATTACTTGGTGAATGAAATTATCCTAATCTCAATCCTAACCCAATATATCTCCTATTTGTCATTAAGAAGACATAAGAATTAAAAGATAATATATTTGTTTAGTCCATTTTTATTTAATCTACACAAATACTGAGTACTGTGGAAAAGTCATCTAAGAAATGATCCACAAAACTGATAGTCTGGGCAGCAAGCATTTATTTGCCTACAGAAACTCTGCAATAAAACAAATAAACAAATGATTAACAAAGTGCTACAGCAAGAAAGCCCATTATTTGCAGTTATTATCCAAGATAGTGGCTGGAGCTGCACTTGAGGAGCAAAAGCGTGTGTTCTTCTATACAACACATTCATAGATACCCTCGTTCAACCCTCCGTTGTAGGGCAATCCTTTCAAATATGGACCTACATCCCCTCAAAAAAACTAGCTTGCCTAAATAAATGCATCCTTAACCAGAAAACACCTTTAATTAACACACATCATACATAAAATCTTACTTTGCAATGTTTATTGAGCAGTTAACAACAAGGCATTGCTACTGGAGCTAATGAGTGCACTTCAAATTCTACTTCACTATGTTTTTTGCAGACACATCAAATAAAATTCAAGGCAATAAAAAGGGTTTTCTGCCTTGCAGTGTTCTGCGTGCTCCTTCATTACCTGGTTCAAATTTGTTCTCACCTTGCCTGACGAATGCCTCTCTGATGTTTCTCCATCAGGTTCCTCCTCTCGATCGGACAGAGATGACTCCTCCCTACCGGATGTTTCCTCCTCATCCTCCTCCTCCTCCTCTCCTTCACTGTCCAACTCCACCGGTCTGGCGTGCCGTCGCTTAGCAGAGAGGTTGTCGGGGTCCAGTCTAGTGCCATCTGCTGGTAACTCTGCTCGCTCCGACTCTGAATAAAGACAGACTTGGTTTAACTACAGGCTCAGAAACTTTAACCAAGACCTGTGGAGTCTGAATATCATTATAAAGATCTCCAGCAGGAAGGTAATGAAGAAGCTTTATCTGACCTTCATCCTCCAGTTCATCGTCTACAGGAGTTGACGGGCGAGCTCGTTTGTTCTCTGCAGTGGCTGCGGGGTCAGGAGGCTCTTTCCGCTTCACCTGGGAATATCATCATAATCATCAGTGAGTTTTACATGCCTAAAGCAGACAGTAAGCTCAGATTTGGAGATGAAGGCTAGTACCTTAAATGAAGGCAGGCGGATGGCGCCGCGGAGCCCAATGCCCAGGCCCATGCCTTCATAGCCCAGACCCTCTCCCTTACTCCAGTTTTCTAGCAGACTGGATGATAACGTCTCCTTTGGCTTAGTTCGCTCCTTCTCCTCCTCTTTACCCTCACCAGGTTTTACTGGAGTGGAGGTAGCCTAAAGATAAACAAATAATTTACAATTAAACAATGTTATAATAATGTTATTTCATAGTTTTCATTGTACACACCATACAGCCAAATGTAAGTGGAACATCTGGTAGTGTTTGTTTTTTCAGCAAGCATATACAACATTTATATAGTGCATGCTTACACAGTATACAGAGTATTAAGAGCTAATATAAAGGGAGCAACAAATTGGATCTAGTGCAACACAATATGGCAAATACTGAATAAAAACTATTGCATTCAAGGTTTTTGAGATATATATATACACATATACACACATACATACATACATACATACACACACACACACACACACACACACACACATCACCTTTGCAGAGCGCTCCTTCTTCTCCCACCATTCATCAAAGGCCCTGAATGCCACCACCTCCACCATCTTTCGGTTAAGGTCTCGTTTCATGATGGCCTTCAGTTCTTTGACGATGACCATCAGGACTCCGTCCACCGTCGCTTTATGGGGGTCCTCCTTCTGCGTCTCATAGCCAGGAGGGGGCACAGTGGGGTTAAACTTGGGCATGCTGGGTAAAGCCCAGTGCTGTCCATGCCCCACTGCGCCCGAAGGGGTGCCCACCACAGACAAAGGCTGGTAGGGACCTCCGAACTGTAACGTCCCGGCGGCTGCACCTGCTGCAGCAGTGTAGTGGGGGTACGGGTAGGGGCGATGGCTTTGCGCCATTCGGCTCAGCATCTGCGTCTGCATCTGGAAGGACATGTGGACGGTGCCCCACTGTGGAAGGCAGTTCATCAGGTCCACCGGCACCATAGGCACCATGCCCGGCGGGTATGGATGCAGGGGGTGCAGCAGTGGGTGGGCAGTCAGGTGAGGATGGGGCGGAGCTGGCACGGTGGAGTGGGGGGGTAAATGGTGGGGGATATATGCAGCTTGAGGATGGTGGGGCAGAGGGGGGAACCCAGGAGGAGGCATGCCGATGGCCTGCGCTGCCAACGGAGACAAAGCGGAGTTCACCACGATGCCCTTCGCGCAGTCGCTGCCAGAGATCGGAGTGCCTGGCATTTCATCATCAGAGATCTCCATATCCTCCCCCGATGACTGGACACCCTGAGACAAGAGTAAACGTAAGTAAAGGTTAAAATACAAATAACTGCAGGTGTGGAGGAAACATGGGAGTAGGTGTGGAGTAAGCAGAAGAAGCAGTTAGAAGCAGAAGTTTGCTCACACCTTCAAATGATGTTTTGCTCATTTTCGAATGTTAACAGAAGCAGCTACAAGGAATTTGAATTCATAATTAAGAGTTATTTGCTGAATTTAACATACTGGAAGAAAACCACAATAAAATGTGCTGTGTTTAAAGGTGCAGTCATAGAATGAGAGTGGAGTTAAGCAGCAGACAATTCCAGTTCTCACTGAAAAGTCCTTTACGCCAGGTTTTCTGGTTCCTGCTCCGTGCTGCGCCTCACTCACACATCAGAGAAACCACGTTGCTCTGCGTCCATTCGTAATTATATAATTTACAGTTGTTATTAAATAAATATTTTTGAAGAAAATCCCAGTCAATCCTGTAGAAAACTACCGATAATAAATAAGCGCACAAACTTTTAATACAATCTTTATTATTATAATTTGTGTGGCTAAACAGACAACACAAACAGAAAACGATTAGAACTTTGCTGGCATATGTAGGTCTGCTGAAAAGCTCAACAGCACAAACACTGTTTATCAACAACTGCCACGCATTAATCATGTCACATGGAGATAGCCAGTGTGGAGAAAAAGGCCACATTGTTTGTAGGATGGAGTGAATCTGGAGCGATCTACTCCCATTCGCTCACATGGTAACAGTCAGTGGTAAAGGTATTGTTGTGGCAATAAAGAAAGTAAAGGACTTCACTAAATATTAACAAGTACTGGAAGCTCATGTCCCACAGTCAGCAAAAAAAAAGACATTAAAGCACAATGACCCAAAACAGGGATGTAAGGGAATATTGAAATATTAAATATCGGGATATTATGTTTGGTGATACTGTATCGACTCTCAAAAACACAGTATCAATACACAGATTCATAGTAGACAGTGAATCATTGTGTGTCTTTTTTTTTTTTTTTTTTAAACTCTGACCACTAGATGGCAGTGTTGTAATCCATTTTCAGCTCCACTCCAACATTAACAAGCAGCACAAGGGCGCAATGCTATTGTAAGTATTGACAAACCTGTTCATATATTGGTGTGTTTTAATAGTAGGATTTAAAAAATCTCAATATAATAACTTTGCTTGCAGTATCGAAATATATTGTGATATACTGAATCATGACCGCTGTATCATGATATGTATTGTATCGCCAGGTTCTTGCCAATACACAGCCCTATAAAACACACATTAAAATCAGCCATGAACTAATTTAAGAGCTGAAAGATTAAGCTTACACAGTGGCTTTGACCACCCCGACTGGAACAACCTTAAATAACGGAGATTAGATATTTAACATTCTATAAATGGCTAACAACTAATGAATATTTATAAAGCAGAAGCATTTTGCAATAAAAAAAAAGACTGAAATTCCTGAACAGTCATAAATAACAGTGATTAATGCTTTAATAGTTTTGTTAATCACAGGCCTAAAGTGGCTGAAGGGGCTAATTAGCCTCCTAGCCTAATAGCTATATTTACTGCTACACTGGTTGTACTGTATAAACCAACACTGCACCCACATTTACACAAATCCTTACAGTTGCACGTGATTACATGTAGAGTCGAGCAAAGAAACAGTTTCTGAAAACATAACACAAACAAAACAAACCCTCATTCTGCTAGCATATATGCTAAAAACATTAGAATCAGTTACACAGCTAACAAGTAAACACATTCCTCAGCGCTGTTTATAAACATGTTACAATGTTTGTTTTTTATATGCTGTAAGGAAAACAATTACTTTTCATCTAGATGCTTACTTTTATTTACATTTAGTCACCTTAACCCAACACACCCAATAATTGTGATTAGGTGATCATGTCGCAAATGCGATAGGTTTAGTACCAAAACAAGAACAGAACAAATTAAACATCTGAAGGCCAAATGAGTTCTTTCTAAGCACTGACTGGAAGTGGGCCAAACATATGCAGATGTTTTATGTTTATTTTTTTTCTCAATGCGTTTAATTCAGCAAATAAATATTAATTTTGCATTAAAATCTCCTTCTATTCTTTTATGCAGTTAGTGGTGCTAACTTTCACTCGCCAAGTGACATGACCAATGGTGCACAAACTGTAGGTGCAGGTTTGGTCAGTAGGAGCTGAAATGCGGCCGTTCCGGCTGTGCAGAAGCAGGAAGTTGAGGTGCTGTGGTCTCAGTCTGTGGACTTTTCATTGTTTTTTTGTTCATGGAGCGAGAAAGAGGAAGTAAAAGTGCTCAGAGCTCTGCCAATCAACTCAGAGCTCACGTGCAATTCAGTTACAAACAATGTATACTTATAATACTGCCAGTTTTAAGGGGAACTTCACTAAAGTTTTTTTAAATTGTGGAATAATTAAATGATGTAATGCACTGTTCTAAAAAAACTTAATAAATCAGAAGGGTTTACACTGGTTGGGACACAAACCAGACATGGTCCTCTAAAAGCTCCCTGACAGTAAGTTATTACTTTAAATGGTTATTAATATGCATTCTTCGACAATAGTTACATGTTTTTTTTAAACATATAACTGCAAAACATTAAAATACATTTATGGTGGCCATTTGCTTACCACTATTTTACCATCATTTTATACATTGCACATAAAAACTGAAAAGACATGTGTAGGTTTACTGGTGGTACTGGACAGTAGACAAAATAGTTATATTTGTGTTGTAGAAATGGCGACCCCTGGTTTCTATCACAACCACTGTAATAAACCATATGCAATGAATCATTTCACACAAAACCAATCTGAATGACTGTTTACATCTTACTGAATAACAGAGGGACTTTGGAAAGTTGGTGAAATTGCCCTTTCAGTGCACCGGCGTTTTACTGTGATTATTTTTACTGTGATTATTTTTACTGCAGCAGTTGTGATAGTACAGGGTGAGTAAAGGGCATGTGGCATGGAGATGTCTCTGGAGAGAAGAGGAAACCCTCAGCTGTTCAGTTTTTGTTTTCATTTCATTGTGCACTGACGAGTGTAAGTTTTAAATGAAGAAGCACAGAAATTCAATACAGTACGGCTACAGGCCTGCAACAAACAACGCTACAGCACGGCTACAGGCCTGCAACAAACAACGCTACAGCACGGCTACAGGCCTGCAACAAACAACGCTACAGCACGGCTACAGGCCTGCAACAAACAACGCTACAGCACGGCTACAGGCCTGCAACAAACAACGCTACAGCACGGCTACAGGCCTGCAACAAACAACGCTACAGCACGGCTACAGGCCTGCAACAAACAACACTACAGCGCGGCTACAGGCCTGTAACAAACAACGCTACAGCGCGGCTACAGGCCTGTAACAAACAACGCTACAGCGCGGCTACAGGCCTGTAACAAACAACACTACAGCGCGGCTACAGGCCTGTAACAAACAACGCTACAGCGCGGCTACAGGCCTGTAACAAACAACACTACAGCGCGGCTACAGGCCTGTAACAAACAACGCTACAGCGCGGCTACAGTACTGCAACAAACAACGCTACAGCACGGCTACAGGCCTGTAACAAACAACGCTACAGCAGGGCTACAGGCCTGTAACAAACAACGCTACAGCACGGCTACAGTACTGCAACAAACAACGCTACAGCACGGCTACAGTACTGCAACAAACAACGCTACAGCACGGCTACAGGCCTGCAACAAACAACGCTACAGCGTGGCTACAGGCCTGCAACAAACAACGCTACAGCACGGCTACAGGTCTGCAACAAACAACGCTACAGCACGGCTACAGTACTGCAACAAACAACGCTACAGCACGGCTACAGGCCTGCAACAAACAACGCTACAGCACGGCTACAGTACTGCAACAAACAACGCTACAGCGCGGCTACAGGCCTGCAACAAACAACGCTACAGCGCGGCTACAGGCCTGCAACAAACAACGCTACAGCACGGCTACAGGCCTGCAACAAACAACGCTACAGCGTGGCTACAGGCCTGCAACAAACAACGCTACAGCACGGCTACAGGTCTGCAACAAACAACGCTACAGCACGGCTACAGTACTGCAACAAACAACGCTACAGCACGGCTACAGGCCTGCAACAAACAACGCTACAGCACGGCTACAGTACTGCAACAAACAACGCTACAGCGCGGCTACAGGCCTGCAACAAACAACGCTACAGCGCGGCTACAGGCCTGCAACAAACAACGCTACAGCGCGGCTACAGGCCTGCAACAAACAACGCTACAGCACGGCTACAGTACTGCAACAAACAACGCTACAGCGTGGCTACAGTACTGCAACAAACAACGCTACAGCACGGCTACAGGCCTGCAACAAACAACGCTACAGCACGGCTACAGTACTGCAACAAACAACGCTACAGCGCGGCTACAGGCCTGCAACAAACAACGCTACAGCGCGGCTACAGGCCTGCAACAAACAACGCTACAGCGCGGCTACAGGCCTGCAACAAACAACGCTACAGCACGGCTACAGTACTGCAACAAACAACGCTACAGCACGGCTACAGGCCTGTAACAAACAACGCTACAGCACGGCTACAGTACTGCAACAAACAACGCTACAGCACGGCTACAGTACTGCAACAAACAACCCTACAGCACGGCTACAGTACTGCAACAAACAACGCTACAGCGTGGCTACAGGCCTGCAACAAACAACGCTACAGCACGGCTACAGGCCTGCAACAAACAACGCTACAGCACGGCTACAGGCCTGCAACAAACAACCCTACAGCACGGCTACAGTACTGCAACAAACAACGCTACAGCACGGCTACAGGCCTGTAACAAACAACGCTACAGCACGGTTACAGACCTGTAACAAACAACGCTACAGCACGGCTACAGGCCTGTAACAAGCAACGCTACAGCACGGTTACAGACCTGTAACAAACAACGCTACAGCACAGTTACAGACCTGTAACAAACAACGCTACAGCACGGCTACAGGCCTGCAACAAACAGCGCTACAGCACGGTTACAGGCCTGTAATAAACAACGCTACAGCACGGCTACAGGCCTGCAACAAACAACGCTACAGCACGGTTACAGGCCTGCAACAAACACACTACAGCACGGCTACAGTACTGCAACAAACAACGCTACAGCACAACTACAGGCCTGTAACAAACACACTACAGCAGGGCTACAGGCCTGTAACAAACAACGCTACAGCACGGCTACAGGCCTGCAACAAACAACGCTACAGCACGGCTACAGGCCTGCAACAAACAACGCTACAGCACGGTTATAGGCCTGCAACAAACAACGCTACAGCACAGCTACAGTACTGCAACAAACACACTACAGCACGGTTACACGCCTGTAACAAACAACGCTACAGCACGGCTACAGGCCTGTAACAAACAACGCTACAGCACTGCTACAGGCCTGCAACAAACAACGCTACAGCACGGTTACAGGCCTGCAACAAACAACGCTACAGCACAGCTACAGTACTGCAACAAACACACTACAGCACGGTTACACGCCTGTAACAAACAACGCTACAGCACGGCTACAGGCCTGTAACAAACAACGCTACAGCACTGCTACAGGCCTGCAACAAACAACGCTACAGCACGGTTACAGGCCTGCAACAAACAACGCTACAGCACGGCTACATGCCTGCAACAAACAACGCTACGGCACGGCTACAGGCCTGCAACAAACAACGCTACAGCACGGCTACAGGCCTGTAACAAACAACGCTACAGCACTGCTACAGGCCTGCAACAAACAACGCTACAGCACGGTTACAGGCCTGCAACAAACAACGCTACAGCACGGCTACAGGCCTGCAACAAACAACGCTACAGCACGGCTACAGGCCTGTAACAAACACACTACAGCGCGGTTACACGCCTGTAACAAACAACGCTACAGCACGGTTACAGGCCTGCAACAAACAACGCTACAGCACGGCTACAGGCCTGTAACAAACACACTACAGCGCGGTTACACGCCTGTAACAAACAACGCTACAGCACGGTTACAGTACTGCAACAAACAACGCTACAGCACGGCTACAGTACTGCAACAAACAACGCTACAGCACGGCTACAGTACTGCAACAAACAACGCTACAGCACGGCTACAGTACTGCAACAAACAACGCTACAGCACGGCTACAGGCCTGTAACAAACAACGCTACAGCACGGCTACAGGCCTGCAACAAACAACGCTACAGCATGGCTACAGTACTGCAACAAACATCATGTAATAACAGTATCGCACAGCTTAGCCCTCATAAACTAAAACAACTACTGCACTGCATCTAAAACTTCATACATAAACAGTTCTGACTAGATTATTAAACACTAATAGTACTATAATCCTAATGCGTGAAATGTTACAGTAAATAATAAAAAGTGGTGGATATATACACACATATGACACTGTGATGCCTAATGTTGTATACATTTTAACCAATTCACCTTAAACGATCCTTAATCACAAAACACTTTAAACATTCAAGATGTTTAATGGACAGCTAACAAACAACACAACTTCTGGACTGTTGAACTTGGCTAATGCTGTGTCCCAAACCAAACAATTCCTTACGTTCACCTATTACAGCAATGAGTGCAGTGCTAATGGTATATGGTGCTATTTTTAGCATACCATTTAGGGTGGTAGTATGCAGTTTGGACCACAACAATAATAATGCCGCAGGAAATTTTTAGCTATTTACTTTTGACTTGTAATCACTACACCAAACAAATGAAATGGAATGTACAAGTTAAATATAAAACTGTCAAACCGATCAGTTATTTCACTTTAAAACTTTTGTTTTTCGCAGTGTCCTGGTGGAAGTGTTTTACTGCCTGTTTTGTTCTGTCATCCACTGGCACTGCGCCGCTGAGTGGCCTACTAAAATGTGCTACTTCTTGCTCAAGTTAGGATATTCAGACACCCTTTACCTTGTGTGAAAATCTGACAACGAACATACTAACAGAAACAATCCAACACTGGAATAAAATCTTTTTACTCTGACTTCCATTATAACTGCTGCTGTTTCTGACTGTGATAATATACTTCATACTTGCTGCAGGACGAAATCTTTGCGTCTCCCGTTCTGTCATTTTCCATATTATTTATTTATTTATTTATTTATTTTTGTTATTTGTACATAATTTGAAAGCTCAATCCTTTACTTTGGGTCAGAACGTTGAGATGAACGACAATCACAGAAACAGTCTAAAATGGCTTTGAATTAAATCTTAAAGAGTAAAGTAACCAAAGGTATTGCTCTAAGACTGTTTTAACAGTGACAGCATTGTAAGCATATTAATATTTGTAAGCAAGATAATTATTTTACTCAATAAAAATATCATTTTCTGAAGTGCGCTTTCACCACAATCACAGAATTTTTTAACCCTGCTGTGTCTTTACAGGAGCAGTGACGTTAATAATGTTAGAATTGCTACGAGTGGTATATAGTGTGATATCAATGAATTAGAGAGTTTGTTCAAGGTTTACAAACTGAAATATTTCTAACAGCAGATTTCACAACTTCCTGCAGTGACGGCTGAACTAAGACAGGGGCCCCTCGCTTAGCGCTTAGAATGTGCGGTCAGATACAAAAACTGCACCCCCACCCCTCCAACCCCCCTGCACCCACCACCACACTCCGATTCACCATCCATTATTTACACTTAAAAAAAAAAAGAAAAAAAAGGAACCTGTAAGAGTAACTCTATTGAGCAACACTATTTCTATTACTACGACCACACGAGTACCATCAAGAACTTAAGGTGATAGTTTAATACTTCGAGATTCCTTCCCCCAATCCAAATCTAACCCATCAGTCGAGTTACATTCAGTGTCTGAAGTTACCAGGGGTTATTAGGCTACTTGTCCTAGCCCCTATTTTATGCCAGTCCCACTCTTTAATGACTAGAGAACAATCAAAAAGAAAACAAGCCAGCTAGTGAAGCACTATCTCTAGTGAACTTACAGCTGTACTACTTTAAACTACATCTGTCTGATAATGCTGACGAGCGCACCGGAGCCCCCTGCTGTGAAAACAGTAGTTTCAACCCCCCCCCACCCCCCACCCCAAAATAATAACGTCACCACCCCCATTTCCAACCCCACGATTACCTGTACGAATCGAATTATACCATAGCACCATTTTAATAAATAAGCTGTAGTGTTTAATAAAGTTGGCTCCCACTAAACTATTACTTTGTTTAATGGAGGAACTGAGATTCTTACCGAGTCTGGCTTTTCGGTGGGGGTGCGCGGCCCACCTGTTGTGCTCTGGCCATGTGCGTTTTGTGGCGATGTGCTGTGGGGGCGGAGCATTAGTGCAGCGGTGCCGGCGATGGGCTCGTCCTCGTCAGAGTCGGGCAGTGGGGTAGGACTGATATCCTCCAGGCCGGTACTGGGGGGCCTTGAGGGGCGCTGTGGTGGGCAGGAGGGGGGTATGGGGGAGAGCTGAGAAGAGGAGGAGGAGATGGGGCTTCCCTCCATCCGCACATCTCCATCGGAATCTCCGCGGTCGAGAAACGGCAGCTTTGTCCGCTTCTCCTTCAGCAGCATCTCAATTCTGGAGTCCAAGCTATTCCGCTCTGCCTCCGGGGCAGGGGACGGGCACGGCTCAGGCGTGCCTGCGGGTGGCGTGCAGGCGGAGGGCGGAGTGGTGGGCTCTGGGGGTGGCTCAGGTATAGGCGGGGTCTCAGGGCGCTCCCTGACGGACATGAATTCGGGGGTCGTGGGTAATGGAGCCTGTCGGGGCCGCCTGTAGTCCAGCTCTCTTTGCGGGGGCTGAGGTGGGTACAGGGGAGGCTCAGTGTGGGGATACACTGGGGGTAGAGGGGGCTGGTAGGTCGGGAAAGCGGTGGTTTTGAAGCTGGGCGTAACCGGCAGAGGGGGCGTGTTAGAAAACGCGGGTGAAGGCGGTTCAGGTGGCTGGTGTTGTTTAAAGCTGCTTTGCTGTTCTGCATTGCCACGATAAGCTCCACCCACTCCATGAACGTAGTGCCTTTCTGGTCTGCGATTATAAGCGTCCTGAAATTTGGTCTCGTGTCGCCTGGACTTGTACCCCCCTGACCCCTCGGCACGGTTTGACTGGATTGCCGGAGTGCCCTGCCTGTGGGGAAGGAGGGACAGTGTTAGGAGTGGACGATACAGCAACGTAAGATCACAAAACTTAAACATATGATTCGGGAAAACATGATTGATGTGTTACTGGCCCTGTAGATGTACCGGTATAAACTCACACCTGAGGAAGAATTCCCACTTATAGTTAAAGCTGCACTATGTAAGTTGTCCAGCAATTCATCAGACTGATCAGAATGCAAGTATAATCTTCTGTGGTTTTGAAAGGAGTCGTGGTACCTGCTGGAATAGGTGGAGTCCTGAGAGAACGGTGTTCCGGTGGGGCGGGGGGTGTGGGGTGTTCCCTGAGACTGGGGCGTGTCCTGTCTCAGGCTGGAGTATGCCGTATCCAGACTTAGGGGTGTGCTGGTGCTGCCCGGTGTTACGGTCCCCCCGGCTACTGAGGAACTGCCCTCCGACAGTCTCCGCAACGGCTCACAGGCCTACACACACACACACACACACACACACATTTCATAAAATAAATATAAAAACCTTCATAAATATGCAAAACTTGTTAATCTAGTGTTTTTCTCCTTAAGGAATTATTTAAAATCATTAAAACCTTACTAAACTAAAATTTGCTGTGTGTGTGTTTTGGTTTTTTCTTTAAGAACGGACCCTTATTCACATATACTCTGATAACCCACACTGGGAAACAATTGATTGTGATATCAATAAATATCTCCATAGTGCCTAGTCCTAATAACAATATCTTTCTACTTTCCTCCTCTATTTGTGCAGAGTACTTTTTAAACTGTACATTAACATGTTGAGCTAAAAGAGGGAATGGACTTTTGAGGTGGGCTCAAACAGGGTGAAATTTTTAAATACATGCCGCATGATGCCAGAGCCCAGAGTAAGTAGTGGTGGTGCACTTGTCAACACTAACCACGCAATGTTGCAACATATATATTGTTAAAACATGGATGTAACATTAGTTAATCTGTTAATCATGTAGAACATATTACACACAGTAAAAACAAACATGAACTCTTACAGACAAACAGCTGTTGGCCGTTTTCCTAGCTAGCTTGTTTTAACTTGTGTTACTGTTTGTGCTCTGGATGTTAAAAAGCACACCCTACAGGAATTTGGGGGCAGGGCCTAGGGGGCATGTGGCCTCGTTAGTGCTGCAATCCAGCACCAGATGTTTTACAAGACTTTTTTTTATGTTACAAGAGCACATGTGTGAGAGCTATTCTGTATGTTTATATGCAAAGATTCTCACCAATTCAATTCATAATAATAAAACAGAGCAGTTTATATGCACACAGCCTGAGAAATGTATCCAGTTACATGGACACTACAAAAATCAGATGCAAAATGACATGTGTGCAGGGAGTACCACTTAGTGTAGACGTTACCATGACAACAAGCATTACGTCAAAGTGAGATGAGCCAAAGTATGTGATCCGAGTTCTGGTTCAGCTATCAGTGTTTTTATTTTGCTATAGCTGGTGTAAACCCACTGCTGTTCATTTGATCGTATACTTGTCCGAACAGCTTGTTCCTGCAAGCTTTACTATTTAAATCTTTTGAAGTTTAAAGCATGTGCTATGTCACCTTGATTCTGAATCCTGCCATGTTGAGCGTTATAAACTTCACATGCACAGAGTGTACTGAAACTTTCCCTTTTGTGAATGCAATCAAATACAGATGTTTACTTGGCTATTATTCTTCCTATACCTATAACTCTTAATCAGCTTTCATCTTTCCTTCAAAGGAAAGATGACCAATCAGAGCACACTAGGCTCACTGGGAGGCGGAGCTTAAAGACACAGCTTTGAAGGAGCGTCATAGACAGAGGGTGAATACAGCTGTACAGTATATGGAAAAATAAAGCATGCAAATATATTGTAGTACACCCCAACACAAAGTTAGCAACATAAAATGAGCATAACAGGACCCCTTTAACAGATTGCCCACCTCATTCAGACAGAAATTGTGTTTGTAATCGCCTCAATAGAAATCTATTCACGGTTGCATGTAACCGTGGATATTGTAGTATGATTTGAGTGGACAGTGCACACTAATGGAGAAAAGACAGGATAGTGGACGGAAGGATAGTGTAATGCATGTAAAACAAGTGTGCTGAAGAGCAGGAGCACGTCTGAACACTTCAATAAGACCAACTTAGTAAAACAGTTGTAAACGAGTCTGAGTGATCTGTCAGTTCTGTAACAGTTGGTTTAATATATTTTATCCTGTCGGGCCACGGAGGACAGTTTTACACTGATTATACTTAAATATATAATTTTTCTAAAAATTAAGGTTCTTTGGGCAACGGACTTCTTAAAAAAACAAAAACACAAACAAACAAACAAACAACAACAACAAAAAAGCTTCCAGGAGATCAGCAGATGTTTTTTTGGCTGTGCCATCCAAACAACACCTATGGAAACTTGTAAACTTGTGGACCGTTCCTGAGCCCTAAGGGCCACTGCTTTAGAGAACCATGATAGAAATGAGAAAGTTCTAAAGCTCTTTAGGGAAGCAACAGATAACACTTTACTTTTAGGTTTTTGGGGTTTTTTCGCTCGCAAATGTAGTCGTTTCAGCACTTGAGATTTCAGTAGCGCTATCGAGAAAGATAAGGAGGTACAGTTCAGTCACTGGGCTTTTTCTGCACAAAAAGGAAATTCTGCACAGCGACATGCATCTTTACACTGAGCTCTGACAGACAGCCATTTCCAATAATCGAATCTCCACAGCAGGTGAAAACACCTGTTCTACAGCACACCAGATAAAAACTTCCACCTGTTCATATCTCACCAGTATAGCTTCAGCCAGGCTGCGCGGAGAAACCTCGCATGACTCCTCGCCCACCGGCAGCGTGAGTGGTGTAAAACTGCCATTAACCAGACGCTCGAAATACCGCAGCCGGTTCTCACCTGCAAAAGAAAGCATGGAGGTCAACAACAGGTTAGCACTAATTACCATGACTCACTGTTCTCACTAATTAATGACTGAATAACCTGTATTCAAGTGGTAAAGACTATACATAATAATAATAATAATAATAATTATTACTTCATACCTGGACATTGATTGAACACATTTTATTACGTACATAACGGGTATAGCATCTCTGTCTAAACAAAAACTTGTCTCTCCGAAAAAGTAACTTTACAGGAGAAGAAAAAATAAATAAATAAATAAACTTACAATAGACATTATTAGAGAAATTACTCATTCCAAGTCATTTTGGACCATTTCGATCCACTACACTCACAGTTTGACACAAATTATGTCACAAAACAAAAAACACTGAGGTTTTGTCCTGGCAGTGATGACATGCATGAAAAACTTGAATAGAATAGAATAGAATAGAAAGGTACAATTACAGCTACACAAAATATCAATTTTAATTATCATCTCATATAATCATTAGTCAACTCTGTAGTACTGAGGCAGCAATGTGCAAACCAGCCACCAACATAAGTTTTCCTTTGTGTCCTGTAAGCATCCTAACACACCTCAGACGAGTTTCTGAGAGTGATTCAATACATTCATGCATTCGATTATAAATCAATACTTCATGGGTCATTTGTTCGTTTGAATATATTGTAAACCTTTCCGCAACTGTAATACAAAGCTATACAACAGTATGAGCCAAAGCTTGCAGCGCGCTTATAAATGTTAAAAGGGCAATCCCCCCATTTTTCAAAATTTAGGTGAGGTAAACAAAAAGTTGTTCAGAGTGCTTTAGTGTAAAATGCTCTCTGTTCTAGAGACACTTGCCAAGAATTGTTCACAATGGTGGTGAGGGGAACCCAACATCCACCTAAAAAAGCTCCCTCACAGAAAGATATTCCATGAGACTGTTATACACTGCCTGAGGTCCGAGACCTTGTTCTATGACAGTTTAGAGAAGGCTTTCGCCTTCAAACCCATTTCTAACGGTTATGTTTATGCTGTAGACATGGTGACTCCTGGTTCCTATTAGCATCACTTTAAAGAAATCTACAATAAACCATTTCACACTAAACCACACTAAATGACTTTGTTTACATCTCAACCACAGGTTTTTTTTTTAAATAACAGAACTTGTCCTAAAATAGTTTTGTGAATCATATTTTCCATCTGTGCTCTAAATTATGTCAGTAAACTCCACATGTTCAACTTCAGCCACTGTAGAATGCTGTGTTTTTGATGGTCACTGTCTCTTTAAGGGAGAGCAAGACAGAGAGAGAGCGGGAGAGAGAGAGCGAGAGAGAGCAAGCCGGTGGTTGTAAACTCCTTCAGACTGTGGCTTTGTACAGAGTTACGGTTGTTGGGTTTCCCTCCAAAACAAAATCCACTGCCACTGATAAGGCTGAACATCTTTCCTGTTCACAAAATCAATCAAATAAACCTGCAAACGAGCTCCTGATCAGCTCAGATACCTGATCCTATCACTCATATCCCACATGCACAGGTCCAGAACTAAAGCCTTTCACTGCTTTTCTTCTCCATTCATCATTTTTATGAAGATGCGTGCGGCACTCTGCCTGCAGTTACGGCGGTTACTAGGCAACCGATGTAAATCTCCTAGCCAGAGGTAATATCACAAGTAAACTAAACAAATAAACACGTGTGCTTGTGTAAGCACTGATGAGCCCAACACACTGAAGCTCCCTCACCTTTAGGATCCAGCTCCACGTGGATGATGTTACCCATGACGGAGGTGTTGCAGAGGTTCTGCACGGCGTCTTTGGCGGCTCGCACAGATCCAAACACCACTTTGGCTATTCCCAAGTGCTTTTTGTTCTTGGGGTTATATAAAATCTCCACCTCCTCGATCTCTCCGAACTTTTTGCACATGTCTGTAAGGAAACCCTCCCTGATGTTGTCGTTCAGCCGGGCAAACGTGACCTCCTTAGGAGGAACGCGGCCGACGTAGCACTCGTCGATCTGTGGAGGGATTGACCCGTGTCCAATCAGGCACCAAAAACATCTCAAATACTAATTTATAGTAAACATGAAAAAAGCCTAACACGAGAAAACCAGGCGTATGTCAGGAAATTTAACAAAGTGTTTCAACCTAAACAGAAACTTTATGGAAAACAGAGTTGAAGATCAACTTACTTTAAATTTGGGCACTGGCAGGTCCGTCTCTTTATATTTCGTCCAAAGGCGACCGATCCTGGGGTCTCTGACCATGTCCACTGGGGGAATGCCGGGATTCTACAAAAACAAACACAGGCGCTAACAAACCTGATCCAATGTCAACAATGATCAGCCCTGAGCAATAAACTGACCCAGAGTGTGGTCAGGAGAGCTTCTACTTCAGCACTGTCCCTCTCTACCACACCTGCTCCAGCTTATCAGAGGATTCCCAGACTGGGCCAGGTGTGCTGGGGCAGGAAAGACTCTTATATGTCTAAAGTACAGGACCAGAGTCGGGTTCTACTGCTTTAAGTCTTCATCAGTGGAGAAATGTGGACACCAGGCTGTGTAGGGAGCCCCCTGACAGGTCTGAGCAAAAGCAAACGTTTAGCTGAAGTCTCAGGTGCAGTGGACCTTTACCGGACACTTGCTGCACATTCTAGATCTCCAGCACCTCTGTTGGACCTCTAGATCTTCTACATCTTCAGCACATCTGCTGTGCCTTCATAAGACCTTTGCTGGACCTTTCAGACCCGTGGAACCTCGACTGAACCTTCACTAGCGCTTCTAGACCTCTAGTACTTCTAATGACTCTTTACTATGGTTTCTAGACATCCAGCACCTAGACTAAATCTTTTTTTTCAGATTCAGCTCCTACACTGAGCCTTTACTGAACCTCTGCTGGACGTTTAAGACACCCAGCACCACTACCGAACAGCTGCTGGACCTTCTGGACCTCCAGCGGATCGAAACGTAACGTGAACGCCGTAATGTAAAACTGACCGGTGAACTAAAGTGCTGTCCATCGTATCGGTAAAGCTTGTGGGATCCTTTCCGGAGAGCAGGGTCAATAATCAACTTATAACTCCTCCAATGGTGACTCCGCTTCTCTCCCGAACTGTTCTCCATGCCGTTGGGCAAAGCTGCGAAAACAAGAAGATGAACGCGTATTTATAAACACGGCAACACAGTTTAGTGACCAAAGAAGCACGAAGGGGTACAAAAGTGAACCCCACCGACTGAAAACGAACATTAGAGGGAAGAGAAAAGGGAGAAAAAAGACAGAGTAAGAGAGAGAGAGAACGCTCTTACTTGAACTCCTTCTGCCGTGCTCTTCATTCACCCTGCTTCTTTCTCCTGGTCTGGACATTATTTTCGGTGTCCGACTCGAGTTCGTTTTGAACGTGGATTGCTGAGAGATGCGAGTGAGCTCGTTTTTACGTGTTTTTTCGCTTCTTGCATTACATGGTTTTAAAGAGTCTGCCTCCTTTTTGCGAGCCAACACATATTGTGTGTCTCCAGTCTGCTTTCTGCTTTCTGTCTCTCCCACAATACACCACTATAACAGCTTCCAGCAGCGGACTCGCCCGCACATTCAACACGAAACATAAAATCAACATCTCATTCGCGCTGCAAATGTAGAACATAAATAAATAAATCACACTTACAGGGGCACGTATGCAAATTACTAGTATATTTAATCACCATTTTCGTTCAGTTTTAACCAAATAAGCCGCCTTTAAACGCCGCGTCGAATCTGCGCGCTAGATTTACGTGGACGACAAATACAAGATGGACATGGGCTTCAGCTTCAGGGTGTTTTTTATACATGTTACACATTTTATACATATGTTTTAAATGCGAGGGGTAAGTTTAGGACACAAGCGTCCGTCTTGGCCTAACATAATGGCATAATGTTTGATAGAAAGCCATACAAACGTGCTCGCACATTAAAGCAAACGCTGTGGGTTTTAAGTTTATAAAAGCATGAAATGTGACTTTTTAACGTTTTTCTAATCCACATAAGCACATGTAAGCACGTATATAGTCCCTCCGTCGGTGCTGAATTTGTGTTTTATATTGTGTGAGCTTGGGCAGTTGGCTGGTTAAACAGCAGAGCCGTTACTGGCCAATCAGAACGCGACGCCTGCCGTGCTTCTTTTCGCACCCGTTCACAGCCACGTCCCGCCTCCCTTGCGCTCCGATTGGCTAGCCGCCTGCATCACGACTGGCCAGCAGCGCACTGCCGCCCAATGGGCTGTCGGCGTCTGAACGCGCGTCGTCATCCAATCCTCTGACGGGAGGCGGGACCTGCCGGAAAAGAAGTGGGAAAGGAAATACCGTGTAAGCCTCTCCTATTAGAGTCACAACCTTCAGCTTCTCCAACAGAGAGACAGAAAGAAGGGTTGCAGCCATTTTCTACTACTCTGGACCTCAGTGGCCAAAATGGGTTTCCTTTGTTCCTAAAAGGGATCTAAAGCTTCATTTCATCACCTTTTTTATGGACTATCACACATTACAGTCTCTCTGTATACAGGATTTGAGAAGAAGGAAGAAATGTTGGATCATATCCCTTTGACATTTTTTAAACTTGTTCTTTTTTCCTACCTCTCTCTCTCTCTCACTCTGTCTTTTTCCAGGAATCCATCTTTGTCCTGGCAAACTAGGTCACGGCACACCCATATAACAGCATTTTGTTTCTAAAGTGAAATGCTACTGAATAAAACAGCTGATTGTATAACTTAACTGCTTTAGAAATGTTTTAAAGAGAGGAAAAAAAGAAAACACATGAAAACTGATCAGCTGCTTTTGCAGGCCCTACACTGTGCAAGGCCAAGTATGAATGTGCCATTGAGTAAGTTTATCTTTATTGTCTTTGCTTATGCATAAATGTCTTTATATATAATTAAACTTTGATATTTTTATGTGGATTGGGGTATTATTATTATTATTTTTTATTTTTTTTATCAATACTACTATTATTATTACTATTATTATGATTATTACTATTATTATTTCATTCTATCTGGTCTCTCAAGGCACTGTGTGTGTGAGATGGCTTTTTCTATATTCAGTACATTTTAGCTGCATGCTGTCACATCCACTTTTAAAGTGATTGTTTCTTACGTTTCAGAAAACATGGCAGGCCAGAGAGAAAGAGAGCAGAGAGAGAATAAAGGACGATTGGCCTTTTTGCAAAAAATGCTGAATCACAGGAATGGTTGGTAGGTTAATGTGGATGTTGGTACTAAAACCTTTCAGCTTAAACAGAAAAGGGTGGATCATCAAACAGACCCCTCAATTTATCTTCAGAATTGCAGACAGTAGGACATTTAACAGCAAAACAAGCAACAAGTTTAGTGCTGAAATTGCAATTAAATGTTATGTCAAGCTTACAGTTCTCTCTCTAAACCACCAGCATTATTAAGTATGCACAGTAAACCTATTTGACCTTGTGTCAAGGACACATTTCATATATGTAGGATTTTTTAAAAATCCTAACAGCACATCATATAGACTCTCTTTTTCTTTCTTTTTTTGATGAATGGACAACAAGCACAGAATTAGTGGAGATATGAGATATTTACCTTCACATTTTTGCTGAAATATTTTTATCAGGCCTAAAGGCAGAAGAAAGAGGGACGTTTTCAATCCCATCGCCGGATCCTTTAAACTCCTCTAAGGCTTTTTTCCCCCCTGTTTTTTCTTTCATTTTTTTTTTTTACAGTTTTAACTCCTGAGGAGCAGAAACAGGAGTGCAAACCTTCACTACATCGTCAGTTTTTCCTGCATTCGATCTTTTTTTTTTTTACGCCTGTGAGGAGTGAAACTGCTGCAAATCTTCAGCAGATTTAGTTTTAGAGAATATGCAAACCATCCCCTCCCCCAGTGTCTCTCTCTCTCTCTCCCTCTTCCTCAAGCATTCGCTCTTCATTTTTAGTCATCAGGAGAAAGAAAAGAGCTGTAGATTTCCATCTGAGGACTGCCTTTATTTATAAGGTAACATCATCAATAATAGTAATAATCATAATAATAATAACAATAATAGTAACAATATTAGTCATAGACAGTGGTCATTTGACTGGTGCCTCATTTCTAAGCTGTGCATATTCAAACATGCAACATCTGAGAAATTTGCATTGTTAAATTTACATTAAATCCAGCAGCAATGTGTACAGAAAATGCACTTTATTTTGATAAAGATTATATGTAAGGTGACAGTTCACAGTTTAATTGATAATCCATGTAAGGGTGGATGGGTTGGTGAAGCCTGTGCTGTGTTTTTGTTGGTTTTTTTTTATTGTTAGTGGTTCATTTTTGTATTTTTAAGGTGTGTGTGCTTAATGGCGGATCAACTGTGCTGCTGCAAAATGGCTCCTTCCCTCTGAGAACAACAGTTCTCCCGCACGCATGTGTACACGTACACGTACACACACACACACACACACACACACACACACACACACACACAAGAGGATTCACTGTCGATGTTAACGTGATGGATAATTACACAAAGCAAACATCGCACATACGAACCAGTTTTAAAACACATTTTCTGCTTTGTTCCACATTCATGATTAATTTCAGGGGCTAGAGTTGGTCTATTCCACCTTAAATGGCGCAGCAGTTACATTCTGGCGCATCAGGCATTTAAGGTGGATCTCACAAATTCGAAAACCACCCCCACTCAAGCATTTGCTCGCCATTTATGGGAAAGAAGGGAAGAACCCAGCCAACACACAACGTTGACAAAAAGTGTCTGAATAATGGTGTCACTATTAACAAATGTAATTTTTTTAATAATATTATGGTTATCTGTTGGCAACTTAGTTAAATTCAATGCAGTTCCAGGCCGAAAGTATAAATGATTCTAGGATGTTCTGACAACGTTGTTAGAGGAATTACATTTCAATGTAATTCAAAACAAGAGGTCGTCACGTTATCACTTAACTGTGTTTGCAGGAAAAGAAACACGATTACAGTGTTAAATGTTTTGTTGTATGTACATATAACGACGCTGCCGCTCTGCATTGGAGCTTTTGGAAGCATAAAATCCAGCCATCTTGGTGCCTCACTCAGCTAAAATGAACTCAAACCATTTTTAGAGGTTTAAAAAAACAACAGTGAGGGAGCACGCAGCGTACTGATGCGTAAAAAAAATAAAAATAAATCAGGTGTAACACGTCTTTACCTCCGCCCTGTTAAGTAAACCAGCAAAAACGCCCAAGGAATCTGAATCTCTCTCTCTCTCTCTCTCTCTCTCTCTCTCTCCCTCCCTCTCTCTCTTCCAGAACATTCTATGCAGTAGCTCTGCGTGACCACATGAGCTCAGAGCGAGAACATTTTTGGTCTTTCTGTGTGGAGAGCAGATTAATCTTCTAGTTAAAGCCCACTTTTCAGCTTCTTTTGGTAAGGCTGGTGTTTCTGTGTTCGTTCGAGGCCTGTGCTGCTACGGTTGTAGTTAAGTTAAAGGGAAATTTCACCTATTTTTTAAAATTAGCGAGGGGGTGAGAAGGTGTGAAATGGTTAATAGAGAATGTGGTGATTTAAATTAGGGGTCGCAGTGTCTACATGTCTGTTGATGGTAAGATAGTGGAAATGTGAAATAGGCTAATATACTTACTTTGGGGACTGTTTTGCCTCACAACGCACTGCATGCATCCCTACACCATAAATGGATTAAAAGACACATTTTTTTGTTTTTTGTTTTTTAGAGGTGTATGTCTGGCTTTTATCATCACCACCACCGTAAAAAAAATCTCTTGAAAGCACTCTTAATGACTGTGAATGACTGAATCACTTAATTGTCCAGGGATTTTGAAAACTGGGTGGAACGCCCCTTTTAAACTTACAGCTGCATGATTATTCATCTGTGCTGATAGTGGGAGCTTAAACTCAGATCTGCAGCAGCTCTGCAACAGCTCTGCAACATCAGTGCAATGTGATCTGTTTAGGATTATTGCAGCCCACTATAGCTGATTATATATAATAATAATAATAATTAATAGTATATGCATGCAGTTTTTTTTATAAAAAAATTAAAAATCTCAGACTGCCAGCAAACATAAAAACAGTGTTTGTTGTATTATTTAGTAAATAACAACAGATTCTCCTTCCGTACTGTGACCCTCTGTATCCGGGAGTGTCTAAAAGGCTTTTCTCTCTGTGATAGGAGGCGTGGGTGGTGGGAGGTGAAACATGACATTATTGGTTAATATTATTTTGCCCTGCCTGATATGGTATGATTAATTGTGCCTATTATTACCAAGAGCATAGACTAACATGCTAAAAAGGGCTTTAGGGATGACTGAATGATACTACAATGATCTAATTAAAGTAATGCATTGAATAATTTCCTAAAAAACTGTAATCATATTGTTACGAGATCACAGATTTACATTTACATTTCATTTCGGTGTTGAAGAAAGGCCTTTCAGGTGCAGGTACTCTCTTTAATCAGCGCAGACAAAGATAAGCTGCTGTAAACAGAGCCGAGCGTGAATTTAGCAGTAATAGAGTGTCTATGGGGCTGCTGGAGTGGACGAGGAATCAGATAACTCTCCCAGTCGGAGTGATATCTGGGAATGCAGCTCCACAGGCTAAAGGCCAACTCCGTATATCAGTGTGCTGCTAATATTAGCTGCTGCCGTTAAGCCAGCTCAGAATGACTGGGTTATTATTATAGTTAGAAGTAAACATGTATCATTAAAAGGTTAACCTATTTTAGTCTGAGATTAAGCCCACCGTAAGCCCTCCGGCTGCTGTGGCTTTAATTTAATAGGTCAGAGGTCAAGCAGGCTGGAAAGTGGGGTGGTCTCAGTGTTCAGGTCTGTGCTGTGTTCCTCTTTATCTCTGTTTTACTTTCTGTTCCTCCACTCTATTTAAAGTGTTATTAGAGGAACAGCGGTGACCTATACTGTATAACTCTATTAATCCATAAACCTTAAACCCTAACCCTCACTAGAGTGATTTTAAACCCTATGCCCTACATTTAAGGAACACAAGAGTAATGTTAACCCTTAAACCATATCCCTAAAGCAGTCTAGAGTCATTTTAAATCTTAAATTGTAAATCCTTGTCCTAAAGTAAACTAGAGTAACACAATCCCCAACCCTAGCCAAACGAACTCCTAGAGTGATTTTAAACATAATCCGTAACCCTAGCCAAACAAACTCCTAGAGTGATTTTAAACATAATCCTTAACCCTAGCCAAACGAACTCCTAGAGTGATCTTAAACATAATCCTTAACCCTAGCCATAATATACACTAGAGTGATTTTAAACTTTAAGACTTAAATCATAGTACACAGGACTGTTTTAAACCTTCAAGTAATGTGAAGTTATTAGGAACCTTTAGCCCTACCTGCTAAAGTAGATTTTAATTGTTAAACCCTAACCACAAAGTAGACTAATTTTAAATGTTAAACCCTTACCATAAAGTAGACTAGAGTGATTTTAAATGTTAAACCCTAAGCATAAGGTAGACTAGAGTGATTTTAAATGTTAAACCCTAACCATGAAGTACACTAAAGTGATTTTAAATGTTAAACTCTTACCATAAAGTACACGAAAGTGATTTTAAATGTTAAACCCTAACCATTAAGTACACGAAAGTGATTTTAAATGTTAAACCCTTACCATAAAGTGCACAAGAGTGATTTTAAATGTTAAACACTAGCCATGAAGTACACTTAAGTAATTCTTTAATGTCAAACTTCTATCATGAAGTACGCTAGAGAGATTTTAAATGTTAAACCCTAGCCATGAAGTACACTTGAGAGATTTTAAATGTTAAACCCTAACCATGAAGTACACTTGAGAGATTTTAAATGTTAAACCATTACCATAATGTACACTAGAGTGATCTTAATTAGTAAACCCTAACCATAAAGCACACTAGAGAGATTTTAAACCCTAAATCATACCCTTAAAGCACACTAGAGTAGTTTTAAACATAAGATTTTAAACATTTTGTTATGCCACATGGGGAAATTTGCATCGTTACTGCATGAAAACAGCAGAACAGATACAAGACAAGCGGTAGATTAAAATGCAAGTTACAAAAAGAGAAATAAGAAATTATAGAAAAAAAAAATCTCTACAATAAGAAACTATACATATTTACATATGGAATTGCACAGGTATATATTGCACAGTTACTGAAGATATTGTACAGATACATTGTCTTATACCAGCTACATAAACACTGATAATCTAATTGTAGCAGTCATCCAAATACTAATGATATGATATAGGCATAATCTCAAACCACTGCCATAAAGCAAACCAGAGTGATTTTTAACCTTGAACTCTAACCTTAAACAAAAAAATACAATCGAGTGATTACCCTCACTACCCTTAACAGACACAAGACTGATTTTAAATATTAATACTAAACCCATAAAGCATGTTGGGTGGTTTAAACCTTAATCCTAAATATAACATTCTAAAGTTTGGTGGTTTAGTGAATTTAGGTTTTTGGTATAGGGGGTCTAAGTGTAGGGGTTAGAGTTGGGGTCTAGGGTTTAAGGGTATAGAAGTAAGTGCTTAAGAATTGGGGTTTGGGGCTTTAGGGAGTTAAGATTAATGGGTTAGAGTTAAAATTTTAGGGATTTAGGGATTAGAGTTGAATGTTTGTGGGTTCTTGTCTATGGGATTAGAGTTTAAGGTTTGTGGGTTACTGTTAGAGTTGATTAAAGTTTAAGGGTTAGATTTTAAGGTTTAGGGTTTGGGGCTTTATGGAGTTAGAGTTTAGGGGTTTGAGTTTAAGACTTATGCTCTACGGGTTTAGGGTTTACGGGTTAGAGTTTAAGATTTATGGTCTAATAAATTCAGGGTGTAGGGGTTTAGGGCTTTATTGAGTTAGGAGTTAGAGATTAGGTTTAGTGCCTACTGCTTGCCTTAGTGAAGGATCAAATGAACAAATAATTTCCTTGAGACTGTAAGACTCACTCTAAAAATATTAATCGCAATAATTTCCATTTATATAGTGCCATTCTCATAACCAAGGGTGCTTTACAGAAGAGACAATGTAAAAATAAATAAATAAAACTGAAGTACACAGAGGAATGAAATTTCTGGGAAAAGAGGTAGGTTTTAACGTTGAGCTTTTGAAGGAAAGTGAGGGACAGTCATGAAGAGAGAGCGGTAATGTAGTCTAGAGGCCACGATGCTGAATGGTCTGAGCTTTGGAGACAGACAAACAACCTGTATCAGAAGACGAGCAATATTACAGAGATGGAAGAAAACTGAGCCCTAATGTGAGGTTTAAATTGATTTTAATGATTTTACAGCCACACCATCCAAGTTAAGTGGATATATATTACATATACTTACTATTTATTTTCAATATGTATGAGATTTAATTGTGGATTGTTGTAAAATGTTGAAATAAAGATAATTAAATCCTTACATGACTCTGTTTTTATTTACATACTGTTGTATATTAAGAACACACAAGATTATGGTTAATAACACACACACACACACACACATCAGTTTAACTCCACCCATTCAGCCTAGCCCCGTCCACTGAATGCAAAGAGACACTGCCTATTCAGTCGTCAGCAGTTGATCCTTGCCAATTCAGTTCAGTTTGGCCCCACCCACTTTAACACTGCCCATTCAACCTGTAGCAGTTTAGCTCTACCCACTCAACATAGATCTTGTTTAACAATGTCCATTCATCCTAAAACAATTTAGCCCCGCCCACTAAAGTCTTGCCTATTCAGCCTACAGCAGTTTAGCTACGGCCACTAAGCCTACAGCAGTTTAGCACCGCCCACTCAACATACAGCAGTTTAATACTCAACCTACAGCAGTTTAACACCCAACCTACAACAGTTTAGCACCGCCCACTCAACATACAGCAGTTTAACACCCAACCTACAACAGTTTAGCACCGCCCACTCAACATACAGCAGTTTAACACCCAACCTACAACAGTTTAGCACCGCCCACTCAACATACAGCAGTTTAACACTCAACATACAACAGTTTAGCACCGCCCACTCAACATACAACAGTTTAGCACCGCCCACTCAACATACAACAGTTTAGCACCGCCCACTCAACATAGAGCAAGTCAAACACTTTCCATTCAGCCTATAGCAATTTAGCCCCGCCCACTAAAGCACGGCAGTTCAGTCTTACCTGTTCAACCTAAAACAGTTTAGCACCGCCCACTCAACATACAGCAGTTTAGCACCGCCCACTCAACATAGAGCAAGTCAAACACTTTCCATTCAGCCTATAGCAATTTAGCCCCGCCCACTAAAGCACGGCAGTTCAGTCTTACCTGTTTAACCTACAGCTGTTTGGCCCCACCCACTCAACATAGCGCAAGTTTAATACTGTCCATTGAGCCGTCAGCAGTTTAGCCCCGCCCACTAAACTACGGCAGTTTAACTCCACCCAATCAACCTACGCCAGTTCAGCCCCGCCCATTCATCCTACAGCTGTTCAGTCCTGCCCATTCACAGTGTTAAAGTTAGGCAATAAGAACATAGCTTATTTACATATTTTAGCCTTGAAGGTAAAAAGCAGTTCAGCATGACAACTTAAACCGTGTGGGCAGACCTAAACAGCTGTGGGCTGAACATGTAGATATATGTGAATCCCAAATACATGAAATAACTAGAGAGAGGTATGTTTTGAAACTAGCAATGTTTGCATATTTCATCAAACTATTTATTTATTATTTCATTTAAAAGAAAGGACAATGACGTTTTTTTCATGATACGTGCCCTTTAAGGCGAAAACAACCTTCAGTTTCATTCAGTGTTTTTCACTGGAGCAGTTTCATAATACTGCAGCTCAGTGCGCCCTCGTGTGGCGGAGAACGACGCTGCACTAAACACATACGGTGGGAGGAGACACTGACATCGTGGTGTATGGATGCAGACACTCACACTCACACACACACACACACACGGTGTAGCAGAAGTTCAGAAAGGAAGAGGAAGCTGAGAGCAGTGCGAAGGTACCTGTGCTGCTCCCACATGGGCTACTCCATGCCGGATCACCGGACCTGCTGACCTTCTGACCCCCAGAGGTGCGTTAATTGTACTCAGTTAGATGTACCGTAGGCATCTTTTCACTGTGGTGATGATAATAATGATATTTTTACTGAAGCACATTAATAAGTGTATACTTTTTCTTCACATTCATTTTAGTCGTCAGTGTTAAGCACCTAATTCTCTGTTTTTGGTTTAATTTTAGTCTGTTATTTTGGTTCAGCTCCTGGACTTACTGAGGATTAGGTCTTTTACTATGGAGATTCAGTAATTTATTTTAGACCAAAGGGATCCAGAAGGAAAAAAAGCTTGAGTTCTTATAGCTGTTTATTCAAAACTTCCATTCCACCTTAAATAGTGGAGCTTTTATTATTACTCTATTACTCAGGTCCATGTGGCCGAAAGTGGGTTCATATTCAAATTTTCCTTCCACCTTTAAATGGAACGTAACACAATTAAAGAAAAATTTGAAACTGATACATCACTTCAGTACTTTAAGTTACTGAGTACTGAGTAGTTTTTGAGGGAAGACTGAGATGGAAAGTATTTGTTGATTAGCTTTTTTATGCTTATTTTATTTCCAGTATTAATGCTAATGTACTGGCAAGAAAACAACAACAACAAATTGATTATCTGCCGGTTGGCATTTCATGTCTGATAAAGGTGCTTTAGTTTTGCTAAATTTACATACATGTACAGGAAGCTAAAATAAACTACCTGCTAAACCTACAACTTGCAGATAATCATACCATTCCCAATAAAATGCCAACAGTTACACAGGATATAAACTGGTTCATACTTCATCAGCTGATGTGTTAATTGTTAATAAAAAAAGATTTTTAGTGAAGTAGTTTGAGCTAGTTTTAGGGACAGCGTCTACCTAGCTAGCTTTCTTCTGTTTTTAAACATTTGTGTAAAAGAGTTCTTCATTATTCATTATTTCATATATTTACTGCGGGATGGGTTAATGACACGCCTCTGCTGACGGTCTGACACTCTGACCATAGGGCCTGACCACAGTGTACACCATGCAGAACGGTTCTGCAGCTGAGAAGACTTTCAATGGAGAACAGCTTAAAATTGTGATTGTAGGGGACGGAGGCTGTGGGAAAACGTCCCTGCTGATGGTCTACGCTAAGGGAGACTTTCCTGAGGTCAGTCACACACAACACAGCTTTAACCCTGTTAATAAACTGTAGACTTGTTCAGTATCTACTGTGAATGATTCAGTATCAACTATGAACAATTCAGTATCTTCTGTGAATGATTCAGTATCTACTATGAACGGTTGAGTATCTACTATGAATTATTCAGTATCTACTGTGAAAAATTCAGTATCTACTATGAACAGGTTAGTATCTACTGTGACTAATTCAGTATCTACTATGAACGGTTCAGTATCTACTGTGAATGATTCAGTATCTACTATGAATGGTTCAATATCTACTGTGAATGATTCAGTATCTACTAAAAATAATAAGTAATTATTCAATAACTACAATGAGTCATCTATTATCCACTATGAATTCTATTAATTATTTTAAATGAACTATAAATTATTTACTATGTACCATGAAACATTAGTATACTCTATGAATAATTTGTTATTTACTGTTAATTATTTAGTTTCTACTATGAATTATTTAATAATTTTATTTTTCTTTCTGATACGATTACTGTAGTTCACATACACTAGGGTGAGGTGGGGTGAGGGTGAGGTGGGGTGAGGGTGAGGTGGGGTAAGGGTGAGGTGGGGTTTTGAAATGTGTTCGTAATGGTGAACTCGGGGAAGGAAACTTAATTGCGAAATAAGTCATGATGGTTTACACGCCCTCAAATAATTCTCACACGGTCATACTTTCTCATGATATTAAAGCGATACTGCTGTCCCAAGTGTAGTTGATTACTTTTGTTGTGTAAAGTTTCCTCCTTTTTCAAGATTCAAGAGTTTTATTGTCATATAAGATTCAAGATTTAAGATTTAATCTCTACTGCTGCAACAGGTCATGGAAGCCACCACCATTTGGCACTGTGCTAACTGCCTGCCTAAATCATTACTCACTCGCTGTGGTTCTCTTCTGGAGTTCAATAAATACATCATCACATACTGACGTACTTTACTACACGTTTATAGATAACAGTACATCACACACTGTCAGAAATCACATTATCAACTCTGCATTAGATTTCAGTGCTGTTGCTATAGAAGCAAACTTCAGACGCTTTGACTGAGCATGTTTGGGGGTTTAGGTTAGATTGAAACTTGCTTAACTTGCTTTATGGTAATTCTTTTTGATAATGCTGTCATCCTCAGACGTACGCTCCATCAGTGTTTGAGAAGTATGTAACTACAGTGACTCACGGAGGGAAAGAAATTCAGCTGAACCTGTACGACACGGCAGGTGAGAGGTCACTCCTCTAACACACCCCACATTCTGTTCAGTGACGCTAGGCTGAGTAAACACCGAAAATTAATACTGAGAGTAAACACTGAAAGTAGACAATAAGAGTAAACTCAGAGCTTGAACACTAAGAATAAATACAGAGTGCAAACACTGAGAAGACACTAAGAGTAGACACTGAGAGTGAACACTGACTGAGAGTAGTATACACTGAGTAGCAGACACAAAGAGTAGACACTGAGAGTGAACACTGACTGAGAGTAGTATACACTGAGTAGCAGACACAAAGAGTAGACACTGAGAGTGAACACTGAGAGTAGTACACACTGAGCAGCAGACACAGAGAGTAGACACTGAGAGTAAACACTGACTGAGAGAAGTACACACTGAGCAGCAGACACAGAGAGTAGACACTGAGAGTGAACACTGACTGAGAGTAGTATACACTGAGCAGCAGACACAGAGAGTAGACATTGAGAGTGAACACTGACTGAGAGTAGTATACACTGAGCAGCAGACACAGAGAGTAGACACTGAGAGTGAACACTGACTGAGAGAAGTATACACTGAGCAGCAGACACAAAGAGTAGACATTGAGAGTGAACACTGACTGAGAGTAGTATACACTGAGTAGCAGACACAGAGAGTAGACACTGAGAGTGAACACTGAGAGACGACACTAAAAGTAGGCACTGCGTGTAAACACTTACTGAAAGTAGACACAGAGTTGTAGACACTGAGAGTGAACACTGAGAGACGACACTAAAAGTAGGCACTGCGTGTGAACACTTACTGAAAGTAGACACTGAGAGTTGTAGACACTCAGAGTGAACACTGAGAGTATACACAAAGTGAGAAGATATTTTTTCCTATAATTGGCTATCCTGACTGATAAGATAATTAGCCTATGATTATTTAGCAATTAGTGGTGAGTGATTAATCTGTGATTGTTGAGTTTGTAATTTGTTTTCTTATGACTGGTTACATCATGGTTTGTTCATCTGTGATTGTTTAGCCTACAATAGCTTAGCTTTCATATGTTTAGCCTGTGGTTAGTTTGCATGTGATTGCCTATTTTGGGATTAGTTTGAATCAGTCTTGTTAGTTTGTAGTGATGTACTTGAGATTGGTTGGCCTGCTGGTTTACTTGTGACTGGTTAGCACAAGGTTGGTTATCCTGCAATTAGTAAGCTTTGGTTGACCTGAGGTTGATTAACCTGTGATTGGTTATCTTGTGAATGGTTAGCATGTTATTGGTTAGCCAATGATTGGTTAGCCAGTGATTGGTGAGCTTGTGATTGGTTAGTCAACGATTGGTTGGCCTGAGACTGGTCAGCTTGCGATTGGTTAGCCTTTCTGATTGTCCTGATATTGGCTTGTAATTAGATATTTTGTAATTAGCCTATGTTAAGTTAGGCTCCATGTAAAAAAATGACAGTCTAAATGTATGATTCACATGCATGGATTGATTGTACATGAATAAAATAGCTCAGCACCACTATAGATTTTTTCAATTTGACATCTTTTGCTAATATAACATTACTGTGCAAAGTATTAACACATTTACATCATGTAAAGTAAAAAACAGTTCTCTTCAGCAAATGTAAAAAACAGTGCATTAAACATATCATATTTATTTATTGTGCATTTATTACTGCGGTATAAAATTGCAGTATAAAAACTTTTGCAGTTCTAACCCATCTCGTGAATGTGAGTATGTCCACCGTTGTGATAACAGGAAGTGGTTCTTCACCTTCACAGCTCCACATCCTCTACATGAAACAGCTTTTTCAGACTGAATCTGAGATAAAGTCATACCAGTCACACCGACATCCGGAATGATTTCAGGATCGGCTTCTAAAACACAAAATCATCATAAAGAGTCTAACAAATGTGTCATAATGACAAAAGCTCACTGAAAACCACACATGCACATCTCCTCTGTTAAAGAGAACACCCCCAGAGTAGTCTTTCAATTAAGGTGCTGTTTTTTTCACATCAGTTAGCATGTTGCTAATTTTATGCTTAAATCGTCACACACTCAGCTTAAACATGTTGGCAGAGTTGACTTTGGTGTTCATCAGCCTCTTGTTTTTGATTCCACCTTAAAGTGGACCGGCAGTTACATCCTGGCATTTTAGATAAAAAATTAACTTTTTATAGTAACGGGTACAATCTCAATTTTTTGCCTGAAACCATAAGATGTTGTTAAGTAATGTTGAATAGACTTGATTATGTGTGTTCTGTTATCTTTAAACATGGAATTTAAGTATATTTGTGTATATTAGTTTAGATTAGAGTGTACACTCTAAACTGTGAAGTTGCAGCACAATGATTTATAGGTGATCTGCCATGTTGAGGCCTGTCCCAGTGCTGTTTGTGTGGAAGGCAGGAAAAACCCTGGATAGGTCAGACATACACGTCCGCACACACACTAACTCCTAGGAACAATTTAGCAGTAAAATAAACAAATAAAACATTATTTAGTGAATTTATCGTGTATCACAGCTCACTGACCTTACATTTTACATTTACAAAACAGGCTGCTTTGCAACTGTAAGGCTGTGACTGAGCTACTGGCCAAGGTGACAGACAATTAGAGTTTACTTGTCTGTTTTTCTTTTAAAGACTTCGGAGTAAATGCTGCTTCCGTGTAAATGTAAGATTTGTGAGATCTAGTATAGATTTTGTGTGAAAAAAAATGTACAGCACAGCAGTTACGTCATTATTTTGCTGACTAGCCAGGAAGGGCAAGCAGGCTTTGCTAAAAAGCGACCTGAAGTGGAATTTACTTAAATCAAGTGAAATATGGCAGAATTAAATCAAAGGCCATATGAATCCTCTCTTTTTTATAAATATACCATCAGCTGAGTGAAATAAGCAGAAAGTTAACTGAGGAAAATCTGGCAGTGCCTGAAAAAAATAATTGTTTGAAAACTGGGCTTCAAGCTTTTTTAAAGTATATGGTTTTTAGACCTACTTGAATTAACAGGCACCTTTCCAACATGGCGGAATGCAGTTAGCACCATGCCAATTGCTCAGAGTGCAAGAAAAACAAACTTCACACACCAAAATGGACTGTACTTGGAGGAATGTGACTAAATTGTATTTGCCTAAAATTAGATTTTGTCGAAATTAATTTTTTATACTAAATTCTGGCTTCCGCTCCACAATAAACTTTGTCCTGATGTTAGCGGGTTTGGTTGTTGTCGTGGAGCAGTAGTTTCTGTGCAACTGGGTGACGCTGCTTGTGGCTGCTGTTTATCGGAGCTGCGGAACAGGAACTTTGGTGCAGGATGTGGTTTAGTACCAAATTTGTGCATTAAACAACTCAAGACACGCAATAATGCAGCAGCAGCAGAGTCACCGCCTCGCTTTCTTACTCATCCTGTACATCTGGATATACAGAACAGAATAATACACTCATTTATTCCTTACTTGTCTGTTTGAATTACCAACTGAAAATATGTTTACATTGAGCAGTGAATTGTGTCTCTGTTAGGTACATAAAATGGGCAACAGTTCATATAAAAAGGTGAATGAAAAGTGTTTAGTTTGATCCAAACAATATTGTAATTCCAGTTAAAACCAGGTAAACTGCAAGTAAACTGGACAACTGTTGTTCACTTTAACAGTGTTGAAGTAATGTAGTTTGTGTACACTGGCTCTGCTGTTCCATGGAATGGAAATGTGTGGTATAATAAAGTTAGGTTTGCCTAATAATGTATTTGTTTGGGTGGAGAATGCAAACTAGCCATGATACTGAATAGCTGAATATGAATAGTTTTCCATAACCGCTCTTCATGTAGTAGCAGTAAAAATAAATGAGCCCAATCATTAATAATTTAAATACCAGTAAAGTCTAACTCTGCCTAAGTATTTAGGTGCTACACTACTAATCACACAAAAAACATGCTTGCTAAATTAATCTTTATACTGTGTCAGATGTTGAGTCGTGTTCTTCAGTTTCTTATCATGTTGAATGTATAACTCACTCTAAATGTAGGTATTGTGATATAAACTGAGTTCTACAGTTTCTCATTAGGTTGATTGTATAACTCACTCTAAATGTAGGTATTGTGATATAAACTGAGTTCTACAGTTTCTCATTAGGTTGATTGTATAACTCACTCTAAATGTAGGTATTGTGATATAAACTGAGTTCTACAGTTTCTCATTAGGTTGAATGTATAACTTAATCTAAATGTAGATATTGTGATATAAACTGAGTTCTACAGTTTCTCATTAGGTTGAATGTATAACTTAATCTAAATGTAGATATTGTGATATAAACTGAGTTCTACAGTTTCTCATTAGGTTGATTGTATAACTCACTCTAAATGTAGGTATTGTGATATAAACTGAGTTCTACAGTTTCTCATTAGGTTGAATGTATAACTCACTCTAAATGTAGATATTGTGATATAAACTGAGTTCTACAGTTTCTCATTAGGTTGAATGTATAACTCACTCTAAATGTAGGTATTGTGATATAAACTGAGTTTTACAGTTTCTCATTAGGTTGAATAAATATCTCACTCTAAATGTAGATATTGTGATATAAACTGAATTCTACTGTTTCTCATTAGGTTGAATGTATAACTCACTCTAAATGTAGGTATTGTGATATAAACTGAGTTCTACAGTTTCTCATTAGGTTGAATGTATAACTCACTCTAAATGTAGGTATTGTGATATAAACTGAGTTCTACAGTTTCTCATTAGGTTGAATAAATATCTCACTCTAAATGTAGATATTGTGATATAAACTGAATTCTACTGTTTCTCATTAGGTTGAATGTATAACTCACTCTAAATGTAGATATTGTGATATAAACTGAGTTCTACTGTTTCTCATTAGGTTGAATGTATAACTCACTCTAAATGTAGATATTGTGGTATAAACTGAGTTCTACAGTTTCTCATTAGGTTGAATATATAACTCTAAATGTAGGTATTGTGATATAAACTGAGTTCTACAGTTTTTCATTAGGTTGAATATATAACTCACTCTAAATGTAGGTATTGTGATATAAACTGAGTTCTACAGTTTCTCATTAGGTTGAACGTATAACTCACTCTAAATGTAGGTATTGTGATATAAACTGAGTTCTACAGTTTCTCATTAGGTTGAACGTATAACTCACTCTAAATGTAGGTATTGTGATATAAACTGAGTTCTACAGTTTCTCATTAGGTTGAACGTATAACTCACTCTAAATGTAGGTATTATGGTATAAACTGAGTTCTACAGTTTCTCATTAGGTTGAATGTATAACTCACTCTAAATGTAGGTATTGTGATATAAACTGAGTTTTACAGTTTCTCATTAGGTTGAATAAATATCTCACTCTAAATGTAGATATTGTGATATAAACTGAATTCTACTGTTTCTCATTAGGTTGAATGTATAACTCACTCTAAATGTAGGTATTGTGATATAAACTGAGTTCTACAGTTTCTCATTAGGTTGAATGTATAACTCACTCTAAATGTAGGTATTGTGATATAAACTGAGTTCTACAGTTTCTCATTAGGTTGAATAAATATCTCACTCTAAATGTAGATATTGTGATATAAACTGAATTCTACTGTTTCTCATTAGGTTGAATGTATAACTCACTCTAAATGTAGATATTGTGATATAAACTGAGTTCTACTGTTTCTCATTAGGTTGAATGTATAACTCACTCTAAATGTAGATATTGTGGTATAAACTGAGTTCTACAGTTTCTCATTAGGTTGAATATATAACTCTAAATGTAGGTATTGTGATATAAACTGAGTTCTACAGTTTTTCATTAGGTTGAATATATAACTCACTCTAAATGTAGGTATTGTGATATAAACTGAGTTCTACAGTTTCTCATTAGGTTGAACGTATAACTCACTCTAAATGTAGGTATTGTGATATAAACTGAGTTCTACAGTTTCTCATTAGGTTGAACGTATAACTCACTCTAAATGTAGGTATTGTGATATAAACTGAGTTCTACAGTTTCTCATTAGGTTGAACGTATAACTCACTCTAAATGTAGGTATTATGGTATAAACTGAGTTCTACAGTTTCTCATTAGGTTGAATGTATAACTCACTCTAAATGTAGATATTGTGATATAAACTGAGTTCTACAGTTTCTCATTAGGTTGAATGTATAACTCTAAATGTAGATATTGTGATATAAACTGAGTTCTACAGTTTCTCATTAGGTTGAACGTGTAATTCACTCTAAATGTAGATATTGTGATATAAACTGAGTTCCATAGTTTCTCATTAGGTTGAATGTATAACTCACTTTAAATGTAGGTATTGTGATACTTATAGTTTCTCCTTCTAATCATATATTTTAGGTTGTTATATTTCTTTAACTCTATATATCTTTGTGCAGGTCAGGATGATTATGACCGTCTGAGGCCCCTGTCCTATCAGAACGCAGACCTCCTCCTCGTCTGCTATGACGTCACTAACCCCACCAGCTATGAAAACGTTTTAATTAAGGTAAATCGGAACACGCTTCTCAGTGTGTGACAGATATGATTAGCAGTCTGGAGAAAATGTGCAATAAAACGAAACGATATAACGAAAGTTATAAGGAGTGTTTCAGTCTGGGCTGCTTTTTGAAAGAGGCACAATACCCAGCATTCTATGGAATAAAGACAGATTAGAAAATGGTCATATAGTTAATAAAACCACACAAAGATTATTCATTAAAAAGGTAAAATATAAAAAATATGGCTCTTTAACTCTGTGTGTCCTGCAGTGGTACCCGGAGGTGCATCATTTCTGCCGAGACGTCCCCATGATCCTGATCGGCTGCAAGACTGACCTCAGGAAGGACAAAGAGAAGACGAGGAAACTTAAAGCGGTGGAGCAAGCACCCATCACCTACACCCAGGTGAGAGAGAGAGAAAATAAAAATAAAAAAATAGTTATTTAATTTCAGTGAAGTTTCTGCAACATTATAGACTAACAGAGAACCTGTGGAGCGAAAGTGAGATACTTCATATTTATTCTGATCTCACTGATGTTTTAGGGAGAGGAGACACAGAAGCAGATGAATGCTGAGCTTTACCTGGAATGTTCAGCGAAATACCGCGAGAATGTGGAGGACATTTTCAAAGAGGCCACAAAAGTTGCTCTAGCATCCAGAAAGAAATTACGGAAAGCTCGAAAAAAGAGAAAAGCCTGCTCTATTCTGTAAGAACAGAGAAAACCGGCTCCATCATCCAGGAACAGCAGAAGGAACCACTGGAGAATATTTGCAAACTTTACTGAACATGAAGAAACAGGAGAAATACTCAAGAACTTGCAGGACCATTTTAAAACATTCAGGAACTTCAGAAGAAATTTTTCAGAAACATTCCAGAACTTTAATATTCAGGAACCTTAAGGAACGTCAAGAAAGATTGAGAAACTTGCAGACTCCTGAATGTATGCCGACGTATGGAAGTGCATGAGTTTTTATAAAAAACACATTACTGATATTATTACTGCACCTGTGCAAGTGAATATAAATTAATGTTACAGTGGTCAGGCCCGTCTGACCTCTGGCCAATGTTCTCCACGGGTGCTAAAGGGCAGAAATATTTTGCACTGATGCAGCGGTCACTCAGACCAGAAGTCAGTGGAAGATGACCTGCTGATATTTGCTGCTATCGTCCTGGCAGTATTTCCCTGGACATTAACTTTGCATTTATTTTACATCCTTAAGAATCGTTTACTCGCACAATGATTTTCCTCCCTAGGCTCCGCCCATGAATATGTTCTTTCATTGCTACTGTTGTGAGGCTGAACAAGCCTTACCGAACGCTGGAACAGCGAACATTTATAAATCAGTAAATCAGTACAGAATTATTAATGAATAAAAATTGTATCATTATTTAAAAACATCTTAAATCCAGTATTTCTCATTGAGGGATTGAGATTATTGAACTTGTTTCTAAACATGCTTTACTTTTATTTCAGTCATGACGCATTTTGCTTGTTAGATCATTTCACTACCTCACAACAGCGTTGGTGAGCAGAGCCTGGAGAGGGGAATAACAGTTCATTCCAGCAGTCTGCTGTGATAGAGAAGTACTGTGGTGTCATTCAGCCTGTGTAATCTCTCGTTACTGCTGTGCAATAGCTGACTTCCACAGTTGCTGAAGCTGCTTCTAGTAACAGGAAGGACTGATGTCAGAATATCAAGTCACAGCGCGTGTTAAGTTTTAGTGTCAGTGTTCATTCCTGAGCCCAGTGATATTTTTAAGGATAGTAGTCATTGTTATATAATTAAAGGGGAATGCCATTAAAAAATTCTGCATAATTCATGATGTAAAGAAAGTAATTCAGAGTGGTGTGAAATGAAATTCTTTACAGTGAGTGGGTTTTTTTTTTTGCACTAGGCAAAAATAGGCAGCTGCCTCTGGACCCCATTATCTACCATTGTTTTGTTAATATCATTATCATTTATAATATTTCTTATTTATTTTGTCATTGCAGTCATTTTTGTTAAGTTAAATGGTCGCTCAGTATTGACTGATAATTTGACCTGTTTCAAGCAAAATGGTTATGGAGATATACTGCCTGATGTCTGATAGTCTTTGAAACCCATTTATGGTGGAAGGATACATGCAGGGTATCATCATTTTTCACTATTTTACCATCTACATTCCATATAATACTCAGAAAGCAGGTGTAGGTTCACTAGTGGTTTTGTATAAAATGTCTATATTTTTAAACGTCAAGACCCCTGGTTCCATTTACCACCACTGTAAAGAAATCTGAGTCTCTAAAATCAACCATCTCACACCAAACCACTCTGAATGATTTACATCACAAACATTGAATTACAGGGGAAATTTGGGGAATTTTTTTATTTAGAAATCTGGAGTGACTTCACTCAGAATGTTCTCAGGGTCACTAAAAGCAGCCAAACTATCTTTTTATTGCCGTATGCTTATTTTGGGAAACATAAAACATGAAGTCAACAAATAGGAGCATCTAAAATAGAAGCTTCATCTTTTTTTCCTCCTTCTTTTTACTTGTTTTAAGCGTTTTCAGTGAGCCACATGACCTCAATATAGTGTCAGATTTAGGTATATTTCTTTCATCAGCCAAAATGATCTGCCAATATAGGGACATCATTTGATTTTGATGATTAAAATTACTTAAAGCCATTAAATGTTTAGAGGTACGCTAAATAATCCATTATATTCCATTATATTCATTCACAAAACGATAAATATTACATACATCAACTAAATCATTTCATTTGGCAGTGTAAGTCAGGCTAGTTTCAGGTATTGATGAAGATCTGTTGATGTTCAGTGCAAAAACACTGCGGTTCTGTGGTCGACTCAGCACCTGTTTACTCGTTACCTGTGTACAGGAAACAGACACCAAACCACCAGCAGCTCACATAACACCACAGTGCACTTTAGAACTTGAGTACTATTTTAATATTAAAAAATACACACGGGCTGCACAAATACAAGAGATCGGGAACTCAGCTCTAAACCATCCACACCAATTTAATGAGGAAATTATTTAAAGACGAAAAGGAAAGTTCTAGGACTGAATCTCAAATAGCTCCCTAAATGATGAATGTGTGTCAGAATTGAATACAATCACCTTAAATCATAACCAATGCACAGCTATAATTTTTTTCCCAAGGTGCAGTACTTTCAAATGTACTCTATATGGCCAAAAATATGTGGACACACCTTCTAATTATGGAATTCAGGTTTTTCAGCTACACTCATAGCGAACAGGTGTATCAGCACATAGCTATGCACACTCCATAGACCAACAATGACAGGGTAATGGGTCATATTAAAAAGCTTAGTGACTTTAAACGTGACCCCTTTCCCACAAGTGAGTGAAATTTGTGCGCTGCTAAATCTGCCCCAGTCAACTGTAAGTGCAAAGCATCTGGGAGCAACCACAGTTCAGCCCTGAAGTGCCCGACCATGCAAACTCAGGCAAACAGCACCTAAAGCATAGTGCATAAAAGGCCTCCTATCCACTGTTACATCATTCACTACAGGGGTCCAAACTGTCCCTGGAAGCAACATCAGTGCTGGGCGTTTGTGAAATGGGTTTTCATGGCCGAGCAGCTGCACACAAGCCTAAGATCACTATCCACGATACCAAACGTCGGCTGAAGTGATGTGTCCACTCACTGAAAACACTATCCAGCTTTTATATGGAGCTCCAATGGAAGTCTGGAGAGGTCAGTTGAATGAAAAAAACATTTGAACAGAAAGACTAATGACTAGCAGACATTTGAGCTTTGATAGCTTTGATAGCTCAGCTTTGCTTGCTAGGTTAGCTTTCTCTCTGTAGGGATTATCACTGTTCATATTAAACTTTTGTTCACTTATTATAAAGATGCCCTGCGTAACTTCATTTGCAAGGGGCTCAATATATTTTCCTTACTAGCATCTCAAATCACGTTTACTGTTTTAGCCTTTTTTTCCCAAATGTTTTAATAAATGTCATGATCCCTGAGACCAGGGTTGCCTAATAATTATTTTTTAATCATTATAGTATTTAGCCTTTTCAATAACAATAAATTGCAATGGTATTCAAAAGAGAATATCCAACCAATCCATAAAGGTTTTAGTGACTGTTGTGGGCAATCTTGCGATCCCCCTAAACAAAGGTATTAAATAAACAGCCATTCCTCATTTCTTATATCATCTCTGTCCAATGAAAAAAACAAGTCTCTTTATAATTGCATCTTTACAGGAGAGACTGAAAACCTTATTTACTTTCAATGTAAGTCAATGGAACCAGAATTTTTCCAAGCTGTTTTGGAGCACTCCTATTTGTCCAAGCATCATGAAATTGTCACACAGTTTAAAAGGCCACTGGTGTGTTCAAATGATGTAGAAAACATACAATTGACACAAATGGAGACAAATGTTTTTCATTGGACAGCAACGATATACTTTCAAATCGGTGCAGACCAGTCTGACTTTGTATTTAAACACAATCGAGACCAGTGATGGTTTAAGTGAAAAATAAGAGTCTTCAAGGTCTTAGTTGTTTTGAAACTCTTGTGTTGGAAGGTGAAATGAATGTTTTCACTAATCATCACACTTTACATTTGGTCCTATCCAATCAAAATGACTTGCAAGCAGTAATATTGATCATGTCTTATTTTCATGCAGAAAATGACAAATCCATTAGGGAAAAAAGTAGAAAAGTATTAGACAGATATTTTTGAGCTTAACTGTACTGAGCCTTTACTTTTTAAGACTCATTCTCAGCAGCAGATGTATAAACTGGCCATACATAGCAGAACAGATGCTTTAACACCTCTTAGGACAGCCACACAAATTTATAAAGGGTTCTGTTCTCCGCACAGACACAAGTCTTTGACGGAAGAAGTGAAACTGAGCTCATCTGTTCTGTAACCAAGCTGCCAGTATACATTGAATATACAGTCACTATCACAACAAAATAACAAAATCTAATAACTGCATAAAAATAAATTAATAAATAAAACAAAAACAGAAATATTATACTGTAGAGAAAAACTTAAAACAAGATCAGAGAAACTGCTTTGCTGGACCATTTGGAGTAATTCTGAGCAATGCTAATTTGGGTGATGTTGTGCAGCTCGGCTACAGACTTCAGTAAACGCAGGTGTAGACAACCCTATGCGTTAATGCACTGTGTGAACTGTTAAAAAGCTTAATTAATTGGCCCCGGGGTCTCAGCATTAGTTCCAACATCAGGAGACTGAGAGTTTCCTAGTGATGCCATAGCCATCCATAAGTGGGAATTCAATAGATAATAACCATCCTCTTGTTTTCCCTTGGTTGGGTAGGGTGGTCCACTCTCTATGCACCAACCCACCCACCCCATGCAACACTAGCCATGAGCGTGTCTGTTAGGTCACATAACAGAATAACGTTGGTGTTCTCTTTCAAACATGCATTCAAACATTGCATTAGGGGAGATACAGAAGATGCAGTGGAGCTTCTCATGACATATGCGCTGGCCTTCACTCTCTCAGTGCTGGTAGGCTCATGTGGCAGAGAGGAGGTGGGTGGAATCTGACTGTTAATTAGGACTTGACAAGTGTTAGTAATCATGTCAACACTCTCAGTGGCTACGGGAGACGGTCAGTAACACTGATCTTTTATTCATCATCATCAATATCATGATCATCACTGTACAGCATCAGCAGCAGAATCTCACACACACACACATACACACACACACTCGTCCCTTTGACACTCACCGAGCGCCTCCCAGAAAAAAGCAAAATAAAGTGATCCTGTGATTCTATGTAAACATTCATGCACTGACCCAAAACAAACCCGAGTTTGTTCGCTTATTGAAGCTACAGCGTCTAAAACGTTGAGGTGCGCAGTGTTCTAGCCCCAAAACAACCATTAAAACCTTGTAACAGCAAAGACAACAGAGCCGAAAAAATAAAGGGGGGAAATGTAACGGGGTCTGTGAGCTGCTCTCGGGCCCTCAGGGCCGCAGTCTCTATAGTGTTTACAGTAATGACTCCACTGAGCTCCACAGTGCCGTACAGTGGCCTCAGTCAGAGAGTCACTTGCTTTTATGCGCCTCCTCCTTCTTCTGGTTCTTCTGGACCTTCTGATGAACCACCTTCAGTGTGGTCAGGAAGTTTCCCAGAAATAGCACCAGAAATGTCAGCGCCAGCATGAACACCTACAGGACAGAAATCAGTTCATTAATAGTAGTTATTATTCATTGCTCCCAGGAGGAATCATACAGCCATGGTAAAAACAAAGGATCAAAAATGAATGACAAACTAAATGTTTGAATAAAACAGAACACAATGAAAACACTGAAATAATGGCAAGAAAATTAATTCTAGTATTATTACGTAATTTAATAGTTATTTATTATTGCTTAGTTATTATTACATAATTATCCTGCCCAGTGTTTATCATTCTCAAGGGACACCTATTATACTACAGAGGGATAGATCTGCAGAGGGAAATGCTTTGTGGATGAGAGAGGTCAGTGGAGAATATTTCGAGCTGACAGAAAATCTATGGTAACAGCATCTTAGCATGCACATCACATCAAACTTTGAAGTGGATGGGCCACATCAGCAGAAGATCATGTCGAGTTCCATTTCGGTCAGTTAAGAACAGAAAACTGAGACAGGTTCACCAAAACCTGACTTGAATATACAGCCTGGTCTGAAGAATACCAATTTCTACTGAGGCACACAAGGGGCAGTGGCAGGATTTGGCAAAAACAGTATGAATCAATGCGCCCAACCTGCACTGTATCATATATATATACCAATTCATCATCACTCGAATACCACAGCCCATGTGAGCATTGTTGCTGACCATGGCCCTGACAACTAATCATCCTCTTATGGCTACTTCCTACATAACGATGCACCATGTGTCAAACTGGTTTCATGAACTTAGTTTAGTGCTCCTCAGTGGCCTTTCCAGTCACCTGATCTTAATCCAGTGGAGAACCTTTGGAATGTAGTATATTCGCAGCATGAAAGTTTTCCTGAACATTCTGCAGAAATTCCAGTCATGATTGAAACAATCATGTCAACATGGAGCAGAATCTAAACAGAATCTTTTTAACATGTGGCACAGAATTAAAGCTGTTTTGTGATCAAAGCAAGGCTCTAACCAGTTTGAGTATAATGGGGGAAAAAATTAACCAATGTGTACAAACATTCTGACACAATTTGTATTTGCATCTGTTAAATTCAGCACAAACAGAATTCAGCTGTTTTGAAAGTTATTTTTTAGAATGTACTAAATCTCACTTGGGAAATCAATGGAAGATAGAAAAAATATTAAAAAAACATCTGTCCAACCGTAGGAGCTCTGAGCTGCCTGGTTGTTTTACATTTTAGTTGAATGATGCTCGTTTGATTTGACATACACTACCGCTCAAAATTTCATGCAATTTTCATGCAAATTACATGCAATTCACAAACAATATTGTCCATTTCACAATTAATTTAAGTGTATCAGATGATTTTTAAAGAATAAAAATGTTTGTATTAAAGCCTATTTTTTTGTATTAAAGGCTTATTTTGCATATAGTTCTATTATCAGCAATTCTCAGTCCTCTGTCTAAATCTCCTGGTACAGCCGCCAAAAGTTAAGGATGTTATTGGACTAATTGGTTGCTAGGACACCCTTGCAATTGTGATGCACAGCTGAAAAACATTCTACTAATAAGTGAGAATAAAAGGGAACAACATTCTAGGTTAGTTCAGTATCTGCAGCATCAGCAGTTGATGGCTTGCTGACCGACTCAAAATGACCAGAAAGAAACAACTTTCTTTAGAGACCCGTCAGTCCATTGTTGTGTTAAAGAAGGAAGATACTCCATTGAAAACAAGAACATTTCATTGTGATCCCAAACTTTTGAGCGGTAGTGTATGTTATAATGTAAGCACATAATAATGTGTAACTGTGAAATGTGTGTTTACCTGCCACTCTTTGCAGTCGTTACGCGCAGCCAACCGGAACAGCGTCACAGAGTTATACAGCTGCCAGAACTACACAAAATTAACACAATAACTATTTGATGTATACAGTTACACAAGTTCTCTACTGATATAATCACCCTCACTGAACCTTCCTTTACTCACTCACTATAATTATCCATACTAAGTGCACTACATTAGTGTACTATATACACTAATACTTTCAGCCTAATATCCCAGTAGAACTAAAAAAAAATCTAAAGAACAGACATGGCATCTGCCCACTGACTTCTATTACAACTGAGTTAAGAGTTAGTGTAAGGTGAGATTTGTGCTCACATGTCCAAAGAAGAGAAAAGGCAGCAGGAAGGTTAAACCTCTCCACATCCATGACTGGAAACCCTCTGCATAAACACATAAACACACACACACACACACACACACACACACACACACACACACACATAGAAAAACATCAGTGCACATTACCTCCTTACATATTCATTATGATTACTCAGACTTTGCAGGCTATTGTAAATGCAGCCTTTTCAGTAATCCAGTAATCCAGACCATTTTAATATCATTATTCAGAGTGTAATTCAGATCATTTAGATATAAATTTTACTTTGCATGTTTTAATCTTATATTTAAGGCTATACTTTGCTATGGTTAACTGAAGAAACGCTGACCCACAGCAAACAAAGTCTAGAAACAGAGCATAGAAGCTGAACAGAGTGACTAGACATTTCTGCTTCTTTCAATTGTCACTTCAAACACATTCAGGGATGTTGAGGTTTGGGCTCTGGGGTAGTCAGGCCATCGTTCTGAGAATACCAGCAGCTTTTTTGCTGTATTTGTCTGTTTCTCTTTCTTTGTAAATGCTTCTTGACAGCTATACATCCTTTAGATGCAGCCTTAGACCCATAGTATTAAGTTGTCTTCAACTTACTGGCTGTTTGGACTGGAAATAAAAGGAATGTCTCTCTAACATGATCGTGAGAAGTAGTAATCATCTACATGACGCCTGGTTTCTATTGACATTTTACAATTAAACAGCTCTTCTTTGTAGTGTAAGGGTGACGTTCCTTTAGTTAATCTTGATTTGTTGCTTTATGCACCCGCAGAAGCCTGTTTTGCATAGTGTGTTTCAATGTGAAAGTCAACTTTCATTTGAATGTTCCAGTGTAAGTGGCTCTAATGAGTATTTTGGGGAAGGGCATCTTAAAGAGAACACAAAGTCCTGACTCATAAAAGCAGGAATGGTACAGGGTCAGATTTCTGATTTGCGCACACTTGGCTAGGCACTACATATGCACTTTCCTTCATGCGTTCCTGGATCTGAGTGAGTGAAGTGGCTGGTGTGAGAGTAACAAAGAGGGTATTTGACCTGTTCTGTGTGCTATAAATCTTGGTGTTATTAATGAGTGTTAAGGTTTAGGGACACCCTCATGCTGTTTTACTACATAAAAATGTAAAAAAAAAAACCCCAAAAAAACAACTTCCAGGGTTCTTTAGAAAAGACAATGGTTCTACACAATAACTCCTTGCAGGGTGAAATATTTATATATAGCATTCTGTAGAATTCTGCTGTTGATATCGAATAGAAGAAGCATTTTTATTGTGGTAAATATTTTTACAAACTATTTTGTCTGTTAAAAGCATATGTTTACAGATGGGTTACAGATGAATGTCACAGAGATCACGGTAAGGCCAGGGCTTTATGACACCCATCATTTAGGGTTTTATGGCAGGAAGCTCCAGGCCGAGAACAACACCTAGAAGATAACTATTTAGCCAGATGGGTCAAGGCTGGTTGACCTGTTGTCAGCTGGACTTAAAGAGGAGTGTCTGCTGGTTTGGGGTAGACCATGTTTAGATCATGTTAGACCAGGGTTTGAGAGCTCTCAGAGCGTCTGTACCGCGGTATCCTAAGAATAAAGCTTAGACTCTGAACGGGTCTCCCTCTTCATTCTGACAGGCAAGAAAGAAGTAATGACACTATACAGAACCATTTTCAAAAAAATTTATATGAACCATATACAACATAATCTCCATCGATCTGGAGAAACATTTCATCATCAAAAGGTGTGGTTCTATGTTGTGTTTATTATTTAACATCAACCTTTATTAGTTTAAATGATGACTTTAGTGGTTTGTTCTATTTTAGAACATAGAATTGAACCTTACTATATTACAACCATACAAAGCACCACAGAAACCCACTTATTCTGGACTCCTTTGAGTACCTTTCTCGTGTCTCACCAACCCGACAGATATATTTAACCACAAATTCTCTGCTGTGGCTGTGTGTTCTGGTATTAGATGAGCTCACCCACGGTCAGGTCCAGCTGATTCCTCTCCCCCAGAGCACGGAGCCGGTACAGACAGCCACTCTGATAATAATACTGCAGGAACTGCACAAAACCTATAATAACCAAATGAACCACGTCAAACTCAAAACACACACAGCTCACAGTGAAGAAGATTAAGCTCAGAGCAGACAGGCTGCAATGAATCAGCTTACTCTGGTAGATGGAAAAGGCCAGAAACTGACTCCTGAACAACTGGTATATTGGCCCTTCAGGCCTAGGAGAGGAAAACAAGAACAGTTAGGATGCAGTTAATACTTCAGCAGCATTAGTGCTGCAACAATTAGTTGCTTAAGTTACATCATAGAGAAAAAGTAAACTGTTATTTAATGTTCACATGGTCATTAACAGACTGTAACAGGAGGTTTATGGACATATCTGGATTGGTTAATAAAAAAAAACACTCTTTAATGCTATAAAATATATAATATAAAGTTAGTTAGCCTGATTCGTACCATGTAAGCATGACACCTGACAGGAATGTTGACACGTAGTGATGTGAAACCCACCAGCCTTTAATCCTAAAGTCAAATTGAAAACACGACACTAATGACTTATTACATTAAATTGAAGGTTGAACACAAAGACATATGTAGAGTATTAGCACTAAAACCACACTTTAAAATGCAATACTTACTTAATGCTTTATTAACATTAATTCCATTAACACCTAACATACAGGTATCAAAGACAAGTCTTGTTATTTAAAGTATGACACAATCTGAGCTCACCTGGAGCCGTTACTCATCAATATGCTCTCTCTTATGGTCAGTGTGCAATAGTACCACACCAGTAAAAAATTGAAGATTTCATCAGTCACACTGAAACACAGAAATGAATCAATATAACATTATTTTGGTTCTTGTTATTAAAGCATTATTGTACATCTAAGGATATGTCTCAACCATTCAACCTACAGCAGTTATGGCCCCCTTTAAACTTACAGCAGTTTAGGTCCACCCATTCAACCTACAGCTGTTTAGCCCACCCATTCAACCTACAGCGGTTTAGGTCCACCCATTCAACCTACAGCGGTTTAGGTCCACTCATTCAACCTACAGCAGTTTAGGTCCACTCATTTAACCTACAGCAGTTTAGGTCCACTCATTTAACCTACAGCAGTTTAGGTCCACCCATTCAACCTACAGCAGTTTAGGTCCACTCATTTAACCTACAGCAGTTTAGGTCCACTCATTTAACCTACAGCAGTTTAGGTTCACCCATTCAACCTACAGCAGTTTAGCCCACCAATTCAACCTACAGCAGTTTAGGTCCACCCATTCAACCTACAGCAGTTTATGCCCACCTATTCAACTTACAGCAGTTTATGCCCACCTATTCAACCTACAGCAGTTTATGCCCACCCATTCAACCTACAGCAGTTTATGCCCACCTATTCAACCTACAGCAGTTTAACCCACCCATTCAACCTACAGCAGTTTAGGTCCACCCATTTAACCTACAGAAGTTTAGGTCCACCCATTAACCTACAGCAGTTTAGCCCACCCATTCAATTTACAGCAGTTTAGGCCCACCCATTCAGCCTACAGCAGTTTAGACCACCCATTTAATCTACAGCAGTTTAGGTCCACCCATTCAACCTACAGCAGTTTAGCCCACCCATTCAACCTACAGCAGTTTAGGTCCACCCATTCAACCTACAGCAGTTTAGCCCACCCATTCAACCTACAGCAGTTTAGGTCCACCCATTCAACCTACAGCAGGTTATTCAACCTACAGCAGTTTAGCCCACCCATTCAACCTACAGCAGTTTAGGTCCACCCATTCAACCTACAGCAGTTTAGGTCCACCCATTCAACCTACAGCAGTTTAGCCCACCCATTCAACCTACAGCAGTTTAGGTCCACCCATTCAACCTACAGCAGTTTAGGTCCACCCATTTAACCTACAGCAGTTTAGGTCCACCCATTCAACCTACAGCAGTTTAGGTCCACCCATTCAACCTACAGCAGTTTAGGTCCACCCATTCAACCTACAGCAGGTTATTCAACCTACAGCAGTTTAGCCCACCCATTCAACCTACAGCATTTTAGGTCCACCCATTCAACCTTCAGCAGTTTAGCCCACCCATTCAACCTACAGCATTTTAGCCCACCCATTCAATCTACAGCAGTTTAGGTCCACCCATTCAGCCTACAGCAGTTTAGCCCACCCATTTAATCTACAGCAGTTTAGGTCCACCCATTCAGCCCACAATAGTTTAGGTCCACCCATTAAGCCCACAACAGTTTAGGTCCACCCATTTAGCATACACCAGTTTAGGTCCACCATTAAGCCCACAACAGTTTAGGTCACCCCTTCAGCGTACACCAGTTTAGGTCCACCCATTCAACCTACAGCAGTTTAGTTCCACCTATTCAGTGTACACCAGTTTAAATCCACCCATTGATCCTACACCAGTTTAAGTCCACCCATTAAGCCTACACCAGTTTAGCCAGATTCACAGATGCTGAAGGTATCAGTTATTTTTTAACCTGCTGTTTTACTGAGGCATAGCCAACCAGAACAGAGCTCATTTACATTTATCAGTCTTTAAAGCACAATAGCTAAAACAGCTTCTTCAAATGTAAGGGGCAAAGAAAAACTGGAAAAGTCCAACTCACCGGTAATTGAGTAAAAAGAGGCAGGTTATGGCACCAAACATCAGGATTATTGTCATATAAAGCTTAAACTTCTCGTACTCATCTTTGTATGCAAATCTGTCAGTGAAAACAGAGAGAAATTAGATTTAATGACTAATTTGCAGCAAATTAAACCAGATTAGCTCTTAAGGTTCACATGATGTTGACAGACTTACTTTGCTTGATTACTAAGCAGTGTTACATTCACATTTCCAAGGACCAGATTTAAGTATAACCTGCAGAAACAAGTACAAAAAACAAACCGCAGATGAGAGCAGATGAAAGGAATGAATACATCATATAGACAGTATAACTGTCTAAATTTCCCTGTACTGTGCTGTGCCTGGTATTAACATCCATCTTAGTCATCATGGTTCTCATCTCCTTATGATTGGATATCGTGACTTCTGGAAGGTCACCTGTGCCAAATTCCCATAGTTAAAGCCCCTAGTGACTCATCTCTGGTGTTATCTGAGTTAATGTTTATAGCACAAAGTAAGTCATACTGTGTCTTCAGGTCTGTGCCACCTTGATGAAGACCTGTGTACAGTCTGGGTACAATCTTAAAAGGGTTGCAGCACCTTTCATACAGTATGTGGTAATGTTCAGATGGCTGCAGCAGTCTTTAAACAGTGTGCAGTAACCTTTATATGGTGTATAGTAGCCTTGTAATGACTGCAGTAGTCTTTATAAGATGCGTGGTAGCGTTTAGTTGGCTGTGGAAGACTTTAGGCAGAATGTGGTAGCCCTTCAATGGCTGCAGTAGTCTTTAGACTGTGGGCGCTAGCCTTTGGTTGGCAGCAGTAGTTTTATGATGATTTTACGCAGTAGACTTTATACAGTGATGGGTGGCTTTAGATGGCTGCAGTAATCTTTAGATACTGTGCAGTAGTCTTATTCTACAATGTGCTCTAGGCTCCACACACTAATTTGTTTAGTCTGGTAAAGGGACTGACCAAAACATGAGACGCAGCTCTACACTGCCCTCTTGTGAAGGATAGAGCTCAGGATTCTTAAATATGATAATGTTTGATGTTAGAGAGAAGATAAAGAACTTTTAAACGTTTTTTTATTTTATTCTGACATTCACAACTATTTGGGCCATATACTGTCCAATCATGATCAGATCACACAAACCATGTTAATGCCAGGTTGGACTGGTGTATATGGATCATTTGCATCAGTTTAAGGGGAAACTGACTACAGTCTACTATAAAAAGTAAAGAAAAAACAAAGGCAATGTCAGAAAAATTGAAAACTCACCCGTTCTTCTTTGGCAAATACGCTTCCATATCAAAGAAAACATTCTGCTTCTCTTTAATCTGCACCTGCAGGTCATTTATAACCGCAGAGTCTTTTTCGTCGCACGCTTTTGCACACCTGGCCACAACAGACACATGGTCAGTCATAGAGCACCTACCATTTAAAGTGACCTATTCCACTGACCTCTGCAGTACGTACTTATGGAGCGTGTGCCTGAGCTCTTTCAGGCCTTTCCTCTGTTTGCAGATGGCACTGCTGCATAGAGCCTGGAGGCTAGTGAGCTCTTCCAGCTTCTGTCTGTACACTTTGTGAGTTTCCTAGAAAAGAAGGGAGTACATTTACTACGTTTCTTATTAGACGGTGACCTGAACAGCCTGGAAACACTCTTTAAAGAAATATAGTGGGTCCACAAAAAAAGAAAGCGAGGAACCAAAGCCAGAATCTGATGTAAGCTTCATCACATTGCACAACACAGAATGTCAAAACTCCAGCAGGAGTGCATTAGCTTACTAGCTCACCCAGCTAACCCCGGCCGGTGTTACTGTATACCTAGAGTAGCTGGTTTTGTTCATATGTGTAAGCTGTCCATGGGGAATTGTGAAGTCAAAAAAGCAAACAAATAAATAAATAAATAAGTAAACACGCGGTTACTGATGAATGGCTGCTTACACCTGGCAAGCGTGCTAGCAGGCTAAAATCACTTAGCCTGGGTGAGGGGTGTTTTATGTCAGCTGTACAAAAGTTTATTTTTTGGCTTAACCGTGTCAAACAAAAAAAAAACACATTCCCGGCTATTTATTCTCGCTTTCAAACCTGCAGCTGCTGATATTCTTGGTCTATTTCTTTCCATTCACTCTGACATCGCTCCAGTGACATTGTAGCCGCGTCCACACGCTCTCTCCGTAGCTGACTGTGGGCGCGTCCTAATACTCGCACTAGTGTCCTACAACGCGCGCTGGTGTTCTGCAGCGTCCTCGCGTTCTGGAGCGCTTGCGTTGTACAACTCCTAACTGGCGTCACGTCGGATGTTTCAGGACACAAACTCCCGTAATTACTCTCAGTCGGCGTCCAGAGTTCTACTCCCTACCTTAAGTGCTCTAGAAAGTGAGTGCGGATATTAAGACGCGGCCCGCCGCCACTCTGCGCTTCTGCTACTACTTGTTCTGTGTACCGCGCCTTACCAGCGCCACCAATCGAACGGAGGATCTGAAAACGGAGTGGTCCGCAAGTGGGGCACTCGCTCACTCGCTCCCTGCGCCCTATCTGTGTGGTTCACTGTGCACAGAAGTGATCAATTAATCTAATTTTATAACTGAATATTTTTATTATTCTTTTAACTTCTTTTTACTAGCATTCTACAGTAAAAGCAGCTTTGCAGCCGGTCTCTGAAGGACCCCTGGTTAAAGGAACAGGGGGTCCAAGTGTTATTCAGTACAGTACAGTACAATAGAAGTTTTTAAGTGGATCTATTTTTAAAGGAGCAATATGTATGGTTGCATGATGAATGCAAAATGTGAAGAAACAACAGTTTTGATGGTAGAGCAAACACTTTTATGCATTGTATTGAAGAGATAGCCACTAAAGTTAGCATGCTAACTGGCTAACCTGCCATGTAATACCTCAGTGAGTCCGATTTAAGACCCTTTATGAGGTGATGAAGCAGTAGTATATCCACTCTTGACAAAAAAACATGTTCGAAGACAAAGAAAACTACAAATCGTGTTTTTGTTGGCTTAGAATGAGCCCACCATAATACATATGAGAGGGTTGTCTTCCAATAGAGGCTGCCATGTAGAGCCACAGTGTTTCTACAGCAGCCCAGAACAGACTAAACACACACTGTAGGCTGTAGAGAGTGACTTTCATATTTCATACTTTTATGTTGAAGCAGAAGCGTGAATTTGGTGGTCCTATGGCAGACGCAGAGAAAAGAGTAATCTTCAAAATGTCTACCGTGGCGCATTTTCCTCAGTAGCAGTGTATAAACCCCAGGTAGGATATTATCCAGTAAGGATTATTACTCATTATCAGCTTCTTACTCACCAGCTTTATGTTTGAATTTCCACGGTCCACCTTCAATGGCGCAGCATTTACATTTTAATGCTGATGATGGATTTAGATTCTAATGCATCATCTTCTTGTGAGCTCTTCCAGCTCCACATTAAATTTTGCAGCTGTTATTTCAACCAAAATGTAATCTGAGCACCAAAAAAATATCCTAGAATGTCTTTATTGTTACCAGCATTAAAGGAATAATAATTTGAATATTCTAATAGACCTAATTGGAAAAAAACCCTCAAACTGTTTGAAATACTGAGTTTTTATGTTGCACTATAAATATAAGTATAACAACTTGCTAAAATACCAGTGCTGGATAACCATGTGCTTTGAGAACCCAGATTTTGAAAAATGAAGGATTGTATTTATTAAACTAGACTGGCACTAAGGCAACAGCAAAAATCTGACAGCTATCATAGGCTCTTGGGAAGACAGAGAGTCACTGTTCAGTAATGAAACCTTCAGTAGGTTGCAATACAATTACACATTGCTCCTTTAAAACAGCAAAGTCAGTATCATCTATTGATGTCTTTAAAAAAACATTAGAATTATGTTTTATATTTCATGCCAATCAGCTAATATCAGCACATCCTGTGGCAGACTGAAAGCGGGATAAGTATTTAGTATTCACTGTTTATCGTTGATGATTTAGCTAGCGTGCTAACTGTACCAAAAAGATTTTTTTCTGTTACATTTGTTATTTTTCTGGTCCAGTCGTTCATATCTGTTTTGTAAAGTGACACCTGACAGCTCTTTGTGTCACTGTTTGCCGAAAATGGTGTAATGTCAGTGATAGGTGCCATATGCTAACAGCGTTTGCTTTGCTAATACAAGCAAGTAGCAAAGTGACAGATTTTATCTTTATACAATATTATTTTGCAGAATGTTTCTATTATTATTATTATTGTTGTTGTTGTTGTTGTTGTTGTTGTTGTTGTTGTTACTGAATTCCGAGGAAACTTGTCTGTAAGCTACAATTAACAGTTATGTTGTGACCTACGCAGGGCGCTATTTCTTGAGTAGGTGAGCGCAGGTAGCGAATTGGAACACAACCGGAATGTTTTCGAGGCTCGTTGCTAAGATACGCAGCGACCTAATAAACTAATCGTGCTGAAAGTGAAGCCTATATTAATGACTACAGACAGTTTTTAACCAGAAAACCTTCCAACACACCCACAGCCGGATCAAGACAGTTTTGTAAACACTGTTTGTTGGAGTTTGGGTGAAGTTGAGTACATGGGCGCTCAGAAAGGTTCTGTTCTCCAGCAGTTCTCTCAGTAAAGAATGCCTCGCCTGAAGAGTCTACAGAAAACAGAATCTCTCGCAAAACTGAGGGACAAACAAGCCCAGAAGAGCGGAATTCACCGCACAGTGTACTCAGTAAACGGAGATGAGTACACAGGAGAATGGCTGGATAACAAAAAGCACGGTATGATTTTCTTTACATGACATATTCTTTATCAGGTTCACTTAAAAATCAGTAGGGCTGCGTTCAAAACCGTGTAGGTTGCTAGCTACTTCACCTTAAAGCCAAATGTACCACATACCCCCAAAACAAATAACAATCTCAGATAACGTTTCACCTATTTGTTTAGGCAGCACTGTGGGTTAAAAAATAAGAATTGTTTTTTATTTATTATTTTTGGGTCAGCAGAGACTGAGACACACAAAAGGCGGTGATTCTATTGCAAGATGTGCTTTTCATTAAACACAGCAGAAAAAGCACATACAGAGATCTGATTAACACTAGCAGTGACTCTGCAACTCACACACACACACACACACACACACACACACACACACACACACACACACACACACACACTTGTCTTGGTGTGTGGCCTTCTGCATAGCCATACCTCCAGCGCCAGCCTGTGACAGGTTTCTACATTATTAAGAGATATTAAGTCATCAGTATGAGAGACTTTCTCTTTATTATGATATACTGCATGACAAACATAACTTAGTTTACATCACAATTTACCTACATTTACAGTGAATTATACATTCAGTCTAATGAGAAACTGTAGAACTCAGTTTATATTACAATATTTACATTTATATAGATCCGAGAGAGAAATTTCATATCTTTTACAAAGTCATATATTACAATATCTATATTGATACATTCAGTCTAATTGTGTGAGGGTAATTGTACAGTTTGTTTTCTCAATATGCTCACTGTACTGACTGCACTCCTTTATTCAGGTAAAGGAACTCAGGTGTGGAAGAAAGCTAATGTCCTCTATGATGGAGACTGGAGATTTGGGAAGCGGGATGGTTTTGGCACTCTGAGCAGACTTATGCCTCCCTCTAATGAATATGTGCGGGTGTACTCAGGAGAATGGAAAAATGACAAGAAGGAGGTGAGGACCCCTCAGGTGTTGTGTGTGTTTACATGCTGACTCAACATTTTCACTTATAATGTTGGTGAGGCTTTATGAACTGAAACCAGTAATTTTTACACATTGATTTATTTGTTATTGTGCCTTTAAGACTGATATATGTAAACGAGCTGCTTAGTCTGAATGGGCGGGGCTAGCCTGCTGTAGGCTGAAAGGGCTTGAAGTACACTGCTGTGGACTTAATGGGTGGGACTAAACTGCTGTAGATTGAATAAGTGGGTATTTGTAAATATGTTAATTATAATAAATACGGAACATTTTGTTATATGAGCTATTTTTATATTTGAATTTTTCTAAAAGTGTTTTTATATTTATAAATAGAATGAATGTGTACATGCCTGTTTAGGGTTTTGGAACACAGTTTTACAGCGCCACCTCGTGGTATGAGGGTCAGTGGGCGGAGCACCAGCGGAGCGGCTCGGGAAGAATGTACTACTCCAATGGAGATGTTTATGAAGGAGAGTGGCTGAAGGACAAACCACATGGACAAGGCATACTGACACTCGGTATTAACCACATACTCAGAGATACGTTTAAAGCGATAGTTCAACTAAAAACCTAATTCCTGATTTCAGAAAAGTACGTTAAACTAAAAGTGGTCAGGTGGCTGTGAGAAAGACATTAATATAACAAGGAACAAAAGTATATATTAATGTTCTAATGTACATGTTCTTTATATGCAAAGCATATTATAACAAAAAAAAAAAACATCATATCTTCACTAAACACAACTTTTAGCTTCTCATTCTCTGCACTGTAAAGACGAATTATTGAAGATAACTACTACAGTCAAACAGTTGCAATAAGACATCCAGCTCAGCGATGCCTTTCTTGTGCAATCATCAGCTAATGAAAAAAACACATTTCACAACAGCCAAAAAAACATCCGACCAAATCAGATAAAGGTTTTTGAAAGTTCCTCCCACCTTCAAGATTCATTATCAGAGGTGGGGTTTAGTTTTTAAACTAGAAATCTGTCCTGTAGACACTCTGCAACACCACTGTAGCTTGTTAGTAGTACCATATTTTTTTTTATTTATGAAAATAAGTGAATGCATCTTTTATAGAGACACTAAAATTTAAATGTACAACTACAGTTTATTTGCTGAATGTAACACATGGGGGGATAAAAGCAAATACAATATAATAAGCCATATTTTACAATGTGCGCAGATGTGTGTTTTCTGTAGAGGTCTCACTTCAAGCTGTTACAGAGTAGCCACTGCTGAATTGCACATTGCTGTTAGCATTGCTAAAAACAGTAGCAGCAACTTAAATGTTGTGCAAGTAGGTAAGATAACAATGTGATGTACAGTGTTTGAAAGCATTTAATTGCATAGACTCTTTCTCTCTCTATTGTAAAGTAAACGAGAACAAGTATGAGGGCAGCTGGAAGGACGGAAAGAAAAACGGACATGGACGCTTCTTCTACCTGGACAAAGGGCAGCTGTATGAGGGATTCTGGGTCGATGATGTTGCAAAGTGTGGGATGTTGCGTGATTTTGAAAGAGAGAGAGCAGCAACACCAACAACTTATCCCCTCCCCCAGGTAACCTTACCTTTCCCATTAAAACCTCAATTCAGTGAACCACATTCAGCCCTGGCCATTCAGCCTAAGGGAGTTTAGTCATTCCTATTCAGCCCACAGTCGTTTAGCCCGTCCTATTCAGCCCACAGTAGTTTAGCTCCTCCTATTCAGCCCACAGTAGTTTAGCTCCTCCTATTCAGCTCACAGTAGTTTAGCCCCTCCTATTCAGCCCACAGTAGTTTAGCCCCTCATATTCAGCCCACAGTAGTTTAGCCCCTATTATTCAGACCATAGGTGTTTAGTCCTGCCTACATAGCCTACATCAGTTCAGCCCTGGCCATTCAGCCTAAGGGAGTTTAGTCATTCCTATTCAGGCCACAGTAGTTTTGCCCCTATTATTCAGCCCATAGGTGTTTAGTCCTGCCTACATAGCCTACATCAGTTCAGCCCTGGCCATTCAGCCTAAGGGAGTTTAGTCATTCCTATTCAGGCCACAGTAGTTTTGCCCCTATTATTCAGCCCATAGGTGTTTAGTCCTGCCTATATAGCCTAAAGCATTTTAAGTTGAAAGCCAATCACATTCAACCTTGAGGACATTAAGGTTATTAGAGTTATTAGAGTTACTAACATTACACATTACAAAAGTTAGTTTAGTAGAAATCATTACTGATCATTGCTGTTATAATACACTGAAATACAGACCTTTATAAACTACAGCTGTTAGTTCTGTAGATACTCGCACAACTGCATTACAATCTACGTCCACAAAACAGCAGTTTGTTCGGGGTGCTGAGGTTTGCTCTGCCACAGAGATGTTAGATATATATGACTCAAAAGATAAATTAGCACAGAGTGTTACATCAAGATTCTTAACTGTAGCTTGTACTTGTACTTTAATTTGCAGGTAATTGTTTTAGCATTTATGTCAAGGAACTGCAAAAACAGCAACCTTATTTCAAGCAGACTTGCAGCCAAAGAGCAGTACAGTAAGCTTACTGTAAATGGACAGTTATATCCACTAAACTTCTGTTAATGTAGCTTCAGTGAGCAAAATAAACCCATGCTTACAGCAGACTTGCAGTTGTTTATTAGAATGATGTGGAACACAAATTGAACACAGTTGTAATTTCAAATAACATTATTTGTCTATTTTAGCTGACAGTTAAGCTATGTTAACACATGTATGGTGTGTTGTTTCCTCAGGTGCAGCTGAAAGATGCAGAGTCTGTTCTGTTGGAGGGATTGGCTAAATGCTCTGAGATCAGCGATGATGAACAATAAAACCATTCTGACCAGGTTACATCATCCCGCATGTTTTAAAAAGACTTGAAACAAACAGTGTTTACACCCACACTCAGACCTAATATTTCACAGTAAGTATAAATTGCTATTGTCGTAACAAAAGCCTTAATAATAATAATCCTTGAAATCAATTTGAAGGCAAAATGTTATATTCACCCAATATCACAGATCAAAATACTACACATCAATATTCCAATCTTTCCCAATTCGCTATTGTAAAACCTTCCTCCAAAGATTGACCTACAATCTTGTCTGTAATTTCACTGAAAGTGTTCTGTCCTCTGCTAGAGTGCCTTGCTTATGTTCACATGTACAGAAAGACTACGCTGTCGCACAGTATATCATCACACTGTGGATTATTATAGTGTAAAATAACAATAAAGTCTGTTGATGGTTATGAATCAGTATGACTGTTCCATGATAGTGTTGCATATGTAAACCAATGTATTTCTAGGTATTTATAATTGCTTAATTATGAATTCTTAAAAAAAGTTTAACATTGGAGACAAAAGTAGCATGTAATCTTTGTGTTAATAAAAGCAATCTGGTTGCACCAAACTAACAGAAATAGATTACCATCATTATCTGTTATTAAGAGAGTTATTAACGCTGAATCATCAGAGCATTTCATTATAAAATTATTTGGTTCCTGGACTTTACAATCATTTCTATGCACTATAAACAGATGCAGATCCTTCCGGTGCTCCAACATCAGTAAAAATGGGCAATGATAATGTTTTATTTATTTTCACTTGCTGTACTTTGTTTATATGTGTATATAATAATATAAAAACAACACTTAAAAGCTTATATGAGTATTGTGATGTAAATTACATTGTTTTGATGTAAAAGCCCTTAAACGTAAGTTTTATTAAGCAGCATTCACAAGTAATGATTTTTTGTTTGTTTATTGACTATCCTGTAGTTCTTTAGAATGCAGCTGCACTGTAAGTAAATGTGAAGTTATTCTAGTAACATAGCATTATAGCTGTGTAAACTGTGTATATGATTCGTGCCAAATTCATTCTAATGTGAAAAAATCAGTTTTGGCTGTTTATTAAAAGTCAGTTTTTCATCACCACAGTAATCACATTAAATTTTCTGTCAAATGATGCTGAAAATTACCAACATACTGGACCTAACAAGCCAATCTGGCTGCCATGCTCTCTGTTCTCAAGCATAATGAGATTACATAAATACAAATCTTTACAATAACTGTTTTCTGTTTACCCTCTATAGGATGCAGAATATAACAAAAGGTTATTATTGAATTCAGCTTTTGAACTCTTTTTCAACTTTTGCCTAAAGTGAAATTCATGTTTTTATTGCAAATTAATATATTTTGTGCTAATGTGGAAATATTAGCACAAAATGGCAAATGGAAAACTTTTATTAAATGATATTTACATCAAATGTTATCTCCTGGGTTATCCACAAATCTTTACAGCACTCTGGGAAAATAAAGACTCCTAAGCCGCACACAACTCTGTATAGGATTCTGTTTTATTTGATTGAAAATTTTGATCATGAAGTTTATGAAAAAGCAGTTACAGCTCTGAGCTAATCCAGTACAATGTTCTGCAGAGATACAGAATAAAATCATACAAAAGTGGCTCTAATACTTGCTCATGTAAACAGTTCGCTAATATTTGTGGCTCATTATATTTGGTCATACAAAATGACTAAATCGTGTAAACAGCCAAGGCCAGAGATTAGCCTTCCCACACGGAAATACAGAGGAGCGCTAACAGCGCTAATACAGACAGACAAAGCATTTTTATTTTAACGCTAAATTAAAAATGAAATATTAACATGTCTGTTCTGCCAAATTCTCCTCTTACACACAGAGGAGATATAAAAATACACATGTTTAGTTAACCAGATCATTAAAGCCAAATAATTAAAACTGGAACATCTAATTCTTTACTTTTAGCTTATCAGGCTAACTGAGAAATTCTACACTGCTTTATTTAAAGCCCTATAAGGTCTGTTCTTCAAAATAAAAGTCTTTAACACATTATCAAATAGATAATGAAAACATTCGCGTTCCATAAAGTGCTCACCAAATCAAACTTTTTTCTATCAAAATTCAATACAAATACAGGAAAGTAAAAATGAGTTAGGAACATTTTGGCACCAGTTTCTGTCACAGGAGAATAGATTACTGAGGGGCTTCAAATGAACTCCATAAAAGCATATTTGATCTTAAGAGCAATTATAAACAACAACAACAAAAAAATTTAACTAAAGTGGCTTCAGTTTTGTAACAGCTTCATTCTGCTGTATGTTCTCCTGCACTACCCAGTAACCCACGTACAAAACGATGCAGAAGAATACTCTTTAAAAACTGAGCTTGCTTAATACTAATAGCATAACATATGATAAACTACGGTTGCTGCCATGACTCACAATGAAATAAAAGAGTGTCTGGTGACCTAAGAAGGACTAACCAGTAGAAAGGACGTGTCAGTAGTTGTTATAAAAGCATTTCAGTGCATGCAGTCACTGCTGCTTCTGTAAACATGATTATCATCATCATTAACAGCAGCAGGGACAGTGTAGAAAGCTGCGTTCACATTACAAAACTAGAGCAGCGCAAGTTGTTTTTCAAAAACCAAAAAACGAATATTTCTATATTAATGAGACGTGACCACATAGCCAGTTGGTGCTCATGGTGTGGCTTTAAATTGTGAGGAAATTCATACTTCAGAGTTAACACGAAATTTCTCCTGATTTCTCAAAAATTCTCCATAACGCAATTGTTCATTGTATATAGTCTTTACAGTGGTGGTAATGAGAGCCAGTGTCTACAACACACATTTGATTCACTATCAGAACACATCCCCTGCATGTATCCTTCCAGCATAAATGGATTTTGAGAAAAATTACTGGCCAAAAGCTTTGTTTTATCCATTTAAAATGGAATTCCTCATATCGTTCTGGGAATGCATGAAGATGAAAACAGCTGATTTAAAATGAAATATTATTGTTAAATGTTGTATTTTTACTAGGTTAATATTTTAGCTCAGTGCAGTCTGTAAAGCAATTAAACCCAATATATAAGATTATTACATTAAAAATTAATAAATAAAACGCTGACTGGAGCCCAGCTTTGATGTTGCTTATGGCTTCATGAATAAAATTCACATTTGTGCTTGCATTTCTTCATGGAAAGGATCTGAGCAGTGAGGCCTGGAATGTGAACGCAGCCTCAGACTCAAGACACACGCACACAGAAAACACGGCACAGAAAGTTTGTGTTTAGATATCCACATGCAGAAACACAGAGATACAGTACAGTTAAAACTAGTGCAGCTGGATTAGTTTCGCACTGGAGCTTGTGTGGGGGATTTGATTGGCTGATTGGTTCGGGATAAAGTATCTGTGTAATTACTCCACATTTCCCCCAGAAAGCCCTGATTAAGGTCATAGTTACAGGTGTACGGTCATATCGGAATCCGTCTTGGCAGATAACTGCTTAAAAATATATCAGTGTTAGACAGATGTTTTGATTGGACTGATATTTCAACCCAATTGTTGGGGAGCTCTGTATTACAGAAACCTTCTAAAAGGTGAAGACCAGATTTTCACAATATTAAAGCCTAGCTTATCTTTATTTAGAAATTATATCTTATATATCTTTACAGCATCTTATCAAAGAATATGTAGAAAGGAGAACTGCCACTTTGTAATGTCTTTAGGTTTGTGAAACACTAGAGGGCGCTATAGGTACTGTAGGAGTTTAAAACAGCACCTCTTGTTAGTTCATTTGAGTCAGTGTGAACTGCTCAGCCAGTAAGCTGCCCTGTTCTCCAACCAATCAGCCCTCAGTAGAAGTAATGCCAACTAATCAGCACTTAGTAGCTATAATGCTGGCGTCCTATTAACCAAAACCCGTCTGCTGTAGAAAAAAGGAACTATACAGAGAAATTAGGATGCATCTGTCTACTTTCTGAAATGAAAGGAAAGTCCTGGGCAAATGGTTGGATACTATTTTATCTAAGTTGTTTAGATCCAATCACGCCAATCATTAAGGACTTGCTGACAGGTGTCCTCTAGTGTTTTGCAGCCAACAGGAAGTGGCCTTCTCAATCAACCAGCAGTATCCACATAGAAATGTATTAAAGGAAAACAAAACTAAAGTGTGATAACCTGGATGTTTTATTTACTGCAATAGAAAAAGTTAAGAATACTGTGAGTGCACCCCCTGCTGTTTATCAGGAGTTTCGATTTGAGTTGCCACTGCTATATTTGATCTGCACCAGCGTCAACAGATATAGTTTTTTTTAAAGGTTTAAATTTAAATAAGGGGTAGTTAATACTCATAGTTAAAAACGAGAACACTATTTTTTTTTATAACAACAGCTAACAAATAGAAACAGAAGGCTGCCATAGAAGTTAGCATTGTTGGGGTTTATACTAGAGTTAGTTTTCTTAAATTAGGAACTGATATTCTATAATAATTGCTGCCCAAAACAGTCCTGACTAAAGTAGTCATTGAGATTGAACAGATAAAATTCCTGACTTAAGATATACAATCCCAGAAGAGCAAAATGTTTAGGTGATGCTGGGTTGATACTCCATAAAAATGTCTGCAATTTATTCACTTTACTGCATTTATAACTACACAAAGGTTATATTCTTCTGAAATCTATATGCGGGCCTCAGCCCACTAACGACAGCTCTGCCCGCACAATCTGTCTGGCTGAAAACCTGTGTTCCACCTGTGTTATATGAAATAACAACATGGTTGTTTTGCCACACCTGTATAATTCCATGGGCCACCTGAGGCCAGGCTAAGTAACAGTGGTGCTGGACCTACTGGCAGACGACACTGCTTATACTAAAGTATATTTAAATTAATGTTCAAGGCTCCCTTGCTTTACTTTCTCATTGCTGCTGCATAAAAGCAGCTATGACAATGTTCACCTGACCACACCAGCTCCAACGTTCTACCTAACCCAGCTGCAGCTTCAGGCCTGGAGCAGTCAAGATTACTGCGACGTGGGAGAATGAAGGGCCGAAGCTTCTCCTCTTTGGTCCAGTTCGTTCTGGAGGTCCTCCAGCTCCTCCAGCTCCTGGAACTGGCGGTCAGTTTTGTGGCTGACCAGCGAGCGGTAGAAGTGGACGGCGAAGACGATGAAGACAAGGCCAAAGGGCACCATGATGGAAGTGGAGGTGATGGCAGCGGCCACACCGGCGGGCATGGTGCCGTTCTTCTGCTGCCGCGGACGAACAGGCAGGAACTTCACCCAGCAGAGCAGCACCACCTCAGCCAGGAAGAGCAGCGTGCCGATGACCGTGGAGAACGCCCAGGCCAGCTCAATATGCCGCTGCATCCGCTCATGAGGAGACTCCCGCACCGAGTTCAAGTTGTGGACGTTGCTGACCGCCTCGATGTTGGGCAGGATGCAGGTGCTGATCATTAAAGCGAAAAGGTGAACGGCCACCAGCACAGTGGTGCAGGCGCTGAAGGCTATCAGCAGGCCAGGGGGGTAGTCATGGCTGGTGTCCAGCTGGACCTCCACCATAGCAACCTAAACACAAACACAGACACTGGATAGATCCCTAAATCCCTATATAGTGCATTAATTAGCACATGAAATAGTCCTTCTCCACCCAAACAGTACATTACATACTTAATAGGGAATTCCACAGATTTTTCAAAATATTTAAATTATTATTGCGAGGGGTTTGATGTGAAATGCTCTGTTCTGGAGAAACTTACCGAGTCGGAATTGCTCACAGTGGTGGAGACAGTAACCAGAAGTCCACCTTTAAACACTCCTCACAGAATGTTATTACATTAAATGATTATGAATGCTCTGCCTGATATCTCAGTCATTGTTTTCCAGTAGTTTTCAAGAGTCTAAAACATTTTTTTAAATATATAATGGCAGAGAAATACATGCAGTGGATTATGTGGAAGAAGAGCCCAAAATATTTCACAATCAACACTACATATCGTCACTGTCCAATAATAAACAAGAATCTTATTTTTTGTCGATTTTGAGTTTTCTACCTCATTTGAACACAACAGCTGTTGTTTACATTGTGCAAAAAGTCATGATGAATGGACCAATAGAACTGCTCCAAAATAGCTTGGAAATAGTTTTGGTTCCATTGACTCACATGGTAAGTAAAGACGGTCCCTCTTGTTTTTCACTGGACCGAGACGATATAAGATTCAGAGGACACATGAAGGTGGTTCTGGATTGTAAATAAAGTTGCTGGTGACCCCTGTTTTTTCTCACCACCCCTGTAAAGAAGTATCTACCATTAACCATTTCACACCAAACTACTTGGAACAACTTTGTACACATCTAAACTTCAGGATTGGGGTGGAAATTTGAGAAATCTGTGGCATTCCTCTTCAAAGGCTACGTTGAGCAGCTGGGGGGGGGGGGGGGGGGGGGGGGGGGTTATCTGCAGAATGTGGTGCAGCATCCTGTTTTTTTTCTTGTATTCTGAGCACCTCCACTGAGACACAAGCTCCCCAAACCACCCTGACTGCTCAGTGACCTCACTGTCTGTGTAGACAATCCAAGTAAGATCAACTCCAACAGTAATATAAACACAGTCACTGCTTCGTACCTGCGTGTAGAGACAGTCAGATTAGAAAACAGCCCCGCACCAGCTCTTTAATCCGTGCTCTGTGTGATGAGGTGGTCTGTCAGTCCGTCTGTTTACTCACCATGGCGAACCCGGACAGTAAAGCTGATGTTCTGCTGGAAGCCTTTAGCTTCGCTCTGCTCAGGTACAGCTTCCTCCAGGTCAGAGCCTGCAGGGAGTGCTCGCTGCTCATGGCCAAAATGATACACCTCTTTCTTCCTCTGTATCTGTCTCTCTCTCTCTCTCTCTTTTCTGAGCTGCGCGCTTTGATTTCAGGATTTTAACACCCGGGGAGCTTCAGCTTCACCAGCTTTAGCACAGAGTCTCCGCGCGCGCCGCACACACACACACACACATACACACACACACACAGCCCTGCACCGCTCTGAGGGCTGGGCTCCACATGACCCACAATGCACCGCGAGACTAGCGCGCTATCCCTGCCTTCATGTCGTGTTGGAAATATAACCCGATGTGCGCACATGCATGGCACCCCTCTCCTGTATTCACTAGTGGGATTCCCGAGTTTCCGAGCTGGGGGGAGTTTCCGAGTTGGGGGGCGTGTCGCCAAAAAAGCTGAGATAGCCGCGTATACTTGTATTTTAAACTGGCTGTATTTCAGTTAATCAGCAGCCACACATGAACTCTCTAGACTAAAAGCATCCACATATAAAAATAAATATCGCCCCTGTCCAAGGAAAAAAAATTGTATCCCCTTTTTATTCATGTATCAAATTTGACTCTACTACATACAGCAGTTACCCTTTTGTTAACTGGGTTAACATTAATGGTGAACTGACCAATGGAAATGCTCCAAAATAACTTGAAAATAAAGTAAAGACTGTTTAAGTCCTCTCCTGTAAAGCTGCTATTTTGGATATACCTGTTTTTCTATTGATATATAAGCTTCTAACTGGATGAACATTACTCATCTCATAAGCGTCCTCTGTTTATCAGTCCTTTGCATTAATGCAGCTTAAACAGACCCTTTAGTCAAAATAAAACTATTTCCAACTCGTGTATCTTGTTTCCGACCAAAACCACTTGAGCACAAATCAAGTCGTGAGTATGAACTTTGCAGGAACCACAGAAACCGCTTTTCACTGCTTTCTGAAAGGCCCAGCCCTTCCACTGTTACAACATGACATAATTTATTAAAACAATCCTTGGCACGCCCCCTACACAATGCACAGAGAGATAAAACAGTAATGACGTATCGCTCTGCAACGTCCTGCTCCAGTCTAGTTCAAGTTCAAGTTTATTTGGCATTTGCACATCATGTCAGAACATACATGCACTGAAATGCTCTGATAATCACTACAGCAGGGCTGCAGCGTGTGTATATATATATATATATGTATATATATTTTACTTATTGTTATGTTTGCACTGGGTGGCATGGTGGTGTAGTGATTAGTATGGTGGTGTAGTGGTCAGCACTGTCGCCTCACAGCAAGACGATCTGGATTGGATTCCCGGTTCGGGCCATTCTGTGTGGAGTGTGTATGTTCTCCCCGTGCTTGAGTGGGTTTCCTCTGAGTACTCCGGTTTCCTCCCACAGTCCAAACACATGCATGATAGGTTGATTGGTCTGTAGGTGTGAGTGAGTGTTGGCCATGTGATGGACTGGCGAACTCGCCATGGTGTACCCCGCCTTTGCCCGATGACGCTGGGATGGGCTCCAGTGACCCTGACTAGCGGGATTAAGCTTCAGATGATGGATGTTTGTGCTGTTTTTACTATACACACACACACACACACACACATATATATATGTGTGTGTGTGTGTGTGTGTGTGTGTGTGTGTGTGTGTCTAGTAGTAGTAGAACAGTGCAAACATAACAAGTAAAATGAAATAGAATATATGTACATATACTAAATAACTAAAATATAAGAACATAAAGGAATATACAGAAAATATACAGGAGGGACGTATGCAGAAACTCTATAGAATATTATGTCTAGCTTGTAAAGGTTGATTAGATCTACCAACTTGCTTTACTAGACTTTCAGGATCAAGCGAATGCGTCAGAACCGTCAGCATTGCAGTGCTGCTTTTGACTGGTGTTGGAAACTGCGAAATACAAATTTCCCCACTGCAAGAACATCTGCTGGCTGTCACACTTACAACTGTTTTTAGGCAATACACTTGTTTAAAGTTTAACTTAGATCTCTGTGCTTTATAACACAGCAGATTAAAGGCAGGACTGTGTTCTTCGAACCACACTTTCTTTTTTCAGTATCTACAAACAGTATAAGCTTGTAAATCTGTTTCTAGTAGACCTCAGGAATCAGAATCGCTTTATGTATCCACGTATGTTACACATGCATACGGTTGTTCTGATAAGTGCACACATGTAGGGCATGTACTGAAAAGACCAGATAAGCACAACTGAGGGACAAGTATACTAAAAACAGGTGGGAAATAAGCTAAAGAGGTGAGTGAACATCTGTACCTAAGCAGGTCTGAGGAGAATATTACAGCATATGAAACATATAAAAAGAAAAACAAGTACCTCACAGGACCTACTTGTGAAGCAAGTTAATGGGACCAGGATGTTTTCCAAGCTATTTTGGAGAATTTCTATTGGCCCATTAACCGTGATTTTGTTACACAATGTGAACTCGTTCAAATTATGTTCTTCTTTGGTCAGCGACCATATTCATGTGTACAGCTGTGCAGTACAGAGGAAGTCCTGCTGTGATACAGTAACGCTGGTTTCAGTTTAAAGGCCGAACGAGCTGCAGCTCTGGAGAAAAAGCTGTTAGCATGTCCGCCCGTGCTAGTTCTGACGGCCACTTTAACATAACACCAGAATACTGAGAATCATATGGTGGGTTTGTATTTGCACCGTACCGACCCCCTTAAAGCGAAACTCGTGACGCAATGTTTTGGTTTGGCTGACCGTGACGTCACGGGCCACTACACGAAAAGATGGTTCCTACTTAGTTTAGTGAGCGTGTTTTGGTTTGCTTTGCTCTCCCACCCCGACACCCAGCAGCGGATCGGACAGCTGGAGAGCTGTGATGGAGGTCTTCTCGGCTCTGCGGGGCTGAAGGAGCGGAGATGTTGATGATGATGACGGTGATGATGATGATGATGATGGAGCCGTGTGAAGAGTCCGGCCGCAGGCTGGTCTGTATCTGCAGCTTTAGCCACAGACACAGCATGCGCGCGCGCTTTACACGGGAGCACGAGAGGGAGAGAGAGTGTGTGTGCGTGTGAAGGAGAGAGAGAGAGGTGTTAGTGTTAGTGTGCTGTTATAATGGCCTGCATTTCCGCGGCCCAGCAATCTTTGCTGTAATTATCAGCGCGTTTTAGCCGCGTGCACGCTCGCTAGCTGCTCGCGCTCAGGCTCGGGCTGCTGCTGCTGCTTGCTGCATTTGAGTCGATGTAAACAAACGGGAACTGAAATCCATCCGCCGCCGCACAAAGAGCTGCAGCAGCGCGTGCGGGCAGGAGTACGATATTTGTCACGCGTTCATGCAGAAGTTGCAGCCCAGCCGAGATGAGCGCGAGCTGCTTCGTTTGTCTGATTTAGTTTTTAATGTCCGTGCACGCGGGGTGGCCGCACAAGGCAGAAGGCCTGCAAGGGCGGCACGAGCGAGGACTACAAACAAACAGCAGAAACGTTCACTGGTGCTGACCTCCACGTGCCTGAGCAGGCTGTAGTATCGATATAAATACAAGTATTAACATTATTATCATCATTGTTTACTTGATTTCATGGCCCTTCTGAGAAATAAATCCATAGAGCCCATTTAGGGTTCTATGTTAGTTCCTGGTGGTGTCCAGTAGGTATTAATATGCTGTTTAGTGTTTTCCTTATAAGTTTACAGTGTAAAGGGTTTAACAGGTGTTCTATTACATGTCATGGTTTTCTAAGAGGATATAAAGGTTTCCTGCAGGGAACTATGGGTTTGTAATGTTAATCATTGATACTAATAGTTCTGATTGTCTTTTTCAGCACAAAGGTAAGCCTGCAGTGCTTTTAAAAGTAAACTAAACTAGTCTTTCACAAATTCCTGCTTAATAAAACAGTTAAGACGTAGTCATTCAGAGTGGGTTGGTTACTAGAAAAGCTTGCCAGCTTCGGTCAGGGTTGTTCAAAGTGGTAGGAACCAGACATCCACCACTAAAAGTATTTACAAACTCATTTGTAGTGGAGGGAAACAAGCAGGGCACTGTGAGTCAAAATAGTCTTTAAAGAAAACTTTTTTCAGATGTTCCACTATTTTACCATCATTAACATATATATATATATATATATATATATATATATATATATATATATATATATATATATATATATATATATATATATATATATATGCATGTGTGTGGCTTTTTATGGCTTTGTCAATATAAATATATAAACTATAATATGTATATATAAACTCAGAAAACATGTAAGTTCACTGTAGGCTTTGAATGGTAAATAAAATGTGTTGTAAATATGGAGACCCATGGTTACTATCACTGTAAATAAATCTGAGTTTCTACAATCAACCATTTTACATTGACATTACACTGAATTACACTGACTTTTTTTGTGGAATTGCCCTTTTATGCATGCTGCCCTGATTGAAATCTGATCTTGATTTTGTTCTTCTATGTACACAGCGCACCGTCTGTAGGAAGATGTATGATGAAAATGAAGATTTGTCTGATGTGGAAGACATTGTGAACATTAGAGCCTTTGACCTGGAAGACAAATTGCAGAGTGATCGCTACAACAACAGCTTTGTGCACTTTATGGAAGGCAAAGGTGAGAATTGCCTGCAGTTTGTGTTGCATGTTTTTAAAGAAACATCTGTTCTGTCAACACCTGAAGCTGTGGAACTCCTCTAGACACCTTTCTGCACTGCTTGGAGAAAAGCCACTAATGCTCTGGTTTACTTGTACAGATTTCACCTACGAGTATGTACAGAGAGAAGCCCTGCGCACACCCCTGGTGTTTAAATCCAAAGAAGGGCTCGGGATCAGGTAATCACCTTAACCCCTGAGCAAATCTTCACATACTGAAGGGCTGAGACTGAGCATGCTTTCGCTTTCTTTCAGGATGCCTGAGCCTGAGTTTACTGTGAGTGAAATTAAAGGACTGGTGGGTAAGTGTGCTAACTTGTTTTTGTTTGTTTTCTTATAATTCAATGCAGGCAGTGTGTTAGCAAGGGCTGTACAGCAAAAACATGATATACAGTGAGGAGCCATCAGGGCTGTAAGGTTTAGTGTTTTTTTTTTAAATATAATAATCATGCTTGCATTTAAATGCATATTTCACTTTTACATTGTGGTTGAAACAAAAGCAATAAAATATAGCAGTGGCCAACAGAAAATTATACAATCAAGATTGTTCTCTCTGTGGTATCTAGCCAAGCAAGCTCTCCAGGAGTTGGACTGAAAGCCTTACGTGTTAGATTTCCTAGCAGTGTCATTAAGAAGTGACTGAGGGATCAACCAGTCATGATTTGATTTACAGTGAGTGGTGAGAAAAGCGTCACTGGAGGTTCTAGATACATCACTAGCAGGTTGCATTTGGCTATTAGGGATGGAAATGACGGCTGCAGCTCTACGGCAAATCTGATGTGAAACCATCCATGTTTACACACAGCTCTGTGTCCTATTTAAGTTTCTGTAGGACTTTTTAGAACATTGCTGTCTGGGTTCATAGTTTATCTTATTTGATCAAATCAAATTAAATGTATTTGTATAGCGCTTTTTACAACTGATGTCATCACAAAGCAGCTTTACAGGAATTTAGTAGTAAGATAAGTTAAGTAGAGCATAAATAAGCCTAAGAAAATAAAAACACAGGAAATCATAGAAAAAACAAAGATGCCCAAGCAAGCCATAGGCGACAGTGGCAAGGAAAAACTCCCTCAGAACTGGAGGAAGAAACCTTGGGAGGAACCAAGACTCCTCTGATCAAACTACTCCAACAGTACTGATATAATGACTGTACCACCATATACTTCTGTTCAGTTGCTCAGGTGTGCTTACATAATCATATGATATAACTAGAGTAGTTGTAGTACAGATGAAGAACAGTCAGAGTGATGATGACAGTTAATGAAGGTAGAAGGTTCGTGGAAACTAGTTAGAGTCCATATTAATTTCAGTATAGTCAATAATGGAGGTTAGGCAGCTAGTCAGAGGCTAGGAAGCTGGTATGACACGAGTAACAGCAGGGCCTGACGATCAGTCTGGTGGGTGAGTTGATGACTTGATTGACACTGTGTCCCAGCTATCATTTTAACTGCTCTCACAGGCCTGATCTCAGGGGGATGAGATAATGTACCATGCTTTTATCTGGTGATGCTTTTACTGAGACAATATATATTTTTATTGAATTATTCCACATTTCCAGTTAATAGCACCATCATAATTGTTTTAATTCTGCTAATTGTATTTTGGTCCTTTGTGAAATGCATGTACATGTTGAAAACACAGCAGATAAATCTCACTTCATGTATGTTAGTGCTTCCTGGACTTTGTAAGGTGACACAGAGAGTTTGAGATCTCAAGTGTTGGATGTGAAACCATCATTGTTCACATACAACTCTGTGTAAGACGTAACTGCTGGAGGACTTTTGAGAACATCTCTGTCTGGTTGAATGGTTTATATTATTTTAGCTGCTCTCACAGGCCTGCTTTCATCTAGTGTTTCCAACGTGCAAGTTAGAGGCGAGTCTCAAGTCTCTAAGGTGCAAGTTGAAGTGAGTCTTGAGTCTCTGAGCTGTGAGTCCGAGGGGTGAATCGCACCCACCTGTAGAAGGTTATTGTAGGAGGACGTGGTAGCATGTAGCGATGGTTAGATTTGATCATTGCAGTCAGTGCCCCTTTAAGTCCATAGGTGACTCTGTCCTCTGGTGGTGAGACAGAAAAAGTGCAGCCAGTCTAAAACATGCACAGTCCTAATGTTGAGATGTTGTTATAATAATGAGAAGAATGTATTTTGTGACTGTGTGCAGGAAGCCGGCGGACAGTAGACGTGATGGACGTCAGCACTCAGAAGGGCTCGGAGATGAGCATGGCTCAGTTTGTTCGTTATTATGAGACTCCAGAGGAGGAGCGAGAGAAACTGTTTAACGTGATCAGTCTGGAGTTCAGCCACACGAAACTGGAGAACCTCATCCAGAGACCTGCTGTGGTACATAAACACCATCCTGCATTCAGAACACATTTTGTTTGTTTTATGCTTTTTGTGATATTAAGTGTGTGATTTTTTTTTTTTTTTTATTCAGGTTTTTTTTCAGCAATTTTGGTTCTATAGAGCTGTACTTGTGTCCCATGCAGGTTAGAATTTCCTTCAGTGGTTTTGCTGTAGTCACCAATTTGAGGTGTGTGGTCTATGCTTTCAGGTGGACCAGGTGGACTGGGTCGACAACATGTGGCCACTTCATCTGAAACAGAGACAAACTGAAGCCACCAACGTCATATCAGAGATGAAGTACCCCAAAGTCCAGAGGTATGGCCTGAAGCAGGTGGCCGCACTAAATTTCACTTTAATTGTACTTTGCCTTTTTCATTCATTCTCTCTCTCCCTCTCTCTCTCTCTCTCTCTCTCTCTCTCTCTCTCCGTAGATACTGTCTGATGAGTGTTAAAGGATGTTATACAGATTTTCACATCGACTTTGGTGGAACCTCAGTGTGGTACCATGTCTTTAAAGGAGAGAAGGTGAGTGTGGGGAACGTCTTGCCATTTTGAGATGCTCAGCAATAAATGCTCACATTTATTTTTTGGAAGTCAGTGGTGTAATCATTTAACAACCCTTCACTGTCTCACGCTCTGTAGGTGTTTTGGCTGATCCCCCCGTCCTCCTGCAGTCTGGATCTGTATGAGCAGTGGGTTTTATCAGGGAAGCAGAGTGACGTGTTTCTGGGTGATCAGGTAGAGGGCTGTCAGCGAATCACTCTTAAACAGGGTCATACGTTCTTCATTCCATCAGGTTAGTACTAAATACTACATATTATAACACATTAAAACTTTCTGCAGCAGAGGTCAACCTGGGCACAGAGCAGCTGCAGAGTATAACTAGGCTTTGTGGTGTGTGTGTGTGTGAGCAGGGTGGATTCATGCTGTTTACACTCCTGAGGACTCTCTGGTGTTTGGTGGGAATCTACTCCATAGCTTTAACATCCCCATGCAGCTTCACGTGTATGATATCGAGAACAGGACTAAAGTAAGCAGCTTTCAGTTTTTATGATTCAACTTATTATCTCTCTGTAGTGGAAGTAATTTTAGTGATGAATGTAATAGTCATGAAGATAATGATGTGACAGTGATGATTGTGATTGTGATGTTAATGGTAATAGTGGTGGTGGTAGAATAGCTAGTGATGTGGTGATTGTGTTAATAGTGATAATGATAATGACGTGGTGGTGGTAGTAGGGTGGTAAAGGTGATGGTGATGATACTACTGGTGATTATGGCAATAGTGGTGATAGTTGGATGACAGTGATAAGAATGGTTGGTTGTGGTAATGATTGTGGTGGTAGTAGGGTGGTAAAGGTGATGGTGGTGATACTGCTGATGGTTATGGCAATAGTGGTGATAGTTGGATGACAGTGATGAGAATGGTTGGTTGTGGTAATGATTATGGTGGTGGTAAAGGTGATGGTGGTGATACTACTGGTGATTATGGCAATAGTGGTGATAGTAGGGTAACAGTGATGAGAATGGTTGGTCGGGGTGATGATTATGGTGTTGGTGGTGGTAGTAGGGTGGTAAAGGTAATGGTGGTGATACTACTGATGACTATGGCAATAGTGGTGATAGTGGGGTAACAGTGATGAGAATGGTTGGTTGTGGTGATGATGGTGGTAATAATAGTTGTAATTGATTGGTAAAGGTGATGGTGGTGATCATGGTGGTGATCATGGTGGTAATGTGATCATGGTGATAATAGCAATACACAGATGTTCAGTTATGTATATAGACTGAAGTAAGAAATTGGTAGGGAGAAAGTAGGGAAGTAGAGGTAGTATAGCTGTACATTTGATTTCACTGAATTATCTCTTTGAAAGTTGGTGCTGAATGTTTTGTTCTTGTCTCTTAGGTTCACTCTAAGTTCCGCTATCCGTTCTTCTATGAGATGTGCTGGTACGTGCTGGAGAGATATGTGCAGTGCCTGACTAAACACTCCTACCTCAGTAAGGACTTCCAGAGAGAGGCCACAGTGACAGGTGAGGGAGAGAGACAGAGTGGTGGAGCAAGGGGATGAAACAGTAAGTGAACTAATAACTGAGTAAGGGAGCAGAAAAAGGGCGTGAATAAGCAAATGAGGGAGGACCTAAGTCAATGAGTGTGGAAGGAGGTTTGCAAGATGTTTGGCTTTAATCCACAGGTGGGTAGTATCTTTTAAAAGATTGGCGTTGTAATTAAATTCACACAAAGACATCCTGTTCTCTATTTGTACTGGTCTTAAAGATTTTACCATAAACATGTAGATCAGAATACATCCATGCTTATTTAAATATACCTTCAATTAAGTGTGTCCAAACTGTGTGGGCTGCATTGTGGGTCACATAGCGTTTTATTCATGTATAAACTTTCAGTCTCTATTTCAGGTCCTGCCTCGTCTCTGCGCTGCGACAGTCCTGTCTCTGACCAGCAGAAGGATGTCGGTGAGTCCCCAGAGAAACAGGAGGAGACTGCGCGGACGGTTTGTCACAGTCAACCGGTCAGTGACTTGGGGGACAGCCTTGCGACTGTGCTGCTGGATCCCAAACCAAATCCAGACCCTGAACCCATGGTGGACCTTGAACCTGCGCTGACCCCCAAACCCATGGTGGTCCCCAAACCAGTGTCAGACACTAAACACACAGTGGATGCTGGACAGGCCGGATGGACGCACCTGACGGAGTTTGAGCTGCGTGGTCTGCAGGTGCTGGTGGAGAAGCTGGAGTCGCTGCCTGCAGGTAAACGCTGTGTTCCAGACGGGATAGAAGACCCCGAAGCTCTGCTCCAACACATGAAGGTACCACTGTCTGTCCACTCTGTAGAAGGTCAGCTCCACAAGTTTATCATCGTATTTGTTTGTTTTGCATATTAATATGTACTGTAAATGAAATCTATATTTATACAATCAATTAATCTATTTACTATTAGTCTGTAAGTTGACTGATATACTACTGTATTCAGTTCCTCTCTCTCTGTACTATCATCATCTTTCACAGTAGGAGTTGCTTCTGTTTTGGTAAAACCACATCTTAGAAGCTATATCGCCCCCTACATTTTCTGTAGCGTATTATATAAACTAAAAAGACTATTAAATCATACAAACAAGCATTACATGCATAGTATTTTAAAAATCTAACCAGTATGAGTTATTTTGCCCCCTGTGTGTTTTGTGTATGAGTAGGTGGTCCTAAAGGAACATGCAGATGATGACCCCAAGCTAGCCATCACAGGGATGCCTGTTGTTTGCTGGCCAAAACAATCTGCCAAGGTAACAATCCAAGTTTTTCTTTTGTTGATGCAGGGAATTTGTATCTTGACTGTTATTTTGTTATTTAATACTTCGTCTTACTAATTCTTAGAAAATACAGACCCCAAACCCTCGCCCCCGACCGCGTGCAGCTGCGAGCGGAGTATCGGGTGCGTGCGGAGCTCGCAGCTCGTCGGCGCGGCGCAGGAGGACGCGGTGCAGGCGGTGTGAGGCGTGTGTACGGACAGAGTGCGGTCAGTGTCACTTCTGTAAGGACATGAGGAAGTTCGGTGGTCCCGGTCGCATGAAGCAGACCTGCATCCTGAGGCAGTGCATCGCTGTGAGTTTAATGACACCACCAGCTCCCCACCACTTTCCAGTACTGAGTACCGGTCAAGTGTTTTCACACTGAAACCAACACCAGTGCTGATTTATTTCAGTGCTGATTTCTGACGGATACTGTTTTCCGTACCTCCTTTTAAATTACAAACCGCTTTCCTAATGCAGTAATAAACATAAGGGGGTGCTTTCACCTGTACATGTCATGCTGCATACAGATGTGTGTGTTCTTGTAGTGATGTATTTGTATAGGACAGTATGAACTTATTAGTAAAGTGAAAGTTTTTTAATTTTTTTAATTTTTTTACTTTTAACCACAAATCACATTATTTGGAAAATAAGATACTGAGGTGAAGGTTAGGGTTAGGTGCAGTATTATTTAGCTACAGTGATACGATGATCAATAAAAACCTATATAGTAAGACAAACGTGTGTGTGTTACAGCCTGTGCTGCCTCACACGGTGGTGTGTGCGGTGTGTGAGGAGGCGGGGAAGGAGGACACAGTGGAGGAACAGGAGGAGAGGTTTGGGCTGATGCTGATGGAGTGCTCCATCTGTAATGAAATCGTTCATCCAGCATGCCTGAAGGTCAGATCAAGTTAAACACTTTTCAATTACAGTCAGAAATTATTTTATTCCATTAGTACATTGGCATAAAGGAAGAATCTGCTTTGGTGGATTTGGTTTTGATAGGACAGATAACAAACTAAAAAAATAATAGAACATACAATACACAACAAAAATTCTTTATGTTTAAAGGTTTGTAATAGTCTTTTAAATGCATTATCTATGCTGTTTTATATGCAATACTAACTGTAAATGCTGTAAATTAGACAATACAATTTAATAGGGCTGTAACGATACACAATGTAGTGCGATTCACAATGCTGGCCTCAAAAAACGATTTTCTACCTTTTTACATTTTTTTACAAAATTAAACTGAACACAAATTGATTGACAAAGTTTCCTTTTATTATTTATCTATAACAAAACTACAAAATGCTGTGTTTAGTGGGTTGTCTTCCAGTGCAAGTGTTTCTACAGCAGCCGAGAACAGACAAACCACATGCTATAGGCTGTAGGGAAAGCCTTTTATTTTTTCTTGTTGAAGAGACAGCTTGAATTATGTGCTGCTATAGCACCAGTTGAAAGACGTAGAAAGAATCCTTGTCCACGGTAGCGCATATTTATCAGTAGCTCTGTGCATAAAACTTCAGGCAGGATATTATCCAGCTAGAATTATTACTCTTTATTAAAAATACTATCAGCATTAAAACTACACAGCTGAAGTCAACTTCTTATTTGCAAGCTGCTTAATTCAATTTGCCTGTTCCACCTTAAATGTTACAGGAATTATTGCAATGCCTTATGAGCTCGAATGCAACTCAAATAAAACGCTGGGTAATGTCATTATCAGGAAATCTCAGTATTAAAAGAATAAATAAGATTATTCTAAATCAGCTTATTGTGAGAAATTAATGATATTAGGGATATTATGAGTCTGTGTTGAAATAACATAATAAAATGGTTAAAACACTAATGGGATAAGTCTATGCTAGACTACTGGGATGAACATGGTTAGTAGGATCACTGAATGCTAAAACAGTTTTACTGACATAACTATGTTGTGGGACGTCTGAGAATCGTACTTATTATTTTCCACAAAAAAGACAAGAAAAGCAAATAAGGGTGAATCCTCGCCGTCAAAGAAGTGAAAACATCAAGCAAAAATGAAAACAGGTCAGGCAATGGCAGAAAATTGGACAGTTCAGTAGTTTGCAATACACATACTTCATCGCTGGAGGTTGCATACTGCTCCTTTAATTTCTTTCAAACTTTTATTCTGGATGTTAATTCTATCAGCTGTTTATTTGTGATGTTCTAGAGCTTAATCTGCAATTTTCTACAGCCCTGTTCACCATTCTGTACACATCCTACTGGATTTTTATTCACAGCTTCCTTCATAGAGTTTTATGAGTCTGAGGAGCAGATGAATCAGTTACACAGTTCTCTGAAACCAGATTAGATTAATGTTGCTGAAAACAGTGATAAAGTACTTTTTGATTCGATTGTAGATCATGCAGAATATAAAGTGGATAAACGAGTATTTGCAGAAGTATGGATGAGGGGATGTGACTGTAATGACTGTGCTACTATGAAATGAGCAGAAGGGAAAGATGTGGGCGCTGCAGTGGAATTAGTGTGGTGTTTTGTTTACGGTGGTGTTGGACAGCGATTTTCTCTGTTCTCTGTGGTGTTGTGTACAGGAAGTGGGCGGGGTGGTGAATGAGGACCTGCCCAATTGTTGGGAGTGTCCCAAATGCAGCCAGGCTGGAAAGGCTGGGAAGGTAAACAGCACAGAACTGACCCCAGATCTGACTGCAGAAGTGACCATACTCCTTATAGAACTGACTGCAGAACCAACACATAACACATTTTTGCTCCTCATTATAAGATTTTAACTTGGCCCTTTTTGGCCCTCATTGTGTAATGTGCCTCATCAAGTCAATAACTGTTAATTAACTGAATGCTATTTTTTGTAATGATGCTTTCAGCACCTCTATTTATGTATTACATATCATAATCACCTGTGGTTGATGCAGGATATAATAAAGCATGTTATAATAAAGCATGTTGTAATAACCTGTTATAATAATTACAGATGAAGAAGATTAAGAGTTTTCTGGTGTGTTGTCCACTGTTGGTGATTTTTTTATGACATATGAACTTGTGTTTTGTTTTCCTCTAAAGCAGAAGAGGGGTCCGGGGTTTAAATTCGCCCCCACCCTTCCAGGCTCTCTGCACAGGACACGCCACCCCACGGACCCCCTGGACAAACCAGACACAAATAAAACCATGGACCTGCCCTCTACTGAACCATCTGCCTCGGACCAGAAAACAGAGCCTGAAGACACGCCCATCAGCAAGCCAGATGATGCCACAGAGAAGTCCCTCCCCTTTCTGGGGGTGGCACCTACACTGAAGCCTAAAGTGGAGGAGGAGGAGCCTGTGCACAGGAAGAGGAAGTGCTGTAAGGACTCAGATCTGGAGCCCAGCAGCAAGAAGGTCTGCTGACCTATTTATTCACTTCAAAACACTCACAAACTCACGTTCACTCTGTTTTAGTAGATAATGTTGGACCGGTCACTCAGGAACATTAGCATGCTATAAGGATTTTAATAGAGCTGAATTTGTGCTGTGTGTGATCCCTCAGAAGATCTCAAACGTTCTGAACCCTGAAATACTGCACGGCGTGAAGAGAGAGAGCAAGGATGAGGAGGAGAAGAGCATTGAAGAGGAGCGGAGGCTGAAAGAGGAGGGCAGAGAGGGGGAAAAGCCATTCAGTCAAACATCTACTCTCTCAAACAGAACGTCAGCTTCGCACGGTAACGGCCAATCACATGGGGTGGCTGGTGGTGACAGACAGGTGCAGAGCCAATCAAAAACCAGGAGCAAACGGCTAAAGCAGGAGAGTCTTAAGAGCGAGGGGAGACGAGCCAATCGGAATGGAGTGGTACCTACCGAGGCGGATTGGCACAGCGATGGAGGCAGTTGCCTAGGCGACTGGCTAGGAACCCGGGAGGAGCTGAAGAGGGAGGAGTCTTCAGGGAGCAAGACTCCACCTCCAGCCACCGGCCAACACCCATCCAAATGTGCGCAAGTTGATCGGCACGTGATCAGACCACCACCCATCAGCCCCCCACCGGAACGTTTACCGCTGATCGATGGCCTGAGCCACGTGATTGGCAGGGAGGAGTGGATGGGCGTGTTCAGTCACCTGCAGCACAGCGAGCTGTGTGTGTGCATGCGCGTCTGCAAGACCTGGAACCGGTGGTAAGTCGACATGCTGCAGGAATAACATTAGTGATCGTTCAGAGAATCGAATTCCAAAGGTTTCCAAGGTTTCCAAGGTTTTGATGTAAAAATTTAGTTTTTGCGTAAAACATACTGCCGACTTTATCCATAAACATGGACTAAAGAAAAGTAGTGGCCATGAGATTTGCCCATAAAGGTCAAACTGGTATAAGTTACTAAACAACTGGTTTGCAGAAACGTATTCTGGTAGCCATGCAGTTAGCTTTAAGCTAATTGGTGGGGTATCAGCCTCCATTGCTTTTAGCTACATTAGCCTTTTAGCATTATGTTAGCCTTCCGACACCAAACGTGTCTTGGCTGATTGAGTATACTTGGGGTGGAGGTGTGCATTTTCAAATTATCACCAGACTGTGTAACAACCCACCTGATATTAACAGACAGCCAATTTGAATATAATAAATCATGAAAGGAAATTATGTATTCAGAGTCTTGTAGACAAGCTGTAGTATTAATAACGCAGCAGTCATTTTCAGCCTCCCTCTCTGTCTGTGTCAGGTGCTGTGATAAGAGGCTGTGGAGCAGGATTGATCTGAACCGCTGTAAGTCTGTCACGCCCCTCATGCTCAGTGGTATAATTCGCAGGCAGCCGGTCTCTCTTGACCTCGGCTGGACCAACATCTCCAAGAAACAGCTTAGCTGGCTCATTAACCGGCTTCCAGGTAGGTACAATGTAATTAGCACATATACTGTACCATATTCTAATACCCTTTATTATTCTGCACAATATCACGACGCCACTAACAATACTGTATCCTGCACTATACTACAACACCACTCACTATACTGTACTATAATACCACTCACTGTACTGTACTACAACACCGCTCACTATACTGTACTACAACACCACTCACTATACTGTACTATAACACCACTCACTATACTGTACTATAACACCACTTACTGTATGGCATTATACTAGAACACCACCCACTGTACCATATTATAACACCACTCACAACACTGCTTTTTACTATATCATTCAACTGTGCTATACTATAACATCACCCACAATACTTTACTATAACAATACTATCAGTTACTGTACTTGTGACACTACTGACTATATTGCACTGTACCAGACAGACACTCACCATACTACACAGTAACACAGTACAATTCTTAAGTCAGCCACTACACTACACTGTACTCCTAGGTCCGTAAGATAACACCATTCACAGCCGACTGCGCAGTACTATAATACAACACACTATTCTAGAGCATCATTCACGCTAATAAACTATACTGTGACACCACACTACACTGCAGCACTGTTCACTATATTGTACTATACAGTAACATTAGTAACTAATTGTTCTATACTGCACTAAACTTCAACAGTGCTCACAGTAGCACAGTGTAGACTTAACACTAGTCACTGTACTGAACTGTGTGTGATGGTGTTGTAACTCTGTGTGTGTTTTAGGTTTGCGAAAGCTGCAGTTGGCTGGTTGTTCTTGGGCTGCTGTTTCTGCTCTCTGCTCCTCCTCCTGCCCACTGCTGCGCACGCTGGACCTGCAGTGGGTGGAGGGGCTGAAGGACCAACAGATTACTGACTTACTGTCACCACCATCAGACTACAGACCAGGTTATATTTATATACTGTATATGTATACTCTCTGTCTGTTGGTCTGTCTGTGTGTCCCTCACTCCTCCTCCTCCAACTACTGGATGAATCTCTTTATGGACTTTTCAGATGTTTTTGATCTCATAAGATTACATTTGCACACATTCACCAGTCCAAACCTAAATAGTTTAAAACTGCCCCCTTGTGGAGGAGATGGGCTATAGCTGAGATTTCAGATATATAACTAAAGGGTCAGGAATTCCAACAGTTTTTCAACATTCCTCCAAAATTCAGTATTTGTGCTGTCAACAAAGTCAGTCCAAATGGTTTGGTGTGAAATGGTTGATTGTAGAGACGCTTCACAGTGCTGGTGATAGGACCCCATGCCTACAACACAAATATAGCCAATTTATTTACTATCCAAAACCCACCAGCGAACCTGAAAGTTTATATATTTAATATTAATTATGATAATATCGTGGAAAATCATTTTTCTTTGGGGACTATATTGCCTCACAACACTCTGCATGTATCCAACAGAACTCTAAACTGCCATAAAACACAGTCTACTTGACTGTATGTGGCCTCTGTGTGGCTGAAAACCAGAATAAAAAACTGACCTCCACTAAATGAACCAACCACTCAGTCATGTAATTAATCTGTCTTTCTTGCCATACATTTGCCATACAGTCCATTTCCTGAATGAACCACTGAGCTATATGTGCTCCTACGTTCTGCTGGTCTGCAGGTCAGCTGGACTGCAGCAGTAAGCTGAGTAATGTGGAGGATCTGAATCTGGCTGGTCTGGATATCACTGACCACTCCCTCTGCCTCATCATCAAACACCTGCCCTCACTTTCTCGGCTGGACTTAAGCTACTGTAACCACGTCACTGACCACAGCATTAACATCATCACTGCTTCCGGAACCAGCAGCAGGGACACACTAACACACGTCAACTTGTCGGGCAAGTACACACATGCTCTGTATAGGTTTTTAACTGGACTGGATTCTGCACTTTCAATAGAATTTCTGAATGGAATATGTTAACATGCACACCAATAACATGATCATTGCCATATTTTAGCAGTTATCTTGATAATTCAGGTGTTCGTGTAGACAGTATACTCTTTGGGTTGGATTAGAAATCGAATAATAAGATCTGGAATTCAGCTGATTAATGGGGTTTTTAGCACATGCAAACTCAAACTGGGATGTTTAGTCTGTGTAAACGTAACTGGATAAAACAGCAGCATTCAATGTGGCGTGGACAAAATGGCAACAAAACACTTTTGGAGTAACAGTGAAAACCAGTTACACGCTTTACAAAATGATTAATTAATATATTGTTCATACATCTTCATATTTGGCCGTAAAGTGATACACATTTAAAAAAAAGGGGGGAAAAGATAGATATAAATTTTATGTCACAGCGTTCTTGTGTGACTTTTTTGGGTGGGTCCCATTTTCCCATTGTTTTCTCCTTGTCTGCAGAAACTGGATTTTCAGCATGTGTCTGTTAAATGCAAGTACAGTTGACGAGTATATGAAATGGGAAGCCTCACTTTAGTCCTAAGTTGAAAACTAAAGATAAGGGGCAGTCGTGGCCTAAAGGTTAGGGATCTGGTCTTGTGACCGGAAGGTCGCCGGTACCCCGGGACACGACTGAAGTGCCCTTGAGCAAGGCACCTAACCCCCAACTTCTTCCCGGGGCACGTGTGCTCACTGTGTGTATGTTAACTAGTATGTGTGTATGTAGAGTGTATGTTCACTAGTGTGTGTTTCACTGCACAGATGGGTTTAATGCGGAGGTCAAATTTTGCTGTGTACAAACACAAGTTAAAAAATTCTGAACTTTAAAAAAAAACAAAAAAACATTTAAAGATGTGGGTATAATGGCTAACTTAGCATCACAACCCAACCTTGCCAATTGACCGTATATGGCTGTAACTCATAATCTAAAACATTGCCTGCTTTTTTTGTGATGTCACAACAACTCATTTAATAAATATATCTACCTATTGAGTCTGGTAAGCCCCAGCTGCTCACACTGCAGTTGTGAGAACAGTTTTAGACCTGAAAGCAGACATACAAAGTAGTATATGGGCTCTTCAATCACATTAAGATAGTCCTTTTCCTAATTGCTTAAATTTAGTTTCCAAGATAAATGAAGTTGGAGGATGTTTATTAACTAAATTACAAAACTGAAAGAATAACTTTTGCTTTATATGGTTCTGTCTGCAGTTTGTCACAGGGTGACTGACCTGTCTCTGATGTATTTCAAACGCTGCGGCAGCATCAGCTCCATCGACCTGCGCTCCTGCAGTCAGGTGACTCGCCAGGCCTGCGAGAGGTTCATCGCCGAGATGTCCGTCAGTGTCCAGTTCACGTTGACCGACGACAAACTGCTGACCAAAATCAGCTAGCCTTCACTGAGGGCAGGACAGAACACAGGATGTTTCGTGTCTCAGTGTGGGTCCGTTTACGTTTGTCCTACGATGGAAAACTTGTCGTCCACTTTGTTTACTTGATGCAGATTTTTCCTTCTGCAAACGCTGAAAATAATCCATGCAGCAAAACACAAAAGCACATTACCTTTTATCATAAAACTCTTTCCAAGTCTTTTTTTTATCGTTCTTGTTTGAGACAAACAAAACAAATGTGCTTTTCTGTTTTGATGTGAGGATCATCACTGAAAAGTAATTTTTGTATCAGAAAGTATTTGCCTTTTTTGTTTGTTTTTAAATTGTGCACTTTTAAAAGCACTCCTGAGCGGCGGCCCTCTGCCTGTAAAGTCTGTAAAGTTTAGTTTTTCTTCACAGTTAGAGTCAAGGCAGATTTCTATACTTACAGCATTAGTAGCTCACTGTTAGGAGTGTTTTATATTGTTTCTTTAAGATGTGTTCTAGATACCTGAGTTTCAGTTAAATAATCTATATCACTGTATCGATCTGTCAGCTCTGTTCTGTATATCTGGGAGAAAGAAAATAACATTTGCACAGTATGACCTGAATAAATACAGTTATTTTTCCTACATTGACTGCTCTGTGTTAAAGTGGTCTAATGCAGTTCACCCAGTTTCAACACCTTTACCCCACATGTAGGTCAGCTGACATGTTTGGTTTGCTTCTTTAGTTTTGGCACTGGAACTATGAGGCTTATGTATCTAACAAGTAATGGAAACTTGGCACCATGTAAATTTGAGTGTTTAAAGGGGAATTCCACAAATCCTTCACAAACCTTAGTCTAATTTAGTGGTTAAGATGTAAACAGTCATTTAGAGTGGTTTGGTTCATTTTAACTACATTTAAAGCTCAAGTTTTTAAGTAATGTAGTTTAATTATTCTGTATCATTTTATAAACTGCAAAAAGAAACTACTCCATTTTTTTTCCTATTCTCCAAAATACTTTTTCTTCCAACAAATCCAAACAAAATTGCCATTCTGGCAACACTGGTCCTGATGTGTCTACACAAATATAGCCATTTTGTTTTATATCCAAAACCATTAGAGCAACAACACATCCAAGTTTATATGAAATGTTTATGGTAAACCTGAATATTAGAAACAGTAAGTTTTCTGTGGGGACCACATACGCCCAATATGTTGCTCTCTATCATAAATCTTCACAAAACTATTGTAAAATGTGTCAAATGTCAGAATATTCATTACCATTTATTGTCTGTGATTATTTAGAGGTGGTCATCTGGGTTCCATCACTGCCACTGTGAACAATTGTGACTACAATGTCTGTAGAACACTATGATTCTCTAGAATATGTGAGTTAACGTATGTTAACAGAAATAGCCATCTGAAGTCTGAACATGACCTGTATGATTATAGACAGAAGAGTCCAGAAGAGAAACCACATAATCAAGCTAGCTTAGCTTTTTAGCTAGCTACATTAGCTTCATAGCTCCAATGCTAAACTAAAGTTACAAAACCTGGCTTTTTGGCTACATTTGAAGTAGGTAAACTGAGAATTCTTGTTAGAGTTATGATAATTCTAGTTATCAACTTATTATTTTAATGGTTGTACAGAATGCTTCATTCCTGACAGTGTGCAAGTGTTTCCTGTGCTATAGTGCACCGGTAACACTCTCCCTTTTCTAAAACCTCTCAGGAAAACAGCTCTGATATCAGGATGACATTTCAGACTGATCCAGTGGGAATATTTCAAAAAAGCTCAGTTTTGATCGAACTCTCTGACATTTAGTTTATCTTTAAGCAGAACCCGAACTCATACAGACCAGATATGTAAAAACAGGATTAGCATTCAGACACCTTACAGCTTATGGAGCAGTATTACTTTTTTAGTAATTCAGCATCAGATCTAATTTGCACATTTACTCTGTAGTCGCTCAGTGTTTGTGATGTTTCCACCTTTGCTCGTACGTTGCTACCAGGATAATGTACCAAGCTAATGGAAGCTTGTACCCTACATATTAGCATTGTATATAGCATAACATATATAAAACACACTTAAGTATATCACATAGCAAAAACAGCAACTTAAATTCTGATTTTTTTTCTAAACTTTAGTCCATGTTTATAGACAACAGTATCATAGTCTCAGAAACCACATATTAGTCTCTGAGCTTCAGTGCTAAAGCATCTGTTAAAATTTTTAGGAGATATTTGTGAGGTGCTAAAAGATAATCCACTTGTACACAGAAGGAAAAGGTTTTTTTTTTGTTTACAAAAATGTCAAAACTGGAGAATGGGATTCCTAACAAACCAGATAGCATATATCAGTCCGCTGGATTTATATGGTCGACACCCCACTGACTTTTTGCCACTGTCGGTCCCCCCTCAGACCCAGATTATTGTACTGCATATTTAGACAATAAAGACAAATACTAAAACAACTGAGAGAAAAGAATATGCCTGATAAAAATTATTAAGTTAAAAAAGTTGTTGCTGACAGTAAAAAAAAATATTTACTAAACATATTTACAAAATGTAATGGACTGAGCAAAATGCCAGTGCTATATCCTCTTGCTGTTAGAGAATCGCCTGGAAGACCTTGTAGACCACCAAAACTGCTCCGCTCAGATAACTAGTACTTATCTGCGAGAAGGAAATTCAAGTTCCACACTTGCTCCAGATCTGAAAACATCCGCTGGTGTTTCTATATCCCTTCACTGTTAGAAGACAACTCAGCATATGGCACTGAAAAGATGGGTAGCTGCTCACAACAAGAACATCTTCACTAGGACACCAAAACTGGACACCTGAGACTGAGTGAGGTTTTATAGAGTTTGTTTAGTTCGATACCACATTTAGTTGAGGCTACAGTGTTCTGTTCAGCGAATGTTCTTCTTTAATCCACAAAGCTGAGAAATAACTTCTATTTGATGGCTGAAAATTAAATGAAGGTGCCGTGATGTTTCCACTGAACAGTCTTCACCAACAATGAAAATAAGAAAACCCCATTTGGTTTGTTTAAGGTACCATATTTTATTAAATTTATTAAATCATCTTTGATATTATCAAAATAAAAAGTTCTAAAATACAAAGACCACACCCCTCAAAACCTTTTTTTGTTTAATGTTTGTTCCATATATTTTTTTTCTGTTCATAGTGTGTATGTTGTCTGCTCTGTTTGTTTTCTGTTAGTGACATCTTATAGAAATAGCAGCATTAAACTCACACAAACACATACGAGGTCATTCCATACCAACTCACCCACAGACGGTCCGCCTTGTCCACATGAATTTACATTAGAAGATAAAATAAAAAACATTCTATTTAACTCGTGGAACCATGCAAAATCCAATTAATTTGTTGATTTATAAATGTTTAACATTTCTTAACCAGGTTTTAAACTGCATCTTATTGGATGCATCTACTGAATGTTGATACTACACTAAAAATAATGTTTCTCTATAATTCAGCTGGTTTCATCCGAATGAATTCACAATACGGTTTTAAATATAGGAGGCTTGATAAGTTGGACCAATCAGGAACCACCAGCTGTCAGCAGTGCTACAACTTAACTAACTTAAGTATACCATCAAAAATTATACACAGAGCAAGAAATGTTAAATTTAAATATGCTTCAAAAGTTAAAGAACAGTGATAACAGTCCGATCGGTATTGAATTTGAATTGTATTGAATTGAGGTTATCTGATTATTAAAACAGTCATGTAAACAGCACACATTATAATAATTCCATAGGCTAGATTATCACCTAAAAGTCTGATGAAGAAATCTGATACATGGAGCTGGATTTTAGCTCAATAATCAGGTTTCTAAGTTCATGTGTATCCTTACTCTGATTTTTTGTTGCCTTTAACATGAAAACAGACTGTGATATTTAGAAATGCCATGTGCTTAACAGAGCAAAAATAGCAAAAAACTGTTCTGGAGCTACACTTAAAACCATTACATACAAGATAAAACGAAGCATTTAAATACAGTTCATCTTCGAGATCATGTACATATTTTCAGTTATTTTCAAGTGACTCAAATGGTTTCCCCACTATCTGATGACTGAAGTGCATGTAAATAGATTACTGCAGTTGTCCTATTATTATTAGAAGTGCGTAATTGCGCTCACTGTTGCTTTAAAGTTGGTATAATATTCCAGCTTGTTGTTATGTGGTGGTAGCTGAGATGTCCCTTGGCAGTTTCTTTGATATCCCTGGGAAATTGTTGAGGTGCTGCTGGTCTGTCCCTCAGTATTCCCAGGTGGTTGCTATTGTATATTTATATTGTCACTGTCGAAAGAAAAAAAGTGTCCCAGAAATGGCAACTTTGCAGGAGAGGACAACAAATTACTTTACTTTTAATGCACCAAAATTATTTCCAAGCATTTCTATTGGTCTATTCTTCATGGAATTTTCACACAATGTAAACAGCAGCTGCTGTATTAAATTAATGTAAAAATTAAAATGTATGTAACATCTATGAGGGTCATTAAATGAGTTGAAAAAACAATTGTTTTAATAAAACCTGTATGAAAACCATGTGTGTGACTGGCCCAAAACACACAAGCATTATATTCTCAGATAAGGTCTGAGAATAAAATATAGAACACTACAGTTTTTTTTGTTGCCAACTAAATAATTTTTATTCAGTTTTTCCACAAAACCCAATTAAACAATTAGTCTTAAATGAAAAGAAATACTCTCCACATTTCTTTTGATGTCTAGCATTTACTCACCATTTACTAGATTTAACATTTTGGGATAATTTATTACAATAATGATTGATATCTTCTTGATTTCATAAAACTACACAACATACTAATTTAATTTATATTCCTTTCTGACCCTCTATTTTGATAAAAAGCAAAAAGTCCTGAATTTTTGGAGAAACAAAGTGTTTTTGCATGGCTGCAGGAATGAAATAGGTGTTTTGTTCTTGATTTTTTTTCCCCAGAATTCAGTATGTGATCTGCCTGTTTAGGTGAATTAGAGTGGAATAACGACCAGGCGGGTGCACAGTGTCTGTGTGGGCTACAGGGCTGAATGACTGAAGGTTTACGGGGCTTTTTTTTTTTTTGGGTTTAGAGCAACATAAAGGGAAGAAAACATAAAGAAACGCTCACAACAAGAAATATTTTTGATAAAAACCTCAAAGCAGAGTTAATCTGCTATAGTTTTCTAGTTTACATTGATGACCAACTGTGTACATTCTACCTAAGAAGGAAACATGAGCAACTGATTCAAATCTTAAAAAAACAAAGGAAAAATATTTAATCGATCACATCCATCCACATGTTTATCAAAAAAATTGTGGTTACTGTACAGTACGCAATTTATATAATTTCTAAGCGGACGTACGGGTATGACAGATATAATGTGGGTGTAATACAGGATTATGGAACAGAGTTACTCTTTACTACTCTGGAAAAAAATAGTAATATCAAAAACACATCCACAAGGAAAACAAAATACGGTGGAACAAAAGTAGAATCCTCAAATCAAACTCTAAAATATAGTTACAGTCCATGTAGCACCGCTGCTGTATCTTATGGACAACAAGAAAACTGATAATCTGCAGAGTGAGGTATTGGAAAACAAAGGATACGAGACTCTTAAGATATTGCTTAAAGCTAAATTAACAAAGTAAATTTAGACTCACAGTTGAGACAGAAATAACGTTCTGGTGCCGCGTTACAACTTAACATAATTTATGTTGTTTTTTCCTAATCTAGTCCTCAAAAACTCTCTGATGTTCCACATTTTAGCACACCTGAGAAAGATGCAGAGCAAACTCTTCATGGTTGGTCGGACACTAGAGGGCGCTCACAAGATGCCAAAATAAATGTGGGGTTTGTTCAATTTGAAAGTGGTTCATGCTTTAAAAAAACAAACAAACAAACATACAAATACACATTTTAATACCGCAGTTATACTTTTAATACACCAATTACTCCAATTATTAACGTCAGTGAGTGCACAGCCTTTGCCTGATCAGCTTACCAACCAATCAGCACTCAGCTCTTAGTAATCAGCATTACATCTACTGAAGGTCACCCCTCTTTAAATTGCATATTTAGTTCAACAGTTAAACTATAAACACATTTTTTGTCATTTGTCATTTTTTACTCCCATTCACTCAACACGCTCTCTGGCGTCCTTTTCTTCTGCAGTCACATTTTTGGTTTTATGGAATGAGTCGAAAGTGTCAGGTTCCCTCTAGTCCGTCTCTATTCATATAATAATTCTTCTAGCTTCTTAAAAGCAAAGTAAGTTTCTGCATAAATGACTAGAAACATAATTTAATTTGATGAATCATTCAATTCCAGTTCACCGTGGACTCTCTAGCACCCTCATCATGTGTTTGGTATGACAGTGAATAGACGTGGCTCTCTTACCTGGTTCAGGTGTGCTAGAGCACAAATGTGGAACATCTGAGGGTCCCTGACTGGAACAATAAACACTGATTTATGAAACTTGACAGAGAAAAATCAAGCAACTTCAGACTGGACTGATATTAGATCAACATAAACCTGGTAGAGCTTAAAGCAACAGTTCAGAGAAAAATAATTGTCCCCAAATGTAGTAGATCAGTTATGACATGTTTAATTTTAGCACTGCAGCTATGAGGCTAATGCTAACAACTAATATCAGTTTATACCCCACCAACTAGTGATGTGTAAACTGTGTGTATATTGTTTTGTGTAGATTACTACACAGTTTAGGGTGTGTTATGATTTAGACATAAAGTTAGCAGCATGCTAAAAGTTTCTATTATCTGTTAGCTACATTAGCCTCATAGCTCCAGCTCTAAAACTAGAGAAACAAAGTTTCTGGCTGATCCTTTTTTAACTGAATTATCGCTTTAGTACAGAAGCCTGTTACCACCATGTAGAGGACAAAAATCACCTTTTCACAATTTTCAAAATTTAAGTAACTCAAAATAATGACTTAGTATGTTGTATTTCTTAAATACAATTCAAAAACGACCTAAAGAATAACATTTACATTCTAAACATAAACATAGTACCTCAGCATAAGTGATTATTTTGAGTAATAAAGTCAATATTTATATGTTAATATTGTGTCATTTTTCAAAAATAGTAACTCAACTGCTCTGGCTGTTGACCAATTAGAATAGAGAGGACAAGCTGACCAATCACAGCACACTGGGCCCAGCAGGAGGCGGGGCTTAAACAACATAGGAGAGTGAAGCTGTACAGTATGAGAAAAATGTTTTAAGGAAATCTGGAGCATGTAAATCTTTATGTAAACCCCAAAAATAACAAGATCACTATTTTACAATATATGATGACATACAAAGTTAATATTTAGAGAAAATTCATATTAAAAGAAACTAATGGATTATTCAAAATGGTAACTAAAAATTATCTGGGAAGTAAATCTTTTGATAATTTGCTGTAAAAACAGAAGCCCAGGCAGGACTGAACGATTTGGGGAAAATATATTTGGTCAAGTAGTCCATAATGAAGCTTGAATTCTGGAAGTGCCAGATTACCAGTTAGCTGTAATGCTAAATATGCAGCACATGAGTGTTTTGTTGCTTCTAATTGGTCTAACTCATCTATATTTTATAAAAAAATGCAGCTCATTATTTGTAAATGACATTCTTTCAAATCTAAAGCAAAAACTGCCATAAGAACAGGTGATTTCTCCTCTGCCTGGTGGCAACAGGCTCAGATCAGCCACTACATCATGGCTGAAGCAGCTCCAGTGAAGGTGCTGAGCTCTCTCTCTCTCTGGCTCAGAGGGCGCCATAGCTCTGTTTGCAGTAGTGTGATACTTAAGGTTGTATTTGCTCATAGCTGGTTATGTGGTTGCCAGGTGTTGACGGTAAATCACAGCATGGTGTGATGTTTGTAACAGTATTGGTGGAACATGTATTTGGCACCTCCATGCTGCACAGCACTGCTGGCTTCAGTCCTGCTACAGGTGATTAGCGTCTTTAACGGCGAACGGTTCACCCTCCTCTCACACATATAAGTTCATTATCTAATATTGCACATGAAACATTTGGAGTAATGTAAACCGTATCAGATCCTCTCCTAAATTTTTTCTCTTTTTTTAAGCACTAAAACACACTTACCCTGGGTTAGTACGCACATACAGACTGGAACTCATGAGGGTGACAGCTAGAGTCAGTGAATGACATGAAAACGTTTGCATTCTGTCCATCGGAGGCGTATGTCCAGCAGCAGTCCTGTACGGGGCGCCTCTGAGTCCGGCCCGGAGCAGTGCGAGCACAAGTGTGAGTTAATGTGAGTGTTAGGATTTGAAGACGTGCACGGCTCGGACCACATACTGCCTGCAGATCGGGCACTCGTTCATCCTCTTTCCACACTTAGTGCAGGTGACCATGTGACCGCACTCCAGCAGGACACAGTCGATCACAGCGTCCATACAGATACGACACAGGTTCTCATCCACCGAACCCAGAGGAGCTACAGCGCCACCATCTGTACACAGCATACACAAGACACATTAAAATTAACCTTAAATGTTCACATTCATGAATTAATATTATATTTTTACTGCTAACATTATTATATTCTATATTAATTACTGCTAATCATTACACATTGCTTACAGGCGTATAAAGGCAAAGTGTAGTAGTGTAAAGCACACCGCCATTAGACTCTAGGGCAGTGGAAACAGGTTCTCTGGAGTGATGCATCACACTTTATTATCTGGCAGTCTGAGTAACATGCCTAGTTACGTACTGGAATGCATAGTGCTAACAGTAAAGTTTGGTATATGGTGATAATGGTTTGGGCCTCTTAGTTCCAGTGAAGTGTGACGTTAATACTACAGACAATTACAAGCTTCCAGCCTTGTGGCAGCAGTTTGGAAGTTTGGTTTGGAGGAACTCCAGTGGCCTGAACAGAGCCCTGACCTCTGAATACCACTAAGACGAACTGGAGTGCAAGCCAGACCTCCTCGTTCAACATCAGTGTCTGACCTCACGAATGCTCTTTTGACTGAATGTGCACAACAGCACAATCTTGTGGAAAGTGTCCCGGAAGAGCAAAGACTGTTATAGCTGGGAAGAGGGGGCAACTTCATATTAATGCCTATGGTTTCGGAATGGGAGGTTCAACAAGCTCATGCAGGTGTGATTGTCAGGTGTCCATATACATATCATTCAGAAGACTAAAGGCTTTCATTAAACTCTAATGGCTTTAGCCCTGACTCCAACACATCTTCTGACATCACTGTGCAGATGAGGCAAAATAATAGACCAATCATACAATGTTTATATAATTATAATAATTAATTCTAAATAATTTCAAATTGCATGTTTCTGAACTTCGAAATGTTAGAATTATAATCAATTCAACTACTGTGTGAATAGTTCTACCAGTTACATTTGAGTACTTATTATAAGTTTTAGCACACAGAACTGTACTAGCATAGTTAAAAGAGTTAAATAAAATACAACACAGCTCAGTTTATAATATCAGACATATAAACACTAGGGATGCAGCCATGTGGGAATTCTGGGCCGATGCTGATATCTAATATATATCTTGATCAGGCAAATCTGCGTTCTGTAAAGGCCGTTATACACCAAACATGCTGGTTTATATAAATGTAAATTCATGAGAATTAATTTATTTGAATTTTCTTAATTTTTTTATTTATTTTATTTTATTTTTTTGTTTTTATTTAATTTATATGAGTAGAGTGTAAAATTTAACTTGAGACGCTCTGCTGCCTGTGGACCTTTTCAAAATTGCTGTGTATCCACTGCACAGTTAACTGAAACTGAGAACACTCATAGGACTCACACCAGATGTCCAAATGTCTGAGTGAAGGCTAATGGATGTCACAGTATAATGAATATGAGTTGCTACACAATATGAGCTGTGTAGATCCAGTAGGTCTACGTTTGAGCAATAATGACAACTGCATTTGGATTACACAGCCGTTGAAATCCAACATCCTCCAAAACAGATGACGGTTGGTTATCCAGAGCGATAAATTCTATCACCTTTGCTGCAATAGTTACAGCTTTTGGTCTGTTTATGTCCTTTTTTTAGAAGGAGCTGATTAACCGAGTAGCCGCAGGTTTTGTTTTGTACGCACGGTGCTACGGGAGACATTTTAGTTGTGCTGCTGTAGTACAGCCAGCCTAAACATTAACAGTGCTTTTCCATCATACAATAAATGCCATGTACATGAAATTTCAGTCAAATCTAAGCATCAGCCTGATGCAGATGATTTAAAAACAAATCATTAACCGAGGCCGATACGATTCCTGTATCATCATGCGTACCTAATATGAACACCTGTCTGATGCTGATAACTTTTAAGCAAAAGATTTGAGATTTGATGATGCACTGAATTGCTTCATAAAGAAGCACAGTCCAATTGCTGTGAGGTCACAGATTTACATCCGTGAAAACAATAAATGTATACAATAAATGTATAATGTGTGCATTTAGAGCAGCTCAAAAAAATATTCTGATCATAAAGATGGGTAAAACACAAATGTAATTCAGTAACTAAACTTACTTCAAACTATAAATTTACTTCCATAATTAAATTTTAATTTATTCCACCCAGTAAGTGTATGATTGTGTGCCTAGTGGAACAACATTAATTGATGATGAATTAAAAGTCACTTTTAAGCTGCTTTTTTAGAATGTTCTACCTGAGAACGCTTGGTGCCGCGTGGGAGCTGAGACGCTATTTTGAGGAACATGTTCTTTATAAATAATGAGAGTTTTTATTGCAGAGGTTCTGGATGTCTCCGTGGAGAAGACCAGACCGTGTGAGAGTTTTTATATTTCTCCGTTCGCCTGAGTGCAAAGCTTCTGCGGAGCATTGGAGCTGTTCGCCGACGTCCCTCTTCATTAGGCTTTATTAAACGCTCCGCTCTAATAAAATGTGCTAAAGCTGCAGAACATCAGCGGAACCTTCTGGATCTTCTCCAGAAAGGCACTCAGGATATTGGACGAAAATGGAGGGCAGCCTTTCTATTGGCGTTTGGCCTTCAGCCAGGAGAGTAAATCATTACAGTCATGAAACAAGAGTGATTTTACACTAACATTAGGACCCGCAGAAACACAACATGACCGGTAGAGTGCTCTCACTGACGCTTTTCATTTAAGCGGTCATTATAGGATCATAGAAAACAGAATTTTACCTTGGCCTTTAGAAATAAGAGTTTGATGTAGTATATAATATACAGTATATAAACATGTAAGTGTCACTCAGTCCATACTGCCCATATATAGAATCTCATTTACATCCATAAGCCTTAAAGGCACAGTAACAAAAAGAGCCTGTAAAAAATGGATTAAAAAAGGATGAAAAGTGAACATGTAGATAGGAAACGGTTGTGTTTGGTTCATAAACTGCACAAACAAGTACTTATCAAAGGGAAAATAAAATGAAGAAATATAAAAAATATATGGGTATATGGGCCCCTAAAGTATTTTTTGCCTTCATCAAAGTGTGTGTGTATATCGTCATTGTCCAATGAAAATTAGTGTTTAAAATTTTTCTACATAACTTGAACACAACAGCTGCCATTGACATTGTCTACATGAAAATGGACCAATAGAAATGCTTCAAAATCATTTGAAAAAACATTTTGGTTCCATTGACATACATTGAAAGTAAAGCCTCTGGAGACACTTGTTTCCCATTGAACAGTGAGGATATATATATATATATATATATATATATATATATATATATATATATATATATATATATATATATATATATATATATATATTGGTAGTGTACTATCCTAAAACATTTAGAACACAGGTAGTGTTCTAAAACATTTTGCTAGAACAGTACTAATTTTTTTAATTGCCAGTGATCTGATCTAAATATAATGAAAAATAATGAAAAATATATAATTTATATAAGAAATATAATAAAAAATATAATTATTAGATTATACTACAAAGTCTACAAACTATCAGGCAGTGTACAGAACCAATCATACCAAAGCAGACACACAGATGCCATGTTAACACATAGGGTTCATATGCAGGTGGAAAAAACAGAACATTCAGATGGGTTAAAAGAAAAGGACTTCATTTCCCAGCATGCACTGTGGAGGATCAGGAGCATGTCATGCTAGCGGAATGTAACATAAGGACCATAAGTGAAGTTCTTACCTTCGACTCCTCCATCACATATTGGAGGAGGATACGCCACCACTTTATTAGAGATAGATGGAGCAGAACAGCATTAAACTCAACAGCACTCATTCTCAGAGAAACACATTCACACTCAGCTCCAATTCAAGAACATCTGAATGCAACCAGCTTAAAGAGACAGTTTCCCCTGTGATTAACCGAATGATTCTGCAAAAAACAATATGTTCAGTTTGTCCATTTACCACAGATTTTTTACTACACAGGTGTTTTTTATTGTCACTCCTTAATATAGCTTATATACAATGCAACGAAATGTTGTTCTTCAGACCTCTTGACACACAAGAACCTGGCGACACAACACGTTTCAAAGGTCACAATTCAATATATTGCGATATATTGCGGTATTGAAAGCAAAGTGATTGAAAGCATTTCAATTTTTCAAATGCTACTACTAAAACACACCACTATATAAACAGGTTTGCCAGTGTTTACAATAGCATTGCGCCCTTGTGCTGCTTGTTAATGTTGGAGTGGAGCTGAAAATGGATTACAACACTGCCATCTAGTGGTCATAGGTTTACACATGACACACAATGATTCACTGTCTGCCAGGAATCTGTATAGAAATGTATAGTTTTCTGAGAAAGTGTGTTACTTCTTTAATAGTGGAGCTGCGAAGCAAAGCTAATTAACAAACACTAGAAGTCCCCCAACCTTCAGTGTAAATTCACCCCTAAAGCCCTGCCCGCTCAGACCGTATCCAGCTTTTTGTTAAGGTGGTCTAGACATGCAGATGTGGTTTAGAACATACTGTCACTTTCTGTAAGATACAAACTGTGTGGCTGAACACTACAAGCAGACACTTTAACCTTTATAGCTAAACACTAGACGAGATATTTTGGACACCAAACATTTAAGTTGATCACATTCTGCTGTGATGTTTTTTTTAAATTGCAAAGATAACTTATTGCAAAGGTCTAGAAAATAAAATCTCAGTCTGGTCACTTTTGACCTAAGTTGAGCATTAAAGGGTTAAATACTGCAGCAGTTATATTATATATTCACTACTAAGCTTTACAGTTAAAAAGCTCAGCTCCACAGCTCAACTCATTTAAACTGAAGCTGGTGGTACCTGAGGCAACAGAATGTATTTGCTTCAACATTTAAGGTGGAACAGAAAATTCTGTTGAACACCAAAGCATTTAAAGTCAATTTGGTAACTGGTGTGGAATAGACTACCTGTTATTACCTGTTATCTATATTAGCCCCGTAGCTACAGAAGCAAATTATAGACAAACATGTCTTGCCTGATCAACTAGCTATTCGGGTGAATTCGATCCAGAGACCACATTATGAAACTACAGAAAAGTGAAAGTGGAGCAGTAATGCGTGTTATTCCTCAGAGTAATTCTGTAAATTATAAAAATGGTTACCTGCTGTGATGCTGTTGCTCACGTTTTCCACTGCAAAGAAAACAGCAGAAAGGAAAGAAATCAATTCTGTGATTGAGAGACATTACAAACCTTAGCAGTAAACAAGCACCTGGCGTACAGTATTACGTTTCCAAAGTCCTACATTAATGTTTATTTGCCACAAGTGGCATATCTGTATTTGTTTATCTGATTTCACTGCATGACATAAATAGAAGTACATATTAAAATAAAAGAATAATAAATATAGCCTTTGTTGCCATTAAGGAGGAATCAATGAAACTCACTTAAAAAGTGTTTAAACTGTTTTTAAATGATCCCTTTACTGGCCAGGTCTGTTCAAAGTGAGATTCTGCGGAAGATTTATGGTGTCATTCTCCTCATTCTTTATCAGTTTGATTCACTTTCCTTTGCTCAGCCCCCCTTACGGTCTGCTACAATCCAGACAGTGAGACACTGAGAAACTCCAATTAAACATCACACGCTCCTCTCTGTGTGGCTCTTTTCAAGATGTTTCTCTCTGAAATGAATTATTATGTCTGGAAAGTTCACTTGTCTAACTGTCTGTATTGTACTGCTGGCACTAAACTCTACAGCTCAACTCCACAGCTAAACAGCTACGTCGCTGCCCAATGAAAAACATGTATACCCATTTTTTATTTTGAATTTTCTACATCATTCGAACACAACACTGTTCGTCTGCATGGTGTGAAAATTTCATGATGATTGGACCAACAGAAGTGCTCCAAAATAGCTTGGAAAAATCTGGTTACATTAACTTACATTGAAAGTAGAGTAGGTTTTTGGTCTCTCCTGACAGTGACGACATATTATGCTATAGATGCTGTTATGCTGGTCAATCAGCATGACCATACTGGGTGACCAGCTAATTCAGCATCAGACCAGCATGAACCATCAGTATAGAACTTATATTGCTTTAAGCTGTTTTTTTTCAGCAGGGAAAATTCACAACAAAACAGCTAAATGCGGCAGCCAATTTCTCAGAGATGATCTTCTTAAGCAGACTAAATATATCAACATTATAAGTTTAGTCTGAGAATAAAAACAGCTCAGTAGTTTTAACATATATTAAACTGGTATTGGACGATACACAGAGTTTCAATATAGATATATAGAAAAGCAACACAACAATTAACAAAGGACCACTGATAAGAACACTGATAATACCCAGAGCGGACTCACTGGATCTGCGGTTGATTTCATTTTCTCGGTACAGTCGGTGTACTCGCTCCACCAGCTCCCATTTCTCACAGCAGCCCGAAAAGTTCACAAAGTTACGTGCCAAGATCTCTTTCAGCTGCCGAACGGTCAGAGCCTCAATATCCTCCTCGTGGGCCAGATCGGAGAGAGAGGCCCGCGCTCGCCGCTGCACCACCGGACTGGACTATACATTCAGAAACGGACACGGATTAGCGAAGAGTTCATCACAGAGCTATAACATATTGCTTAATTCAGTTTACTCACCTCTAGTAAACGATCACTGGGCTCCAGGGTCAGGAGGGAGACGGATGCAGTGTCCCCATGATCCTGATAAATAACACAGGTACAGAAAAAACAACCCATCACCACTGATGAATTAATATGCTGGTGAAATACTGTTCAATATAGGATGTCCAATCAGTACAATTGATAATTGACAAATATCAGACTATATGGCCATTTTAATTTAACAAATTTGAAAAAAAAAAAAAAAAAAAAAAAGTAAGCTCCCTGTAAAGGATATCATAACATCTTCACACATTACAACTTTTGTATATAACTATATATTTTTAACACAAAGACAGCGCCACCAGAAACAGTGTGTTACTAGCAGTGAGGGGAAAGACATAGGTAAATTGGTAGAACAAATTTTTAACAAATCAGACTAACGCTTCCATAAACGACACTAAACATTTTAAAAAATGTATCAAAAAATGATACACAAGTTTGCGAGACTTATGAACATATTCTCCTGTTCAGTGTTACTTTGGCAGCTGACTTTGCTTTAGTTTCAGTCTTTTGACTAAAATGTATATTAGTTTAAGTCACATTTTAGTCACTTAATTGTTCGTTTTAGGCAATGAAAAGAAAAAAAAAACATTTTTGGCAGTCGAAATGTTTTAAATATTTAGCCTAATTTGATTACGTAAGAGAAAAAGAGAAAAAAGGAACAGGTTTGGAAAGATAGAAAGTAGAAAGTTTCTTCATACAACCAAAGCACAGCGGTTTAGGTTGACTTTGATGGCAAATTTCGACGTGACTTTATGTGTTATAGAGCTAACTTGCATACAGGAAGCACATAGAGGAGTCTGAGATGTGCTTTGTACTTGTGTAAGACTCTACTAAGAGTTCAGCTAATTCCACCAGCGTTAGGATATCATTTAGTAGCTGCTAAATTTTACAAATCATCAGAACAAACTCTCATATTCGGCATTGTTTGTACCAAATGAGCAAATATTATTAATCTCACCTTTTTCTAAACTAAACTTTTTTACTTAAAAATGTGAAATGTGCATCTCTGGGTCTGTACTCTCGGCTGCAGTGAATGCTGGTCATTTCTGTTTGTTTTCATCCACAAGTCACCAATTAATGTGTAAAAACAACTTGCAGGTACCTTAACCGTTCTTGAGCACTGGAATGCAATATTGGTTTGAATTTGATGAAGTTGTTGCTGCGTGTACTGTCTTATGCTGCTAAATAAAAAAAAAACCTTTGCATTTTTGCATTTTGCAACCAAAACACACTGCAAACCCATCCACACAGAACACAAGTGTGATTCATTTTATAAATATGTAGCTAATTAATTTCACTTTAAAACGTAAACTGCAACATAAACGGACTACGTAGGAAAACTGTCCAACGTGTCTCATCGTGCTGCCAATGCTACAGTGTGCTGCCCCCTGTTAATAATAGATGGTCTTTGCTCTTCACGCACTTCTGCAGCACCATTATGACCTCCAAATAACTGACATGCAATCTTCTTAAAGCGATAGGTCAGCAAACATTTTTCTCCTTACTCCAACTTGTGGTCAAGACACATTTAGCCCTAAGGCTAATGTATCCATCAAAGCCACAAGGCTACTGTAGCCATCAAAGCCAATAATCAAATAGCATCACGCCTAACTCATCACACTTGCCTGAAACAGGCGTTTGTGAAGCTGCCCTGTTTTTTTTGGTTTTTTTTACCAGATTTTCGGTTCCACCTTAAACAGTGCAGCAGCTACATTCTGCTGGCAAAGGATAAGAAGCTGGTGAATAGGGAAGCCCGTTTCAACAAACGTGTGGAGCTGTTTAGTAATCTCCAATAGACGTGATTATGTGGTTTCTGACCCTGTAATACACACGGTTATCTATTAACACAGACTAATTCCATAGATAACAGTATTTCATGCAGACTGTGCTTTTGTTTGTCTTAACATGCGGAAAGCTAAATCGGTCTTCTATCCATTGAGAATTTAAAGGCGGGATTGTTTTTCCTTGTTCGGGAATAGGAGTGCCGATATTCCAGCTTAGCCGCTCTGTGTGCGTGTTTAGTGTTCTGGCTGGGGAGGGAATTATGAAGCAGGCTGTTCTACAGTTACATAAGCGGCTCAGCCCGGCGGCAGCACAGGAGAACAGAGGAGCGTAGGGTAAAGCAGAGTACGACACAGATGTACAAGAGTATCTGTCTGTCTGTGCGCTTGCGTTGAGTCCGGCTGTCAAAGTGACGTTACCGTCGTTATGAGCACAGCATCATCATGGAAACAGGCATATTGCGTAACCTTGGAAACAGAATAGTGTTACTATGGAATGTGAGTGTAGTGTAACCATGAAACTGTGCATGGCCACGGATACAGGTGTAGTCCGCTGACCAGCTTGTGTCGTAGTTCTATTTCCACCCGAGGGCCGCGTACCTGGCTGGTTCCTGAGCTGTTGCTGGGGCTGGGAGTTTCTCCCTGAGAGGCGGAGACTGACAGTGCAGAGACAGACTGCTGGGAGGTGGAGCGCGCTGCCGGGGGTGGGGATAGGGCTATGGGCGGAGCTGGATGCAGGCTGTCTGACTCTGCCTCCTCCTCCTCCTCCTCTTCCTCTTCCTCCTCTTCCTCCTCCTGGTCCTCCGGCGGCTGGAGCTCCGCCCCCAGGTGCCTGAGCACCAGCTCCACCAGGTCCTCCTTCTCTCTGCACGTGTCGGTGCTGATGTTGCGCAGACGCAGGTACTGACGCAGGTCCTTCACGCGCAGGCGCATCAAACGCCGTCGCTGGAACGCCGTCCCCCACAGCAGGTGGCAGGTAACACACCTGCGCAGGTTCTCCTGCAGCACCGAGCAGAGCGAGCAGAAGCTCTTCTTACAGTCCGAGCAAACATGCTGCCGGAGAGAAAAGCAACAAGATAGATTAGCTTAACGTAGAGCTTATTCAGTCCTGTAGAACTGGATCAAGTGCAGTAAATTATACAGAAACTATTATTTTATTCACAGACATTAACAGTGGTTGTTAAATGTGCCACTACTAGCATAGTATTTTTTTAAGCCAAGATAACATGTGGAGTAACAGATGTAGGTGAGTGGTCCATATCATATTTTATCAGCATACTCTCAACCTCGTCACTATTCCGTACGCAAAAGCTTTTATCATAAATTGCCTCGATCTTTAAAAGCCTATGACCTAGCTTTACATAAAAGCTTTATTTAGCTTTAAATTTTGCATATAAGTTGTTGTGTAACATTATTAGTACACACTTTAGAGTGTTATTGTGTCCGGCTGTGGGGCAGCAGGTGATTCTGTGAATCTCCTCGTCAAGTAGGCTTGTACGGTTAGAAGTAAGCTGCCTGCCCGGCTCTTCAGAGAGTGTTGGCAGTGGCAGTCACTGAGTTTAATACAGGAGCTTACACTGTTTTCTGTGTCTGATGTTGCATTCACACGTTCGCATATTCGTGGTAGATGGACTAAGCAAACCAGATATTCCATTTTTTTTAATGAAGCTGCAACAGAAAATTCTACCACTTCGGGGCCTGCAGCCTTATTTGGAATTCTGCATCAGAAGTTCAGATTTCCCAACTGTTGCTGCTGACGACAGCAGAGGAATGAATGGGATGCTGATTTTTTTTTTTTTTTTGGGAGACATGGACGCCAAACGTCTTGTTGTTGAATCACTGACAGATCAAGTATAAGACTCAGAATGTCCTCCTGCCTTTCTCCGCCTTAAAAACACAATCTGCACTGACAAAGCTCTCCTCTGATAATCTGATTCTGACTGCATTTCTGAAGTGATTATGAAACGTAGTTTAGTAGTTGTCATGTCGATAAAAGTGTATGTTGAATTTAAAATGTGTTTTTTTGTCGCACTGTGCACTGGGCCCTTGGGCCACCATACATAATCAATACAGAACAGTACTTTTATAGGCCTGGTTGTTTTTAAGGCTTTTTCGATACCGAGAAAAACACTGTTGCTGACTTCAGTGCAGACCGCTTTTATCTGGATAAAGAATACTAATGATGGAGATATGAAATAACTTTTAGGAAGAAGGACCACATCCAAACTCCTTCTTGTCAGCAGTACGTGCTCTATATAAACTGCTCCTTTGCCCTCACCTTCTGCCCATCCCCACCTCAGCTTCTCCCTCTCCTCCAACTCTTGCTCAGTCATTGCTTGGCAAGGGGGGGAGGGGGAACTCCAGAACTCCAGCCCATTCTTTACTTTACCTTAGTGTTCTGTACTTTACAAACCATTACTCAGCTACTGTTTATAGGGCTGTGTATTGGCAAGAACCTGGCGATGTAATATGTATGGTGATACAGCAGTCACGATTCAGTATATCGAGATATATTGCGATATTGCAAGCAAAGTGATATATTGCGATTTTTCAAATCCTACTATTAAAACACACCACTATATGAACAGGTTTGCCAGTGCTTACAATAGCATTGCACCCTTGTGCTGCTTGTTAATGTTGGAGTGGAGCTGAAAATGGATTACAACACTGCCATCTAGTGGTCAGAAGTTTAAACACAACACACAGTGATTCACTGTCCGCCAGGAGACTGTGTATCGATACTGTGTTTTTGAGAATCGATACAGTATCACGATACATAATATCATTATATTCTATATTTTAATATTTTCTTACACCACTACTGTTTTATAGGTAGTGCTAAATCCTCAGCCAGTGGACTGACTTTAAGAACATTATATAGAGTTCTTGGTTTTATTAGTTTTAATTTTAAATAGCATATTAATATTTAAGTGATTAAAACATCTAGAGGATACATAATGCACCAAAATGAGCTATAACACAGATGAAGTTCGTTATGTTGTGAAGGCAGGTGCTTCTAATAAAGCGGCAAGTGTGTAGAAGCACAAGGTAGTTGTTTCTAGTGAAACAGCCATCGATGGGAAGCAACATCCATCCTACCTTGCGCCTAAAGACAGAGAAGGCGAGTCCGCAGGCCTTGCACACCAGGCCGGTGGTGGCGACGGGTGTTGGAGTCGGGGGGTAGGTGGAATATCCGGCACTTGGGGCAAAACGGAAGGGTCCAGCAGCCCCACCAAAGCCAGGTTGCTGCCCCCGCACTGACCCTGTACCGATCACCTCATTCAACAACCCACAGCAGGACGCCCACATAGAGGACGCCCCAGCCTGAAAAAGAGTGAGAGAAAGAGAGAAAGTTTAATCTGTTTTCCCCATTTTCCCTCCTAAACCAAATGCAGGTGATCAGCCAAGACAGATTAGGGGTCTGAGCTTTTCTTCTAGTTTTAGCGCTTGCTGCAAATGAGATCTGCTCCATGTGATGTTGTTAAGCAACCTGTATGTAGTGTCTGACACTGTATTTTCAAAGACGAGCACACAAACCCTCAGCTGTAACACAAACACAAACCCAGTTGACATGTTTTCTTTATCAATTCGCTTCTTACAATTTACAGAACCCAGTAGACGGGATTCAGTTCTACGATTTCTCATCTGTGATTTGTAAAGTTCTGTGCAGTTGGATTGCCATCTTCAGACTAGTGATGCGCGACTCCAGGTTTTCTGGAATCAATTCCAACTCTTGACTCCTGCAGCGGGAATCGATGGAATCAACTCCTCAATTCCACTTTATATAACCAAGACAGCCACTGAGCCGATGTTTACCCCACATTGAGTAGATAGATTAAATTCAGCTTATTTCACACACTGAGTGCTGAGGACAAGAGTATACTGAGAGAATCATTACTAAAGTCAGAACTTTTGAAAAGAAACACAAACTTTTTTTCAGGTGGATGTTAAGTTGGCTTTGTCTTATTTAACTTTTTCAAGTCCAGCTCAACTGATGCAGCAGGTACGTTACTGCACAGCCATTTAACGTGGAACGGAAATCTGAAAATAAGATCAAAGGATCAAACCTCAGCTCCATCATCTTTTCCAACATGTTCTGTACAGAGCATTGTTTGTTTTGGGGGTTTGTTCCATGGCAAATATTTGTTTATTATTGTTTACTGCGCACCAAATCATGGAGAAAATGAGTCGCCCACTCAAACTTGGATTCTCTCCTGCTTTACACTCCCCTCAGAATTTCCTTAGGAAGTGCTGCATATATATTGTTTCTGGGAAGGTTAGGAAATTTTGCAAAATGCAATAAAATTGATTTAACTTGTAAATATGAAAATTAAAGATACAACATTATCTGTACTTCTGTTTATTATTAGATAAATCCAATTAAAGGTCACTTTACAAACAAAACATGATACTCCACATTTCATGGTACTGCTGTCAGAAAACATTTAATTTATACATGCAATGTCTGGATTATACACATATATAACCAAAAAAATGTATGTTAAGGTTTCCTAACGAGACAAGACTAACATTAATGTTAGACAGTAAGGCTGTGTCCCAAACAGCACCCTCTGAAACATTACATACAGCACTACTGAAAGCACTTCTAACAATGGTGTCCTTTTATTTACTCATGTATTTATTATATTGTATTATTTTATGTATGTAGTGTAGTAGCAGCAATTTGGCACATAGCCAGAGAGTAAAGTCACTTTATGTTTCAGAGTGCTTTTCTGACAAAGCACTCTACATAGCTAACCCAAACCTCCTAGTCTGTTACCATAACAACACATTATACAAAAGCTGTTTTTATCAGTATATATGGTCATCATTGCTGGTCATTGCTCTCATCACTGAGCTCATGTTTAAAGCTCGCGAGGCGACAGCTCGGGTCAGTGAACAGGCATCTCAACACAAGCCTTAAAGTGAAAGACCCAGACCACTTAACAACCAGAGCCCGCTGCTAACAACAAACACAGTGCGTGAATTGCGAAGGCTGCCAAAATGCGTGTTTTTAAACAGTTACCGCTTTTTCATGGTTTAATTTTTGGGTGGGACAAATCCACCTTTCCCTGCTGCTTCTCTAAATGATGCGTTGTACATTTTCACAGGAAAGATACAGACGGCAGGAAGACCAATCAAGCACATGCACTTTGTGTCCACAAAGCCACGCTGTTGTATCGTATGCAGAGCGAGGCCGGGCACTGTCTTTCTGACATAATCATAGACTCACTGGAAGCACCATATGTCTCTCTAAAATCCTAATATATGGTTCTGTGTCAATGGTACCTTCACATGTATGCAGTTCACTCATGCCATGTGCACTAATGTCCCTAACACAATGACAGATGTTAGCTTTTGCACCTTGGATGGTCTCTTCATCTGTGGACTAGAAAACTAAACTGAAATATGGAATCATCTGACCACAGCACACATTTACACCACCCAGATAGTGTTTGTTATCTACATGCTGTAAAGATCATACATTCTCAAAGGGGGGTTTGCTGTATCCCAACCCTGTTTCCGTAAGTTATGTAAATAGAAACAGAATACAATGATGTGTAAATCATATAAGGCCTTTATTTAATTAAAAACACAAAGACAACATCAAATACTGAACCTGAGAAATGGTATGACCATTTTTTATTTAATGCAAAAAACACATTTTAAAACAATTGGGAAAGGGGCAATGCTCCACAAATGCAAGTTAAAAACTCTACCATAAAAAGGAAAAACCACACACATACACACACATACACACACACAAACACACAGACACACACACACACACACACACACACACACACACACACCCACACACACACACACACACACACACATATATATACAGATCCAGACACACTGCTACTTTCTCTTGGCTCGTTTAAGATGGACTGAGACTGAAGTGGAAAAGTGTCCTGTGCTTCAGCTGATCAAGTTTGGAAATGATGGACGCAGAGTCCTTCAGGGCTAAAGACAGGGACCATCTGGCTTGTTATCAGTTTTGGAGCAACATACGCTGCCATGCAGAAGACGTCTTTTTCTGCGACGGTCTTGTTTTTTTCAGCAAGACAATGCTGCATCACCTACAGGAGTCGGTCTCCTTACTCGTTAAAAGAAGAGGTAATGTAACATATATGAATATGTCCCAACTTTTTTAAATATGCTACTGGCATTAAATTAAATCTGAACATACTGTATATTTAAAAAAATATATTTCTCATAAATCATATTTTATTTTTTGATACGTTGCCTTTATACAATTTTCAATTAAAAATAGAGTTTAAATTATTTGCTTATGATTGCATTCTGTTTTATTTATATTTTGCATAGCCTCACAACTTTTTTGAAAACAAGGTTGTATATATAGACTAGTGATATACGGTATGTTATATTTTACGTCTAGATGTTTTGTATTATGTGTAAACTTTGGGGGTCCAGTGTTAAGGCTTTTACTGTTGTGGCAGCCATTAGGCACGTACGAGTTCACTCATGCTATTCTAAAGTTTGTAAGGACGAAGTTAGACTGGGTTAATTAATTGTGCACATATTACAGATTAAGCCGTGTGGATTTGGATGGAACAAGTGAGTGTGGGACGTTAGTGTCCAACCTTTTCTAACTACAGGTATAAGGTTTTTAAATAAAATTTTCAGTGTATTGTTAAAGTAAGTCTCAGCGCTTTTGTTTAAAAATGTGTTTATACACTGCAGATCCAGTCGTATAAGCTGGTTTTGTATAGTATGAGCTGAGTGCTCCCTTTACTGTATGTAGCAATGTTGTGAATAATAAAGCCCCCTAATTTTGAGCTAAGCTGTATCAGGCTTTAGTAACTAGTTTGCTGTGATACATGCGGACATTTTACTTTTTTGTGTGCTTCAGGCTAGCAACTTATTCTTGCAGTGCGTTTTTTTGTTTAATGGTGGGTAACTGGTTTACTGCGGGGTGGCATTGCTCAAAAGTCCTCTGATCTGTGTTTCCCAGTATAGTGTATGCCTTGAGCCGGGTTGTTTTTAGAAATCGGAATTTACCTTTAAGTTTATTGTCTGCTGATATTTAGCCACAGCCATTTTAAAGTCCATTTTACTGAATCTTCTAGAAGTTTTTCTTGCCCCCATAGTGTTCATAAATTAGGCTTCCAAAAATAGAGGTCATTAGAAATTCTAAAATAGTTTGTTTTGCTTTAGAAACTGATTGGTTTGGCTGCTTCAGTTGTAAATAAATAAAACTGTCATACAGTTTCAGCCTCCTACTCACCTATGCTACTACACACACACATATATATATATATATGTATACACACACACACTACATATATACACATACACACACATATATGTATGTCTATATGAAAGAGAGAGAGAGAGCATGAGAGAGAGACAGTGAGAGAGAGACAGTGAGAGTACTCCTCTGCTCTCTAAGAGGTTGTATTGATTCGCTGTGTATGTAATGTGTATTAATGTATCACTCTATATCTGTTTACTCTCTACAGCAACGTAATGTAACTCAACTCCACTCGTATAAAACAATCCAATCCACAAACCATTCAAGTGAATCTGATTGCGTCAGAACACAGACCATTGAGATCCTACTGTGTTGTTTTATAGTCACACACAAACAAGGAGCTCTGTTCAATGAACAGCATTTTCTAAAATCACAGCTCTCTCCTTTTAAAAACAGAAATGTATGTGTATTATTCTGTGTGAGGGTTTTTCTCCTAATTTTCTCAGAATTTATGTCATTATATAGTTGGGGAATTAGTGGTGAGTAATACTATAAACCTCTTTATTTAAAACCGGTTACCTTTCACTGTGCAGTTTAAAACTGGGAAGTTTGTTGTGCAGGCTAAGGGAGAGTTGTTCAGTCGCAGTGCTCGATAAACAACAGTAAAAGAAGCGTCACTGACAGAGTTATTCATTTGTGACGTTAGGGGAGAATGTATGTGGGACAAACTGAATAATTTTAAGAACATTTTCGCTTAACACAGGTCTAAATAGCAGTGATTTTAAAATACTCTGACTCAAATAAACAGCTCAGGGTCGAATGCTTGTCCAGATGCTTACAAACAACAACAACCGCCACCACACATACTTCACTTGTGCCATCACATCATAACCATGAATAAATATGAGTGCTCTCTTTCTGCTGACCAGCTGCTTATGTCAGAGTGGGAGAGAGAGAGAGAGAGAGAGAGAGAGAGAGAGAGAGAGAGAGAGAGAGATAATATGGCTCTTGTGCTGGGGAATCAATGAATGTGTATGTCTCCCATGGGAAAGAGAAGAGTGGGGGTGGGGCGAGAGAGAGAACCGAAAAGCAAAAAGAAAAAGAGAAGAGTGGAAAGGAAAAGAAGAGAGAGAGAGAGAGAGAGAGAGAGAGAGAGAGAGAGAGAGAGAGAGGAGAGGAAATGTGAGAAACCATAAAGAAGGGACAAAGTGTGAAGTATATAGCTTCAGCATATTCTTTCAGTAGACATGGAATGTTTTGTATTTTTGCTTAATTAATATTACACTTCATTAGAAAAATTATATTACTGTGTATATTTATTTAATGGTGAATTTAGTAAGAGCAGTTGTTTTTTAGAAAATGTTCCTACCAGTAATCTGTTGTGATGTTCACATGACTTGCTTTTCAGGAACTTATTACCAAGCAAGGTATTATTTTTCAACCAGTTTAATAAGAGAGTTTTTATTTTCAAGAGATTCAGTGTTGTTTCAGTGCAGTTTTTTTCCCTTTAATTTAACAAAAATAGGTTACAGATGAAAACACTGAAGAGTCCCCCACTTGACTAGACTGATCTATAAGAACAGGTTAAGGTTAAAGTTAGCATTAGAATCAGAATCAGAATCTGACTTTATTGGCTAAGTATGCTCACACATACAAGGAATTTGTTTTTGGTTACAGTAGCTCACAGTGCACGATAACTGACATTACAGAATTAACAACACACCCAACCTAGCCCTCCTCCTACAAACACACGCACACACACGCACACACACACACACACAAACACACAGTGACATACACACACAGACATACCTGTAAACTTAACATGTGCAGAGTTGTATATTTAGAGTAAAGTGCTGAGTGCAGCAGTAAAGGGCAGTGTAGACTGAATTAAATAGATATAAATATGGAGAACAGAAGAGTCACTGGCTGAGATGGTAGTAGCTAGTACACCAACAAGGTCAGCTGGTGTAATCTGTTCCATCAGTTGCACCATCAAACTTTCGAGTAATGGATCCTCACCAAATACAGCCTGACCACTGAGAAAGGCTTTTAAAAAAGGTTTTAGAGAAAGGTTTTAAAAAAAGTCCTGATTACTGAAAGAAGTAAGAGTGTGTGATCATTGCAGGACAGGTGAGGTAGAGATGGAGGTAGACTTCATACTGAACTGCCCAAAATGTGAAATTATCAGGAAAAAATGTTTTAATACACTTGAAAGGACATATAAACAACTTTAGGACACCAGTAGATAATAAATCAGTGGGTCACCAGAGCGAGTCAACTTGCATACTAGGTATATAAGCGTTTTACGTTGGATGCCCTTCCTGACACAACCCTTGCCACGCATCCGGGCTTGGGACAACACACACTTACGCACACATAAGGGCAATATACAGTGACCAATCAGCCTAACACGCATGTCTTGTTGGAGGAAACTGGAGTACCCAGAGGAAACCCACGCAGGCACAAGAAGAACATGCACTCTCCACACAGAACGTCCTGTACCGGTAATCAAACCCAGATCGCCTTGCTGTGAGGCGACAGTGCTAATCACTGCACCACCCAATAAGGCAGAAATAATACTGGGAGAATATTCACCAGTATCCACTGCAGACAGATATGTTTATATCTGGATATAGAAGTGTAACACACTGCAGAAGAGTGAGTGACCATGAAACCACAACCTTTTCTTTTATTTATCAATATACCTGTATCGCTAATGATCATTATATACATTACATCTGAATCTCTCTAAGGTTGCAGAAGAACCACTTAAGTAAAACCAAGACTTAGAAGGAGAACCTCCCTAAAAGCACACAGAAGAACACCATCGAAAGAAACCAAGACTCAGAAGGGGAGCCTCTCTAAGAGCATGATGAAGAATCACTGAGGAACCAAAACTAGTAGAACCTTCTTTGGAGCATGTGGACCCAAGAGGAACCAAGACTCAAAAGAAGAAACTACCTGAGAGCAAGAGAAGGAATCACCACGAGGACCCCCGTAATTTTGAATACAGGGTGTTTCCTGTAGCCGAGTGAAGAATCTTCTGTAGGTAACAGGACCACCAGGGATTTGGAATACAGAACTACCTACAGAAGAGTCTTCACTGAGTCCTGCATACGAAATCCCTGGTGCACCTCTAGTGTGTCATACGTCCTTGAATCCTCTCTGTGGTTCTTCAGTGTGACTGCCGAGTGACTACTGAGGCCATCAGAGCTGCTCTCTCTGCTGCTCTCTGACAGTCTGAGGGGTCAAAGATCAAAGCTTTATAGCCAGTCTAAAACTTTTATAGACGCAAGCTGCACACAGACCACATTCAACAGGACCGGATCCACGTGCATCACTCAAACACAGATTTAAAGCAATAGTACAGTAAAAACAACTCCCCTCTCCAGAATTCAAATATCTATAAAAACATGTTCGGCTTCTTTAGTATAGCCACTGCAGCTACAAGGCTAATGTAGCTAACAAGTAATGAAGGCTTATACCCCATTAATTAGCTTAGTGCTAACTGCAAGACCGAATCACCACAAACCTGCCTTTGATGTGGTGGCGTCACATTGGCCATATTCCTAAATGAATCACCACAATGTAACGGTTGGACTATTTAAGGTGGAACAGAAAATTTGAATAAGGAGACCAAATAAGAAGTTTTAAAAGCAGATGAGGTGAAAAAAGGTGAAATACTGAGTAAAAAACTTAATGTGTAATATTTAAACTCACATTATGAATATATGTATTATATATTTTTATATAATTACTGTCCAAAGAAAACATATGTCTCCAAAATGGCAATGGAGAGAACAAAAACTGTCTTTACTTTCAGTGTACCTCAATGGAACCAGATTTATTTCCAAGCTATTCCTGGAGCATTTTTATAGGTCCGTTCATCATGACATTTTTACACAACGTAAAGAGCAGCTGCTGTGTTTTTATGATGTAGAAAAATAAAACTCATGATATATTTTCTTTGGACAGAAGTGACATAGTACATCGTCCTATTTTAAACAATTTAAAATATTTAAACTCTATAAATTTACATTTTACAGTGTAGTCATGTCCAAACGCTGGCGTGTGACTACAGACACTGTGTGAAAAGGTTTTTTTAGCCTTTTCCCCTCAAGGCCAACCTATTTATCACTAGAAGACATGAAGGTCCATCTGAAAACAAAAACACTTTTTTGCTTAAAAATGTTAATTTTGGGAAAACAGCTCTGATTGGGTACCTACATCTGTTACAAGCTTGACATCAAAACAATAGCAAACCCCTTACCGAACCATGTTTTAAACGGTCCTGTATACAAGCATATACAGCACAATCTGAACAAGCAAGTTCACGCCAAGAACCATTAAACATGACTTGGTTCTATATAAAAGTCATGGTTCTAACTAGAATCATTGCCTTTACCCTTGAAGAGCACACTTTTTAAGTGTGTAGGGTAACACAAGCTTGCTTTAACAGAAATCATGCAGGATTTTGGCAAACAAACATTTTTTACAGTTTTAATGCTTGCAAAGAGAACACTTTGTGCCACCTTGTATTCATTTTGTATTTGTTTAATTATTATTGTTTATTATTTGAAGCAAAAATTCATTCTTACTATTAAATTTTTTCTTTTTTTTGCAAAAGGCCACTTTGGATTATTTGCTCTCGGTTCGTGTTGGCCTGAGGACCACCAGTGCCACGTTGTGGTCCATGGCACAGCAGTTGAGAAACTCTGCTGTATAAGACACTGAACACAGGCTGATGCTAAAGCTAACAAGCCTCAGAATTTCTGACCTGTGCTGCATGCGTGGATAACTGTGATTAACGTGACTTCCAAAATTCTCATAAAAGCTCAGGGAGTGCTGGGAGAGTTTCTAATAAAACAGATTGAGATCAGCAGTAGAAGGCTCAAAGCTGGGTTAGTGAGTTTGACTGACAGCTCTAATATTCACTTTCTCTGGAGTTTTCATCTTTTAATACTGAACACAGGCTGCAGCTTCTATTGATCTGTAAAAAATGGGTTTTATAAAACACTATAACATTAATGATCCAAAACAAAAATGTTCTTTGTCACTCCGAGTAGCAAACAGTTATAGTGATGCCCTTCAGGAAGCACTGAGGACAAACGACAGGTCAGTGCATTATGAGTTCAAGGATGGATAATAAGCCAGCCGTCAAAGACGTAAACAGATGCTAGCAGATATCTGTTACAGGTATTCACAGCTAGTGCTACAGCTATAACAAGAAAGCTGTGACAGCTTTTACAGGCTAGCCCTTACAATTATTAGCCACTCGTTACTAGGAAACAAGCCATTATAGCCATAAGCAGCACGTGTTACCACTATCTAGCGTTACAGCTAATACAGGCTAGCCGTTACATCTATTACAGGCCAGCTGTTACAGCTATTACAGTTTACCTGTTACATATATTACAGACTAACCATTACACATATTACAGACTAGCTCTTATAGCTATAAGCCACTAGCAGTTACTACGAAGAATGTCATTACAGCTATTAGCAGCAAGTGTTACAGCTAATACAGGCTAGCCGTTACATCTATTACAGGCTAGCTGTTACAGCTATTACAGTTTACCTGTTACATATATTACAGACTAACCGTTACACCTATTACAGGCTAGCTCTTATAGCTATAAGCCACTAGCAGTTACTACGAAGAATGTCATTACAGCTATTAGCAGCAAGTGTTACAGCTAGCTAGTGTTACAGCTATTACACGCTAGCCCTTGCAGCTATTACAGGCATTACAGCTAATGCAGGCTAGCTGTTTACACGTAAAACAGGCTAGCTGTTACTATAAAGCAAGCCATTACAGCTATTAACAGCTATTAAAGGCTAGCATTTGAAGCTATTACAGGCTATCCATTACAGCTATTATAAGCTATCCATGACAGCTATTACAGACTATTACAGCTGGTTATTACAGATAGCCACTAAAGCCATTGTATGCTAACCATTACAGCTATTACAGGCACAGCTATTACAGGCTAGCTATTTACAGCTATTATAGGCTATTCATTACAGCTATCAAAAGCCAGTCATTACTATTGTAGGCTAGCAATTAAAGCCATTGTAGGCTAACTATTATAGCTATAACAGGCTAACTATTACAGAATATCTATTACATGCTGGCCTTTACTATTACAGGCCTGCCACTAAAGCTGTAGGCTAAGCATTACAGCTCCTACAGGTTAGCAGTTACTAGGCTGATATAGCCACTCCTAACTGTCGGCTGAACAATCCACTGCACATTGAAGTGAAGTTGCTCGCGTGTATAACAAGAAGGACCTTGCGAAAAAATGAAAACACGAACATCACAGTGTGACGGTTGCTTTCAATTCCCTGCGGTTGGCAGGTAAATAGTATTACTATAATGCGATTATTGCAACAGCCCTAGTTGTTACAGCTATTGCAGGCTAGTCATCACAGGTACTACAGGCTAGCTGTTACTAGGCCGTTACAGTTTTCATGGGCTAGGAGTTACAGCTAATACAGGCTAATCATGACAGCAATTACATGCTAGTATTTACAGCTATTACAGCAGTTACAGCTATTACAGGCTTACAACAGGCTAGCCACAGGCCAGCACTTACAACAAAATTACAATTATTAGCAGCTAACTGTTACAGCTATTGGAAGCTAAGACTATTACAAGCAAGGCCTTGCAGCTAATACAGGCTAGCTTATTCAATTACATGCTAGCCCTCACAGCTATACTGGGCTAAATCTTAGAGTGATTAGTAGCTGTACTACGGCTCACGATCAAGAGCCTATAAAACGTTACTTAGTCACGTGAAGGAAAAAATCAATAGCAATAAGTCGGTCAGAATTATTAGAGCAAGCATTTTACGTATTTGTATATTTATTTCAGCTGTTCTATATCATGATGAATAGAGGGCTGAAAAAGTTCACTGCAGAGCTCATCTTTGTCTCCTTTCGGTAGGAAATTTCATCATCTGGATACAAAATGAATCTGAGCCTTGCCTCAGGGGCCAGAACGCGAATGTTTAAGGTAGAAAATTAGAACAAACTGTGAAGAAAAGCCATCTAATTCAGCCCTGTCATGGTGTCATGGTGCAACATGTGTGAAGTGTTATCAGTTTGTCTAAAAAACAACTGGCATCCTGCTGATGTATCATCAAAAGCTGAATGAATCCAAGAGAGGAATAAGCCTCAGGCCAGCGCTGGCTGGGTGCTGTATGATTTGAAAAGCTGCTTTTCAAAAGAAACTGGATTAATCAAATACAGCATCACAGAGATTTCTTCATACTGAGGACAGGATGACCTTTATCCTTCCAGAGATAAACGATATTGAACTGTTACTAGCTCTGGCCAAAGCTCAGAGTGACCACAGCACAACATGCATCAGTCAATGGATGTATAATAATAAATATTCAGAAACACATGGTACATTCTAAAATAAACATACCTAAAATAAAACTATATAACATACATAACATAAAACAATTGCAAAGATGAATTACACCCACATCATCTAAATTATTTGAATAATTATCATAATAAGTAAGTTTCCTACATTTTAATCATCATGTCCGACCAACTCTAGCCTCACTATGACCCACAACACTGTCCTCATTATAACATTATTATAATGAAATAAAGATAACCATTATTCAGATTATGATATCTCTGTATGAAGCACTGTTACACCCCCCGTCACCTCCCGGCTGTCCATTCATATGAACTGCGTCCCAGTCCGGTCTCTCATCTCATTAGACAAGATCAGCACGCTCTGATCTCCACTTACGCTCACTGTACTCTAAAGCTCTATTTCTGTTTCTGTAATCTCACACGCTGCTCTCAGTGTTCCTCCTGTTAGAAATGTCTCCTGCAGCAAACCTGCAGCTGCAGCAACAGGCCATGTGCTGCACTAACAACACAACCCAACACAATCAAACTCAACCCAACACAGTCAAATTCAACACAACCAATGCTAAACCCGTCATAATCAAACTCACCAGAACCTAAAACAAACCCAGCCCAATTAAACCAAGCAAATACATCCAAATCCAATTCAACATTATCAAATAAACCCAACCCAACACCAACTAAACAGGGTCAAATTCAACACAAACTCAAACCCACCCAATAAAACCCAACTCTACTTAATTGAACTCCACCCAACACCACCAAAAAACAATACAATTCAACACAAACTCAATCCAACGGAAGGAAACCCAACTCTACTCAAGTGAACTCCACCCAACACCACCAAAAAACGATAAAATTTAACACAAACTAAATCCAACCCAATTAAATCCATCCTTACTCAATTGAACTCTACACAACACCACTACACACAATTAAACTCAACCCAACCCAATGCAATCCAACCCTACTCAAACTTATCACCACTGACCCTAACCCAACCTAAACACCACAAAATAAAACCTAACACCAATAAATTCAATAGGAACTCAACCCCATGGATGGAATCCAACCCCACTCGGTTCAACCCAACACTACACAATCAAACCCAACAAAAACGAACCAAATTCAACACAAGACTCAACAGAACTGTAATCAAACCTACAGCTGCATCAAAGGCCACATGCCACTGTACAACCAATCAAACCCAACACAACCAAACACAATCAAGCCTGCAGGGCCACATGCCACACTAACTAACTACAACACAACCCAATCAAACCCTGCAGGACACAGACCAACCAAAATCAACGCTAGAAGCCTGTCTAAACACCCCAACCCAATACTACACAACCCAATCCAACATCAATGATACAAAACCATAAATACAGCAGTCAGACCCAATACAACCAACAGAACTCTAATGTTACTCAGCACAGCACCGGAGTCCCAACACCACCGCCATTTGAAGGCCACGCTGATTTACCATGAGCATGCAGTTCCTGCTCATCATCATGAACATCATCATCACCATCACCATCATCTGCTTACTAACACGCCACCGGCCTCTGTTGCTTTTCAGCAACGACGGTGAATATCGGAGTTATAACGGCTCCTAAACAGTCCAGACGGCTCTGAGTAAATTCTGTACCTTCATTTCAGCTCCTGTAAAATCCTCCGCTCAGCTCTAAACGCAGCCGCAGCATCGCCGCTCCATCGCGCCTCTCTCTCTATCTCTATCTCTCTCCACCTCTTTCTCTCTCTCTCCGCGGTGTTTGTGGATGAGGGCATGACGTAATGGACCAGCGCGCCTCCGCCAATTACCACACAGCCCGAGCTGATGTTATCTATAGCGGCCAATCGGCTCTCGGAGCTTGTCCGGTGGGCGGGGTTTGCTCGCCGGTCCGAGCTGATGATGTAAACCGGGGAGAGACCACTTTTAATTGATGAAGCTGACCATCGATCACGTTCACATTTGCAGTGTGAATTCTTGAGTCTTGTGTGTATTTTCATAAATAGAATTAATATTATTTATTTAGGCTGTTTCTGCTTTTGCTAGCGCCTTTCCAGCGTAACAAATGTTACTGTGTATTCTCATTAGCTGGTGCAATCTTACAGTGTACAGCGACCTTGGGTATCTTGGAAGGCTCTCATAAATATTCTCATTATTCATTTTATGTATTTTTTTTATTAAAATTATATTATTGAATTAAAGTAAATTGCAAAAAAAAAGCCTTTAAAATGAAGTATTTTGCTACCCCTCACTTATTGTTTGCACAGTATCTGACATTACATGACAAATTACCCTATTAACCCAACATTATCTTTAAACTGGAACTACCACTTTAACCCTAGCACTAGGGTGTAAAACAGCAAGCAGTAAACGAGTTTAAAACCATGATGAGTTAAGTGCAGATGTTAGCTTTGGGATCTTTCTTTTATGGCCAGTTTTGAGCCTTGGCATGCATATAGGATTTTATATATTTAGCTGTGTATGTTCATATTTTTGTTTTAACCAAAATATATTTTTTTATTTGCGAACATTAAACATTATTAAACATTATTCCCTAGAATATTCCTATGTCCATATTGGGAAGTCCTGGTTTTACCTTTTTTTAAAATAAGAAAACCAATTCAGTAATATAAACTCCATCATTTAGCTCTGTAAACCTACACCACCAGTCAGCTCCACCATTGAGCTCTATAATCCAGTTTTATCATTCAACTTTATAAATCAGTTCCACCATTCAGCTCTAAAAGCCTGCTCTGCCGTTCAGTTGTATAAATCCGCTCCACCTTTCAGCTCTATGAACCAATTTTACCATTCAGCTTTTTAAACCTCCTTCACCATTTAGATCTACAAACCAGCTCTACCAATCACCTTGATAAGTAAGTTCCAATATTTAGCTCTATGAACCAACTACACAATTCCGTTCTAAAAAACAACTACACCGTTATGTTCTATGAACCAGCTCCACCATTCAGTCATAGAAACCTGCTCCACCCTTTACCTCTATAAACCAGCTTTACCGTTTAGCTCTATGAACCAGCTCTATCATTCAGCTCTGTAAAGCAGCTCCACAGAGCTGTTTAAACCTGCTTCACAATTCTTTTCTTTAAATCAGTTACCATTCTGCTATATCATTTAACATTTAGCTCTATTAACCAACTCCGCCATTAAGCTCCATTGCCCCCTCCACCATTCACCTATATCAACCACATCCACCATTCAGCTCTATAAACCAGCTGCACCACTGAGTTCTATAAAGCATCTTCACCATTCAGCTCTATTAACCCGTTACACAATTCAGCTCCATAAACCAGCTCTACAATTCAGTTATACAAACCAGCTCTACCATTCAGGTCTATGGAGCAGCTCTACCATTCAGCTCTATAAACCTGCTACACCATTCTGTTCTATGTACCACCTCCATCATTCAGCTCTATGAACCTACTCAACCATTCTGTTCTATAAACCCACTCCAGCATTTAGCTCTAAAAACCAGCTCAAATTCTATTTCCCAGCTTCACTATTCAGTTCCATGAACAAGCTCCACCATTCAACTCTATAAACCAGCTCCACCATTCAGCTCCATGACCCCTCCACCATTCAGCTTTATAAAACATCTCCATCATTTAGATCTATAAACATGCTTCACCATTCATCTCCGTAAACCTGTTACACATTTCATCTCTATAAACCAGCTCTACAATTCAGTTCTACAAACCAGCTCCAGCATTCAGCTCTATCATTCAGCTCTATAAATGCTCTTAACCATTCAGTTCTATAAACCCATTCCAGCATTTAGCTCCTTAAACCACATTTCTACCACAGTTCTATTAACAAGCTCCATCATTCAGCTCTAAGAACCAGCTCCACCATTCAGCTCTATGACCCAGCTCCACCATTCAACTCCATAACATATTTCATCACTGACAATCAAACAGAAGCAGTAGGGTAACATCTAGAGGTTCATATCGGAATTGCAGTGCCAACAGGAAAAGAAGGATTGCCTTCTCATACACAAAAAACTGTTCTTCATAAAGGGCATGCACATTTGGAAAATGTGAATAAGCAATAAATTAAATATGTATATGAATTTATCATGTAATAATAAAATCTGCACACTACAAGAGGAAATAAACTGGAGCAATCTAAATAAAAGTAAAAATAAAATCTAAATATCAGCCTTTACCTGGTTTAAGAACCTCCTATCTGGGGTAAAAAGCTGGAGCAAGAAATCCCCTCCCTGGGGTAAAACGCCCTCCTACTTAAAATAAGGATCCCCACGTCTGAGATAAGAAGTCAAGTCACTGTTTACAGCAGGCTCATTAGGCCTATCAGAGTAACAATGAGAAATAGATCTGTGACAGTCAGTCACTGATACCAGTAAATAACAGTGACTAGTATTAGAAGTGTATCACAGTGAAATTGAGAGTTACATCCATAAATATCACTGACAACTATTAGTGGCCTACAATGATGCTACATGAATATCATTAATTTTCATTTACATTGTGTGAAAATTTCATGGTTCGCTTGCAATAAAAGCTAAGACTGTGTTTTGTCCTCTCCTGTAAGGATGCCATTCATCATAACACTCAATATATCAATGAACTATATCACTCCTAAAACTCCCAGATCTTCTAGATCTCCACCTTCATCTAATGGGAAAAAATAATTAGCCTCAAACACTCCCTGGTAGGCATTGTATCAAAAACCTCTCCCCTCTGAGGTAACGTTATTAATAGTGAGCCAGCACCTTGTGATAAACAAAAGCATGTCTATTTAATTACATATATACATATACATATTACATATATGGGGTAAACCGTCCCCTCATCTGGGGTAAGAAGTACCCTTATCTGGCGTAAGAAGTACCCTTATCTGGGGTAAGAAGTACCCTTATGTGGGGTAAGAAGTACCTTTATCTGGGGTAAGAAGTATCCTTAGCTGGGGTAAGAACTATCCCTATTTGGGGTAAGAAGTACCCTTATGTGGGGTAAGAAGTAGCTTTATCTGCGGTAAGAAGTATCCTTAGCTGGGGTAAGAACTATCCCTATCTGGGGTATGAAGTACCTTAATCCGGGGTAAAAAGTATTCTTAACTGGGGTAAGAAGTACCCTTATCTGGCGTAAGAAGTACCCTTATCTGGGGTAAGAAGTACCCTTATGTGGGGTAAGAAGTACCTTTATCTGGGGTAAGAAGTATCCTTAGCTGGGGTAAGAACTATCCCTATTTGGGGTAAGAAGTACCCTTATGTGGGGTAAGAAGTAGCTTTATCTGCGGTAAGAAGTATCCTTAGCTGGGGTAAGAACTATCCCTATCTGGGGTATGAAGTACCTTAATCCGGGGTAAAAAGTATTCTTAACTGGGGTAAGAAGGACCCTTATCTGGCGTAAGAAGTACCCTAATCTGGGGTTAGAAGTACCTTTATCCGGGGTAAGAAGTATCCTTAGCTGGGGTAAGAACTATCCCTATCTGGGGTATGAAGTACCTTTATTCGGCATAAGAAGTACCCTATCTGGGATAAGAAGTATCCTTATCTGGGGTAAGAAGTACCCTTATCTGGTGTGAGAAGTTTTCCTATCTGGGGTAAGAAGTACCCTTATCTGGTGTGAGAAGTTTTCCTATCTGGGATAAGAAGTACCCTTATCTGGTGTGAGAAGTTTTCCTATCTGGGATAAGAAGTACCCTTATCTGGTGTGAGAAGTTTTCCTATCTGGGATAAGAAGTACCCTTATCTGGTGTGAGAAGTTTTCCTATCTGGGGTAAGAAGTACCCTTATCTGGTGTGAGAAGTTTTCCTATCTGGGATAAGAAGTACCCTTATCTGGTGTGAGAAGTTTTCCTATCTGGGATAAGAAGTACCCTTATCTGGTGTGAGAAGTTTTCCTATCTGGGATAAGAAGTACCCTTATCTGGTGTGAGAAGTTTTCCTATCTGGGATAAGAAGTACCCTTATCTGGTGTGAGAAGTTTTCTTATCTGGGATAAGAAGTACCCTTATCTGGTGTGAGAAGTTTTCCTATCTGGGGTAAGAAGTACCCTTATCTGGTGTGAGAAGTTTTCATATCTGGTGTGAGAAATTTTCCTATCTGGGGTAAGAAGTACCCTTATCTGGTGTGAGAAGTTTTCGTATCTGGGGTAAGAAGTACCCTTATCTGGTGTGAGAAGTTTTCCTATCTGGGGTAAGAAGTACCCTTATGTGGGAACAAAGTCACTTTATCTGGGATGAGAAGAGATGATTGAGGGTCAGACAGTTGAGAGGGATCTATATGCAAGGTTTATTATATAAAAACACTATTCCAGGAGCAAAAATGGGAAACCAGGCAAAAAGTACAAATATACAATAATCAGTGCAAAACCACACAATAATATAACGAGAGGAAGGACAAGAGGCAAAAACATGAAACAGGCAGAAGTCAAAATTATGGGAGCTTAGGAATTAGTCGGCAGTGACACAGAACTGGCAATACTTCACAAACTGAAAATACAAACAGGAGAGTAATATAGGCAGCCTAACCAGAGGGGAATAATTAACAGGTGTGTGTAACCATGGCAACTGTTCGAATTCTGGGGAGAAAGACCTCTGGTGGCCAGGTCGGGTAGTGCAGGGAGCAGAAATAACATACTCATATCTGGAGTAAGAAGTACCCATAAATGATGTAAGAAATACCCTAATTTGGGGTAAGAAAGACTGTTTCGAATTCTGGGAAGGAAGACCCCTGGTGGCCAGGTTGGGTAGTGCAGGGAGCAGAAATAACATACTCATATCTGGAGTAAGAAGTACCCATAAATGACATAAGAAATACCCTAATTTGGGGTAAGAAAGACCCATATGTGGTGTAATAAGTACCCTTATGCGGTGTAAGAAGTACCCTTGTCTGGAAAAAGAAGTACCCTTATCCAGGCTAAGAAGTACACATATCTGAGGTGAGAAATACCCCTATCTGGGGTAAGCAGAACCCATATCTGGGGTGAGAAGTACCCTTATCTGAGGTAAGAGATACTCTTATCTGGGGTAAGCAGAACCCATATCTGATGTGAGAAGTCCCCTTATCTGAGGTACGAGATACCCTTATCTGGGGTAAGCAGAACCCATATCTGGGGTGAGAAGTACCCTTATTCTGGGGTAAGAAGTACCATTATCTGGGTAAGAAGTACCCACATCCAGGGGTAAAAGTACTTGTATATATATATATATATATATATATATATATATATATATATATATATAACAGTCTGGAATGCAGTGATCCAGATGACATTTCAGATTTAATTTGACTGCAGACATTATTTAGTAATGTGTCAAGATTAGATACCCCAGTCTGCATCCTCTCTTTATAAAGCTGTGTTTGTTTGTTTGTTTATACATGAGAAGGAGATTACATCATCACTCAGTCCCCGCCCCTGCGCATCTTTAGATTATTTCAGACATTGAATGTTGATGTGTTTTTATTTTGAATAGCATCTAAATAATCCTTAATCAGTGCTTCATTTTCTTGACTGAATGTAATTATCTATCAAATGACTGACTTATTGATTTGCTATTAAAGTCGTTTCACTGGAGTTATTTTCACATATTTTAAGTTTGATAAGAAGCTAAGTTGATGGGCAACTCCACAAATTTTCTAAAATTCACAGGTGTACCAAAGTCATCCAGAGCGGTTTAGTGTGAAGTGCTCTGGTTTACATAATCTTGAGTCAGGATTTTCCACAGCGGTGGTGATAGGAACCAAACGTCCAGCTCTAAAAGCTCCCTCATAAAAAGTTATTACATGGAATGGTTCCCAAAGAAAACGTATTATTTCAGATTTTCAGACTTCAAAACCACTGAATGTGTTTGGGGTTACTTGCAGAAAATGTTAAACTCCCTGAGTCTCAATTTCAGAGGTGTGTCTGCAGATTTCTTTGAGAAACTAAAAGTCAGTCTCCTGAAAAGAATGGATGCTGCAGTAAACGTACAGAGTAGACACACTAAATACTGAAACACCTGATATTATGTTTAGTTGTTGAGGCATTTCTGTCCAACGTGTTGTGCTGTTTTGACTGAAATTGAAACAATGAAGAGTCTCTGACTTTCAAACTGTAGGTGTCTTGTTTCGTGAGTGGTTTTAGGTGCGGTGGTTGGATTAATTTCACACAGTCTCCTCCAGATTACCGAGGAGTGACAATAATAAAGAAAGGAACCAATCAGAGAGGCTGCAGGCCTGGAGTTCAGTCATGACATCAAACAGCATCAGAAACAGAACTGAAGTATTCCATTAGCCTCAGAGTTCAGAGCGGTCAAGGTTCTCTCTCTCTCTCTCTCTCTCACGCTCTTTTTCTCTCTGTGCCAAGCGATCCCTGCCCAGTGATCAAAGATCAGACCGATCACTTTTGATGGACCGTCTGATATGTTCTGATATGCTCTGATGTGTGTCAAGCTTTGAAAGACTCACACATCATCATTTATACTGTTCTTATGTTGTAACTGTAAAACATTAGAGCTCTCACTGCCTTAAACCTACGTGTCAATTGAAGAACAGTAAATGTAAGGGAAATTACACCCATGTTTCGAAATTTCTGCATAGTTCAGTGGTTGAGATATAACAAAGTGGTCTGGTGTGAAATGGTTTACTGTTTATTGTCTGTAAAAAGGTAATAAGGAGTGATAAAGAGTGGTGACGGGGTTGCCATATCACAAAGAGATCTGCTTCATCAAGTTGAAGACTTTCATGTCCAAATGAAGTTCAGGTGATGTTCAGGTATGATGAACAGTGGAAAAGGCTCTACAGGCAAAAATGAAAAACTTGCTTACACTTTAAAAGTTTGTGATCACTGTTGAAAAAATCACAACCAACACTATAAATCAAATGCACATCCAGACATGTATACAAAAATGATTCTAATATTACACTAATATTCTACATTGTCACAGGTTTTGCATAGTTTTATTGCAATTTTGTGTCTAGAGAGATGAACAAAGCTAAAGAAGAATCTTAAATCTGTAAAATCAATCAAAATGTTCAAATTAATATCCAGAATAAAGTTATATTAAAACTGAATAATAATAATGACAATAATGACTTGAAGATGATGCTGGATTTAAACAGCAGTGTAATTTTCTGCTAAGAACTTTGAGGTGTTACTCTTTCTTTATGGTGGTTTCCAGACAGTCCACTGGAGGGCAGTATTATATAATATATATATATACACTGATCACTAAACCTGACTGTGAGCAGATCCTGTGTCAGTTCAGTTCAAGTTAATTATGCTGAATAAACCTCTGTTAAAGTCTCTCTACTGTGAAATCAGGCCGGAGTTTTGCCCTGTAACTGATTTTATGATTTATAAAATGTCCAACACGTGAAATATGTTTAAATACTTACTGAAGGTTTTGTATTAATGTGGATTACTTTTTAGTGAGACATTGGAGGTTGTAAGTCTCCTGGATCTGTCGTGTGTGTTTGTATAAATGAGCAACTGTGACCACACATCACAAAGACCTACTAGATTCTCATCATATAAGATTTATTGTGCTATTGAAACAGTAAGTAAAGTATCTGATGTTAATACAGAATCTGGAGATTTATAAAACATCACCTGGAAATAATAGACGTATTCCTCTCTTGTACTCTGGCTGTATAGTCAGTCTGTGGGTTTCAAAGCTTCTGCACCCCTAGAACCACAAGGGTGCACTGACCCTTTCTGAGTGCTGTGACCTGTGCAGCCCCTTATAATTTAGGTGTCAGTGGGTGGGAGGGGTCTGGTTTGTGGGAAGAAGTACAAGGTAGGTGTTTCTTATAAAATGACCACTAAAAGGAAACACAAGGTGGGGTGTTTCCAATAAAGTGGCCAGTGAGTGGAATTACAAGGGAGGTGTTTCCAATAAAGTGGCCAGTGATTGGAATTACAAGGGAGGTTGTTCTAATAAAGTGGCCAGTGAGTGGAAGCACAATATGGGTGTTTCTAATAAAGTGGCCAGTTAGTGGAATTACAAGGTGGGTGTTTCTAATAAAGTGGACAGGGAGTGGAAGCGCAAGGCGGTTGTTTCTAATAAAGTGTACAGGAAGTGGAAGCAGTAGGTGGGTGTTTCTAATAAAGTGGACAGTTAGTGTTAGCACAAGGTGGGTGTTTCTAATAAAGTGGACAGGGAGTGGAAGCGCAAGGTGGGTGTTTCTAATACAGTGGACAGTCAGTGGAAGCGCAAGGTGGGTGTTTCTAATAAAGTGACCACTGAATGGAAACACAAGGTGGTTGTTTCTAATAAAGTGGACAGGGAGTGAAATTACAAGGTGGGTGTTTCTAATAAACTGGCCAGTGAGAGAAAGTACAAGGTGTGTGTTTCCAATAAAGGGGACAGTGAGTGAAAGCACAAGGTGGGTGTTTCTAATAAAGTGGACAGTGAGTGGAAGCACGACGTGGGTGTTTCTAATAAAGTGGACAGGGAGTGAAAGCACAAGGTGGGTGTTTCTAATAAAGTGGACAGTTAGTGGAAGCACGACATGGGTATTTCTAATAAAGTGGACAGTTAGTGTAAGCGCAATGTGGGTGTTTTAAATAAAGTGGACAGGGAGGGGAAGCAGTAGGTGGGCGTTTCTAATAAAGTGGACAGTTAGTGGAAGGGCAAGGTGGGTGTTTCTAATAAAGTGGCTGTTTAGTGGAAGCACAAGGTGGGTGTTTCTAATAAAGTGGCCAGGGAGTGGAAGCAGAATGTGTTTGTAATGGTAAGTGTGATTTACTGTGTGCAGCAGGAGGAGGAATAAACAGAAGACTGATGGTTTCTCTTGGCCTGTGAGGACATGCAGACTGTAGCAGAACTGTCAGAGCTAAATCTCTCCTCATACTCACATGACATTCTCTTTCTCTGGCTCTCAGTGCGCTGTCAGTGGTGTGTATGTGTGTGTGAATATGTTCCACTCAGCTCCACTCAGCTCCAGCTTCTCATGGATGCTAAACTGGTATAACAGTTGGTGGAAGCACAAGGTATGTGTTTCTAATAAAGTGAGTGGAAGCCCAGTGAGTTATTAGTGACCAGTGAGTCAGTAATAACATACGAAAAACATACTGACCTCAAATGATTCTTGACTAACAAGTAATCATTAAAATAATAGTAAATAAAGCATTAGCTAGACTTGAGTTAATCTTTGCTAAACAGCTCTTAATTTTTGGCTGTTCTTTTTTTTGTCAGACAGCACATTACTAAACCTTAAGCTGCTGCGTATATAGCATTTTGGAGTGGATGCCAGTTTTGTTACTGGCAGCTGCATGCGCTGTGGTGACAGAAAAACAGCAGAAAGTCATTCACAAAATAAAACAACAAAATAGGAAAGAAATAACAAACAACCTTAATTTTAATAAAATATTATCATACAACACTAAAAGCTTTAAAGACCAGCGCATCTGCATGGCTGCTGCATGGCCCTAACTTGCTTACTGTATAGCACGCATTGGACACAAACAATACATCTAAATAATATTTAGATCTATTCAGATGCAATTCATAGAGAGAATAATGTATAAGCCCTATAGCTAACAGCTAACAGTATTAGTCCTACATTAGTCTCACAGCGTGAAGTAACTAAAAATAGCATTTTTATGTACACTTAGATAGCAATAATTCCAGTAATTTGCATGATTTAACATATAGTAAACAACGAAAAATAACCCACAACGTATAGCTACATTATATATCCGTGGCTCGGCAGTATGTCGGCTCATATTGCACAAAAAACACTACTGAGCAAAAGCCTAAGCTCATTGTTTAAAAACCTTTATCTTAGCAATAAGTGTATTTTCACCAGTACAAACACCAGATATCATTGGAACAGATATAAATAAGCATAAATACAACATAGCATAAATATTTTCTTTTAAAAGAAGTAGATAATATCTTGCGCTCCAGTTTGAAGAACAAAGTGTAGGTCCAGATTTCCCCAGACATTAATTCAGTTTCTTCAGCAGCAGTCGTGATTTAGTTTAATGAGGTACTGAGTAGTCAAAGCAGGTATTAGATGATAGCTGTAAATAATACTGTGTTGCCACAAGGAGAAGCTTGGAAAGGGTTAAATAGTTTTTTTGAATGTAATGTCTCCCAGTGCCTAAAACTTTTCAACAGTACTGCATAAGAAAATGCCTGGCCACTGTAACTTTGGCCATTTAGTTGAATCGTTGACCCAGTGACCTGACAGTAAGTGCAGCCCATTACTAAGATTTATCTTATTAGTGTATGGCAATCATGTTTTGCAGGCAGACCATTAACTCAACTGGAGATGCAGTCCCAGGAGTCCCTTTCTGCCACCAGTTAAACTCCGCCCACTAACAATGCCACAAGACTCGGTAGTATTAAGCATTGTTTACTGTCCAGGAAAAAACTAATGACCCCAACATGGCATTTTAAGGTAAGTCAATGTAACCTGATTTTGAAACATTTCCATTGGTCCATTCATCATTGGTCTATACACAATGTAAACGGCAGCTGCCTTGTTTAAATCATGGTAAGGATTAAAAATCAACAAAAATGGAGATGCATGTTTTTCATTGGACAGCGACGATATATACACCTGACATACACTCACCGGTCACTTCACTAAATATCTTGTATCTCTATTAGATGCTTCTACCTTGCTGGTCTACCTTGTGAATATGAAGTCAGAACAATAGCTCATCTGCTGCACACTTTGTGTTGGTCATCCTCTAGTCCTTTATGAGTGGTCACAGGACACTGCCCACAGGACCTGCTCAGTAGTGGTCCTGACTGTTGAAGATCAGGGTGAAAGGGGATTAACAAAGTTTACAGAGAAACAGATGGACTACAGTCTGTAATTGTAGAACTACCAAGTGCTCCTATATGGTATGTGGAGCAGATCAAATGGACAATGAGTGTAGATACAATAACGTGTACCTCACTCAGTTCTAGTGGTTCTCTATTGGTTTTGTTTTGTTCTGCTAGTTTACATTACAAGTTCCTGGAAGTGCTGATTTGATGTATAAACACAAGAATCTGTTTATATTTAACACAGTCCAGCACACCCACCACCACCTAGGAGAATAAGTGGATGATGAATGCATGAATGAATGAATGAATGGCTAAGCTTAGGATTGCATTAGCATTGGAGTTCTGTAAGATGACTATGACCTTACAGTAACTCAAAGCACACAGTAGTTTTCCAACAAATTCCTTTCTTTATTAAAGAGTACATAGCATAACATTTTCGTCACATCCTTTAAATGAAAGAGTTTAATGTTGCATGTAGGCATCCTTAAAGTTTTTGTGATGGTTTTTTGAATTTACATATATCCAGCTGACTGTTTAGCTCCGCCCGTGCAGGGATAGCCCCACCTCTGCGGAAATATTTGAGTGCAGACTGCTTTTTGAGTGAGGCGCTATACAGCGCAGCCAATCAGAACAGAGCTCATTTACAAATACATATATAAGACTTAAAGGCACAGTATTCTTAAGTTTTAGTTTAGTCTGGTAAATAAGGGATAAGAAGAGGTACGATTCGACACAATGTAAAAATTCATTATAACCCTACTGTTTGTACATAAACTCACACAAACATTACAAGTAAAGAGCTGGTGGGAAAATAACATGCAGGAAATGCAGGAGCTCTCCAAATATGTAATTATCACTACAGTAGCAGCGCTCTGACTTAAGTAGGAATTTTCAGTAGCCCCCACACTCCTCCCCACCACACACTTTTTTTCTCTCTCTCTTTCTTTTCTGAGTTTCTTCATTAGCCAGCCTCACTCTGTTTGATCTCTTCAAAGAATCCAGTTCACTGAAAGCAGGAACGCATTTCCAAACCTCATTAATGAAGACGCTTGTTTACAAACAAACAGTGTTTATTCTGCGCGGCAGCGACAGTCTCAGCAGGCCATACGCTACAACACTGCAGCACGAAATAGCACACGGTAAAGACAGAGTAATCCCACGCTGTCAGAAGTTTGGAGACACCTTGCCTCCATCTGAAATGACAGTTCTCTCATTATTCCTTTTCACTGTAGTAATGGAATGTATGAATCAGTTCTTTGCATGTATTTCTCTTTTACACTTAGTTTTAAGTACATTAAATACACTACATAGCCAAAACTAAGCAAACACTCCTCATAAATACTGAGTTTAAGTAGTTCAACCCGTCCAGTTGCTAACAGGTGTAATCAAGCACACAGCCATGCAGTCTCTATAGACAAACACTGGCAGTAGAAAGGGTTAAACTCAACAGCTCAGTGACTTTAAACATGGCACTAATATCTGCTTGGGACGTATTTTGAGTTTGCTTCACATCCGGGTCCTAGCCACTAGTGTACTGTTTGAGGCTGTTGTTGCTTAAATAGATCAAAATATTATTTAATTATTATTTTAGCACGTCTTGTGATGAGAAGGGGAAATAGGAAATAGCTGCAGTAGATGAGGTGAGTTCTTGAACACATGAAGATAAAAAGCTTTAGCGCTGTAATGGGCTGTATTATTAGCTATCTAGCTACTATTAGCACCCACTGGCGAAGGCCAACCTGGTTCTTTGTAGACTATAGGTGCATTCAGAATTACTTCTTATTACAGAAATCGCTCACTATATAGTGTCACCTATTTTGTAGTGTTGTTTGAAATCTCAACTGTACATTCCATTTTCTATATAGTTCACAATTGATTACCCATAATGAATTACAATAGGTAGAGTATAGGTGATGTATGCTAGAATTTCCAGTTTCTACCTTAATGCAATGCAGTGGTTTCTCACTACAGTTGTTGCATTGTGTCAGACATATCCCGGAGCAGCAGGACACTCCCAAGATGCCCATTTTATATCCAAGTGTAAATACGTGTCATTTTTATTTAAATAAATAACCATGATTATATTAGTTATTTGACATTCTCTATGTATTAGCTTGCTTCACATACATACTAAGCCCAAAAGAAAACTCTTGGAATGTCAATCAATAAAAAAAACTTGATGATTTAGTTTTCAGCATTTATTTTCAACTTGGTGTGTAAACATTCTTATTATAGCATGTACCTTCCAAAATCAGAAATAGTGTTATTACTGTTTAACAGTTCATATGGCAGTTGTGTTTGATTTGTTTATGCACTGATAGTGGTGTCCAAAAAGTCTTTCACTATGTAGCAAATGCGATATATAAATACTGTAGTTTATGAGTTAACGGGTGAACCATTCTAAATGTAGCGAATGGCTTTTATAGGGTGTTTCTTGCAAAGAAGTCACATGTTCCTACTTTAGTTGTCAGGCTTGTCGGCCCGACAAGGGCTGACTAGATAACTAGCTATCTTGCTAAAACAGTGCTAAGGCTAGCTAGTTGGCTAAGGCAGAGATAGCTAACTAAGGCTAGGGGAGAGTAGGGTAAGATAAGCCAGCGGGTAAGTTAACCCTCCCCTTTTACCCTGGCACCTATGCACTTATTATCATGTGAACATACATTTTGGAACCACCACTGTGAAAAGAAGAAGCACATGGGAGGGGTGATAAATTGACTTTAAATATTATTTTTGGCTTGAGGAAATACATTTTTAGGAAATCAAATGTAATACCTGCTAAATCAAAGCAAATTATTCAGGTCTAAAAATATGAGATGAATGGTGGTGACTTTCCAACATATAAAACCATGCAAATCATTCAGCTTAATATTAAACTGGTACGCCAGCTGTTCTTTTAATCAAAATTGTGGTGAAATGGTATTTCGAGTTTATTTGATAGGTACAGTGCAGCTACACTTCCACCAAATCCAGCAGAAAAGGTAGCACGCCAAGAAACTGCAAAAGTAAAACAGACTGGGCTCAACACCCCTTCCAGAGCTGGAGAGAGCAATGTTTATAATGTTTATGTCATTATTGGAAAATCCATAAAATAAGACAATTTTAAGAAAAAATAACAGACCACCATTTCACAGAGGGCAGATAAAAAAAGTAAAAAGAAGTTGGATACAGTGGAACCGTGGAAACTTTAGTGATTCAAAGAATTAAAAACACTGAAATTTAAATTTCATTTAGTTGTTTTCATGTTTTTTAAGAAAGAATAGAAATATGGCTTTGTAGGAGCGAAATTAATGATTAAATTAGTTATTAAAGAAGTAAATTATACAATTTCACATAGGTTTGATCCAGATTCATTTAGAGGGTCAGTTTGCAACTTAACCACTGACTCAGATCAACTTACCCCTAGCCTGGGACAAAAAAAAACCCTTTGTCAAAGACGATTCAAAGTGATAGTTAGGTTAGACACTTATATTGTACTTCTGCCTCAATTTCCTATATTTTGAGAACCACACAGGTAAAAATTGATTCTTACCCGACTCGATCTTTGCCTTAGCTGAGCAGCACATGAAAACAGCTAACAACAGGAACGATATGGGAACGATATGGGAACGATATGAGATTACTGCAAAAAACACCTTATAACTTATAGTCTATATCCAGGGTCAGTTTGGCTTTTGCCAGTGGGTGCTAATGTTTGCACAGGTTTGATGATTGTTATTTGATTTGAGGATCTGCAGACACCTTTGGGTCCAGGATGGCTGTTTACATCAGACTTTCAATCAGATAGGACAGAACCAACATCAGCTCAGTCATAAACTGCCTCTGGATGCAACATCTGCACAAGATCTGTGGGTTTCCATGGCCAAGCAAGTGCACTCAAGCCTCTGAATTGCATAGTGCCAACTGTAAGATTTGTAAGGTTTGGTGATGTGTAATGTTAATGCTACAGCACGCAAAACATTTTACACAATCATATGCTAAATCTGACCTCAACTCCACTGAACACCTTTAGAGTGAACTGGAATGTTGATTGAGAGCCAGATCTCACTGTCCAACATCAGTGCCTGATCTCACAAAAGTTGAATGGGCATAAATTCCAACAGACACACTCCAGAATGCTGGGGAAAGTTGTGACAGTTATAGCTGCAAAGGAGGACCAACTCCTTATTAATGCCCATGTTTTTGGAATAGGATGTTCAACAGGCTCATTAAGATGTGATGGTCAGGTGTCCACATACTTTTCGTGTCTTACTTGATATGAAGAGCGGGGTTTGTTTACATATTAAAGATTTGTTGGTTTTCTTTTTAAAAGTTCATAATTAAACTGTTTTAGCTTAGTTTTAGTTCCTTCCGTTTTTAGGGTTTGCTAGTAAAATGGCTAAGATTTTAATTTTATATGGTTTATTACTTTGAAATTATTTAGAAATTGTTTCATTAACAAACAGTAAAAAGCTAGGTGTAATGTATGGGCAATGTATGGTGCACATCTAAATTTCTTGCCTCTGCATTCAGTGTTTTTTGGTCATTTTGAAGGTGAATCAACAGTTGGTATCATGAAGTGGGATTTCTTGCTTATCCAGCTAACCTTATGCCGCATACCTAACCTGCTCTGGGGCCGGTAAAGTTAAGGTTTTTGGATCATAAACAGCTTTTGAACCAAATCAGGGCCAATTTGCAGACCAATTAGTGAAGGCAACGTTGCTTTATAATGTTTTACTATCAAATGTGAATGAGTGTATGCATATTTATGCAAATTTATTTAGCCCTCTTTTAAGAAACAAGCTACCCGAGCCCTCATGTTCCGCGTTTGCTCGTCATCACAAACATACCTCTTTAATGTGCACTTATACAAGAATAAATCAAATTAAGAGAGAAAGTTGCTAACCACCTTTGTAAAACTAGTCAACCTCAGTTTCATTTGTTAGCTTAGGCCCTCCTTCTAAACCCCGCCCCTCCAGTCCACGCACCTTAAACTCACACAAAAAGCCAATCCCAAAACTAAAATGGAGACTAAATAAAAACAAAACTAATACTTGTCTGTTTACAAATATCTCATAAAATATAGAAACCCCCTGACACTAAACTGGCAACACTTATTAAAAAATAAGAACAAATTAAAAAGACTCACTCCCCTCAAATATATCAAATTTAAAACTGATCAGCGCTCCTTCTGCCCAGCACTCTTACACCCATAATCATGCACAACACTTTTTTTTCAGCACTTTATAAAGGATCTCTGTTGAACATCAGTTGAAATTATACAAATTATGCAAAAACAATCAAAATACAGATGAGCTATGTCCAAAACCACATGCTACTATACTACACATACCACACTAATGAATGAACTTTTATTGGTGCTCTATTATTTATGACATATCATTTAGTATGGTAGTATTGGTAGTATGACAGTTTTGGATGCCGCTTTGAACATATGTGCTAGGTGTACATTGTGGTCTCTACTAAAGATGCAGAATACTGTGCAAAAGCAAGGTTATTCATTTTCCAGCATAAAGAAAACATGAAATACAAATTTATTAAAAAAAAACATCAAATATAAACATAACTAAACACAATACAGTTTAGGGTGTGCTGTGTCCACTATGTATTGTTATTACAGATAACATTCCTTTCAGAGTTCAGTTCTAGAAGTTGGTTCTAGAATCCATTGTTCTGAGAACACCAGCAGGTTTGAGTTCAAAATATTATTTTTGTTTGTCTATAAACCAGGAAAAGTAAGAGACCTCATAGGCGAACAGTGTTAGAAATATTTAACAGAAAACGACACAAAAGCCTCCAACACAACTTTCTTTTCACTTTGTTTAGTCTTTTCTTTCGTGCGGCCTATCGGTCACCTGGAGAACCAGGTAAAACACCAAAACCTTCCTTGAGAGAGAGGAGAACGTCATGCTCTGCTCTTGCCTCAGATCTGAAAACATCTGTCCATCCTTCTACTATGAGAAGACAACTCAACTCTATGGGTCTGAAAGGATGTGTAACTGTTCAAAAAAGGATACACTACAAACAAAAAAGCTGCTGGTGTTCTCAGAATGGACTGACCATCCCAGAGTCCAGACCTCAACATCACTGAATGTGTTTGGAGATATTTGCATCTAAGACTGACCCTTGAAGGTGTGGCTGTAGATTTCTTTAGGAAACTTTAAGTGAGTCTCCTGAAAAGAATAAAAACTGCAATAAAGAAAAAGAAAAGACACACGTGATACTGAAACATATATATTTAGTTCTTGAATCATTTTCAGTTTGAAATATGTTTTTTTACTTGGTGAAAAAAATAATAACTTAAATAAATGAACTACATGAATGTTCTCTGATTTTTGCACAGAATTGTAGTTTGAAAAAGAATTTGAAAAACACAAAAACTCAATACAAGAAAGTTATTTCTCCAACTAAACATCAAAGAAAGCGTAAGAAACAACTTTTTCAAAGAAAAAACTGCCTGTGGGTTTATGCAGGAGTGCACTGTTCATTCTTCTGAACATAACAGGCTGATTTAATAATGCTTTAATCTGATTGGTCAGAGCTATTGTGTCTCTCGGTTGTCTGCATCGGGTCCGCACTAACGAGCGGAGGCAGCACATACAGACGGTCAGCTCCAGTAATTAAGGTTCAGCTCTTCGGTCAGTACGAGGAAAAAACTGGGAGCAGTTTGTGACCACCCGCTGGCATGTTTGATGCACAACAAAAACCCAAACAGTGCGTCCATACGAGCAAACCGCAAATTACAGCGCCGTGTGTCTATAAACACTCAGTACTATGTGTTCATCTCTGTTTGCCTTCAACTGTTCAACCGCTCCACCGTGCCACCTACGCTGTCAGAGTTTCACTCTCCTCTGTTCTGACCTTCTTTTCCGTTGGCTGCACATGCTGAGACAGGGGAGAACAGGTACACTAGCAGGACAGAACCATGGGAAAAACCAGGGAACACCCTAGAGAACATTGGAGAACCCAAGAATGACCCATAGACAACGCAGGAGAAGCTGGAGAACCATGGGGCACCCTGAGGAAACACTGAGAACCCTGGAGATTTTAAAAGAATCCAGGAATCTGGAGAATCCTGGAAATCCATGGCGAATGGCAAAGAACTTTTGAGAATCTTGGAGAACTCTAGAGATACATAGAGGGAGACCCATGAAGAACCTTGGAGAACCCAAGAAGAGCATGAAGAACCAAACTCCCATCACCTCTCAGAAAAGTTCGGCATGATGTTCCTGCTTTTCTCCACTTTGTTCCAGGGCTCCGGAGTTTGCTGTGATTGATAAGAGACATCGCTCAGGGGAAGAATCTGGTTCTGAGGAACCAGCGAAACTATTGCCCACACTGAAGCTAGGCCACATCACCTCTCAGTGAGGTGCAGCGTAATGGTCTTGCTGTTCTCCTCCGTGTTCCAGGGCTCCAGTTCCTCCTCCTCTTCCTCCGTAGAAGCCTCTAGGCCATAGTGGCCATCTGGCGTCTCTCTGTACTCGTAAATAGTAGGCAGGCTGCTCCTCAGGCCAAAACGCCGCCGCAGAGCCACCAGCAGTGGCTGAGGAAGGGTGAAGATGTCCACATTGTTGCCCAGGTCGACCCAGGCCAGGTTGGAGAACTTCTTTGTGTCCTTCAGCGCTTCTGTCAGGTCCTTTAGAACGGCAGCGGTCAGTCGGTTGCCATTGACAGCGATTGTGGTGAGTTTGGGCATTAGGCTGAGTGCAGGCAACAGCAGGCGCAGGCCATCGTCCTGCAGCTCCGTGAAGCTCAGGTCAACCGCCGCCACGGAGGAGCCATAGCTGTGGAGGTAAAAAACGACACGCTGGAGGTCCCGGCTGGACAGGGGGATGCCGGACAGGTCCACTGTATCACCTGCAAACTTCTTCTTTAGAGTGGTTTTCAAACTGGAAAATAGAAACATACATTAATTAGAATTCTGATAAAATTACTTTTACCTTATACAGTGAAATCACTGCTGCTGAGCTGGAAATTGGACTGAAACTCGTCATTTCATTATAAAATAAAACACACAGGTACTATTACTAATAAAATGTGGTCTGATGATTATGCAAATCACAATTATAGTCAAACACAATCTAATCAAGTTAATAATAAGTTGTATTTTGTTGTGTTTTTTCATGTTTTTAATGAGCATATTGAGTAAACATCCAGAGTGAAGACTAGAAAAAGTAAGTGAAACTCTGTGTTAATGACTTCCCTATTGGCAAGGAGTGTTTTAGGTAAGCAGATGAGACTGGAAGTGTGGATTTTACATGTGCTGTGTGTTAAATACAGGCTGAACACAAAGCCTGCTTACTGACAAATCTGTTGTTTTCTAGAACGGTTAGTGTGAACCATCCCCTGATGCAAACAACACCCAGTAGGCCTTAGAAAACATGTTATAGAGATGTGATGCTGAAAATAGGCTACAAAAGGACTGTTGCTGATCTCCCTAGGAATGGGTGTCCTGTTGAAATCACTCCAACAGCACAACTGGCAATCCTAAAAGAAAGAGAAACACTGAACAAGAATGGCTTTCATGGAAGGAGACCACAAGGGAAGCCTCTCTCTCTGTTTTTCTCTCTGTCTCTCTGTGTGTTTTTGTCATTACAGTATGGGAGGGCAGGGGCAGGGTGTTCTGCTGACTCTGCAGTCTTAAAGTGCCTGCAGTGACTCTTTGCTGTGATTGGCTGATTGGATCAGAGGGCTTTTCTCCAGGAGATCCCCACATGCTCTCTGTCTGTGTGGGAAGAGATTCTGCCCCGGAAACAACAAAGCTCACACCTCTATCCTTGCCTCTGATTGGGATGCGGGGGGTGGGAGTGACGAGGCTGAGTGCCATCAGTGAGGAGCTGATTCGGCACTGTGTAAGCAGGGCAGCAGCTGAAGACGGGCTCATATAAACCCTAATCTGTAGTTCCCACTCTTTTTAGGAAGTCCGTTTTTCAGATCTTTTTAGGATAACTGGCATAACTTACATACATGGCTGTCACTCTACTGACTTTCTTAGTATTAATATTAACAATAGAACTAATACAGAACTAACAAATCATCACTGACTGGATGATATGAGTCTAAGCTTGTGTAAACAATAAAAACATTATTAACCCAAAACATTTATATTTCCAAATAGTAAAAATCATCATTTACAGGGTATTTTGTATGGGGAAAAGGTCTATCCCAAAACCCTTACCCATAAATCTACACTTATGAAATAATGCTTACTTTTTTCTGATTCTTTTTTCTTACTTTTTCTGATCAGCTGTATTGCTACTGAGTGCTGACTGGTTAGCTGTACTGCTACAGAGTGCTGATTGGTTAGCTGTACGGCTACTTAGTGCTGATTGGTTAGCATTACTGATACGGAATGCTGATTGGTTAGCATTACTGCTACTAAATGCTGATTGGTTAGCTGTACTGCTACTGAGTGCTGACTGGTTAGCTGTACTGCTACTGAGTGCTGATTGGTTAGCTGTACGGCTACTTGGTGCTGATTGGTTAGCATTACTGATACGTAGTGCTGATTGGTTAGCATTGCAGATACGGAGTGCTGATTGGTTGGCATTACTGCTACTGAGTGCTGATTGGTTAGCATTACTGCTACTAAGCGTTGATTGATTAGCTATACTGCTACTCAGTGATGATTGATTAGCTGTGCTGCTTCTGAGCACTGATTGGTTAGCTGTACTACTATTTAATTGAAATGAATGTAATGCTTTAACAAAAGACCATTCATGTTTCTGTGGGTTAAATGTTTAGTTGGAAACAAACACGCTTTAAAAACAGCCTCGCAGCGTAAGAAGCAAACATGACTGAAAACAAACGAGCTGTGAAATAAAACTGTAAAACTCGAGCAACACTACAGGCCACACGTCTGATTTCATCCATCATTAACAAGAGAGCATTAAAGACGGAGACTTTAATTGAAATTTACTGCTCTCTCTCTCTCTCTGTCTCTCTCTCTGTCTCTCTCTCTCTCTCTCTCTCTCTCTCTCTCTCTCTTTCTCTCTCTCTCTCTCTCTCTCTCTCTCTCTTTCTCTCTCTCTCTGAATTATGGCAGAATTGTTCCAGAGCCTGTCACAGTCATTTACAGAGCAGGCAGATTCTCCAGCGCTGTCACACTGTAAATAACCTCACAGCTGAATCCCAATCCGATGAAACTACAGCACTAAACAGCTACAATCCCTACTTATACTGAGGGTCTGCACTGCATTCACATTGGAGCAGAAGTAGAAATGCAAATAGTCAGGATGAAGTATCTGTGAAATTACATGCCGATCATAAAGGGTGTAAGATGCAATGCAATCAAACTGACTGTCTGTCTGCTCTCGCTTTAAAACACATCAGTAACAACTTAAAGGCTGTAAGTGAGTGTACGTTAGGCCCAAGTTAGGCTTTATCTCTGTCCTGGAAACTATTTTAGACAAACCTAAAGGTTATATTTGAAATTAAATTACATCATGAACATAAGAGTATCTGTTATTTATGTAGCTTTTTGATTTATTGGATAATCTTGCTAATAGCTAGTCATAGTAACTGCCTTACACATTCAATAGGAAAGTCTGTTCACTGTACATTCTGTTATTTCCATTAAACAAGACCAGTTTTTGGAGGGACCAAACATTTATTGAGATCACAGAAAAAAATCTGTCAAAAAATCTCATAAACAGTTTGTAGCATTTGGCTAAATAACAAGTTATTTTGGCTACTGCACTTGTGCAGACCTCTACAACTAGGTGGTCCCGCTTATGAATGCTGACAAGCTTCTTCTATTAAGGAGCAGAATTTCTCTGTAAAAAGACACCACGTTTAGCTTTACAAGCTCCCATTCATATTTCGCCCAATGACCATTTCCTCACTCATAACGGCTCTGCTACACCGTACCAATGGTGAACATGTGAAAAATCCAAGCACTGTCCTGTACTGACCCTGACTAACCACTCACTACTGAATTAAAACACGCTATAAATACCCACTGACACACTTCTGTATAAACACACTGTGACAGAGGGAGCACAACCACCCGCTTTTCAAATCCAGCAAAAAAATGCAAATTCAAACTCCCAATTACCCCAAATGTAGTCAGTCAGCCAAGATGTGTTTGGAATATTAAGTTTCTGTAGCTATGAAGCTAATGTAGCTAACAAGTAGTGGAAGCTTAAAAGTATACAGCAAAAACTTTCTTACAGTGTTGCCATAGCATGATTTTTACATTGTCTGAACAAGCCTGTCAAAACCTCATTATTGCTAAATGTTGGTTTATGGTATTACAACTACTTATTGGCAACTTTAGCTCAGGCACATATAATGGGACGTATGAAAGATTGTAGGAGGTTGTAAGAACTACTTTGTCTTAACATTGTCAGATAACATTGTCACAGCTTTCTGAGGAATTATGTTCAATGTTGTGGGCACAAAGACGTACATTGTCACAACATTGTCATAACCTAACTGTGTTTGCAGGGTACTTCAGTTTTAGCTATTTATATGAGTATGTCATAGTTTTAGAAAACACACAAGCATGCAGGCTCTATGTGGCTAATGTAGCTAACAATTAATGGAATATTACGCACATCACTAATTAGCGTGGTGTAAAATGCAGGCCTAGGTCATCACAAACCATGTGGAATGATTCAGTAATCTGTAATACAGACCTGATTATGTAGCTTTTCACAGAGCAGGGCTAAGCTATAAAAACAAACTTTAGATACTAAAAATATCTAAATATCTATATTAACTAAGCTTAATATATATATAATCTACATAGCACCAAAAGAAGCTCTTCTATTGTTACCATATCCAGAACAATTTTTGATGCTATATAGAATAATTTAAAAAAAAAAAAGTTTCTATATAAAACCACATACACAACATCAATCTAAAGAAGCTTTTGGGCATTTAAGAATTTGTTCAGTGCCTTTACCAAGTAACCCTTGTAGAACCATTTTTTTATGTCCTCCTGTAAGGTCTGGAAAGTCTCAGTGTACAGAAGAGTGGGTGATGCAGGGATATGAACATTGGAATGAAAATGTTATTAAATCTGTAAATCACAAGAACATCAAGAACTTCCAGGAGCTTTGATTAAAATGTCATATTATTTCACCATGAAATCCTTGGAACAAATAGTGTGAACTTCGGTGAAAAAGTGGCAGGAGCTACTTGAAGATCCTGTGATTACATTTTGGGTTTTTTAGGGACTTCTTTTAGCACCTTGCAGTCTGCACTCATGTTAAATTTGCTGGGGCGGACATGTTGGACATGGTTTAAAATTTTCTGCACTGATGATGTTCCGGTCCTTCCAAAGCAAGTTCCTCTGAATTCAGAACCGATGACTGGGAATGACACTGAAGAACACCTAACTCATTATCATGTTCATGAAACTAGTTTGAGATGACTTTCGCTTTGTAACATGGGGCATTATCATGCCTGAAGTAGCCATGATGAGGTAAACTGTGACTATGAAGAGATGCACAGATGCACAGTAATAATCAATAATAATCAAATAGGCAGTGGCATTTAAACAAAGACTGACTGGTATTAAGGGGTCCAAAGTGCCTGCCTGGAGAGTCGTTGGGTCCATGGATTCAAATTCTATCATCTGTGTGCCTCTGCAGAAATTGAGATGTATCAGATCAGGCTATGCTTGTCCATTTTCTGTGAGCTTGTATCCTCTGCAGATTCAGTGTTCTGTTCCTAGCTGACAAAAGTAGAACCAGACCTGGTCTTCTGTTGGACTTCCGCCTCAAGGTTAGACATGCTGTGCATTCTAAGATTCCTTCCTGCTTCACAATTGTATCGAGTGGTTATCTGAGTTACTGTAGCTTTTTTGTTTAGACGAACCAGTCTGCCTATTCTCTGCTGACCTCTGTCTTCATCTGCAGGACTGGCGCTCACTGGGTGTTTTTTCTTTATTGCACCATTATGAATAAACTCTAGACAATGCTGTGCCTAACAATCTCAGGATATTCCAACAGTTTTAGAAAAACTCAACCCAACCTGTCTGACACTAACAATGAAGTCACAGTCAAAATCACTGACATCACATTTTTTTTCTCCATACTGATTTTCGATGTGACTCTTACCAGAACAAATCTATCAACACTGTTCAAATGAAGACTTTTCATGGGGTGTACTTACTTTTTCATATGACAGTAAACTGAATAACACTATTGGGTAGAAATCCATTCTTGTGTGAGGTAACTGAATAATCTGCTTCAGATTGCAGACTTTTCTGACAGGCTACATAGCCACAATAACTGCTGGTACTACTTACAACCAAAATCATTGGTTTGAAAACCATGTGGTTTTGGAGTTACTTGATAGTTTATCAAGCGCCGTTTGGATTTAGGAGGAATCACATTGACAAGCATTTTTTAATTTTTTTTTTTAAATGTTAAAACTTCAATGTATTCAAATATTTGCCAAACAAACAAAAGAAAAATTCAACTTTGATTTCTGTTTCATCTATCCTCTGGTATCCAACCAACACAAAACCGCCCCCCGCCAAGACCAAGTTCTGGCTGCAGTATATTTGCTCTTGCGTATTGTGTGTGCGCGGTGTGGTCTCTATGTGATCCATTATGTTCTGTATCATGTGTCATCATCATTATGATAATTACCCCCATCAGCTCCAGCCTTCGCTTACTGCATGCTAATGCTAATGCAATGCTACAAAGGACTGTGGATCTTTACATTGAGAGAACTTTTAGGCGCTGACGTAAATCACTGCTTTCACGAGTCTGATTTACTCAATTAAACCCAGCACTCAGCCAAACGCGCTGCAGAGCTGACATTACAGTCCTAACAGGACTGAAAGCTAGCCCTTACAGTGAGAGTCCAATCAAAAATCAAATGTACCTGGTGTAAAATGTGTGTGTAAAATGATTTTTTTTTCTTACCAAAACATGTTTTACAGTATTTTTATAATGGAGGGGTACGTGCAGGAGCCTCTACAATATTTTACACCAAACCACTCCAACTGAACCTCAGAATTATGGGGGAAATGTAGTGTAAGTGACTTTGATTATGCTAAGGGTTTTAATTATTTCAGAAACTGCTGATCTCCTGGGATTTTCATCCACAACACTCTACAGAGAACGGTACATTAAACACATCCAGTGAGCCTTATAATGAGAGAGGTCAGTGGAAAATGGCTAGACTTGATAGGAAGCTGTCGGCTTTAGCTCAGGCACAGTTGGATTTAGTTTAGTAATATCCGGGTTTAACTCAGTCATAACCAGTCAGAGCTTGGTTTATTTTAATCATAGGAGGGTTAAGCTCAGTCATGGCCAGGTTTAGCTCAGTCATAGTTGGGTTTAGGTCAGTCATAACCAGAATTAGCTCAGTCATAGTTGGGCTTTTGTCAGGCCTAGTCAGGTTTAGCTTAGTTGTAGCAAAATTTACCTCAATCAGAGCCTGGTTTATCTCAGTCATAGTCAAGTTTAGATCAATCATAGCATGGTTTATCTCAGTCAGAGCCTGGTTTGGCATTGTCATAGCAGAGTCGTAGTAAAGCTTAGCAATGTCTGGGTATAGGTTAGCCATAGTCAGGTTTAGCATTGTCATAGCTGGGTATAGGTCTGTTATAGTCAAATTTGGCTCAGTCATAGCTCACCCTTATGAAAATTAGCCATGGTTTTCTATACTGTATATTAGTGGCTATTGTGTAGTTAATGAAGAAACTACAATTAACTACTACTTTGTCTGATGTTAAATTTGTTTATACATAGCAGCTGCTGTTATTGTACAGTAATGAATCTGCCATGTGATTCTAGGTATCTTATGTCATGGTATGGTAAGTCTAATGTTTATAATATGATTTTGCCATGGTTTTACTATGGCACATTATAGTAACTATTGCTGTTGTATAGTTAACCATGAATCTAAAGGGATCTACTATTATCTTATGATAAATATATGCATATTGTTATACTGCAATAATTGTAACTTTTGATAGAAAAATATACCAACACAGTCGATCATCTACAGAAAATCTACATTTGTTGTGCACTGGATGCCGGTGTGGTTTTGACTGCACTCAAAAATAAAACATTGGGACACTCTAAAGTTTAATTGTTTAAATTATGTTCAACTGATTTTTTTGAGTCTGTTGGTTTTTTTTAATGTATTTTGCTATTGAACTGATGTAAGTCCAGATTAAAATAATTTATTAAAGTTAAGTCAATAGATCTGCTTTACTGGCTGCTGTTGTTGCAATTAAATCAATTAATTATCTTAGTCATAATTGGGTTTAGCTCAGTCATTAAGTTGTGTTCACATAAATTGTGTTCACATATTAAGCAGTGTTCACATATTTACTCTTTTATTTTGCAAAATTAATGTAGCTTTTCATGACATGAAACCTTTAAAAAGACTCCTATCCATCAAGGTTACAGAGACATCCTTTCCTCCTTAAAAACCCTCCAGGTCAGCGATGACCTGTAAAGAGGAGTGAGTCAGAACCATTCCCGACCTTTCATCACCCAGCAAAAACAGGCCAACAAGATTTAAGCAGCGCTGGAGGGGACAAGGAGTGCATTTGGGGGGGGGGGGGTTGGGGGGGTCAATTTGAGAGGTTTATTAGAGTAGAGGTCAGTAGGGCAGCTCTGAGGCAGTGACGTTAATCAGGAATCATCAGCTGGTGTCATCTTTCAACAAGCAGTCACATTTTAATGTGTGTGCCAGCAGCTCTCAGCTCCACTGAGATCAAATAAAATCACTGGAATGACTTCTGGCCTAAATCCTGAACAGAAGTGAATGAGTACTGCTTCATTATACTTTTTGTTTTTGTACGTGGAGAGCAGTAAACAAAGTTGAAGTTGCTGTATGAATCCTAAAGGAACCACTCAATAAATAAACCATTACACCAGAAACCCTGTGTTAATTATGTTATTAGTCTTGTTATGTAGAACTGTAGTACAGCACTTAATTCATGTTCTAGTATTGCGTCATCCATCACTGACTACATTCCCAGCAGGCATTGCACAAATATTCTCATATCCAAAAGTTTGGGCTTCCCAGAAATTAATTATTCAATATCTACTATGTATCTAGGATCTACTCTGATTTATTCAGTATCTGCTATGAATACTAAAGTAACTACAATGAATTACACTTATTTGGCAGACACTCTTATGCAGAGCAACTTACAAAAGCACTGTTGTCCAGTCTGAGAATGTATCCTAGCTATTACAGAGTCCAGACTACCCTTGAGCTCAAACACTGCCAGTACAAGAGCCATGCTAGCATGGTATCAACTATGAAATATTAAAAATCTATTAATTATTCAGTTTCTACCATAAATTACTCAATCAAATATCCAGTATCTACAATTAATAATTTAGGATGTACTATAATTTATTTCAGAATCTACTTTGAATTGTTCTGTATCCATGAATTATTCAGAATCTCCTATTAATTATTTAGATTCCACTATAAATGATTCAGTAACAACAATCAATTATTCAGTAGCTACTATAAATAAATCAGGGTGTACTAAGATTTATTTAGGAATCTACTTTGAATTATTCAGACCCTACTCTGAATTATTCTGTATCTATGGATTATTTAGAATCCACTATACATTATTTATAATCTACTATAACTTATTCAACATATACTATAAATATACAAATTATCTATTAGTTATTTAGTAGATACAATTAACAATTCAGTAAGTACAGAGAATTATTCATTTTAAGAATTATTCTGAACACTGGATTGTTCATAGATAGATAGATAGATAGATAGATAGATAGATAGACAGATAGATAGATAGATAGATAGATAGATTATATGTATAGACTGTATACATTGTGTATAATATAGTATAGAGTAATAATAATAACAGTATAGTCATTATTATATACAGTTAACAGTATAATTATATATAACTTACAGTTATACAGAAAAATTTGTGAACTGAATATATAGTATGATTAGTCTGATATAGAGGTCTGGAGTATAATAGTGTCTGATGACTGATATAGAGGTTCTGAGTATTCAGTACAATAATTCAGTAATTATTATGCATTTTTTAGTATCTACTAAGAAAGGCCAATAATCTGTTGTTATTATTATCTATTAATTCTTCAGTTTCTACTATGTATTAATTCATAATAATAATGAAAAAGCTTAATAACTGATCAATAAGCCTGTACTTTAAGGGTCACAAATAGGCTGTGTCATTTTTATAATCAAACCAAATCTAATTGAGCTTAGAGATTAACATCCTACATCACATTCCCCAACAACACACACACACGCACACACAAATTCACTCTGTAAGAGATCAGCTCTGAAACACACACACTTACCCCACCCACAGCACCCCCCAGGACAAACCCACACTGCATTAGTGCTGATGAGAAAGAGTGTAATTATCCTGCGAGCACACAGCCCCCCCCCCCCTCCTCCCCAAAACGCCCAACATGCCTTTATTAAACACATTTATCTTTAGAGGGGTTACAGCGGTGGCGTGTGCGGAGATGAAAAGCCTCAGAGTGCTCACTGCTGCAGGAGTCACTCCACCACAAACAATACAGCACTGATTCAGCACAGCGTACAGGGTCTCTACCATGGAAAGCTCAACTTAACAATTTTTCTTAAGGAGTAACAACTTTCTCACCCCGGTTTCAGAAAGCTCAAAAAATACTCAGAAACGTGAGAGGCACAGCTGGGATGGGGTTGCTATATCACACAACACAACTAAATCTCTCTGTCTCTTTCTTCTTAAAGATAAAGTATGCGATTATATTTTCTGATAAACCTTTGGATAGCAATCAGTAAAAGATGCTCAATATATAGAATATAAAGAAAAAGAATCTCTGAAGAATGTCTGTATCAGCCACAGGACTGTAAAAACCCTGTCTAGTCATTGCACTCAGACCAAACAAACTGACTGGCTTTCCTCCCTCCCTCATCCTGCCTACAAGCATGTGTTGCACATGTACTCATTTGCGCATACGCAGAAACTCCACACATGTGCACAGACAAACACAAACGTCTTTCAACAAAAATAGTCCATATAATGTCAGAGGGAAACCCAGAGTAAACATGGCGTCGGAGAAAGAGATGTGAGGTTGCCTGATGTACATAAACAAGTTCTGTTCTAAATGGCTATGGCGTATTGAAAAAGCAGTCTTGACAGAAACACTGCTTATAACTTCAGTGTGAATGAGTGGGGCTAAACTTCTAAAGGTCTGATTTTCATACTCAGTGTAAATGCGTGGGTTTTCATGACATCAGAAAACCAAAATTGATTTTTTTTTGCAGTTTAGTTTCTATATATAGATTATATATATAGTAGGTACTGGATGAAGGGTATGTTTTGCAACGTTATCAATGTTTAAATATTAGATCAAACTATTAATTATGAAAAATGTGAGGAAAATGAGTTTTTACATTATAAGGAGCCTTCAACTTCATTGTAACCCAAAACTAATGTAGCCTATGAACATGTTTGCCTTCCTTCCATCCTTACTATCTTAGCACAAACAATAAGAATAAAACTGGTGTGATTGTGTATGTATACAGAGCTTTTAATCTTGTGTTTATGTATGTAATAGTAAAGCCAGTCTGGGAAAGTGAACTTTCTATTGTTAATTTGCTAACACTAAAATTGCCAGACTGACTAACGTTATTATATAGGTCATCAATTTTGGTGTAAACAGGCGATAAAAAAATTGCACTGGCAAAAAATTATACTGCCTCAATTCATCCAAGCAATCATTACAATACATGTTAGTTTTTTAATTACAGTTTAAACAGCTTATATTGTAGAGAACCGAATTAAGAAATATGTTATGTAGTATCTAAACAAAACATTATTGTTTACATTTGTTACTTGCAACTTGCACTTTATGGCTGCTGCTCTTCATACTTGCACATAAATGCACACATAACTTTTATTTTTTGTTCTTTAACTATAAAAATACTTTTATTTACTTCAACTTATATTATTATACTTTGTATATTTTGTATATGTTTTTTATTATTTCTTTTATTTGTTATCTTTATTTATTGGTGAATGGAGAAACAGCAAAGTAAGAATTTCATTCTTACAGACTGTCTGTGTAACTGTCTGTTCTGCTGTACATATGACAATAAAACTCTTGAATCTTGAAAACACTATTTCACAATGTCAGTCCAGTCAATATACGTAAACTTAGCCGCGCAAACAGCTTGATTTGAATTCATAAAACGCTGCACACCAACTTATATGCTCTTATTCTGTCTAGAGCTGTTTAGCTTCGCCCATTCGTGCTGAAGTTATAAGGAATTTTTCAGCTCAGAGGGCTTATTGAATGGAGCACAGACAACCAGAACACAAACTCATTTGCATATCACGTGGTGTCAAAATTCTTGTGTTAACTTGGAAGACAAAGTGAGGATGGAAAATAGCCATATCAAAATAAACTCTGGCTTTTTCCAGTACAAAAGTAGACTTTTAATGGGGGGGCGAATAGAAAAATGTGTGCTAGGGGACGACGTGTTTTGATCTCAACAAATGGAAGAGAACACACTGCACCATCTTTACACCAACACTACAGGAGCGTACAAAGCATCCCCCGCCCCCACCTCAGACTCTCAGTCCACAACAGTGTGATACTGTCTAGTGCTTACAAACCGCTCTTAAAAAAAAAGAGAGAAAAAAACTTCAAAGTGTGGCCAGAAGGAGCAGTTTCAGTGCCACTGCTGCACTGACTGGAGCATGTTCATGGACGGGGATCACACAGACTAAGAAATATCTGTTATCATCTGTTACTGCCTATATAAGCAGGAGCATGTTACAGAGTGGCACTCAGTGCAGCTTGAAACAGCCTCACCGCTGGCATTATGAGAGCCAGGGCTTCATATGCTCTGAAAATACTCGTGGTGGAGAATTCAAAACATGCCAATCACCTTTCCTGCATCTATGACACTGGCCTCCCAGGATGCTTAAAACAACTTCTATGCTTGTTTTGAAACATCCAACACTGAGGCAGCTGCAAGGATCTCGCCTCCCCCTGGCGATCAGGTGCTGTCTGTGAATGCAGCTGATGTGAGGAGGACCCTGCTGCAAGTAAACCCATGTAGAGCGGTGTGCTCTGAAAGCATTCCAGGGCGTGTCCTCAGGAAATGTGTCCACCTTGTAACTGCTGTATTCAAAGATATCTTCAGCACCTCCCTGGAGCATGACTATTGCCTGCTTGTGCTGACTCCAATTATCAAGAAGTGCTTTAAACAGCTGCCTACAGCACACATTAAGCAGTTTAGTCCATCAACACTGGAGCCCCACCAATATATTTACAGGCAAAACTGCTTCACTGCTGAGGCCATAATGACTGACATTTAACTTGCCTTATCAAAACCTCCGCTCACTTGGAATAAGCTAATTTCCTAGACCTCTTGAGCAAGAGACCAACCCCCCAAATAGAATCCAAAACAGACTATCCCACTACGTTACTCTAAAAACTCTGCCCCTAAAGCTGTTTACAGAGTGCTGTGCTGGACACTCTGCTTACCAATGACTGCATCACCAAACGTCAGAGCATTCACATCATCAAGTTTGCCAATGACACTACAGTTGTTGGGCTCATCTCAGAAAAGCATCCTGGGTCAAGCCTCCCTGCCATTTAGAACATCTACACAGAACCGTGGAAAAGAAAAGCAACAGCATCCCTCTAATTAATCACTAGGACTGTTTACACAATAGGGATGTGAGTCTCCATGACTGAGGTTGATGCAATACACATCTAGATACTTTGCCAACGATCTGCTACATGAAAGAGACATATCATCGCTGTCCAATGAAAAACATATATCTTTATTTTTGTCTATTCTGTTTTTCTACATCAATTAAATGCAGCAACTGCCCTTTACATTGTGGCAAAACTTCACATTGAATGGACCAATCGAAATGCTTCAAAATAGCTTGAATAAAATTCTGATTCTATTGACTTACATTAAAAGTTTTTCAATGGGCAGCGACGATATGAAGCAGCTACTAGTACGATACCATTCAAGCCTTTTCCGAAGTCTTTTCTAGGGCAAAAACATAACAATAGACCTACAACATTCTCTCTGAAACACTAATACTGCTTATCTACACAAATAAAGGTGATGGCGTCGGTGAAAAAAGTTCCAGTATTTTGCTCACTAGTCTTCTTGTTAAGGGTGCCACTGGGGCTAGCCAGAGCTGAATCAAATAAGGAGGGAGAGACAGACATCTAAGCACTCAGACCATGTTGTCACATGCTGCCTGTGCACTTTACAGCAGCAGCATGCATCTTGTCAAATTCTTTACAGAGGGGAAATCAATCTAAAATTATTGGTCAAATCTAGACATAATGAAGATATAGAGCCTCTACTATAAATGCTGCTGATGCAAAGATATTAAAAACAATGCATATTATATTAAAGTCACAATTTTTTATATGGGCAATTGCATTGTAACTTCTTATATGGATGCACTGATGCGTATTGGTCCACTTTATCATCTCTGTTACACCACACACATCTTGAAGAAGATTACAGAGCATGAGCAGCTCCTTTCCACAGGCAGTCAGACCAATAAACGGATCCACCTGATGGACCTTGAAACATTCTCACTGAAATGCTACCTCAGCGATCCTGCTTTATCTGTTCTACTTTCATTTCAACTCTCACATACTTTACTATGAAACTTTAACCTCATACACTTTATATAGATAATCACTGCACCTTACATGGATAATTACATTTCTAAAAAACATCCAGAAACAATGCACGCACAACTATTATTGCTGCTGTGAACCAACAGCTGGTCTATTTTCTCTAGTATAGCAAAGGTTGCTCAGTAGTTTAGAGAATGCATTGTATATGATTTGTATAGTTTGTATGTATTGTCTCTCTGCTGCTGTTGTGTTAAACGTAGCACCGTGTCCTGGAGAAATTACATTGCATTCCTCTCTGAACACATCTGTGATGAAAAAGAATGACCTAAAAGCTGACTTTGACTAAATGTCTGCTTCCACAATATGAAGACGAGCCTCTCTCCTCAGCCGGCGTGGGGGAGAATAATAATAATATTTCTAACTGGATTGCCTGAAGAAGTCATGAAATGACTCATTAAGGAGGCTGCCTAATTCGTCTTGTGAGCAAGCGTGCAGCAACGATGAATATTATTCAGAGTGTAAGTCCTGAGGGTGAAGTCTTGAAGGGCAAGTGCTGCTGAAAGAGGGAAGCAAAATGTTTTCAGAACTGTGTCGTGTCTGTTTAAAGTTCTGGAAGAGTTTATGACTCATATGAAAGGGAGAAATAAAGGAGGCTGATGTATTTTCCCGTGTCAGAGCCATGAGCGCTCCGCAGGCCTGCAGTTTAATGTTCTCTGTTTCAGCCCACACACTGAACACAGCACAGCCACCAAAACAGACGCTGGCCTTAATGAGCGGACATGCTGAGAAAGTCGAATACTTCCACACCACAAACAACCCCTTTCTCTCTGTTATTCTTTAGCCCTCTATGTTTCTCTCTCTCTCTCTCTCTTTCTCTCTCTCTCTTACCAAAGACAGTTTAAATCCCCTATATCATGGAACTTCTCAATTCTCAGTCCAATAAGTCCATACAGGGGCCACTAAACAGGTTTGGCTATTTTTATGATGAAACAAAAACATCATTTACATCTACAGCAGTACAGCTCTGCACATTCAGTTTACAAAGGTTTAACACTAACCATACAACCCACAGCAGTTTAGCCCCACCTATCCAGCCTACAGCAGTTTAGCCCCACCTATCCAGCATTTAGCAGTTTAGCCCCATCTATCCAGCCTACAGCAGTTTAGCCCCACCTATCCAGCATTTAGCAGTTTAGCCCCATCTATACAGCCTACAGCAGTTTAGCCCCACCTATCCAGCATTTAGCAGTTTAGCCCCATCTATCCAGCCTACAGCAGTTTAGCCCCACCTAACCAGCATTTAGCAGTTTAGCCCCATCTATCCAGCCTACAGCAGTTTAGCCCCACCTATCCAGCATTTAGCAGTTTAGCCCCACCTATTCAGCATACAGCAGTTTAGCCCCACCTATTCAGCATTTAGCAGTTTAGCCCCATCTATACTGCCTACAGCAGTTTAGCCCCACCTATTCAGCATACAGCAGTTTAGCCCCACCTATTCAGCATACAGCAGTTTAGCCCCACCTATTCAGCCTACAGCAGTTTAGCCCCACCTAACCAGCATTTAGCAGTTTAGCCCCATCTATACAGCCTACAGCAGTTTAGCCCCACCTAACCAGCATTTAGCAGTTTAGCCCCACCTATTCAGCCTACAGCAGTTTAGCCCCACCTATCCAGCATTTAGCAGTTTAGCCCCATCTATTCAGCATACAGCAGTTTAGCCCCATCTATACAACCTACAGCAGTTTAGACCCACCTATTCAGCATACAGCAGTTTAGCCCCACCTATTCAGCATTTAGCAGTTTAGCCCCATCTATTCAGCATACAGCAGTTTAGCCCCATCTATACAGCATACAGCAGTTTAGCCCCACCTATCCAGCCTACAGCAGTTTAGCCCCACCTATCCAGCATTTAGCAGTTTAGCCCCACCTATCCAGCATTTAGCAGTTTAGCCCCACCTATCCAGCATTTAGCAGTTTAGCCCCATCTATACAGCCTACAGCAGTTTAGCCCCACCTATTTAGCATTTAGCAGTTTAGCCCCATCTATTCAGCATACAGCAGTTTAGCCCCACCTATCCAGCATTTAGCAGTTTAGACCCACCTATTCAGCATACAGCAGTTTAGCCCCACCTATTTAGCATTTAGCAGTTTAGCCCCACCTATTCAGCATACAGCAGTTTAGCCCCATCTATACAACCTACAGCAGTTTAGACCCACCTATTCAGCATACAGCAGTTTAGCCCCATCTATACAGCATACAGCAGTTTAGCCCCACCTATCCAGCCTACAGCAGTTTAGCCCCACCTATCCAGCATTTAGCAGTTTAGCCCCACCTATCCAGCATTTAGCAGTTTAGCCCCATCTATACAGCCTACAGCAGTTTAGCCCCACCTATTTAGCATTTAGCAGTTTAGCCCCATCTATTCAGCATACAGCAGTTTAGCCCCACCTATTTAGCATTTAGCAGTTTAGCCCCATCTATACAACCTACAGCAGTTTAGACCCACCTATTCAGCATACAGCAGTTTAGCCCCACCTATTTAGCATTTAGCAGTTTAGACCCACCTATTCAGCATACAGCAGTTTAGCCCCACCTATTTAGCATTTAGCAGTTTAGCCCCACCTATTCAGCATACAGCAGTTTAGCCCCACCTATTCAGCCTACAGCAGTTTAGCCCCACCCATTCAGCATACAGCAGTTTAGCCCCACCCATTCAGCATACAGCAGTTTAGCCCCACCTATTCATCCAGTTGTTTACGTGTGTAAAAATTAATTATGACTTTTTATTATACAAAATATTTTACATATACATTATAATGGAATTAAAAGACAAGAAAATACAGGATACTGGTCCCTTGAACTGGTCCTCAGGACAGAACCAAAAAGAAACACGTCAGAGGAGGCAGAAGAACATGTGCAGACAGTGGAGGATTAGACTGTGTGAAGGCTGACTGAGTGGTTATGAATGGAAGCATGATTCCAGTCACTTTAACAACATCTCCACAACGGTACCTCCACTTAAAGCAACAATCGCTCAGTCCGAGCACCAGAATACAGTAAGAAGCTTTGAGAGGAAAGACAAGGCCACTAATGAAGGTACTGCCATGGCGGTGGCGGCGTGCTGCTGTTTGTTGTTGTTGTTGGGATGGTAGAGGGGAAGTGAGGAACGCAGCAGCTGAAATCAAACTGGGCTAATTGCTCAGGGACAGCGAGAGCACGTGAAGATGTTAGAGTGATTTTTCTCTGTTAGAGTGGTTTGCTGCTCCACACCTGCTCCGTCTGAGAGAAAGACAACTCAACAGTGCTTCTGTCAACCTCAAACATGTCACAGAGAATCCAGCTGCTCCCTTCAGCAAAGTAGGTCTCCATAAAAATCAAGATCACATTTTTAACACTCCCCTCTTAGACATAGGGTGGATAAAAGGGGCTCTCAGTCTTGTCAAAATAGACAAAATATAGAGTGAAACTATCCACCAATAAACTCTGAACTGTCTCCAAACAGTTGAAGGGGAATTCCAACCAATTTTTATGCATAGTGCACAATGCATTTAGTGGTTTGGTGTAAAATGGTTGATGGTAAGACTCCGATTTCTTTACAGTGGTGATGATGGGAACCAGGGGTCTTCATGTCTATAACAATAATATAGATATTTTATTTACTATCCAAAGTCTTGAGTTTTTATATGAACTGTTGGAGAAAAATCTGAAAATAATCAGGACTCTACTGCCCCACAATACCCTGCATGTATCCCACCAGTAACGGATTTAAAAATATATTTTAGGACCAGAACCTTCTCAAAACTACTGTAAAACCACCAATTCATGTTACATTTCACATTTCACATTTCATGTGAGTAAGTTTCTCTAGAACTGAGCATTTCACACCAAACCACTCAGATACCTACGTCTGAGCATTACACAGACATATTGAAAGTTTGGCGGAGTTCACACAAGCAAGCACATCTTACTTTAGTCATGTTGGTTAGCATATTAATACTAGATAAAAAACAAATGCCTAATGAGGTGAGCAGGAATCATCAAACAACAAACCAATTTAAATGTCTCCATTTCTGTTTGTTTTTGATTGATGTCTTTATGAGTTATTTTTCAATGGATGACTGACACAAAGAGGAAAAATACATATTCCCATGCCCCTGGTGGTCTCTAAGTGACTGTTTATAGCCCTCCTAGGAGAGAATTTGTCCTGCGTTAACTGTGTGACAGCTTTTTCATGTCCTTCTTATTTTAATTGAAAACTCCAATGAGGCCTAAAAGCTGCTGTATTTGGTGCTGATAATCCTGCGGAGTTGAACTGAACTCTGTTTAATTCCATCACATTAATAAAGAGTGCAGGCGAGTGCAGTATTCCGTTCCATTAGCAAATTAAACAGCCATACAGAGAAGTCAGTGCTGAGTCTGATACTGAGGGCTGATCTAACGTGAAATGCTACCCATCAAAAGTTTGGGGACGTGTCTCCTTTTCCACCAATGTTTTATTTTCACTGTTGCTTTTTAATTAAAGAGCCAACATACCACACTCTTACTTTTTTCTTATATTTTTTTCTCCAGAGGTTCACTTATTGTCTGACATTTGTCTGTTTTTTTATAGCCAAAAACAGTCCTATGTGATCATTCCCCAGCCTCTCTATCTATTACGATCAAATCAGTACTGTTTTTTGTTACTGTGCCTGATATGTGTAAATGACCTTTGTTCTAATTGGTAGTCTTGAGTTAAACACTACTTAAAACTTTAGCATGAATGGGTGGGGCTAGATTGCTGTAGGATGAATGGGAGGGGCTAAACTGCTGTAAGATGAATACGTGGGGCTAAACTGCTGTAGGGCGAATGGGTGGGGTAAAACTTCTGTATGCTGAAAGGGTGAAGCTAAATAGCTGTTGGCTGAATGAGTGGGGCAAAACTGCTGTATGCTGAATGGGTGGGGCTAAACTGCTGTATGCTGAATTGGTGGGGTTAAACTTCTGTATGCTGAATGGGTGGGGCTAAACTGCTGTATGCTGAATGGGTGGGGCTAAACTGCTGTATGCTGAATGGGTGGGGCTAAACTGCTGCATTCTGAATAGTTGAGGCTAAACTGCTGTAGGATAAGTGGCTGGGGCAAAACTGTGGCAAACTGATTGGGCCGAGCTAAAGTGTTGTAAGTTAAATAGGTGACACTAAACTGCTTTACATTTAGTGGGCGGGGCTAAAGTGCTGCAGGCTAAATACATAAATATATGTAAATGTACTGGTTTTAGTGACATAAAAAAAATACAATTAAAAAGGGCTCTTTTTGAAGGTTAGTTTCTATAAAAGGATTATGTGTTTTGAATAAAGTTAGGTTTTCCTCTAAATAAGCCTGATTAGGCTTTGATGTGCTCAGGATTGGCAAACTGACAAAGTAAACATGATCATTTGTCTTTAACTGCTGGGAAAAGTCTGCAAATATGTGACAGACAGTGGTGGGAGATAATTTATCTGAGACATCCCTACTGTTGAATTGTTATTGCTACTATATTGTGTTTGGCTGTGTGATGGACAGGTGGACATTGTGGACTGACCATGTGTGGGATTTCCTCTTGGGAACACTTTGTCTTGCCCATTTGGAGTGGGGGGTCAGGTGATACACCAGCTGCCGGCAGATTTTATCTGAAGACTTGAGGGCGTTCGCCTCCTGCAGGAGAAAATGTCGACTATTAAGCTGTGCAGATATTGTTTCTGCAGGAACGTCTGTGCATTTACAGGTTGGAGGAATATTCCATCTGTTTTTCAACCTAATCTCTATCCGCTGTATCGTACGACTGCTACAGACAACACATTTCACTGAACCTAGAGAAAGAACAGAAACCCACTGACTCTAAACCCACTTATATTAGAAGCCAATGGGCAGATGGAGAGATTAGGTTGAAAAGCACTGCAGGATTACTTTAATCTCTGCACTCAAAACATTTCCATAACCTACAAAATAGCAGTCATCTCAACACAAGATACAATACAGTTTAAAGAAATAGTACATTATTAGAAGTACATGTACTTAAGTGCTCAAGTACCTGTACTTGTATGACTTGCTTTAACGTATTTAGATTTTTATTTATCTTCTCTACACTTTACAGTAAAATATTCTACATTTACTTTCACTAAACAACTTTCCCAAATACTGAATATCTCATCATAGCTAGGAGGCTCTGATGAGTTTTCAGTACTGAAGACGTTAGGTGGTTTGTCTACCACTGATAATGTATATTAATTTATTTCAACAAAAACACTACAACAGTTTTTGAGAACCATTTTTGTTTAAGCTTGACAGAGCTGATATGCATGAGCAATTTCAATATGCCAAATAATTCCTAATTATGCTACTAGACTCAAATCATTTTTTAATTGCTGCTGTATTTAATTCTAGTAGTAACGTGGGACTGTATGTGCTTCCATTCTCTTTGTTGTCCTTCCACTTTTCCTTTCTTTCTGACTGTCTCTCGGTTGTGTTTGTGAAAATGAGGCACCTGTAGCTGTGCCTGAATCAGTGTGGCTCCTACAGACTTTAACCAGATTCACCCAAAACCCAGCGGAGCAAATCTAATCAATACTGCCTCACAAAAACACCACCAGAGTGAAATACTCCAGAACTGAACTCTGGACCACAGCAGGAAGAACCAACAACAACTTGTTACAAAGACCGAGCCTAACATTTTACAGCCAGAACAGACACTATAGAACCAGCATTATAGAACCAACTCTACAGGGCCAGTGCTGTGGAACTGACATTTCAGAACCAGCACTACTGAACAAAGACCATTGAACCAGCTCTACCAGCTTAACACTACAGACTCAGCTCCACTGAACCACCATTATAGCCATTACTGCAGAACTTACATTTTAGAACCAGTGCTACCAAACCAACACTACAGAATCAGTGCTGCAGAACTTACATTTTAGAACCAGTGCTACCAAACCAACACTATAGAATCAGTGCTGCAGAACTTACATTTTAGAACCAGTGCTACCAAACCAACACTATAGAATCAGTGCTGCAGAACTGAATTTCTAGAACCAGTGCTACCAAACCAACACTACAGAATCAGTGCTGCAGAACTTACATTTTAGAACCAGTGCTACCAAACCAACACTATAGAATCAGTGCTGCAGAACTGACATTTTAGAACCAGTGCTACCAAACCAACACCATAGAATCAGTGCTGCAGAACTGAATTTCTAGAACCAGTGCCACCAAACCAACACTATAGAATCAGTGCTGCAGAACTGAATTTCTAGAACCAGCACTACCAAACCAACACCATAGAATCAATGCTGCAGAACTGAATTTCTAGAACCAGTGCTACCAAACCAACACTATAGAATCAGTGCTGCAGAACTGAATTTCTAGAACCAGTGCTACCAAACCAACACTATATAATCAGTGCTGCAGAACTGAATTTCTAGAACCAGTGCTACCAAACCAGCACTATAGAATCAGTGCTGCAGAACTGTATTTCTAGAATTACTGCTACCAAACAAACACTACAGAACCAGAGCTACTAAACAAGAATCATAGAACCAGTTCTACCAAACCAACACCATAGAATCAGTGCTGCAGAACTGACATTCTAGAACCAGTGCTACCAAACCAACACCATAGAATCAGTGCTGCAGCACTGAATTTCTAGAACCAGTGCTACCAAACCAACACCATAGAATCAGTGCTGCAGCACTGAATTTCTAGAACCAGTGCTACCAAACCAACACCATAGAATCAGTGCTGCAGAACTGACATTCTAGAACCAGTGCTACCAAACCAACACTATAGAATCAGTGCTGCAGAACTGTATTTCTAGAATTACTGCTACCAAACAAACACTACAGAACCAGAGCTACTAAACAAGAATCATAGAACCAGTTCTACCAAACCAACACTACAGAATCAGTGATGCAGAACTGACTTAGATCCAGCGCTACCTAACAAACACTATAGAACCAGAGTAAACAAGAATCACAGAACCAGTTCTACCAAACTGACACTATAGAACCAGCATTGCAGCATCAATGTTGTAAAAACAGTGCTACAGAACACTAAAGAAACAATGCTACTGAACAAACTCCATAAAACCAATACTGCGGAACTAACACTATAGAACCAGTGTTACAGATTCTACACCATAAACCTAGTTTAAAAAAAACAACTCTATAGAACCAGCACTGCAGAACTGACACGGTAAATTAAAAGCTGCTGTACGAATTCCATAGAATCAGCACTACAGAACCAACACCAGAGAACTACACAATTAGCGCTGCAAAACTAACAGCACAGAACCAGTACGACAAAATTCGCATTAGAGAACCAGTGGTACCATTCAAGCTCTGCATGACATCTCTAGCATTACAGAACCAGATACTATAAAGCCAGCGCTACAGAACCGACACTACAGGTTCACGAATAAAATACGACGAAAAATGTAGGATATAGAAACATCAACCTACAAGGCTGGAGTTGGTTTCCTCTCTTATTAGAATTTCCTGTTCCACCAGAATGTAATAAGAAGCTGATAAGTATGAAGCTAACTGGTCATTTATCAAGACGTTGTCATGTAGTTAAAATTCTATACGTCTACATTCTAAATTTAACTGTATGTTCATCTCCCCACCACCTTCCCCGCTCCCCAGGGCAGAAGACCACTTGGCAGGTGGTCTCCAGGTAATCTGAGTTTGAGTGTGGAGGCAGAGACACGTTGAGGCTGACAGCTCTGCCAACAGAAGCGCTGTATAAAACACTCTGTCACACTGGACGCTCATGCATCTCCCAGCTGCCTCCGTGGATATATTTACTCTTTAAATCTATATTTACTCCTGCGTGTAGTGGAGCGATTGCTGGGCGACCCCCTGGCCAGGACCGCTTACCCTCTTTGGGCACTGCATGTCTCGGGCCAGGCTCAGCAGCAGCTCGTGGGAAATTGGATCCACCAGGTTGAGGAAGGCGGCGTTTTTATACAGAATATCATTCAGAGATGAACCCTCCAGACCCAGATCCTACAGAGAAGGAGAGAAAGAGAGAGAGAGAGAGATTCCATTAATTAATTAAAGAAATAATCCAGCGTAATCTCCAGCTATAGTCCACTGACAGAACAGTGAACGATAGAATTGCTATAGAACAGAAAACAATGAGCAGGAATGTCTTCTGGAACTATTTTGAACATCTAAGATTTTCAGTCCAAACAACTGTGTGTAAGTACAAGTTATTGGGAGTTGTAGCCACTCCAAGGTCTGGAACAAGACCCAAACTGTCACCTTCAGCTGAGAATAACCCAAGAACCACAAGGGCGTAGGGCTGCCTATGTCTCTAGCCAAGTTTTCATTCAAACATTTCACATATCTTGTGCGTATTTATGAAGTTTCAGCAGAAAAAAGGGGATAAAGTTCCCATCTCATCAGCAATTTCGTTCAGGATCAATAAAGTGTTATCTTATCTTATCTTATCTCGACCACCACAGTTATGACATTGGCTACCAAGAAGATGGAGAGATTTAACATGGATTTCACTTTAAGTAGAATTATCTTTTTACGGCCTTGTTCCCAGAAGCTGGGAAAGAAAAGCCCACATAATGAGGATTAGGTATTTCAGATTCAAAAGTGACCTACACGCCATGATCAGTCTATCTGTAGGGCCAATTGTTTGAGTTATACAAGCAGGCCACTAATGCAGACTGTAAGATAAACTAAAGACTGGACTAAAGTTTGCAGCTGACCACACAGAGGAAAAACTTTTCATGTCCAGATGAGACTGGATTGTTTGGCCACAATGACCAGAGGTATGTTTGGAGGAAAAGGAGTAAAGCATTAAACTCGAAGAACACTGCCAAGTGTAAAGCACGATGATGGTAGCAGGGACAGTTTTGCTGCCAGTGGAACTGGTACAGTGCCTTCAAGCCATCAACTAGAGGGCTGAAACATGGACACAACCAGGTGCTCCAGTAGGACCCCAAACACACATCAAAGCTGGTTCAAGAATGAAGAAGGCAGGCTGACAAAAGTTTTCAGAATGGCCTTCCCATGTTCCTGACCTCAACCCTACCAAACATCTGCGGGAAGTGTTATTCTGCTAGAAGTTTGTGGACAGCTAACAAATGAGTCTGGTCAAAGTGCAACTTACTAAGGGGCATTTAACCAGATATTTGGGGTACAGGATGTATATTTTGATTTGATGTATATTTTGATTGTATGTATTATTTCAAAAAAGACAGAGAAAAAGAAACAGAGAGTGAAAAGGAGAGAGGGGTAGGGGTGGAGAAGGAGAGAGAACAAGAAAAAAAAGACTAGGAAACCGGACACAGCGAGCGTTCAATGTCTGTGATTAAAACTAAAGTGGTCAGTTGTAAAGGCCACTGTAGAGACAGAGAGCTTAATCCGTCTGTGAGGAGCCCAGGAAGTCTCTGGGAATTCGTTTCTCAGAATGTGTTTGCTTTTCTAAGCTCTTTATCTCACTGAACAACATCTACTGCAGTTATTTATAAAGATAAAAACCCTAAAACAGTTTGGTGAGCACAGTACAGACTGTTTATCCACGGAGATCATCATGGTAATACCACTGTTCAGCAGTGTACTGAAACATTCATCCTACTGCTAATAATAATAATACATGTTCTTCTCCTCCTCCTTCTTCTTCTTCTTCTTCTTCATATCATAGACCTGTCATCTACAGAGAACACACTTAAATACTAAAAAAAGGTTTCTGTTCACTTTCTATTTATTTCAACATAATTCAACAAAATATAACTTGACTTTTGTGACGGCTACATTTTTAACGCTTATTAATAAGTTTTTTATTTTTTGTTGCCAAATTGTAACATTCAGTAACTGTGCACTAAGTGTGTTTCATCTAAAGGATGTGTTCACTTACTTTCACTTAGAAAATTAACATTTGTATTCATTATGCTGGGTAATATGTCCCATCAAAAACTGCCCCCCCCTTGGAGAAGACCACCAGAATAGTGACCCCCGCTTTAAACTATTCCTTTAGAAGCAGAGCTGAGTCTGTAGTCATGTGTTGTGAACTGTGTTTGTTTTTCTGTGTGGTTGGTGGAGAAGGCAGGACTCTAATCCCCAGAGAGAGAGAGAGAGAGAAAGAGAGAGAGAGAGAGAGAGAGAGAGAGAGAGGAAGAGAGAGAGAGAGGAAGAGACAGAGAGAGGAAGAGAAAGAAAGAGAGAGAGAGAAAGAGAGAGCGAGAGAGAGAGGAAGAGAGAGAAAGCGAGAGAGAGAGAGAGAGAGGCAGAAGCAGGAGATTAGTGAGAGCGGGAATGAGAGAACAAGAGAAATCCGTGTAGCTGCCGCCCGCTCTGATCACTGCTGACAAAAAACAGCCGAGCTTTCATCCATCTTTCTACAGATGCTACTATTTCTGGCTCCAAAGCAGAGCAGAACGGCAGATATGGTTTAAAGCATGGAGCAGTCACATTCCTCAGGCTTTAAAACGTTAAAGGGCCCATATCTGAATTTTTCACTGTATTCTGGTTTTCTCTTCTGAGAGAACACATCTCTCCTCCATTTATAACGTTTTGTGGTTGTATGAACCAAAAAAGGCCAATATGAGGTCCAATTGGGGTGAAATACACTGGAACATAAACACATAAACACACCTTTAAAACACTTGTGTGTGAATGATTTTACACAGGGTGCAGTCACTGGTGTGTGTACAACAGTCTTCACTCAGAAGAGATTTCACTGTAGCAGGAAAGTAGGGCTTTACAAAATAAGAGCATATTTAGCAACACAGTAGAAAATTATTTATTTGAAATAATCATTTAAGGATGATCAAACAACAGGCTGTTATATATTTCCAGTATTATTGGCCACAGAGAGTATATTTCTGTACTGTATCCTGTACTGTGTAGGATCTATAGACAGGCACGTTACTGAACTGGAGCCCCACACAAAAGTGCTTCATTCAACTGTAAGCGTAAAGTATAAGTTCACTTGAAGCATCATTATTTTGTGTTTTTACTTTAAAAGAATGGCTTAAAAGTCATTTTGATGGTGTACTGACTTACAATAGAGAAAACAGTGTCTCTGTTATTGGCACTCCAGGCTGGAACGCCCGCTACAACGCTTTTTAACTTTGGAGAAAAGTGCAAGAGACCTCTTGCGAGAACTGTGTAACGCTTTGTGGCACCACATCACATACCAACAGCTATTGTTCTTCAGTTAGTTATAAGAAGAAGCTGGCTCGGGATTCCCAGCATGGACATCATGGCAAAGGCTGCGAAGAGGAAGCGAGAAAATGAGAGAGCGACTGAGCAAGAGACCAGAGTAAATCTTGGACTGGCTTTTATTCATTGGCGAGAGTTAGTAGAGATAAAAGGATGCAAGATAGTGTTCATCCCTGCCGATGTATGAATTAATAGGCTGTATCCTTATCTGTGTCATCCTCGTCTCACAGAGTTTTTTAGCTTTTTCAGACGCCAAACGTCATCAAACCTCACGTTAGTCAAACACGCAAAAGAAATAAATTAATCTCATGTAAAAGGTTTGGCTGGTTTTTGTCAATCTAACACCAAATATGCCTTAAAAGATTGTAACTCTGTTTAGAGGCTGACATGACTCTTTCTCTGCTGTTGCTGTCTTTGCTGATGTTGTGCCATATTCTGATTTCCAGGCAGAATCCAATTCGCCTTTGCGTTGTGCAGGCATATGGACGCTGCGGTGTAGAATCCTGTATCTTTCAGCTTATCAACAAATGCATGTGTGCAGGTGTCCATGAGGGGGTGTGAAGGGTTATTCGTAATTACACTCAACAACTGTAGAGGGACCCCGAAATAAGGTTCTGCCATTAAGACTCAAGAGACAGGAGTAAAGGAAGATCTTTTTGATCCTGGATATGATTAAAGAATGTGAAGGAAACTAGAGATGGAAGGATCGATCGGCTATGTATCTGTATCGCTCGATTTTTAATCAAAATATGTGATCGGCTGATATTTCTCCAATTTAGCCGATCCCGAGAGCCTACCGATGGCGCCCCTCCGGCCAGCTCCCTGCAATTCCTATCTGAACCGCTAGGTGGAAATATTTACCCTTTCATTTTCCACAGACTGACTAAAGCAGCGGCGTCGCGAGAAAAGCATGCATGTAGTCTGTCTGTCAGTGTTTTACCGCATGTGATGCAGACTCATTCAGAGCGTTTTAAAATTAGTAAAATCAGTCTCGCTGAGAAACCAAGACAAAGACATTTAACACTACTAATCTGATACAGCACTGCACACAGCTGAATACAGTGAGTATCAGCAAACAGCAGAGCTAGCACGCACAGCTAGCACAAAACAAATAACCCAGAACACTGTGCAGACCAGATCTGACCGGTACGAACAGAACAGCAGCAACAATTCAATATTCTACATTTAATGATTACAGATTGTTGTTTAAAATAATCCAGAGGCTGCATTTAATGACTGCAGTTTTTACTGCATGTATTTAATTAGCTTTTTTGGTTTTAAATTAAGGGTCTAAATTGAATGATTGCGGTACTGGGGATATTTGATTTACTTTGTTTATTTTCTGCTAATTTTGTAAAATATTATGCTGTTCCATATGAGCTTGTTAAAAATGGTTATAAACCAGTTTAGACCATGTTTTATGACTTGCTTGCGCTAATAACTACATATAGCCTTCCTGTGGCGTATACCCCGAAAGGCGATCGAAATCGACCTCAACAACGCTTATCAGTCCATCTCTGAAGGAAACCATTATTTGGAACTTGAGGAATCGTTGGCATCAAGATGTCTGCGTATTCTGTTGGATCAGAACAACAAGGGTGTAACAACTGGACAGGGCCAAAAGTCAGTACATGAAAGCAGCTGGATAAAAAAGTATATGATTTTAAAGACTGGTGTAGGCCAGCGATTGGTCGGGAGTAATGAATGAATTAATGATGTAGCATTAGAGTCTTTCTGGCAGAACTTTGGCTAAAGCTTCTATTTCTCCATAACGCTGCTTTAAAGCGAACAGATTATCAACAGTACATTAACAATAACAGTTTGATGGTATGATAAAGACCTCTATGTATGGTGCTGCACTGATCCCTACTGAAGTTAGTATGCTTATCAGTAAGTTCTGGCCCATATCGTTACACTATTTTCTTTTTTAAGAGGAGCTAGTGAGTCACTATCAGTTCAACAAGATGCATGAAGAAAATGCATCACTGCCCTGACAACGTATTCTAACCTCTTTTTAATCATGTTGAAGGTTTTACTCCCAGTTACATCATTTAAGAAGAAGTTTAGAATTATTCTGACACTTGTCTTTTGCACACAGAGAAATTTGACCTCTGCGTTTAACCCATCTGTGCAGTGAAACACCCACATATACACACACTAGTGAACATACACACTAGAAGGGAAGTGAGCACACATGCCGGGAGCAGTGGGCAGCACTATCCACAGCGCCTGGGAGCAGTTGGGGTTTAGGTGCTTGCGACCTTCATCCCTAACCTTCAGGTCACGACTGACTTAAGGACAGGTAGCCAATGAAAGGAAGAGTAAGTATGACCACTGTCGTCCATTCTTTCCAACAAACCACATTGTGCAGCAAACAAAAGAAATATATAAGATGTAAATATATATAACAAGGCGTTGTCTTACAAAAAGGGTGAAGTTTAATGCTAAACGTTTCTTCTAGACTGGTAGGTAAACAGCTGTTAAGGAAGGCTTGTAAATTGGACACCATACATTTCTGGTGATATACTGCCCACTATTGTTTGGAGTATATAAATTCGACAAGTCATGTTACATCACTACTTTAAAAGTCCCAAATGTGTTTTCAACTAGAATAAGCCAATTACAACCATACATAACCATTCATAAATACATACTCACTCAAACAGACAAACAAATACTACACATGTGCTGCTTAGCTCCATCTGTAATAATTGAATTAGTTCAGGACACATTGAGCTCTGATCGTTTTGGTTTTTTTTAAAACCATACCGTGCATAAAAACACCACCAATTTACGTGTTATTTTTTATCCTTTTTTATCCTTCAGAAGAGTTCAGCAAAGCCATCTCATTCATTAACTTGTTTTTCTCTCCATACGCTCAGCTTCTGTTCATTTATCTGAACTGCAGATGTTGAAGCTAATTGAATCACCGAATTGAAACTCATCCTTCATAGTGAAGATGTGAGTTTAATGAAGATCCAGAGAAAATCTCACCGTGCGCTCTCTCCTGCATTAATAGGAGGAGCAGGATTAACCCCGGGGGTTCCACACTTTAAACAGCTTCCTGACAAAGATCAATATGAGACAAATTAAAGCAGTAGTTTAGTACAAAAGTCCACCAGTTCACCACAATTGTAGCCGGTCAGCTGAGACATGTTTGGAGGTGGGTTTCTCTAGTTTTGGAGATAACAAAATAATAGAAGCTTCTTTTATACCACTCATGCGAATGTATCTGCTTGTAACCTACATGCATAATGCAAAGTTTCCTGCAACTCATTTGAAACTCAGTTGCAATTGCTGCAACCAGCTCAATTTCATGGAACAATTTCATATGCTGATAACATATGCATACACGGTTTCCAAGCACTTTATTAGCAACACCTGTACAGCTGCTCGTTCATGCAGTAAACTAATCAGTCAACTACGTGGCAGCAGTGCAGTGAATAAAATCCTGCAGACACGGGCAGCATTTTCAGGTAATGTTCACACCAACCATCAGAATGGAGAAATATGTTGCTAGAAGAAGAAGAAGAAGAAGAGAGATCTACTGATAAATTCACTCTTATGATCATAGACTGATGGTTCAGCTCTGGTTCAACACTGAACTGAACCAGAGTTTGTCTGAAAGCGGGCCAAGACCTCTGGCTAGTTAACTGTCTGCATCGAGTACCTGCAGCTGTGTTTTATGCCTCCCCCTGAGCACAGGCCTTTGGACCACTAGAAGACGCTTCAAAGCCCACTCGTGGTACGTGGCCCAAAGGTTGAGAAACCCTGCAATAGAACACCTTTGGGTTGTGGTAGGTGGGCAGCATAGAAAAGCACATGAATCTGCAGGAACTGCATGACAAAGTCATGTCAACATGGACCAGAACCTTATCTTTTGGAATCCGTGCCATGAAGAATTGTCTTTAGATGAAGATGTCTTTATGGCTAGAACAGTATGGTGCATCAGAAATACATCCCGCTAATTTGGCTAGCTAGTGGCGTAACCAAATGTGCTGCATGCAATGTTGAATTCGAATTGCTTTGTAGCAGTCAAGTTGCATGGAAAAAATGAGGTTTCAGGCATCTCACAATATGCAACTAGTTGCAAAAAACGTCTCACCATGTAACATGTTGCATGGCATTTTGCATTGGATGAGTAATAGTGAGCTAACGCTAACAAACAGCTAACCTGAGGAAGTCTAGATGCTGTTTTTGGCTTGCAATCTTTATTCACAAAGTATTTTCTCATCATCGGATGCTGAACCAACATGTTAACTTATCCGAGAAATATATTTTTACTGTTCTGGAACATCACCTAGCAATAAAGTCATGCTAGCTCTGGCGTCTTAGTTACTTCTCCTTAACAATGCACTCCTGTTGGGACATGTGGTTTATAGCACTAAAATCTAATGTAATATACTTACTTAACTGTAAAAGCTGTGACACTTGTTGGTCTGTCTATGTGAATAATTCTTCTGTAATTGTTTTAGTACTCAAATACTTAAAACAAGTACTCCAGTACTCATGTACATTTTTGCTGAGATACGTAAGCAAGTCTGTTAATCGACTTCATCTACAGGGGAAATAAAAAAGTTTTTTGTTCAAACGATGCTTTGATGCAGGAGGTTTGGGGTGGACTTGTGCCTGATCATCCCTGTGGTTTTGTCAGACTGGCTCGAGCTCTAGAGACCACCAAGCTGCATTAATTACCCACAGAGAGAAAGCCCCTTAGGCTTATAACTGTTTATGAAGAGCAAAAAGACCAGAGCAGCAATATTACTTGTCCTACTTGCATTTTAACTGCTCGGTCTGGTGTCGACCAGAAGATTAAAAAGCTTCCCCTTGATCCTGGTTCCTCTCAGTGGTTCTTCAAGCAGTCAATCAATCAATCAACATTTATTTATATAGCGCTTTTTACAACCAGTGTTGTCTCAAAGCAGCTTCACAGAAAAGCAGTTTATGAAGAAGAGGAATCAAAGAGAAGGAAAGAGTCTATACAGAGCAAAACGTGGGAAAGGGTATCAAGGTCCAAGCCCCCCTAGAGCAAGCCAGAGGCGACGGTGGCAAGGAAAAACTCCCTTTATAAAAGGAGATACCTAGAGAGGAACCCAGGGGACTCCTGAGGAATTGGTTCCTCTCAGTAGTTCTTCCATATGCTCTTATAGAATTTCTCCCTTTGAGTCTTGGTTCTTCTCAGTAGTTTCTATTCACGCAGAAAGCTAGAGCAGTTTGGTGACGTTGACTGTTGTATAAAGAGCTATATAAATAAACTGAATTGTTGTGGAATGTGGGTCTCAGTGATGTATATAAACGTGGTGGGTGATTTACGGTGAGTGCCCTGAGACACGGTAAACCCTGTTACAGACCAGCACCTGCTGGAGCGCAGGGCTTTGGGGCTTTGGGGCTTTGGGGAAATCCCTTTAGAGGCTTTAGGCGGTGAAGCTAAGGCTTATTCACTCACAGAATGCTCAGAGCTCAGACTGTACCAGCACAAACCAGCCTGAATCTCCGTCCCCATCGCCAGACACGTGGCACAAATTATAACACAAACACAGAGCTTTTAAAGGGCCCATAGCCCACATTTTACTTTCTGATACTACGCTCTTGCTCATAAGAGAAATTAAACAGCCTTCTTAATGAGTCACTTCATGACATCGTCAGGCAATTATTTTTTTCCCCCATGAGGAAAGAAGCTTGTCTTCATATTGTCAGATGGAATGCAGCAGTTCACCTCAGCAATTCTCATCAAAGGCCAACGTTTTACATCTTTGTTGTTGTTTTTTCTGTGCTCAATTTACAATATATGCATGCTCTTATGGACCAAAATCAATCACTTGATTTTTCCAACCTCTTTATCCTTCCGACTATTAAAGCACTCCTTATAGTTTGAAGCAAAACAGCTGTAGACTGGGGATATTGCATGTGTAGTAAACTCTTTACAGTGACATCACAAAACCTACATTTAAACAAACTGTTTTTATGCAGCTCAGTTTTCAAATATAGTGCGTTCTGAAACTTTAACAATGTTTACAAACCATGTTGAACCCTATTAGAAACTAAAAGTAAGGAATATGCATGTTTCTATGATATGGGCCCTTTAATACAATTTCAGAGCAGAACAGGCCTCAAGAAGAATCAGACATGAACTCCCATCACTGTAATCCCTGAACATTGAGAACATTGTGAAAAGGGCTTAAAAAGCACTCACCAGCTCAGACTGTATTAGTTTATAGTCATTATTAAAATAGATTTTTTTCTGTAATGTCCTCATTTGTACTCTTATGGTAAGTTTGTAATATATTTCTGGTTTGCACATCTTATTGTTTAGAATATTGCCTGTTGATTACTGTGGACTACTTTTCAGACCAAATATGTCTCTTATTCGTCAATAAAGAATTAATAAAGTTATCTGTAATCTGAAAAGTTAATTGTATGTTCTTTCTCCTCTGAGGTCCTCTGACTTTGCTTATTGGGGATTAGACCTGGATTTTTCTATACAGCTACTTTGTGACAAGATCTGTTGTAAAAGGCGTTATATACATAAATAAACCTCAACCTCATTTTGACTGGTAAAAAGTGAAGGGCGGGGAGGGGGGGGGGGGTTGCATCCTCTTATAAATTGCTCCTTTAAACAGGCTGTTTTTGTTACTGTTGCTTTATAAAGGGTGTTTGTAAACTGTGTCTATAAATAGGTAGTGTCACACTGTTTACTGCACTAAAGATTTATAATCAGACGTGAACTCGCGTCACTGTAATCCCTGTACATCGAGTACATGGTAAATAGGGCTTTGAAAGCACTCATGAGCTCAGGCTGTATTAGTCTGCAGTCATTAGTAAATTGTTTTTCTTATTTGTGTCTTTATTTATACATTTACAAGAAGTTTCTAATATTTTTCTTTTGTTTTGTTTTGCATGCCTTTTATCTTGATTGTTTACCGTACTGTTTACTCTTTGCTGTGGACTATTTTTGAACACAAATACCTTCAGCGCTGCTGGCAGTCTGGCAGGAAGGGATTGTAAGTTGTGAGGTTTCGTGAGCTGTATGACTTTAATCAGCTCACAGAGATTCAGTGCAACCAATTCTAAAAGCAGAAGCTGCAGGGAACTATTTTGGGGTTCTCCAGACCAGCCCTGTAAGGGAACCCTGATCAGCATCCGACAGAATTCCAAACTCACACTCAGCTCCTGCTAACGAACCCACCTGCCCCCAGACCGCTCTCTAGACCCCATAGGTGCATCCATCTGAAGGAGATTAATTGTTAATTGTCATTTAGACCATATTTTTAGCTTTACAGTGTTTTACTTGCCTTTCAGGTTGATTCACTTTCAGATTTTGAAACTAAAATAAAAATGCTGTATTTCTCACAGTAATCAAATACTGTATCATTTCACAATGCACACCTTTTCTTTGTCTTTAAAAAAAAAGAAATAATAAAAAACTGATTTAGTTTATTTTAAAATATTCTGACTCACTCACTGTGTGCAAATAAACAACCAAACAGCAGATACACCATTCTTGTTGATAGTTCTGTAGCAGTACTGTCACTGCAGTTGCACTACCCAGCCCAAAACCAACTATAATAAGAACTTTGCAGAAGCTCCCAACAGAGCAAAATCCAACAATGTCAACACCAGCATGATGAAAGCACAGCACTTTGAATTATTTTTCCTTTTAACAAAGCAAGATTTCACAGTTATCAGAGATAAAACAATCACAGGTTAAGAATTCTCCCATTAGACAGGCGTAAGTCATCTGCATAACTGAGAACACTCTGCTATGTGAAGGACGTGGGCCAAGGCTAAATCTCAAAGCCCTATGTAGTGCACTACATCACATAAGAAAGCATTCTATTCTCTAAGAGTTCACTACATTCCTGAAAAAGAGGTCCATCAATAGGTTTTGACTTTGATGTTCTGTAGGAAAGGACCTTAATTGGTATACAATCACTACATTATTCACAAAATGGTTCTTTAAAGAACCGTCCATTGATAGCAACCTGTCTTGGTTCCCTTTGGCACCTTTATTATTAATCTAAATTACTAGCCCGGGTTCACATTGCAGGATTCCTCAGTTTAAGTATATAAATTATAGTGCAATGGGAATGACTCCTAGATCTTGCCCTGTGGGTTTGAGGCGTGAGTTTGGATTTCATCATTGTACGTCCTGTCCCAAATATTTAAGCTTTCTCTGGTGATCCAGTTCAGCTGATCTAAATCCAAAAAGGCTTGTTAATGAGCTGATTGGTCAAATCAGGAGCAGAAAAACAACAAAATATGCAGAATTGGGGGGCTCCAATAATGATATTAGTTGAGTGGATATCACTTTTCAAGGTTCTGAAAGCGCTACTGAAACTGAGTTATGGCTGATACTTATACTAAAACCTTGAATATCAGCAAATGCTGATGATATTGATATCATCTAATACAAATATTAAATCTTTGTGTATGAACCAGAAAAAAATTTAACTTTGAGAATTGATGGATATACAAGTTGACACCATGTAAACCATCCAAAACAGATATTGAAACATTGAGTATCATCTTATTTCAATACTCAATGCCTTGGATACTTTTCAAAACAAATATTAAAACCTTAAGTATCGACTAAAACAAATATTAAAACCTCATGTATTGACCAAATCAAATATCGGAATCTTAAGTATCGACTAAATCAAATCAATTAATCTTTATATTGAAACCTTACATATAATCCTATGTAAACAATAATCCTTAAACTCACTCTATAGACCCCACAGGAAGACCTATATCGCCCTGAGCACCACAGGATTCATCATTTTCCCTCGGACATGCAACACTTTCTGCTCGTATCTCAGCATATTTAAATGGTTGAGATGTAACCAAAGTCATTCAGTGTGGTTTGGTGTGAAAGACTCTAGAGAAACTTGCAGAGTCAGAATTGTTCACAGTGGTGGTGATAGGAACCAGACGTCTGAAGAGTAATGGCTATAAAAAAAGCAAATAATCACACAAAATGGTTATGAATCTGTTCCCTGATCTCTGAGACACTGTGTTATTTGATGTGTTTTTAAATGCATTCCTGGAGAAGGGAAAATTATTATTATTATTATTATTATTACAATCGTCAACACTATATTTGTGTTGTAGACATGGTGCCCCTGGTCCCCATCACCGAACCACTCTAAGTGATTCTGTTCACACATAAACCACTGAGTTATGGAAGTATTTTGGAAACTTAGTGGACTTCCCCTTTAAGCCACTACTTCTACTTTACCTTTCTGAGCAGTTTCAGCACGTCTGCAGCCTCATCCACTTTCTGCTCCCTCAGCAGCTTCTGGATCTGCCGGACCCAGGCGACCCTCCTCTGGTACGGACTGGGGTTGGACCTGCGCAGGACACTGGGCAGCTTCTCTGACCTGAGCATGAAGGAAGTGAACAAAAACTCTCCTGCAGTTCCAGTTGCAGTTCCTCCTCCTGCTCCTCCATCTCCAGCTCCTCCAGCCTCTGTCCCCCGATCGTCTCCGGGACCCTCATGCTGGCGGGATCTTCTGAAAAACGCCGCTTCTCCATCCAGACTGTTCTGCCTGCTCAACTTAGAGCCCATGTCCAAAAGCAGCGCGCGGAGAGATCAGACAGACAGGACGCACAACATTAATAAAGTAGAAGTGCAGGTGGTGAGAACGGAGGAGGAGGCGTGCAGGAGCTCCGTGCACGCTCGAGACGCATTTCTATTTTTTTAATCCTGTGTTTATTTGCAAATGATCCTCGTGTGTTAATCCTGTGCTGTGTGGCTGGGTTTGCTTTCGTTTCTATCTCTCTCTCTGTTTGGCTATAACACACGACTGAATGGTGTTGTTTTATTTCCCACCCGCTTTCAGTTGGGCCACGCCCTCCCGCGTTGGGATTGGCCAGTAGTTCATAACCGCGAGCTGTCCGCCCTGAAAGAACTCCTAACAAATCGCAGCGGGGAGGAGGGGCGCTAGTAGCCAATCACAGCGTAGTATGGCTGGGGTTTGTCTGAATATGGGTGGAAAATAGAATAAGGGCGCTCCGCTCTCTTTGGCCAATCAGATCGCGCGATTCCCCAGCGTGCGTTTAATAACAGAGATCTGGGGGCAGAGCCCACTATGTGACTCAAAAGGCATAAAGAAAGAAAGAATATATACACACAAACGCATTTAGAACATAAAATAAAATAAAACTAGACTAATAAGACAATAAGGAGAGAAAAGTCAAAGGAAAATATTTCAAAGGTTTTGAAAACTGGAGTTTAAAAAAAATTACAGGGCACTCTTAACAACCACCTGGAAGACCTGGTGGACCATCCCATCTAATAAACAACACTTAAGGCTTTCATCTTTAAGAGAGAGAGAGGAGAACATCACGCTCCACTCTTGCTTCAGATCTGAAAACAAACCGCAGGTGTTTCTTTCCATCCTTCCACTGTGAGAAGTCACCTCAGTGCTAAGGGTCTGAAAGGATGTGTCGCTGTAAAAAAAAGTCCTTATTTAAAAAAAAAAAAGAGATAAGCAAGTTTTGGGGAAATACAAACCCAAGTCAGTAAAATCCAAATAAAAACAAAGCAGTAATTTATAATATAATTCCAACTGTATTTTAACAAAAACGGCAATGTTTTATCGACTTCACAGGTTTTTCATAAATATACACTCACTCTGAGACTTTCTACTACATGCTACCACAAAAAGTTGGAATAGGTCAATTTAAGGCTGGAAACGTTCATAAAACATCTGAAACCGGCAAAGCAATCATGTTTGGATATAAAAGAAGCATGCAGGAGAGATTGCTTCCTTTATAAGTAATGAGGTTTGGCACGTTGCAGATGAGGTTTAGAGGGTTTAATAACGTTCATAATGACAAAAAGAGGACTGAACTAACCAGTGAGAAACACAACAAAACCACAGCAAGCTAAACAACTAAACACCACTATAGTTCACAACAAAACGTCAGACAACAGTAAGGGGAAAACAGATGAACATAAATGAAACACAGGTGAGCGAGGCAAGGCAAGGGCGGAGACACAGGAGCACATGCCAGCATGAGAAACATAAACAAAGACCGCCTGGACTTGACAGGAGGTAAACAGACAGACGAGAACAGGCAGGGCGTGACACACATACAAAACATATTATTATTATTTGTATATATTTAAAAAGCAGGCAGGAAGCTTTTATTTGCTCAGACAAACACTTTATTATTAAAATATATATTAGAAAATAGTAAAAAAATATTTTAATAGTAATAATACAGTAAGTAGTGCTTTTACATTTGTCAGTGTATTTATTTAACCCTTTCCCATCTCTTCTTTGTGGCAACTGAGTATTATTTACAGTTATCATCTAACACCTGCTTTGACTGCTCAAGACTTCATTAAGGTAAATTAAGATTGCTGCTGAAGGAATTTAATAAATTCATACAATGTCTGGAGCGTCCAAGAAAAATCTGGAACTAAATTTTGTTCTTCAAACGGGTGCACGAGATATTATCTACTTCTTTCAAAATAAGAAATTTATACTGCTTTGTATTGTATATATGGTTATTTACATCTGTTCTAATGATATCTGTTGTTCTTATTGGTGAAAATACACTTATCACTAAGATAAAGGCTTTAAAACAATACACTTTTTGCACAGTAGTGTATATATAACTCTACATGTCTATATGTGGCTAAGTGTACAGTATCTCACAAAAGTAAGTACACGCCCTACATTGTTGTAAACATTTTATTATATATTTTCATGTTATCAACACTTAAGATACGACACTTTGGTACAATGTAAAGTAGTCAGTGTACAGCTTGTATAACAGTGTAAAGTTGCTGTGCCCTCAAAATAACTCAATTTTGGAGTTCACTAGAGCTTCACAGGAGGCCACTGGAATCCTCTTCCACTCCTCAATGACCACATCACAGAGCTGGTAGATGTTAGAGACCTTGTGCTCCTCCACCTTTCGTTTGAGGATGCCCCACATATGCTCAATAGGGTATAGGTCTGGAGACATTCTTGGCCTGTCCAGCGCCTTTACCCTCAGTTTCGTTATCATGTTGGAATACTGCCCTGCAGCCCAGTTTCTAAAGGGAGGGGATCATGCTTTGCTTCAGTGTGTCAGTGCATGTTGGCATTAAGGGTTCCCTCAATGAAATGTAGCTCCCCATAGCTAGCGGCACTCATGCAGCCCCAAACCATGACAGTCCCACCACCATGCTTGACTGTAGGCAAGACAAACTTGTTTTTGTACTTCTCACCGGGTTGCTGCCATGCACGCTTGACACTATCTGAAACAAATACAATTATCTTGGTCTCATCAGACCACAGGATATGGTTCCAGTAATCCATATCCTTAGTCTGCTTGTCCTCAGCAAACTGTTTGCAGGCTTTCTCATGCATCATCTGTAGAAGAGGTTTCCTTCTGGGACGACAGCCATGCAGACCGATTAGATACAGTGTGTGGCGTATGGTCTGAGCACTGACAGGCTGACCACCTACCTCTTTAACCTCTGCTGCAGTGCTGGCTGCACTCATACAATTATTTTCAAAAGCCAACCTCTGGATATGATGCTGAGCACGTGCACACGACTTCTTTGGTCAACCATGGTGAGGCCTGTCCTGAGTGTTACCAATCTTTTTATTGCCTAGGCCATCTTTATGTAGAGCTACAATTCTTTTTTTCAGATCCTCAGAGAATTCTTTGCCATGAGGTGCCATGTTGAACTTCCAGTGATCAGTATGAGAGAGTGTGTAAGCAATAACACCAAATTTAACACACCTGTTCCCCTTTCACACCCGAAACTTAGTAACACTAACGAGTTTTATGACACTGGCGAGGAAAAATAGGCATATTCACTTGTACTTACTTTTGTTGTCAGCGGTTTAGACATTAATGGCTGTGTGTTGAGTCATTTTGAGGGCACAGCAACTTTATACTGTTATACAAGCTGTACATTGACTACTTTACATTGTATCAAAGGGCCATATCTTCAGTGTTGTCCCATGGAAAGATATAATACAATGTTTACAACAATGTAAAGGGTGTACCCACTTTTATGAGATACTGTAGCTCTAGATATGTAAATTCAGATTGAATCAGTAATGGACCTAATCTGTGAATAGAATAATTATAATTACAGTATTTTTAGTTAGTTGTTAAGGATGTGTTTTGTATTGTATTTGCACTGACTGTCTAAAATTGTCACATACTGATACTTTATCTGGCCACATTTAACTTTGATTATGGCACAATTGTTGTGCCATTATTTTAACAGGCTTATGCAATGTCACAACATTTATTTCATTCCAGAGCCCCTTGGAATATTGGCTGAGAACGTACTGATGATGGGACCACTACTCCATAAAGTCTTGAACATGAACATTGTCAACCTGGAATATGGTAGTGCTATCAGGGAAGAAGAAAATCCATTGATGGGATAATCTGGGCAATCAGTACTTTGAGGTACTCAGCTGGCTTTATTTTATTGCCACATAATGTTGCTGAGCTGAGACCTGTTGAACTGAAGCAGCCCCAGATTATAACACTGCCTCCAGAGGCTTGTACAGTGGGACTATGCTTGATGGATGCATCGCTTATTGGCATCTTGTGCTTTCCTTCTTACCCTGGTGCAACCATTGCTCTGGTAAATCTGGACTACATGACCTTTTCCCATTGCTCCAGATTCCAGTCTTCATGCTCCCCAGCATAACCTTTTTCTGAGTTTTTCATATGATAACACAGATGTTTAGTATCATTCCTGTAAGTTCTCGTCATGTGGAAATGTTCTTACTTTTACTACTAAACATAGCCGTGAGTTGATGTTGGTTTTTTGATATTCTACTTCACCAAGCGTTCAAGGGGTCATGCAAGACTTTTTTGTATACAACCATATCATTGCTCTTGGGGCAAAAGTCTATTCATTGTTTTAGTACAGAAAACATATATATATATATATATATATATATATATATATCATACTTATATATACTCAACAAACTCAACATGACTATATATGACTAAAGATAAAAATCAAACTCTACATATGTGAATTCAGAATGACTGTCAGATCTGGACTTAATATAATAATAATTACAGGTACTGTGTATTTAGTTACTTGTTTAGCGTTTGTACTGAATTGTACGTAATATAACATTAAATCTTTTTCACAGCAGTGAACCTGAGTAGTTAATGCTCCACCAGGAAAGTAGGAATGTTGTTCAGACCAGCACCCTGTAGCCTGGGTGAAGTGTTAAAGGTGCTGAAGCGCAACAAGAGTTCAAGGGTTGAACACATTAAACAGGAACATTCACTCTGTGCTATTCTGGAAGGTACTGTTCTGGGAGAAGTGTGCGCGTGTAGAGGTGTGTACAGTATCTAGAACTGCAGTGGAGCTTATGAGAACATCCTGCATGCATTAGCATCAGAAGTATGAGGATGAAACTGGCTTATTATTTACATGTTCCATTCCACCCTTAAAAGGTGAAGCTGTTACATCCCGGTGGAATTGAAACTTCAACAAAGATACAGAAATAAAGTTTGTTAGACTCCACACACATTTAGTATCTTTTTAGTTATAAATAAGTACAGGAGTACATTTATCTAACAAAAAACATAAAGGTTATTGTCTATATATCAGGGGGGATAACTTCAGTACAGTCCGGGCAGCACCTCAATTTGTGACACACTATATAATAAATTCAAACTTAAGTAATAAAAGTATTAGCAATAAAACATTGGCAATACACGTGTAGTCTTGCTGTGATTTAGGCTGTAATTTCAAATGTACCCAAGTATGTAATGTATTCTTATGTTTTTCTTCCAATTTCACAGCTTGCTAAAGCTGGTAGAGCTGCTATAGACATTTTAATTCCACTGAGCATCCTTTGTGTTTCCTGACAGCAGCTGACAGCAGAATCTTTACTCTTCCGGATAAAGATAAAGTTGATATAGCAGCACAGACCAGTATACATTCTTTGCTGATTTAAACTGGTCTAATGCTGGTCTGTTGCTTGTTTTGCTGGTCAGCAATAAACATGTAAAGTAGGAGAGAACATCTGTTGATGTGTTTATTTATATTTTTACAATTATTCTTTTGCAGGCAGCTTGATATAATGTGACACAAGCTAGTCACGATGCTGTAGCTGTTATTAAGATTTGTGCTAGCTGCAACAAAGCGAAAGGTTGTGTGATATGTTTGTATGAGTTTGAGAAAAAAAACAGTCTAGTATATCATTTCATATGTGGTTAGTTGTGGTTAAGTTGTGGTTAATATAAGCAGGTCCAGTCGCTAAAGTTGGTGATAAATGAACAAATGCTTCTTTAAAAACTGCAATGAAAGGTCTGACGGGCGTATACCCATCATTATCAGAGTCAGACAATCGGATGGATATCCGAAATTTTGGTCACTGAATAGAATTAAGAGGTAAAAATGCTAATAAAAATTGTTGTTTCATTACACAGTGTGGCGAGTTAGCGACCCCTCCTTTTTATGTAGGGTTCTATGTAAGTTTAATAACTGCTTCTACACCAACAAAGTTTGTCATGTCATGCCAGTCGGACTGAGCTTTTTCATACAGTGTGAGGCAAAAATCGTAGGGTTTGCCGTATGCAATGGCCGATTCAAGCGTAAAGCTTGAGTTGTTAGCAAATAACAGAATTTCTAAAATGGCCCAGTGTATATATGTTTTTACAGAATAAACCTAATGTGTCATCACATAAACCAATCACAAATATTCAATACTGATTTATCAGATCAGAGTAGCCCCCAGCCGCAACAAACCTACACTACTGATTTGTTCAGAAACAGAGAGTTTAGAGGAGAAACAAACACACATAAGAAACAGACTTTATCCAAACTATCATCATCACCTAAAGAGAATCGGTTTATTATCAGTTGATAAATCTACCTCCTGAAACCTGCTGAGATCTCTGCTCTTCATCACTCCACTAGAGGAAGCAGCTGTACTGGCGTAAAATAGCTGCTATAAAATGTTAAAGCTGAAGTGTATGTTTTATTGCCAAGTGCTTATTAGCTGCTTTAATTAGCAGGTGTTGACTCATGGCTCATAATTTACCCGAATAAAACATGATTTTGTCACAGTTTTGTTGGTAAACTGTGTGATAATGGAGTGTAATTCAGCTTCCTCATAACAGTAATTCTGTCCAGATGTGTTTTTCACTTTCTGTTTTATTAGTTACTGGCTAATATCTACAGTATGGACGTAAGTGGATGCATTTTCCGCAGAGTGTTGAACTTGAGGAGAATCTGTTGTGCATGCTGAGAACCAAACTACAAAATTCTGTAAGATGCCATGACACAGAATGCTTTGCTCTTGAAAAATTCTATTTGGTATCAGTTAGTTTGTACAGTGTATGTGTTTACTACCAATGTGTTTAGAAGTTCAGATTAGTTCATATAGTTAACACCAAATGGGCTGATATATTTGCTTGTCCGCCATCACACGCATATGAACTTAAGTGACTTCCCATTCTTAATCCATAAGTTTGAATATGACGTGGGCCCAACCTTTGCAGCTATAACAGCTTCAACTCCTCTAAGAAGGCTTTCCACATGGCTTAGGAATGTGTTTAGGGGAATTTTTTACTGTTCTTTCAGAAATGCAGATGGCCTGGCTCGCAGTCTTCGCTCTAATTCATCCCTGGAACAGGAAGGTGTCATCCTCAAATTGTTCCCACAAAGTTGGTAGCATGAAATTATCCAAAATCTTTTAGCCTGCTGGAGCATTAAGAGTTCCTTTCACTGGAACTAACGGGCCGAGCCCAACTCCTGAAGTAGAACCGCACACCATATTCCCTCCTCCACCAAACTTTACACTCGGCACAATGCAATCAGACAAGTACCATTGTCCTGGCAACCACCAAACCCAGACTTGTCCATCAGAGAAGCATGATTCGTCACACAAGAGCACACGTCTCCACTGCTCTAGAGTTCAGTGACGGCATGCTTTACACCACTGCATCCGATGCTTTGTGCTTGGTGATGTAAGACTTGGATGCAGCTGCTCAGCCATGGAAACCCATTCCATGAAGCTCTCTATGCACTGTTCTTGAGCTGATCTAAAGGCTACATGAAGTTTGGAGGTCTATAACGATTGACTTTGCAGAAAGATGGCAACCTCTGTGCACTATGCTCCTCATCATCCGCCGACCCCACTCTCGCTTCCACTTTGTTATAATACAACTGACATTTGACAGTGGAATATTTAGTAGCTAATTTCACAACTGGACTTGTTGCACAAGTCTGACACACTTGGCAGTTACTTGCGATGAATCTTTGTTTTAGTTTGGCTACCATGATTGGTTTTTAAGTATTAAATGCCTGCTTAAGGATTTGCCACAGCATCTCAATGGGATTCACATCAGGACTTTGACTTGGCCACTCCAAAATCTTCATTTTGTTTCTTTTGAGCCATTTAGGCAGACTTGCTTGTGTGCTTAGAATCATTATCCTGCTGTATAACTCAACTGTTCTTAAGCTCTAGTTCAGGAAGGTTCAGTATTCTTTAGGGTAATTGTTGGTTTCAATTCCAGGTCCTGCAGAAGCATGTTCGATTGTTGGTATAACGTCCTTATGGTCGAACGTGGTATTAACCTCTAGCCAGATGTAAGTGACTTGTGTCATCCCAAAATCATCTACATGCTTTTGGAAAAAGTTTTTAAACTTTTTATTTAAAATTTTATTTTTTGTAATATTGTGTATCTTTTGTTTTGTCTGTACACAATATTTCCAGTTGATGTAGCCGAGTCAACATTCAAGTTGTGATGTACAAAAACAAATGTAACTTAGATGCTGACGTAGTTTACTGATAAACTACAGTTTTTTTACTTGAGCAATTTTCTTTCTGAATACTTTTACATATACTTTACATATACTGAATTATCAGTGAAGCAACAGTGCTTTTATTTAAGTACCCAGTAAGCAAGCATATCGTCCCTGTACAAAGAAATACTATTTTCAAAATGGCACAGGAAAGTTCTCATTTACTTACATTAAAAGTTAAATTACAGTTATTATGGAGCATTACTATTGGTCCATTAACCATGAAATCTTCAAATAATGTAAAAGGCAGCTGACATTCAAATTAGGCAGAAAATTAAGAAGGAAAAAAATGGAGATACATGTTTTCCTATGGACAGCGACGATATATGGGAATGCTTGATAAAGTTGCCACCCTGCTGGCGGTTTACCACTGCTGGTCCATCCTTGTACCACTTAGATTATTGCCCTGCATATGAGAACTAGTTTTTAATCTTCACAAACATATTGTAAATGTGCGTAACTTTCAATTAAACTTTTAAATTAAATTGCATTACATACAATTGGGAGAGAAAAAATAATAGTTAGGTCTGATAACAATGTAGTTTCTAACTAACAATGAACTAGTAAACTAATTTATAAAATTAAGAAATGAAGCAAGGATAAGTAAATTGAACTGTGAGTGGAAACGAGTGTTGGAATCACTGGAATCTCTGCCAGCTTTACCGTTGGTGGGCCAACAATGGTACACTATCCTCTTGCTATCAGGGTGGGGATTTTTAGTACTTTTTCCATCCCTGATAATTATATGACAAAGATAACAACACACGCTTCAGATGTTATTGACCTGAGAAGATTAGAAACTTTCTGTTTTTTAATTATCTTGGCTAAATATCAGAGTATGTATAAAATCCTGTTGTATCAGCGCAGAGCTACCAGCAATATGAGTTCTTTACTGTTTTGATGCAACTCTGATTTGTCAAATATGGTGTAGAACTGTTCTAGTACCAGGTAGCAGTAGCTTCACATGCTACACCTTCACAGCACATGCTCAATTCATACACTGAAGCTTCATTAACACAACTTTCCAGGATGAAGACTCAAATCTGATCACTTTTAGATGTGAAGCTGTTAAACATCATCCACTATACTGTCCTCACTGTCACCAAAAACTAGAGTTAGCTTAGCAAGCAGACTAAAAGATCTGCACACCACAACATGGGTTCATTGCCTGATTTTGAGGGATAAGGACTAAAATGTGAGTGAGTGAAGTCAAGCAGCTCGTGTTGGAGTGACATTTTATAGACACAAAGATCATCCTGTAGCAGAATGATGGGAATAGAAAAGTGTGGAGAGGAACTACTCCTGATCCAAAGCATACCATCTTATCTAGTGCCATGGCATGGGCATGCATGACTGTCAATGAAACTGGATTCCTTGCATTGCAACTTTAGGCAGTCATCAACTGCAAAGAAATAAAAGTGGCAGTAGTACTTGCTGATAGTATATATATATATATATATATATATATATATATATATATATATATATATATATATATATATATATATATATATATATATATATATAAACCTGACTGCATTTGTGAAGCAGTAACAGTATCACCAGTTGAAGAGTAAATCTATATAACCAGTATAGTATAGCATGCCTGTTACTGAATAAATGGAATTGGTTAACCGATGTTGCCCTTCCTGCGCTACATGTAATAAAAATCGCGGCTCACTGATTTCCTTTATAGTTCTGGGTTAAAGTTTAATGCCACTGTAACAGATTGTGAAGTGATCTTTATCTGTGGTGTGTTGCACTGAAGCTTCTGGAGAAAAAACCAGAGCTGAATCAGCGGCCCGACAAGAACAAGGTAGGAGACAAACTCTCTGTGAAGAAAATGACTAATAGTTTGTTTTCATGCTGTGATTTTAATCTTAACACCACTTAATACATGATGAGTTACACCACTGTCTCTTTCTTTTGGCGATGTTAGCACTACTTTAGGCACATTTGTCAGAAATATAAAAGGGAACTTCTCCGACTGAGGACTAGAAGATATCTATACAAGAAATATATTTAAAGTGATTTCAACATATAGATAAAAATGTAATACACTTTTACATTTTACATGGAAAACAAGCATCAAATTTATGGTTTCACATGAAAATAATACTTCAGCATCCGTGAAGTCTCTGCTGTTTTTCATGCACAACATAGTAAAAATCACTAAATTGCAACACTAAAACAACACATAACAATAAAACTGCAAAAAGAAGATTGATCACAGTGTTTATAATGGCTAAACTATAGAATAGAACACACAGACGTTGGCTTGTGACTTGATTTTAAGTTGGTGAGCATGAAATCAACAATGTGTACCCAAATATCAAGAGTTTCTACATCAACAGCTATTCAGAAAAATCTGATGTGTGGGCCATTCTCGCCTGAGCACTGCTTCAATCGTTTACTACAGAGTAAGTCAGTCGTAGTTGGAGTCTTGATTTTCTGTGGTGTGCAGAGTGGGTATGATTTGGTTTTGGAGGTGCGATGCTGTGGGTTACTGTGGACATCTCAGACACTCTGAGTCTCTCTGTGTGAGAAAATGTGGTCTCCTGTGTGGTGGGCTTTAATTCAGTTTGGCTGCAGCTCGCTCCCACACTGCAAGGATTTATCAGCTCTGTTCTCAGAGCGCGCCATCTCTTTCACACAGACTTAAATCCAAACACCACTGACTGTTTAACAAAATCTGCACAATTTTGAATTAAGAAAAACCCAGAATTCATATTCTCCAAACATCAAACACAGTGTATTATTTTTTGACATAGACTGTATGTGTGTGTGTGGTTTAGAATCGTTCTTTGATAGGCTTTAATCTTATTATGCAATTAATGTCAGTATTCATTATGAATGACCTATAATCCACTATGAATTTCGTATCCACTATGAAATCTACTGTGAAGTCACTATCTACTATGAGTTGTATAATATCTACTATTGATTATTTTGCAGTTTCTATAAATTATTCAGTTTCTACTGCGAATTATTCAGTATCATTATAAATTATTTTTTGAATTGTCCAGTACCTACTACAAAGGATTCAGTATTTACTATGATTTCTCTAGTAACTACCATTAATTATTCAGTACCTTATTAAATATCTACTATGAATTATCCAGCATCTACTACAATAAAATCTGTATCAGGAAGGAACTAGGAATTTCTCAGCATCCACTATGAATTATTCAGTATCTTCTATAAATTATTACATTTCTAGTCACAATTATTCAGTACCCATTATGAATATTTCAGGATCTATTATGGATTATTCAGGAGCAAGTCTTAGTTACTCAGAATCTACTATAAAATATTTAATATTTATTATGAATGATTCTACTTAAAAGAGGTTGTGAACTAGTTACCTAGAATGCATTATTCTTAGTTTGTACATAAAACCAGACAAAAAGAAAACAGTAGAATGTTTTCTAACAGGTCATATGTAGCAACACAAAATATTTTTACATTTCAAGGACAGATCACACCTTTTTTCAGATGTTAAGACAGTTCGATGGGATTTAATGAAATGTCTGTGACATGCCTTGGTTAAAACACAACATGGATGAACCACCACAAGACCTTTCTCCCACTGTTCGGAGCGGTCAGTTTGAGTATCTGTTGTTTAGATAATAATAAACAACTGTGCATGCATGCATAGGCAAGAATGGCTTCGACATTCAGCTAACATACAATAGTGTTAATGTTAATTAACACTACACAAGTAGTCTGAAGCACCAGCATAACAGCTACACCTTTTGGAGTGTGGAAGGAAAATTTAACAAAAATCTGAATTCAGCTTTGTGTCAGAGAAAAAATGGTTCACACTTGTCCACTGTAGCAAAAATAAACTTTGTCCAATCAGGTGCAGCTGACAACAGAATCCACATAATGCTAGCAGAGATACTCAGATGTTATAGGGAGGGGGTTACTGCCATGAATCCCCCAATTTACAAAACAAGGGGAGCCAAATGTGAAGCCTTTTAAAAGCCTTATTTTGAAAGTCTTATTTCATCGTTTGTGGATTGGTAGACACTCTAAATACTTAAATGTATGTGCGTAAGCACTTGTAAAAAGTGAGATTTTCAGAATATATCTTCATCAGTAACAGTAATTTAGGCTTAAAACTTTGATAAGGGAGAGGATGTTTCTGTTAAGCTAAACTTGCTTTTCCTTGGTCTGACCTGTTGTAGTTTTTGTTTTTATTTATTATTTGTCCGGTCTTCTTTTATTGGACCTACCTTCATTACTAACTTCATCAGGGTTGCTCTCAGTGCCCTGCCTGGTCCGTATGTGAGTCTGTCTGGCTCATTAGAGTGTGTTTGACTGCTCTGTAAATATCGCAGCTCTGCTAGTGGGGACACTGTGAATGTTTTGATGCACAGAAGCCTTCTCACTGAGCAGAACCTGCTGTTCTGCTGTCTGTGTGGTTTCACTGGATGTTAAAGTGCTTTACTAAGTCTGATGTTTCAGAACACATCAAAACAGCAAAAACCAAGCTCACTGAAGAGTGACTTATAGATTGTGGAACATCTGTTGAAGCATAGTCTGCTAGCTAGTGGTCAGTTTCTGACCACAGCAACCTCTGTGGCAGAAAGTACAAGGTAGGTGTTTCTGATAAACTGGACTGTTAGTGGAAGAACAAGGTAGGCCATTGAGTGCTTGATGACTCTAAGCGGCAGCCTTTTTTTGTACCTCTTCCTCAACCATCTGGTGGAATGCCTCAGGAAGGCAATAGGACCTCTCCCTGACCAACTCCACAAGTTCCTGGTATCGGTGTTTACTTCAACCAAGTAGCATGTTGTTTAGCTGACATGTGGCTCCTTGGAAAATAAACCTGGGAGTGGACGTTTTCAGGAGGTTATTGTGGTGCAAGATTTTACTGTGGAGACAGGAACAAGAACCTGTTGCCCCCACTGAAACTTGTGTAGATGGGTGGTTGTAGGTACATCGTTATGCCTGCTGCACTTCCAGCATGTGTTTTTTACCGAGAGGCAACACATGGTCAATTCTAACCTAATCTATCACTGACCTGTATGTTAGCACCTGTTTTTCCCATGCATCCTTTACCACAGCCAGTATTTCGCATGGCCAGCGGGCATAAAGCAGTTCAAATGAGGAGAACATTGTGGAGAAGTGGGGAATTTCCCTCACGGCAAACAGGACGTGGGAAGGAGGAGGTCCCAAGCACATCTGTCTTGGGCCACCAGTCTTCCAAGCATTTCTTGGATCCATTGAATCCCTTTATTAAGTCTTTGGTTTGGGTATGATAGACTAGGGTGTGTAGGGGCTGGATATTAGGGAGCTTGCAGAGCTCAGTCATTACCCTTAATACAGTGTGTGCCTGGTTTGTAAGGATATATTGAAATATATCTTAATGTCAACCCAGCTCATCAGAAGCAATAGTTTATTGGCTATAGCTCAGGAGGTTGACCCCTATTAGGGGGAGAGAGTCTAAGATTGCAAGAGGGTGGTTTTGGGGACTAATGAGCTGGCAATGTTTATTTCACCTCTGCCTTTATGGAAGGCCTATAAACCCAGGCTTGATTGTAGCCACACTCTGCAAGCCAGACCTTTCTGGGGAGGGAAACTGGTCAGGGGAGCCAAGTTCCATGGGCATTGACTCATTTTGTAGAGTGGCACCTGCCCTTGGGGGCATTGAAAAATGTGAGTCAAGGTTTTGGGACCTCTCTCTAGCACACCGATTCCTCCTGCAGGGCCAAGGGGAAATTGCAGCAGAGATGAAAAGTTAGGAAGTGTTCCTGTTAGGGGGACATCTGTCATGTTGAGCAAAGGAACTCAGTGTGGCTTTTATGCTGGTGCCTGAGCAGTGAGTGAGTAGCATCAGGTGGCCTTGTTAGAGCAGTCCAGCCGTGTGACATCAGTCTGCTTCCTTCCTTAGCCAGTCTTTGGTATAGGCAGGCAGTGCCTTCAGCACCCCGGACAGCGTTGCAGCCCCTGTGGTTAGTGCAGCCCTCCAGCACAGTCACCATATTCTTTGACTTAATCTATCTCTCCAGCCTTTGGCATGGAGCATACCTTCTAACTTTATTACTGTAACAAGTAGAATCGTGGTGGACGTACTTTTGGAGCATACTATGCTTACATTCCCCTCTTCTTACATTAATGGAGTAGTAAGTCAGGTGCTATCATTCTGGACTTGTTGCTCATATTCCAGCCACTCTGTGAAATCCAGAAGAGTTGCTTTAGCTAGGGGATTAATACTGAAAGGGATGAAAGCTAACCTAGTAGCCGAGACTGACTGCTTGTGACCGGCTTTTGCGAGTGAGCCCAGGGAGCAGGTCCTGGTTGTTGGTTGTTGGGGGGATTAATTGCAGTGTTCAGCTGCTGCACTTCTTGCTTCAGGGCAGTGTTCCCCTGCTTCTACCCCCTCAACTCTGAGGCAAATCTGTCAAAACTGCGTCACTCATCTATCTGACTTGCTTGATGGCGCAATTCATCATTCTTTCGGTGCATGGCTTTCTACATTTGCAAATCATTAACATGCTTGTGCTAGATCACTGAAGTGGAAGTTTTAGTACTGGATTATGACCTGTAGAGGGAGTTGTCCCCTTTATTGCTTCTAAAACTTGGTAAGCTGCTACGTCTGCAGGTGGCCTTAGTCATCATCTGAGTTTGACCACAGGAACTTCTGCTTCAAAATGTGACATTGTCTATTGCTGGTAATTCACAGATCCAGCTCATGGATCCATGACTTAATGTAGGAATCTATAAATCTAGGGGTCAGGGTTGTTCGAAACACTGCTTGCAGCTGGTCACAACTGATAGATTCAATAACTGTCTTAACCAACGTGTTTAACCAAGATTAAATCAAATGGAAAACTATTAGATGTCACCGGCTGAAGAGCTGTTAAAGAGGTAGTTGTGTGTGATCGTGTACACTTACAGAAATATTTAACCCTAACTTTTAAGATTTATGTAATTTTATTACATGACAAATTCCCATTTACTTTTTTTAGATAATTTTTACACAAACCTATTAAATAGACCTTACATGATGCATATTCATTTGCGTAATAAAGCCTATTTATTTTATATGCATAATCCAAAGGTTTATGTATTCAGTATTAATAAAATATAATTACTCTTATTTATTTATTTAAAATACATAAAGAATATTGTTTGAATTGCATATATATATATATATATATATATATATATATATATATATATATATATAATAAACCAAATTAATAAAAATGTGTCACATTTATGTAATTCTTTCCATTCAGTACAATCTTAACAATGCAAAACAATCAGACCACCTTGTTGATTCAACAGCTTTATTAACATTCAACACCAGAGAAACAAAAATATCATTTACAGAAACAAATTTATGAAACAGGTAAACTTGAAGAACTAATTCAAACATAAAATCCTGTTGGGCTTGAGCAAAAAATATCCAACAGGGGCTGTGTAAGTGCATTATTGACAACCAAATCACTGGAGCAATTTGAGTTGCAGTGCCTGTACTTTTGGTGAAAGTTTGGTTGAGTCCAGGTCCATTAAGATTTTCTGGTACGCCTCAAATGTATGCTTCAGGCTTTTTGGATAGCTCAAGTTGAGTGTATAAATTAGCCCATAAAGCATCACGCATGCATGGCTGACACTCCATGCCTTCCAGCACAACAACAACATCAGCAAAGCGTCCATCACCTGTACCATCAGGACTATGACCTTCTGCTCAAACAGTGTAGATGCCCATGGTCTTCTCTGCAATGTCTGCCTCAGCCTCTCTGGATTCAATGTCCTGGAATATAAAGAACAGAAAGATGGGTTGTGTGACCATAACCTTCACCACCAAAATCTAAGCAGCTCATCCTTAGGCCAAATGAGTGTTCATTTAAAGATATTTCTTTAAAGCACTGCATATATGCGTTCATAAGAATGAGATGGATTTAAGTTCAAGGTAACAATGACCTTAAGACCTTTGATGATCACCTAAAAATCTGGAACGAAAGTAAAAGTCATAAGGATGCATTTTGTGTCAAGGTGAAAACAACAATGAAAACTCTGACAATTACCCTTTACAGTAGTAGTGTTGTTCTCACATGTTTATGGGTTGATCCACTATTGAGGGTAAGGTTTTGTGCCTCTTTAATACAGTGGGATTTCCGGGGAGACTGCAGAAACTGCTTTTCTTCCAATGAAGCCTTTGACCTGCCAAACAAAAAACAAAAAAAACCCAAAAACAAACAAAACACCAACTAAAAATACAGAACCAGGAACCCCCCACTGATGTTGTTTAGAGATCAGTGATGTAAATACGTAGTCAGTAACTGTAAGAGCTAATTAAACAAACTGTTCATTGATGCAGGGAAAATGGATTGAAGGAAACCTCTCCAACCACCTCTCCCTCACTTCTACCCTCCACCTTCTCTATTCACCTCCTCTCTCCTAAGCTCTTGTAGGGGTAAGACTTACTCCTCTCCTATCAAACCCTCTCCAAACCTTCTCACTCTTGCCAACCTCTCTCCCTTCTTACCCTCCTTACTGGCATAATAGACTTGATGCACAAGCTCCACTACTTTCTGACAGGAAGATCTTTATTACCTACATATACTATAAGTTTATTTAATCAGGCGTGCAGTAGTACTCTTGAATATTGTGCACTTTTCTGCCAAGAAAGGATTTCTGACATATCCTTTAAAGAAGTAGTCTTGTTCTCACATGTTTGAGCTGAGCTTGGGCACCTGATGAATCACTTTAAACAATAACATAGTACTGATAATAAAGAGTCTGCCATTCAGGAAGTGGTGTAGTGTGTACATAAAGCCTGTTATGTCTAAAGCTGACTCACATTGTGTTTTGCTCAGTTTTGGCATACCTAGTGACAAAACTTGACCTTGTGAAGTAACCAACAGGGGAGGTGCTGGGCAGCATTAAAAAAGTGAGCTGTCTTTCTTTGGCCTAAGAGAGGACAGTAGGAGTAAGAGGAGGGTTGGGGGGAGAATGATTGGGGGGAAACCTTCTCTCCCCCTTTACCCCTTGGCTTTTGGAAACGGCCCTCTTCAAGTCAATATTCAGCCCCAACAGCAAAAACAATTCATGCTTCCAACTGCACCAAGTTATGACTTGCCTCTTGACATCTGGCTTTGGTTTTACTGACTGCCTCAGATCCTCAGCTGCCTTTTGACAGAAAAAATAACTATCCCAATTATCACACAACAGTTAAAAGAGCAGGAGGGAGAGAAAAAGAGAGACCAAGAGGAGAGTAGGTGAAGACACAGTGTGAGAGGTAGAGAGAGTGGACAACAGCTAATCAGTCTTGTGTTGGTTATAGTTCCAATTAACATGTCCATGTACTTGTCATATATTCAAACGAGACAAAGAGGCTTCCTTCTCTATGATGTTCAAGGCGCTGAAGTTTGTGAGCAGACAGACCACAAGCATCCTACCCCCCCCAAACAAACAGCAGAATCCGACTGATCAGAACAAGGAATCAAAATGACTCAACATTTGAAAGGCATTTCTTAATAAAACACTTACACAACATGCTGCTGGTTCATAAGATCTATAAAGTGCCTTTGTCCTTACCTTGTTATTTTGGCGAGAATTGTCGTCCCCATTATAGCGAGGGCGTTTAGGTGCCAGGATCCGGCCCACTTTATCCTCAGGCTCCTTTGGACCAAGTGGATTTACTTCCTACAAGGTGACAGCACTACCAACATTTGCCTTGTGAGAATTTCTCATTATAAACAAGCAACCCATTGAATTCAATGATGAACTATTGGTCGTCAAGGTCAATGTGTCCTCATCTCATTCTTATGAACGCCACATATCAGGCACATCTGGATGGGAATTACATCTAGCGCAAAGGACGGTAGGCTGACATACCACATACCACTATATGAGCTTTTCCATATAGCTACACAAACCATATGCTTTTCAGATTAGAGGAATAAAATAACTTACACTATCCATTTGGGCCATTATGGCGGTGATCTTTCTTCCTGCAACTCCACCTTTGGCATAAAAAACCTTGATCAGGTTGTCTGTCTGACGGTCCAGTTCTCTGAGGAATTTAAAGGTCAGTTGTCAGTTGCATAAACACCAAGTTAATCTGTAAAAGACAACACAGACAGGATACAGATATTCACAGTTAGTAAAGATGATCATTAATAGACCAAGTTACTACAATTCAGATTCACACTTACCTCACTGACATCAAAAAGTGCTGGTTATCTGTTTGGAACTCTGGAATCGCTGGCTCCTGGAGAACCTCCTGCCTTCTGATCGAGAAGGTATGCTGCATCATCATCTTGATCTTTGAATGTTGGTAGGCGACAACAAAGTTCCATGTGCACTGAACTTATTATTTCTCGAGTGAAGTATCATCTCAGCACAGTATGAGAAGCGAGGAACAACAAAGGCTTTGGGCCAAGAACAGGACCGGGTCTCAGGCAATGACAAGATGATGGTATCATTGCTGGTGTAGGAGTCTGAATCATTTGCTTGATGTGATGAGGAGCTGACATTGGAGGGAGTACCTGGGATTGTGGGGCTGGCATCTCTTGTGAGTGGATTAGAGCTGGTTGTCTCAGAAATAATGTACACAACTTTCACAGTAGCTTTATCTTTAAGTTCTGAAGTTGCTGAGAGGTTCATGAGCTGATCATCCATTTCTTTGTCTCTGTACTGAAGTCTTAATGGCTCAGTCACTTGGAAGAAAGTCTTAATTTGAAGAGTGAAGTCCTCCACAGTGTTTGGTATTCCAGATTCAATGGTTAGTTTTCTTGCCTCATCTTCACCTCCAAAGAGGACCCTAAAAGTTACTCATCCTGCCATCCTGCTTTGCTAATCTAACGTGGACACACAAACAAAGTGGTATTAGTCTTGTTTACTTAAATACTAAACCACCAAAGCTGAATGCACAAACAGGAGACAGTATTTGCCTATAACTGATGAGTTAATGAAGACGCAATGTTAATAAAGGGAGAACAGCTGGTAGAGAGTGGATGAAGTAGAAGAGAGGATGGAGTATGAGAGAGAAGAGGTTATGAGAAAGGTGGCTATCAATAACTCTATTCAACACTTAAGGAGAATCAAGTATCTGCTTGATCACAGTAATGGGATATAATAAAAGGACCTGCTCTTTTTTTTAATCAAGAACAAACTCTACTGGCTCGACAACCTTAAACACTTTTTTATAATATTCTTTTCTCTTATAAGCTGTTGCAAGGGGGGCATCTTTTCCCAGTGCATTTGACAAAGGATTAGATTTACACAGTGAATCAGCTAAATCCTTTTGTTTTCTGATATATCTGATATACTGTTACAAGTTATTGGCACAGACACAGTACTCAGCAAGTAGTGTAGCTCATCAACCAACTCATCTACTGCTGTAAATGGAACATAAAAAATGTTTTGCAACATCAATAAAACAGAGCAAAGGTTTTTTTTCTACAATTTAAGGAAGGTCCTCTGAATCATCAAGATCACTATATGCATCTGCATCTGACAGTCCACCATCTATGTCTGCAGTAAACGTGGACCCTTCATCTGCTGGACTAGACTGAACACTGACTAACTACACCTGCTTTAAAATCCTTTAGACTGTGTGGATTGTGTTAATGATTTTTATGTGAGTTAAAAGTGCCATATATGTTTGACTTATATGTACATCCCTCAAACATACAAGTTACATTTTCATACTGCCTAAGGTGTTGATTAATATGACTAAAGTATTCCTTCTCTGTTGTAAGTTCTTCACACCTACATGTCTGACATGAAAACGTAATGGACTGAGTACCTGCTGTTTCTAACTTGATGTATGTTCTATATATGTGACTCAGAAGTTTCTTCCAGCTTGTGAATATGAAAGGACAGTCTAGATATACACATGGATATTGCCCCGTCCGGCTATGGTGGAAATGTATTAGCCTAAAACGTTTTAATAACTCATACCTAGTGGATAACGAGCTGTCACACAATTTGCAAGGCCACATTTACACAGCACCTGTGCATGAAGACAAAGAACAACAAATCAATTAGGTTATCTGTAAAATGAGCCAAAAATACATCCAACCTTGTCTGAGATCAGACTGTGTAAGCCTAATTGGTTTTGTTGTATTGTAAAATCAAATCATTTATACTTTTAACATACTTACTCTAAACATTTCAGCTAGATATTGTTGTAACTTCGTTGTGGCTGTCAGAATGAAAGGGAGACCAGTTCAGAGAAAAAACTTTTATTCAAAGGGCTGCAGTACCAACATTCTCTGAGCTTGCTAACCCTGGTCCCAATGATGTCTTTGACTGCTTGTCTTCTATAGGGCTGCGTAATTGCTTTTTCTGGCCCACCAGTACACCTGGCTACGTCATTCTTTTGGGTAGAGTGGTTTTCAAATAGAAGTTCCCAAGATAACGCTGCAGGGTATATGGCCCTATATGGCGGGGGTCCCAAAACACCTGATCTTCCCGTGAGCTCGGAGCCTTCTGTCTAATAAGATTAATACAAGCTATAAGTTATATAAAAAAAGACACAACAATATTGTAAACATTTTTTAATATCACATGAACTGTAAATTAATATGTACTACATTTTGTTGTGTATATCTTTTAATATATACTTACTAAATCTATGTTGCCACATGTATGTGAGAAAACAGGACAGGAGACGGAGAAAAATACTAGGTACCTGAAAAAAGAATATCAGTGAGAAGAAAAGCAGCATCTAACATTCAGTCCTGTAATCCACGCCTGTATTTAAATATAGTACTCTAAAATGTAGTCACCCACCTAACACTAGCTAGCTAATATATTAGAGTCCCGATTCTAATAAAGGCAGCATGTCAAAAAGGCAACATGAGTCCACAATAGCGAAGTTTAACGTGCACGGAAGCACGCATCACAAAAAAAGGCAGGAAAGAGGTTTAGGAATTCTCAAGCTAACCTTTAAGCAAACAGAGCCTAACTTTTTACAAAAGAAATAGGATAAACGTTGTGGACAAAGGGAATGCTATCAGGCTTACTTAATGTTCTAAAAAATAATCACATACTACATTAATATATTGATATTGGTGTGGCGTGATATAAACTGCATGATTAGGACACATTTGGGAGTAACAGAACACTGGATGTCTCGGATTGCTTACCATCTTACATGGACGCCTGTTGTACCCACTTGAGCCTGGATGGGGGGCATCCACCAGTAGAAGTGCATCTACTTTTCTTCTTCGAGTTTTACGGCAGTTGACTTCTCATAAATTCTATAAAAACTAATCTCATCAATTTTGAATAGAAGAATCTTGTTTGTTTTACTGCTTTAATTATTTAAACCATGTTAGTATGTATTGCTAATTACATTCAATATATTTTAGCATTGATTAAATTACGTAGATAATGGTTCATTTTAATGCATACATTTAAAAAATATTTAAGTTTTTAAATAAAATCAAATAGATGTAAATGCATGAAAACTAACTCTGCCATGAATCACTTCTGTGAGTGTATCTGTGCTGTAATTATTCGCTGTGTTATCAGGATGGTGCAGAAGTCGGTGGTGGTGGGGCTGCTGCTGCTGCTGCTGGCTGCAGCTGCAACATTTGTGGGCGTTTTTTTCGGCGTTAGGGGGAAACAGACCACTACTTCCCCCGAGGGCTCATACACACGGGCTGCGGTTGCAGCCGACGCTGGAACATGCTCAGAGATCGGCAGGTCAGAGACCATCCCAACGCATGCACTTTCAGAAAATCACTAGAAGTCTGTGACTGCATTTCTGTTAATACTACATTTTTTTAGATGGGATTTCCTCAGACATAGTAGATTTTTGGAAAATCTATAAGAGATTAGCTAAAAATTCACTAATCTTTCTTCAGTGTTTCTTTGGATGTTAAGTTTACTCTGTGCATCTTTCTTTCAGGGATATTCTAAAGAGGGGGGGTTCTGCTGTAGATGGGGCTATAGCAGGCCTGCTCTGTGTGGGGTTGATGAATGCCCACAGTGCGGGCATCGGAGGAGGCCTGTTCCTCACCATCTATAACTCAAACACAGGTAAACATCTCAAGAGTTGAACTGTGTTTAAACTGAATGTAAATAAAGTATGCTTGGTGAAACACCTCGCTGAACCAACCCTGCTAAATCCCATGTTCGTATTAGCTGGTTTATGATCTTGTGCTGGTTTAGCTGGACATGCATACCAGCATCCAAAACACAACAAGTGCTGGTTTTTACTGTGCAAATATGCGGTGTTTGGTGTTTTCCTCTTCACCAGGCCGGGTGGAAACCATTGATGCTCGCGAGACTGCCCCCTCAAATGCCTCACAGGACATGTTCGGAAACAACACGCAGCTTTCACGGAAAGGTATCATCCATTAAACTGTTATATAAGCTGGAGCTGATCATTTGTGATGGTTTATGAGGGTCTTCAGGATCAGGATAAGGAGATAAGATCTCCAGTTTATCTCAAGAAACATACAGCCAGAGTGACTCAGCAAACAGACTTAAACTTTACACTCGAACTCTACTGTGGAGTTATAAAGTTTGGTATAAATGGGGGCCTGGGGTCTGTATAGTGCTGTATTTGGCGCCAGAAGGTGTAATGTGAGGAACATTCTTATGAGGGTCTATGGAGATCTTATCTTTTCTTATGATTATCTGATTTTATGAGGGTCTTCAGGATCAGGATAAGGAGATAAGATCTTCAGTTTATCTTAAGAAACATATAACCAGAGTGACTCAGCAAACAGTAGAGTTTACACTGGAACTTTACTGTGGAGTTATATAGTTTGGTATAAATGGGGGCCTGGGGTCTGTAAAGAGCTGTATTTGGTACAGGAAGGTGTAATGTGAGGAACATTCTATAGAATGAAAATATTTTCATATACCTCTCATTTTAAACTCTGATGATCTAGATGATCTTGGGTCATCAACTGCAGCCATTTAAATATAAACAGCCTGAGACAGTCTTACAGAGACCATTGTTTTTGTGAGCTCTGTTTAATTTTGAAATCAAAATAGCAAAATGCATAAATCCTAAATTTTACATGTTGTTGTTATTTTTGGGACTGGGGGTGACATACTGAAGTACCCACCATCAAATTAAGCCTAGTTTTAAGACATCTTAATTGCTAAGTAATGTTAAAACAAACACAAACAGAAAAATAAAATTACCTTAGTGTAAATAAGCTCAGTTCGCATTCAATTTTGTTAGATATACAAGTTACTTTGAGCTTGCCAGCTGTTAACGCTACCTGAACCAGCTACTTGCTTTCACTCTCAACATCAACACAGGTAAATTAAAGCTGTTACTCACTATGAACCTTTCAGTTCAAGATAATCTGCTTCAGCTAGTGATAAACAGCAATAAAACGACACAGCATGGCTATTTACAGGTTACTGTTGGGGTTGTGATCCTTATAAAGGTGGAACTGCTTCTCTACAGTCTCTTGAGTGTAAAATGCTGGGCCATGCTGCTGGATATTGTCCAAGGTTTGAGAAACTGTTTGGCGTGAAGTGTTCAGGTTAATTCAGGTTATCTGGGATTCTTTTAACATGTGAGCACGGAAGTTGGCTTCATATGCCAGCTTGTTTTGCCTTCTGGACTTTGGTGAGACATATGGCATAAAGCATTATAACAATAACAATGAGCAAACATTATAGTACAATGCATTAACATAAACCTACATACGAGAGAATAATTTGATAAAAATAGTAAATATAGATGAGACAATAGAATAAAGTAAAGTAACAATATGGAAACAGAGACAAAGGCAAAAAAGAAAAAAAAACAGATAGAACAAGAGGCATAAAATTAAGAGCACATATACATCAATAATGTATACAAATAAGTATACAGATAAAGGCATATACTTCCATAAAAAGGTGGGTTTTAAGAAGAGTTGCTCAAATGTTATCAGGAAGCTGATTCCACATACCTGGAGCAGCAGAGAAGAATGCTTAGTCCCAGAGTGCGGTGACTAAACTTTGGGACCACAAGCAGACCATAGACCACCTGTTGGCAACATAGCAAAATTCCATGGAGTTCCATACAGATATAATGCAACGTATGAAGAACTCTAGGAGGTGGGGGCACCATACTGACAACATTGTCATATAATGTTGTCACAACTTTCTTACTAATAACATTTTAACATTGTGACACTATTGTGGGCAAAAAACACAACGTCACAATGTAACTGTGTTTGCAGTTTATTTGAAGTGCAAGATGGCTGACCAGTGAGAACAGCATTGCAGTAGTCAAGACATGAAGTGATAAATGTGTATATCAGATGCCCAGCATCAGTGTAGGATAGATAAGAACGAATACAGGCTATATTCTGAGGGGAAAAAATGCAGATTTAATTAACATGTAGATCAAACTATAGTGCTGAAACCAAGATAATACTAAGGGTTTACATGTGCAGATGAAGTAACACTAGAACTAATGCTATTGCACAGCTTTGGACACTGTTGGTCATTTGTTGATTATTTTTTAAAGTTTTTACATTAATAACATGATAATGAGTCTATGGTTTAAAGTCTTAAAGTGTGCTTTTTGGCATCTCTGAAAGTCTTCTGTATGTGTCTGTGCAGGTGGTTTGTCCGTCGCTGTTCCTGGAGAGATCCGAGGTTATGAACTGGCTCATCGGCGTCATGGTAAGCTGCCCTGGAGAGAGCTGTTCCTGCCTAGCATTAAGCTGGCACGCGATGGCTTCCCAGTGAGCAGGGCAATGGCAGCGGCCATCTACAGCAATCGAAACATCATCACCAGTGACAAGACCCTGTGGTGAGGATTAGTTTTCTTTTCCTACAACCTCAGAGGACCAATAGGAGCTTTTCAAGTGTTTAAAGCACCTATCTAAGCTTTTAATAATAGTTTGGAAAGGAACCAGAACTATTTATTGTTTCGACGAAACTAGAAAAGACACTAGAATAAGTCTGAAGATGAGTGTTGAGGATAGATACGCACAAAGCATCAGCACAGGTTTGCTTTATGATAATTGAGTCTCTCATTTTCTTGAAACGTAACGGTAAAAACAAACAGGGCAGTGGACCTACCGTGTTCTAGCTCTGTGTTCTAGCTCTGTGTTTTAGCTCTGTGTTTTGTGTTTCAGCTCTGTGTTTTAGGTCTGTGTTTTATGTTTTAGCTCTGTGTTTTATGTTTTAGCTCTGTGTTTTAGTTCTGTGTTTTGTGTTTTAGCTCTGTGTTTTAGTTCTGTGTTTTGTGTTTTAGCTCTGTGTTTTATGTTCTAGCTCTGTGTTTTAGCTCTGTGTTTTATGTTTTAGCTCTGTGTTTTATGTTTTAGCTCTGTGTTTTAGCTCTGTTTTATGTTTTAGCTCTGTGTTTTAGTTCTGTGTTTTGTGTTTTAGCTCTGTGTTTTATGTTCTAGCTCTGTGTTTTATGTTTTAGCTCGGTGTTTTAGTTCTGTGTTTTATGTTTTAGCTCTGTGTTTTAGCTCTGTGTTTTATGTTTTAGCTCTGTGTTTTATGTTTTAGCTCTGTGTTTTAGCTCTGTGTTTTATGTTTTAGCTCTGTGTTTTAGTTCTGTGTTTTGTGTTTTAGCTCTGTGTTTCATGTTTTAGCTCTGTGTTTTATGTTTTAGCTCTGTGTTTTAGTTCTGTGTTTTGTGTTTTAGCTCTGTGTTTTATGTTTTAGCTCTGTGTTTTAGCTCTGTGTTTTGTGTTTTAGCTCTGTGTTTTGTGTTTTAGCTCTGTGTTTTATGTTTTAGCTCTGTGTTTTAGCTCTGTGTTTTGTGTTTTAGCTCTGTGTTTTGTGTTTTAGCTCTGTGTTTTGTATTTTAGCTCTGTGTTTTAGCTCTGTGTTTTGTGTTTTAGCTCTGTGTTTTGTGTTTTAGCTCTATGTTTTAGCTCTGTGTTTTATGTTTTAGCTCTGTGTTTTAGCTCTGTGTTTTGTGTTTTAGCTCTGTGTTTTGTGTTTTAGCTCTGTGTTTTATGTTTTAGCTCTGTGTTTTGTGTTTTAGTTCTGTGTTTTGTGTTTTAGCTCTGTGTTTTATGTTTTAGCTCTGTGTTTTGTGTTTTAGCTCTGTGTTTTTTATTTTAGCTCTGTGTTTTATGTTTTAGCTCTGTGTTTTATGTTTTAGCTCTGTGTTTTGTGTTTTAGCTCCATGTTTTGTGTTTTAGCTCCGTGTTTTGTGTTTTAGCTCCGTGTTTTGTTTTAGCTCTGTGTTTTATCTTTTAGCTCTGTGTTTTAGCTCTGTGTTTTGTGTTTTAGTTCTGTGTTTTGTGTTTTAGCTCTGTGTTTTGTGTTTTAGCTCTGTTTTGTGTTTTAGTTCTGTGTTTTGTGTTTTATCTGTGTTTTAGCTCTGTGTTTTGTGTTTTAGCTCTGTGTTATGTGTTTTAGCTCTGTGTTATGTGTTTTAGCTGTGTTTTAGCGCTGTGTTTTAGCTCTGTGTTTTGTGTTTTAGCTCTGTGTTTTGTGTTTTAGTTCTGTGTTTTGTGTTTTAGCTCTGTGTTTTGTGTTTTAGCTCTGTTTTGTGTTTTAGTTCTGTGTTTTGTGTTTTAGCTGTGTTTTAGCTCTGTGTTTTGTGTTTTAGCTCTGTGTTTTGTGTTTTAGCTGTGTTTTAGCTCTGTGTTTTAGCTCTGTGTTTTGTGTTTTAGCTCTGTGTTTTGTGTTTTAGTTCTGCGTTTTGTGTTTTAGCTCTGTGTTTTGTGTTTTAGCTCTGTGTTTTGTGTTTTAGCTGTGTTTTAGCTCTGTGTTTTAGCTCTGTGTTTTGTGTTTTAGCTCTGTGTTTTGTGTTTTAGCTGGGTTTTAGCTCTGTGTTTTGTGTTTTAGTTCTGTGTTTTGTGTTTTAGCTCTGTGTTTTGTGTTTTAGCTCTGTGCTTTGTGTTTTAGCTGTGTTTTAGCTCTGTGTTTTAGCTCTGTGTTTTGTGTTTTAGTTCTGTGTTTTGTGTTTTAGTTCTGTGTTTTGTGTTTTAGCTCTGTGCTCTGCAATAAAAATGGAGCCATCCTAAAGGAGAACGACACCATCACCTTCACCAAACTGGCTGACACCTATCAAGAGATTGCAGACAAAGGGCCTGACGCCTTCTACAATGGCTCCATTGCTCAAAACCTTGTCAACGATATCAAAGATGCAGGTTGGGTTCCAATCTGTTCCAATCCGTCGACAATTAACTGCACTCTAAAATCCACTGCGCACACACGGTTTATGGTGGTTGTAAAGTGAATGATTACGAGAAAACAACGACGTACTTGAATGCTAAATGACTTTATGATGAAGATGGTGATAAGATAATGAGCTTTATAGTAAATAGGACTATAACATGGTATGTGTGTGTGTGTGTGTGTTTGGTCAGGTGGGATAATAACCCTGGAGGATCTGCTGAGCTACACTCCTTTATTAAACGAAAGCCCTCTGCAGGTGAAAGTGGCCAATTTCACCTTGGCCGTGCCCAACGCGCCCTCCAGTGGCCCTGTACTTACCTTAATACTCAACATACTCAGTGGTAAGACCAGAAGCAAGTACTATTTATCAAGATGTTCATTGCCATCTCACACAACAGCTAAAAATACACTAATGAGTGAATAGCATGGCTAAAAACCCAATGTAGAACAACATTGCTAATGATAGACCAAAACGAGAAGAGTGTGGCTAAAACCAGTTGATTGAACTGGAACTGTGCAGTTATTCTTACAGCTCGTGTTTTTCTCATACGGCTCCACCCTGGCTCCATCCACTCTCCTCATTTTGGACATACCTTCAGTTAATCCTGGACTCATTAGCCCATATAGACTTCTGAGCCTGTTTCTACTATTATTATGGTTGCCTGTTTGGATGTTAAGTACTGGACTGCCCCCAACTAAAGCCACTCTGCACATACAACCTGCTTCAACCCCTCCACTAAAATTAGATGAAGCAGGTATTGGATGATAATTACTGGTAATACTGGGCTTCCTCAGGGAGAGGACAAGAAGTGGTTAAGAACACACACTGACAAATAAATTCAATACTTATTGTACCAAGGGTACTTCAGTTTTCAGTGTTTTTCAGACCAAATGCATCGTTCCTGTGGTTAGTGTTTTTTTTCTCAGGTGCCTAAGATTTCTGCGCAGGACTTGTGGATGATTTTTTCATGCTGGATTTAAAGTATTTAAGGTATATCTGGCTGGATGTGTGCAGCTGCTGTAAGAGTGGACGGCAGCTCCGAGCGCCAGTTCTTGGCTCTGGTGTGTTTTGTGTCTGTGGTTTGTGTACAGCCGGACAGTGTCCTGTATGGAGCAGTGGGACGAGACTGACTCTAAACTTTAATGTGATGGGTAATTAGAGTCCCTCTCTCCGCTGCTCTGTTAACTCTCTGCTAACTCTCCACCCACTCAGCTGCCCTCTGTCTGTCTCACCAGTGCCCAGCGCTAGCCTTTAATTGGGCACAAACTGAGCTTGGAATAAAATGAACCCGCATGTCAAAACCCTTTTTTTACGGGGCTCCAGCAGCAGGAGATTTGCTTCAGTGGCCTGTCAGCTCAGATCCCTCATAAACCCTTAGAAAAAAATACGCAAACGCCCCCTCTCAACTCTCTCCACCGACACACGCTGCACCACCAAGATACAAGATTCTGTATCTTAGAGTTTCCTGAGAGAAGTTGTATACCAGTGCTGATTCCAGATCAGATTTGTGCCATGTGTTAACCTCCAATCACAGTGTTCTGCTGAATTCAGGGGCATGGCTATAATCTGCCTTAAAAGCTGAAAGAAATGTGAAGGTTTGGGCTAACATAATCTAGCATTGGCTGACAAACATACAAACTGACCAATCACAAAATCTTGTTTGGTCATCAAGGTAACTGTCAGCAGCTAAACTAAGAAATTCATTCTTCCACAATGTTATGTATGATTACAATACATATTAAATACATATTAATGCTCACATTCGTATTAAAAGGTATGTTTTTTTTCTTTAGACAAAGTCTTTGAGCTGTGAATTTGTTAATCCAAAACTTTTTCAGCTTTAAAAACAGCCCCAGCTCAGCATAGTGTGAGTCAGGCATTATAAGCTTCTCACCCACACCGTCCATTTCTTACTCTAATCACTCTGACTGCTAAATACAGAAGAACAAGCATTACAATAACAGTACAGTTACTGTAAAATGTTTTACAGGACAACCGGGCCTCACTGTAAGAAAGCCTGTAAATAAAACACAGCAAAAACTCCATCAGCAGACAAAACCTGTTAATTAAAGAAAATCACAGACATTTAATTTCTCAGAAATACTGCCTTTTATAGAAATTCAACAGTTTCACTATTTCATCCACAGACATACAGTATTTTACTGTAATAGTAGCAGTGTTAAATGTGCCATAGAATGCATGTATACAGTGTTTTAAATTGTTATATGATGTAAAAAAAATAATACTCATGTGGTTTTACATGCCTATTTTTACCCATTTTGACCCTCTGACCCCCTTTTTTGATAAGCCTATGAATAACGTCATCTGATTGGCTGGTTTACAGTGGGACACTGTGATGATCACACAAAAGCACTATGTTGAAATAGACCCAGACAAACCTCTGTGTAAATAAGCAAGACACTCAAACAATTTAATTAGCTATGCCTTTATATTTACTTGAAGCTTGCTGGTAGCTAATTTAGTTACCTATACAAGCTGCTCGCTTTTGATCTTTACATCAAACTAAATTGAAGTTGTTACTCACTTTACACTTAAGGTGATTTGGTTCAACTTTTAAAATGGGGAGAAAATCCCACACCAACTCTCTCTTGTCTCTTTAGAGCGAAGCTGCTCGATATTGTTGGAGAAACTGTCTGGAGTGAAATGTGCAGAGCAAACTAACTACTCTGAATTGAAGTGGTTCAGGATCTTGTTAAAGATGTGGGAGCTGAATTATAAATTATACTGAATTAATCCAGCGGTTTTACTGTCCACTGTTAAAAAGCAGGATTTGTATTTGAAGAAGGAATAAGAGTGTTTGAGGTTCACGGTATGCCAAGTTCTTTGTAATGAACACTTCTTATTCATATACGTCAATATAATTTTTCATCACCATTTTATGTGTCCTTTAAAATACAGTATATATAACTGGGTTATTTATTTGCATGCCCTTAACCTAAAATGGGAATTGGCCATTACATTTGGCCATTACAGAGTTTTAGAATCTTACACTTGGCATTTAAAATGAGAAACAAAATTTATTTGCTGTTATTAACTATTAAACTGACCATACTGAGGACTTTGAGCAGCAATGCCTTTTTGGTTTTACAGTGATGCACGTGTTCAGTTGACCCTCAGGTGGATTTGATCTGCTGATTAGAGGCTTTTACACAAACTTGTGGACTCTGAATACTAAAAAATTCAAAAATTTATGTTTAAATTTCGAAGATTATACTTTGCACTCAGATTGTTACGCTGAAGCTATTGTGGCGTGTGTGTAGATTGTGAAGACACAGCAAACAGCACAGGAAACATAGTGTGAGCTATCTAAAGAGCTCTGTCTATGAAGACAGCAGCAGGGAAAAACCAAGAAAGACTGTGCTAGCTGAGAAATCGGACAGGCCACTTACACAGCCATACATTATCTGTACCTGGTAGACAATACAGGCCCTCTAACTGAACCCTCAGCTCAGCAATGAATAGCACATGTAACACATATTACACTTTGTTAACTTTAGTTTCTCTTGTAGTTTCTCTCACTTCAAGTCTGACATTCCCGTCTAGCTTCGTGTGTGGCTGCTCTGAAAGGCCACACCTTCCATGTAGCCATGGCCACATGATATTGTAGTGAGACGGTATAATATCTTTTTTTTAAAATAAAAATCGTTCTCTTATATTAGAAAGAAATACAAGGGAAGCATTTTCACCTGTACTCTCAGACTGCTGGGCCCCACTCTAAGTGTACAGTGATTTATTTGCAAGTAAGCTGCCAGCAGCACTGCAAATTTTTAACTTTTTAAGGTAGACTACATTCACTTCCAACAAGAATTCCCCATTTAATAAATAAAACGACAGTTTTAAGCACCCACTAAATCTTTTTCAAAGAAATCAAATAACATCAGAGAGGTGTAATAAAAGGGTTGCTTTCCAGTTTGCCACGTTTTCCACACATCACTAATGAAAATAAAAGCAGTTTCATGTTTTTCTGCCATTCTGAGAAATATCTGCAACTGAATGATCTCCATAGTGATCCTGAGGAAGCAAATAAATCTAAAACGAAGCAAAACGAAGGTCTCATTAGCTGCTACAGCACTGTGATTCCTCTCCCTCTCTCTCTCCCTGTTTAGCCAGCAAAGTTTAATAAGTAGTGAACTTATTAGTAAGTAGTGAGCTTCATTCATGACTCAGTGGAGTTCAGAGGTTAGGAGGGTTTCTTTGAAACCATGGAAGCTTATGTATTAAAACCACGTTGTGACAGAACATGGTCAGCAAGGTAACATAAATGATTAAGTTATTAAAGAAAGGAATGCTGCTGTATCTGGACAGTGTTAAGCAGACCTGACCTCACTAGTTCATCCTGTCAACTCTCCCTGGGGGATTACATAATAATTAAAGTGTATATATCAGGGGAAACCACATTTATGACATAATAAGTAAACATGGTCAAAGTTTAGAAACAGCACATACAGTCTGTACGTGGAAACCGTGCTGCCCTTTTTGAATTGATTGCGTTTCTGATGTCGCAAAAGAAAAAAAACAGCACAGTTGTATAGAGTATATCCACCTATTCGTTTTACAGCATTGTCCATTCACGCTGAAGGGTTGTTTCAGTCTGTAGAATACAGGGCAACCAATCGGAATAGAGCTTATTTACATACATTAGTTTCAAAGGCACACTAACAATAACAGCTTATAAACAGCGTGGACTGGTTTGGTGCATACCATCCCAGAAATGTTATAAGTGGACCTCGGGGGGGAAATAAAAACAACAGGAAAGTGCAAAATATAGCCTAATTAAGCTGTACTGGTTCTTCATGTTTCTTCCTGCAGGTTATGGCTTCTCAGCAGACAGTGTCTCGAGCACTGAGAAGAAGGTCCTCACCCTCCATCGCGTAGTGGAGGCTTTCAAATTCGCATATGCTAAGAGAAGCATTCTGGGAGACCCCAAATTCCTCAACATCGATGAGGTACACTGTGATAAAATTTATAAACTGTAGGCTTGTTATTCAGTTATTAATCCCAAGGCTTATTATTCAGTAAGCTTTGTGTATTAATTACAGTAACTATGTATTATTTAATATCTAGTGTGTATTACTCATTTTTTACTCTGAAATATTCAGTGGAGTATTTAGTTATATTCAATATTCATCTGCTATGAATTACTCAGTGACTGCAATTAATTATTTAATATCTATTTTAATAATTCAGTATCCACTTTTGAATTACTGAGTACCTACTATGAACTATTCAGTACTTGCTATGAATTATTGAGTATCTACTATACTGCTATTAATTATTCAATATTATTATGAATTATTCAGTATCTACTATGAATTGTTAATTAACTGCTATTAATTATTCAATATTATTATGAATTATTCAGTATCTACTATAAATAGTTCATTAACTGCTATGAATCATTCAATATTACTATGAATTATTCAGTATCTACTATAAATAGTTCATTAACTGCTATGAATCATTCAATATTATTATGAATTATTCAGTATCTACTATGAATTGTTTATTAACTGCTATAAATTATTTAATAATATTATGAATTATTCAGTATCTACTATGAATTGTTCATTAACTGCTACGAATTATTTAATATTATTAAGAATTATTCAGTATCTACTAAGAATTGTTCATTAACTGCTATGAATTATTCAATATTATAATGAAATATTCAGTATCTACTATGAATTGTTCAGTGAACTAAAATGATGTAGTATATACTGTGGATTGATTAATGTTTACCTTTACTTAATACCTACATTACTTAATACCTGCTGTGAACTATTCTTTAACTTAGATTTGGTTAAACTACGAACACTAAGAATACATGCATGTGTGTTTGTTCTGTATATGTGGTGTTTCCTCAGGTTAACGGTTAACTGCAGTTTCACATTACTACCCAGTTTTAAAAATTGATGACAAAGACCCTATGTTTTAAACTTTCTCTCATGTTGGTAGGATGTGACTTCAAAGTGAATTAAGATCACACTAATATTGTAAAGTTGAGTTGTGTCATGGCAGATAGAGTATTAAAGCCTGGGAACCTAAGACTGCAATAACACAGAATCATTATATTGCTAAACCCACAGTCGTGATGGTAAGGCCTCACCATGTGGTCAGCATTTTTTGGTCAGCAGCTGTGTGTTATTGGTTTGTCTTCATAAGGCTTCAGTAATGAGCTGTTCCTCTTTATTCCCAGTTCATCCAGAACATCACCTCAAAGAGCTTCGCCGACAGCATCCGACAGAAAATCAAAGACGACTCCACACAGCAGGAGAGTTATTACGAGCCAGAATATTTCATTCCAGATAACCATGGCACTTCTCATATTTCTGTACTGGCAGAGGACGGCAGTGCAGTGGCTGCCACCAGTACCATCAATCATTAGTAAGTAATCAGTAAATGAAATGTCAGTTTATTTCATTAAATACACAAACAACAGACAGCCTTTATCTTCAATTAACCAGCATGAGGTCAAAGTTTGGACCCACTGCTTTGTTGTCATTGGTTGGTTGTTTTGTATTGTACCTAGTTACAGTATAATAGTACTCTGGGTTGAAACACTCTCTATAACTTTAGTTTGCATGGGCAGGGCTTAACTACTATAGACTAAATAGGTGGGGCTAAACTGTTGTAGTCTGACTGGCTAGAGTTGAGTTGAGCCTACTGCTGTAGGCTGAATGAGTGGCGGTTACCTGTTGGAGGCTTAATGGGCAGGGGCAAACCGCTGTAGACTGAATAGGTGCTGTGGTAGGCTGAATGGGTGAGATTAATTAGCTGTAGGCTGAATAAGCAGATTAATATAAATGTTTTGGTTTCACAAACATAATACATTTTAAAATAGGCCAGGATTAGTGGTTTAGGAATAGTGTTAGAGTTCGGTTGTAATGCTGTGTGTTATGATTCCTCTCTATTCTCGCAGCTTTGGCTCCAAGGTCATATCCCCTTCCACTGGCATCATTCTCAACAATGAGATGGATGACTTCAGCTCTCCTCTGATCACCAATGGCTTTGGAGTTCCTCCATCACCAAACAACTTCATCAAACCCCGTGAGGAACTTTCCCCTTGTCTGATACTGGAAGGTTTTAACTGTAGTCACTAGCTGCACAGCAGTAGTTTTCAAGCCTCGGCACCCGGCCAATCCACATTTTTGCTCTATTCCTATGTGTTGTAAGTTGGCATGAGGAAACTTGAGGACCAGTTCGAAAATCACTGTTGTAAAAGAAATATTTACTCAAAGGTTCTTCAGAAAAACAAAAAACGGATCTTCCATGCCCTCACTCCAACAAACTCTTTTTGTAGCTTTTTTAGTGTTTTAAAGAGGAATTTATAGAATTGTATTGTAGGACATAGTAGTGTAGCATAACATAATGTAGAGTCGCCTAAAAAACGGTTTGTCAGTTTAACAGAAAAAAATAATCATAATAATAATAAAAAAAATAAATAAAAAAAACATAATAAGCAATTGAACTTGTTTAATTAAAAAAATACTCCGATCTATATAAAGTTTTTAAAGTATTCATTTAAATTGAATACAACTAGTTCAATTGCTGTTACCTCAAAGTATTTTTAGGTGGAACTGCCCAGTTTTTACAGTGTAGTAATATGATGAGTCATATCGTGTATTCATATAGCGTACAGTCATATAATGTAATTATTTAGTGTAGAGACTTATACCGCAGTCATACAGTTTACAGTCTTATAGTTAAGTTTCATGTAGCATAGTCAGTTAATGTGGTCATAGAGTGTGGTGTCATACAGTGAAGTCATACAGAAGACTCATATAGTGTGGTGTAATACAGTGTAGCCATATAGTGTAGAGCCATGTAATGTAGTTATATCATGAAGTGTCATATATTGTGGTTATAGTCAAATGTAGTATAGTATTATATAATGTAGTCATATAGTGTAGTTGTGTGGTGTAGTGTCATATTGTGTAGTTATATACATTGCTGTGGAAAAGTATTTGCCTCTTGCTTAATCTATTCTATTTTTGCTCATTTGAAACATTTAAATGTTTCAGACTAATTCATCAAACTAGATTTAATACAAGATAAAACAAAAAGAGTAAACACAAAATGATGTATTTAAATATTAATTACATTTATTGAGGACAAAAGAACTATTGAAAACCTGTATCACCCATGTGAAAAAGCAATTGACCACCTAAATCTTATTACTGAATGTGCCAGCCTTGACAGTAATAACTGCAATCAAATGTTTGTATCTTTTTTGAATTTTGACTCATTCCTCATTGTTTTATTGTTTTATTTCTGATACCCTGGAGCGTTTTTAGACATAAAATTTTCATTTAAGGTCTTGCCACAGCATCTCGGTGGGTTTTAAGTCAGGACTTTAACTCAGTCACTCCCAAACCTTAATTTTGTTTTGTTTGATTCAGAAGTCGACTTCCACCACCATGTTTGATTGTTGGTATAATGTTCCAAAAGTGGAATGCTTTACACTAGATGCAACCCATGTCTTCCAAGTTCTACCTATGATATGTCTTGGGAGTCATCTAGATGTTGTTTAGCAAATGCGAGATGAGTCTTTATGTTCTATTTAATCAGCAGTGGTTTGTGCCTTGCAAATCTCCCATGGCTACAATTTTTGCGTGGTGTCTTTCTTATAGTGGAGTCAGGTAGTATAGCGTCATGCAGTGTAGTCATATAACTAAGATTCAAATAGTCATACAGTGTAGTGTCATATTATATATGTGTGTGTTTTTAGATAAAAGGCCCATGTCCTCGATGTGTCCTGCTATACTTTTTGATAAAAACAACAAGGTCAAACTGGTGGTTGGTGCCTCGGGTGGGACAAAGATCACAACGTCAGTTGCTGAGGTGAGCCATACGATAAAAATACGTAATAGTTAAAAAAAATCTAATTTACCCCATTTTTCTCCATTACCCCCAATGTAGTGAATAAGCCTTATCTACAAAATGCATACAAATACGTTGTATAGCTAAACACAGTAGTAGCACTCTTTAATTCAGAATTTAACTCATGTGTATAGATAACGGTGTGTTCTACATAAACCACATTAAGTCTTGTAAAGATTACTGAGCAACTTTGCATGCTTTAAGGCGAGTAATGATTTAGTCATGCAGTTAGCACCATACATATTGGTGGCCATTACTTACTAGCAATATTAGCCCCATAGCTCCAGAGGTGGAAGTAACGATGCAAATTTAAGATTTACGATAGGTCTTGGCTTATTGACTACATTTGGAATAATAGAGGGAAACCAAGAGAATCACTTTTTTATTCCTTTAAAAAAAGTCTATTGATAAAGCAGCAGGTCCCATGTGATCAGTAACATAACTTGCTGATGTGTTGCTGTTAGGTTATCCTGAACTCACTGTTCTTCAACTATGATCTGAAAAAAGCAGTAGTGGAACCCAGAATTCACAACCAGCTCAACCCAAACGTGACAGTGGTGGAGCCTGACTTCGATATGGTAAGCCAAAAGCTTGATGGCACCATTGCTACTATAATGAGGTCCCAGATTAGGCGTAATCTATGTCCAGGAAACCAGCCCTATATGTTCAGATGTTCTGCATCCTTTCTGCAGCAGCGCTGCTGTGGGAAATATATCAGCACAAACTATCATTAGATTCAACTTTTAAACTCTAGATTCCCCTGGAAGAGCTCACAGTGGAGCTTCTACTTAGATTCTTGTTGAGGTTTCGGGGGCATGAATTAGAATGAAGTGGTGCTTCAGCCTACACACCAACAATTACAGGGCCTTAAGAGAGAATTCTAGTAAAAACAGGAAAAATATCCTGTAGCCTATACAATATTCTGTCTAAAAGTCTGTAGATTCCAGTGTTCTTTCTGAAATGAAGGGTATTGATAGTGTATTTGTCTCCCTTTGCTGCAGTAACAGCCTCTCCTCGTCTGTGAAGGCATGTTCCTTCTCCTTCTCCAGACCAATTTTTTTGGCCAGTGCTTCTCTATGGAGATCATACAAGATGTGTGTTCGCAATTGTGTCGGCTTGCGAAACTTGCTTTGTCAAAAGTAATGACATTTTGTATAGTTATACATTAGATCAACGTTCATTAGTAGAGCATAGCAGAGAATTTGCAGAGCTCGACAAAAACTGTGAGAAAAAAAGCTAAATGAATCCCAACATTTAGGATTGGTTGGCACGTTATGAGAGTGGTTGGTCCAATTTAAAAGGCTGTAATTCATAAAGAATTAAGAAACTATTATTTATATCAAAACATAAAAATAAACATTAAATGCCAACTAATTTATTTGGTCATTGGTTTGTATTGCACAGTAGTGGACAAAGTATGTAAGTATGTACTGGAGTGAAAGTCGACACCCTCCATGAAATATCCAATATTCAACTAAAAATGGAGCTGTAGAGCATTTCATATTTAAATTTCTAAATAAACTGTGTTACGTCAGCAATAGCTGACCTTAACATAGTATGATTTACTTGTTAGAAGGTTCTGTTTGGATATGTTTGAACAAATATTGCTGATAAGTATGGTTGATAAGTATGGATGATGAAAATTAAATGCTGTCCCCCATCACTCCTCAGTCCATGTGTAAGTACAGTAATGGATTAATAATGTTGATAACATACATAATACAAGGCTCAGTCAGTGTATGTAACTGGGTTCCCCTACAGGCTGTGTCAGAAGGTCTGGCCCAGAAGAACCACATAGTTGAGGTGCTGACATCTTCTTCCGCAGTAGTCCAAGCCATACTGAGACAGGGAGAACGCCTGGAGGCCCAGTCTGACCCTCGAAAGGGAGGTTACCCTGCAGGGTACTGACCGAACCACTGGCCAAGATCTACCATCAACAGGTCTGCAAACTCAGAAAGCAAACTTCTCTACCGGCTCTATGAGCTTCAGACAGAGACCTGCACCGGACAGAAGGACTGAAAGCAGCAAATGTTGCTTCACTGACCATCTGTTCTATTACAGTCTTTCTTTTCCACATGCACTGACTAAAACACATTGCACTTTTGTTCTTAAGCTCTGGACAAAGTCGGTCGATCACTAGACACAAAAGACAGTTCCAAAATACACACTTGTAGCATTGTGTATGTGTGACTTCTAGTAAATTAAAATTCTAAAAATTAAAAATTATTTTTTCTATTGGACTTGTTTATGTGGTTTCTGTCACTGTATGAAATACTCTTCATCACGATTCTCCTATGTTGGCTGGTTACTCTTGCTGCTAACTCATTGACTACCCTGATAGATAAAACAGTATAGGCCAGTATAGCAAAACCATGTGTATGTGGATGTGTAGGCCTACCAGCATGACCATGTTCGATGACCAGCTAAGCCAGCACCAGACCAGCACTAGATCAGCATAAAGCAGCTTAGATCCGCATGTACTTCAGGCTGATCTATACAGTTTTTCAGCAAGATATAGAAGCACTGATGCAAGCTTGTGACCATAATGTTTGGTTTTACAATACTTCTTCTGGAAATGTTCTTTTCCAGTTTTGCAGTATAATCTACCTCACAGTAACTGAGATCTTACACATGTCCTCCTGCATCTTTGTAATGAGTAACAGTTGACCTCTTCCACCAAACTCTTGGGACATTGGGCAAATCTTTTTAAATATACAAATATGTCATGGCATATTGTGAAGTATTTCAGAGGTATGCCAGACATAGTTGCAACTGGTAGGTCATGAAGGAGCGACTTTGGTGAACCAGTGTACTACAATGCCACTCTGAGACCAGTGCTCCATCACCAGTTAGTTAAGAATACCAAAGATGGAAACTTGCTAATTGTGGATGAAGCAGTCTAAACTTGTATCTAACCTTTCTCTGAATTTCTATTTGGATATCTTTTTCACCATAATATTATTTTTAGGGACCCCGTCCCTCCCCAAGATTTTTGACTTTGAGACATTTGGGGAGTCAAAGAGGTTGTTAAAATGCAGCATTACTGAGCTCTTTGAGGGATGAACGATCAGATCCACTAAAACGGGTACTGGATCCAGTCAGGCAGCATAGATAAAAACAGCAGCAGCCATCAATTCCTATTGTTGTCTGTAGTGTTCTCCCTATTTATAGACAACAGTGTGTCAGAAACGAAAACCACTGCATGTAATAACTGGTGGGATGAGAATATGAGGTTACATTAACCTTGTAGCTCCAGTGCTAAAAATAAAGGAGGAAACTTCAGTCTTGACTAATTGGCTACAACCTGAATTGTATCAGAATTATGGCTTTAAGCTACACTCAGTAAAATATGATGATGTTATGTGGTGAGGCCAGATGCATTTTTTAAACCCCACTAAAATCTCAGTATTACATTATCTCATCTAGTTCTGGGTCTGATCCTATTTTAGAGCCCTGTTGGGTGAGTTGAGGAATTCATATCCTTTGCATTTATATTTTTAGATCAGCTTCAAAGGCTTCGCTAAAGCTTAAGCAAAAAAACAACACTCACATATCCCATGGCCTCCTTTCACACCTCAGCCTTTGTCTTAGAGCAGATGGAAACTTCTGCTGGAGGGTTAAGGTTTCCCAAAACAAATCCTTTTTGAAATCTTCTCCAGAGTGTCCTCAATACCAAAGCGAGGGGCTCAGCCTCAGCAGCAGAGCCACCACAGGTCCATCGACCTTGCTGTTATCGTATAGCATTTTATAAACCAGGACTGAAATGAAGTAGTAAAAAAGTAAAACAACTGCAGAGACAGTTTGCCCATTCATGTCCAACATCTTAGTTACATCTTATATAGATACATAACATTAATATTTTTCTGACTACAAATATATATATATATTTTTACTTCTATTCCTGATCAAATTATAAAATAATAAAAAAGTGATAAAGTACAAAATGAAGTGATAAGACTTACTTTTTTTACCTATATGGGGTATTATGGACTAAATTAAACCATATATTATATTTCATATATAATTTCACTTTAACCCCTTCTTTAACTGCCCTTTATTACTCCTTTCACTCCTTCTGTGACTGTTTCTCCTACTGTTGCTCCTCTAACTGCTCATCCAATTACCCCTTTTACTTCTTCTCTCACTTTCTTCCCCAACTGCTCCTCCTTTGTTACTGCTTCTGTCACTGCTTCTTCATAGCTTAAAGCCCCCTTTTTTCTAATTATGTGGCGTAATTAGGTAGTAAATAATGTAAAACCAAGCACAATATTCAGAGTAGTTTATCTATAACAGCAAATACATCATATATCATTGGAATAATTACATTAAAATAAATACAAGTCAGCATTAATACAGTAGGGGCAGCATGATGGTGCAGTGCATAGTGTTGTTACCTCTCAGCAAGAAGCCTGGGTCCATTCTTTCTGTGTGGAACTGTCCAAAGACATGCAGTCACATCCAGGTGTAAAGGTATAAGTCTGTGTTTGTACTTTGAGTGATAGGTTGCCTACCCAGGGTGTTTACGCTTACGTAACTTCTCCGCACCCCCTTTCTGCCGCTTCGGTATCTCCATGTTGCCTCTTCTTTAACACACATGCTCAACACTGAAACAGCGGACCATGCAGAGAAAGTGTGGCGCCGCCAAAATGTTAGAATGCCCTGTATCCTGATTGGTTCAGTCCACTGTCTATATTGAAGATGGGCCATGGGCCGCCCCCTCTAAATTGTGGGCCGGTCTCTTAAAAAAAAAAAAATAAAGAAGAAGAAAAAAAATCCAGCAGCATCGGCCCCAGATTACCAGTCCAGTCCTGCATGTACTACAAAAGTTTGGTCATATTAATATTTTTTATTTAATAATTACTTTTACAGTTTAGAATTAAATGTCAAACACTAGACACCAAAACATAAACTGATGTTTGGTCACATTTACCTGTGTCCAGGGTTTTTTATACAATGAACACTGGGATAAGCTCCTCCCATGACCCTGGAGGATAAGTTGTTTAGATAATGAATGAATTCATGAATTAATGAATTAATATTATTTTTTTCATACATGTATCTGCAACACAATTACATTTTTTTTCTTTGTGGTATAGATGTTATTTTTACTACTGTTGTTACTGTCTTCATTACTTACAGTGATTTATGGACATTTACAGTGAAACTGAGTTAAATATAACACGACTGCACAGTTTACATGGTTTAGTTGTAAAAAGGTTTTAAAGCTCTCGTACAGCTCATCACAACACAGACGTGCTGCAGGAACTCTCTGATAAATAAAACTGGAACAGAGTCATTTACCCGGGTGGGCCATGTGTGTGAGGATCTGGGGGTCAGTGTGATCTGACCATGCTCCGCTGGTCCGACTAACTTTACAGCTCAGGCTCAGGCAGCGTAGCTGTTCCTCAGAAGATAGAGTTAATAAAGCTGCTAATGAGAGTACACTGACCTGCTACCAAACCTCTCAGGGTATATATAGTCTATTTTATCTGTCTTTATTTTGTCTGTCATTAATTCTAAACATTCTATTCATTGTACAAATTATGTTCAGTTTTGAAGCGTATATGCTTTGGCAACATTGCAATTTTATATACCAATAAAGCCACAGAACAGAATTGTAATTAACAAAGTAATTCTGATCTGATGATCAAATGAACTGCAGGGCCGACTATAAGCACGGTGGAATGGGGCAGCATTATGTCACAACAGTAAAGAACTTCTGAGTGGATAACACAGATAACACAGCGCTAATGTAACAGGGGTTTATAACAATCCTGGAAGTTTCTTAACTAAGATAGGCTATCATGACAAAAAAAGATAGCTTTTGAAAACTGATAACTTACTGACTTTGTTGTTAATTTTTTTATGGTATTGATGAACTTGCACCACTCTCACTTTTACTGCAGTTAGTTTACAGGGCTCGCTTTATCAGGGTAATATTTACTGGTCTTTCTAACACACATCCTAGTGTATATAATCCACAGTTATACAGAATTAGAACTTCTCCCTCTGTGCTGTATTCTGTTTACAATCACATTTATATTCACTCACACACATACAGTGAGGAAAACAAGTTTTTGAACACCCTGCAACTTTGCAAGTTCTCCCACTTAGAAATCATGGAGGGGTCTGAAATTTTTATTTTATGTGTATGTCCACTGTGAGAGACATAATCTAAAAAAAATGATCCGGAAATCACAATGTATGTTTTTTTATTTATTTATTTGTGTGTTACTGCTGCAAATACGTATTTGAACACCTGCAAAAATCAATGTTAATATTTGGTACCGTAGCCTTTGTTTGCATTAACAGAGGTCAAATGTTTCCTGTAGTTTTTCACCAGGTTTACACTGCAGCAGGGATTTTGGCCCATTCCTGCACACAGATCCTCTCCAGATCAGCCAGGTTTCTGGGCTGTCACTGAGAAACACAGAGTTTGAGCTTCCTCCAAAGATTTTCTATAGGGTTTAGGTCTGGAGACTTGCTAGGTCACTCCAGAAACATGATATACTTCTTACGGAGCCACTCCTTGGTTATCCTGGCTGTGTGCTTTGGGTCATTGTCATGTTGAAAGACCCAGCCACGACCCATCCTCAGTGCTCTAACTGAGGGAAGGAGGTTGTTCCCCAAAATCTCACAATACCTGGCCCCGGTCATCCTCTCCTTAATACAGTGCAGTTGTCCTGTCCCATGTGCAGAAAAACACCCCCAAAGCATGATGCTTCCACCCCAATGCTTTACAGTAGGGATGGTGTTTTTGGGATGGTACTCATCATTCTTCGTCCTCCAAACACGGCGAGTGGAATTAAGACCAAAAAGTTCTATTCTGGTCTCATCTGACCACAGAACTTTCTCCAGTGACTCCTCTGGATCATCCAAATGGTCATGGGCAAACTTAAGACGGGCCTGGACGTGTGCTGATTTAAGCAGGGGAACTTTCCGTACCATGCATGACTTTAAACTATGACGTCTTCTTGGCTGATTCCTCACCTTTCTTAGGATCATTGATGCGCCACGAGGTGAGATCTTGCATGGAGCCCCAGTCCGAGGGAGATTGACAGTCATGTTTAGCTTTTTCCATTTTCTGATAATTGCTTCAACAGTTGATCTTTTTTCACGAAGCTGCTTGCCCTTTCCAGCTTTGTGGAGGTCTACAATTTTGTCTCTGGTGTCTTTGAACAGCTCTTCGGTCTTAGCCATGTTAGTAGTTGGAGTCTTACTGATTGTGTGGGGTGGACAGGTGTCTTTATGCAGCTAACGACCTCAAACAGGTGCTTCTAATTTAGAATAATAAGTGGAGTGGAGGTGGACTTTTTAGAGGCGGACTAACAGGCCTTTGAGGGCCAGACTTTTTGCTGATTGGCAGGTGTTCAAATACGTATTTGCAGCAGTAACACACAAATAAATTATTAAAAAGTTATACATTGTGATTTTTGGATTATGTCTACAGTGGACATGCACCTAAGATTTCAGATCCCTCCATGATTTCTAAGTGGGAGAACTTGCAAAGTCGCAGGGTGTTCAAATACTTATTTTCCTCACTGTATATATATATATATATATATATATATATATATATATATATATATATATATATATATATATATATATAATCTGAAAGTCTGGACCAAGGGTCTAATTCATGGTAGTCAATTGGAACAAAGCTCATTTTTATTATCCAGTCTGACTGCTTTGATTTAGGTTCAAATAAAATAAAATACAAGAGAAATGTAGGATATGGGCTCTTTAAAAAGCAATCGACTGCTCTCTATTATGCTATGTATGCAGATAATTAAAGTTTAAAGCTTCACAAGTTTGTACAGTGATAATGCAGCAGCATGGTTTGGAGTTGATATTTAGTTTGATATTCAGTTTGTTCCCTCCTGAATATTTTCGTATGAAACAGATGTGTGAGTGATGCAGATGTTGCTGCTCCTTTCTGTCCTCCTCTCTGTGAATGAAACCTCATTTACACTTTAAACGCTGTTAAAGGTTACTGTTGTTTGTAACTGTTGGGTCAAAGTGGAGCGAGCCTTTACACACAGCGGGGTTTCTCCCTGCAGCTTGTATAATAAATCCTTCTGTTCTGCACATTTAGGTCCAGCCTTAATGCCCTTGCTTCAACTCATTAGCATATTAAAGAGATAGTTCAGTAAAATTGTATGTATGCATAGCTAAACACAGTAGCATTATCTTAAAGCCTGCATTTTATCATTTACGTTGGAATAACAAGGGGATATGTCCTGAGGCCTGACTCTGCCCTGATGCTACATTTAGTGTCAGAAGTGGGGTCGCCCCCTAGTGGACTGCAGGGACATAGCAAATTCAAGGACAAATTAGCAGACATAAACAATCCTAGTAGATGACTGCGAGGCAGGAGCAACATGACGAAGATGGGCAGCAAGGTTAAGGTTGAGGCTGGAGGTCGGAGGAAGGCAGCATGCATGCGTGTTGCACTCCCACTGGCAGGCCCGGAGAGGCTAATCGGCAGATTCAGGAGGATTTCCGATGGGCCAGCTCATGTCAGTCTCGAGTTTGGGCCGGTTGGAAGGGAAAAATAATGTTGACACTTATCTGTCATTATCTAATCTTCATCTTACATTCATTCTTCATTCAACTATGCATTCCTTCTTTATTCATCTGACAGCACAGCCCCTACATCGCAGTAGATTAGATAAATTCTACCGTCTGAGGGAATTCTCCCCTCCCACATGCTTAAGTTGTTTAAAATTCTAATTAAATATTCACCGTATTTCGCCACACGCACTTTTAAGCGTATGTTTCTTCCGCATTTGTGTTAGAACCTCCGCTCAGCTAACCAAAATGAATACAGTTACATGGGAGGGGAGCAGAGAGACAATAAGAATTTCGAATGCGACAACACTGTCTCATCCGAGGTTAATAACACAGTGGGTGGGTGATATGAAAGGATGGTCTGAGGTTACTTATGGAGACATGTTTAATTACTTTGTACTCTCGGCAATGGAAAACTATACACGCACTGAAGCGTTTCAGTACCTGCATAGTGGGAGGGTCGGCCATGTACTCCTACACAAAGTCGGTGTAAACCCAAGTCAAGCCAGCTGCCCGAGCCACTTTGCGTGGGTGTTAGTTACAGCCTAGATAGCCTAGCGCGCCCGACACGTCTGCTTCCTCGGAGCTTCATAAGCGAGACGTTTCTCTGGATAAGGATGCTCTGGTGCTGGTTCTCCTCCACAGAATGGTAAGAACAGATATACGGAGGTTTGGGGTGGATGTTTTTAATTTAGCGCCTTCAGTCATAGACCCAGGTCCTCTTCTTTGGAAGGCGGCTTTACAACACTCTGATCTTTATGAGCTGTGTTCGTAACTCTGTTGTTCAAGCCAAGTTTTCCTCTTCTTCCAATTATTGTGACTCCCTCTAAAAGAACATATTATGCTATTCATTTTATATGTTTAGCGTCGTTTTGCTTGTAATCAGTATCAACGTATTCGCGAACGCACCGGAAGTTCTAACACAAAGTAAACAAAGATGCCCCCCAAGTGTTGTCATGGAAAACAGCGTGAATAGCAACAGAATGGCGCAAAGCTTCAGTCGGTGGTGACGGAGGTCTGGAAGTGTCCAGGTGGAGCCGAAAAGGACACGTTAAAAAAAGAAAGGCGTTGGAAGAAGATGCTAGTGATGGCCAGATGAAGCCTCTTGACGCATAAAAGCTTTCCCTCCAGATGGTTCAAAAAAAGCTTGATGCTTCATGTGCACACGAACCCCCTGCTGGCCAAAACTCTTATTGTCATTTCAACTATTTGCAAAGCCCTCTTGCAACTTTGTCATCATAGGAACAAGTATATAAATAAAACACCTTAATTTCATTTTCTGTGGTTAATTCATTTGTTTATCTGATATGTGTTTGATTGTGTGGGTAATAGAGGTCTGTTAATTAAAAACAAAACTGCCAGAATGATTTCAGTCAGTAAATAAATCCAATAGCATGTGAGATATTGATGTTAAAACTGTTGCAGTGCTTTCAAAAGATGAGACAGTGATTGTGGTGTGATAGTGACCTAGATTTTTCACGTCAACACTCGAACCACATACTGAGCCAGCGAGGCTTCAGATGTCATAAGTGACGTCACTCTCTCTTAACAAGCAAGCTTTGATACGCGCTTCATAAACAACTTTCTGAATTTCTCGACACAAGCTCGGAAGCCTCGGTATCATTTGCCCATCACTAGAAGATGTTGCTGAATGAGCGAGATTAACAGAACTGTTAAACACCATTATTAATAAAGTTGAGAAGCCAGTGCACTGCTTAGGAGGTTTTTGATGCTGTAGATAGCTCTAAACATGCGTGTAGTGGAGCTACTTAAGAGTTTAGTGTAATTTTAATAATAGAGCACCTCTCTGCTGGGAAGGAAAAAATGTGATTTAAATTAATTTAATTTATTTATTTTAATTTCAATGTATTGCTTATGTACAAACGTAATTATGTTTTCATTTTTATCATATTTTCACCTTTTAAATCTTTATCCAATTTAAATTTGAATTAAACATGTTTAAGTGAAGTGTTGTCTGTTAGCTTACCAATATATACCTGATATTATACCCAGTAAAAAGGCGCTGTAAAACTAGCTGCTGTTTTTACTTATACAGATTCCTTCATGGAAAAAGTGGGCTGGTCTTGGGTATGAAACTCCCAGGCTGAAAAAGGGGCCCACTCTGGCCCTGCCCACTGGTAACTGTGGGATGATGGGTTTGCTGTGGACCCCCTGATGAGGACGGGATCCCCAAAGAGGATTTAGAGTGTACACTGTCAGGAGGGTTTGCTGGGACAGTGGACACTCTATAACCCTTTCTGCATGGTGACTGTAAAGGGGGTGCAACTTGGGTTTGAGCTGTGGGGCTGTTTATTTGGGCAGCGGTGCTGTGTTGGTGCATAACGTCAGGGTGAGTTGTGTAGCTATTGATGATCTGACTGCTATCCTGGTTGTTAAGGAGTGCTGGATGGTAGCCTCCACTGCTGCAGTATTCCACCCTTTCATCCAGAGCAGCATGCTTTCCACATGTTCTTATTCTACACTGTCGTTACAGTATGTTCACGTCTGTTACAAGCTTCAGATAAAACACATGGAATGTCTTTTAGAAGCTTCCAATATCTGTTGTTAATCTAGTTGATTAATCTAGCATTAGTTTAGTGCTAACATACCACATATCTTATAGGGTCGATAAACATCATGGCAAAGATGACATTTATCAGCTGAACTAAAGGCTTACAGTCACAGTTTACCACAGTTTTTTATAGATAACAATATTTTATATACTAAAACATGTCGGTTGACTACTTGTGTGGAAAAAAGGGCCAATTATATTTTTCTGCCAAATTACTGCATTAAGGTCTATAAAGTAAATAATGGGGTGTTTGAGCATGAAACCCCTAAACTGAGCATTAAAGAATAAGTGTAGGCGGGTGCTGTTGAGCGCTTGTGCTGAAGTAGTTCTTTCCTGGTGTCAGAACTAGTTTGTCAATGTTCCCTCATTGTGTATTTGTATGGCGGAGGCGTCAGAAGTTGCTGGGGGGGTGCTGAGGGGCTCACGCTGGGAGGAAAAGGTCAGTCAGGCTCTGACTGCTCTCAGAGCTCATAGCAGTGGACACACCCACATCACGACCGCATCAAACACACCACTGTTCACGGAGGAGAGCGCTGTGAGTCAGACTGCACCAGCATTTAGACTTGCTTTCTTATTTCCTCCTTCATAGTTTGCAAGCAATTGTCCACATTAAAAATGGCGCTAATTAATTATAGTGAAACAAAGGCACACTGGCATGATTCAAAGAGCTGCATATCCCACAGCTTCCTACAAATGTATTTTCTTCCGGAGCTTATAAAATATGTGGGGGTCGATGTTTATTAGAAGGATTTGCCAACGTTAGAAATATATAGGCCGTTTTTGTTACTGTACCTTTGAAACTGATATATGTAAATAAGCTCTGTTTAGATTGGCTGTCACATATTGTCCCACATTTAAGAAGCCGCTTAAACTGAAACTTTCTATTTAGGTCATTTTTAGAATAACTTAGCTGAGGCAAATAAACCAACCGAAAACCAGAATGAAACTAGAAAACAAACGTAAAGAGAAACACCTCAAACTAACTATGGTAGTATGTAGCGATACAGCCTCAAAAACTTTGATAGTTTGGAACACACATTTCCTGTGTAAGCATATTTTAGATTCAGTTAGCACCACCCTGAATTATTAGGGCTCCTTTTTTGTTTTTGAAATAAAACTTATTACACGTGTCTGAAATGTGCTGAAATAAACAATTTAGTGGTTGTTAAAGGAATAATTTCTAAGTTGTTTTTAGTTCAGTTTAGTAAAACATTCTGAAAGTAACTAAAAAACAAAATATGATGAAATGACAGTTTTGATGGTATGTCAAAGGCATACATGTATCGCATTTGAAGGATCTGTATATCTAGAGATATCCACTAAAGTTTGTACTTGAAGAGACACTAGTGAGTCACTGTAGCGTCAAGTTGAATCAGTCCAACATGCGAGGATGAAGAAGTATCACTACTCTACACTGGCTTTTTTTTTATATTACTTGTTAATCATGTTTAAGCAGCTGGTCCTGGTTAGATAATTCAAGGACAGGTACCAGTAAAAGGATGAGTAAACATTGATGGTATGTGACCACTATAATGTTTCCTAAAGCTTTAAAACTTTTATTTAATCAACACCAATTGGGAAAGCATTTGATAGCATCTGATATGACTCACTAAGGCTGCACTTAGGACAACTTCTCAGCAGTTTGAATAATGTAAATAAATAGACTAAGCTTAGAGTAATACTTTTTAAATTTTTCTGTAGATCCATACAACAGTCTAATGAAGGGGATGTGTTCTATGCACAATCATTATGTTGCTGCTGGACCAAACATAAAAACATTCCTGATAGCTTCAGTCTATGTGATGTCCAGTCGTGCGAGAAACGTTCAAATACTTCCTATCATTCATTTTTATTTTGCTCAAATGCTTCCACTGATTCACAACTAGAACCACACAGACTGTTGGCTGGTACATACAAACTCTATTTAAGACAAGATTGAACACTGACATATATATATATATATATATATATATATATATATATATATATATATATATATATATATATATATATATATATATATATATATATATATAAACAAGAAACAGGTGGACATGACTATGAGGGGGAGGAGTTACTAACAGATTTCAGGTGAGGGGAATAACATGAGGGTAGGGCAGGAGGGGAGGAGCAAAGGCACATTGCAGGAACAGATGCAGAACAAGAAGGTAGATATGGAGGATGAACCAGGGTGAAGACAAAAACGTGCAGGAACTAAGACTAAGGCAGCTGTGGTGATCACTGTTATGAGCTAAGTAGTTTAACAAGATAGTCACCAGAGAGTTGGGGTGATTTACATCTCTGGTGTTTCATGTAGACTGTAACCACATGCATTTTGACTAATCAAATATATCTTTAGTTGTCCAGATTGAAATTCGATTTAAATGCAAATCAGCTCATGTATAACAACCAGTTTCTTGTTTTGCTCCTCACTTAATCTAGCTTTATGTAATACAGTTTTGATGGCCTTAATTATCATCCCCCATCATAATTATCCTCCCATATTAGGCATCACCGTCAGGGATTACATGCATTAAAACGTAACATATTGCAGTAAGATGTTGAAAAACAATGAAACAAAGTAAAGATTAACAAAAGTGGTTCAACCAAAGGCTGGCATATTACACTACTGAACTGAATTAAGGGGTGGGTGAAACCAAAACACAAATCCAAGAAAGCAAATGCAATGGCAACTACTGAATGCTTTAGAGAAACTTCCTGAATAACTTTTAGAATCATGTGAACTTTCAATTAAGCTACAACAGACACTAAATTACTAAAAAATAGCAGAAACATTTTATACATTCTGTCCATGTGTGGACCAACACCCTCAGTTCCACAGCACATCTTTGCAGCTCGGATCTGTGATAATGAAATCATCAATCGAACGCTTATTAGTCCAGAGAATGGAAAATAAAACACTGAAATCAATACACAATATACGCAACTACATAATGATAGAGTAAAATCATAACATGAGTATAAAAAAGTATGGTAAATATTTCACAAGTATAAAAGTATACATGATGAATATTCTAAATAATGCCACATTTAAATTCACATTCACCTGAGGCTTCCTCTTTACTGATCACATGAGCTGCAACGTGATTAATGAGTGTTCAAGTCAGCATCCAGTCCAGATGAACTAGGAGCCCCACTGTGCTGCATTTCAGGATGGGTTTTTTTTATGCTCCTCATATTTCTCATTGTAGGTCCAATATCAGATTTGATTTGTGCGTCGTAAGTGTCCTGTTTCGCTCTGGTCAGTATTTGTCCTGGACCCTTTTAACAAAGACCTGTCTTACTGATGTGTTGCAGCACTAACGTGACTAATCGCAATTAATTCTTTAAAACTGTTGACAGCCCAACAGATTTAGATTAGCAGTGTCGAATTAGGTTCCTTCAGGTCCACACATCTGCTTCATTAGGCACCTGAGCTGAACTGAGAGTGTTGAAACAGTGAATATGTTCATCTCTGAAAAACTCTGGCCTGGAAGGAATCCAGGTTGGCACACCTGATCTAAATCTATTAGGACTATCAGTGGTTTAAAATAATTAATTGCGATTAATCACGTTAGGTAGGGTAATTATTTGCAGTTGATGGCACTTGATTTTTAAATTTGACACTGTTGTGTGCAGTAACTTTTTCACACAGTCAGTGAATATATATATATATATATATATATATATATAACATCATATATAACATGTATATTGTCGAAGGCTCAATTTCAATTCCTTCATGATCGTAGCCTCCCACTGTTGTTTATACAGTTTGTGGATTCTTGTTACTGTGGAGGCTCTCGAGGGAACTGGAGCTCCTCCAAGCTGCTGCTTTTTAGATTGCTGTTCATTGTCTCATCCATATTTCTCCCATGAGCGCTGTTCAGCGTTGTCTGCTCAAGGTGTTCTCCAGCACTTAAGTTACTGACATTATTGATATTTCCCAGTGCAATATTTTGCTTAATGATATTTTTTGGTTTAATGACAAGCAAACAGATAAACGGAAAACAAAAATTATACTCACTATTTTATCAGGAGATCCATAAAGGATGTCCCCATTTAAAAGCTGTATCTGAATCAGAGGACTACAGTCACAGAACTACAGCAGTAGCACATGAAGGGCTGGAACATGACGAAAAAGCACTTTAAAATGTGTGTCGTTATTAATTTATTGCTTTAACATGTTATCTTCAAAACCACTAAAGCGGACACGTCAGTGAGACCGGCCTGCCTGTAAAGTGTCCTAGATAAATATTTCTTTTGTGGAGCTTAATTTCCCCTTTTTACTGTTAATTAGGTACAAAAAATACCTGTGAAAGGTTATTGATCGAAAATCAGCTCTGTACTCCTTTGTGTATATATATATATATTCTTCATTAAAGGTAGAGTCTCTGTATGACTCCAGGTTTTGTCTAAATAATGATTTGACAGTTTTATTTGTTTTTTTATGTTAATAATATTGAAACTATTTTGGTTTGAATGTGCTTTAAACACCAGAAAGTTTAAGTACTGAAGAAAATCTGGTTAAATTTTGAACACACTTTTCTTTTGACATTTCATTTGGTGACAATGCAAACGTAACTCACAGTGAATTCGCATAAGAAGGTCACTATAAAATCCTTTTAAAGGTTTCAGGTCAACAGAAGTGAATGTCCAGTGAACACTACTGTGGCCCATCAGCACATAGCGGCCACCAGTAGTGTCTAGTCCATGCTGAGGGACGTATCATGGCTTCAGTCGGTGACTGGCTCAGTGCAGCAGTAGGGCGTTTGGTGGGGCAGATGGATAGGTTAGTAGCCTGCTGCCCTCCCAGCTTTCCTGGCGTCAGAAACAGCGTTGATGCAGTCGTGTTCTTTCTCCACACCATTCACCACATTCAGGAAGAACTCTTGTTGTCCGATATTATGGCCTCGGGACTTCATGTCGTCGATCAATGACTGCAGGGCAAACAGTGAGAAATCAGAGGTTACGCTCACTTCAGGAGGCGAACGTGGATACTTTGTGTGCATGCAAGATATTTAGTTTTAATATATTGGACTGTGTTGGTATTACGTCAGTGTATTCCAGACTTTTTTCTTATTCAGTGACAATTACATTGTTTATTTACAGTTGCATTATGCAGTATGTTAAATGTAATGCATGTTAAATGTAATTAAATTCGTATATCGTCACTGTCCAATGAAAAACAAGTATCCCCAAAATTTCCACTTTACAGGAGAGACCAAAAACTTACTTTACTTTCTATGTAAGTCAATGGAACCAGAATTCTTTCCAAGCTATTTCGGAGCACTTCTATTGGTCCATTCATCATATAATTTTCACACAATGTAAACAACCATTGCAGTGTTCAAATGATGTAGACAACTCAAAATCAACAAAAATGAAAATACATGTTTTTCATTGGACAGTGACGATATGTAACTATTTACTTTATGTAATTGTCACCATCACTGTTGTTCTAGACCCATTTTTATAATTCCGCCATACCAGTTTTCATGGTTGGGTTAGGAATAATGAATTCAAGACACACCTCATTACTGGCTGAAGACGAATACAGTGAATATAAAGAGGAGAAAAAAACTGTTTACGTTATACAGAAATGTGAAGTCAAAAAAGATGAAGTTAATCTGATGAGAGGATAATCCATCCTGTCAGCGGGGATTTTGATACTGTTCCACACATCCCCCTTGTGTCAGCTGTGTTAGGTATGGTATAAAGTATGTGGAGTGTGAGGGGTAGGGTTCGGTACCTGTGGAAATCCAGGCTCAAAATTCACATTGTTGTTGGAGTTTACAAACACCACCTTTTCATCGATGGCATCTTTTAGACTCTTCCCAAGCCACAGATGGTTCATAATGGCCTGATAAGAAAAAGAGAAGACAGAGAACAAAAATGTTCAGACTGTTTAAGCTAATCGAAACATCATCATAATGTGTTTCCAATATTATATAATATATTTATAATATAATACAAGTATGCATGCTTTCACATTTTGTAAAGATAAACGCAAAAATTGTTTATCAGTTTAGTCTATAAGTGTGCTTTATGTGAGTACTAATGAGCTGAATAATTTTGGCCTGGATAGTTTGCTCTCTATTGCTAATGCTGTGACTATTCAATATTCTATAAACCACAATTAAAGATACAAAGGATAAACACGCTGTGTTTGGGTAAATGAAGAACGGTATTGGCCTTCATGAGGTCTAATGCGGTTTCATGGTACAGTGCTGTGCAGTATGATACTCTGGCGCCTCTCTATGGCCGGTATTTTATGTAGAGTTCAGTGGTTTAGAAGGAAAATTGGAAATACTGTTTAATCTAAACTACAAGTGCTCTTTAAACAAATATAGAGCAAGAGCTCAATTGTGAAATTTCTTTTTTGTCTCCAAATATTCAGTCAGGTTTAAGCTCAGCGTGGGTAACTGCAGCCATACCTCATGTTTTATTGTTTTAAACACTTACTTCATGGTTGGATTTAGAAAGATTTCACTTCCAGACTGTAGTATTTAAGTTTTAAAACACCAGGTTAATCTCACTCATTGAGCATCTAAATGCAAACATTACAAAAAGACCATAATTTCTATTCATATGACTTAAGATCAACACCTTTAAAATATGAGAAATGGAAACAACAGTAATGTACTAAATTAATAAAAACATTCTGTAATACTATCAATTTATTCACAATAATCTCTTTTCAACAAGGATTTCTAAAATTACTCATTTTGAATATTAATTTTACTATACTTTAAAATTCATTCTGGATGCTCATTTTCATTAGAACTTGTTCTACAGATGTTCTACTGCTTTCTCCATAAGTTTAATATTATATAACATATTTAAATATTTAAACAGTGCTTCACTAAATGTAAATAAAAAATATACTAAACATAACATTTCTCTACAGATGAGGTACTATTCATAGTACTACAGTTATAATAGAATCAATTACTTATGCCACCAAATTTATACTGGAGTTTGTTAAGGAGCAAATGGACTGTATGAATGTGTACTGTGCTAACTGTGTAGGAGTGAGTGTCCTGTAGGTGCCACTAACTCGGGTAATGGCAGTAGTGATCATGCTTCCCCCAGATCCACCAATAACCAGTATCTTCTCTCGGCCCTTGGAGTGCAGAATGGTAGGGGCCATGGAGGATGGAGGCTGCTCCCCTACAGAGACACAACGCAGTTTTATCAATAAAGCGTAACTCTAATCCTGTAGAAACACAGCACAGTTTCATCAATAAAGCGTAACTCTAATCCTGTAGAAACACAGCACAGTTTCATCAATAAAGCGTAACTCTAATCCTGTAGAAACACAGCACAGTTTAATCAATAAAGCGTAACTCTAATCCTGTAGAAACACAGCACAGTTTCATCAATAAAGCGTAACTCTAATCCTGTAGAAACACAGCACAGTTTCATCAATAAAGCGTAACTCTAATTCTGTAGAAACACAGCACAGTTTCATCAATAAAGCTTAACTCTAATCCTGTAGAAACACAGCACAGTTTCATCAATAAAGCGTAACTCTAATCCTGTAGAAACACAGCACAGTTTAATCAATAAAGCGTAACTCTAATTCTGTAGAAACACAGCACAGTTTCATCAATAAAGCGTAACTCTAATTCTGTAGAAACACAGCACAGTTTCATCAATAAAGCGTAACTCTAATCCTGTAGAAACACAGCACAGTTTCATCAATAAAGCGTAACTCTAATCCTGTAGAAACACAGCACAGTTTCATCAATAAAGCGTAACTCTAATCCTGTAGAAACACAGCACAGTTTCATTAAAGCATAACTCTAATCCTGTAGACACACAGCACAGTTTCATTAAAGCATAACTCTAATCCTGTAGACACACAGCACAGTTTTATTAATAAATCATAACTCTAATCCTGTAGAAACACAGCACAGTTTAATCAATAAAGCGTAACTCTAATCCTGTAGAAACACAGCACAGTTTAATCAATAAAGCGTAACTCTAATCCTGTAGAAACACAGCACAGTTTAATCAATAAACCGTAACTCTAATCCTGTAGAAACACAGCACAGTTTTATTAATAAACCGTAACTCTAATCCTGTAGAAACACAGCACAGTTTTATCAATAAAGCATAACTCTAATCCTGTAGAAACACAGCACAGTTTAATCAATAAACCGTAACTCTAATCCTGTAGAAACACAGCACAGTTTAATCAATAAACCGTAACTCTAATCCTGTAGAAACACAGCACAGTTTTATCATTAAAGCATAACTCTAATTCTGTAGAAACACAGCACAGTTTTATCATTAAAGTGTAACTCTAATCCTGTAGAAACACAGCACAGTTTCATCAATAAAGCGTAACTCTAATCCTGTAGAAACACAGCACAGTTTCATCAATAAAGCGTAACTCTAATTCTGTAGACACACAGCACAGTTTTATCATTAAAGTGTAACTCTAATCCTGTAGAAACACAGCACAGTTTAATCAATAAAGCGTAACTCTAATCCTGTAGACACACAGCACAGTTTTATCATTAAAGCGTAACTCTAACCCTGTAGAAACACAGCACAGTTTTATCATTAAAGCGTAACTCTAACCCTGTAGACACACAGCACAGTTTTATTAAGAAAGCGTAACTCTAATCCTGTAGAAACACAGCACAGTTTTATCATTAAAGCGTAACTCTAACCCTGTAGACACACAGCACAGTTTTATTAAGAAAGCGTAACTCTAATCCTGTAGAAACACAGCACAATTTTTTTCTGTCATACAATGAACGACCTGATGCACAAATGTGCTCATATCGCCCCCTTGTGGAAAATATTCAGATTTTATAATACAGCTTTGCAATGGCTCATGGCTGTTTTAGTGAAATTAAAAATAATAATTGTACATTCATTAAAAATGTACATTTTGACTGATATATTTTCCATTTAAGGCAGTAACAGCTCTATAGCCCACCACTCTCCACCCACCATAATTATTCCAGTACCAGCTCCAGTTCAGACACTAAACTTCAGACAGCAAACATATCTTGGTTGATTGAGTACATGTGGAGTAAGGGGAAGAATTTTGCCAAACTATCTCTTTAACAGTAACACAGGTAAGACAGACTTTACCGGCAGATATGGAGTCGGTTCTGCGACAGAAATCTTGCAGCTCATTATTCAGGATGATGCCTGTTTTAGGGGAATACACAAACGATCCAAAACTGCACACATAGAAAAAAAGAAGAAACAAACATTTGGTCAAGACAACTGTTTAAATCTGTAAATGACTGACAGTCAGTTTCTCAAACCCAGGATACTAACAGAGATAGGAGAACCAGCTCATAATGCACTTGTACAAACTATTCTTTGTGCTACCAGTTTTTAACCCATAATTACAGCAAATCTATTGATCTGTACAGTAAATATTCTCTGTAGGGTTTAAATCTGGACTCCAGTTGAAACATGAGGTGAAACATCTTAACCTGACAAACGAAAAAAAACTGAAGAGTAGTGTATGTATGTATTTCCAGACAGATTTATACTGGACACCCACATGTGGTTGATAGTACTTGTGACAGACACTGCGGAGCCATCGGCTGCAAGGACAGAGACGTGTGTGGTCCCAAATTGGTCGGCAGATGGAGTGATGTTATAGAAGGAGTTTGGGTGGGTCTTGTCATTGCTTATCAATGCCCTGACCTGGTCAGCAAAGCTTGACTCCATTATGTAGTCCACCTATAACAGCGGGAGGTCATGAACAATAGATTAAACAGACAGACTGTAGAGACTGTAGAGAAAACACAGTGAAGACTGTGACTAATGCCACACTTTACTCCACTTTCCTGTTATCGTCTAAGAGCTTTATCCTGTTTGTTCAGTTCATGGCCCGTTCACTGTTAACATGATAAAATTCAGTTCTTAGGAGTGACAGAAGGTATTCACAGCTTTCAGTAAAAAGATTAAAGCGATAGTTTGGCAAAAACTAAATTCCCAAGTTTCAACCCTCCTGCTGAAAATGTTGTGGATTAGTCTAATCATTTACACACCCCTCACAAAAAAAGAAGTTTATTCAAGTGTACCATTAGTTTACTTATATTAAACTATAAGGAAGTGAGTATGCTTTCAGTTTACTTTTATGTACTTCTCAGTGATATACTAAACACAGTTATACTTAAGTATGCTTGGGTTATACTGATAAGTATAGAACAGTCTAAGTATGTACTTAATCTTTTGATTAAGATACTAGAAGTAAGTATTCTTGCTCTGCACAAAAACACATTCAGTCCATTATTTATTTAAAATTTGATTTATAAAGATTTATACAGATACAAATATGTTTCTTAATCTGAGTGTGTATTTTAAGTAGAAAAAAAAATTAAACCTAGTCATATACTTTAAAATACAACCATAATATAAGCAGTAAATTATAAGTATTATGTTAAGTTCACTTAAAGAAAACTTACAAGCTAGTAAACTAACAGTAAACTCTTAAGTTTACTTTTAGTGTAGTTGCAGTACAAAAGATGTAAACTAGTTGTATACTTGGTTTGCTACTCTTACACTTAGAGTGTCCTTAAAAATATACTTTTAGAAACTAGAAAGTGGGCCAATTTAGTCCCAAGAAGTTATAAAATAGTACATATACAAGTGTACTACTAGTACAATGACATTAGTATAGTAACTACATAAAGTATACTTAATAAAATGAACTTTAAGTTTACTTATTTTCTGTAAGGGACATGATTAGTGTCTGAAATGTGTTCTTTGGTTTTGGCACTAGAGCTAATGTACCTAACAAGCTTAAGCTGGAAGCTTAAGTTAGCACAATGCTGATTGGTTGGGTTACCACTCAGCACGGTGGTAACTGCATGCCTACAGCATCACCCACTCGCCTCAAAACCATGTGGAGTTTTTCAGCATCTTGCAACAGACTTATTATACACTTTTATCTATAAACATGGAGTAAGGTTCAGTAAAATTCTGGAGGATTGCTACTACTGTTAGTTCCCTTCAGTTGTAAGTGACTTTTACTCTGGCGCCACTAGGGGACATTTTCAGGCAAGTGTTGGACAGCTCTGAGGGGTCCTTAGCACACGGTATATAGCTGCAGCAGCTAGTTAGATGTTCCTCTTTTGATTAATATGCCTCAGTTAGGGTGTTGTTCAAAGCTGTGTTTGTTTAGCTTGAAGATAATACAGTTAAATATGTCTGAATATATCTCTCAGTATTGTCTGAGCTCAGCGGCAGGGATGTAAATGTACTAAGTCTTAATCTTATCAGTCAGTCCATGTAACTAACAAAGCTATATTTTGAGGAATGTTTATATATTTCTTGTACTTAGCTTATCTATCTGTTATTGCAGATAACCACATACTTCTGTAACTCCGTACACTCCTGCCGAGCTGCTGATTATAAACAGGGCACCAAACTGCATTATCTGTCTCCGTGTCAACTCTCTTACCGGAGTGCTATTGTGGATGAGCAATTTTAGCAAGCTGCCCTAATTTACTAAGGAACTATCTAACAATTACTACTACTAAAACTACTTATAATAATAATAATAATAATAATAATAATAATAATAATAATAATAATAACAATGGTCCATTGTTTATGTAGTACATTACTTTAGTTATAAAAAAGTGTTGTACACAAACATTACATAAATGGTCTACAGCTGTGTTTGTTGTTTGGATGCTGTTAAACTATGGAAATATTGGTCACCGTGGCTAATTAGCTGTTGATACTTATTAGCTCCCAGGTGACGCGACTGCTCAAGCAGTTAAATAAACATTAAATAAACAAATGTTACTCATCGCCGCTCCCATAGGCATTTTTTACAATTATCCAATAAACAGAACCTTATTCACTGCCACTTTCTAAAGGAGTCATTAACCAACATCAAATAAACAAACCTTACTCACCAGCACCTACTAGAGGTGTAATCAACAAACACTAAATAACCATAAGTGCTACTTATCGCTGCCCACTGAAGTTTTTACTAGGCATTGAATAAACTATCACTACTCACTGCTGCACTCTACAGGCGTAATTAACAACTATCAAATAAACAAGCATTATTCACAGTCGCCCCATAATGCACCAAATGTTTTCTGTCGTTTATGTAACATTTTGTGTTTCAATAGATGTTGTTTTTGTAAGTTGCGACGAGATCATAAGATTATTAAGGAAAGCTGGGACCCAAATGTAGATTTAAATTGTATTGTGAATTTCTATTCTGTAACTATGACAGGCCTGTCATTAAGTAAAGGGGGCTATTATGCTTCAGCAGATCAATAAGAAACACTGAAGCTGGGCCATTAAAAGCTCTGAATGGCTTAAGCCAAACTGAACAGGATGCCAGTCTAAACTATATAAGCTTTTAGTTAGTTAGTTTCGTTAGTCTCATAGCTCTAGTGCTAAATCTAAATAAGCAACGTGTCCTAAATGATCAGTTGTTGCTGTAAGAGGGGAAGCTGCATGTTCGATGTTCTGCTGAACTCTTACTTTAAATTTTGCATTTTATTTTTAATGAGGGAGCGAGACAATATTTTAGTCTAGGAATACTTCTCTCCTAGACAGTATCAGAGTGTTCACTTTCTGAATCCAGAACATGAGTATGAGTGACTACAGTGTGTGATTACTTGCAAATGAATCTGCAGTTCGGTCCAGAAATGAAACAGAATAGAAGCAAACCCTGATCTGATGTCCCTGATTCCCAGAGAAAAGGTCTAGTCACTAGAGGAGAGCTGCTGAGGAATACTAAACACATTCTGCACTGGAACTTCTTACGTTCTGATGGTTGTACTTTGGGTCCTTTATGTTCCTCTTTTGTCCGTTTGCAAACTTGGCCGCCTCTATGTAGCGATGGAGGGTCAGGGCGCCCTGGTCACCCTGAAGTGATGCTGGCGAAAGACCAAAGCCTGGACATGAAACAAAGCTTCGAGTTAATAGTGTCTTTAGAAAACAAGTCCTATCAACCATATAATAATAAAATATGCATATTGTCAACAGTTTAATATTTAACAATATTTTAGAAAAAGTATTTAGGCACAATCTGCGCTTCTCTAATAATATCGCACATAGTGTTCCATAATTAATTGTACTTTGATTGTTTTTGTTGATTACAAATCATATGATTAACTAATAAATTTTGAGTTCAAAAACTGAAATGATTACGTACATTTTCATTTCTGCACTGGTAACTTGCTGACATGTACAATAGCAACCTTGTTGTGCAAGTTGTGTAAGTAAGTCAACATGAAACAAATCAAAAAAATATTTTCTATCCCTTGTGGTGCGTGTCTGAGTGATGCTGGTTTAGAGGTTGTTAAAAGTCATTACATTCTGATTAAAGATTGTAGAAATTAATGTGTGACCTGGTACATGAACTAAGAAGGTAAAAATGCTCAATTTTGATTTTACAGTTGTTTGAAAACACGCTTGTTCACAAGAAAGACTGAATCCAGTGAACACTTTGTCTGTAAATGATTATTTTGAAAATGTAATATGGTGGATGTACATTTCTGACCTCACAAATGTTTGATTGGATTATGAAAGGTATTTCATTGGTATGATTCTTAATATATCGTCACTGTCCGTTTTTTGCTACACTATTTTGGAGCATTTCTATTGGTCCATTCATCATGAACAGTTCACTCAATCTTAACAGCAGCTGTCGTATTTATAAGATATAGAAAAATGAAAATTATTAAAAATTGAATTTTTTTTAGACAGCGACGACAAATAGGATGTGTGAGAAAACAAATACAGTATTTTAACAAGCAAGCCAACACGTATTTTATAAATGTTTACACACAGCCATAAAAATTATAATCAATTCTATCATTCCAAAATCCATACATTTAAATCAGTACCTTTACATTAAAGCATATCACTACAGTTCAGAGGTCTTTCTAGAGCCAAGATAGACGAACCGTGCATGATGTTGAGAATAAAGCTGATTAAAGTGCCTCCTGCTGGTGGAGGAGGGATGTGCATCTGGTACTCTCCAAGCGAGACGGTCTGCGCGTCATCCACTCTGACCTCGAAGGAATTCAAATCCTCTAATGACAAATTTCCGCCTGTGAAACAAACAACAACAACAACAACACTGTTTAATTCTGAATTCTGAATTATTATCTTTCACATTTTTTGTTGGTTTACAATAACTACCCATATCGAACTACCCACTTTATCAGGTTTACCGGGGAAAAACACAAAGTACATGTGTCAAGATTATTCACAGTGCTTTCTTAAGAATGAAACTTGCTTTTCTGTAATTGTAACCTACTTTATGTTGTGTACCTCAGCAGTTAAGTGCCAATTAAGAATGATTCATTGTTTTTTTTTAATGCTGTAGAAAAAAATGTTTAGAATGCTTAACATATCAAGGCGACATGATGGAGTATGACCGTAAGCTTTCTCAGCAGCTGCATTTAAAGCCATTCTTATTAAAGTTCATTTGTTTAAGCCACTTAGATTTGTTCAAACACTGAATGTTAGGTTCATGTTTCTTTAATATTTTCAGATGGTCAGTGCTCTCTACGTACTGAGAATGTCTATGACACGCTCACAAAAGCAAAGCGTTGATCATGATTTTAACATGTAAACAATAAAATATCATCATATTGTCCCACTTCAGCTGGAGTTCAAACAAATGGCAATAGAACAGCTTATCTGTTAACAGGCTTTCAGAGTCTAATCATGTTACAGACACAAGTTGTAGACTTTTTGTCTTATTTTATTGGTGCTGTATGATGTGCATGTCTGGGTGGGGAAGCAGAGGTGTGCAGAGGAAAGAGGTGTTATCCACTATGCTATACAGGACTCAACCTGAAGGTTGATGCCATCATTAATGTTTATTGAAATCATATCAAGTATTTCATTAAACGTTTCGAGTAAACAAATAGAGCTGTGTGCTTCGCAGGCCTATGAGGGTAATATTACAAAAAAAAACAAACTCTGTACCTGCATCCTGCACATCTTGGATCAGATCCTGTGCGATTTTTCCAGTATAGAAGGCCTCAGCCCCTTGTGTGGCAATGATTTTCATGGTTTCAGCGAGTTTGGGGTACCGGAGTGTGTCTCCAACACCAAGTAGTGATTTATTCTTGTGGCAGAACAGTTCACTAAATCAAAGACAGAGACGACAGAATGAATGGTTAAGGCCAACTTTAAACTATTCAGTAACTTTTATTAAAATTGCTATGAATTAATCAGCATCTACTGTGAATTATTCATAGCCAATATAATTAATTAATAAACAATATTTACAAATTCTTTAGTAATAACTGAACTGTGGATCCAATTACAGACCAGAGTTTAAAGGGTTAAATACTATGTTATAAAATCTCAGTGAGTATGTGGGTTGCTGTACCATAGGAAGGTATTTTGCACCACTGGTTTGATGAGTTTATGTTGCAGGAAATTTGCGAGGTATGGTGGCATGGGGAAGCCGTCTTGAGCCAGTTTGATACTCGGCTCGAACAGTCGTTTCCATGGCAGCTTTCCGTACAAAATATGAGCACGAGCATAACCACGCAGTTCTCCCGGCACACCAATCCATTCAGGACCTGCGGGAGAGAAAAAAAAAACATAGAGAATATTAAACAGCTAGTTCATTAAAAAAGTTAAGGATTAAAGTGGAACCGAGATGTGTTTGGTTTGCTTTTTAAAGGCTACTGCACACTGGACACATAGCAAAGCACTGCATAGCAGAAACTACACAGTTCTAACTAAATTTCAAATGTTCACTGTCAATTAGCTTCTCCTAAACTAAAGGGTATGAGGTGATGTTATGGTGTAACCGGCCTAGTAAGGCTATAACAGATCAGCATATCATCACTGTCCAAAGACAAATGCATCTGCAAACAGTATCTTTACAGGGGAGGCCACAAACATTCTTAATTTAGAATGTAAGTTAATGTAAAAAGGGGTTTATTGAAAGTGATTTTGGAGCATTTCTATTGGTCCAATGCAATCATGCATTTTTCACAGAATATAAAGAGCAGCTGCTGGGTTCAAAGATAAGATAATCCTTTTTTAGTCCCCCAGTGGGGAAATTCACAGCAGCAGCAAAGTTACAGCAGCAAAGCGAAAGCAAGTCACTTAGTACAAAAAATAAATAAACAGTACATCATATACAATATAAATAATAAAAGTCAAGAACTCCTAAGATTGTATTTACAAATAATTGCACATTACTTCTTAATTGCACAGGGGGGATGAAAAATATTGCACATTATGTTGCACTGAAAAAATTCTATTTTCTGTAAGCGTGTAGTGTTTAAGTGTGTGTGTATGTAGTCCGCTGTGTGTATGTGGTCTGCTCGGAGCAGTGCTGGTTATAGAGTCTAACCGCAGCAGGAAGGAAGGACCTGTGATGCCGCTCCTTCATACACTTTGGGTGAAGCAGTCTGTCACTGAAGGAGCTGCCCAGTACTGCCAGAGTCTCATGCACGGAGTGGGAGTCATTCTCCAACATGGATGCCAGCTTGGCCAACATCCTCCTGTCTCCTACTAACTGCAGTGGGGCTAGGGGGCTTCCCAGGACAGAACTGGCCCACTTAATGATATGTATTAATTATGATGTTTATGACAGAGAAACATGAAATTCAACAAAACAGAGATACATGTTTTTCTTTGGAAAGTGATGATAAATCTTTACACTGACTGACAGATACATCACCATCTAGTGATGTCTGTTGTCTTGCTCTGGGTTTAGTTTAATACAGTAATAACAAAATGAGTAATGGGGTGAAATGGCGCTTATAGAAATTCAGCAGTGCTGGAAACTGTAGAGCCATTTCAGCAATACTTGCCGTAGCTATGAGGCTAATGTGGCTAATAAGAAAATGAATGTTTAATGAGAGCCACAACAAAGCACAAATGATGTGTGACTGAATATTCCCACTTATGTGTTTTCTAAAACAACACACAAACTGAATGAACATCTATGAATTTGTGGAGTTTCAGGTTGTATAAAGATCACAACTGAGCTATCACGTGATTAATGGAGAAGAGCAGATACAGTATTTTGTACAGTGGTCTGAACTCAGAACAACATACTGCAATAAGTATGTAGGAGCAGAAATTCAGCTTTAACTGTGTAGATTTTTTTTTTTTTGCTGAACTATAGCTTTAAACAGCTCCAGGTCCCTCTGACATCTGGCAGTGATAGTGTTAAATGTATATCCTTGGAAGTAACATGTTTTGGAATTGGTGCAAGGTCAGACATTACAATAATCAGATAGCCAGACATATACACAACATGCAAAGACAGAGATCACGGCAAACAGGGGAACACATCTATCTAGACTTCAGCTCAGACCACACTAAAACAATGAGGCTTTAAACAGACATTACTGCTCAAATCACCCATCATATTAAACATGTGTGCTGTACACAATGCAGACAAACTAGCAAACGGTACATTTAAGTGATACTTTAAAATTAATGTTTTTTAAAAATTGGGAACCGAAAAAAAAATGTTCAGCTAAATGATAAATAAAACACTTTATTTTATTAATTTGCAAGCTATCAAGATCATATCACGAGTTAAATATGGCATTCTGGATATTTATTTCATCAGAACATCATTTGGAAAATAATTGGAACTAGTTATGTTACACAAATATGCTTCAAACTATAAAGTTGTTCTGCTTATATGACATACATTTTCCTTCCAGTACTGTACATTTTAAGGGGATTAACAAATACTTAACAAAACTGCAAAATCACTATTCACATACAGCACACACTCAAGGATGTTTTATGTACTGTAGGGCTGTTAAAAGCAATCAGCATTCCCTGAACAGTCGTTCCTATGTAGGCCTACAAAACGAATAAATGCATTCCTTTAAAAGTTCCTATTAGTAATACAGGCTGGCTGTTTGAAACGTTTCCCAGCTTGATGCTGTGCATGAAAACATAATTAATGATGGTTAAAGCCTCTTGAAGACTTAAATCTTAGTTTTACATATAGTTTTGGCCTGGATGTGCCCTCTAGCTAATCATTGTGTGGTAACAGATGTGTCAAACTACATCTAGGCATTTTTCACACTGGCTGAAGTCACATACCTTCCATGTAGACACCAGAGAACTATTTTAATACTGAATAAAAGCATTCTATGGCAGCTTTAAATGCGTAGGTGCAGGCATTACAGTGATCCTGGCCAGCGGCCCAAACAAATTGACATTATTTTTTTGTGGGCAAAAGTCTTTTTTTACTCATAGATATAAGATTTACTCTGGCATCAGAAACCTTATTTATTTGTATAGTCTCAAATCACGGAGATCATAAAGAAACTCTCATATATCTTTAATTTAACAGTAAAAGTCGTTTTCACAATAGCCTTCATGTACCTAGCAGGAATCGAAAATAAACATGCTCTGTTCCTCGTTTCATCATAAAGTCTGCGATAGTTTTGGAGGGCTGCCAGTGGTCTGATTTCACAATCTTGTTTAGTTTACGGAGCGGCTCCCACGCTTCGTTTAGAAAAGACTGTGTGCTCCTTTGTTTTATTTCCGCCTTTTGCACACTGGCTGCACGTCTCAGGTGTCAGGACAATCTCTCAGAACCATGAAGAACGAGCAAAACAAGCTTTCCATAACTTCTGTTTATTTTACATGGAAGAAACTGCAACATCCGTAATCAGCAGAGATGTGAATTAGCCAGAAAAAGAGCCGTGCTAACTGATATTCAGAGTAAACAGGTAAACGGCTTTTTAAGGGCCCACAGTGAATGCTCACCTTGTTACTAACCCCTTTAACTCTATAGGTTTGTACCTGTACGAGAGTGATACATTAAAGTTGACAACCTTAAAGACCTTAAACAACTTTAAAGTACATGTGCTTGTGACATTTGTGTGGGTTTACATACCAAACAATGTAATTCATTTACTTTTTAGCTTGTCATTATCCATGGAATCAAGAGACAGTTAATGTGCCTTTAAGACAGAGATATATGTAAATCAGCTGTGTTTTGATTAGCTGTCCAGTATTGCTGCCTCATTCAAAGAGCAGTTTGAACTGAAACATTTTTTAAAACTTCAGTTTAATTGGATGAGGCTAAATTGCTGTACGGCAAAGCTGGGGGAATAAACTGCTGTGGGCTGAATCAGTGGATTACACTTCTGTAGGCTGTAGGCTTGAGGACAGCTTAATGTCTATAGGCTTAATAGGCAGGGCTAAACTGCTATATGCTGAATGAGCAGGGCTAAGCAGTTATAGGGTAACTAGGCGAGGCTAAATTGCTACAGGTCCAGCACTAAATGAACTGGGCTAAATTGTTATAGGCTGAATGGGGGGCTAAATTGTTGTAGGCTGAATGGGGGGCTAAATTGTTGCAGGCTGAATGAGTGTGGCTAGATTGCTCTAGCCTAAATAGGTGGAGCTATACTCCCATAGGCTAAACAGGTGGGTCTGTGTTGTTGCAGGATAAATGATCAGAGCTAAATTGCTGTAGTCTAAATTACCAGCGTTAAACTGGTGTAAAGCTAAATAGATGGAGCCTTACTACTATAGGCTGGATGGAGCTAAAGTAGGTCAACTAAGTGGAACTAAATTGTTCTAGGCAAAATGGGTAGGCTGTAGGCCAAGTGGGTGGAGCTAAACTGCTGTAAGACAAATAGACCTCTGAAGTTGCGTTGTCAGTCTGTAGTCTTTGTCATTTGGGTTTAAGCAGATTTTCTCTATAGGAACAATAAAATGTGTCTGCAAAAAGCTGCTGTTGCCCTACTTTCCACACCTAATATGTTTTGTTCTGATTGTTCATTGTTCATTTTCAACTGTAACATTGTTTAAATACTCATGTATACATAGATATCCAATTTACACTAATAATAGAGTGTAGAAAAATCAGTTCTCCAAACTATAGGTCCTTTAAAATGTTAAAAAAAAATATCCAATCATGGGCTCTTTAGGGAATATTAAAGATATTACTTTGTAAAAAAAAAAGGAATAACAACAAACCTGGGGCAAGATTGAAACTTTTGGGACAGTGCTGCAGCAGGTCCGGCCTGACGTTCTTGGGAGCAGTCTCTCTGGAGCTGATTACTTTCACTTTTCCTGAAAAAGACGGAGAGTAGGCCTGACTTGCCGGTCACTGCGGACTTTAAGTACAAATGAGTACGACTTAATAAAAACAATTAGTAAATAAAAACTCCAACATTTACACTGAGCTCTTGTTCATTTTTTTGCACTAATGTGTTTCCCACGTAAAGATCTCCTGGCAGTAATCTGAGCTGCACATTATTTTGATTTTCATCATCCTAAAACAACAACATGCATCTATTGTTTGATGTTCTCTAGCTGCAACAGCTGTAACAACAAAAACACACTTCTGTCCCGGGAACTGTGGGGCTGCTGCTGAGCTAGAACTCCTTCTGGCTCTGCTTTACTCTTGACACTTGTTCGATATGGCTACAGTGATGGAACAATGCAACCATGTGGGTCTCCCTCATTGGGACCACTGTTGGCTGGCTACTCCAGTGCAGGGTGGCTCATTTGTCATAGCAGTGCTGATGCTAGCTTCAGTGGAAATGCTCTTCACTGGATGGTAATGTGATCTTCCTCACATTAATTGCAATCTTGCTCAGAATGAATAACATTTCACTCTATCCACTTTTTAGATTTAGGTAAGGTATGTTGGAAAGTTGTTTAGAGGTATCCCGAGTATAGATACAGCTGGTAGGCTATGAGGGACCAACTGGGTTAACAAGTTTGCTACAGCGCAACCCTGTGGCAGAGCAGTGTTGCAGCTCTAGTCAGTTGAGAAAACCAACACAGAAGCTTACTGATTGTACGTGAAGCTGCTAAACAATGACCTCTCCCTTACTTTGTATTGGAGTGTCTATTTGCCTCTAATGGACAGCATAACATCATAGTAAGTTTATATTTTTGGGACCCACCAGAATTCAGATTTGGAGACTTTCAGGGGATCCAAGAAGTTAATTTGTTATCTGTTTTGCACAGCTTGGATGTAACATTGTTAAAGCACGCACATTTAAAAGACTCCACATGAATAAAAAACATCACAGCAACACAATTACTGATCCCTGACGTAATATTCTATGACATATTTTATTGATGTGCTGACAATGTACGGATTTAAGTAGATTTCATAGAGTAAAATAAGTAAATTGCACTACTTACAATAAAGCAGCACTGTGTGTTAAAATTAAAGGATTTGCAGTGGTCTGGTGGACAAATACTCCTAAAATATTCCTGAAAAATAGTCTGAAATATTATAATATAGCTGACTTTTACGTATTGAGATCACCCGCCAAGACTCAAAAAGTAGGTACTGTTTGATGTGGATTGGTTAACTGGATTGGTGATGTTGTGGGTGTTTCTCACAGTGCTAATCCCTACAGTGCAGCAAGACAGCAAACCTTCCTCTGTCAACAAGGCTGGTGACATTTTCTGATAAAAACATTCAAGACAGGATTAAAGTTGGCTTCCTGTTCGGCAGCTCCCTGTTTGAATGATCTCATTACTGTAGAGTTCTATCTGTAAATGCGTGCTATGGTAAGACACTCAACCAAGACAGCACAACTCATCAGAATCCCCGCAAGCTTCAGACGAGAGCAGCAGGAATGGAAATTTATAATTACATGTCATCAGCATAGCTATAAAAATTGATATTATGCTTTCTAATGACATCAGCCTGAGGTTTCATGTACAAAGACAAAAACAGAGGCCCTAAAACTGACCTCTGTGGCACTCCACAAGAAGTATTTTTTTTATGATTAATTTACTATTAATTTCCAAGAACTATCTATTCTATTTGTAAATATAATTTAAACCATTCTAAAATTAAAACTGCGGGATTGCTGGTGCCTGATGCCACTGAGAACATCACTAAAAAAAACATTAACACCAAATTAGCACGAGCAGACAACAACAAATGGGCCTTCGACTTCAATTTACACAGCAAAGCATCTGAATGGCAGCATACTGGTGAGGGTTATTATACTGCTGCCAATGGCATACTGTTCAGTGAAGAGACTTTCTCAACAACAAATTGTATAAAACACTTGAACACTGTCACCTGTTTGTTTGTTTTCAATGGAAACTGTCTGTCTCAGATTTTGGGACTTGGAAGTTTTTTTTCTTATACCTACATATGCTGTGGGGTGCTTGTTCAGTGTCTTGTTGTAGTAACTCAACAAAATGAATGAGAGCTAAAATATTTTTTCTGAAAACTACTTTTCTACGAGCTGTTATCTCAAACCTGAGCGGAATTATTTATTTAAATGAAGAATAATTGTGCTCAGGGGCTGCAGACGTGCAGTAGATACTGACACTGATTAAACACTGATTCACCCACATTAAAGGGAAATTCCACTGTTTGTTTGTTTTTTTTTAGCGCTTCTACGTAATCCAGTGTTTAGATGTAAACAGAGTGATTTCTTGTGAAATGGTTGATTGTACAGACTCAGTTTTCTTTATAGTGGTGGTGATAAATACCTGGAGTCACTATGTCTATATGTTTAATGTAGCTGTTTAATTTTATTATAAAATAAGTTGTTTAATTCTATATAAAAAAACACCAGTGAACATGCACATGTTTTTCTCATTAGTTTTTTCTGTGTCATGTTGTTGACAGTAAAATAGAGAAAAATCATAAATAATATCGTCGCTGTCCAATGAAAAACAAGTATCTCCAAAATTGCAACTTTACAGGAGAGACCAAAACATACTTTACTTTCAATGTAAGTCAATGGAACCACAATTTTTTCCATACTATTTTGGAGCATTTATCATAAAATTGTCACACTGTTTAACGGCCATTGGTGTGTTTAAATAATATGGAGAATTCAAAATCGACAAAAATGGAGAAACGTTTTTCATTGGACATCGACAATATGCTTTCCTGTGGACTATTTTGCCTCAAAACACCCAACAAATATCCCTCCGCCATAAGTTAAAATATTTTTAAGTGATTTTGGCCTTATTGTAAAACAGTGTTTTCGACATCAGACAGTTTTATCCCCATTTCATGTATGAACTTTCTGTGAAGGGGTTTTTAGAGGTGGGGGTCTTTTTTATATCACCACCACTGTGAACAAGCCTGCTTCTCCGGAACGAAGCATTTCACACCAAACCACACTGAATGACCTTATTCACATCTGAAACAATTAATTGTGCAAACAAACTAATGTTAACCTGTTTCCTGTCTGTGGCCCCGCCCATTGTTTCCAGGTGTTACTAATTTCCTCTCGTTAGCCCTTGTATATATGCCCTTGTTTTCCTCCCTGTCGTTTGGTTCATTTTCTGTGGTTGATGTTTGTTTTCTCGGTCGTTCTATGCTCCCGGGTCACTCCTTGTTCCAGTGTTATTTGTATTTTATGTAAGTTCATGCGCTTTGTGTTTTGTTTTTGTTTCTTTTTTTATTAGTGTTTTTGTTTAAGCTTGTGTTTGTGAACACCCTTTCGTCCGTCGGTCTGGCCTTCATCTCCTCTGCTCTACGCATCCCCCCCCCGCCTGACACTCACATTCCGCAGTGGTGCTGCAGCAGTCTCTAGAGTGAGATTTGACCTTTAACACTCCCTTTGGTGTATTTTAAAAGTAGGTTAACACCAAAACAAGCACTGCTTTGGGTGGATTTTAGAGGCTATTCTGAAATGTATGTATTTTCACAAAGCTAGTAAAGCTCTAATGCACGCCACCACAACAACATACTGTGGTTTCTCCACCAAACTGGGCCCACTGGTGGAGCAGAGAGGAGCACGTAGAGGAAATGGTCAGACAGATGCACAGATTGCTGCCGCAGCGGTTACACACCACTTTAGTCTCTCTACTCCAGCACACCATCGAGATGATGTCTTTGGAGCTAGTGTTTGCTTGGCCACCAGGGACAGAGGAGGACAGTAGAGTGGGGTACGCTGAGGAGCAGGGTATGGAGAGGAGAGGTTGTGCACCAAATTGCTACCTGGTAGAAGTTTTACTCATGCTCCCATGAACAGTCGCTCTCACCAGAGATGTGGGTGTGTTCACATAAGAGGCACTGCACTCAGCTTCAGCCGGCGTTGGAGACCCTCTCTGTGCTGAAGGAGCACCCTGGTGAGATAGCATAGGGGGTCCGGCTGATGGGATGAGGTGATCCTTGCCACAAAGCATCAGGGACACAGCAGTGACAGAGGACTGGAAGCACCTGGTGGTAAGGACTGAGCCCTCAGGCACAGGAAGGTAGACAGTCTGGGAGCCGATGCACCTTGGAGGCTTTGTTCAGACTGGGTGGGTCACCTGGATGGCTGATCAGTTTTTTTGATGGTGTTTTTTTAATGTGGCACTACTTAGTCAGTTCCAACTTATATTGAAAAAAGAAAAGTATTGTGATTTATTGTGTGAGTATCTGTACATTACATTCTTCTCTTGTCTTGTCAGCTCTCTTACACCAGTGAAATTTCGTCCTTCATTTTATCTATCTGTCTTTGTTTCTGGGTGATACATGTAAGGACATATTCAATGCATCTATTTTTTTTAAAGAGCGGCTCATGCTTCATCGACGTCTGCAAAACATAATTAAATCTTTTTACCCTGAAAGAGAAATCTGCCTCTTGGAGATCAGAAACTGAGCCAACTTTGCTTCCATAACAGCCGAAGTGTTTTGCAAGTAACTGCATGAAAACAGCAGTAATATCATAAATGTGATCAGAGATGAGAAAGTGTGTGATACCAGAGCAGGTTATGTGCCTGGAGCTCTGAGTATGTGTCTCAGATTATGAACATTAGTGTCCTCTGGCTGTTCTTGTTGAACCTGAGAGTGCATGTATTGAGTTATAACAACAATGACAAAGTGACCAGTTACTGAAGAAATAGCGCTGCAGTCCTAATGTTACTGACACTGGAGCTCAGATTCATCTGATTAATAGATAAACTCTATTTGAAAGCACAGGAGAAACAAAATCATGTACAGAAAAACGGAGCTCTAGCTTCATGTTTGTTGGAACAAATAAGTAATAGAACATAAGGCTTTTGTTAGCTGAATGTCTGAATAACCCAGTCTACGTTATACATTTAAACTTTCTTTATACTGAATATACATCCTCTCTGGATATGTCTAATGATTCATAGTAGCTACTGAATAATCCATAGTGGATACTAAATAATTTATAAAGGATACTGTAAAAGAAACGTGTATTGTAAAACATTTATTGTAGATATAGAGTAATTCATGATGTGTAATGAAACATTCATGATAGGTACTGAGTAACTCCTAGTAGTTACTAAATAATTCAGAGTATATACTAAATAACTCATATAAGATCATAATTATTTCTTAGAAACTAAACAATGTGTAGTGGGTGCTGAATAATTTGATTTGTAGAAGATAATCCAGAGTTGATACTTAACTGAATAATAAACTCAGGGTTAAAGGGTGTATATATATATATATATTTGTGTGTTACTGAACACCTGTGAAAATCAATGTTAATATTTGGTACAGTAGCCTTTGTTTGCAATAACAGATGTGAAACATTTCCTGTAGTTTTTCACCAGGTTTACACTGCAGCAGGGATTTTGGCCCATTCCTCCACATAGATCTTCTCCAGATCAGCCAGGTTTCTGGGCTGTCGCTGAGAAACACAGAGACTCCAGAAACTTGATATGCTTCTTATGGAGCCACTCCTTGGTTATCCTGGCTGTTTGCTTTGGGTCATTGTCATGTTAAAAGACCCAGCCATCACCCATCTTCAGTGCTCTAACTGAGGGAAGGAGGTTGTTCCCCCAAATTTCGCAATACATGGCCCCGGTAATCCTTTCCTTAATACAGTGCAGTTGACCTGTCCCATGTACAGAGAAACACCAACAAAGCACGATGTTTCCACCCCCATGCTTCACAGTAGGGATGGTGTTTTTGGGATGGAACTCATCATTCTTCGACCTCCAAACACGGTGAGTGGAATTAAGTCGCAGCGTGTTCAAATACTTATTTTTCTCACTGTATATATTTATCTCGCTGAATAAATATGTTATATGGATATTTTTGTTTTGAGTATTTTTAGAGCAGGGAGGACATGAAGATACATACAACAACCTTAATGCTAAAGGCCAATGACACAGGAAACAGTCGCACGCAGAGAGATACGATCAGTGACTGAAGGCTTGTTGGACCACAGAGCCGCTGAGCAGCCCTCAGCAGTTTTCTTCAGATTTACTGCTGTTGTACTTCTTACGTTGTTTTTTTAGCCTTTTTGACCACAGCACACATTTATCTCTACCAGTAGAAGTATCAGATCTGCTACAAGTGATTTTTGTTACAGTTCAGAACTACAGTAGCTGGACTTCTACTGCATGTAGAGTATTTAAGGAGTAGAAGTAGTAGAAGGAAACTTGGCCACTGAGGCAAATGCTCAGAGCTGTGGGTCATTTTTACCATTTTCTGAACATACCACTCTTATCCATAATGGTGAAGATGGCGCCGCCTCCCAGCCCCATGCTCTGCGGGTTCACCAGCGATGTGCATAGCAGCGCAGAGATTGCAGCATCCACTGCAGAACCTCCTTCCTGCAGTATGTCTCTGAAAACATACAGATTCTATTAGAGCAGCATTAAAGGGGAATTCCACCCATATTTCAAAATTTGTGGCTGACTGGACGGTTGAGATTAATTCCCAGTGGTTTGGTGTGAAATGCTTCCTACTAGGGAAACTTACAGAGTCAGAGTCATTCACAGTGGTGGTTATGGGAACCTCTAAAATCTTCATTTAAAGGACCAATAAATCAATGAAATACATTTACAGTGCAATAATGCAAGTTGTGTGTAGAAACAGATTTATTAACAAAACACAAGCAGGTTTTCTAGGCATGTACACTGATTCCACTGAAATGACTGATGTCATTGTAAATCCTGCCAAACTAAGTAAAAGAGAGTCGCTGCAGTGATGTAATAGATTTATTTTTGTGTAGCCAGTTTACTTAATTTTCTTCTGTGACATCTTTGTGAATGAAGCTCTCAATAAAATAGTCTTGTGCAAAAGTCAGAGATCCCACCTCTAAAAGCTTCCTCACAGAGAGTTATTACTTGAAATTGCTATGTATATGCTCTCTGGCGTCTGAAATGATAGTTTTAAAAGGGTTTGGCCTTAAAATCCATTCATGATGAAGCGGTACGTGCAGGATTTTCCACTGTTTTATTTTCAACATTACATGTAAAAACATGTATGTTCACTGGTGGTTTTGGATAGTTAATAAATTGGCTATATTTGTGTTGTAGCCATGGCAACCACTGGTTCCTATCACCACTACTGTAAATAAATCTCTACTCTTCATTGTAAAGAGTCTCTACAGTGAATTATTAAAGTCTCTGATTATCTTAACCACCAAATCATGGAGAGATTTTTGAAATGTTGCATTTCATTTTATCCATGTGCTTCCTAAATGTTCATGGCCAAACCTTTTTCTTACTATTATCCTATCATATCATTAAGGTTCAGTTCTTAGTTTCTGTATATTATGTGCTATCTTCTGTTACAAGACCAAGACAATAATGAAAATTATAGAAAGCTACAGAGAAAAATGGGACTTCTAACTACAACTGAAAGACCTGGTGGACCACCAAAACTCGCCCCATAAGATAAACAGCACTCAAAGCTTTCCTCTTCTGAGAGGAGAATCAAGCTCCATTCTTGCTTCAGATCTGAAAACATCCACCTTGGCCATCCTTCCACTGTGAGAAAACATCTCAGCACTGTGGATCTGAAACGATGTGTAGCTCCTCACTAGGAAAAGAACTTGAGTTTGACTGATTAAACACTAGTCTGAACTTTGCATGTGTAGCTGCAGGTTTTTATGGCAGGAACCGCACAAGGAAATGTGCCCCAAGCCCAGGAGATAACGACCTGGACGGGTCAGGGATAGTTGGACAAGTAGTCAGCTGGACTTAAATAGGGGGTGTTTTTCTGGTTGAGTTAGACCATTTTCAGACCTTTCGTAGAGCATGTATCTCTACCATGGTATCTTCCAGAATAAAGTGCATGCTCTAAACTGGTCCCCTCTTCATTTTGACAGCAAAAAAAGAAATTACAACAGTGGTATTTCTTGTTAATGACTAAACAGAAAGAGGACAGTGCACTACTAGTACAGGAATATGCCAACCATAAGTGTGCAGGCATTAGTAAATACAACACATGTTAATACACTCACGCTTGCTCCCTGCACTACAGGAAAGAGCAGTACAGGAAACGTCAGGAGTTATCAACTAAAAAGACAAAGAAAGGAAAAAGTAATGAAACTGTATCCATCTCTCACTGAATTCCAGCTGAGACCAGATAAGCAGTCCAGCCACTCAACGTACTTTTATTGAATTACTGGTCATTTAAATGATGCAGTAATGAACAATGTTGTGTTTTCACATAGTATTTAGATTAGATTAGATTAGATTCAAGTTTATTGTCATTGTGCAGAGTACATATACAAAGCCAATGAAATGCAGTTAGCATCCAACCAGAGGTGCAAAATACATTATTATTTACATAAAGTGCAAAACAGAAATGACTAGCAATTTGAGGTTATTGTACATGTGGTAGTAAATAAATAAATATATAGAATGTAGGTGTACGCAGAATGTGAGATAAGGGGGTGGTATATAAAATAGAATATAAATTACTATACATATATACAGTAAGGAGTGATTTAGTTGTTGTTTATTGAAGCAGTTGCCAGGAGTGTTATTAGACACACAGAATAGAAGCTCTAATTTGTGTTATTATGATTTAATTAACAGCAATTAATTATCTTGTCCCACATCTTAGTCATTCTTGGCCTCAACTCACTTATCTCATTCTCATGTCTTACAAAGTCATGGCCACAATTTTACTATCACAGCTTTATTTTCTTGTTCCCACACTTTACTAAGCTTTGGACATTTCATACTTAGATTATTGCCACACCTTACTAAGTCTTGACCACAACTTATTTATCTTGTTACAACTCCTTAGCAAGTGTTTGCTGTTGCTTACTTGTCTCAGTTTTATGCCAGAGTAAGTTGTGGATATGATTTATACAACAATACAACAAATGAATAATTTTGTTCCCATACCTTAGTATGTCTTGGCTGCAACTTACTTATCTCATTCCTTTGACTTACTACTTTGTGGCTAAGACTTACTAAAGTGTGGGAACAAGATTAGGAGTTGATAGTTAAGCTGTGGCCACAGCAGTAAGGATTGGAATAAAATTAAGTTGAAGCCATGCATTAGAATCCTGATTCCACAGTCAGTTGTGACTACACACTATTTTTATTAAGAATGAAGCCACCAGCTGGGATCTGGAGAACGATGACACGACTTTAGAGGCCCATGCTGAGAATGCTGTGGCATTCTGCTAAAGAGCCAATGGCCCGCAGTACGTTCAGAGAACAGTGACCCCCACTCTTCGTCAGTTCATAAAAACAAGCCTTATTCTCTCACACAAAGTGTACTGTGAAATAGTATCTGCTGTGATATCACATTTCTTTTATGCAGTAATGTCAGTCTGATGAATGAGTGTAAGGGGAGGTAAGATTTAGAGGAATACCTACACCCCACAGTTCACCTACCTTCACTGACACTCACAGAGCTGAAGAATCTCTGTCCTGTTCTTTCTTGTTTTGGACAAAAGCTTTACAGACATTGGCCACGAAAACCTCATCCTCTATTCAGTCTTCTGAGTAAGTTTGATTCTCACTGTTACTTTAAAATTCAGTGAAAATAAACCTCTCCTCAAGTTTAGTTCATGATAAAGAAGCCCTGTGTTGATAGTTTGTATTTATATATGTTCAATACATGTTCCTTGGTATGAAGAACAGGTTTTGTCAGTGTTGTTTTACAAGCTATTGTTAATTCATTCAAAACAGGCTAATATTGAAGTTTAGTTTCCATATATGGACTATGGACTAGAAAGTGAAGGGTACATTCACATCATGTATTTACATACTTTATCACACTCTTTTTTTAATTTCTTCTGCTCTTTTATTTGGATTTATTTCATTTAAAAGTAAGAGAAATACAGGTTTTCATGATATCCACTCTTTTCCAGAAACTCTTTTGGTCCAAAGGTGGTCTAAACACCTAAAAGCTTTGAGTGCCAGTGAAAGCTAACAATAAGACTGTATTCCCAACATAGCACTGTCACCATTTTCTATTTGTTTTAAATCAATGTTTAGTCTATATTCAGAATGTTAGACTGGGTTGGAGCACACTGGAGTGAATCTGCTGTGCTTTTGCTTCAAATGATTCATCTCAGACTCAATATCATTTGGTCTCAGTTTGGATACTGTTTGATCTCAGCCTTGTTTTGGTCTCTACATTATTTGGTCTTGGTCTTTTTTGGTATCTACATCTTCTGGTCCAGATCTTGTCTTAGTCCTGTTTTTATTTGGTCTTGTTAATTGTCTCTGTCGTGACACCATTTTTTCTTGGTCTTGACTTTGTCTCAACTTCACCTGGACATGGTCTTTTCTTGGTCTTGACATCATTTAGTCTTGGTCTTGATTTTGTCTCAACTTCATCTGGACTTGGTCTTTTCTTGGTCTTGACATCATTTAGTCTCGGTCTTGACTTCATTTGTACATTATCTTGTCTTCATCTCTGCATTATTTGGACTCGATCTTGCCTCTGCCTCAACCTCATTTTGACTTTATCTCATTTCGATCGCTTGCTTGTGTTGCGTTATGAATTGCTACTTGACACATTTTTGAATCAACACGTAAAACCGTGTCTGCATAGCTCGAAGCGCCTACGTTCTTAAAGTGTGAAGTATGTTTCTGGCCTAGGGGTAACCTACAAACAGACAGGTCGTTCTTCTGCATCCTATGAAATATAATCTTGCCAGCACCACTGGGTGTTCCAATGATTACACATTCTTGCCATGGTATCATTGTTCAGTAATAATGTATTGGGCATTATAATACTACATGTAATATAAGTATTATACAGAATATCAGCTACACTTCACCTCAACAAAAGCACTCTGTCATTCACTCCACAAAGGCTGAGAAACTCACACATTAAAAAAAGGATTAAGGACAAGTGTTGGAGCAGCATAAAACTGCACTGTACTGTAGAACTAAATTTTTTTTATATATTTCACCTTCCAAATCATATCTGAAACAGCTCTAAACTTGTAGAGAGATATCTTACACATAGAATATATTACCTTTTCTATGCAACATTGAGGTATTCCTCTCTGTGCCGTTGCTGTTCACTGATTGGTTCTGTATTGACTTTGTTATGTCAACTTTGGGAAAAGAAATGGCAGCTAATGAAAGTATAGAAAAGCCAGTAAAGTACAGTATTCGATTTGTCAGTTGAATACCAGTGCTTTCAGAGGTGAAAGCATTTTAACAGTTCTTAGTTAATGAAGAGCAATTAGCTACGAACAACTGAATGTCTAACTTTTGGAACGCATATTTATACAACTGCTAACTATGTGAAGAGTGTTAGACATGTGAGGTAACTGTTGTCATATCGATGTCATTAGAATTGGGAAAAAAACACTGGCAGAGAAGAAGCTGAATTGGATTAAAATACTTCATTAAGCTGTTGTGAAAAATGTGAAATGTGAAAATTTTGTGTGAATAATAGAAAACAGATTATTGAAAGAGTGCTGAACATTTAGCTGTCGTTAGTCTTCATGGGAGTCAGAAAAGTTCTTTATTTGGAAATACCCCCAAAACAGATGCCTCAGTTAAATCCCTGAACTCACTCTTAAGGTCCTCAATCACTCCCAGCTAGGACAAAAAAAAATAATGCTGGACCTTCACCAAGTCAAACATCTGCTCTGTCTGGAACAGGCCTGAAGTCGAACAGCAGTCATGACTAACATGAACACGTTCAGTGCCAGACACTAACCCAGTGTAATATTCCCGCTTTCAGAATGAAGAAACATGACGCATCACATTCTGATTTGTTTTATTCTGAAATCATGGCCGTCTCCCAAACGCTGTGCAAAAAGAGAAGCGTGAGGGTTTAGAGATACCGAATATCACAAGTGGGAACACATCCTGCAACTTCTACATCTACATTCAGCATCAACTTGCTGAAACAAAATAAAGGTGCAGACTGTAAACGTTCACTCTATGCCTCATAGATTTTATTATGATTTGCATTTACTGGAAAGTTCTTATCGTTGTGTGCAGTCATGCTTTGCAGAAAGAAAAATAATCTTTACCTTTACTTTTTTGCTGTTTTAGAACCTGTCTATACAGAGTTTTAATGGAAATAGAATTATTTACAGAATTCCAGACTTATTAGTCATGTAATTTGTTAAATAGTAGAGGAATCTTCCAGGACTAATTCAGGAAATCTGATTGTTCTTCCAAAGAAGTGACATCTTCTTAATATTTGAGTCACCTAAACAGATCAGTACTAGTTTAAATCTTTGCCTTAATCTCACTGTCTGTCTGCTCAGAGCTGTAATCTAGTGCTACAGTAGTAATCCAGCATGTAATATATACTTGTAGGCATAATTCAGTGTTTGTGGTGCACACAGAGTCTTTCAGAGTGGTGTGAAATGGTTGACTGTAAAGACTCAGATTTCCTGAGTCTCTACAGTCTCTGCAGTCATTTTATTTACTACCCAAACCACAAACTAAGCTACACTCATATGTCATGATGGTGATGGTAAGAAAACAGGGAACCTGAATAAAATAAGTTTTCTTTGGGGACTAGTTTGCCTCACAACGCCTTGAATGAATCCCTCCACCATGAATGGTTTTCATGAATAGACTCAAAACTATCATGTCTCAGACATCAAGCAGCGTATTCATTACCATTTCTTGGAATAACTTCTTGTGAATAGTCTTTTTAGAGGTGGACGTCTGGTTCCTAACACCACCATTGTAAACAGCTATGACTCAGCAACTTTCTGGAACAGACCATTTCACAGCAAACACATTTTTTCATACCAAGGACAGGGAAACTTGTGTAACTGAGTAACTGTGTGCCAGCTACTCTACATTTTGTAGAAGTTTAAATAAAGAGGCTGTTCATTAACAGCTCTTTCCCTCACAGCTCAAATCTCTGCTCAACCCAGTCTGAGCTGGTTTTGGAGACAGAGCAGATGACAGTCTGTTCAAGTTCCAGTCACTAAGACACGGCTGGTCCTTCAGCACGTGTGTCACTTTGCCAACATTGGCAGAACAATGGACTTTGTGCCAACCACTTTATCCTTCGTCACCTCCAGCTTCCTCCTTGCTTAAGCTAATAACACAGTGCTGCGTGTTTATCATGTTTTTGTTTAGGCTAAAGTGCTTGCCAGGACTTTGAGATGAATTATCTGGTTTAAAAGTTATTTACTCGTTTCTATAGTTGATTTCACGGTATATAGTCTTAGACCGATCATGAATTTTATGCCTCAAAGAGTCAGAAAATTTTATCATTGTGTAATTTACAAGGAAAATAAGCCAGATTCTTTTTTTCCACTAAAAACAAGTTCACCTGCTAGAAGAGTCACTCAATGCATATTTAGAAAAAAAAAACATAAAAACGCACACACTTTTTTATGTAATGGCTATAGCTCAACATGCTTTCTTTACCAGGAAGTAAAAGGACCCTGTAATTTTGACTGCTCAAACTCAGGTGATCCCAGGTTAGCATTTGTTTGTCTTTCAGTCATTTGTTGACGTGCACCTGTATCTGGCTTGGCAGGCCAGGACGGCCAGTTTTTTTTTTTTTCATTCCTTCTTATGGGGGATTGTTTCATCTCATTTATTTCCTGATGTTCGAACAGTAAAACGTGTAGTTCTTCAGTGGTTACATGTCTGTCCTATCTCTCTCTCTCTGTCTCTCCTATCTCTCTCTCTCACTTTAGTTCCTGATAAATGTTGAGGGAAATCTTCTTAGCAGGCCTTGTTGTGGTTTCAGTAAAATCAGTTTCCTGGTCAAGAAAAATGCTCTGAGATTCAGAACTAGTTTTACATTAAATATAGGTTTAGGTCTAGCTCTTCTTAAATGAAGACAAGTGAAGTATGATCATCCTGTTTTAAGTATCCTATTTTAAGTAACAGTATAATCTTGCACTAAATGTATTCAGCAATTTATTCTTATATTTATAATAACTCTTTTTCCCCTTGGTCTTTATTTCATCAGTGACCAAAAATTAAAAATGCAACAAAAATAAATAAGGCATCATTTGCTTTTATTTAATTTGTTTAAAGTATCACTGCTCTGAAGTAAGTCTGATCTCTAGTGATTTGAGCTTTAAACAACAGCAGGGCTAGAAAAAAACTAGTGTTGGCACACAGTCCTGACTCTGCATCAGGAAACAAGGAAATTGGCTCATGTTGAGTCACAACAATCTTCCAGCAAACGAGGGGCATTCAGGCTTGTGCCCAGGACTGGGAGCAGGGGAGGGGGCTACATAGTGAATTTCATTCAAGGAGGAGAAAAGGCTGAGAAACAGCCAAAGAGAAAAAGATCTTAAGAACAAAGGCAAAGAAAGGAGTTCTTAGATCAGACTAGGGTGAAGAGTCATATTTACATCAGTGGTGAAAGGATCTTCAAAGAGCCTGAAGTTGGCTTCCTATCTGCCAGCTTCTTGTTTGAAGTTTCTCGTTCCAGCTGAGGCACATGAGTGTACCTGCTGCACTTGTTAAGGTGAAATGGGAAAATGAACATGCAAAGCAGAGGTGCCGGAATGTTACTGAGATATAATTTAAGGTGGAATGAGAACATTTCAACAGAAAGCAGAGGTGCCGGAATGTTACTGAGATATAATTTAAGGTGGAATGAGAACATTTCAACAGAAAGCAGAGGTGCCGGAATGTCACCACTGTACCATTTAAGGCGGAATAAGAAAATATCTGACAAGAAGCTAAGGGGCAGATATGTAACTGCTACACTGTTTAAGGTGGAATGAGAAAAATCAAACAAGAAGCAGGGATGCTGGACTGTAACTGCTGATATAATGGGAAAAAATGTAACAAGAATTGGTGAAACAGAAGCTGAAAGGTTTGAAAAGCATGAAAAGGGGTGAGAAGGATGCTGGGCTTCTGCTGGGCAGGTGGGTTACAACATGTAATTTTTGCAACTTCTCAGAACAAAAAACTGGTTAGCATTGCAGCAGCAACTGTAGCAACAGTTTGCTAACTCACAACATAACTAACGTCAGTTACCTGACTTGCTTTGTCGCTGTACATGTTAATGTTATATCATGGCCGAAGGGTTTTATGAAAAGTATATTACCCAGAAAGATAAATAACAAGTTTGCTAGTCCAGTGTCAATTGCCTTGGCAATGCATGTCGCTGAATTTGGGGGTGAAGTTTGAATTTGTTGTATTTGTTTAAACCTCTTAAATAATTTTCTTCTCTAATTTAGTGTTTATTTTTTACCTTTTATTTCCTCTTTTTACAGTATACATTTCAGTGTTCTGTTTGTTTATGATAAGAAGATAAGAAAGCTAAAATGCAATAAAAAATCCTTCACAAATGCACCCCTGTAAATACTATACAGTATACTTTGCCTACTGTAACATTATACTCCTCCAAATACTGTTACAGTACTGTTATGTATTTGACACAAACGTTTGGGAGCAAGCAGCAAATTTCTACACTACTAAACCACAAAACAAGATAAAACAAAAACAATGTAACAAAAAAAAAATATTTTGTTTGTAAATTTTTTTACCCTTAGCTAGTCGGTGTAACTGTTGTTGGCTGAGTCACATCACACCTGCAGTACCTTGCTGCCAAGTGTGAATGTTTGTACCAAAATGAAGCAAAACTTTTTTTTTCATGTCGCTTGACCTCCTCACTGAAAACCATACATGAGGGTTCACATAAAAAAAACAACAGACTGAATATGCTCCACCCAATGCACAGCTTTCTACTCTCCAGTTACCTCAAAGTATTGAATCCTCTACTTTTTTCTACCTTTTTTTCGGTGCCTTTTCACATCGCTGTTTGAACGCAACCTCACACGTGCACTGCATTTCACTTTTTCCACTCTTATGATTGCATTGCAATGAGGACTTCACATTTGGAGCGTGAAATAAGAATCCTTATGTGCTGTTTGTTCAGTTAAGAAGTCCAGCCACATAAAAACATTGCAATAGAGGTTTTGCTTTTCAGTTTGGCTCACACGTTCTGCATGTGAGAAGGCTAAAGTCGGGAACTCTTGAGTGTGAACTGCCTGTCACGTCTCTGATGGTAGTAATTACACAGAGCATAAACAACTAATCTGTCTTGACTTCAGGTCAGAGAAAAGTTGTGATGACACTTTATTCGACATGAACAAGTCATAGCAAATGATGATAATGCTCTCTCTGACAGCTGATGCTCTGGCTGTAGTCCAGTGTTTTATCATTTTGCAACACAAATGATCCTCTTTTTCCTGATTTAAACACTCCAGTGGAGCTGTGTCCTCTCATTCCTCTCACTTCACTGTCTCCCTTTATGTCTTTAATAATTTCCCATACCTTAAAAAGTCCATGTCAATCCACATCAGTGCCGAAGAAAGTAGCAATCAGTCTGATGTCACTCTGGTTATGCCACTCTGGTTATGGGAGCTAACCAGCGGACTGGCTGACGTTAACGCCCAGAATGGACAAAGTTATGAGCAGTCTAGCATGTGAAGGAACGGATGTCCAGACATGCAGACAGAGATGGACGGATAGAGCAATGAGTGAATGAATAAGCTTTGTGTAAGTATGGGTAAAGGAATGAAGGGGCAGCAGGTAACTACAGACAGGAGATTTGGGTTATGCTAGGTTAGCTTTAGCTATTTAAATTGAGTCTGAAACTGTTCTGTGTGGGCGGAGCAAGAGAGATGTCAGTCTCGCGATTACTTAGGAAATGCTTACAGAAGTGTTACCCAAGATTAGGACCCAGCAGCCAGTTTCTACTGAGAAGAGAGAACTATGGTGAAGTACAGCAGACATTTGTTAAGACTATAGGAAGATGTTCATAAGATGTAATTTTTATATAGTCACTGTCCAATGTCCAAAAAAACATATATCTCCATTCTTGTCTCCATTTTGAATTTTCTACATCATTTGAACACACCAGTGGTCGTTTTCATTGTGTGAACATTTTTATGACGAGTGGACCAATAGAAGTGCTCCGAAATAGCTTGAGAAAAAAAATCTGGTTCCACTGACTTACATTAAAGGTATAGTATGTTTTTGGTCTCTCCTGTAAAGATGCAATTTTGGAGATACTTGTTTTTCATTGGACAGTGAAGATATGTATATTGTGGCTCAGATTATTGAGATGAACTTCACTAGAAATAGAATATAGATTTAGATTCTCTGGGGCTTCAAATAAAGCTCATGTGAGGTTCTTCTTTTCTTAATTTTTTATTTAGTATTTGTTTGTCTTAAAATGATACTTTAACAGATAAAAGTATCTTAAATACTCACTTATTAACACCAACATTTTTGAAATTTTGACTTATTTTGTGTGGTTTTTTTTGTGTGGTTTTGCCGGAAAGGAACTTGGTTCTGATTTCCGGTGGAAAGCTCAGGGACTACAGTTAAATATGAACCAAACTGGCTGAACTGGCACTGAAACGTTTACTAATGTGCATGATCCCTGTACAGCTAAACTGAAAGCTCTAAATGCGTTCCATACAACTGCCATTCGGCATCAGAGCGGTGGTTTTTACAAATCTAGCCAGTCAGCAGTCATGGATACACATGCCAGACATACAAATGTAATCATGTGTGGAAGAGACATGAATAAATCTCACTAAAAAGCCTGAGCCTCAGCCCAGATACGCCGGTGTATTAAATCACCACTTATTATATTCCTGAACAACATTTAACAGTGTTTTTTAAACATGTTATAAAGTTTACATTTTCAGTGCATGTTGTTTCTCTTCTTGGCCATATAACATTCCTCTATTATGGATTAATGGTTACAGGGTTCTTCAAAAAGAAAGATTTTGAGGCTAGACCACCAAGTGAAAAAGCCTCTATACCTCAGACTGAGGAAACCTAGAAGCATACACTAAGAAAACAATCAGTGAGTACTGAGCTTTACAAACCAGGTAACAAAGGTATTCAGGTAATTTCAGGTAACAAAAATCCTCTTTACTTTTCACAAGATGGGCAAACGATGGCATTGGGTGGGCTATTTTTACATTCTTTGAAAGTACATGGAACCACCTCATTCAGGAGATGAAACTCTGAGATCCTTAAAATACAGCTCAGTCTGAAACTCCATTGGAGCTTTGTTTAAGCTGCTTTTGGAGATGAAAACAGCATCCAGGATGAATCAGAGGACCAATAAATGCTGATACTGATGAAACATCCGAAATATCAAACAGAGCACAAACTAAGTAATGCTGCCTTTTGTTACGCATTTGGTGAGCAAGATATTATCAGTTATATACTAATTCATTTACTGTTGTCCAAGAATACCAAAGAAGTAAATCATGTTTTATGTGTAATGGCCTTCAGGCTTAATGTGCCTGAGAACAGGAAATGAGTCTCTGCTGCTCTGTGCTGAGCACTGGTCATTAAAAAAAAAAAAAAAAAAATATGCATCTAATTCTGAACTGAGCCAGACCTCATTTCACAACATTCATTTCTGGTTCTTCAGCACTTTGTAGCTGCCAAATAACATTTCTGAAAGTCAATATTTATATGTAAGTCAGTATGCATACTTAGAACATGAATAAAGCTTACTTTTACTTGTCCAAATGAAGAATGTTGACTGTTTGTTATTTTTAAGCTGGAATGAAAAAATTCTTTTTTTCCTACTGTGAGCAGCTGTGTGCAGTAATGTCACATTCGGACTGATTTATTTCAGTCTTGTCCTCCTGCGGCCTGCTGCAGAGTCACAGTGGAGGACAGGAGGTCGGTCAGAGACAAAAGAGCAGCGGCCTCTCCGCCTCCTTCTGTTTCTGTTCTAAAACAAAGAGCTTTGAAAAGTGTAAAGTGGACCTGAGAGGACGAGAAAGCGATGTGCTCACACTCTGGCACAGTATTCAGGAAACGCACAAAGACAAACCATGGCAGAAGAAAGGTGATGAAAGTGTTGTTGAAAGTGGGAGTTTCCTGCATTTTTGATCTACTGAAGGGTTATTGTTCATCTGCCGACCTCGTTGACATTTCATTTTCAGTTTATGGGCCTCTATTGTCCTTTATCCTGTTAATTATGTAACTGAACTATTTTAGCAGTTACCCTTGTAGGTCCATCATGGAGATCATACCTTCCAACACCTCTGAGTACTATGGAGTAAATTAGTGTCACCAGAACTTGAACCTAAAATCATGTTTTGTTTTGTTTTTTAAAAAAAGGTGTTTAAAATTTGGTGTTATTAAAAATTTGACCTGCACAATTTTTGTTATTTCAAATTCAGGTCTTGGAATTTTAGGTAAATTGGAATTTCAGGCGTTACCTAAAATTAGGACCATCCAGTTTGCTCTGAGAGGACAGTAATATGGAGACATACATTTACTAGACTTTGGGAAGCTGTTCTGTGTATATGTATATTGGGGTCCAGATGAACAACTGAAAGGATTCAAGTTCTTAGAAAGAAAACAGATGTAGCTACACTGGGTTTAAAAAACAGTGATGTATAAGACAGAATGAGTTATAGCTCTATTTCTGGGACAGACTAGAGATAAAGCATAGAGCATGGGGCTAATTAATGGGAACGCCAGTTGAGAGGGCAGTTTGTGATGGTTAACAAACGATAAATCGGCAGCTTTAAAGATAAGACATGCTTTCACTCACTCACTTTTTTCCCAAAAGCAAAATGACCACCATGACGAAGAGCCAGAGAGATTGCAACAGACTACATAATGTTCGTGAGAATGAAGGAGGTGGAAGACAGCCCAGAGGAGGAGAAAATAGACAGTGAAACTGACTCGGACAGTAGGCCTAGCAACAGAAATGAAAACGAGTATAATGGTAGGGATAACCGTGCCAGTGTGCCACCTGTGTACCAGCTTCACAACTACTCATTAAACAAGTGGAGAAATTGTGTTTTAGTGAAGTTTGGTATTGTAATCAATATAAACATTGGGCATGCCAACCCAACCCCAGCATCCCCATACTGCCCATGCTTGGGCAACTGTTAGTGTTATTATTGTGAAGCGTCTAGGAGCCAGGAGCTGGCTCTGTAACAAAGTGGCAGAGCCCATGAACTCATAGAGTGAGTCTACCAAGTGCTATAGTATTTGACAGTCCTCTGTTGCAACACTCACTACTGTTCAAAGCTGCCTCTAGAAGCCATATCAGCAGAAGAACTGTGCATTTGGAGCTTCATGAAATTGGTTTCATGGCTAAGCAGCTGCAAACAAGCCTAAACCCACTATTCACAATCCCAAGCATCATCTGGAGTAGTGTAAAGCACCTGACCACTGGACTCTGGAGCAGTGAAAACATTCTTTGGAGTGATCTCACAGTCTGACGAATGAATCTGAGATTGGTGGATACCAGGAAAACGTTACATACTGGAATGTATAGTACAGATAGTAAAGTTTGGTGGAGGAAGAATGATTGTGAGCTGTTTTTCAGGGTTGGGGCCTCTTAGTTCCAGTGAAGCATAATGTTAATGCTATAGCATACACAATTATATGCTTCCAACTCTTTACTGTTCCAGCATAGCACCATCTGTGTGTACAAAGCCAGCTCCATGAAGAAATGGTTTAATGAGCTTGGTGGGGCCTGTCCCGAACCTCGACCTCAACCCTACTGAACACCTTAAAAATGAACTGGGACTTGAATTGCCAGCCAGAACTTCTTATCCTCACAAATGTTATTTGGACTAAACTGGCACAAATTCACACAGACACACACAAAATCTTGTTGAAAGCTTCCCAGAGGAGCGAAAGCTGTATAGCCAAAAATTGGGGCAACTTTATATTAATGCCTATTAGTTTTTGTGATGTGATGCCCAACAAGCTCATACAGGTGTGACTGTCAGGTGTGTCTTCTATATGAGAACATGCCCTTTAAAAAACTACTGTTTCCACCCATTTCATCAGCCACTTACCATAAAGGTACACATAAAGGATCTACAATTACAGACCGTAGGTCATCTCTTTCTCTGTATATTTTGTTAATTCACTCCAATAATTTATTTTTCAAACATCCGGATTATTTGAGTAAACGTATAGATACTTCTGGTCTGTTCGTGCTCTAATACAAGTAAACGCTGTCAGATAAACACATTGTGGTTAATTTGAGAACATTAGGTTCCGTAAATGCAATGTTGAAGAAATCCAAAAAATAAATTTATATGTATATGTAAATTAATTTGTTTACAGAACCTATTGACTCTGAAACCCTCTACTGAATGCACTTACTTTACATGATGTTACTAAAAGTGTTTTTTTTATTTGACAAGATTAAGCATATATGTCTGAAAGAACTTTACTCTAAAAGTTAACTCAGCATTTTCACTAGCTTGCTATTAGTAAGCCTAAGCAGTTCATTCACACAGGACCTGGTGTAATGACCAAACTGTCACCAGATCTGTCACACATTTACAAGGCAAGTTTACTTGTATAGCATCTTTCACACATTGTGGTCATTCAAGGTGATTTACAAATGCAAAAGATAATTTACATTTAAATGTACAAATAAATTTAAACAGGCATATTAGGGTGCCTACACATTAGACAATGAAAGGATGGAGTTATGGAGTCTGGTCAGTCTAAAAGGCTGGAACTGGGGTGAAATTTGCACAATTTAAAATAAAACATAGGACCAAAAACAGAAAGAATTATGGAGCATGGACAAAAATATTGGTGATAGCCATATACAGAGCCAAGCACAGAGCTGCCATAAAGGCAAAACAGTCATATACAGCACTGTGCAATAGTTTGGGGATTATTTTTAAAAGCTATTTTTACAGGACACTTCTATTTGCTGAGTGAACCACCTTATTTTTAAGTAATGACTTTACATACGTCAGTGTGTTTATTTAACCCTTTCCAAGCTTTTCCTGGCAGTAAACCATTATTTACATTATTTGTTTTCTTCTAATGCCTGGTATGACCACTCATTACTTCATTAAGCTATATAAAGATCACTGGTGAAAGAATTTAAGTCACTCAACTCACTTCCATCTTGGTTTTTCATCCATTTCTGCCTGCGCCCACCCTTCCACGTTTCTATTGGTTGGACTGCTTCAGTGTCCGAAAGGTTGAAATGGTTTAAACATTTTCATTGGAGCATCTGTTGTAGACAGAGCTGCCATTTAACTCTAACATGTAGGCACCCTTAATTGTTGCATCTCTAGAAATAGGATATGGTTGTAAAGTGAGCAGTAAGCCATGTTAAAAACATGTTAATGCGTATAGGAGCCAGTTAGCTTAAGACCAGTTGAGATATAACATCGGCCCCAATATAATAACTAGGTAAGAAATCAATCACAGCATAAACAACCATGTTTAAAATGTTACATGGACTTAGACACGTTTTCATACCCTAACTTGCTTCCTAAGTTTGGACATGTACATACATTCTAATCAATACCATCACATGAATGAACCGCATGTGTCATGAACAGCAAACTAACTAACCAGCGGAACGAGCCTTCGTCTCAATGCTAATTTGCTCTGATCAGCTCTTAGCCGCTCATTGTTAAAGCAAGTCAAAGGTCGAAAAAGGTCAGATACTTTGGACCTAAACACTGAGAAAACTTCAGGTGCCATTCTATCCATTATTAGAATGGAGATTAATGTCTCTTTGTTATTAGCACTGCAAACACCACAATAAGAGACATTCCTCTGCATTAAAGTAATAGTTGGCAGAAAGTGATAGTTGGCAGAAAATCTTATTCCCCCCGCAAACCAGCCACCCCACCAAATATAGATGATCAGCCAAGACTTGTTTGGTGTCTAGAGTTTCCTTCTTTAGTTGTAGCACAGGATCTAACGTAACTAACAAGTAATAACAGTTTATACCCCACTATTTAGCACGACATCAACCGCATTTCTGAATCACCTCTGGTCTGACTTAATTATATGGTTTGGACACTGTATGGCACCATGTTCTAAACAGGGACGACACATAGCCTCTGTTTTGCTTCTGAATGAGATTGCTGCAGGTGCTGCTTATACATCTCTTATAATCTCTAGAGATTATAGCTCAGATTATCTCAGCGTGTTTCATCACACACATACCGTATGTTAGTGCTGCAGTGCTGCTATCACTGCTAAGCATGCCAACACTTTCAGTTATAGTCAGTTTAACTTAAAAAGCAAGAACCTATATGGCACAAATGGTTACAACAGAGACAAGAGGCATTCGACACAGCTCTAAGAAAACATGTGTATTTAAAGTTTACAGCACAACGTAGAATAAAATCACTGATTTCGTCCATGAGTTGCATTACAGAATTCATAATTCTTAATATATTCATAATATGTACTGAATACTTGTTCCTAGTAGTTAATAAGAATTCATAGTAGTTAGTGAATAATTCATAATTAAATGATGAGTAATTATTAAATAATTTATAGAATGTACTGAATAATCCATAGTAGATACTGAAAAATTCATTGAAGATACTGAATAATTCATAGTATATACTGAATAATTCATAATATATGTAGTGTAATTTGTAGTGGACACTGAATAATCCATAGTAGATACTGAATAATCTATAGTAGATACTAAATTATTCATAGTAGATACTGAATAATCCATAGTAGATACCGTAAAATTAATTGTAGATACTGAATATTCCATAGTAGATACCATAAAATTCATTGTAGATACTGAATATTCCATAGTAGATACTGAATAATCCATAGTAGATACTGAATAATCTATAGTAGATACTAAATAATTCATAGTAGATACTGAATAATCCATAGTAGATACCGTAAAATTCATTGTAGATACTGAATATTCCATAGTAGATACCGTAAAATTCATTGTAGATACTGAAAAAATCATTGTAGATACTGAATAATCCATAGTAGATACTGAATAATCCATAGTAGTTACTGAATCATTCATTGTAGATATGAATAATCTATAGTAGATACTGAAAAATTCATTGTAGATACTGAATAAATTAATAAAATATGTAGTGTAATTCGTAGCGGACACTGAATAATCCATACTAGATACTGAATAATTCATAGTAGATACTGAAAAATTAATTGTAGATACTGAATAATTCATAATATATGTAGTGTAATTCGTAGTGGACACTGAATAATCCATACTAGATACTGAATAATCCATAGTAGATACTGAATAATTCATTGTAGATACTGAATAATCCATAGTAGATACTGAATAATTCATTGTAGATACTGAAAATCCATAGTAGATATTGAAAAATTCATTGTAGATACTGAATAATTCATAGTAGATACTGAATAATTCATAATATATGTAGTGTAATTCGTAGTGGACACTGAATAATCCATAGTAGATACTTAATAATCCATAGTAGATACTGAATAATTCATAGAAGATACTGAATAATCCATAGTAGATACTGAAAATTCATTATAGATACTGAAAATTCATTATAGATACTGAATAATCTATAGTAGATGCTGAATATTCTATAGTAGATACTGAAAAATTCATTGTAGATACTGAATAATTTATAGAACATACGGGAATAATTCATTGTAGATACTGAATAATTCATAATATATGTAGAGTAATTCTTAGTGGACACTGAATAATTCATAATATATGTAGAGTAATATGTAGAGTAACACTGAATAATTCATAGCAGACACTGGGAAAAGATTAGTAGCATTTCATAGTGTAAATGAAGAATGAGTGTGAGGTTAGTGAGTTGACAGGCTGGAGTGACGTTGAAGTTGATAACAGTATGTATGTTCAGTCTTACCTGCCGATATTTGAACACCTGTGTGAGTCGGCGGCGACAGCAGCATTGGCAAAGCTCTCCTCCGGGCATTTACACCGCGTCAGCAGAACCACACACACACCGATAAACACCACCGCAAGCACCACCACACTACAGCACACGCACAGCAGCCTGCGTCTCTCCTTCCCCATACTTACACTGTACTACACTAACACACTCAGCGCCATGCACTCAGACCCGGCTGGAGATAAACACGCCTCCTTCCCTCCCCTTCAGTGCTTTCTTTCTTACATCTCTTTCTCACATCATGCAACTCATCTTACACGCACTTATCTTTCTTTCTGTCCTCCATCAGTTTTTTTCTCTCTTGTAATTTTATTCTCTTCACCTTCACTTCTTGTACAACTTCACTTCTTATCTCCTTTTCTACTTCTTCCTCTCATTCTCCCATCATGTTCTCTCCGCTTTCTCTTTCTCCAACAGTCTGTCTTCCTTTCCTGTTTCCAGTTATAAAGATAATTGTTTCATTGCAAATGCACCACAGACCTTTTCTCACTGCTGTCTTTCATTTTAAGTCAGTGGTCGTTCAAGTGGGTCTCTGAATGGTTCTCAGACTCGTTAATGTTTCTCCTGTTCTGACTGATCTGACTCATAAAGTCCTGAATAATACCCCAATTAGTGAAACAGAGCATTTCACCAACCAGGAATCTCTTAGTGTCACCTAGAAATCCACAACAGAACCGAGGAGTCAAGTGCAGATTTATTAGATCTAACTTTGAGACCGCCAAAGGTATGACCAGGTGGTCCTTCAAAAAATCTATACACAGAATGTTAACCGCAGATCCAAACTCCAGTTACCAGACACCAGTTAATACCCAGAGTAAAAATATATATATATATATATATATATATATAAAAAAAAAAAAAAATATATATATATATATATATATATATATATATATATATATATATATATATATATATATATATATATATATATACTCTAAATAGCAGCTGATTAGAAACAGGTGGGGACACAACATTTAGAATTCTGGTGAGAGCGACCTCTGTGGGCAAAGAGGGGCAGCAGCAGCAGAGGACTGAGGACTTTAAGTAACGGTAGAACTTGCACCTAAGGTGAGGACTGGACTGTCTGACAGGATTCCCCAAGATAAGCAGTAACTAGCCAGCCTACTGCACATAATTCGAGACAGAGCCTCTCCCTTTACTATAATGCTGTACCTGTTAGTCCACCCATTTAACGCATGCTATGCTGCTCATTCCAAACCAACTCTGAGACTGAAACAAACTGTTTCTGATCCTGGACTTTCAGAAATGCTTTTGTATATGTGTCCTTCTAGAAGGTCCCTCTTGTGAAAGGTCAACAAGGAAGTAGTAGATATTTAATATTAATATTAAGATTAATATCCAGTGTTGTAAACATGTCTTGCATACCATGCTTGGCAGCTAAAAAGCTTGTCTATACAGATGACCAGCATATAGTATATGGCTCAGCAGGGCCTGCTGCCCCAAGCCTAGAAGGTAAAGACCTGACCAGTGTCATAAAGGCTAGTTAGACCTTTCACAAAATTTCATCCAACTTAGGTGCAACCTGGGCCACCTAGCTAAGATAATTCTGTGAGAATAAGAGGAACAAACCTTACAGGATTATAGAGCGTTATGATCCCTCTCCAATCATGCATGCCTTTTTTGTACAATGGTAAATATCTGATCTTGTAGAACTCTAGGAAAGCTAAACTCCACAGGTCAGGAAAGTAGGAATTAATTTTCCAACAAGCCCTGAATCACATTGAGAGCCTTTATTGGAAACCTGGAATATGGACCCTGAAATCATCAGGCTCCTCAGCTGTTGTCTTCTCTGAGGTGTGCATATTGGAAGTTGAAGTCAAGCTAAAAGTGTCATCACTGGGCAGTGACTTTCCAAAGTCAAAAAGTCAGCTTATATGTAAGTTATATGTGTACATCTATGAATGAAGGCTGGCTTGGCTCTGCATTTGAGCAAGGGTAGTTTGCAGATTTCACTTTTTACCAGCTCTGGTCTGCTGGTGTTTCCAGATATTGTTTGCTCTTTTGTTGATGCCTTGCTGGCAGGATGCATTCCTGCGTCAGCTGCTAAGCATAAACTGCTGAGGAATGATTGAAACCGTTTCCTTTTATTGACCATTCAGGATTGATTCTTTGCAAATGGAGAGTGTTGTGGATAGCTTTACAGCATGAAGAAGCTGTTGGAAACCTAGTGAAAGGCAGTGTGAAGGACCACATTCTCTATTGACATGTACCAACTTTAATAGAGTGAACATGTTGGAATGTAAGAATAATAATCTGCATCCGGTTAGGGGACATACTGTATGTGAGTCTACCAGTCGTCATCAGTCGTCTAACAAAGAGTAAAGAACTTGAATAAACATGCTCTGTGTACCAACACTGGACAGCTATTGGACCTGAGGAGATGTTCACTGAATTTGACTAAAAGTGTATTTTCTTGAAATCACAAACTGTACCTTTATTGTTAGAAGTGATTGTACAAAGATTACCTTTCTTAAAACTAAGGCTGTTTTAATGCTTGTTAATGCTTGTTAATGCCTGCCTGAAATCTTTCATAAACGTCTTGTGAAGACATGTTCCAAATGTAAAGAATTTGCGAAATCTGAAGTCTTTGTCCAGGGATTCGAAAACAGGCACGCTCAGAACAGACATGGTTATTTAAAAGGTACACAGCAGTTCGGATTAAGTCTGTTCACAACAGAGCCCATTTGTTTAACATATACTTCTTAAACGTTTACTGATGTTTATATTAGTGTCCAATCAGAGGGATATTTTGGAGGTGGGGTTACTTATGGTGTCTTAGTAACCAATTTTTGAATTCATTATAACTAGCCAAACTCGTGGGTTTGCATGCCAAGATATCAACAGTAACAATAAGGTTGCTGAAAAAGGATAGTGTTTTTGCTTTATAGCTCGAACAGAGTTAGAGGGTCAGGGTGATGGAATGTGTAGACGTTGATATTGCTGGATAAGTCTTTAAGTCTAACTTTTTCAAGCAATTATAATTTTTTGAAGAGCCTCTGGAAAAGTTATAGCACATGTGTTACCCATATAAATTATTTTTTCTATTGAAGAAGTGAACTCCTCAAACGAGTTTAAGACTGCACAAATTGTGGCTCTTTTTTGAGGAGTATATCACATGGTGTAGTACTTGTATGAGTCACAGTGAGGAGCCTGAAGATCCCATTCCACAGAAACTTGTGCCTCTCTTATATTTAACTGATCTTATTATGAAAAGCGTAGTTGTAGGGCATTCCTGTGGTATGAATATGTTGGGTCTCAAAAAATACTGTAGATCATGATGTTTTGCTGCGTAAATGACTAGTTAAAGGTTTTAGTTAGTTGGCCATTAAGTGGGTTAAAATTAATTATTTTTTGCAAAACATGGAACACGGAAAACAGGGCAGGATGTGACATTTTTTAAATACATATTAATAAATGTTGCTTGCTAGTGTGATTTTCCTTACTCTGATGACGCTGCATTGTTAATATCTCATAAAAATAAAACTCAGGTAGACAACTGGAGTATTAAGCTTTCAACATGATTGGCTGACAATAAACTGTCCCTTCATTAAGAGAAAACAGAGGTGATCCTGTTTGACTCACAAGGTCAGGTTCCAAATTCAAACAAATCAACAGTAAAATATAGTTCCTGCGGGGTCAGGGACTCCATTATTACCTTCTCAGAGGCCCTGAACTTTTATGAAGTCCATAAAATAAATGTGTATAACTTTATGCTGTCCATGTTTACATACAATTGTCAAGCTTTTATTTGAGGTATTCTTGAATTGATCTTAGCAACTGTTATTATGCCTGTGATACCTCTGTAAAAACTTCATAATTCATAAAACTGTGGCACATTTGTACAATTTAAAACTTGCCCAGTTTTCCAAAAGTTTGGTGAAAAGTTTGCTACTCGTTTCTAAAACCAAAGACAGACAAGAAGACGTGTAAGATCTCAGTTAATGTGAGGAAGAGCTGCCAAGCTAGAAACAAGCTTTTCCACAGGACGAACTGTTAAACCAAATATCTTCTTGCCACTGAAGTAATCCCCAGCACCTTTGTGAAGTGAGAGTCGCCAGCCAATGCTGGATTAGTGAGCCAATGTGGGACCCTCCAGGGGTATTTCGTACACCGCTTTTAAATAATCAATTATCAAGAGATGATGACCCACAAAGCATTAATTAAAATTTAATAAAAGACTACATTGGCTGCGCTGCTAGATGTATCAACTTCAAAACCACTGCTTGTGGCATTAATTCAAGGCCATGTTAATTAAGCAGCCAATTTCTGGCACAGCAGTTCTCAGTATATTAAGAATAGACCTCATACGGCCTGGAAGAAGTTGATTAGGGTTGTACTGAAACGACATCCTCAAACAAATTTGGAAGCCGATCTTTTTAAACAACTCCACATTCTTCCAGTACAGTAAAGCTTACCTGCTGATAAAATGTATAATACATAAAAAAGTCTCAAGATACCTATTAACAATCACAGGTAACATTTACATGTAAACACTTGAATCATAACCCATTTCTTCACTGTATAGTCACACTATCATCATTCTTATTCGAGCAGTCAGTGCATTGATTCATGTAGGACTTAAAGAGATGTTCTTACATGTTTTCTGGTTTGTTCTTTTCCTTTTAAAATGTTATTTTATGAACATATAAACACTTACAAAGCTCAAAGTACCACTGCCTGAAGTGCTTTGTTGGAATTCCAGCCTGTTTCCTTGTTACAGGGTGACATCATCTTGTAACACAATTCTTATTGCCCGCCCACCAGCAAGTTTGGCACTCCCCCTTACACAAAGCACAGACCTCTAAAAAAGAAGAACGTACCACTCTGAAACATCTGGTTTATTTTGCGAAAGTGGATCAGGACTGCAAACTTGTTCTACCTGACTTTTATTATCAGACTCTGACTCAAACTCATATGACAGAGCCAATGCTGTTGAAGGAATAGCTCAGCACAATGAATAGCACACAGCAGTGTGGTGGTGGAAGTTGTAGCAGATGCTGGTCTAGTGGTTGACCAATCAGAGTACACTGGGCCTATTAGTTAAAGACATATATGTGCTAACAGAACGTTTCAGACAGAGGGTGAAAACGGTCGGAGTAGCCGCTCTGAGGCACATAAAAAAACCCCTGAAAACTCTTTGTAGAGTGTTATATAAAAGTGGCACCATGACTTGATACTAAGGCGTCTATTATTTTCACATGTCTAAAGTATTGGTGTAATCACCAATACAACGGTGAAATATGAAAGCAAACAAATTAACATATGTTTAATATTATAAATATGGTTGTTATTTAAAAACCTTATTTTTTACTTTTTTGTGCATAGTTGAAAAACTCAAGTAACCTTTTGTTTTGCATTCAAATTTCATGATGCACAGACCAACAGAGATAATCCAAAATTACTTTGAAATTTGTCTGCTTACTGTAGCTTCCATTACAGGTTAAGAATGTTTTTCCTTTTCTTGTAAAGACACCATTTTGGAAAGTTTCTTCCTTCTTAATCCCTTTAAAGGCAGGAGCTGCTGGCTGGTTTAAACCTTTAATAAACACTTTTATATCGTTAAATGAACTCAGTAAGTACTTATTCAGCAATAAGCTTCAGAATAAAATAAGGCGGGCATTAACATTTTAAGCAGTGATTCCATGTTAAAATCCTGTCAGCTTTTATAGCGCTTGGCACACTTAAAGAAATTTGACAAGCAACTATTAACAAACCCACCAGGAAAAATGGCTTTGTTTCTGTCAGAAAATAACAAGAAAAAGAAGAATCATAACTCTTTCCACCTGCGTCTTGTTAACTCTGTGTATAAATAACTCCTCGGTCATAACATTAAAATCACCTCTTTGTATCTACACTCATTATCTATTCTATCAGCTCCATTTACCATATAGGTGCACTTTGTAGTTCTACAATTACAGACTGTAGTTCATCTCTTGCACTATGTATTTTGTTAATCCACTAACAAACACTAATATGCCAGCACCATGTTAGTATCATTACAGTACAGGGAATGATCCACCACTTGTTTCTGTGCTCAGTACTCCATGTTCATCCTGTAGTTTATGGTTTTTACCTTTTACCTACTGCTTGGAAGTGCATAGGGGTGCGCAGAGCACAACCTGTGGGGTAAACATGCATTCTTATGTAGTTGAATAGGTTCCAGTAGAACATGCTTCAACATCATCTGCCAACTTTCACAGATGTTTCTCAGGAATCAGCCTGTTTTTTTTTTATCATGAAGGACACTGTTTTCATTAGTCTTTTTGATTAGTGAATTGACAGAATGCACTCTTCTTTTATTTTCCTCCCCTCTCATTGTATGTAATATAGCCGTATGTAGAAGCAGATAACAGCTCACAGTTCTAACCAGGTTGCACTATATGTGCTATGGCCACAGTGCCCTATATGTGCAAAGTCACGGTGCCCTATGTATAATATCTTTGGAATGAACTGGAGTGATCCAGACCCAATCATCCAACATCAGTACCTGATGATTCTAATGCTCGTGTAGCTGATTGCAATCAAATCTTCATGTTTCAAGATCTAGTGTAAAACTTTCCCAGGGACTGTTACAGCAGCCAAGAGGACACAAACCCCCCTATTAGTACCCCTCATTTCAGAAGAATGCCTGGAGTCTACAGACTTTTATACACATAAGTTGTTCGTACTGGTTCATTCATTAAGTCATTCACTACTAGCATATAGAGAACTTGTTCATAGATACTGAACACTGAATAACTTATAGTAAATACTGAATAACTTACAGTAAATACTGAATATTTCATAATGCATGTTGAATGCTACATAGTAGGTACTGAATAAGTTGATATTGAGTGAATCATAGAAGCTGTTGAATAATTTATAGTATGTACTAAATAATTAATAGTATACTTAATGACATAATAATAATAATAATAATTAGTATAATAATTAGTATAATTAATTGAATAATTAATGACCACAATAACAGAATGCTGTTTTTTTTCAGAATAAAAAAATCTCTGGGATGTTTAAGGTTAAGATAAGGTTTAGTATTGCATACTAAATATAGGGTAAGGATTAGGTTGGGACTTGGAGGTTAAAGTCAAGTTTAAGTTTGGATTCTGAGGTTTAGGTTAGGCTTAGATTGAGGTTTGGGTACAAAAGTTGGGGTTTGGGCTAGGTTTAAGTTGTGATACTGAGGTTATGGTTAGGTTTAGGTTTAGGTGTAGTTATAGTATTACTCAGCTACAGCAATACAAAAAAAAAATCTACATTAATAGAGCTTCTTACAAGTATTGTAAAACAGACATGTGTGTGTGTTTTGTAGGGAATTTCCTAACTGGTTATGGGGTAAAACACTCACAGATAAACTGTTTTGTGTATATTATGTAAACTGATACTGAGAGGAGATTTTTGGAGAATACGGGCTCAACAGAGGGTCAAGGACAGTTTCAAGTCATTCTCCGGTTAACTGAAACAATCGTGGTTTGAATCTAAAGCTGCACAAAAAGCTCCATGTTTAAAATTATATAATTCTTATGTGTCTGAAACTCTGCCTTCATTTCACTGTAGTGCACTATTACACTATTATACACTCCTCTCTGCTATGCTGTGCACTACTCCGTGAGTCCAGGTTATGAGTTTTTGCCCTTGATAATGTATCCATCCATCTATAATAAACTTAAGAGAATGTTATGCTCATTGTTAATTGTGTGTGGTCTAGTGGAACACATTTATGTGCTTCAGTGTTCAAATAAAAGAATTCTTGTACTGTACATCTGTGTTCACCCTTTATCTGAAATGCTCTGTTAAAACCAGGGAGCTTGGCACCAAATTGTGGGCACTGGGCACAGTACTGTGACCCCACTCCACCCACCCCTCTCACCCTCAGTAACTGTGCTGCTCTCTTGTCCTCAGTGGCTGTGAGTGGGAAATGTGAGGGAGAGAGCTCTCTCCTATAGTGACTGTGCTGCTTTCTCTCCCCCTAAATGTCTGTGCTGCTCTCTCTACCTCAGTAACTGTGCTGCTCTCTCTACCTCAGTAACTGTGCTGCTCTCTCTACCTCAGTAACTGTGCTGCTCTCTCTACCTCAGTAACTGTGCTGCTCTCTCTACCTCAGTAACTATGCTGCTCTCTCTACCTCAGTAACTGTGCTGCTCTCTCTACCTCAGTAACTGTGCTGCTCTCTCTCCCCCTAAATGCCTGTGCTGCTCTCTCTACCTCAGTAACTGTGCTGCTCTCTCTACCTCAGTAACTGTGCTGCTTTCTCTACCTCAGTAACTGTGCTGCTCTCTATCCCTCAGTGACTGAGCTGCTCTCTCTACCTCAGTAACTGTGCTGCTCTCTATCCCTCAGTGACTGAGCTGCTTTCTCTACCTCAGTAACTGTGCTGCTTTCTCTACCTCAGTAACTGTGCTGCTCTCTATCCCTCAGTGACTGAGCTGCTCTCTATCCCTCAGTGACTGAGCTGCTCTCTCTACCTCAGTAACTGTGCTGCTCTCTTTCTCTCAGTGACAGTGTTGCTCTCTTTCCCTCAGCAACTGTGCTGCTCTCTTTCTCTCTGTGACAGTGTTGTTCTCTTTCCCTCAGCAACTGTGCTGCTTTCTCCCCCTCAGCAACTGTGCTGCTTTCTCTACCTTAGTAACTGTGCTGCTTTCTCTACCTTATTAACTGTGCTGTTCTCTCTCCTTCAGTAACTGTGCTGCTTTCTCTCCTACAGTGACTGTGCTGCTCTGTCTTCCTCAGTGACTGTGCTGCTCTCTTTCTCTCTGTGACAGTGTTGCTCTCTTTCCTTCAGCAACTGTGCTGCTTTCTCCACCTCAGTAACTGTGCTGCTCTCTCTCCCCCAGCAACTGTGCTGCTTTCTCTACCTTAGTAACTGTGCTGTGCTCTCTCCTTCAGTAACTGTTCTGCTTTCTCTCCTACAGTGACTGTGCTGTTCTCTTTCCCTCAGCAACTGTGCTGCTTTCTCTACCTCAGTGACAGTGTGGCTCTCTCTCCCTTAGTAACTGTGCTGCTTTCTCTCCCCCAGCAACTGTGCTGGTTTCTCTACCTCAGTAACTGTGCTGTTCTCTCTCCTTCAGTAACTGTGCTGCTTTCTCTCCTACAGTGACTGGGCTGCTCTCTCTTACTTAGTGACTATGCTGCTCTCTCTCCCTCAGTGACAGTGTTGCTCTCTCTCCCTCAATAACCTAGCTGCTCTCTCTCATAGTGACTGTGCTGTTCTGTTTCCTACAGTTCCTGTGCTGCTCTCTCTCAGTTCCTGTGCTGCTCTCTCTTTCTTAGTCTTTCACAATTGACTTTCCCAAGCTAGGCTAAAGCAGGTTGTTCCAGATTGGTAAATATAACAGCCAGCTTGGAATTTGTGGAACTTTTACAGCAACTGTAATATTAATCCAGCTGGACATTTTAAATTTCACAAAGGCAATTAAAGCTCTTCTCCACTGCTCTGCTACATGACCCAACGCAGTGGGAACGAGGCTGCAGGCCTAATGAAAAACAAGTGTGAAAGCAAAGTTTAAAGAAACCAAGAACACGAAGCAAAGACAGGCCTCTTTCACAGCAAGATGAAACTGAAACCAGCAGCATATGGAGTGAAATCAGTGTCACCAGTTTTGAGAATTTGACCTGCAAAAAAAACAAATTCAGGTCTTGGAATTTCAGGTAAAAATGAATTCAGTTACAAAAATTTCAGGTTGTGAAGTTCAGGTTGTGAAATTCAGGTCGTATAAATTCAGGCTGTGAAATTCAGGTTGTGAAATTCAGGTTGTGAAAATTCAGATTGTGATTCTTACCTGAAATTCCAAGCCCTGAATTTGAAATACTAAAAATTTCACACATCATTTTTTTCAAAAACATGATTTCAAGTTTAAGTTGTGGTGACACTGATTTAACTCCATAGCAGCGGAACTGCATCCATCAGCAGTCATTGATCCCTTCATATTTGTGTGTGGCTCAGCTTAGTTCAAACTAATGTCAGATATAGATCACATATAAAAGTGTGAATAGCTTAACAAGAACATCAGATTTCGCGAGGAAATCTGATTTGGTCAAACTGTGGGAACATAGCCATAATGCTTCAGAACACTAACTTTTTGAACAAGACGTTAGTGAATAAGAAACAGCCTCATAGGTTTAATGCTTGATGTATTTCTAAAGATTTAAGCTATTAAAACATGCTACCAGTTCTATATATGGAGCTACCAATAAATATGTTGTACAATACAGAGGTGTTAAATAACAAAGTACAAATACTATGTTACATTACTTAAGTAGAAATGTTGGTTATTTATACTTTAATGGAGTAATTAATTTTCAGATGACTTTTTACTTCTACTTTTTACATTTACACTCCATTATCAGTACTTTCTACTCCTTACATTTCACTCCATTATCTGTACTTTCTACTCCTTACATTTACACTCCATTATCTGTACTTTCTACTCCTTACATTTACACTCCATTATCAGTACTTTCTACTCCTTACTTTTACACTCCATTATCAGTACTTTCTACTCCTTACATTTACACTCCATTATCTGTACTTTCCACTCTTTAGATTTACTCTCCATTATCAGTACTTTCTACTCCTTACATTTACACTCCATTATCTGTACTTTCTACTCTTTACATTTACACTCCATTATCTGTACTTTCTACTCCTTACATTTACACTCCATTATCTGTACTTTCTACTCTTTACATTTACACTCCATTATCAGTACTTTCTACTCCTTACATTTACACTCCATTATCTGTACTTTCTACTCCTTACATTTACACTCCATTATCTGTACTTTCTACTCTTTACATTTACACTCCATTATCAGTACTTTCTACTCCTTACATTTACACTCCATTATCTGTACTTTCTACTCCTTACATTTACACTCCATTATCTGTACTTTCTACTCCTTACATTTACACTCCATTATCTGTACTTTCTACTCCTTACATTTACACTCCATTATCTGTACTTTCTACTCCTTACATTTACACTCCATTATCAGAACGTTCTACTCCTTACATTTACACTCCATTATCAGTACTTTCTACTCCTTACATTTCACTCCATTATCTGTACTTTCTACTCCTTACATTTACACTCCATTATCAGTACTTTCTACTCCTTACATTTACACTTCATTATCTCTACTTTCTACTCCTTACATTTACACTCCATTATCAGTACTTTCTACTCCTTACATTTACACTCCATTATCTCTACTTTCTACTCCTTACATTTACACTCCAGTATCTGTACTTTCTACTCCTTACATTTACACTCCAGTATCTGTACCTTCTACTCCTTACATTTACACTCCATTATCTGTACTTTCTACTCCTTACATTTACACTCCATTATCTGTACTTTCTACTCCTTACATTTACACTCCATTATCAGTACTTTCTACTCCTTACTTTTACACTCCATTATCAGTACTTTCTACTCCTTACATTTACACTCCATTATCTGTACTTTCTACTCTTTACATTTACACTCCATTATCAGTACTTTCTACTCCTTACATTTACACTCCATTATCTGTACTTTCTACTCCTTACATTTACACTCCATTATCTGTACTTTCTACTCCTTACATTTACACTCCATTATCTGTACTTTCTACTCCTTACATTTACACTCCATTATCTGTACTTTCTACTCCTTACATTTACACTCCATTATCAGAACGTTCTACTCCTTACATTTACACTCCATTATCAGTACTTTCTACTCCTTACATTTACACTCCTTTATCTGCACTTTCTACTCTTTACATTTACACTCCATTATCTGTACTTTCTACTCTTTACATTTACACTCCATTATCTGTACTTTCTACTCCTTACATTTACAACCCATTATCTGTACTTTCTACTCCTTACATTTACACTCCATTATCTGTACTTTCTACTCTTTACATTTACAACCCATTATCTGTACTTTCTACTCCTTACATTTACACTCCATTATCAGTACTTTCTACTCTTTACATTTACACTCCATTATCAGTACTTTCTACTCTTTACATTTACACTCCATTATCAGTACTTTCTACTCTTTACATTTACACTCCATTATCAGTACTTTCTACTCTTTACATTTACACTCCATTATCTGTACTTTCTACTCTTTACATTTACACTCCATTATCTGTACTTTCTACTCCTTACATTTACACTCCATTATCAGTACTTTCTACTCCTTACATTTACATTCCATTATCAGTACTTTCTACTCCTTACATTTACACTCCATTATCTCTACTTTCTAATCCTTGAATTTACACTCCATTATCTCTACTTTCTACTCCTTACATTTACACTCCATTATCTCTACTTTCTACTCCTTACATTTTAAACATAGCCTTGTTACTCCTGTTTCATTTGAGCTTGTTTTTATTCTTGTACATTTACATTTCAGTAAAGGTTATTGATAACATGCCTTTAAAGTTTGACTGCAACATTACAATACTTATAACCAGTGCTTAATTTGTGCTGGATCTTGCTGGAACAAGATCCGGCACCTCTCATATTTCAGGTACCTGTGTTCCAGAACTTATTTATGTGGATCCACCACCTTTCTTTTGTAGGACACCAAAAGCTATTCGTCCAGTGGCATCTCTGAGATTTTATGGTTGCAGCTCCTTACTGCATTCATTAAAGCTAAGATTATTTTATTGTATAGAATGCTACTATGTTAGATGGAAACTTGAAGCACTGTTGTGCCTATGCGTTCCAGGACCTTTTGCCTCACTGCCACTTACTGGATCCCCCCACCTTTAGTGTTCCATTACCTGATGTTTTACAAATTAAGCACTGCTTATAGACAACTAGTCATCATATTCTCCACTCCATGAAACACATTAATGCTCAGCAGTACACAGATATACACATATATATTTCTAGGTATCAGCACTGCCACTTGTTTAAGGCAGTGTTTGAGTATAAGAGTAGTTTGAACTTTAACCTGTTTGTACTAGATAGAGATACATACTCTAACCGAACACTAAGCACTTTTGTAAGTCGCTCTGGATAAGAGCGTCTGCTAAATGCTGTAAATGTAAATGTAAATATATATGTATACATGTGTATACATATGGTTCTTTAATATATTTGCATCATTCATTTTTAATGGGCATATATGCGGCTGAAACAGGAAGCCTATCGCATCCACTGCCTAGCTGCTCCAACATCAATGGCACTCTCTACTGTAGAAGCATTGTGGCTCTACATGGCAGCTTCTATGGAAGATCTATGAGCTATGAAGATATTAAGGCCTTATTCTAAGCTAACAAAGACAACAAGACAGAAGTAGTTACAGATAACTATACACTAATGTAAACATTGTTTGGCGACACGGTGGTGTAGTAGTCACCTCACAGCGAGACGATGCAGGTTCGATTACCAGTCCTTGAGTGCTTGAGTGGGTTTCTAAAGTCTAAACACAAACACAGATGTGTTCTGCTGAATCTACACTAACTAAGCATGACAAAAACATTTACAAACAATGTTTTGAGGTGCTTCACCTCTAGAAAGGATGTCAAATATCAAATGGGGAACAAATCCAAGGCGAAACCATGAGGACTAAGGGCATGCTTATTTTACCACTGAGGGGCGCTAAAAGATGCTAGTGCAGTGACAATTTACTTGTACTGGACTAGTGTTTTATGAACCACATGAATCACATAAAATATTTTAACATAAATAATAAAAAAAACTCTGTATTCCTTACAACCAAACATGCTGTTTTTTGACTGTACCTTTGAGACTGATATATGTAAATTACCTCTCTTCTTATTGGTAGGTTGTTGTCGGTTGAATGGCTGGGGCTAAACTGATGAAGGCTGAAAGGGAGGAGCTAAGCTGCTAAAGGCTAATTAGGAAGGGCTACGCAGCTGTAGGCTAAATGGGTGAGCTAAACTGCTGTAGGCTAAATAGGAGGGGCTACACTGCTGTAGGCTGAATGGATGGGGCTAAACTGTAGGCTGAATGGGTGGGGCTAAAGTGCTGTAGGCTGAATGGGTGGGACTAAACTGTAGGCTGAATGGGTGTGGCTAAAGTGCTGTAGGCTGAATGGGTGTGGCTAAAGTGCTGTAGGCTGAATGGGTGTGGATAAAGTGCTGTAGGCTAAATGGGTGGGGCTAAACTGCAGCAGGCTAAATAGGAGGGGCTACACTGCTGTAGGCTGAATGGGTGGGGCTAAAATGCTGTAGGCTATATGAATGGGGCTAACCTGCTATAGGCTGAAAGAAGATTTGCACAGTTTAGTTACCATATGATGACCGTATTGACCAGACAGTGAATGAGAAACAATGTTTACATCCTTTAAAACATGTTGAGGACAATCCTAATGAAACTGACTGCTGTAGTGCTGCATGGTCACTAGCTTTGGCCACGCACATTCACTCTACACACATTTAGGTTTAGGATGTGGTGAAAGATTTCATTTCCTCCAGCTGAAGTTCTGTGAGTTCTTTGTACTCAGAGTTAGATAGTGTAAGATGTATGAGATATGGAAATTGGAAATCCCCCGGAGCTGTTTAAAATCCTGAAAGACTTTTTGCCTGAACTGGTGAGGACTGTGGTTTACACAGAGTAGGCATGAATAGGAATGCAAGACACAAGAACAGGCTGGTGCAGCTTCTCTCAACCTGAACTAAGTAGAGAACGAAAACAGAAGCAGTGTGTCTTAGTGCTGTCCTCAACATTTCAGACTCCCCTAACTTTAAGATATAGTCTGGACAAAATTCAAATTCCTCCAGTCGCAAATGAAGTGGATCGAGATGTGTTCGGTAGCTAAAGTTTGTTTCTTTTAGAAACGTATTCCCTACCAACAAGGACACGCCTTCTGTGATGTCATGAAACCCAGAATATATATATATATAGAAGTGGATTTTGAATGAGTCTGTCAGAACAGAGATCATTTACACTACCACTCAAAAGTTTGAGATCACAGTGAAATTTTCTTGTTTTCAAGGGAGGACTTCCTTCCTTAACACAACAATGGACTGATGGGTCTCTAAAGAAAGTTGTTTCTTTCTGGCCATTCTGAGCCAGTCAGCAAGCCATCAACTGCTGATGCTTCACATACTAAACTAACCTAGAATGCTGTTCCCTTTTATGCTCACTTATTAGTAGAATGTTTTTCAGCTGTGCATCACAATTGAGCAAGAGTGTCCTAACAACCAGTTAGCCCAATAACACCTTAACTTGGATTGGTGGCCATACCAGGAGATTTAGGCAGAGGACTGAGAATTGCTGATAATAGGACTATATGCAAAATACAAAAATAGGCTTTAATACAAACATTTTTATTCTTTAAAAATCATCTGATACACTTAAAATAATTGTGAAATTGTTTGTGAATTGCATGAAAATTGCATGAAATGAAATTCTAAAGTGATCCTAAACTTTTGAGTGGTTGAGTTCATACTATATTTGTATGAATTTGTCATAGCTACTAATGCATTGCACACAGACAGTATAGTATATACACTGCTCAAAAAATTAAAGGAACACTTAAACAACACAATATAACTCCAAGTAAATCAAACTTCTGTGAAATCCAACTGTCCACAATCAATTTCACATGCTGTTGTGCTAATGGAATAGACAACAGGTGGAAATTATTGGTAATTAGCAAGACACACTCAATAAAGGAGTGGTCCTGCAGGTGGGGACCACAGACCACTTCTCAGAACCTATGCTTTCTGGCTGATGTTTTGATCACTTTTGAATGTTGGTGGTGCTTTCACACTCGTGGTAGTGTGAGACGGACTCTACAACCCACACAAGTGGCTCAGGTAGTGCATCAATGCGAGCTGTGGCAAGAAGATTTGCTGTGTCTGTCAGTGTAGTGTCCAGAGGCTTGAGGCGCTACGAGGAGACACGCCAGTACACCAGGAGACGTGAACAACCCAGTAGAAGGACCGCTACCTCCACCTTTGTGCAAGGAGGAACAGGAGGAGCACTGGCAGTGCCCTGCAAAATGACCTCCTGCGGGCCACAAATATGCATGTGTCTGCACAAACGGTTAGAAACCGACTCCATGAGGGTGGTATGAGGGCCCGACGTCCACAGATGGGGGTTGTGCTCACAGCCTAACACCATGCAGGACGCTTGGCATTTGCCAGAGAACACCAGGGTTGGCAAAAAGAGGGTTGCTTTTCAAAGATGAAAGCAGGTTCACACTGAGCACATGTGACAGACATGACAGAGTCTAGAGACACCGTGGAGAGTGATCTGCTGCCTGCAACATCCTTCAGCAGGACCGGTTTGGCAGTGGGTCAGTAATGGTTTGGGGTGGCATTTCTTTGGAGGGCCGCACAGTCCTCGATGTGCTCGCCAGAGGTAGCCTGACTCTGCCTTTAGGTACCGAGATAAGATCCTCAGACCCCTTGTGAGATCATATGCTGTTGCGGTTAGCCCTGGGTTCCTCCTAATGCAGGACAATGCTAGACCTCATGTGGTTGGAGTGTGTCAGCAGTTCCTGCAAGATGAAGGCATTGAAGCTATGGACTGGCCCGCTGGTTCCCCAGACCTGAATCCGATTGAGCACATCTGGGACATCATGTCACGTTGCACCACAGACTGTCCAGGAGTTGGTGAATGCCTTAGTCCAAGTTTGGGAGAAGATCCCTCAGGAGCATGCCCACACATTGTAGGGAGGTCATACAGGCACGTGGAGGCCACACACAATACTGAGCCTCATTTTGACTTGTTTTAAAGACATTATATCAAAGTGTAGTGTGTTTTTCCACTTTTATTTTGTGTGTGACTCCAAATCCAGGCCTCCATTGGTTAATAAATTCGATTTTCATTGATAATTTATGTGTGATTTTGTTGTCAGCACATTTAACTTTATACAGAACAAAGTTTTCAATGAGAATATTTCATTCATTCAGATCTAGGATGTGTAATTCTCTTTATTTTTTGAGCAGTGTATATTGTTGCTGTCTGAAGAAGAACACGCATCTCCATTTCTCTTGATTTAAATTTTTCTGTAAAATGAACAAATAATTACGGCAGCTGCCCTTTATATCCTGCTAATATTTCATGATAAATGGACCAAAATGCTCCAAAATACTTAGACTAAAACCTCATTACATTAATTTACATTAATGTAAAAAAGGTTATTGGCCTATTTATATGTACTAAATTGACCCCAGGCACGGCTCACTGCACCACCATGCCTCTCTATTGTATGTGCAATATATTGGATGAGATTAATCACTCAATTGTGAAGTGCTGCAGGAATTATTCCCAGAACAGGACTGAGCAGGCAAGGTTTAGAAACTGAAAGTGGTTCAAAAGAATCCTGAAACAGCTTCCAGATGCTCTGCAATCTTTGTTGAAAAAAGAAAGACAGCGTCAACAATTGTGTAACAGTTTCGGAAATGCAGCCCCTCCAGCTACCTTCCACTTCAGTGACGCTGAAAGCCGCTGCAGGTCACACCACTTAAATAAAAGCAGGACTATGAAAAAGCCCCGGCTTAAAGGAACTGATGCATGTGAATGGCTTTTTTCCGCATGTAAGCACAGGCAAGCTCCACTCTAATCCACACACCTTCAAACTAAATTTAAACGCTGACAGCTCACACAGCAAGCTTTAAAAAGCTACTTTCAAAGTGTAACAAAGTACGCTTTTTGTTCAGTTAAAGAGTCTGTGTCATGAAAAATCTTGTTCTCCTTACTTTTTTAAGTTGCAGTGTAAACGATGTTGAAGTTTGCTTATTTCCCAGTACATTACATTCTTATATGGGCACTAAGTTACAAAACTTTAATTTGAAGGCTAGCAGTTTAGCCCCATCCATTCAGCCTTCAGTAGATTAGTCCTGCATATTCAGTCTAGTCATATTCAGTACAGTAGTTTAGCCCTGTCCATTCAGCCTATGGCATTTTGGCCCCATCCATTTAATGTACAGCAGTTTAGCCCCACCAATTAAGCCAATAACCTTTAGGCCTTGTCCATTAAGCCTAAAGCATTTGTAGCCCATATATTTAGCTTACAGCAGTTTAGCTCCACCCATTTAGCTTATAAAAGTTTTGTCCCACCCAGCCTATAACATCCAAACTCCTCCCATTTACTCTGAAGCTATAAAAAGTCTTTCAGCTGAGGCTGGTTTTTAAACAAGGGACAACCAATTACACCACAGCTCTTTTAGATATATCTTAAAGCTGGTGTTGGATGTACATGTTCATTGCACGTCTGTGAGGAGTCCAGCGCTGCAGAGTTTTGTGGATTTCAGACTCGGTTCAGGCTATTTTTGATCAGCTATTTTAGTTAACTATAAATGTGTTATTTAATTGCACTAGTGTTTCTTTTACTGAAATATGGTTTGTGCAGTCTGCGCTACATCCCTCTGATGCGAGCAGTTTTTTATGTAACACTTTTCTCTCAGACCATTTCAGTTAAACTTTAATGCCTGGCTGGGATTAATGAGGTGTATAAATGAGGGTTCCTTCCGGATGAGTATAAATTCTGAGACATATCAGAAAATGAATCTGTGCTGCACTTCTCCTCTGGGTACAGGGGTATTGTGATGGGGCACTGCAGGGGAAAACCAGCAGAGGTCGCTGACGGGCCACTTTGTGTGTAAAAAGTGAGTTTGGCCTTCACTTTATGACTATTTACGATTTGTTGTGAACTAAGGTTGTGGTGCAAAGTTAATGCTGGTGGAAAACCTTCAGGACCATCAGGACAGGGCTATTGATTTCTGTAACAAATGCATGTTTGTAATTTTTTGTTTGTTTTATTTAATAGAACTCTGCAAGCAGGCGGGTATCTAGTTATAGGTGGTATAAGCAGCTACTTAGGGTCAGCAAGTCACCAGTGGACCCCTAGAAATGCTACATTTTTGTTCTTAATTTAGTTTGAGTGTGGTTTCATTTTGTGCCAAGGACGAGGAGCTCATGTGACCATAGTTCATGCTAGGCTTGGGAGATAATGTAAATTTAGCCAAACGATAATTGTATCCAGAATTACTGCGATAAATGATATTATCATGTTATGAAACAAACAGCCTCACTGAGGCGCACTGAGGCGCTTTTACATGAAACTCGAAAACGATTGAACCAGCTTTTCATTATGTAGAGCGCAGTGCTGCACTATGACTAGCTTAAGGCTGAGTATACTTAAGCAGCAGAGTGCAACTTGTGCAAGACTCCGCTGACGGCACGTGAAAGCTTCATGCTGTTTGCGTTGGTCCATAATGATTCACAGAAATGACACGAGGTGATAGAAAAAGAAATCCCCTGAAAAAGTAAAAAAGTGACTATTTCACAATCTCTGTAATCTTTTAGAGACGGATCATACAAAGACCTATGGAGGCGAACTGCTCCGCAAGAGCACCTTTAGATTCATAAGTACTTTCATTTACAGTATTTTCACTCCTTTATATGCTTATTTCTTTTTTTTTTTACTTATATTACATGCTGTTTTATGAATAGCTACAATTTTATATATATATATATATATATATATATATATATATATATATATATATATATATATATATATATATATATATATACAGGGGTTGGACAATGAAACTGAAACACCTGTCATTTTAGTGTGGGAGGTTTCATGGCTAAATTGGACCAGTCTGGTGGCCAGTCTTCATTAATTGCACATTACACCAGTAAGAGCAGAGTGTGAAGTTCAGTTAGCAGGTAAGAGCACAGTTTAGCTCAAAATATTGCAATAACACAACATTATGGGACATACCAGAGTTCAAAAGAGGACAAATTGTTTGTGCACATCTTGCTGGCACATCTGTAACCAAGACAGCAAGTCTTTGTGATGTATCAAGAGCCACGGTATCCAGGGTAATGTCAGCATACCACCAAGAAGGACCAACCACATCCAACAGGATTAACTGTGGACGCCAGAGGAAGCTGTCTGAAAGGGATGTTGGGGTGCTAACCCGGATTGTATCCAAAAAACATAAAACCACGGCTGCCCAAATCATGGCAGAATTGAATGTGTGCCTCAACTCTGTTTCCACCAGAACTGTCCATCGGGAGCTCCACAGGGTCAATATACACGGCCGGGCTGCTATAGCCAAACCTTTGGTCACTCGTGCCAATGCCAAACGTCAGTTTCAATGGTGCAAGGAGCGCAAATCTTGGGCTGTGGACAATGTGAAACATGTATTGTTCTCTGAGTCCAGACTGTTGCATGCCCAGAGTGAAGCATGGGGGTGGATCAGTGATGGTTTGGGCTGCCATATCATGGCATTCCCTTGGCCCAATACTTGTGCTAGATGGGCAGCGTCACTGCCAAGGACTACCGAACCATTCTGGAGGACCATGTGCATCCAATGGTTCAAACATTGTATCCTGAAGGCGGTGCTGTGTATCAGGATGACAAGGCACCAATACACACAGCAAGACTGGTGAAAGATTGGTTTGATGAACATGAAAGTGAAGTTAAACATCTCCTATGGCCTGCACAGTCACCAGATCTAAATATTATTGAGCCACTTTGGGGTGTTTTGGAGGAGCGAGTCAGGAAACGTTTTCCTCCACCAGCATCATGTAGTGACCTGACACTATCCTGCAAGAAGAACATATATATATATATATATATATATATATATATCTACTAATAAGTGAGTATAAAAGGGAGAACAACATTCTAGGTTAGTTTAGTATGTGAAGCATCAGCAGTTGATGGCTTGCTGACCGACTCAAAATGACCAGAAAGAAACAACTTTCTTTAGAGACCCGTCAGTCCATTGTTGTGTTAAGGAAGGAAGATACTCCATTGTAAACAAGAACATTTCACTGTGATCCCAAACTTTTGATATATACAATAGTTTTTCATTACATTTATTTTTTATATATGGTATAGAAGTTTTTTATTAAGCTTATTTTTAATTATGTATATTTCTTAGTCTTGTATATTGTGCTTTTTTCTTTGTAGAGCGACTGTACAGTAACTTGTAGTGTGGGAAGTAGTACTGAGTCAGAATTTCATTGTGCTGCATCTTTGGGGATTTTTTTACTTTACTTTAATCACAAAGGACTTTCAATGCTTTGAATCAAATGTCATTTATGAGATTAATCACCCAAATCAGGAGTGCTGAATGAATTATTCCGGGAACAGGATTGAGATAAAGCCAAGAAATTAAAAGTGGCTCAAAACCCTGAAACAGTTTCCAGATGTTCTACAGTCATTTTAGGATAAGAGCAAATACAAAAGATTGTGTAACTCAATTTCACTTTTAAACCGAAACTGAAGCTCCAGCGGGTTTTCTGCAAGTACTTTAAGCGGTGTAAGCAGCAGCTTGGGCCCTGCAAGACACCAGGGGATCCATAAGAATACAGTATTATATTTTACCTTATTTTATTTGTGTACAACATCTTTTGGCAGTAAGGACAGTAAGCCAATGGCCATGGCTGTATTAATCATTCAGGCTTTTACAGGGGGGGCAATGTGGGATTTAAGACTTATGAAGGGGGTGCACAACCTAATGAAATGCACATTTTTATCAGGTAATGAAAGGGAAAAATGCCTTAAGAGAAAGACTTGGCACAAAACACTGGGAAAAAAACTCAGTTTAAATGTAGGTGAATGGACTAGCTAGTGTGTAAGACCTAACTAACTTTAAATGGCTAAGTAGCCAAAACATGTATGAAAACTATTTTAAATATCAGAAAGGACCAATTAACCAATCCCTCGTTATTGACTATGACGGAAACAAATTTAGACTGAAAAGAAAAGGTGAATATTATAGATACACCTAGATACATAGCCCAAATATGTTTTATTTAGTTGTTAGGAATGTAGAACAGCGGGGGCAGCTCTATGCCGGAACTCTTTATTAGAGTCTGTGTAAAACTAAATACCTACAAACTAAAGTGTTACAAGCTTTAAATCTGTTTTCAGTGTACAACAACAACAAAAAAAATTATAGTAGCTTGGCTAACTGTAAAAAAAAATAATAATAAAAATAAAGCAAATTCAATGTAATAGAGAGGACATTGGGTACTGTTAGATGTACAAGATACACTGTAAAGTAGTTCTTCATTCAACTGCACTCAAAGCAGTTTGATAATATAAAGGTGTCTTATGGGTGTATATAGCATCTAATGTTAAGTTTTGTATCTGTATCCTTTTACAGATATTGTAATTCGACATGCAATATATTGTAAAAAAAAACATCAAAACAATACAGTCATACTTTGGCAGCATTACTGCAAACCCATGCATCGAAAGTGCTTTTCTGAAGCAGCAAAGGATCAGAGTCTTTATTATGGTTTTATTTGGTTTTTGATTTTCTCAATTATTTGAATGCTGAAAGGCTGTACTAGCAAAGTAAAATCTGATGTGTGTAAATTGTCATTATTTGAGACAAATCATGTCTATTTAAACTTGTAGGACACGTTGGTGTGGCTGCTGACACCGCAGAGAGTACAGGGAGCATCTGCAAATTACATTGTGCTCAATATTGCTCAAGCACGATGCACTAATATGAAGCCATATGAGCAGCACAAACTCTTACCCGACACGAATACTGCAGTCAGAGTTGTTAGTATGGTCTCTGTTTATAAGCATTGTAAATGAGCTTTCCACTGAAACTTTTTACTGATCATAAGTAATTCAATCTCATGCTGTACAAATGTATTATATATGTTAGAAATACAAAAGTAAATGTATGTTAGAAATATTTCCATATATTTCTTTACTTAGCTTTGACCATTTCATGAAATGTAAAATCAATAATATTAGTTTGAGCCACTCCACATTTTTAAATAACCAATCCTTGAATAAAAGTAAAAATAGCATATAAAGTGTTTTTTCTTGTTAAAGAAGCTGTCTTGAATATTTTTGTTTGTTTTAGCAAGTAATCAGTAATCTGTAATAAAATACATTCTTAAAAGTAACCCTCCCAACCTGGAACACCAAATGTACCCACTGACAGTTTGCTTTTGTCGGTAGATTTGTCCACTACTTTCATTGGTGTTGCTCCATTGACTTTGTTTATATAACATTTAAGGATTTCAGAATCGGTCCGTTGACTGCCCTCTTTGTAAATGCGGGATCTGTATTTAAAGGAGAAAGAACTGTGTTTGAGGTTGTCAGTTATGTTAGTTCTATGTACTATGTATAAATTTCACATAAGGACAGAATTACAAAAGCACTAACAGAGTGTTTCCAATAAGCATTCCATTACCTTTATATCAGGGCATATCATTTTACCCAAATGATAGAGGCAGTCAGTCCTTAAATATGATTGATTTTTTACTTCAACACACAAACATTCCAACACACACTCTCTGAGGGTGAGGTCTGTGTGTCTCTGAGGAGTATCAGGTTCTCTGTCATTTGCTCTGATGGATTAATAATGAGGGGATTTACACTGGACCCTAATGACTTCAGCGTAACACAACACCCAAAACAAAGAGTCAAGAACAATACAGGTCCATTCCTTTATTCATACATACCATACCTACTGCATAAAGGTCAAAGTTTCATTTCCAGGTAATAAAGACCAGTAAGGTCTTCAGGTTTCAGATGTTTTGGGGAGATTGGATATAGGATTAACCACCTGCACAAGGAATGAGTTAAGTGAAAAAAAAAACTTAAGACTAAACTTCTGAGGTTGGAGGTGTACAAAAAATATATATACATATGTTTATATATAAATGTAAATGTTATATAAATGTTATATAAATGTATAACACTGGTCTTTTTCTGACAGAGCTTCTTGCTGATGTTCTTGTAGCCCATTCCAGCCTGCAGGTCTACAGTCTTGTTCCTGACATCCTTTAAGAGCTCTGTGGTCTTGCCCATGGTGGTCAAGAGGTTTAAATGGAGGATACAGGCAGGTGTGTTTTATACATGTTTAAGATGAGATTAGGAGTACTTTCTTAACCCTTGTGTTGTCTTTCCAACTTGAAATTTTATGACTTTTCCTAAAAAGACCCCATCATTAGAAAAAGTGATACTTTGTTTTGTTTATGTTTCCATGTGGGCTGTACACCACTAGGGTACAAAGATTGTCTTATGGGTCATTTTTGACCCGTGAATTATAAAAGCATTTAAACACCAGAAAAAACTGGAACTTGCATTTGACCTGCACCTGCACTCTTGGTCTGCAGCTTACCCAATCACACAGGCTCCCAAACAAAACAAAAATCTCACACATAATAAAATCAATTTCAGTATAGGGGTATGAAGCTACCCTGAATCAAACTACCCCTAGTTGTTTTTTTGCTGAAGCCATGAGAAGACCTTTCACTGCCAGACAGGTCCTGGCAACATTTTGTTGTTTTATTGTGTTATGAGAGAATTAAATATTAAAAAATAAACTGTTGTTGACTGTTTTTCCTTTTAAATATAATTAATTCAGAAGTAGTTACACATTTATTAATAGCATAATAAACCTTTACTAAGTAAATGAAAACTGTTGGTTTGTGGTAAAAAAAAAAGTGTAATACCGTTTATTGCTGATTGTTTTTTTGTATTGTGTAACAAAAAATACATGATAGTAAATTAATTACATTGAGTTGAATTGACAAAGGCTGTTTCGTCATGCAAAATCAATTTTGGATTTACAATTCAATTAAGCTGCTTTATTTTGGGGCTTTTGGAAAGGCGGGTCATTTTTGACCCATAGGACAAGGGGAGTACAGAGTTCTTGCCAGTTGGTGGGGGGATCAAATACTTATTTCGCTTAATCAAATCACTGCTGAAATAAACCTACCATAAAAACTTTAGACTGACCTTAGATGTGTTTGTAAGGGGGTAAACTTAAAAAAATAAATTCTCACTGTATATATAAAATATACAGTTTAGCATCCAAACTCATTGCAGTATGAGGTTTGACATTGTCTTGTTGAAATAAAAAAGAGCTTCGCTGAAAAAGATGTCATCTGGATGGCAGTATATGTTACTCCAAAACCCATATATACCTTTCAGCATTAGTCGTGCATTAATGCACCACCATACCATCATGGATGCTGGCTTACCAACTAATAACAGGCTGGATGGTCTCTCTCCTTTTGGGAGTTGTTTTGATGTTGATTACTCGGACCACAGGCCTCTTTTCCACTTCAACTTAGTCCATCTTAAATGCGCTCGGGCCAGAGAATGTGGCTGCATCTGTTTATATATGGCTTCTCCTTTGAATGGTAAAGCTTGAACTTGCACTTTTGGGGCAGCGATGACTTGTGTTCACAGACAGTAGCGTTGGGGTGATACTGAGCCCATGCAGTGATTTCCATTACAGAACTATGTCTGTTTTTAATGCCTAAGCCCCAGAAGATCATAGACATACTATATTTGTTTTGGGTATTTTTTTTCTTTTCCTGTTTTCTAAATCTTTTAATAATGTCATGTACTGTAATGTCATGTCATGTAGCCTTTAAAACAATGTTGCTGTCATCAACCTCACATCATTCACCAGTAGATGTGCAAGCAGGATTCAGGAAAGTAAAAGATTGAGTGCCAAAGATTTTATAATGAAAACGATTTGCTTACAAGTCATTTTAAAGCATTTCTGCTGGGGTTTTTTTAAAAGCATGTAAAAGACAACATTTTTGTTTTGACAGCGATGGTATGTAAGTGTATGTCCGTTTAAATGTATTACATATATATGAAAATATATACACATAACAAAAATGTTTAAAAAAAGAACAACATTGTTTTTGTAAAAAGAAGTGTTTTGCTGGTCCTATAGGTTAACACTGCTGTACTGCTGCACATTACAGAAGTTTGTCTTGGTTTGTCCAGCCTAAGTCACTGACCCACACGCTGTCAGGCTTCTGAACAAACTGTGAGGCTGAAAGACCCCAATAACACTCACTCGGTCACTGCTATATTATATTATATTATACTATTATATTATTTATTCTGATATCGCTGCTATGGACAATATCACTAAGTCACTTTAAATAGATATATCTTCTTAGATAACCTGCCTATGAAAAAGTGTCTACATATGTCCTCCTGTATATCTTATGTATATATCTTATGTATGTTTTGTATAGTCCTTTATATATTTCAGTTATTACTAAATGTATATATTCTAGCCTATTTTTAATTCACTATAGTCTATTTATTGTATGTTTGCACTGTTTTTACTACATATATAATGCTGCCCTGCTGTAGAGCTTTATCTGAGCCTCACCCTAAGCATTTCAAAGCATGTTATGTCCTGACATGATGTGCAAATGACAAATAAACTTGTAACCTGACTCACCTACAGCATCCAACCAGAGGAATAAATAAACACGAGAAGAACGTAAAGATTAACCTGCTGTATGTACACATATTTCACTTTAAATGAATTCTGCACTGTATGTACTATAAATGTCTGCAATGACTCAGTGGATCCTGAGGGGTGCACTTGGAGGGGGCATTTAATAACAGCAGAAACACAGGCATGGCATTTATGGTGTAATTATTTATCACATTATTACGCTAATCTCTAATTGATTAACTGAAAGTGAAACCCAATGAGATTCAGGGAAATGCAGTTTGGCAGACAGGATAAACAACTTTGTGACTATAAATGTTCATTATCCCAGTCCACAGTGGCCCAGAAGCTCCACCTCCCTGCTCAGGCTCCTTCATTGGCTCCCCTAAGGGGCAGAGAGAAGGTTGTCCAGGCCCCACCCACTGACCCATCTGCGCTCCAGGGCGGCTCATGCTATTAAAATTAAAAGGCGGCTTTTTCATTCTGTATTACGTAGCATGAAATGCACTGAGGGCAGAAAGCAAAAGGCACAATAAAGCCATGTGCACTCCCAATGTTCCACTGAAGCGTGAAGCATTTCCAAAAGGGATCTGAATCTCACTGTGATGAGCACAGAGCTGCTGCCAAATAACGTATACAGACATGTTACACTGACACAAAGTGCATGGGCTGAAAATAAAACAGAGGAAAATGCTCTATTGAGTAAAGGGGAATTCCACCAACTTTTCTAAATCCCTCTTTAATTTAGTGGTTTAGTGGTTTTGAGTGTGAAATGGTTGGTGTAAAATGGTTGATTGTAGAGTGGTGGGGATGGTAACCAGACATCTTCTTGTCCACAACAACAAAATAGCCAGTTTATATACTATCTATAACCACCAGCGAACCTATTTCATATGCAGTGTTGATGATGGTGAAATGGTAGTAAAGCTGAACAAAAGACATTTTCTCTTGACTGAAGAATCAGAATTAATCACAGTGGTGGTGATGGAATCCAGACATCCATCTCTAAAATCTCTCTAAGAGAAAGTTATTGCATGAAATGGTTATGACTGTCTGATGTCTGACACATTGGTTTATGATAGTTGACTGTTTTTGCCTCACAATGCCCTGCATGTATCCCACCACACTGAATGGATTTTAAGGCCAAAACTGTTGTTTATATTAAAAATGTATTTGGGTAAATAAGTAAAATTCCTATTTCAATCAAAAATCTTGCAAAAATGTTCAACTGACGGAACTCTACTCTGAAAATTGCCAATGATGGCAGACAAAATATTTATAGCCCTGAGTCCCTGTTTATAGATGAAAGTATGTTATATTGGCACAAAAAATGTTCTTTACTAAAGTTAAATGTAATAGGATGTCTATGCCTCCATTTTTTCATTTTCTATTTTCTCATTTGAGGTCAGCTGCTATATTTTACTTGGTGAAAATTTTTCATTATGAATGAAATGTATATGGCCTAAAATGTCACCATTTTAGATTTACTTGTTTTTCTTTAGAAAGCAAAGATATACCGATCACATTGGATGGTTAAATCATTCTTTAAATGGTTATTTGAATATTTTAATGGTTCTTCTCCACGTTGCATGTGGCGTTTTACAGAAAATAATTTAAAAAATGTTTACACCACTGTTACCAGTCAACCACATTATCAAGCCTAGTAGAGAGTGAGTAATTCACATAAAATCTTCTATTATATGTTAGCTACATGAACCTTGTAGCTCCATAAATTAAACTATAGAAGCAAACTTCAGAAAAAACACGTTTTGGCCGATCATCCATATTTAGGCCAAATTATCCCTTTACTTGAACGCAGCACAGAGTAATTATGTTTATGGCCTGACAATATACAACATAATGTATTGAAAGTAGTGTTCATAGTATGTCATATTGTTAAGTTATATGTTGGAAACTGTAATAAATAAATAGAAATGTATAAAATAAATGTATGAAATAAATATATTGTAACACATCTTCGCAAGTTTTAAGTGATCGGCTTGACATTAGATTATTATTGATGGATGTATAATAATATAATTCTAATAAAATAAACATTAAGTTGTACTTATGAGCTACAAGTAAAGAGAGATACATTTTACACTGAAGAAATATGAAGTTCTAAGTTTGTTATGTATAAAACAATAACCGATATGGAAAATACATACATAAACAGACATACCTATTTTTTTCTATGTGAAGTTCTTCTAAAATGCAGTTCAAAGATCTTGTTTCATTTTAACATGCAGCACATGCAGCAGTATATTGAGCCAAAATACTTTTTTTGTATTTTTTCATACATTTTCAAATAAAAGAAAAATAGGCTTTTGGTGATTTGATATATTGTCAAATGTATTTCATAAAGCAAAGACACTTCTTTGGCCATGTCCATGTATTTTACATGCATTTGAAAAATACACGTTATGTATATTTCTTTTATATGGGATACAGTTTCTTTGGCACTTTGGCACATAACCTGTTCAGAATAATATATAACATACATTATGATAGCAAAACATAATGAACAGTAAACATGGCCATAATGTGTAATGCATATGTGTAAATATATAGTCATCTGCCTCAGCACAGCATTGTTTGTCTGGAGAAATTCCAGAGAACATCTCCAGGATCTGTGAAGCACAGAGTGGAAACATCTGAGGCAGCTTGTGTTACAGTGCTGTCACTGAGCTTGTGCTCATTGATGAACCAAGAGTATAGAAGTGTACAAAGTCTGGATGCAGACCTGCAGAACTCTGTAAATACATAACAGACTGAAAATCGCCAGCTATCTTTCCAAAAGAATTCTTACCAACAAGAAAATGACGGTATAGAAATAGTTTGTATGAAGTGCCTCTATTGTTTCCTAACACAATGAACTTAATACATATTTAAGAGTGGCACCAATATGTTCTGATGTCACTATAAGCATATTGGGGTTATTGAAAAGTGCAATGTAAATGAAATGTAACTCAAATAGTACATAATAAAACATAGTACATAGTAAATGTAGTACATAATGCAAAATACATAACGTGTCATACTTTATCAATAATATTGTATTATTATTATTATTATTATTATGACTGAAGTGGAGAAAGTTGGGTCTCTTAGTTATTGTTTCTGTAGTATTTTTCATTCTATAATTAATCAGTTGGTCAGTTCAGCAGTGCATCATCAGATGCGATTTGGCTCGAGCAACCTGCAGACAGGTGTGTATGAACTTGTGGAGAGCAGATGCGGGCTGCAGGTAACGCACACTGCCCACCTGTCCTCCACCAGCCGGCCGCTAAATTATTTACCCGCTCATGAATGTTTCAGCTCCTCCAAACAGCAGTCAGCCGTGTGGGTTAACTGAGCGGTCATCTGTGGCCAGACAGCAAGAACACACCTCACTCACTCATACACCTGCCCAGCGGGAGGGTCAATTCAGCACAAACAATTACTAACACAAGTTTGTTTAATGTTTAGGACAAAAATTGTATAAAATTTTTAAAACAAAAAAATTCACAAACACAGAATAATACAATTGGAATACAATAAAACACATGAACAACTTATAAAGGCCAGGACGTTTGGGATTTCTATATGTACCAGTGTCTGATCATGTTTCTCAGCCTGGTGAATGCTAATGAAAGAATTTAGGGGTCCTATTTAATATTGATTTGTTATTCACTCTATATTGGTAATAATATATATAGCTATAACATCTCTGTGTATCTACACACATTGTTCATTTTATCTACATGAGCTGCTGGAGTTTTTAAACACTGTGTCCACTCATTGTTCACTCTGTTAGACAGTTCTACCTTGCTGGTCCACCTTGCTAATGTAAAGTCAGAGACAACAGTTCATCTGATGCTGCACAGTTCGTGTTGGTCATTCTCTAGTCCTTCATTAGGGTCACAGGATGCTGCCCACAGGACACTGCTGGCTGGATGTTGCTGGTTGGTGGACTATTCTCTGTCCAGCAGTGACACTGACGTGTTTAAGAACTTTGGCAGTACTACTGTGTCTAATCCACTCACACCAGCACAACACACACTAACACACCACCACCACCATGTCAGTATCACTGCAGTGCTGAGAATGATCCGCCTTCCTAATAGTACCTAGCAGTGGTCCTGTGGGGTCCCGACCATTAAAGAACAGGATCAAAGTGGATAAACAATGTATGCAGAGAAACAGATGAACTACAGTCTGAACAACAAACTGCGCCTATGTGGTAAATGGAGCTCACAGTGTGTGTAGATATAAGGAGGGGGTTTTAATGATATGGCTGATTTGTGTTTATATATATATATCGCATTGAACATCTACTGTGAGTTGTGTGTTCCGTAAAGAATCATAAAGAAACACATTCTAAGGTACATCTTGGTCTCTTTAGCAGTGTGACATCGACTTGGTTGAACATCTTTAGAGGTCTGACGTATGTATTAGGGTGAATAAAGAGGTCTAGCATTACATCAGCTGAATGCTGATTGGAAGAAAGAGTTTTTTTACTTTATTTTTCAACTTCTTTTATTGCTGTTATTAGTAATCAGTTATGTTACCATTTTTATGCTTTTTATCCTCATATTAAAATTATTGACATGATTTTTATTATATAAAAATTCTTGTACAATCTTGTACAATCTGAAATACCAGAGAAAAGACAGAACAAAAGCACTTTACTAATGACATGTATAGCTGTACAGAGGCAGACATCCAACATCAACATCCAAAAGCATTTGTAACCATTAAACACACATTTTAAGGAAAATTGTATTTTTCTAAAACCTCCAAAAAGATTTTAAAAGGTGAGCTTAAATAGGTTGCACAATTCGTGTTTTTAAACATTTAAATTATGTGAAGAAAGTTGAGTGGATGTTGACTAACTCAACAATGGAGATAAATGTTTTTCTCTAGACAGCGACCATATCTGATTAACGTGCTCCCTAGGCAACCCTGCCAAGATACCAAATTCTAGAGAGTCAGAAGTATTTAGAGTGCTGTAACTCGCCAAAAATAAGAATAACCAACTTCAAACCCTAGAGGATCACCAGGTATTATTCCCCTTCTACATTACATATAGTGTTCAGTAAGAGCTGAGGGAGCATCTCTTAATCTAAATCTCTGCTGTTGTTTGGATCTGTGGGATGGCATATTTAATCTTCTAGCTATCAAGCGAAGAAAACAACAATCTTAAAACTGGTCTCTGAACATTTTATTGTAGCATTATGGCAAAGAATGAATGCCGTGCTGGAGCACTAGCTTTTTGCTTAGCTGACATACTTTCTTTTACCATTTATTCTGCACTTGACCCAAAGTCCACTGCTGCTGCCGATTCTACTAACTGCTCCTAATTTTCCCACAGGCTTGTGGGATGTATGCTTCTTCCATAAGAATGGGTCACACCTCTTTCTCCATTACTGAGCCCTGCCATGCATTCTTTCATTGCCAATCAGTGTAAAATGTATCACTGATCCAAAAATCACCAATGAATCAATAATGCAATTAATCATTTCCTACACAAATGTATTTCAACTGACACATTATATGGTGCAACATTGCTATGATGATATTGCTTTTAACCACAAAACCATTAGAGAGGTCACAGAGGCCAATTGAGTCTAAACAACAAATATCACTTCAACCAGATATTTAGTGGTGATTTGTCACTACTTATCTAAAGTTGTTCAATTGGGCTTCAGCCATCCAGTAGTCACCACTCCGACTCATCCCAAAGTCATTTAGTAGAGTTTAATCACGCCAACTCATCCAAAGTTGTTTAATTAAGCTTCACAAACACTACATATTCTAAAGGCATCCAGCAGAATGGCATCAAAATCAAAAAGATGTTCAGTTCAGCATCATGACTCTAACTTATTTCAAAGATCTTAATCGCTTCATCCCAAAGACGTTTAATTACCTAAATCACTCCAGCACGTTCACAAGGCTTTCAGTGGAGCACCATCTCTCTAACTCATCCCAAAGATGTTCAGGCAAGCTTCATCACTTCAACTCATTCCAAAGACATCCAGCAAGAAATCATCAGTATGACTCATCAAACAGGTGTTTAATGTAGTTTATTCCCTCTAGCTCTGTCCACATATACCTACATTCATTAATCAATATAAATACTATTTTTAGCTTAATAGAAAAAAAAATCTTTAACTTACACTGAAAGTGAACAATGTTTTCATCTTCTGTAAAATTACCATTTCAGAGTTTATTTTAGTTTTGGAAGTAACAATTTTTTAAACCTATATGGTTTAGAAATGCCAATGACTGCGCCTCTGCCCATCCAAGTCAAATTATTATGCCTAATTTAATTAGCTTATAGGTAGAACACAGTGAGAGTATAGTGGTAAGCTGTTTAAATAAAGAAATAAATGCATTAAAAGCAACAATATTGAGTGTTTACCATGTTGTGATATTGAGGAAGCACCAACATTTCAATACATCACACAACACTGTGCTATTTCAGGATAATGACAATAAGGTTGAATTGAATTGACTGGCTCAGGGACTGCTCAGAGCTGATCTGTGTGTGTGTGTGTGTGTGTGTGTGTGTGTGTGTGTGTGTGTGTGTGTGTGTGAAACAGGCTTTAACTAGAGAGTCTGAAAGCTGAGCTGATGGAGCAGGCCTGGAGCAGGCCTGGAGCTGTCCAGCTGCGTAAACTGATCAGGGACATGTTACACTAACAGCTACACGGTGGAATAAACGCTGCTGTACATGCATCCATGACCACGAGACACTCTCAATATACCACAGGACACCACAGGACACTCTCAGAATACCACAGGACACTCTAAGTACACCAAAGAACAATCTTAGGACACCACAATACACTCTCAATATAGTACATGACACCACAGTGCACTCTCTATACACCACGTGACACTCTCAGGACACCGCAGGACACTCTGAAAATAGCGCAAGACACTCTCAATATAGCACAGGACTACACTAACAGCTACAAGGTGGAATAAACACTGCTATACATGCTGGTATGACCACATGGAACTCTCAACGTAGCACTAAACAGTCTCGGGGCACTACAGAACAAGACCAACTCAACAGACCACAGGACACTCTCAAAGGAACTCCGTACAGAACACTAAAGAACACACTGAATTTATTACAGGACTGCACTACACCACAGAACAGCCCCAGTATTCCAAAGGATACTCTCAATATACTACAGCACAAACTCACTATAGGACTACTTTTGCATGCCACAGGACAAACTGAACACACCACAGAATACAAATCCAATATCCATCCATCATCTTCTGCTTTATCCTGCTAGTCGGGGTCACCTGGGGGGCTGGAGCCAATCCCAGCATCATCAGGTGAAGGCGGGGTACACCATAGACAGTCACAAATCCAGTATAATATAATAAAATAATAATAAAATAAAATATTTTGTTTTTACCATTATTATAAACCAAGAAATTTGAAAACTTTATGCAAAGTACTGACCAAAACAATATCATAATTGTAATTGCTGTGTGCTACCTAATAATTATGACTAAAGTCTAAATGACTATGAGGAACAGTCACAGCGTATAACTGAACCAAAAAAAGCAGTGATACAGGCCAAAGGACACAAGCAGGATGAGAAAATGCAGCGGATGATGATGTTGCTCTTGCTTTTAGACACTGGGTGATAATAGAGCTTATAAAACTAAATTTCTTTAACATGTTCACTGGCGTGTGAGGACGAAACGTTTCTTGTTGTTGTTGTTTTTTCAGTCCCAAATGCAAATGGGCCAGATTGAACCCGGAGGCTTTCGTGTCCCCTGCTGCAACCCACAGAGGGGTGTGTGTTGGTGTGTGTGTGTTGTGTGTTGGTGTATGTGGTGTGTGTTTGTATGTGGTGTATGGCTCCTTGAAGCATGACCACATTTCCCCCGTTCCATGCTGTCGATGCAGTGATGCATAAAACTCCTGTTAATGAATTTAAGGAGGCAAAAGGTAAAAGCTCTGTGCTGGCACTATAAAACATAGTCCGTATCTACATCTCTACAAACAGAAATACCTATAGTGATGCATACAAACCCAGAAACATCTTACAGACCCATAAAAAGCCACAGAACCAGAAACATCTACATAAGCTTCTATAGAACCAACAACATGCACCGATCTTCTCATATCTGCAGAAATACAGACAGACCCCTAAACATCATACAGGTCATACAGGAGTGTTGTGTGTTAGTTACTCAGAACACATCAATCCAACATTCTCCAACAAACACCAGCAGACCCAACAGTTGGATAGTGTAAATTAGCCTATTTACTCTTGTTTATTCACTATGCTTTATTCACACTGGTTCACTAACACTTGTCTATTCACACTGGTGTAAACACACAAGGTCATTCACACTTGTTTGTTCACACTGGTACATTCACACTGGTTTATTCACATTGGTACATCCACACTGGTTTATTTACACTGGTTTATTTACACTGGTTTATTTACACTGGTTTATTTACACTGGTTTATTCACACCCGTTTATTCACATTGGGACATTAACACAGGTTTATCCACACTAAATCATTCTCACTGGTTCATTCACATTTTTTCATTTACACTGCTTTATTCATATTGCTACATTCACACTTGTTTATTCACACTGGAACATTTACACTGGTTTATTCACACTGGTATATACACACTAGATAATTTTCACTGGTTCATTCACACTTGTTTATTAACTCTGATTTATTCACACTGGAACATTTACACTGGTTTATTCACACTGGTATATACACACTAGATAATTTTCACTGGTTCATTCACACTTGTTTATTAACTCTGATTTATTCACACTGGTTCATTCACACTTGTTTATTAACTGATTTATTCACACTGATTCATTCACACTTGTTTATTCACTCTGATTTATTCACACTGGTTTATTCACACTTGTTTATTCATTCTGATTTATTCACACTGGTTCATTCATACTTGTTTATCCATATTGGTACATTCACACTGGTTCATTCACACTTGTATATTCATTCTGATTTATTCACACTGGTTCATTCACACTTGTATATTCATTCTGATTTATTCACACTGGTTCATTCACACTTGTATATTCATTCTGATTTATTCACACTGGTTCATTCACACTTGTATATTCATTCTGATTTATTCACACTGGTTTATTCACACTTGTTTATTCATTCTGATTTATTCACACTGGTCCATTCACACTTGTTTATTCATTCTGATTTATTCACACTGGTTCATTCACACTTGTATATTCATTCTGATTTATTCACACTGGTTCATTCATACTTGTTTATTCATTCTGATTTATTCACACTGGTTTATTCACACTTGTATATTCATTCTGATTTATTCACACTGGTTCATTCACACTTGTATATTCATTCTGATTTATTCACACTGGTTCATTCACACTTGTATATTCATTCTGATTTATTCACACTGGTTCATTCACACTTGTATATTCATTCTGATTTATTCACACTGGTTAATTCATACTTGTTTATTCATTCTGATTTATTCACACTGGTTTATTCACACTTGTTTATTCATTCTGATTTATTCACACTGCTTAATTCATACTTGTTTATCCATATTGGTACATTCACACTGGTTCATTCACACGTTTATTCATTGTGATTTATTCACACTGGTTTATTCACTCTTGTTTATTCATTGTGATTTATTCACACTGGTTAATTCATACTTGTTTATCCATATTGATACATTCACACTGGTTCATTCACACTTGTTTATTCATTCTGATTTATTCACACTGGTTTATTCACACTTGTTTACCCATATTGGTACATTCACACTGGTTCATTCACACTTGTTTATTCATTCTGATTCACACTGGTTTATTCACACTTGTTTATTCATTCTGATTCACACTGGTTTATTCACACTTGTTTATTCATTCTGATTCACACTGGTTTATTCACACTTGTTTATTCATTATGATTTATTTACACTGGTTTATTCACACTTGTTTATTCATTCTGATTTTTTCACACTGGTTTATTCACACTTGTTTATTCATTCTGATTTATTCACACTGGTTCATTCACACTTGTTTATTCATTCTGATTTATTCACACTGGTTTATTCACACTTGTTTATTCATTCTGATTTATTCACACTGGTTCATTCACACTTGTTTATTCATTCTGATTTTTTCACACTGGTTTATTCACACTTGTTTATTTATTCTGATTTATTCACACTGGTTCATTCATACTTGTTTATTCATTCTGATTTATTCACACTGGTTTATTCACACTTGTTTATTCATTCTGATTTATTCACACTGGTTTATACACTCGCATGTACACACAAACTCTGAGGCTGTTTCAGTCAGGTGTGTGTGTGTGTATGTGTGAAGTGCAGATGGGTCTCCGCCACGTTTCAGATGTAAACGCCTCACCTCCTTCTGAGTGTCATTATATAATCACACACTGCATATGGATCTGTGTGTGTGTGTATTTGTGTGTGCGTGTGTATTTGTGTGTGTTCGTATTTGTGTGTGATCATATTTGTATGTGTGTGTGTGTATTTGTGTGTGTGATCATATTTGTATGTGCGTGTGTATTTGTGTGTGTGTGTGTGTGTGTGTGTGTGTGTGTGTGTGTGTGTGTGTGTGTGTGTGTGTGTGTGCTGAAGGAGTAAATTAAAGTGCTGTGTGTCCTCTGTGCTCTTATGTAATGGATGGAGACACTGAACCTTCATCAGGTGCATCAGCCCTGAATCAGCATCAGTTCAGAGGAGCAGAGCTCTCTGTGCATCTCTGTCTCTCTTACGCGATTCCTCTCTCTCTCTTTCTCACAGAGGTGATCACATCAACTAAGACACTGGTACAGACTCACACGCTGATACAAAATCACTCTACAATCAACCAGAGATATTTATGAGCATTGAGCTGCTCTGGAAAAGGCGAGCATGAAACACGTGAATAGAGCATACATTTATAAAACATTACATGAAAATGACAGTGAGAACAATGAAGATGAGGAAAGGGGGAAAGATACAGAAAGAAAAGAGAGAAATCTGTATTGCATTGCTCTCTGAAATGCTGAACTCTATAAAGAAACTATCTACCAGCAGCTGAGCTGTACAAGATCCCACAGCTTCAACAGAATCAGTGATATTACATTCTAATAACATCCCATTATTACCAACACTTAAACACCAGTAAACTGTCAGAGAGAGAAAGAGAGAGAGACTATGGATAGAGAAGAAAGGAAAGAGATACACTGAGAGGAAAGAAGGTGAGAAAAAAGGTGTAAAGAAAAAAGAGTGAGAGAAACAGAGAGAACAACAGAAACAGGTACAGAGGGAAAAGAGAAGGAAAGAGGGAAAGGTGCAAGAAACAGAGGAGGACAGAAAGAATGATCAAATGAATGACAATAAATATGTATATAGAGAGAGAGAGGACAGAGGGAGAGAAGAAAGAAGGGGAACAAGAAAAAAAGAGGCAGAGAGAAGAGAAACATGCCAGTAAAGGAACTGTTACGTTGTAATGCAAATAAAGCACTACTGAACAGAGAGAGAGAGAGAGAGAGAGAGAGAGAGAGAGAGAGAGAGAGAGAGAGAGAGAGAATAGAAAGACAAAGTAAGAGAGAGAAAGGAAAAGAGAGGGGTATTCATTCGCTGTGTAAAGTGTCCACGCGCTGTTCCGTTACACAGGTGCCCCCCCCCCGCCTCTCTCTCTCTCTTTCTCTCTCTCTCTCTCTCTCTCTCTCTTGCTCTCTTTCTCTCTCTCTCTTGCTCTCTCTCTCTCTCTCTCTCTCTCAGTGAATCTCGGGCTGCGGTTTTAACTCCATGCTCGCGCTCCGCTCCTGCACTGTCAGCGCGCGCGCGCGCCTGTACGTATAAGAAGCGTGCGCATGTAGGTGTAAGCGCGTGTCGTAAAATATGAGCGCGCGCAAGCAACAACAGCAACAGCAGCCGCAGCCGCGCGCGGAGGCTCCTTCCGAGCGCGGGAACGCCGCTGGTCGCGCGCGGAACTCCGGAGATGCGCCGCGCCGCGCGCGCAAAGAGCACGAGGAGGAAGCGGGACCGAGCGGCGCTCGCGAGAGACAGCGCGAGAGGGAGCTGGACACGCACCTGCACCCGATCGTGCAGTCAGTGTTCGGACAGGTAAGCAGAACAGCCGCGCACCTGCACTGTCCGTCACAAGTTTGGGGACGCCTCGCTTTGACTGTTACCTGAGTAATCTAACTCATAACTTAAACAAGTAAGAAGAATTAGCATATCACTGACATAAAGCGGCGATGTGTTAATGGGGGGTTAATTAACAATGTTTATTAATATTGTTTTGTTATTAACGAAATGTATTAACAGAAGGTTGTAATTTCATGGATGTTTATAAGCAGAAGGTTGTACAAAAATAAATTATTCGTTTAGTTAATTAATTGTTTGAGAGTTATTAATAAACTTTTATTATTAAAGAGGGTTATTATGGTTTTAACGGGGAGAGTTGCTTTTAAAGATCTCTGTTAATAAGCTTGATTAATAGAAGTTTGTTAATAGTGAGGTTCAGTAACAAAAGTTTGTTAATAGTGAGGTTTAATAACACACATAAATTATGAATAGGGTTTAGAAACATAAATTATATATTAATGTATTAATGGGGTTAATTAACAAAGGATTATTATTAATGAAGTTTATTAACAGAAGGTAATTATAAATGAGGTTTAACAACAGAAATGTGTTATTAATGAGTTTTTTAACAGACATTTGTTATTAATGAGGTTTATTAACAGAATGTTGCAAAAAAAATTAACTATTAATTATTTAATTGACAAAGTTAACTTAATAAAGTTAGTAAAGTTAACCCAGATGTTTGTTGTTAATGCAGCTTTTTAACAGAAGGCTGTTAATAATGAGTTTTATAAAGGTTTATAAAGGTTAATACCAGCAGGTGATAGTTGTCATAAAAGCTACCTTCAGAACAACAAAGCACATTTTAAAGTTGTATTGTATTTGCTAATTTTAAAATTGTGAGTAAAAACACCAGCATGAATGACAAAAATGAACTAGCGTATTTCGTCTTATGTCAAGCTCTCTACAAAGTAATAACTGGAAAAACAGCAAATGGCACATCAACATACTGTTCTAACTCACATTATGGAGCTCTTGATGGAGAGGCAACAGTATTTGGTGAAATCTTATATATGATGAATCTAGTGGTGTCGCAGAGAAGAGCAGGATTTTTTCCACATCAGAAAAGCATTTCTGCATAGCTGCAAGTACAGTATGTTTTATGGTTTTGATCTTTACTGGTCTCTTACAACTGTCTATGTTGCACAGTGGCAGTAGGAATCACATGCAAGGCTAATGCAGCGCAAATTTCATGTGTTGCTGGAGCCGATCGATTGGCTGGTTGAGGTGTAGTTGGATGTCCATTAAAGCCAGACATAGACAGTGTGATTTTAAAAATCTTGCTGTTTGGTGACTCACATTGTACATTTCAACAGTTCATCAGGTATGGACAAATCATAAAATGCAGTCTCTACAGTCAGTTATCAGTGAAGCTGTTTCATTAATAATGACTCGCTGCACACCCGGGTGCTGAGCAAATACAAATCGAAGTATTAATATTTATGCTTTGTTACTCTATTCAGTCAAACAGATATCGTCAACATATACTAACAGACTGTCAACTTTTGTCTATACTGTTGGTCTATGTGGCCCTGCCTATATTAGGAAAATGGTTATGGTTGTGTATGTGTGTGGATTTTAATACAGGCTAATATCAGAGTCTGCCTGGCGGGAATTTATCAAGGCAGAATATTTAAAGTGAGTTTTGTATCCAACCACCACAGAGTCAGTCCTACTTTTCAGTGTGAGCTCGTTCACCTTCAGCTTGAGATGTTTGGTTGTTAGCGTGGCAGCTTACATCTTACTGCATAGTCAGGTGCGTTTTTATGACTAAGAATAAATTAGCATGCTGTTGACCTGACACCGATATCAGAACGGATATATGCATCTCTACCTGAAAAGGTAAAGAATTCACTGCACGTGTCAGGAGAGCAACCTTGAGTACCATTAACTTCTGTTAGTACCAAACCAAAAACTGTAACACCATGCTCTAGTGGACTGCTGGGACAAGCACAGTGTGTAGCAGAAAAACACTACCAGAGATCAGATGCATATACACATATATAAACACCTATACACTCATGCACATAGTGAGAGCGCAGGTGATTCCACAGGTGTGTGAGTGAGGTTCAGCTCTCAACAAGCTCAAGGCATGAGTTATATGAATTTAGCCTTATTATTATTATTATTGTATAATATATTATTATTGTTATTATTATTATGATTTTGACCAGCCTATTTCATTATTAAAAAGTTTTATTAACAGAATGTTATTATTATTTAATTTAATTAACAGAATAATGTTTATATTTTGTTTAATCAGCAGAAAGTTATTTGTTTTATGAATGTGTTTAATTGTAGTGGTTATTTATTCGAGCCTCATTAACTGGTTCTTATGAAGTTTGCCCGTGTGCTGCTTAGGGATGGGGAGCTTGGGGGACTGAAGGGGTCCAGCATGATCAGATTATGACAGTGCTGAGTTATTGATGAGTCGTTGATAATGCAGGAGAAAAAGAGAGGAGTGAGAGCGAATCACGTCAGTCCGGGGTTGTAGGTGTAAAACTGATAGACGATAAAGTCGATACAGCTCAGCATCTGACACCACTCACTCGCACACACACTCTCTCCCTCTCTCACTCTCCCTCTCTCTCTCTCTCACACAGTCAGACACAGTAGGAGACCGTAATAAAGTGAGTGAAGAAAGTTGTGCTGAGAGCTGAGGACTTTTATATTTGTATTGATATCAGTGTAGGAGGCAGAGAATTAAACTAGTGATCTGAAACTCCTACTACTGCAAACGTCACTCCTTACAATGCAGATAAACACTGTTCCATCAATCATCAGTAAACTGCAGCTCACTTAAATAAGTGATATATTTACAGTAAAAAACGAAAGTTAAAATAAAAAACACATGGAAACGTAGAAACTATCATTCTGAGGGTTTGATTTTAAGCTCGTTTAGAAACGTAATGTTTAATTACAAACTTCCAAAGTGACTTTGCAGATGTATGAAATGTATCACCAGTAGATTGTTGCTGGTCCTGCAGAAGAACAACTGCAGACAAGACAACTCATTTCATATCAGGAACTGCAGGACACTGGAAGTTAGACAATATCCGCGTCAGCTGATCATGGTGATAATGTTAATGGTGGTGCTGGTGATGAAGATAATAGTGTGGATGATGATGGTGGTGGTGGTGGTGATCATTGTTGTATTGATAGTGATCTCATGGTGATGATTCTAGGTGGTGGTGGTGATGGGAAAATGCTAATGGGAGTGATGATGATGATGATGGTGCTGATGCTGATGAAAGTGCTAATGATGATGAAGATGATAGTGTGGATGATGGTGGTGGTGGTGATCATGGTTGTATTGAAAGTGATCTCATGGTGATGATTCATGGTGATAGTAAATGTGCTAATGGGAGTGATGATGATGATGGTGCTGAAAGTGCTGGTGATGATGAAGATGATAGTGTGGATGACAATGGTGGTGGTGATCATGGTTGAGTTGATAGCGATCACATGGCCATGGTAAATATGCTAATGGGAGTGATGATGATGATGGTGCTGATGGTGCCAAAATTGCTGGTGATGAAGATGATAGTGTGGATGATGGTGGTGGTGATCATGGTTGTGTTGATAGCGATCTCATGGTGATGGTAAATATGCTAGTGGGAGTGATGATGATGGTGCTGATGGTGCTAAAAGTGCTGGTGATGATAAAGATGATAGTGTGGATGATGATGGTGGTGGTGATCATGGTTGTATTGATAGTGATCTCATGGTGATGATTCATAGTGATGGTAAATATGCTAATGGAAGTGATGATGATGATGGTGCTGATGGTGCTAAAAGTGCTGGTGATGAAGATGATAGTGTGGATGATGGTGGTGGTGATCATGGTTGTATTGATAGTGATCTCATGGTGATGATTCATAGTGATGGTAAATATGCTAATGGAAGTGATGATGATGATGGTGCTGATGGTGCTGATGGTGCTGAAAGTGCTGGTGATGAAGATGATAGTGTGGATGATGATGGTGGTGATGATCATGGTTGTGTTGATAGCGATCTCATGGTGATGGTAAATATGCTAGTGGGAGTGATGATGATGGTGCTGATGGTGCTAAAGGTGCTGGTGATGATGAAGATGATAGTGTGGATGATGATGGTGGTGGTGATCATGGTTGTAGAGATAGTGATCTCATGGTGATGATTCATAGTGATGGTAAATGTGCTAATGGGAGTGATGATGATGGTGCTGATGGTGCTGAAAGTGCTAGTGATGATGGTGCTGTAAATGCTGTCTCAGTCTGGCCAGAGAAGACTCATTATAATTTCTATATAAAGTTTCTTCTGGACACAGACTAGATCAGCTAGCCCAGCAGTGGGGAGTGACTCAGTTTACTGCTGTAAAGCAGACGGTGTTGGCTTATTCAGTCTGGAGCAGGAGTAGTGACTCATATCAAGCTAACAGGGGGACCATTAGCAAAGCGTGACTGCAGGTTCAGGTAGAGGAATCACAGTAAAAGCCTCTATATGAAATGAACAGTCCTATAATGAAACCAATCAAATCGATTTGCTTTTCGTCTAAAGGAGATAAGCAGGCCTGCTTGCTGCATTCATCACCTTAGTTAGCAGTATTCTTAACCCATCACCCAAGGTGTTAAAGCTTGTGTAGGTGATTTTGTAGTAATAGGGAGTGTAATATAGTTTTTTGAAATAATAGTAATAAAAAAGTCCCACCCCCCACCTTCAGCCCTCCTTCTAAAGCCACTCCCCCAAAACACAAGAACTTGCATGGCTTGATTAGTCACACAGCAAGAGAGAGCTGGAAAGAACATTTACAGCACTATCTCTCTACCTCTTATGTCATCTCCTTGCAGGCCTTTCTGGGACCTCAGAGTCCTCCACCGCTGGAAAGCAGCACCTTGTTTACTCTGATTTTCCCTCTGACTTTATCTAGACTGCTTCTGTTATTCTTTTCTTTATTTGTTTGGCAGTGCAAGCAGTTTTTAAGTTACTTTGCCATTCTTCCAGCTTGCTGGAGCGCTTGTGTTTGTCTCTGTGCATGCATAAATGAGGACATGTGCAACACACAAACACATGGGTAGAATGAGGACAGGAGGTACGTGGACAAGCAGGTGACCCAACCAATCAGTTCGTAGGGTCCAAATGAAATGACTGGACAGGGTTTGCACAGTCCTGTTGCTGATATAGACAACAATTTTGTTTATTTATGTCAAATTATTTATTTGCTGACTGCTATGGGAATGTCTAAAGATCTCAAGATCTTTAGACATTCCCATAGCAATAAAATTTGTTTGAAAGTCAAATTTCAAACTTCGTCTGTAAGTGAAATGATGGCTGCAGTAAAAGTGCCTTGCTCGAAAAGAGCCTGCATAGAAGAGTAAAGTAGCAGCTCAAGAAACTACTTAAGCACTGAGTACATTGCAGATCTGCAGTGGAACTTCTTGGAACATCCAGCATCAGCATGAGAAGATTTCTTTTCTCGTTTTTGATCCTTCAGTCTGAAATAAAACACTAATACAATGATGATGGTAAAATAGAAGATCTAAAAATTGAAAGTTTTCTTCAGAGTTATTTTACCTCACCACACCCTGCATGCATCCCTCCACCAGGAACCAACATCTTCTCAAAATCCTCATAAAACATTGTCTCAGAAATCACGCAGGGTATTTATAACCATTTCATGTAGTGACTTTTAGAAGTGGATGTCTGGATGTTCCCATCAACACCACTGTGAACAATAGAGCATTTCACACCAAATCACTCTAAATGACTTTGTTTACATCTTATCCATTTAATTATGCAGGATTTTAGAAACATCTGTGGAATTGCCTTTTAACTCTTCATTCTTTTATATTTTACCTTGCTAATATATGCCAATATTGCTTGCATACAGAGTTGATGACAATCATGCAACTGCTATCTGCCTTCTGATTGGTTAGACACATCACATTTGTAATCATTTGCACAAAGTTAATTTCTGCTCAACGTTTTTTGATGCACTTTGTTGCCCAAATTCAATGCTGGCTGTCTGGACCCATCATGCATTGTGAGACCATGTATAACAGTTCCCACAGAAAAGGAAAGTCCAGCTGTTGTGGTACATTTCAGCTGAAATATCAAAATAAAAAAAGAATTATATGAACAAGGCACGCTCAATTTCTTACATTCTGCCTACACATTCATATATTATTATTATTAATATAAGAAAAAAGATTCCCTGTTAATCAGATGAACTAACAAGTGATAGAGCTGCTAGCAAGCAATGAGGGATGAAAGGGGTGTAGTAAGAACCCCCTCCTGTTCACACCTCACTACAAAGACAGCCTTCATATCATGCAACCAGCACACTAAACTAGCAGCATTTAAACTCATTAACTACCCTTTAGAAATGTTGACCTGCAAAGTAAATCCAGTCTCTGGTTTTGTAAATCATTCAAAATATATTCCAAAACAGGAGGAGCTCCAAAACAGGAGGAACCTGAATTTTGTTTAGCGCACTTGTTGAGCAGATTCTCGTTGCTGTTGTTTTTCAATATTATATAGTATTTTACATTGACAGAGCTCAGAGATAGAACACACTGGCCTTCTCTCCCTGCGTAGTGTGGCTGTTGTGGGTTCTTCTTTTATAAGATAAATTCATCCATTATCTTCCAATTTATCCCACTAGTTGGGGTCACAGGGGGGCTGAAGCCAATCCCAGCATCATCGGGTGAAGGCAGGGTACACCATGGACAGGTCGCCAGTCCATTGCATGGCCAACACACATACTCACACCTATGGGCAATTTAGAGTGAGCGATCAACCTAACATCAATGTGTTTGGACTGTGGGAGGAAACCGGAGTACCCGGAGGAAACCCACTCAAGCATGAGGAGAACATACACACCCCACACAGAACGGCCCGGAACGGGAATCCAACCCGGATCGTCTTGCTCTGAGGCGACAGTGCTGAGCACTACATTATAAGACAAATATACAATTTAATTTCTTCTTAAATCTGTTGCTCTAGACTTTAGTCTCTCTGTCCTACTTACTTTATCCACATTTACAGTATTCGTTTGACTAATGCAATCATAATTTGTTGCATATCTTAAATGTTTCATCCTCAAAGCCATCGATTCTGTTTGAAATTGGCCGTCAAGCCTTTTTAATTCATTGTACTAAAATACACAGAGATACGTTGATGCAAAGCTTTAGCTGCTCTCACCAGAGAGAGTTTCGCCCTGGTTCTTCTGCCTGCTGTGGGGCTGAAATCATCCGCGTCCAGCACTCCAAAGCAGCAAGTGAAAAAGGTGCTCGGTAATCTTTCTCTCTCTCTCTCTCTCTCTCTCTCTCTGTTCCTCTCTGAGGGAGCTTCATGAGGAGACAATAACTTTCCCTGCTGCTAATGTGGCCCAGAAATAACTGCTCCAAATCCAGGCCACTCACTCACTCGCTCACACGGACGTGCTGATACTCATCCTTCATCACGCTGTTCTGAGGTTAAGTGCTGAGCTGATTGCTGGGAGAGTTTTTAATGAGAATATTTGCAGGATGGATAATTTGTGCTCTGAACAGGCCACGCTGTGTTGAGAAGCGTCATCTGAACACAAGATGAGCTGGAAAAACACTGGGAATGGAGTGATCTGCAAGGCGGTTTGAGGGGAGGCTGGCAACTGAGCACCCTTATCAAGACTTTAACCCCCTCAAAGGAAGTATTAAACCGACTGGGATCAGACAGAGGGCAGACCCAGGAGATGATCTGATGCTAAATGTCTGTCAGGGAGATGGTGTTTTGTGCTGTAGAGCTTAAAATATTTCTCCGATCCCTCGTGTCGGGGTTCTCAGAGTTTCCCACTCTTAACAGATTCGACTTTTCCTCCTGCTTCAGTTTTTACTCCTTATTTCATTCTTCAGAGCTTTCACTGCCTTTTTTACTGCCAGATTAAAGCTTACACACTTTAATCTGCACGCTGGAGTCACTTACTGAGCAGAGTAGACCACTAAAAAAAAAACAGAACATAAACAGTGATTCCATTCAGCAAAGTACAGTTACTACAAGTACAAGTCAGCCTATTGTTCTATGTGAAATTTTGGTTATCAAGAACCTCACGGTTAGGGCTAAGTTTATGACAGGTGTGGGTTTTATGGTAAAGTTAAAAGAGTACTTTGTCGAATATATACACCAAACAACAAAAGGCAACATATAACCTGGATATTAAGGTGTCCACCCCTATCATAAGCAACGCACAGCTCCTCCTCCTCCAAATCAGCACTGACATTCAAACTTCATCACTCACCCAAAGTCTCCAGCAGTGAACAACAATGCCAATGTTAACTACTATTTACATCAATTTATTTGTTTGCTGCTGAATGTGGTTTCTTGCCAAGTGGGGAAGCAGTGTTTGCTCGCTAAGAACATCCACCATCATTGTGTTTACTCTTCCTTTCATTGGCTGGGAGCAGGATCTTCAACATGGTTGATATGAGGTTAGAATATGCCATCAAGACAGGGTTACTTCTTCATCCTCTCTTGTTGGACTGATCAACTAGATGCAACAGTGACTAACTATTGCCTTTTGAGGTACAATGTGGTATTACAAGACAGGACAGATCAGGGCTAGCTGGTTACTATGCTACCTTCACAATACATAGGGATAGATTTAATGGAATCTTTCACACTAAGCCTCAATGTCAGTTGCATCTAATAGATATTTTGTTGAAGTTAGATAATGACAGACAAATGATATACATAACATCTACAGTGGACCATTATGTAATGTTATATGTGCAGATATAGAGTTGAAATATTGAACAGGTGAATGTCAACACTGTACAGCATGAGAACAGCTTAATACTGTTGATCAGTCCTGCAACTTTGGCTTGGACGAATTTTAACCTCATACAGAATAGCTTCAACTCTGAGATGTTTGCAGGCTTCCTCACAAGAACTACTCACTTCAGGTCCATCCACACCATTTATTCTAGGATTAAGCTTAGAACTTTTTTGGCCATTCCAAAACATTAACTTTATTCTTCTTTAACTGTTCTTAGTTAGAATGACTTGTGTACTTACTGTCTTCCTGCATTATTCAAAATATTTTAAGATTTAGTTCACAGACGGGTATCTTGACAAGGTATAATTTAAGCCAAACAAAACAGATCCTACCTCCACCATGCTTTACTGAAGGAATAAGGGTCTTATGTTGGAATGCAGTGTTTTTCATTCTCCAGACAAAGCGCTTCTCATTTAAACCAAAAGTTCAATTTCGGTCTCAATAAATTTTCATTAGACTTCTGGATTGTCCACTTGATCTTTAGCAAACTGCAGATGGGCAGCAATGTTCAATAATGCAATTAACAGTGCTGTCCTGTAAGGGTTTATTGTATTTTGCTGTTTTGCCCTGGCTCTGGTTGGGTTTGGACACAATGTATTAAATATGTTAATACATGTTAATATATGTTAATATATGTTATTATCATCTGTAAGTACTCAATTAACTCACTTCATTAACATAGACATAACGTGTTATTTGTGTGAAAACCATGTGCACATTTGAACTATATAAATTAAAAAGGAGGAGAGGTCACAAGAGAACATGTGCCATTTTTGGACCAATCCTACTGATGTTCACCTGCAGTTTCTGCTTGCTATGTCCTATTAATGTTAATAGAGAGCTCTGACACAGTCCAGATACTTTTGCAATGTGGTGAAATCTGGCAAAAAGATGAGTTTGTAAATTCACCATAAAACTGTGAGTCGTCACCCGTCGTATTCATAAACATTTCACAAAATAACTTTCTGTGAGGGAGCTTTTAAAGGTGGACTTGTGATTTCCATCACCACCACCATGAAATATTCTGACTTACACCAAACCACTCTGACCTTTTTTAAAAATATGTCCTGAAAATTTGACAGTTCAGTGGAATTCCACTTCAATTGGCAAACCTTCAGATTTCAATGACTATTAGAAATGACTGTATTTATGTAATGCTGTATGATGTCTTTGGTTACTACTGTGTTTTATATAGGCTGTGTTTATTCTGAGGTCAAACCTTTTAGCAAAGACTTATAAGACACATATTATAAGTACAGGTTATTGTTTTGATTTGTCAATATTAAAAATCCTGTGTTTAAATGTGTTTTTGTTTAGCTTGTTTATTTATAAGAGTAGAACAGTAAAAGCACACGAGTGGTAATATCAGGTAAAAAGTTGCCACCGATCCTGCTGTAAATATTTCTTCTTAACTGGAGGTCACCACAGAGAACAAGCTGTTCTGGGCTGTTGTGTAACTGTCGCTGATGTGGTTCTTGAAGCATGACTGCACCACTAATACAAATCAAATACATTTCCCAAAATTAGTTTTTTAAATTGTGAAAAGTGCTGCATTCAATTTACGTGACTCAGAAGCGTGCATAATTTCCACATGAATAAAATATATTACATCAACACACATTTATTTCTCTGTGTCCTCAATTTTGGCCATGACTTTGTTGATGTGATTTTGTTCCTTTGGTAAATTTAATGCATTTTTGAGAATGAAATGGCTTATATCATAGAAAAAAAATATATCTCATGTTTTCTTCCAATACTTTTATGTAGTTGGTAAACTCAGGTTGTATGTTTCCTTTCTTTGGAAACTAAGCCGCAAAAGCAGCCGTTTTCGATTCACTGTTTTTGCGATGTCACAAAACACAACTAATTTACATAGACCTGCCAAATCAATCACCAGCTGTTTAACTCCGCCCATTCACTTAAGGTGTGTTTCAGTATGGACCCCTCTTTGAAAGTGGCACAAAACAGGGTGGCCAATTAGAACATAGCTCATTTACATACACTGGTCTTAAAGTGACATTCAAATTGACCATGTAAATATGGTTTATGTTTTTGATAAATAAAACCACACCAAAACTATAACTAGGATAAAATGTACAAAATATAAGAAAAATGTTAAATTTTTGCTCTTTATTGATGAAGTGAAATTGTGAATGAATGAATAATTGAAATGTTTGTGCACGTGTACGTGGGAGTGCATGCGTATGCATGCATGGCCGTGGCTTCTGGCGTCGTCTCTACTCTAGAGGAAAAATGTAGGTTTATTAATAGCCTCATCAGAATGGTCTCTGTGCCTCTCCGTCAGAGGGAAACTCTATTTTTCATGCTGTTTCAGTTCAGATATTCTTACGTAACATCAAGACCTGCTTCAATCCCCACAGATCCACTCTGCCAGCTGCTCTAAATATAGCCACTCAGGGCCTGATTAGGAGAGACAGGAGAGAGAGCCTTTTGTGCTTTAGCAAAAATATTCAAATCTCTATGAAAAAAAAAAAATCAGCTCCCAGACCCCCCTCCACCCCATGTGCTCTCTCTTCAGGAGCGGTGCTCTCTTACAGTACAGTGCTTTAAATTCAGCAGCTGTGCACATCTGTACTCTCACATGTGCTTATCTGCATTGGGTTATTACATCACTATTATAATATAGCATACCACACTATACTACTCCATATTTCAATTTATTAATTTATATATTATAATAAGTAATTCTACATTATGCTATATTTATATATATGTATATCAGCTATATGTCTGACCATGTTTGGTAGTCACCAAACATTAGAAGCCTATGTCATACTATATTGTTTGATATTACGCTATATTGCCTTATATTATGTTGTATAATACCATACTACAATTTATTATGCTATATTACACCAGATAACATTATACAGTTTTATTACACATAGAAAATTAAATATGTATTACATTGTACACAATATTGTGCTTACATTACATTATGATATACTATATTGCTCTCAATGACACTGCATTATATATCATACAACACTATAACATATCATTACACTATATTATACTATATTGTGCTACATTATTTTTACATTTTCCAATATTACACTACTTTATTGCATACTGTACTATATTATTCATATATTATATGTATGTACGATGCTATACTGCAATATATTACACTTTATTTCTTTATATTACACTACACTATATTCTCTTACACTGTATTACATTACATTTGTACAACTTTACACTTTATTGTATCAAATTAGATGGAATTCTGATATATTTTACAATGTTATATTTTGTTTTACTTTATTACACTATATAAAATCATACTGTACTGTACTATCATAACACTGAAATCTCTAAAATAGGAAGTGACTTTAACATATGTTACTAAAACAACATTTTAGTTCAACTCTGTTGTCCATTCATCATAAAAGGTTCTCAGTGCTTTGAGATTGATGATGTCTTTATAAAAGAGGGTAGATGGTTGGTTTGTGCGGTCAGTGCGGTTGATTTTCTCGGTATTCAGGCTACCTCACGTTCGGCCACTGTGTGTCGTAGAAGTCTTCTCAAAGCCTTTCGTTCTCCACACGCACACACACACACACACACACACACTCTCCAGGGACAGGAGATTACACACACTCCTCATTGCTCCCGCAGCATTAGCCTTGACAACACGTCATGCTAGTAACCCAGTTTAAGCTGCGAGCGGCTGCAGCACTGCTGGGAGCTCTGATGCCGATGCTGATGCTGAGCTGAGGGAAGGTCAGGATGCAGAGGGCCGCCAGCGTGATCGCGTGAGTCAGCAGCATGGTCAGTTCTGGATGATAGCGAGCTAATCTCTGACCCCAGCCCACCCCTGAACAGTGACAAGCTCATTATCAGACCTTCACACTTACAACAGTACTGTCCTCATGCTTTTGCACTGATAGACCTGGAGGCTGTACAACTGTCCTCTTGGTTAGCGTGTATGGAACAATCTACTGATTCAGGTAAAACTGCAACCCCTACAGTACAAAAAGCCTCAAGTCTTTAGATATTTACAAATATTATGTTAAGATCTGTTGAAGACACGGTGGTGTGGTGGTTAGCACTGTCGCCTCACAGCAAGATGATCTGTGTCCGATTCCCGTGTGGAGTGTGCATGTTCTTCCTGTTCTTGAGTGGGTATCCTTCAGGTACTCTGGTTTCCTCCCAAAGTCCAAACTCATGCATCTTGTGCCTAGTTCACACTACACGATTTTAGCCTGGTTTTTCAGTCTCTGACTGTTTTTTGTAGATCGCAGATAAAAACCTCTGCCCGGAGGCAGATCGGCGATGCCTTGGCGCTCGCTCAGACACTTTTTGTAATATAAACGCCGACCTGTCGCCGAGTGCTCGCGGACTAATCGCAGATGCTCTGCAAACATCTTGTGCCTGGTTCACACTACACAACTGTTTGAGGGGTCAGGTTTTTGTGGCTTTCACACTACATGACTGATCAGCAACACTGGGTCACGAATTACACGACTTTCACTCTGGAGAATCGCAGACTCATCTGGCTTCGGTCCAAAAACACGTTTTTGTCACGAGAACACATGAAAAATAAACGCATGTGAAAGCTAGCGATACCACGTAGAACATACACGATTTCCAAAACGGATGTCAACAAACAAGTGATAAGTTAACACAGCGCTGATCTGCAATAAAAGAAGAAAAAGGTACAAAAATGGATGAAGGCATGGGGCCAGCAGGGACTGTCTGTTCTGCAGAGAGAGTTGGAGGTATATATTTTATCTATAAAGACGTATAGAAAACGTGTCGCCCGCAGCCGCAGAGAGAGTGCTGAACAGTGGCGCAGTTCTCTCTCTATGTGATCCTATTGGCTGTAGCTAGACGCTGATATTAAACATGCAAGATATCTGCCAGGCGTCTGCGATTAGTCGGCGAGCGTCTTTCAGCCATTCACACTACACGACTGAGCGAGCGCCGAGTGGCCGCCGATTTGCCTCCGAGCAGAGGTTTTTGTCCGGCGATCAGCAAAAAACAGTCGGTGACTGAAAAACCAGGCTAAAATCGTGTAGTGTGAACTAGGCATTGCATGTTTAATATCTAGGCCAGTTGGTGACTGTGAGTCAACAGCAGCATCTACAGCTACAGCCAATGGGATCACGCAGAGAGAGAACCGCGTCACCGTTCACGCAATCTCTCTGCAGCTGCGGGCAACACGTTCGTCTTTATTGATCAAATATTTGCCTCCAGCTTTCTCTGCAGAACAGACCCCTGTTGTCCCCGTGCCTTTATCAATTTTCATACCTTTTTCTTCTTTCATGCAGATCAGCGCAGTAACAACTTGTACTGCTGGTTTGTTGATGTCCGTTTTGGAAATAGTCTATGTTCTACGTGGTATCGCTAGCTCTCACATGCCTTTAGTTATGGTGTGTTTTCTCGTGTTTCACGTGTTTTTGGACCAAAGCCAGATGAGTGGGCGGTTCTCCAGAGTGAAAGTCGTGTAATTCGTGACCATGTGTTGCCGATCAGTCATGTAGGGTGAAACCCACAACAACTGAAAGACTTGCAATTACAGCACAACCAGTCATGTAGTGTGAACGGTACAAAAACCTGACCACTCAAACTGTTGTGTAGTGTGAACCAGGCATTAGATTGATTGGTCACTCTAAATGACTAAATTGCCCGTAGGTGTGAGTGTAAGCATGAGTGTGTTGGCCATGCGATGGACCGGCGACTTGTCCATGGTGTACCCCACCTTCACCCTATGAAGCTGGGACTGGCTCCAGCCTCCCCCGTGACCCTGACTAGCAGGATAAAGTAGAAGATTATGGACAGATAGATGAATCTGTTGAAGATGTTAACAGAGATAATAATAAGCTAAATATATATAAAATCATCATTTCTATTGGGAGGCGTCTGTGCAAAATCCTAACCCCTAAAATAAAACTTGTCATAATCTTTTTTTTCAATGTTGTCATTTAATATTTTTTTTCAGATATTTAGATCTATTTTGAGATTGAAGATTGACATTCATCATGAGTTTATTTATTTTAATAAAACGACTACAACACTGTCCCTCGTGGCCACATGGTGAGCAGTTAGATCCCATTGTTTTGAAATAAATGTGTCCCAAAGTCTAATAATCACTGTGGAACACTTAAGAACTTTCACTAACGGAACATATGTTTATTTTTTATAGTGTTTTAATAAAAAATACAATTTTATTTGTGTGCAACAGTTCAAAGCTGTGTTTGTTAGTCATGTACTGGCTAAAAGTAAAAGTTAGTTTAAATTGTTATTACCAAAACATTTACTAACCAGTGATTTGGTATGAGCAGTGTTATGATTATTGTGATAGTGACAAAATTAAAATGGAATGTTCAATCACATGTTTAATCTAATTAAGGTATAGGTCATGTAAAGCAAAATGATTTAGTCTAAAATTACTAATGCTAATGTCTATGCAGGATTTGAAACCCAGACACCAGCATGAAAAACTGTGACATTGATCTCTACATTTTTAATAAACGCTGAGAATTTTCTTTATTCTTTTTTTTTTTTTTACATTAATTGAACATTGGTAGAATTATTAACTTCCATTATTTTTGATTTGTTAAAGTGCCCCAAAAGCCATACATTAAAAGACAAAAATGTGCTGTTAATAATTAACTAAATTGTGATTTTTTTTCTTATGTATTATTGCTATTCCAAGGTAACTTCTACAAATAGCACAGGAACATCTCTGAACCTCAACACTCATTCAGAACACAAGGATGTATGAACAGGTATGATTATGCAAATTGTAAACAATGCTATGCTGCCTTGTTTAGAAACCCTAGTACTCTGCACACCGCCTCTATCTGTGTTACAGATTGAGCAGAATAGAAACAACAATGTTCTTCCATTGTAACTTAAATAATTAGCTGATTTCACTCGCTCTGATTTGAGTCCTTAAAATCTTCTAAACTTGCCCGAGCATCGGACTGCTTCAAAAATTACATTAACTGAAAGTTGTTTAACAGTTCCACTCACAAAGCTACAGATTTACTGACTCAGAGGCTTCAGTGAGGCACAGTGAACCTGCATAGGTGTGTTTAAAGCCTAGACCTTCTAGCTAGGCTAATGTTAGCTTCTAGAGAGCTAAAGTAGCTTAACAGCTCTACAAAAACATACAAGTTCACTCACTCAGATTATCTAATAATGCATCAATGGGGCTTCAATAAGGAATTAACCTGTGGTGTGGTAAAACTTTTGCGTGTTAAGGTACCGCAGTAGAATGCTACCTGCTCCCAGAACAGGGCTGACCAGCAGCATGGCCTTGCTTTATGTCTAGCAGTGTGTCGGTGTTGCCATAGGATGCTGCTAATGCTGCTTAGGTACCTGCAGTGTGGCTCATGCCGAGATTAGTGATGTTTGTTTATTTGATGTTAATAACTCTTTAGAGGGAGGTGGTGAGTGATGTTTGTTTATTTGATGTTAATAACTCTTTAGAGGGAGGTGGTGAGTGATGTTTGTTTATTTGATGTTTGTTAATAACTCTTTAGAGGGAGGTGGTGAGTAATGTTTGTTTATTTGATGTTAATAACTCTTTAGAGGGAGGTGGTGAGTGATGTTTGTTTATTTGATGTTAATAACTCTTTAGAGGGAGGTGGTGAGTGATGTTTGTTTAATTGATGTTAATAACTCTTTAGAGGGAGGTGGTGAGTGATGTTTGTTTATTTGATGTTAATAACTCTTTAGAGGGAGGTGGTGAGTGATGTTTGTTTATTTGATGTTAATAACTCTTTAGAGGGTGGTGGTGAGTGATGTTTGTTTATTTGATGTTTGTTAATAGCTCCTTTTGAGGGTGGTGGTGAGTTATGTTTGTTTATTTAATACTTGTTAACTCTTTAGAGGGTGGTGGTGAGTGATGTTTGTTTATTTGATGTTAATAACTCTTTAAAAACTCTTTAGAAGGCGGTGGTGAGTGATGTTTGTTTATTTAATACTTGTTAATAACTCTTTAGAGGGTGGTGGTGAGTGATGTTTGTTTATTTAATACTTGTTAATAACTCTTTAGAGGGTGGTGGTGAGTGATGTTTGTTTATTTGATGTTAATAACTCTTTAATAACTCTTTAGAGGGCGGTGGTGAGTGACATTTGTTTATTTAATACTTGTTAATAACTCTTTAGAGGGCAGTGGTGAGTGATGTTTGTTTATTTGATATTTGTTAATAACTCTTTAGAGGGCGGTGGTGAGTGATATTTGTTTATTTAATCCTTGTTAATAACTCTTTAGAGGGCGGTGCTGAGTGATGTTTGTTTATTTGATATTTGTTAATAACTCTAGAGGGCGGTGGTGAGTGATGTTTGTTTATTTAATACTTGTTAATAAATCTTTAGAGGGCGGTGGTCAGTGATGTTTGTTTATTTAATACTTGTTAATAACTCTTTAGAGGGCGGTGGTGAGTGATGTTTGTTTATTTAATACTTGTTTATCACTCTTTAGAGGGCGGTGGTGAGTGATGTTTGTTTATTTGATGTTAATAACTCTTTAATAACTCTTAAGAGGGCGGTGGTGAGTGATATTTGATATTTGTTAATAACTCTTTAGAGGGCGATGGTGAGTGATGTTTGTTAATAACTCTATAGAGGGCGGTGGTGAGTGATGTTTGTTTATTTGATATTTGTTAATAACTCTTTAGAGGGTGGTGGTGAGTGATATTTGTTTATTTAATCCTTGTTAATAACTCTTTAGAGGGCGGTGGTGAGTGATGTTTGTTTATTTGATGTTTGTTAATAACTCTTTAGAGGGCGGTGCTGAGTGATGTTTGTTTATTTGATATTTGTTAATAACTCTTTAGAGGGTGGTGGTGAGTGATGTTTGTTTATTTAATACTTGTTAATAAATCTTTAGAGGGCGGTGGTGAGTGATGTTTGTTTATTTAATACTTGTTAATAACTCTTTAGAGGGCGGTGGTGAGTGATGTTTGTTTATTTAATACTTGTTTATCACTCTTTAGAGGGCGGTGGTGAGTGATGTTTGTTTATTTGATGTTAATAACTCTTTAATAACTCTTAAGAGGGCGGTGGTGAGTGATATTTGATATTTGTTAATAACTCTTTAGAGGGCGGTGGTGAGTGATGTTTGTTAATAACTCTATAGAGGGCGGTGGTGAGTGATGTTTGTTTATTTGATGTTAATAACTCTTTAGAGGGCGGTGGTGAGTGATGTTTGTTTATTTGATGTTAATAACTCTTTAGAGGTATATTTTTGTTTTTCTTAAATTATTTAATATCTTTGTTATTTAAAGTATTTGCATCCTGTGTAATAATTGTATATAATACACATATTTAAGTTATTTAATTAAACTAATTTCTCAAAACTTTTACTTCAGTATTTGATAAATTTTTTGAAGCAAAACTGTAACTACATTGGTAGATAATTTGACTAGTTTTAAGAAATAAACTTCAGCTCCACATACGTGACTAAAGAGATTTGGATAAATGCAGCATGTCGGTACTGGAAAGGTCATTTAAGGAAAATCACCAGCCATTTTTCTCTCCTCCACATTTCCCTCCTTTTTGTCTACATGTTCTATCCAGCCGAAGTAATGTGTTTTTGAGCAAGCAATAATTATTTTACATTGTTTCTGTTCATCCTGTTTTCTCACTGTCTCAGTTAGGCTGACCTTGTAGTGCTCTGAGAGAGAGAAAGAGAGAGAGAGAGGAGGGGGCAATACGGTACTTCAGGTTGAAAGAGAGGGAGTGAAAGAGCGGAAGTGTGAAAAAAGGCGCATGCTGCCGTCCACACTGCGTCATCCTGATTTCAGCATGTCTCAGACTGCTGCGCTATTTATAGTGGAGGAAGTGCTTTGTGTTTTTATAGGATCGTCATGGAGATGTGTAAGCCTGCTTCAGCGAGCAGAATAAAACGGTCCGGAAATTTCATCCTCAGGATGGAGCTGTGTGACGCTGGAATTATCTGAGAATTTCAGCCCATTAAAGCAATTTGGATCCTGTGTTTGTATATATATATGTATATATGTACACATGCACTCGCACACACATACTTAAGTATATATATATATATGTTGTGTGTATATATATATATATATATATATATATGCAACATCATCTCTTCTTTATTTTTACTGTAAGTTATGATAAATGATTCTGATTGTAGTGTACATGTAGTGTTTATGATTCTGACTGTAGTGTATCTGTAGTGTTTATGATTCTGACTGTAGTGTATTTGTAGTGTTTATGATTCTGACTGTAGTGTATCTGTAGTGTTTCTGTCTCCATTTGACTGTAGTTTATCTGACTGTGGTGTTTCTGTCTCTGTTTGACTGTAGTTTATCTGACTGTGGTGTTTCTGTCTCTGTTTGACTGTAGTTTATCTGACTGTGGTGTTTCTGTCTCTGTTTGACTGTAGTGCACCTGACTGTAGTGTTTCTGACTCTGACTGTGGTGTATTTGACGGTAGTGTATCTGTAGTGTTTCTGTCTCTGTTTGACTGTAGTTTATCTGACTGTGGTGTTTCTGTCTCTGTTTGACTGTAGTGTATCTGACTGTGGTGTTTCTGTCTCTGTTTGACTGTAGTGCACCTGACTGTAGTGTTTCTGACTCTGACTGTGGTGTATTTGACGGTAGTGTATCTGTAGTGTTTCTGTCTCTGTTTGACTGTAGTTTATCTGACTGTGGTGTTTCTGTCTCTGTTTGACTGTAGTGTATCTGACTGTAGTGTTTCTGACTCTGACTGTGGTGTATTTGGCGGTAGTGTATCTGTAGTGTTTCTGATTTTGACTGTAGTGTATCTGACTGTAGTGTTTCTGACTCTGACTGTAGTGTATTTGACGGTAGTGTATCTGTAGTGTTTCTGATTTTGACTGTAGTGCACCTGACTGTAGTGTTTCTGACTCTGACTGTAGTGTATTTGACGGTAGTGTATCTGTAGTGTTTCTGATTCTGACAGTAGTGTATCTGTAGTGTTTCTGATTCTGACTGTAGCGTATCGGACTGCAGTGTTTCTGATTCTGACTGTATTGTATCTGCAGTGTTTCTGATTCTGAGTGTAGAGTATTTTATGGTAGCGTACCTGTAGTCTTTCTGATTTTGTCTGTAGTGTATCTGACTGTAATGTTTCTGATTCTGACTGTAGAGTATTTGATGGTAGTGTATTCGTAGTGTTTCTGATTTTGACTGTAGTTTATCTGACTGTAATGTTTCTGATTCTGACTGTAGTGTATCTGTAGTGTTTCTGATTCTGACTGTAGTGTATCTGACTGTATTGTTTCTAATTCTGACTGTAGTGTATTTGACAGTAGTGTATGTGTAGTGTTTCTGATTTTGACTGTAGTGTATCTGACTGTATTGTTTCTGATTCTGACTCTAGTTTATCTGACTGTAATGTTTCTGATTCCGACTGTAGTGTATTTGACATTAGTGTATCTGTAGTGTTTCTCATTCTAACTGTAGTGTTTCTGTCTCTGTTTGACTGTAGTGTACCTGACTAGTGTTTCTGTGTCTGTTTAACTGTAGTGTATCTGACTGTAGCGTTTCTGTCTCTGTTTAACTGTTGTGTATCTGACTGTAGTGTTTCTTTCTCCGTTTGACTGTAGTGTATCTGACTGTAATATTTATGTCTCTGTTTTACTGTGGTGTATCTGACTCTAGTGTATCTGACTGTAGTGTTTCTATCTCTGTTTGACTACAGTATATATGACTGTATTGTTTCCAACTCTGACTGTAGTGTTTCTGTCTCGGTTTGCCTGTAGTTTATCTGGCTGTGGTGTTACTGTCTGTGACTGTAGTTTATCTGACTGTAGTGTTTTTTGTCTCTGTTTGACTGTAGTGTATCTGTCTGTAGTGGTTCTGACTCTGACTGTAGTGTATCTGGCTGTAGTATTTGTGACTCTGACTGTAGTATTTGTGACTATGACTGTAGTGTATCGGACTGTAGTATTTGTGACTATGACTGTAGTATTTGTGACTCTGACTGTAGTATTTGTGACTCTGACTGTAGTGTTTCTGACTCTGACTGTAGTGTATCTGACTGTAGTATTTGTGACTCTGACTGTAGTATTTGTGACTCTGACTGTAGTGTTTCTGACTCTGACTGTAGTGTATCTGACTGTAGTATTTGTGACTCTGACTGTAGTATTTGTGACTCTGGCTGTAGTATATCGACTGTTGTGTTTCTGACTCTGTTTAACTGTAGTTTATCTGACTGTTTTTGACTATGTGTTATTTCACTGCTTTGTATATGATAATATCCATATTTCACTGTAGTGTATATGAGTGTATCTGACTGTAGTGTATCTGTGTGTATCTAGCTGTGGTGTTTTTTACTGTGCTGCATTTGATGGCATATGACTGTGATGTATTTGACTGTGGGTTTTTTGATGATAATGTTTTTTGATCTGACTGTATCTGCCGTGTATCTGAACAGTATAGTGAAAATAGGATTTTTGGCCTTAGCGTGTCTGGCTGTCTCACTGTAGTGTAATTGTAAGTTAACTAATTTTTCTGGAGTGATGGAGAGTCATCCAATACCATCTGGGATGAGTTGGAGTGTTCCTCACTAATGCTCTTATATATATGTGCTCTCTCTCTCTCTCTCTCTCTCTCTCTCTCTCTCTCTCTATATATATATATATATATATATATATATATATATATATATATATATATATATATATATATGTTTCAAATTAAATGCTTGTGTCTACACACTTTTGAACATGTGGTGAGCATATTAACCCCATATTAACCCTTTTCTCTCATGTCCTTCACTATGTGACCTGCAGGATTTTCTCTCGACCCCAGAAATTCATTATGCAGAGAAAGTCATTAGTAACATTCCTTCCAGGATTACTTACTTGTCCCTCCAACCAGCATTTAGCGAGAGTACACTGCGTATCTGTAATCCACACACATTTACACTATACACCTGTAATCTTCAGTATCCCTGATTATAATCTGCTCTTTCTGTTGTTTGCACCTTTCATCCTTTCTTTATTCTGCCTTTTACTACAGGTTGTATCTGTTTGCTAATGTGAGAGGTGGATATGTTGCTTTTTTCCCTCACATCTCTTGTCATCAGTTGTTATCTGTTCTGTTATCAGCTGCAGATGCTTCCCTCAGGCAGACTTCTAAGCATACCAGTTTTCTCTTTCTCCTTTGAGATGTTGTTTTTGCTTGAAAAGGGAAAGAAAGGTATTCACAACCTGTTCTGATAAAAATTTAAAGATAAGCCACATATGACGATACATATATATATATATATATATGTATATATATATATATCTTTGGTATTTCATTTCAGTTTCACTGCCACTTTTTCTAAGTTCTAAGTTGTATAAGTATAAAGTGTCTTGGTCAGGTGTTAGGTCACTAAAAGCTTCCAGAACATTGGTGCACTTTAGAATTCTTTCTGCTGGTGGACATGGAACACCATACTTCCAAAAGATTTCTTCAGCTGGAGTTTTGTCGATAGTGGTGGAGATTGTGGGGTTTAACTGACCTGAGATCTTACTGCTGAAGGACACAGTATATGATATGCATTATTTCCACTTAAACTGTTCAGTGGACCTTCGTGCCTTGTGTATATTGTTGTCATCCTGGAAGAGACCACTCCCATCACAATGGAAAGGTTTCCTTAGAGGATAATAGTGAACAGTCCCCACATACCATTACAGAGAAACCCCTGTAGGGGCCCTGCATTCAGGGCCATACAGTTGCCGTGGTGAACATTACACATGCACCTTTCAGGTGGTCACTGGTCTTATGGGTTTAGGTTTAGGTTTATGCAATGCTGTACATACCAGTAAATAATAGTAAATACATAATATGTAAAGGTTGTCTGACTGTTCCTGCTCACAGTCTGATCACATCCTGAATTGATCTTCTTTGTCACCTGGGAAACAGCTTATCTTCCATATTACACTAATGCATGAGAATCACACTCACTGAATGGGAACTTTTCAACCACAATTTTTCTAAACCATTACCCATAACACCTATGACCCTGATCCAGAGAACCATCAAAACAACTACACAGATGAACCACACAATTAAAACCACCTCCTTGTTTCTACAATCACTGTTCATTTTATCAGCTCCACTTACCGCACAGGAGCACAGTGTAGTCCTACACGTACACACTGTAGTTTATCTGATTCTCTGCATACTTTGTCATTCCACCTGTGCCCAAGGACGGATTAAGGATAGTCTGGGGTCAAAGTCCCTAATAGTCAGAGGATCTTTAAAATTGAGGGCCCTTAAAAATAAAAATATATTGTGTCATAAATGTTGATAGGCATCGCAAAATATTTTGGGCCAGGGTCCCCCGGGCCCCCTTACCTCAAGGGCCCCTGGTCAGTAATCCAGCCATGCCTGTACCCTGTTCTTTAATGGTCAGGACTGCTTCAGGACCACCATGAACCCTTCCACACCACAACCACGTACACTAACACACCACCACCACATCGGTGTCGCAGCACTGCTGAGAATGATCCACCTCCCAGATAATAACTGCTCTGTAGCGGTCCTGTGGGGGTCCTGACCATTGAAGATCAGGAACAAGATGTCGGTTTTAATGTCATTGCTGATCCGTGTATGTTATTTAGTTTAAACTAGAATTGTTTAGAGGTATTTTCAAACATCCAACAGTTTCTAGCAGCTCGTTCGGAACAAAGCATTATGTTGATCTGAAAAACAGTAACAGGCAGGAATATGTTCCCATGTAAGGTAACACATGGCAGGCTTGAAGCACAAAAAGATAGTTTAGATAGATACTGCAGCCTCTTGCTTCACTACAGTCTGTGTTGTCATGACGGTGAGAGACAACTGTCACAAACCCCAGGTACAGAATCAGTATGTGCTCCTAAAAATGCCTGATAATTCATTCTGAGTACATCCTGCTGGACTTTGGAGACATAACACAGAAATCTGTTATGTTTCTTTATTGTTTTAATAATGTGCTTAACTATATTCACAAACCCAATATACTAAACAGGAAGCTGTGAATTTGTTTTCTGACTCCATCCAACAGCCTGAGAAGCCAATTTTACCCATACAGACATTTCTAAAACTAGCCAATAAGAAAATATTGATCTACTTTCAGTTAAAAATATAAGATATTATTTTAAAGCATACTTATAGTATATTTAAAAGTGATGACCAGCAAAAAAATGGCTTTAAAATGACATTTCACGGTCCTTCTGAGAGCAGCACGTACTGTATGTGTGTGTATGTGTGTGTTTCTGTGAGTGTGCGCATGCTGAGTTGACGTTATGTGAGCGGACGGAGCCTGGCTCTAATTCCTGATGTGTTCTGAAGTTCACAATGAGCCTCGGGTGAAAAGAACGGCTTCATCAGAGTGAATCACACCGGGGGTGGGAGAGGAGGGCAGAGAGAGAGAGAGAGAAAGTGAGAGAGAGAGAAAGAGAGAGACAGAAGGAGAGAGGAAGAGACTGGAATGGGATTGGGATTGAAAGAGAGTAAAAAAGAGGAAGAGAGACTGACAGAGAGAGATGACGGGGAGAATTAGGAGTGGAATGTCATGCCAGCAACGCTGTAACATTAATTTAAGTAGCATTTTGACATTGTAACAGTTATCAATCCTGTTACGGACATTGCAACATTTATGTCAACAAAGAACTGAAGTATAGAGAAAACAAACGAGAGAGAGAGAGAGAGAGAGAGAGAGAGAAAGACTGACCCTTTAACAGAAACACACTTATAGCTCAGGCGTATACATGTGTACAGTTGCAGGAAAAAGTATGTTACTTTTGAAATTAGCCAGATTTCTGTATTTGATTGCTGATCAAATGTGATCTGATTGTTATCTGAGTTACCATTTCAGACAAACACAATCTAAGAAAATCAATGACATACAATCCGTCATCATTTTCCTGTCAGTTATTGAGCACACTGAGTAACATCCACAGTGCAGGCCAGAAAAAGTGAACCCTTTAAGTAAATAACCTCAAATTGAATAACCCCTTTCAGCAAGTCATCTCCACCAAACGTTTCCTGCACTATCCCTCTCTGCAAATGTGCTTCATCAGTATTTCTGTGATGTCTTGTATGCACAGTCCAGTTCAGGTTAGGACTCTGAATTGAATAATCCAAAATACAATTCTTACAATAAAAATCTCAATATTTTTAACCAATATTGAGTTTATTTACTTGTGTGCTTTGGGTCATTGTCTTGTTGCACTACCATCCCTGTAACACATATCTTCTGGGGTCTTTGCACCCAGGCATGGTTTACACTAATGGTAGGTTTAGACCACACAAATTCAGCCCAAATGTAACACAATTTTCTCATATCAGACACATTTCCAGCACTGGACTCGAATATGAGCGCCATAAAAGCGGACCGTGTTGTGCAGTGTGACCTAATCAAAGAACAGCAATGTGGCGTCTGGCACACCTACGACAACCTGATGAAAAAGTCTAACTTAGCAGAATTGCCCTCTTAGTTTGACTTCTCCTATGACATTGTTCCTCGGTGTTGATGACCAGTTGGAGAACAGCACGCTCTCTGTTGCACAAATGCATACATAGAGAAGAAAAAGCAGTGATGCAGCTGTTACAGCTGTCAGCTGTCAGTGTTCATTTACTTTTCTTGCAACTGTACATTTAAAGGGATGGTTAAAGAGATGGCAGCAGTGCATATAGCTTCTCTGTGAAGAAGAAGGATGTGAGGAAAAGGAGGACAAGAGAGCATAGGAGAAGACAAACAGGCAGGAACTGGACAGGGATCATCGCTGCAGGTGAATTCTGGCAAGAGAGATATACAGAGAAGGAGGAGGGGGGCTAGGGGGCGAGAGAGAGAAAGAGAGAAGGGGAAGGAGACAGGGAGCACTGCGGTATTGAACCATTCATTCCAAAAAAGCAACAATGAAGCAAGAAAAATAAGAAAGGCAAAACGTGAAAAAGACGGAAAAAGAAATAAAAATAAGAAAAACAGAAGAAAATAGAAAAAACAATTAGAAAAATGAATAAAGAGACTTAAAGGGATAAAAGGAATAAAGCGAGTGAGATAATAAACAACAGAAATAAAAGAAAACGACAAGCGAGATTAGAGCGAGAGTACGTACCAAGAAGCAGTAACAATGAACTGAACAGAATCTACAGAGCTGGATTATGTGAAAGACAAGAGAAAAGAATGTGGAAAAGACAGAAATGGAGAGAGAGAGATGGTGGGGTACAGAGGAGGAGAGGATTAGATGCTGAGAGAGAGGAGAAGGGAGCGGGCAGGAAGTGGGCAGGGATGAGCCCAGCAGGTGCATTCTGGCACATTCTGCTGTTCCACCAATGACCTGCACTGGCTTTCAGCCAAAGAGCTGCAGGATCAGCCAGTGTGCCCTTCAGTTACAGAGCTGCGAGTATGCCCTTCAGATGCAGATCTCCAGGATCTGACCAGCATGCTTTTCAGTCACAGATCTGCCAGCATGCCCTTCAGATGCAGATCTCCAGGATCTGACCAGCATGCTTTTCAGTCACAGAGCTGCCAGCATACCCTTCAGCCACGGAGCTGCAGGATCTGACCAGCATGCCCTTCAGCCACGGAGCTGCAGGATCAGCCAGTGTGCCCTTCAGTCGTAGAACTGTGTGCATGCCCTTCAGTTACAGAGCTTCAGGGTCTGACCAGCATGCCCTTCAGTTACAGAGCTTCAGGATCTGACCAGCATGTCATTCAGTTACAGAGCTGGGAGCATGTCCTTCAGATGCAGAGCTGCAGGATATGCCCATCATGCTCTTCAGTTAAAAGCTGCGAGTATGCCCTTTAGTCACAGAACTGCAGGATCTGACCAGCCTGCCCTTCAGTCACAGAGCTTCGAGCATGCCCTTCAGTCGCAGAGCTTCGAGCATGCCCTTCAGTCGCAGAGCTGCGAGCATGCCCTTCAATCGCAGAGCTGCGAGCATGCCCTTCAGTCGCAGAGCTGCGAGCATGCCCTTCAGTCGCAGAGCTGCGAACATGCCCTTCAGTCGCAGAGCTTCGAGTATGCCCTTCAGTCGCAGAGCTTCGAGTATGCCCTTCAGTCGCAGAACTGCAGAATCTGACCAGCATGTCTTTCAGTCACAGAGCTGTAAGCAACTCCTTCAGTTACAGGATCGGTCAGCATGCCCTTCAGTTGCAGAGCTGCAGGATCTGACCAGCACACCCATCAGTTACAGAGCTGCAAGAACGGGCAGCACATCCTTTAATCTCAGGGCTGCAGAAAAGGCAAGTGTGTCCGTCATCCACAGAGCTGAAGGACTAGTCAGCGTGTCCCTTAACCACAAAGCTGCAGCTTCAGAGCTGCAATAACAGCAAAGTGACAATCAGCTGCAGGACTGCAGTAAAGGCCAGTATGCCAATCAGTTGCAGGGTTGGTTGCAGTAACGGCCAGTGCATCATTCAACTGCAGAGCTGGAGGCCTGGCCAGCACATCCTTCAATGTGCCCAAGTGCATGTTTGCCATTTGCAGGCAAGGCTACAGCATTTGTCCATTGTTGCTCTGCATGACTTGTCTGTAGCACTTTAGGAGGACTAGAAAGCATTTCTAAACATGCATTTAGACAGCAGAACTGAGACTAATGCTGCAGTACAGAGTTTTAGGTACATTGAGCAGTTTTGGTACAACATTTATTTTTTTATTGTGGTTATCACCATCTCTGAGCAATTAAAGCACACTCTTTTCTACTGCGTACCCACGTTATATCTGATGCACTTTTTAAAACTGGTGCCGGGTCAGGAGAGGACTCAATATACTCATGGTAAAAGGACATGATAATTTGATCAAATTAGGACATGTTGTTGGTCCTCACAAAATCATCCTGTTTTTACCACAGCTTGTTTTGTAAGAACCAAAATAGCAGAAAGACTGCTTTCAGGTAACTGAAGTTCAGGTGTAGGTGCAGGTTTAGGTGAGAATTTAGGTAAAGATGAAGATTCTAGTTTAAAGTGTAGACTAAGGTGTATGTATAGGTTAAGGTGTAAGTTTATGTTTAGGTGTAGGTTTAGATAAAAATGTAGGTCCCAGATTAAGGTGTAGACTAAGGTGTATGTTAAGGTGCATGTATAGGTTAAGGTGTAAGTTTATGTTTAGGTGTAGGTGACGGTTTAGTTCTAGGTAAAGGATTAGGTGTAGGTGATTTAGGTCTAAATTAAGGTATATGTTTAGGTGAAGATGAAGCTGTAGGTTAAGGTGTATGTTTAGGTGTATGTATAGTTTTAGGTAAAAGTTTAGATATAGGTGTAGTTTAAGGTATAGGTGAAGGTTCAGGTACAGGTGTGGATTTTGGTGTAAATGAAGGTGTAGGTTAAGGTGTAGGTTTAGGTGTAGATATAGGTTTAGGTGTATTTTAGGTGAAGATGAAGGTGTAGGTTAAGGTGTATGTTTAGGTGTAGATATAGGTTTAGGTGTATTTTAGGTGAAGATAAAGGTGTAGGTTAAGGTGTATGTTTAGGTGTAGGTATGCATTTAGGTCTATTTTTAGATGAAGATGAAGGTGTAGCTTAAGGTGTATGTTTAGGTGTAGATATAGGTTTAGGTGTATTTTTAGATGAAGATGAAGGTGTAGCTTAAGGTGTATGTTTAGGTGTAGATATAGGTTTAGGTGTATTTTTAGATGAAGATTAAGGTGTAGGTTAAGGTGTATGTTTAGGTGTAGATATAGGTTTAGGTGTATTTTTAGATGAAGATGAAGGTGTGGCTTAAGGTGTATGTTTAGGTGTAGATTCAGGTTTAGGTGTGTTTTTAGGTGAAGATGAAGGTGTAGCTTAAGGTGTATGTTTAGGTGTAGATATAGGTTTAGGTGTATTTTTAGATGAAGATGAAGGTGTGGCTTAAGGTGTATGTTTAGGTGTAGGTATAGGTTTAGGTATATTTTTAGGTGAAGATGTAGGTTAAGGTGTATGTTTAGGTGCAGGTATACGTTTAGGTGCATTTTTAGATGAAGATGAAGGTGTAGCTTAAGTTGTAGGTTTAGGTGTAGGTATAGGTTTAGGTGTATTTTTAGATGAAGATGAAGGTGTATTTTTAGGTGTAGGTTTAGGTGTATTTTTAGATGAAGGTGTAGGTTAAGGTGTATTTTAGGTGTATTTTTAGATGAAGATGAAGGTGTTGGTTAAGGTGTATTTTTAGGTGTAGGTTTAGGTGTATTTTTAGATGAAGATGAAGGTGTAGGTTAAGGTGTATTTTTAGGTGTATTTTTAGATGAAGATGAAGGTGTAGGTTAAGGTGTATTTTTAGGTGTAGGTTTATGTGTATTTTTAGAACAGTACATACTAACACATTCTCACAGCCTTGGTAATTAAACGTTACTCTAATAAAATGGACATAAATTGTTGTGGATTTTGGTTTCGACAGGACAAAATGTCTCTTCTTAACGTCTGAGTTGCAGAGCCCTGGTCTAGATGAAGGTTAAGGATTAGACATTGTTCAAAGTTTTATGTTTAGGTAGAAGTCTATTTGTAGGTTTAGGTTCGGCATAGTTGAAAGTTAATGTGTTTATGTTTAGATAGAAGTCTAGGTATAGATTTAGGTTTAGGTGTAAGTCTAAGTGCAGCTTTCAGTTTAAGTGTAAGTGGGTACAGGTTTTGGCATATTTTTAAGTATAGGTTCATGCTTACATTTAGGTGTAGGTTTTACTGTGTGTTAGGTTTAGGTGTAGTTGTAGGTGCAGGCTTAAGCATAGGTACAAGTGTTGGTTTAGGTGCAGGTTTAAGTATATGTATAGGTTTAGGTATAGAAGTAAGTTTAGGTGCAGATGTAGGTACAGGTTTAGGTTTAGGTGCAGGTTTAAGTGTAGGTGTAGGTTTTAGAGTAGGTGTATATGGAAGTTTGGTGCAGGTTTAGCTGTAGTATTGTTCTGCTGAAGTAATACAGAATCAATGAAAGTCTTCACAAATATAGCCAATGTGTGTGTGAGTGTGTGTGTGTGTGTGTGTGTGTGAGTGTGTGTGTGTGTCTGAGTGTGTGTGTGTAAGTGTGTGTATGATATTTTTAGCGATGTAGCCTGGCGTCCGTGTGTGTGTAATCGACTGTGCGCGCGTGTGTGTTTGGATTAGTGTCTCCAGTGTCTCGCTCGGGGGAAGGTAATACGCTCACCCCAACAAACCAAACCTCTCTCTCCTCTTCCTTCTCGCTCTCCCTGTCCCTCTCCATCCTGCTCCTTCTCTGTCTTTTCTTTTCTTTGTCTTTTTCTCCTCATTTTTCTCCTTATTCTCTCCTTTTCTCGCTTTCTCCCCCTTTCTTCTCTTTATCTTCCTCTTCTTTCTCTCTCTTACTTTTTCATCTCCCTCCTTCTTTTCCTCTCTTCTCCTCCCTCCCTCTCTCTTCCTCTTTTATCCTTCCTCCATCTCTTCCTCTCCCTCTCTCTTTCTCTGTCCCCTCACTCCTCCTCCTTATTTTTCATCTTACCTTTTTTCCTTTAGTCTTCTTTCTATCCACCCACCTCCCATGTAGCTTAATCTCTATCCCTCTCTCTTGTTTTCCTGCCTCTCTTGCAGTTCCTTCTTTTCTTTTTCACTCTCTCTTCCTCCTTTCCCTGCTCCTTTCTTTCTCTCTCTTTCTTTAACTGTCTCCCACTGCCCTGTGTGGATGCATGACAACTGTACACATGGAGTGAGCGAGAGAGCGGAGAGAGACAGAGATCAAGCCACTCCAACTGTGAGAGGGAGGGTGGATGAGAGAGGAAAGGAGGGAGGGAGAAGAGAGAGAAAGAGAGAGACAGAGAAAAAGAGAGCGAGAGAGAGCGAATGAAAGGCAATCTTGCATTTTCTCGTGTGCGCGTACACACTTCAGTAAGAAGCCGCGCGTGCTGCCTCTGCTCCTTCTTCTCTTCCTCTCCTCCTGTGTCAGTTCCATCTCTACATTCGCTTGTTAACTCTTCATCCCTCGTTCCACCCCCTTCTCTCTCCCTGGTTCTGTTCCCTTTTTACTCCTTAAAATCTTCCTAGAAGAGCAGCTCCACCCGCCCTTTAATCCACGCGTGGAGCGATGCAGACACACACACACACAAACACACACACACACACACACACGCATGCGTGCTGACGCGTCCACTCTGAGCGGCAGAATGAGCTAAAGGGACTTTACTATGGGCAACTGTGTCAAATCTCCGCTAAACCATTTCTCCAAGAAGGTATGTCCAGATACGATGCCTCTCCTCCCTGAACGTCCTTCAGCGTGAGTGAGTGTGAATGAGTGTGTTCTGTGTAGTGTGTGCATGTTTGACCCTGACCCCCCCGGACTGTGTTATATGGACTGACTGTTTTGGACTGTTTTGGCTAATTCTGTCCTCACTGAGGAAGACCGCTACAGGCCTGACACACTTATTACAGAATTATTCTAGCTGACTGCAATCATTAACTAAACTTGTATTATTTGTTTGATGTTTATTAATGATGTCTTTAGAGGGCGGCAGTGAGTAATGTTTGTTTAACTGATTGTATGCTAATAACACCTATAGAGGGCGACAGTGAGTAACATTTGTTTGTTTGATGTTTGTTATTAACATATTTAGAGGGCGGTGGTGAGTGATGTTTGTTTATTTGATGTTAATAACTCTTTAGAGGGCGGCGGTGAGTGATGTTTGTTTATTTGATGTTTGTTAATAACTCTTTAGAGGGCGGTGGTGAGTGATGTTTGTTTATTTGATGTTTGTTAACAACTCTTTAGAGGGCGGTGGTGAGTGATGTTTGTTTATTTGACGTTTGTTAACAACTCTTTAGAGGGCGGCGGTGAGTGATGTTTGTTTATTTGATGTTTGTTAATAACTCTTTAGAGGGCGGTGGTGAGTGATGTTTGTTTATTTGATGTTTGTTATTAACATATTTAGAGGGCGGTGGTGAGTGATGTTTGTTTATTTGATGTTTGTTAATGACTCTATTAGAGAGTGGTGGTGAGTGATGTTTATTTATTTGATGTTAATAACTCTTTAGAGGGTGCCGGTGAGTGATGTTTGTTCATTTGATGTTTGTTAATAACTATTTAGAGGGCGGTGGTGAGTGATGTTTATTTATTTTATGTTAATATCTCCTATAGACAACGGTGGTGAGTGATGTGTGTTTGTTTGATGGTAATAACTCCTTTAGAGGGCGGTGGTGAGCCATGTTTGTTTATTGGATGTTCACAACTTCTTTAGATGGCAACAGTGAGTATCATTTGTTTATCTGATGTTTGTTACTGATGCCTTTAGAGGGCAGTGGTGAGTGATGTTTGTTTATTTGATGTTTGTTTATTTAATTCTTTGTTTATTTAATAATAAACTTTTGGCAGCAGTATGACTTATTTTCTCAATTATTTTTACTTATTGCAAAACTTCTAATTATTACATTTGAAATAAGTAAATAGTTATTCTGGTATAAAATGTTTTAAAATATGTACGATAAAAAAAAGTGCATGTAGAAAGTACAAATGTCAAGTCATGTTAACACAGTACAATTTTGTAAAAATTCATTACTTTAAGCACACAAGACATTATTTTAAAAAGAATGTCAAAAGTTTATTTATAAAATAGATTATTGCATGGTTAATAAACATTCTCACACATTAAGTTATTATGTGTAGAATGTAAGTAGTGAGTGATTATATATTTAAGATGCTTTTACTTGAGGTACGGTTATTTTTGGCAATGTGTGTGTGTGTGTGTGTGTGTGTGTGTGTGTGTGTCATGCCAAAGTAGAGGACAGATGCTGCTTTCACACACAAATGCATTTCAAATGGTGAGCAGGGCAGAACACACACACACAACATACACTGCACACTTACATGCCACACACACTATACACACCACACACACACATTCCGCACACGTTGTACACACAGTACAGAGACATTGTACACACACCACACACAGTACACACACAACAGACACTACACCCATTCAAATATCACACTACAAACATGGCATACACACAACATACACAGCACACATACAACATCCACACCACAGACACTGCACACACACATTACAGGCACTATGCATGTACTACACACACTGCATACACACTGCACACATGCACTCACTGTGCTGATGATCAGGGTGTAGAAATGTCAGAGGTTTGGAACCAAAGCATGCAAACCCATCAGACCAGATCATCATGCATGTCCTCAATCCTGCTCTCCGGCTGGAGTGTGATTGCTTTGGCCATATGAAGTCATTGTGAGCAGCAGAGATGAAGCTGATAAAGAAAGCACACACACACCTACAGTGACTGAGGTAAAGAAATAGTTCATTGGTTTTGTGGTGTTCATTAGAACGATCAGCAGGAGACCACCATTAGATCTCTCTAACCCAGTCAGACCTCAAGCCTGCCATTAAGTGGAAACATTTCTGTTCCAGGCTGCTTCTCTGTCCTGTCTCTTCCCTGTAGCCAGCAGTGCAAAACATAAAAATGTACACCTAAAAAGCAGAATTCTGAGATATTCAATATGAAATTATATATATTTTTTCTAATAGTCCAAATCCATTCCTCCATCTAAAGATTTTTGCAGGTGTTATAGTGGAATTGAATGGGGAGCAGAATGGAGTTTACTTTAGAACCTTCTGCAGCTCTGTCCATCATTCTAGACAAATTTTTATTTAGTGTCCTGTTTATGATCAGAAACCCATGAAGTTAATCTAGAAAAGTCAATTATAATTAGATATTTACTTTGTTGTAAACATTGATTTATAGCTTTTGAACAGGGATTCTATTTTTGTAAATCCTAATGTATATGTATTTATTTATCTGTGCTGTATTGTTTGATAAAAAAAACGTACATGATCAAAAAACACTGATTCATCGATTGCTTTTTACAATTAGGCTATGATGTAGCATATATATATTATTTGGTCTAGATTTAGTCCTAGATTAAGCTTGTAACTTGTTTTCTATCAGAAGCCTATAATTTGTGTTCAGTCAATGACATATCCAGAACTTCTAGAAGGACTACAGTGATGTATTTAGTCACAAAATTGGTCCTACTATAAATCAAAGTGTGATGGTTGGTGTCTCTGTCACTTCCTAATTATGGGGGCAGTTCATCTAACATGTCCTGTTCCTGAAGTCCTAATGAAGCCTGCTTGGCTGTAGATTCCACAGAATGCATTGATAGAAGATTGAAAGAAGCTGTGATGCTAATGCTGCTCACAAGTAATAGAAGCTTGTATAATTTACCCCACACTTTTGCCCATTGATACAACAAGCCTATTAAAGTAAATATAGATTGTACATAATAGAAATTGATGGTACACCTGTAATAAACTGTATTTCATTCTTCATTATTATGGATTATATTAGTTTCATACAGCAGAACTCAGAAAGAGTTTTTTTAGACTTTGTTCATCTTTTCCTTCATTAACCCGAGACCTGTCCTGTATGTGGTCATCACAGCGGTCATGCCCTGGGCTTATAGGCTAATTGGTTATTAAAATGTTATGCCTGCCTGGTTTTATTCTCCTCATGTTATGCCAAATAAAGTCCATCTGAACTAGACTGACCTCTATTTGATGTTATTTCACCTTATAGTTCTTATATAAAAAAAATCATTATACAATGTAATCAAATATATGGAGCAAAAAATGATATCTTAGCTAGTAAGTGCATCTTTAATCCGGTCATCACAGGTCATTATTAGACATTTAACCTGTTTTTCAGTAATTTTATTCACTAAAACAATGGCAAATTATGGAAGATGGCACATTAATTTTGTAGTGTTTATTGTTATGATCAACACAAGACATTAGACCACACCCATCAGTTTCCCCAGCCTTGTCAGTCCTCATGCTAGTCACCAAGCACAAGCTCAGCCACTGTATGCTAAAGCATTTCTATTCTAAGATGCTTCTTACTCCCGCCTCCTCCATATAGCTCCTGGCAGAGTACATTCTGGAAATCTCAACATTTAAAAAAATCTGTAAAGCTTAATTGACAAAGTATAAAATTACATTTCTTACTAATTAAAATACCCATATTTTAAAGATTTTTCAAAGTCCAGGTCCTGTAAGTGTTCTTCTTAACTCTTCCTAACTCTCATCTTAAGACAGAGAGCTTGAATGGCAGAGAGCTTCAATGCAGGTGTTATGGTGGAGTTGAATGGGAATGAGAATTGAGGAGTTCTCTACAGAACTTTCCACAGTTCTTTGTTCATCATTCAAATACTTATTTAGTGTCCTGCTGATTGAATCTCAAAAGTTGTAAAAAATTAGCAGTAGGTCTCAAAACCTAAAACTTAAAGTTGAACACAATAGGAGGCTTTCTAAAGGGTGACAGCCCTTATAAAGCATTAGGTCCCAATTCTGAAAAACGCTCTGCAGGGCTGTGTGGATGTTGCAAAACAATGGTGCAGCCTTGGCAACAGAAACATTCAGTAGCAATTGTACCACTTTTTAAGCTTTTATTTTCTGGCAATCTGTGTAAGAACTCCATATGAATGCTTAGTAAATGAGACCAAATGTTTTTGAGGTTCTCTGGGCTTTTGGGCTGCTGTGCTTATATGAGTGATGTTTAACTCATCGTTGCGTTTGGGTGTCGAGATTATACGGACATCAGTACGGACTACAACTGTGACTTGGCTTGTGGGATCAGAGTATTATACTCCGTAACAGACTCTACTAACAAGACCTGAGTGAAAGCCTCAAACATCCCACCTACTGTATGTCTGTCTGTCTGTCCTATAATTCAATCTGGTGTCTGAAGTTTGCTTCTTTAGTTTCAGTGCTATAGAGCTATGCGAAAAAAATTGCTACTGTTTTTAACAATGCAATGTACATATGTTCTTGTTATGGATCATTTCTGAGGTGAGGTGTGTGATGATTTAGGCCTGCAGTTAGCAGCATACTAATTGGCGGGGAATAAGCTTCTATAACTAAGCTATGTAAGCCTAGAAAATCAAGAAGCTAACTTCATGAACCAAACATTCCATGGCTTACACTGCAGTACATTTGGTGTAAGGTGGAAAGGGGGGAATTTGACTTGTAGCTGAACTATCGCTTCAATCCTGTCCCCTGGCTCGTGCCACCCTGGTCAGGACCGTAAGCGGAGCTACAAAGCAGTGCAGTCGTGCGATGAAGCCGTAGCGTCGGGTGACGCCCTAGTAGCACTGGCACACAACTCCACCTACATGCACAACGTCCTGGGACCCGCATGCATCTTCCTCCGCAAGGGCTTCGCTGAGAGCCGGCAGGCTGTACGTAAGTGTGGACGCACACAAACAGACTTATACAGATATTTGTATACACAACAATAAGTCTGAACACATGCATATGTATAGATACATGTACACACCCTGTACACTACTGTGTAAAAGTCATACTAGAAATTATTATTATTATTATTATTATTATTATATTTACAAATAGTGTTAAATGGTACCGGATAAACACTGTAGTGAAGCGTGTGAAAATGTATGAGTATATGAGTGAATTTTCCTACAGATGAAATAAAGTAAAGAGGAGTGAATGTGGAGTGCTGTTAAATAAGAGTGCAGACTCTTGCTCTGATGGACGTGTTGACCTTCCAGCAGTCCAATGTTGCCTTTTTGGTGTGCGCGCAGTGTTGTCTTGCTCGGGGTTGATGTGCCATGTGCTGTTCCAATCTGCTGCTCGAGCTGCAGGCTAACCGCACTCATCTGCAGCTTTGATGGGAGGGAGGGGCACTGGGGTTTACAGAGGTCAGGGGTCATGTGATCAAGTTAAAGGAATACTCCAGCTTTTTTCATAATCCTAATCTCTATCTGCTGCTTCTGTAGCATATGGTCAATTACCACAAACAATCTTCTCAACAAGTTTTCCTAAACTTAAGATAAGACAAGATAAGGCTTCATCTCACCCTGGGAATAAAACTCAGGGGTTAGCTCGGGCCACTGAAGAATCCTGTCTGGTGGTGTAACTCCAACCTGTCGCATCCCAATAATAAAGAACTGATCATCATCATAAAGACTGAACAACTTACATTTCTTACATAGTCTTACATTTCGAAATGTGGTTAACTAAATATATGTTTGCAGGAAGAAGTACTTATAATATGCTGAGCCAGGTTTCTGTTATTTTAGGTTTCTGTAAGCAACAGACATCCTAAACAAGTTTCCATTTGCATGCTAGAAATTGTGTTTTCTGCTGCTGTGGAAACTCTGAAAGACACTTTTTATGAGTGTCTTCCTTAATAAGAGTGTCTGAAATATGTAATTTATTAATATTAGGTTTGGGTCATATTCAGTTTGTCCCGTTTTCCAGCATGCCCAACCACCCTGCAAAATGTCTAAGCATAGGCCTGATTACCAAAACCTAAGGACAACAGAACACTTCTATAGTAATATTAGTTTCTCCTTTCTACTAGTGATGCCATGATGCCAAGTGTAGTTAGTAGAGATGGACCGATCAGGGTTTTTGAGGCCGATTCTGATCACCTTTCAGCACGATCGGCCGATAGCCGTTATTAGCGCAAGCAAGTCATGAAACATGGTCTAAACAGGTTTATTACCATTTTTAATGAGCTCATGTGAAACAGCATAATATTTTTAACAACATTAGCAGTAAATAAACAAAGTAAATCAAACAAATATCACCAATACTGCAATCAATTAATTTAGACCCTTAAAAAAGCTAACTAAATAAATGCAGTAAAAACTGCAGTCATTGAACGCAGACTCTGGTTATTTTAAACAAAATGTAGATCTTGAATTGTTGCTGCTGTACTGTTCGTCCCGGTCAGATCTGGTCTGTACTGGGTTATTATCTGTTCTGGGTTATTGGTTTTGTGCTAGCTGCGTGTGCTAGCTCTGCTGTTTGCTGATACTCACTGTATTCAGCTGCGTACAGTGCCATATCAGATCAGTAGTGTTAAATGTCTTTGTCTTGGTTCCTCAACGAGACACGCTGATTTTACACATTTAAAAACGTCCTGGATGAGTCTGTCACATACGGTAAAACACTGCCAGACGGACATGTTTACTTTCAGCACATTTCTTTTCTGCGACGTCGCTGCTTTAGTCTGTCTGTGGAAAATGAAAGGGTGTGTATTTCCACCTAGTGGTTCAGATAGGAATTGCAGGGAGGGGGTTCTCCTCTTCCTGGATGAAACACTAGCTGGAAATACAGAAATTAGGCTCATTTGTTTAACGCCATCGATCAGCTCTTGGGATCGGCTCTAAATTGGAGAAATATCGGCCGATCACCGATCGCATATTTTGATTAAAAATCGGTCGATACCGATACATAGCCGATCGATCCTTCCATCTCTAGTAGTTAGTGCTATCACTTGTGCGTCAAGCACGGACGTCTAAAGACATATATTTGCACTGTGTTTCAATTTTACAATAACTCTTTCAATAAAGAGTCTTAGCATAGAGCTGCTGCCGCTGTTTTTCCTTTCTGACAACTACTTAAAACCTGTTTAGACTAGGGCTCATATTCACAGTCAGTGACATATCTTGAACATCCAGAAAACCATTGGAGTGTGACTGGTTAATTCCTCTCCTTATTCCTTATCAAGTTGGTAGCTAGTCAAACACTGCATTTACTATGGTCCAGTGTGACGGTGGATGCGAATTCATTATTACACTGAATGCTGTTTATAGCAGTGACATGCCCAACACTATGGTTAGTGTGTTACCACCCAAAAAAGGTCATCCAGGCCTTAACTTAGGGGGAAACGCATCATTTTGTTGGGAATTATTGCATAAAGTTAAACAATTTTTTATGTGTTTGCAGTGTGTTGATGTTCTGGAGCAATGTAAAGTTCCTAACCAATGGGAGAGCTTGCTTGGCTGTGTCTGCCTAGATACCAGATACCAGGCTGGATCATTTTTGTTACACATTTTAACACTTCTGTTTCCAATAAAACTAAACAATGAAGTATTAACACAAAACCTACAGCGTTTAAATGCAACAAGCAATTCTGTTCTTTTCTAAGAGACGTGTTAAAACTATTGTGTGAGGATGGCCTAGGTAGACCTATTAGCCCATGCTCAGTGGTACACATATGCTAAGGTAGACATTAGGTGTGGTGTCCCTGAACACATCTACAAAATCCAACCTCAAACTTAATCAGCTGTGATATCAAAATAAAGCAACATCATCATGTTTTTAAATGCATTAAAATCAGACCAGTGAAAATGGTGCACGAGTGAACAGAACATTTTTTATCAGTCTGTTTTTGTTTAAACTGAGGAAAAGTAACAGGACTGAATAGTGGCTTCTCTGTAATTCTTAATATTATGGTCTTATTTTCTTTTCAGGACAGGGAGCTGAGGCCAGAGGAGCTGGATGGTAAGATTTCTGTCTGATATGATACTTAAGGCTATATTTTAAAAGACTACCTTATAAATAAACTAAAACTGTCCTACAGAGGAAATCCAATAATCAGCTGAGATGTAAGCTCATTCAGAGTTGTTTGGTGTGAAATAGAAAATTGTGGAGACTCTGATTTCTTTACAGTGCTGGTGATAGGAATTAAGAATTGCCATGTCTACAACACAAATACATAGATTTTATGTACTATCCAATACCCCTAGCAAACCTACATGTGTATTAAGTTTTAGATGTAATGTTTATAATGGCCAAATAAATGCCATGCATGTATTTCTTACACTGTATTGTAGTGCTAATACTACGTGTTTTGAAAATATAGGTTAATAGCAATACAACAAAGTAATGAAATATAAATACGCTTGGTTTCCACAGAGCTCCGGGAGGCATTTAAAGAGTTTGATAAGGACAAAGATGGCTTCATCGGCTGTAAGGACCTGGGGAACTGCATGAGGACGATGGGTTACATGCCCACAGAGATGGAGCTGATTGAGCTCAGCCAGCAGATCAACATGAACTGTACGTGGCAGACAGTGTAAAAGTGATTTTAGGGGTGAAATTGACCCAGTTTACCACTGATTCCAAAAGTAGTCGATCAGTCAAGACGTGTTTGGTATTTCCTTCTTTAGTTTTAGCGCTGAACCTACGAGGCTAATGTAGCTAATAAGTAATAAAGAATTATATACCACCAGATAGCTGTAAACTTAATCTAGTTAATAGACAATGGTAGATTATAACCTACCAGCGAGCTATGAGGCTACTGCTGCTTATAGATAATGGAAGAGTCTACCAGTTAGATCCAAGGTTAATATGTAAACCTAGGCCAGTTATCTGGATGAAAAGATAAAAAGGAATCATATAGTGCTACCAGTTATTAACAACTAGGAAGGGATAGGAAGGTCTGTTCATTCAGTGGTCATCTTTGCCACAACCTTGGTCAGTTATTGTCAGCCATACAGGACCAGATTCCTTTCATGGTAACAAAAAAAACCTAAATACTCCAAACTGAAGTTAGATTACTAAATCTGAAATCACTGATCAAATCTGACAAAAGCTTCATAAATTCAGATTTTGGCTCAATAACATACAAAATGTGTGTTCATTCGGCTCATTCTGGCTACTGGCGACATAGTGGGATAGTTAATGCCACAATTCTGTTGACCATTCCAATCTTTTTCTTCAAAGACAAGACTAATCAGTAAGACTAAAATATTAACTGTGAGAAATGGTGCCAATCTGATCAAAACTGGTAAGATATGCTAAGTGTTGTTTTTCTGTCCGTTCAGTGGGGGGTCATGTGGACTTTGAGGACTTTGTGGAGCTGATGGGACCCAAACTGTTGGCGGAGACGGCTGATATGATCGGCGTAAAGGAGCTGAGAGACGCCTTTAAAGAGGTAAACACAAACTGCACCTGACATCCACGTTTGCTTAAAGAAAATGGCAATGAACGTTTATACTGGGTTTGTAATGAGACAGACAGTTTGAGCTGGAGGGGGGCGGTTTGGGGGGCAGTTTAGGTGGTTATCTTCTAAAAGGTTCATAAAAGACAAACAGAGTAAAATAGAAAGTCAGCTTTTAAATTACAAAGAAACCAACTACACAGCTTTTTATGTTAATTCAATTCAACTTTCTTTCATTCTTCTTGTTATCCTAAGTTCACCTCTGTGTAAATTCTGAATCTCAGTTGGGTAATCTGGGAATCTGTCCATCTCACGGTCCCACCAGGTGGTTCCTACTCTTCCTTTACAGACAGCTGTGGAATTTTGAGTGAATGATTAGATGAGTGCTCTACATGGCAGCCTCTGAACCAAATTTATTTTATTTTTATTATTAAATAAAACACAGATTGTCCCGAAGGTCCAGTTAACTTACTATTTTATGACAAATACTTAAAATGTACCTATTTAATGTGTTCTTATATTACTGAGGCAAATGAGGCAAATCTTATATTACTGAGGCAACAGGATTAATGTTTTCAGGAACAGTAACATCATAAACAGACATGTGAAGGGGCTCTAGTTCTGTTCAGTAACTGGTGGGCTTGTGGTTTAAAAACACTAAATGTGAAAGTGAACTTGTGAAAGATCTGAACTGAAAGTGCTCACTGAGAGGCTGTGGAAGTTCTGAAGACTGTTGCTGTGTTTGTTTCTCAGTTCGACACTAACGGAGACGGTCAGATCAGCACAGCGGAGCTGAGAGAGGCCATGAAGAAACTTCTGGGTCAACAGGTTAGAGTTAGAGTGACCATCAGTACATACAGTCAATATCAATACCTACCATTACTATCAGAACCTCCAGTCAATACCCAACCAGTACCTGCCATCACTATCAGAACCCTACAGTAAATACCTAACCAGTACGTGCAATCAATATCAGAACCTACAGTCAATACCTAACCAGTACCTGCAATCAATATCAGAACCTACAATCAATACCTAACCAGTACCTGCAATCAATATCAGAACTTACAGTCAATACCCGACCAGTACCTGCAATCAATATCAGAGCTTACAGTACCCAACCAGTACCTGCAATCAATATCAGAATTACAGTCAATACCCAACCAGTACATGCAATCAATATCAGAACTTACAGTCAATACCCAACCAGTACCTGCAATCAATATCAGAACTTACAGTCAATACCCAACCAGTACCTGCAAACAATATCAGAACTTACAGTCAATACCCAACCAGTACCTGCAATCAATATCAGAACTTACAGTCAATACCCAACCAGTACCTGCCATCACCATCAGAACCCTACAGTAAATACCTAACCAGTACCTGCAATCAATATCAGAACTTACAGTCAATACCCAACCAGTACCTGCAATCAATATCAGAACTTACAGTCAATACCCAACCAGTACATGCAATCAATATCAGAACTTACATCAATACCCAACCAGTACCTGCAATCAATATCAGAACTTACAGTCAATACTCAACCCGTACCAGCAATCAATATCAGAACTTACATCAATACCCAACCAGTACCTGCAATCAATATCAGAACTTACAGTCAATACCCAACCAGTACCTGCAATCAATATCAGAACTTACAGTCAATACCCAACCCGTACCAGCAATCAATATCAGAACTTACATCAATACCCAACCAGTACCTGCAATCAATATCAGAACTTACAGTCAATACCCAACCAGTACCTGCAATTAATCAAAGCACCCAGTTAATAACTACATATCTTCTTTACTTCTCTCAGTTTGTCCATTTTTCAGTTTCTTTTTTCTCCTATTTATTCTTTCTGCTTCTCCCTCCAGTCTCTCTCTCCCTCTCTCTTTGTTCTCTTTATCCTTCCTCTCTCTCTTTCACTCTCTGTTTCTCTCTCCTTCAGCTTACTCCCTTCCTGTTTTACTCTCCGTCCTGTCACTCCCTTAATTTCTCTTTTCTCTATCGGTCTTCCCCTTTTTCCTTTTTCTCTTTTCTTTCTCTATTTCTCTCTCGTTCTCCTTTCTCTCTATCTCTGTCTCTCTCTCTCTAACTCTGCTGTAGTGTTTCTCCTCCTGACTGGTCTGAATGTGTTTGTATGAACTCCAGGTGGGACACAGAGATCTGGAGGACATCCTGCAGGATATTGACCTGAATGGAGACGGTCATGTAGACTTTGAAGGTGAGAGACAGCACTGATTTACCCCCAACAACACTACAGTATCAGTCAGTGGCTGTGTGTAGTGCACTGTGAGATGATTCACAGTGTGTTTTACTGTAGACTGTAGGAGGTGTTTATGTTCCTCTGCTGAAGCTGTAGAGGAGCAGAGCAGCACGGCTTTCTGCCAGATTATCTCCTAACGGAGGGATTATTTCACCTCCTAGATTACCCCTTAATAAAAGAGCAGAAAAACATGGAGGACAGAAATAGCAGCTGCTGCTCTTCCTGCAGGACACACACACACAGTGAGCTGAACGAGTGTGACAGTGCAACACCCCGAAGCTTCAGCATACTCTCACTGCACACTCACACAAGGACATAAATAAATACAAAAATATTGTTTGTTTATAAGTATGTTCACTATACAGTGCACTATTTTGTCTAAAAGAATGTCCTGTTCACTATACAGTGCACTATTTTGTTTAAAAGTATGTCCTGTTCACTATACAGTGCATTATTTTGTTTAAAAGAATGTCCTGTTCACTATACAGTGCACTGTTTTGTCTAAAGGTATGTCCTGTTCACTATACAGTGCACTGTTTTGTCTAAAAGTATTTCCTGTTCACTATACAGTGCACTGATTTGTCTAAAAGTATGTCCTGTTCACTATACAGTGCACTGATTTGTCTAAAAGTATGTCCTGTTCACTATACAGTGCACTGTTTTGTCTAAAAGTATGTCCTGTTCACTATACAGTGCACTGTTTTTTTTCTAAAAGTATGTCCTGTTCACTATACAGTGCACTGTTTTGAAAGTATGCTCTGTTCACTATACAGTGCACTGTTTTGAGTATGCTCTGTTCCAGTGACAGAAAAAATTAAAAGACAACACATGAAATATGTATGCTAACTGTGATTACCATGGGTTTTTAATACAGAACTAGAATTCTGAAATCAATTTTGAGATTTTACAGCTCTTTTTACTACATTTTTAAACAACAGTGAGTTGTGATTTTTGGCCATTGTGAATTATATAGTTTGTCAGAAAGCATTACCATTAGCCAATTTGCCTTGAGTGGAATTGACCCTCCCCCTCAACGTCAAACAAAAAAGTTAAATATTTGTCACACTTCTTGACCATGTTACTGATACATAGGCACTGTATTATGGAGAGAATTCACAAATTGCACACACATAACAAATGAGTTTCACTATTCACAAATAAATAAATATGCAGTCTGTGTCTCACAGCTCACTATTTGTATGGATTCTGTTAAATTTATGAATACATATTTTAGATTTTCATAGATGCATTAGAGTTTATATGTGAAAATGAACACATTTGTCAGTATTTCATTGCATATTTTTGAAAAGACTCAAATTTTGATTTGAGTGTTGATTCTGCATTTGTGGATCAAATGGATTTTGAGACTTTCGTTTCACGTTTCTGAACAAGATCCACACACAAATGCAGCTCTATTCACAAATGTAGCGAACAAGCTGCCGCTAGAGGGCGTTGTTGGTTTTGGCGGAACTGTATAGGCCCAAGGAAGAAGCTACGCAGACGTGACTTGAATGTCACTATAATGAAGCAGCGAGTCGGATGGGTAATAAATTACACTGGCTATTTTTAAACTGGTTAAACTGCTTTAGTGGAGCTGATTGTGCAACTTCATCAGTTAACAGGTGCTGTGCCGAAATCCGACTCCCGACCTGAATCCGAATCCCAACCAGAATCCGAATCCCAACCTGAATCCGAATCCCAACCTGAATCCGACTCCCAACCAGAATCCGACTCCCAACCTGAATCAGAATTCCAACCAGAATCCGAATCCCAACCAGAATCCGACTCCCAACCAGAATCCGACTCCCAAACAGAATCCGAATCCCAGCCAGAATCTGACTCCCAACCTGAATCCAACTCCCAGCCAGAATCCGACTCCCAACCCGAATCCGACTCCCAACCAGAATCCGACTCCCAACCTGAATCCGACTCCCAACCAGAATCCGACTCCCAACCTGAATCCAACTCCCAGCCAGAATCCGACTCTCAACCAGAATCCGAATCCCAGCCAGAATCCGACTCCCAAACAGAATCCGAATCCCAGCCAGAATCTGACTCCCAACCTGAATCCAACTCCCAGCCAGAATCCGACTCCCAACCCGAATCCGACTCCCAACCAGAATCCGACTCCCAACCTGAATCCGACTCCCAACCTGAATCCGACTCCCAACCTGAATCCAACTCCCAGCCAGAATCCGACTCTCAACCAGAATCCGAATCCCAGCCAGAATCCGACTCCCAAACAGAATCCGAATCCCAACCAGAATCCAACTCCCCTTCGCGTGCACGCGTGTCCCACAGAGAAACGGATGCTTCGTTTACACTCGTGGTTTCTGTGGGTAAATAATGGACAATCTTTCATTTTCCTTCACAGCAAACAGCTCAGCAGAACCTAAACCAAACAAAGACTACACATGCATTTCAGGTCACAATCTACAGTCCAAGACATGGCACCATAATAATGAAGATGTTAGGCAGAAACTGTAGTCCTGATTAATATCAAATAAGTTTGAGATGAATCAGAGGTTGTACCTCAGAATTAGGGGCAGTACAATTTTGGTACCCTTAAAATATTTCTCCTGACTGTGAAATCTCCTAACATTACAACCAATTTATTCAAAACAACCAACAAGTCTATATACAGTACAGTTAAGGCGTGTTTATGACTTACTGTTTCTGTTTATTAATCACTGCAGATGTCACTGATCTATTTACGGACGTGTTTGTGTAAATTAGTTCAATATGACATCTCAATAATTATAGGGGAATTCAAATGTGAACTTGGATATAGAGTCCGTTATTGCTCCAGACCTGAGAAATATCGTTATGACTGTGAATGCATTAACAAGAGTCCCTTAAGTTCTCAAGTGCATTGACAACCAAAGTCTATAGTTGGTTATATGGTATATATGGTTATATGGTTATATGGTATATGACATTATACTCTAGTTTATTTGTTTGTAGTACTCTTGGTTCGGCTTTAAGTTCTGCGGAGCTTTTTGCTGTGAAGGAAAATGGAAAATTGCACGTTATTTACTGACAGAAACAACCAAACTACGGCTATGCAAGACAAGGCAGGGCAAAACTAGCAGTGAGAAACTTCTCTACTCCCTCATTGTGGCAGCTTAGCACCCAGTTTTTCAAAGAAACCCACCTCTTGCAGCATTTTTAGCTCCTTTTTAATGTACTATGGGCATTTTGTGTAATTAGCCCCAAAAAAGGTTCTCTAAAGAGAGGATTAGACACTGCTGTTGGTTCCTAAACTGACTGAACTGATATTAGCAGAAATCCAGCTATACAGCCTGTTTAATTAGCAAGATTCTTAGCTATGCATCTAGGCTAACTATGTGTAGCTATCTATAAACCTCCTGAAGTGAGCATACTTTAATATTTACTGCCTAATTAGTAAACCTCAATGTTTACAACGTTGAATAAAGCTTGTTGTATTACCTCCTCACACACTGCTGAATGTCAGAGTTACAACTCAGCCCTCTCTGGCAGCGGAACATTCTAGAGGGCGTGTTGCTAAAACTGAAAACTTAATCGCATGGAAAAGATGTAGTTTTCTAACAATGAAAATGAGAATTTGATGACATTTTATGACATTAAAATTAAATTCCATATATACACTAGCGTAACTTATTGGCCCCTTGTAGAAATATTTTGCTAGTAGCTGTGCAGTGTTTTAAATGTAAGCAGGGTTTGAGATGTATATTCAGAATTTTATCAAAAGTATTTCACAGGACCCCTAGACTGTTGTTATCGCACCCACTATCGCACCTGCCTAAGATAGACATTGTAAGGGCATTACCTCATGTTTTCTCACTTGGAAGGGCATCTAGCAGCGCATGTCATACATTTCTTTGACGCACGTTTATCCCATTCTGAAGGCACATATAGATCACCATATACATATCCACTGACAGGACAACCATCTCATTCTCACTCATGTAGATACAGTGCACTGCACCACATTTTACCCACTGAAGGAGCACTTCTCAGTTAGAGGAGCACCTACACAGGCACTTCATCATGTACAACTGTAGGACAACCCTGTACAGCACTGCATTCCATTTTCTCTACTAGAAAGGGCACCCTTTGAGACACTGTCTAGTAGGGGTGCAACAGAGGACGCCTAATAATGCACCCTTTTCTGTTGGAAAGGCAACCCTATAAGGGCACTCATTAAGACAGATTATCAATCTTTCCAGTTCTAGATAGCACACCATCTTAATTTATTGCAAAAAAGGGGGCATTTAGTCATTTTTTTCCATGTGAAGGGCAGCTAACGGCACTTTTTGCCACTCTAGACTGCACGTTTGTGACATTTTTTTTAATCATAGGTGCACAAGGGGAGGGGCAGTCGCCGCCCCCTGCCACCCCCTGAGTCCGCCAGTACCCTTGTTTACACTATAGTGTATTATTTTGTCTGAAAGTGTTTCTGGTTGGCTATGTAATGCACTATTTGGTCTGAACTACACCCTGTTCATTAGGCAGTGTGTTATTTTGTTTAAAGGTATGACCTCTTCTGCTTTTCAATACATTATTATTACTGAAAGTATTGCCTTCTCACTATGTAGCATATTACTTTCTTTGTAACTGTTCAGTGTTTATTCAAGTTATTTGGCCCGTTGCTCCCCCCAATTCCAATATTTTGTTAGAATATATGCCCTATTTACTATGTATTCATTCATTCATTTATCTTCTAAACCGCTTTATCCTATCCCTGTGCTCACTGTGCAGAAAGCAGAAAACACCCTGGACAGGTCGTCAGTCCATCACAGATTAACTATGTAGTAAAGGGTTAAATAGTAAATAGTAAGTTCAGTTAAAACTGTATTTTTTCTGTTTTCTCTTCATCCAGAGTTTGTGCGGATGATGTCCCGCTGAAAGTGAACTGAAGTGACTTCACCTTAGAACCAGAGTGTCCTGTGCAGTGCTGACAGGATGGACGAAGGAGGGAGTCAAATTCATGAAATGACCATGTCCTTACCAGACAGACTTCTGGAACACAACCTCTGACCTCAATGACCCCAAAGTGAGGGCCAAACACGCCACTGCCCTCCAAACACATTCCACAAGGCCTATGGGCCAGACTGGGTCAGCAGACGCTGGAGACTGTTTTGCTCTGTCTAGCAGTGTCCAGCTCAGAGAAAAGCACTGACCATTTCCTTTTTTGCTGTGAAACTGCAATCAATTCTTAAGCAGGAAAACCTGAGCTTTTCCAGCACTTTCCATCTCTGCACTATTAACAACATATCTTGTGTGCGAAGGACGCCACAAACTACTGCAATATTATTATTAATATTATTATTATTATTATTTTGGTTTCAGACGTTAAACTATTTATTACTGTGTGAGAGTGAAAACAGAGTGAGTGTCTAATATTAATGTGTATAAATTATATATGTGTACATACTGTCGCTGTCAAACCAAACTCGTTTTATTTTCCTTTTTTTTACTCCCTTTAAAACATCAGCTGCTCTTTACATTGTGTCAGTGTTTAATAAATAAAGGACCAACAGAAATGATCCAAATTACTTGGGATGAAATCTTGTTATGAGACATATTATAATATTTGATCAGACATTAATAAATATACTAAATATACGGCTATATTTATGTTGTAATTATATAGTAGCTATTAGTCTGTGTTCACACTGCAGGAAAAAGTGGTTGAAATCCAATTTATTTTTTTCTTCACTGAAAAAAACCCACAGACGTATTGAAAACACTTGTCATATCTACATTTTTTTTACACACAATAGTAACTACAAACTTATTACCAAAAAGTATCTCTTGTTGTTTTTTTAATTATCTGAACAAGAAGTTACTAAATGATACATATTTTGGGTTTTTGGTTTATATGTTTTTATGGTTTAAGATTTGATCTGCAATAGATTGAATGCTGAATATTAATTGTAGTAGAAATTCGTGATGTTCTTGATTTTCTACAGCTGAGGGTCATCTTCAGCTCTGTTTGCCATTCTGGACACGTCTCATATTTCTTTTTTTTATGCTGTGAAGCAGATTAACTAAAATATCTTGTTTTAATTGGATTTTTTAAGTTATTGCATTTTTAAAAATAGATTTGGACTGTAAATAAGTTCAACTAAACATCACATTTAAAACACACACACACACACACACACATATATATATTACAGCATTTAAAATATTATTTATTTGATTACCTTTTTAAGCGGTTAGACCTGCAGTGTGATCACAACCATAGATACAAAAGGTCTAGTTACTGATTTCTATATGCATTATATATATTGTACAATATAAGAATCCTATGAAATGCTGGAGAAACAACTTTTGCTATTATTTATTTATTTATTTATGGTACTGTACTTTAATACTTTTGCACTTATGCACTTCTGTATCATTCACTGTTATCATTAAAAGTGTTTTGGGGACTTTTATTCTGTATTTAGATCATCTCTTTGCCATAAGACATTATCTGTTGTCTTTGCATGAACGCTGATGTTGAAATAGACAGATGTAGCCACACCCGAGTTGTTAATGTGCATTCTGATCAAATACATTTTTTGAGTGTTTTGTTTCAGTAAAACATAATTAAGTGTCTCCAAATGACAAATGACCTTAATTCACCGTGTCTGACCATCAGTCCTGAAGTGGACTCTTTTTATTCTGTCTTGATTTCTCCTTAGGTTTGTTGAACTCGTGTGATTCTATGCATGCCAAAAAAAATCTGTTTGTAGCAAAGTGTTGATTTAATTAAAGAGTTGTGTTATGAACCTGATTGCTTTGTTTAACCTCTTTATTCTGACTTCTGACTATCCTACAAATACTACCTATATAGCTTCAGAGATTATGCTTAAACTGCTTTATGCATGTGTATGAAACAAATAATGCACAGTTATGATATGATATCTCAGGCAGAATTAATCTAATTGTTAATTAAGATATTTTTATTTTTAGGAATTTGTCTTGGTTATAATACAACAGATAGAGCAAATAAAATAGAGTAGAAAAAAGAAAAAAAAATACGATTCAAGACAGCAAATAACAAGCAAATAAACAATAATAAAATAATTTTAATAGAAATATTTAAAAAATGATCAAATGCTCAACTATTTTTACTTTATTATATACATGGCGTAGCTTACAAATACACATATACAACACTGTTAATATTATTTTTATTTGTATTATTATTATTGTCATTATTATTATAATTATTATTCACTTTGTTGTAGCATTATATATGCTTATATGATATTATATGATAATTACATTTAGACGTCTTTTATTTTGGTACTATTTAATACAGTAATGAAAACAAAAACCTACAAAATATATTACCGATAAAATAGGACTTTTATCAGCTCCGCAGCCAAAACGTTTTGTCTCTGAACCAGGATCAGTTTCCGCTGCCGTATCCACAGCTCTAGACGTGGATTATTAACAAAAAATCTGATCTCAGGTCAGAGATGCCCGCTCTCTGAGCTAAAAGACCCGGATGAGCGCGTTTTCCGCAGCGACTTGGTGTTTAGCTCGGGTTTAAACCGGCAACATAAGAAAATTTGATTATATTTAATGTAAAATAAGTTAAATAAATAAGCTCAGTCGCTGGATAAGTGACCAGCGCACCATTGGTAAGGCTAAAATCAGCGGATTTGTGTATAATTAAGCGTCTTGTATCTGTTATGTTTTCCGTGTTAGCATGCTAGGTGGCTAATGCTGCTATAATAAGGCAGCATAGATAACGGGTTTTAGCTTTAGCAGACAGCAGCTCCTCCTTAGCGGATTTGTATTGTATACTATATATTGTTCTGCATTATAGTTAAATATGAGTGTCTAGTTCATTATACTGAGTTAAATTCGCATCACCACTGATCTGAGTAGGCTAGCAAAGAAAGACTAGTGTTAGCTGTGCTTTAGTCTCTGTTCATTTACCTGACACTGTAACTCGGGTAGCAATAATAATAATAACTACAAAAGTTAAAGTAAATGTCCCATAATGAAAGCGCAATGACAGCTACTCATTTCGGAGGCACAGGCTTCTTATTCGAATTTTAAAAATTTTAAATTTGTACCTGCTGCACTGCTTAAGGTGGAACAGAAAATTCGGAAAAGATGCTTCAGCTTCGTGAGAGCTGAATGTGAGATATGTGTAAATGTTATTACTACTGAATAACATGACTTAAGGCTTTAGGTTTTGAAAATGTGGGCCCATCAGACATAGCTGTTTTGGTTCCATCTTCTTCTTTCTGTCTGGTGGAGGTACTGGTGGCAGTGGGTGATTTAACCTCCTTACCAAATATCCCACACTAATAATGAAAATATAAAAACATCCAGTGCCCAACCAAGCAACATTTAATGTTACCAAAATATAAAAAAACATTCATGTACAAAGCCTTAAAGTGGTCAGTAGTAAAGTAGCTCTTTTCCATCTGATCTCCTTCCTTCTGCATCTGATCTGTTTTAGATAACTGAAGAGTTTGTGCCGTAATGATCAGTAGTATTCATTCATAATGTAAATCAGCATCTTTATCTCTATTGTAATCATAGAAGATAAAAATTGCTTAGAAAGTGCATTTAGTAACTTATTTAGCTGTTCTTTTGTTAATTGTGGTTATAGCTAATCTGTCTCACTAGGAATTATGTTGTTCTTGATATTAATTCTTATTTTCACTCTTTAGAAGCTCTGGTGTAGTGTACACTGATGTGGTGGATTTCGAAGGGATGAAGAGTTCCTCTCCTCAAGCACTACAGAGCAAAGACCCATACACTAAGAACTGATGAAAGCGATCTTAAATGTCTCTTGAACATGCAGGATTTGTTGACTTTACGTTTAACTTCTGCAGTTCTTGATAAAAAAGAGGCGTTTTTCCAGATGTGCCCATGAAGGCCTTGTTTCAGCGTAGGCTTCAGAAACTGAGGCTCTAAAAGCAGAAGAAACGGACAGATATATCAGGCTGAAATCTCCACCACAATGGAATCGTACCTGTTTCCTTTCGATAACCTGCTGTGTATGCTCCTGGGCATCTCCTTCACCGTCTGGGTTACGCTGCTGCTTGTCTTCATCATCGTACCAGCTGTGTTTGGAGTGTCTTTTGGAATACGCAGGCTATATATGAACACACTGCTTAAGATATTTGAGGTGAGTCTGCACTAAGTAAAAACGTTAATGTGGATTTTTATTGTCTGAGCTGCATTTACCTGAAAAAGGAAACTCTACAATGTTAGTGTGATCCACATCCCATTCTGATAGATTGTAATGTGCTACAGGAAGAGTAGGGGGCGACGTGACATATTGTTTCATTTTAGAGCATCATAGAACATTTTTGTGATTGTAGTACACTACAAGAAGAGTAGTGGTTGATATGACTTCTGTTGTTTTACTGGGTGCTAAGGATTGTAGAAACAGAGGAGGACACAAAACACTAGTAATCTTTTAATTATTTATTAGTTGATATGTAATATCATTCTATCATGCATTATCAGCATTTTACAATCCTGTAATTATGTTTTGGTTCCTGTATCCACTGTTCCTCTGTATTGAGGCTAAACTGCAGAGTCAGCGTGTTCTAATAACTTGTGCCTGTAGGTTATAAATAGCCGCTCATCTCCAGCTGAGGGAAGTGAGTTTGAGTTTTGAGTTTGAGCCGCACCGATCTTACACCAGAAATCCTCCACTGTCTTTTTAATCATTTTTATTATCATATTGGGAAATATTCATTTCTTTACTACAATTTTAAAAAGAAAATGTAAAAAATCTTCCATATGAATATTTAACACAATATGTACTTACTATTCTGCTGTGTTAATAGGAATAATAATAATAACATTATTATTATTATTATTATTATTATTATTATTGTTAGTAGTAGTAGTAACAGCAGCAGCAACAAGAATAATATAGCGGATTAAATAAATAATAGCATATTAAATAACAAAGTTTTACCTTTAGATAATAAACTATATGTGTACTCCTGCTTGTGTGGGTTTCCTTGCACATAAACAAGCAGAAATCTTTACCTAGGTGCTAATAGCGCCCCCTTGTGTGGAATATTTGTTTCTGTGGAGAAAATCATTGATCTATCTGCATGTTTTGCAACATAAACATTAAAATGCAAACTTTGCAGCGCACTACTTCCATTCTTTGACAGTTAAAGGGACAATTTGTTCCAATTTGTTCATGTCAAATCAGTCGGTAACACACTGTTACCTAAGATTACAAGAGGATATGTATAGCATTAGGAAATATAAAATGCAAGTGTGACATTTTTGTCCAGTTTAATCACTTTTGGTCACTAAATGTTCATATCAGTCCTGTTGTATTGTGGTTGTTAGTCATTGTTTATATTCTCTGCCTTTGTGTGTGTGTGTGGTCAGAGGTGAGAATGAGTAAACACAGAGCTAATTACTGAATGATAAAAACACACAGAGCTCTCACTGGTGTGATCTGGGATGCCATGTGGTCTGTAGGGAGCACCGTCATTTCTCTGTGGACCAGTCTGGGAGAAATATGGCGGGATGAGCAGATGTGTCAGAGCCCCTGATGGCCTGTTACTGTTTGGCAGGGGCTGTACTGGGAATTTGGGCCGTTCTTTAGGGACCAGACCCTCTGACTGTGAAGGTGCTGCAGGAGTGGAAAGAGTTTTAAGTACAGGCAGTTACTAGTTCAATCAACTCAAACCCAAAAATCTCTTTTCCAAAATTTCCTGTTACACCAAATGTGCATAGCCAAGACACGTTTTGTGTCGGCCGGTTGTTTTAGTAGTAAAGGAAATCTTTGTATGTTGTAGCATGAATGCATAGAGCTTCAAAAGCTCTGACTCCCACAGTATAGTTGACCAATGAACAGAGTACCATATAGCCTGCCAGTTAGTTACAAGGCTAATGTAGTTAATAAGCAAAGGTGCTAACTGTCTGTAAAGCCCTATTCAAGCAGGATTGTTATTACCTGAGGATGTGGTATGATTTGAGTAATTGCAGATGAGATCAGGGATTTTAAACCAGTACAAATCTTCCAAGTCTGAATAAATTATATTATTCCCAAAAACTCAGAGCTCCTCAGTAATTACAGACCTGCTCAAACAAAAACGGTGCAGCAGTAACATTCTGCAGCCTGAGGTGTTATAATAACTGTTGCACAATTCATGACGGAACAAGAAAATTTACACAAGAAGCTGGTGAACTAGAAACTGACTTCAGCTTCATAGAAAGTGGTGCCTCCTTACTTTTTGTGATTATAAGATAAAACGGCTTAATCCTCAAGTTTATAATAAGAAATCCAACAGGGAGAAGGAAAATGAAATATCTTTAAAGCACCTCTGGCAAAGCAGTGCATTTTCTGTCTTTTTAGACAGTGTTAGGTCAGTTGAATGCACCCGCTTTACTGGCCTAATGCTAGTCTGTATGCCAGGTATATGCCATATTGTGTTGTTTTTGTTTGTAAGTGCGGCTCTTGATGCGTAATGCTGATGTAAATGTCCGCAATGATGTTTCAGTCTGTTTGGGGAAATTACAGAGATCCTGTATCCCCATTCAGTCAGTCAAATTACTCACTTATTACGTTACCGGACCTCCTCTGGTAAAACGAATCCCGCTCAAATAGGTCTTAAATTATCAGTAATCTCTGTAATCTCAAATAGACTTTATTATGTCGTTTCTGACACTGTATGATCCACTGTTATCTAAAACCATGGGCTTTGGTAAACACATAGCAAATACACTCTGCCATCTATATGTTAGTTTTCACTATAAACTACACATTGTGTAGCAGTTCTGTAAAAGTTTGGTGTTCGGTGTTGTGTTTGTGCATGTTAATGAGTTTAAGTTGTTGTGGTGTTTACAGTGGGCAACGCTAAGGATGGAGAGGGGTGCTAAAGAGAAGAACCAGCAGCTCTACAAACCCTACAGCAACGGTGAGAATCAGTTGATAACCAGCACCACTTAAACCCTTTCTTGCCATTTCCTGGAAACCAGCAATGCTTCGCAGTTTTGCTGCTATTTTTTACTTGAGTTTTTCCAAAAGACACAGAAATTGTGCTGCTTTTTGCTTTTGGAAAATATCAGTTTGAAATGTAAATAGCATTATGTAACGATCTGGTGTGTCACTGGTTCCAGACCAGCGTTTCCAAGGGTTGGCTGTGTAATGATAGGTCATCTTCATCATTACAGATTACATCACAATAAGCTTCTCTGATTATATTGCATCAGAGGTTACCAATTTGAAGATAAGAAAATAGTGAACATGTTAGGTTTGAACATGTTAGGTTGTTTCTTACAGTCTTCCTCGCTCTATTAGGCATCATAGCGAAGGAACCAGCATCCCTGGAGCAGGAGATTCAGGAGATGAGGCGGAGCGGCAGTGGACTGGGTGGGGCTGAGTTCGACATGTCTGATATTTTCAACTTCTGCCGGCGTGGCGTGGAAAGCATCGTGGACGACGAGGTAACGAAGCGCTTTTCGGCGGAGGAGCTGGAGTCCTGGAACCTGCTAACCCGCAGCAACTACAACTTCCACCACATCAGCACTCGACTCACCGTGCTGTGGGGGGTTGGGGTCCTCATCCGCTACGGCATCTTACTGCCACTCAGGTATAATAGGGTTGGGCGTCCTACTGCCACACTGGTCCAGTGGGGTTACAGTAGGGTTGTAGGGCATTCTACATCCACTTGGGTACAGTGGGGTTGAGGGTTTATTCTGTTGTATCTCAGGTACAGTGGGGTAAGGTAGCCTTGTACTGCCACTCAGGTACACTAGGGTGAGGAGGGGGCCTCCTCCTACCACTTGATCTGCTATCGCTTTACCTATGAGAGTGTACTTGATTGTCTATCTTCATCCAAAAGAAACAAAAAAGTTCTACCCATTACGTAAAGTGGACTCCGACTCCTGTTTGTGTTGAGTGAACACAGGGGTGTGTGAAAGTGAAAGGTGCAGGTCCCTGAGGGTGTGTTTTTTTTAGGATCAGATGCTGAGATGGTGTGATAAATGTTTAATTCTTAGAAAGATCAATTTGCTAAGTAGATGAGATTAAAAACCGGCTTTGTGTTGGCTTCCTCTGATATAAACCGGCCTGTAATGTGGTGAGAGGCTTTATGAATAATTCAGAGCCGGCGTTTGTTTCTTCACTGAGCACTCCAGGCAGCTACACAAACGCGCCAGCTGCGGTTCTCTTATCTGATATAGCTGAGGGTGTTTCTCTTTTTCCGAGTGTTCTTGGGTGTGGTGACACAAAGTCAGAATACAGCTCAGTGGTGCCCTTTTAGATGTAAGAAGAATTGTTAGGTGGGGATTTTGTGGGCAGATTGTGGTGTGTTCATGTGATTGTGGGGTTATTTAACAGCTACAGTACATTTCAGTCAACCTCATTGTTTTATAATGGTGTCAGTGTGCCAGTCCTGGCTGATGTCGCAGCATTGTAGAGCCTAAATGTAGATTCTGTTGTAGTCCGCACATGCCTTTGGGACAGCAGCATCTTGTGGACAGTGTCCTGTGATAACTGATGAAACAGTAGAGGATGACCAACACAAACTGTGCAGCAACAGATAAGCTACATCTCTGACTTTAAATCTACAAGGTTGACAAGCAAGTGTCTAATAGAGTGGACTGTGAGTGGACACTCCAGCAACACTGCTGTGTCTGACTCGTACCAGCACAACACACTAACACACCACCACCACGTCAGTGTCACTGCAGTGCTGGGAATGATCCACCACCCCAATAATTTCTGTTTCTACAATGTGTTCCTATATGGTACATGGAGCTGGTAAATAAACTGTGAGTTTAGGTAAATGGTGATGGCTTTAGTAAAGTTGATGTGTATACATACAACAACTTAGCAACCACCTGGGACACTATTGCAATGGCCTAAAGATACCATAACATACTCAGTGTACATATCATTCAAATGAATGTGAATATACAAAACGAGATAATGTGATTTAAATATTTCTTTCTGCAGGGTCACTCTGGCCTTCACCGGTGTCGGGCTCCTTGTATTTCTCACGTCCATTATTGGCTTACTGCCAAACGGAGGGTAGGTTTTTTTTTCTTTATCTTCTGCAAACATAAAGCCTAGAAGCTAATGGGCTGCCATACTTCATGCTAGAAAAAACTTATGCCAAAAGATATATCAGTGCTGAGGCAGTAGTGAAAATGGAAACAGGACTGCAACAATTAATTCGTAAAATAATAAGAATAAAATAACTTTTTTCATACCCACTACTTAAAGACTGCTACTTATCTACAAAGTGTTCTGTAATGCTCATATGGTTCACACAGTCATTCTGACAGATTGTAATACACTATAGCTCTATAATGTACACAGAGTTGGTGACCGTGCTGTGGTTTGTTTTGGCAGCATGAAGAGTTTTCTGAGCGAGAAGGTTCATCTGATGTGCTACCGCATCTGTGTTCGAGCTCTAACTGCCATCATCACCTACCATGACAGGTACCGACCCGCTTTCCACACTAACTACAGCCTTTCACAACAGGAGCAGGTTCACCTCATTAGTGACAAAGTGCACTGCACACTTAAATGTTTTCTCTTGGATTTCAAACTTTGTACATGCAGCGTTAACAAAGCCTTTTAAGTGATTAGGTATATTTTTTTTATTTCAGAGAAATTTAGTGACTCAGATTTCTTTATAGTTGTTGTTGGTGATGGGAACCAGGGGTTGTCATATATATATAGTAAATTTATTTACAATTTAAACCCACCAGTGAACCTAAACATGTGAGTTTTATTATGCAGGGTTGGTGATGGTAAAATAGTTTTCTTTAGAAAATGTTTCACCTCAGAATCTCTCTACCTTGAATGAAGCTTACTTTTTGACCCAAAGTCTTTTAAAAACGAAGCGTGTTTTTAGAAGCGGGGGTCTGGTTCCTTTCACACCAAACTTCTGAATGACTATGCTTCGTCTTAATAATTTCATTTTGGTAAAATTGGTGGCATTCCTTTTTAATGCAAGACCTGAATAAAATGTTGTAGAGCAGGAAAGAGTGAGTGTGGGTTTCTCTGGTGAGTTAAATCTGTGGTTTATTGATTTTTAATATTTGATTTTTTTCCCTCTCCAGTGAGAACAAGCCCAAAAATGGAGGAATCTGTGTGGCCAATCACACGTCCCCGATTGATGTCATCATTTTGGCCAGTGACGGCTGCTATGCAATGGTAGGCAGAACACAGTTTTGAGAAAAATATGTGGCCTCTTTTCAGTGTATTATTGCATATTTGTCACACTTGAATTTTTCAGATGATCAAACTACTTTCAATATTAGATCATACATAAAAACGAATTGACTTCTGGAGAAATTTGTCATTTTGTATTGTAAATAGACCATCAATGTGAATTATCTAGAGTAGGGGTATTTAATTAGAATTCAGTAAGGTCCAGTTAGAGGAAATGTATTCAGGCAAGGTCCGGACGGTCCTCATTTCTAACTTGTGTTATGATTCAGTGGCGTATCCTGTTTACTGAAGTAGCCTAGTATCAGCATCTTATACCATCAGCTGCTGAAAGACAAATTACAAATACCGTTCAGTGTATTTCAACAATATTTACTGTTTTAAATGCTAAACTGAATGAATTACTTCAAACTTCAAATAAATGTTTTTGTTCCTTACTTCAACAAGGCTACATTAAAAAAAATCCAGAATGCTTAAAAAAAATCTTAAAGTGTTTATTTATAGAAACAGTAAATAAAGTGTGTGTCTTCTAGTTTGCTCAGCTTCACGTCTTGACCTGTTGGTTTGGAGCTGCCTGTTAAAAAATAAACATATACGTCTCTCCATTACTTGTTAACAAAGCCGGTTTTCACCATCAACTTTTTTTTTTAGAGCATGTTATTCTTTCTCTGACTTGCTTTATTCTCCGATTGCTGCTTCTCGCTTCGTACATTGCCTGTGTGCATGACGCACTCATGAATTTTCACAGATCTGATTGGCTGAGGAGCGTCTTTGGCGATATTTTTAGTTTGGGTTCACACTGGACAACGTCTGGGTCCAGACCCGGACCGCGGCCCACCTATTAGTGACCTCTGATTTAGAGCCACGCGTTTTTGGGAGGGTGTTTTAATAGTCCTGGTCATTTTCAGTCAATCTGTAGTCATGGACCAATTAGAAGTAAGATATCGAGGAGATGGTTGATGGTGTAATTTATACTACAGCAGCAAACAGGGTTAAAAGAAACTTCATTCTTTTTTGCTACATGCTGGATTACAGTTTAGATCTTATATTTATTTTTATCGAAAATGATCTTTTGTTTATTTCTACTGTTACATAAACTCTCCCTGAACAGTTTGAAACAAGCACAGGCAGCGGCGGCGGCAGCAGCAGCATTGTAACAGCTGATGTGCTCAACAGAGCGCAGAGACAGTTTAGCCTGTCAGAACAGTTCTCCTATCAGAGAACTATCTGTTCCTTACTGTTTAAAGTAAGCATACTGCAGCGTTCCTGAAGCTGAAGTCCACTTTTATTTTCCCTGCGTAACAAAAGCACTGAGATTTCTAGGTGAAATGGAAACATCCGGATAAAAAAATCCAGCTGCTGTGCTGACACCGGTTTCATATTAGTGTTTCTTTCTTAATTAGTTTTTGTACGATACGTGCAAAAGGATTAACAGTTTTTTTTGTTGACATCAAAGGCGAGCGGCTACATCTTAATTGCCTATTGAAAAGCATGAAACATGTTCATTTCTACAGGCTGCTGTGAGAGCTGAAGGTCTATGTACAAATTACATTACACAGAAAACATGTGAGAGTGAGGATCAGCAGAGAAAAGCACCATTTTATTTTCTTAAAACTGAGCTTTATGAAGCATAGCAGGCTTTTAGCAGGTCACAAATGATGAAGCAGCAGTTTCAGAAAAACACTGTATTTATTGTGAGTAGGGGTGTGTTTAAAAAATCGATTTTTCGATTAAATTCAATCTTCATTTGAATATTACGATATCGATTTGTACAAACCCGAGATCAACCTTTAAAATTTGCATTACAGCGCCCCCGCCCCTCTTTTGTGCTAGCTGTGCGTGCTAGCTCTGCTGTTTGCTGACTCACTATTTAGCCGCGTGCAGTGTCGTATCAGATTAGTAGTGTTAAATATCGTTGTCTTGGTTCCCCCACGAGACACACAGATTTTACACATTTTAAAAACGCCCTGGATGAGCCTGTTACATACAGTAAAACACTGCCAGACGGACATGCTTTCTATCAGCGCTTCCTTTTTCGCGAGGCCGCTGCTTTAGTCAGTTTGTCGAAAATGAAACGGTATGTATTTCCACCTAGCAGTTCAGATAGGAATTGCAGGGAGCTGGCTGGAGGGGGTTCCCCTCTTCCTGGATGAAACGCTAGCTGGAAATCCAGAAATTAAGCTCATTTGTTTAACACGATCGGCTCTCGAGATCGGCTAAATTGGAGAAATATCGGCCGATTGCCGATCACATATATGTTTTTAGTAAGTTGAGTGTTCCTTGTACATTTACCACATTAGTTCTCTGAAAATCTCTTTTCATATTCAAACAAAACATATTATTGTAACTGAAATATCCCTAAATGAATCGATATTGAATTGAATCAAATTGGAAAACGAATTGAATTGGGACCTTGTGAATCGGGATTGAATCGATCTGGGAAATCAGTGGCGATACCCAGCCCTAATTGTCAGACAGATTTCTGAATATTTGCTCATTAGTTTGTAACTTAAAGGTCAAGTGCAGTTGCGTTATACAGCTGGATTGCAGTTTTTGCCAAACAGTTATTAGGTTAGTTAATAGAGGGGCAGTTACTTTTTAACTTGGACGATAAAGCTTTTAAATAAATCTTTACCTTTTAATAAATGCAATGATCATTGATATTATTGCTCTTTGTGTTCACTAGTTTCCCTTCATTGTATATTAAAATTTGCTGGATGATCTGAAACATTTAAACGTGACAAATTAGCAACAACAGAAGAAATTGATTGGCGACAAATACCTTTCACAGTTCTGTAGGCGAAGTGGAGCATTATATGGGACAGCATACAGTTCCTTTCCTGTTTAAGTGTATTTAATTAGGTTTTATATGTTCTTGTATTTGTTAAACCCATTAACTTTAACTGAATGTAAACCCTAAAGAAGTATCTGTCCATAGCTGTACAATATTCAAAAATGCCATTAAAATACTCAGTACAGAGATTATAAAAAGAAAACATTTCACTTTTAACGTATTTATACATTTGTTATGTCATGTGTTAAAAAAATCTGTTAAATTCATATTTACCCAAATCGTTTATCCTGGCATCAGCGTTTTCCTGGAATAAAAAAAAAAAACAATTGTAGTATTTTTCTTTTACCTGAGGTCTTTGCCTGTATGTGTGTGTTAGGTTGGTCAGGTTCACGGTGGTCTTATGGGGGTCATTCAGAGAGCAATGGTGAAAGCCTGTCCTCACATCTGGTTTGAGCGCTCTGAAGTCAAAGACAGACATCTAGTGGCCAAAAGGTAAAACTGCAGCTGCCGTTTCTGCTGAACTGACACTGTTTTGTTTTGTTTGCAGTATAAGCTGTTAAAATGAAGCTACTCAGTTCTGAGATACTGTTCGTGTGTTTGGTCTTAAAATGCAGAAGTGATTTCTAGTTTAATTCTAATATTTTTCTATTTAGACTCAGTGATCATGTTGCAGACAAAAGCAAACTGCCCATCCTCATTTTCCCTGAGGGTAAGCTTCTTTAGTGACTTGTGTGTTCTTCACTCCTACCAAATAACTCATGTTTAACTTTACCCACAGCTCGTACATTCAGGAAGTAACGGCTGTGCTTCTTTTCAGGTACCTGCATTAACAACACCTCAGTGATGATGTTTAAGAAGGGCAGCTTTGAGATTGGCTGCACTGTGTATCCGGTGGCTATAAAGGTAGAAAGCTTTGCTCTTCCTTCTCCTCTTCCTCTTCACATCTAAATCAATCAGTTTTACTTTCTTTTTCGTGTTGGAAAAAAACATCACGATTCTCTGTTAAAAGATACAGAATAGATTTATGTGTCAGCAGCTTACGGCTTAGGTGTCCAGAGGGTTCAGGTGGGCTCACAGACATCTAAATTCCAGAGCAACTTATAATGATGGAAAACACTGGTGTGTGTGTATCACATAAATTGCATTTCTCAAAAGGATAAATTTGTTTAGTTGTAGGATTAATGTAATTTTCATTAAACACATATTGGGTGTGTCTCAAAACCTAGTCAGTGTCTACATACACAGCATTTCACATCATAGCATGTGCTCCTGGCATGTAGGCTGTCCCAGTTCTTGATAAACATGCTGTCTACTGAGGTGCCTTATTTTGGCCCGATTGTAAGAAAGCATCAAACAGTTCCTCAGCCGCTAAGGCAATCCCATGATGCAGCGCAGGTAATTGTATGAGCAGTGATTTCGCTTTAAAATCGTTATTTCTATTCTGTCTGGTGTTTTAATTTGTTTCACATAAAACAGCATTTTATTAGCCAATTTGCAAGAAGTCCTTGACCAGTTTTATACTTGAGCCATTAACATCTATGCTAGCAGATTTTGTATGAGGCAATTGGTTTGGATAGCCGGGTGGTAGCTTAGCGAGTTGCGTGCAGTGGGTACAAGCCGTGACACAGCTGTTCTCTGACTAGAGCGTCTCAGTAATCTGTTTTGTGAGGAGAGATGTCAGACAGAACGCTGCCTACGTAAACAGCTGCCTATGTAGTCAGAGCCTACTTAGGCAGCTCACTAGGTTTTAAGACAGACCTGTTATTTCTGTTAATGTTGATGACATTTAGAGGATAACATCAGATTTTCACAGTAGATCAGTTTTTCTATCCTTGCATAGCAACAAATAGTGTAATGTGTTTATAGTTTCTGACACATTGTTAACTGTGCACTTGATTTCATTTCATTTTCGTATATTCTGTTTTATTTCCTTAAGAGTTAAAGAGAAAAACATTAATATGAATAAATTGTAATTGTTATCAGCTGCTATGTACATGCTATGTACAATTATTAGGTAATAGTTAATATATAACATATATTAATGCAGAGCTACATTGACATAAGTCAGATTTCCATCCAAATGTTTTGCGCATTATTAACATTTTTGAAATTTAGGTGGAAATAAATGCGTCTATTCTTAAGCAGAGAAACTTACGATGATGTAACTTCCATGATTAGTGGCTGCATTAAAATAAGCAAGATGGAGAGATTTTAGTTTTTTGCTTTGAGTAGAATTATCTTTAAAGCCATTTGCCTTCTCTTTATGGACGTGCATCACAGATACACCAAGCAGAACCAGAATGAGACCACGAAGTTGGCCTCTTTATTTGAATTTCTCATTCCACCTTATATGGTGCCAGAATGTAACTGCCACACCATGTGAGGTAGAACGAGGAGTTCAGGTAAGAACCCAACTTTAGGCTAAAGCACCAGACAGTTCTTCCAACAGGCTAACAGGCTGGCTGCCTGGGCAAAATGTATTGAGTCATGGGGGAAAGCATTGGTGTCAGCATAACAGTGATTCACTGTTGTGTTTACAGTTCAGCTTTAGTGATATCCTCTGTTCTCCACTTTAGCGTAAAAACCTTTTTGTAATATTTAGGTGTTTTATCAAATTTCAGGCTTTTTCATTCAGCGCATTTTTAAAATACCCAAAAAGTAGGTGGATGGAAAATCTGCTATATAGGAATAAAGCAGTCGGTTTCTGAAACTCACAAGTGTGTTGTTCACGTCTGCCCAACTAAACGAAAAGTGTTTGTGTATTTTTAGTATGACCCACGCTTCGGAGACGCTTTCTGGAACAGCAGTAAGTTTGGCATGGTGAACTACCTCCTCCACATGATGAGCAGCTGGGCCATCGTTTGCAGCGTGTGGTACCTCCCCCCCATGAGCCGAGAGGTGAGGACCACTTTCCCCATGACACGGATATGTTTTAGATCCTTCATATCTCTTTGTTGATGTGCTGATGGTTTTATTTGTGTTTGTGAGTGCAGGAGGGTGAGGATGCGGTGCATTTCGCTAACCGAGTGAAGGCTGCCATCGCCAGGAAAGGAGGCTTAGCTGACTTGTTATGGTAAAAAACCCTCATGTATATGTATTTACATTTGTACTCGCATTTATATACACTGACTCTGAGGTTTGGGGACATCTGACTTCATGTTTTAAGATTTTAACATGTTGGTTTGTAGGAGCTCATATTAAACAAAGTTGTTTAGAGCTTTCCTTTTTTTTTGCTAAAAACTACAAAACTGAAGGTTCTCTGGTTTTATATTTATTAAGGGATTGTTGTCATCAGCACCATGATGGAAAAATGTATTCTAGTAAAGGTTACTTATTACCTAGTAGGATGGGGCGACAAAGCGGCGTAATCAATTACGAAATTACATCGATAGCATAACGTGCGTCTATGTGTTGCACAGTGGAGATGATCACAACAGTACAACTGCTATAGACAGCACCTGTTTACCTGTTTTTCTTATTTAAGCATATTATTTTAAGATTATTAACACGTGAAACATGTTTCTTTAGTGTCACTTGAAAAGTTGCATTGCTAACCCCTTCTTAAGTGTCCAGTGTAGATACCTAAGACTGTTCTCGATACCACAGGAGCTTTACACATAGCTGTTTCTCAAACGACTCTCTGCCAAAGTATATAGTCCACAAACTGTCTGATTTCCTGTCTGTGAGGCTACGTATCATATGTACCTCTAAAAGTCCAGACAGAGCGTAGACTCTTAGTCTTTAACCATTTATAGACCACATGCGTTTAAGGCACCCTTTAATACATTAAGTCTAAAATGGCCTTACGTTTTTCTTCATATACACGCACAAAATCATCCATTGGTTACAAATCCATAAGAATCGCTAGATTAATAGATTAGGAAATCATTAGGTGCAGCCCTATTACCTATTAAATTGATAAGAAAATTAACGATTACCTTTGTAATTTCTTGAGGTTCCTGTTGTCTGGGTATAATTCTGAAAACTTCTAGGCTAAATGGAACATTAACTTATTAACTTAGGATGAGATTAAACCTCATGAAGGTCAACCTCAGTAGGGTGCGCTTGTCAACATTGTAGTTACATTGAAGTTATGGACCTTTGTTTACAACACACTTTGGCCCCATGATAGGATGTCCCCAAACTTGTATACATGTTTAATGCAGCATGGCTGCACTTTGCTTATGTCAGTGTTTCCGATGTGTGTACAGGGATGGCGGGCTAAAGCGAGAGAAGGTGAAGGAGGTGTTTAAAGAAGAGCAGCAGAAGCTCTACAGTAAAGTGCTGGTGGGGGGTGAAGAAGACCGAAGCCGCTCATGAGGGCCGGACTAAGAGACTCCCACTGGTCCAGAAAACTGACCGCACTGACCATGCCGAGCCCAGAGTGGAGGAGCTACCAGCACTGCAAAAAAACACAACAGGGCCAAGACTGGAGCCCTGAGGAACTCCACCTGGAGAATCAAAGATAACCAAACTAAACAGAACTGGACTGAAACGAACCGGCTGCCTACGACCGGTTCTTCCACTCACTGCTCCTCATGCTCTCTCCCAGAGATTTTTCTTTGCACACTTTTGCACGACAGTAACAAAACAGTGGCATTGAATTCTTGGCAAACCTTTTGACCTCCTTTGGGACTGAGTGTTACACAGTGTTACATTTCCATTTTGTTTTTTTATTTATTTATTTCTTTTGCGCAGTCTGTTACAGTAAACGTGTTCGTGTTTTGAATCTGTTGCTGTAATGCATGTTCTTCCTGCAGGAGGAAAAGCGTAACAGTGAAGAGTGTAGTCAGACGGAGGTGAAGAGCTTGTTTGCGCGGTTAGCCAGACGAAGCTCATCCTGCGAGTGTGTAGCTGCCATAGCTCAAATATTGTCTCTGTGTGTCCGCCTCTTTAGTGTGTTTTTTTTAAAAATAAAACCTTTTAATACAGTCTCTTGAGCTAACGTTTGTCTAAAACTAGGAATACTATGGCATATGTGTGAATTTCACGCTCAGTCATTAAAACCTAAGTACTCATGTTTTTGTCTTATCAACTTGTAGGTTATTCCATGTTAAATTCTTTATTGTTTTGTCAATAGCGTCTAGTCATTTCTAGGCTTCATTGAATGTTGTAATGCCAGGAAAGTGCAGTAGAGGGCACTGTATGTTAAAGCAAGCTGGCAACGTCTTCAGAAATCTCTTTATTATTTATTTATATTTGGGTAACTGGGGGGGATTTATTTTGCTTCCAAAAACAAAACGGATGACTTTGTCTCAAATTTGCATCCAATTATTGTATATCGCAAAAAAGACGAGAGTCTTTACTCTGTGGGCTGTGGGAGGGATTTTTCATGGGAGAGAACTTTTACATGTACATACACGAAAGCTCAGAGAAAAAGCACAGTATTGCGAAAGTATTTAAACCAAAATCCACCTGGCATATTTATCTTACCTGTGTGGCAAGGAAAAACTCCCTCAACTGGAGGAAGAAACCTTGGGAGGAACCAGACTCACAAGGGGAGACCCATCCTCCTCTGGTCAAACAGTATTTACAGTTTAATAAACTAAACACCAAAGAAAAGAGTCTCTGTTTGAAATCTGGATAGCAAAGCTTTATCAGCTGCACAGGTAGAGGCAGTCTCTGAATGAGGCAGTCTATGACCGAGGCTTTATGTAAAGTGGGCGTGAGCTGAAACAGTCCCATCCTATCTCAATACTGGTACATCTGGATGGCACAGTGACGTAAGTGAGGGTGTAGAAGTAGACATAAATGGACAGGAGAGCTGGCTGGTGATGGTGGGGAAGAGGCCCTGATGGTCAGTCCTTCAACAGCATTCAACAGATGGGAGGACAGTCATTACCTCAGCAGAGAAGAGAGAAAGTTAGTTGGGCTCGGGAGTAAGACTGTAGAGAATATGAATATTCAGAATTTTAGAGTGTGGTTGGTGACTCCGGCAGATCTAACTATAACAGCCTAAACTAAAAGAAGAGAACCAGAAGGTAACATGGACATGAGAGCACCCTGAGAGACTGGTATCCCCCCACTCCACCGTCAACAAACCTGTGTGATCGTGTGAAGTGGTGGAACAACAGCACCAACATCTCAGTTTACCATAAATCTGTGTCCAGGACCCCCCAGATCTCCTGCCTTTATCTTAAAAGGGAAGATTAATTACCAAAAGCCAAACTAAACAAGTATGTTTTCAGTCTAGACTTAAAAGTTGAGACTGTGTCAGAGTCCCGAACATTAACTGGGAGATTATTCCATACTGTAGTGACTTCACATTTTAATCCAATATCTGTTACGACTATTTACACTCTGAGACAGCTTTATCAGTAGATCCTACCTTCTACTACCACTCACTGGACGCTTTATCAGAAGCACTTATCTCACCTCTATGTTAGAAACGCTGACCTTGTACTTCCACTCACTGGCCACTTTATTAGAAATACCTACCGTGTACTTCCACTCACTGGCCACTTTATTAGAAATACCTACCGTGTACTTCCACTCACTGGCCACTTTATTAGAAATACCTACCGTGTACTTCCACTCACTGGCCACTTTATTAGAAATACCTACCGTGTACTTCCACTCACTGGCCACTTTATTAGAAATACCTACCGTGTACTTCCACTCACTGGCCACTTTATTAGAAATACCTACCTTGTACTTCCACACACTAGCCACTTTATTAGAAATACCTACCTTGTACTTCCACTCACTGGCCACTTTATTAGAAATACCTACCGTGTACTTCCACTCACTGGCCAATTTATTAGAAATACCTACCTTGTACTTCCACTCACTGGCCAATTTATTAGAAATACCTACCGTGTACTTCCACTCACTGGCCACTTTATTAGAAATACCTACCTTGTACTTCCACACACTGGCCACTTTATTAGAAATACCTACCTTGTACTTCCACTCACTGGCCACTTTATTAGAAATACCTACCTTGTACTTCCACACACTGGCCACTTTATTAGAAATACCTACCTTGTACTTCCACACACTGGCCACTTTATTAGAAATACCTACCTTGTACTTCCACTCACTGGCCACTTTATTAGAAATACCTACCTTGTACTTCCACACACTGGCCACTTTATTAGAAATACCTACCTTGTACTTCCACACACTGGCCACTTTATTAGAAATACCTACCTTGTACTTCCACACACTGGCCACTTTATTAGAAATACCTACCTTGTACTTCCACACACTGGCCACTTTATTAGAAATACCTACCTTGTACTTCCACTCACTGGCCACTTTATTAGAAATATATTCCGTGTACTTCCACTCACTGGTCACTTTATTAGAAATACCTACCTTGTACTTCCACTTGCTGGCCACTTTATTAGAAATACCTACCTTGTACTTCTCCTGTTTGGCCACCTTATTAGAAACACGTTGTGTTTCCACTCAGCGGCGACTCATACTTGCTTTAATACAAATAACAATATGCTTCTCAGCCAATCATATGGCTATAGAACTAACTGTTGCATAATAGAGAGAATATTGCTTTTCCAGTAGTGAAGGTGCATTCTCTTACATTTTCCATCATACGCTGCTCTTTCTGTTAGTCAGCAGGAAGTGTTGGGGGAGGGAGTGTAATGGTGTCGGACCATGTCAGTGCTCCTTATCTTTCCACTGCAGAGGAACTATACAAATAAGTCCTAACTGGCCCTTGTGTATCTGACTGATATAGTACCAGGCACTTATTAGCATTTCTCCACTCACTGCTGGCACATACCTCCTAATGAGAACAGCGGCTTTAGGGTGGTCTTTATGTGCTGCATCGTGTTTTCCAATATAACTCTTTTGAATGTCTGGCACATTTAAGTGTTTTTTTGCTCCAACATGGCTGAATATGCTTAATACAGGTCTAAAAAGGGTGAGCACAAAAACACTGGGGGGTGAGGGAGGACAGTTGCCTGACCTGAGCTCCAGGTGAGATAATTTGTCCTGGTCAAGTGGTCCTGTACCCTTAGCCTATTACTGTAGGGACACACTCACTGTGCAACCACAGGTGAATGCAGAATGTGTTGTGCTGCTGTTGTTCACACGTCTTCTAGGTCCTCTCCTAAATACCTGCACACTGCAGGGCGTCCAGCATGTTTACATTCACTCAATCATTTTAAACTTTTAGTTTCTGACTACCTTCAGACAGCCTGTGACTGTTTCAACTGAGCTTTTTGTTCTCTTATCATATTTTTAGATTTATAGTTTTATATTTTATATACTTTTTTATCTATACTTTTAATTTCTTTTTCTTGATTTTTAATTATTTTATTTATTTATTTCTGTGTTTATTTTTATTTATTTTTTTATTAATTTATTTTTTTGTTCTTATTTTACCATTCTTTTATTTTGCTTTAATGTTATTTCTTTTACTAATTTAGAGTTATTACCCCTGTGTTTTTTTAGTTTATCTTGTTTTTATTAATCACCCTTTTTATTAAAATATTTATGCATGTCCTGTTTAGCTATTTATTTATTTAATCCTGTCTTATTCTTTATTTTATTCTCTTATTTTGTTGCCATCTTCTTTTATGATTCATCACGGTCTTCTTGTCACTCTGTTTACATCTTTTTCCTTCTAATGTTCCTATATTAAAGTTCATTTTATTTTATTTTTCATATATATATATATATATATATTTTTTTTTTTTTTTTTTTTTTTTTTTTGTGAAATTGTAATGCTCGGCTACATTGAAAATGAGGGTCTCCCTCAATGTACTTCCGAGTGGAAATAAAGGTTGATTGATTCATTCATTCATTCATCTCAGTGCCTGTAAAGAGAGCAAGGTCTCCCTGTGAAATCCTCTCTACAGAAATATTCAACTTTGAGCAAATGCCACTTTTGGGTGAATATGTTGGATAGCAAAGAGACCTCCATGATGAAGCAACGGCAAAAGCCTGCTCGAGCCCCTCAGCCTCCACCCTAAATATGGGACAGAAGAAGGTTCCATACATTGAAACCGTTCAGATGAATTTAAACCGGCCCTGAATAATACAACCAAACTGCAGAGTAAACGATTAGTAACGACATTAATTGTGTTAAAGGGCCTCTATCAAGCAAAACTGATGCAAATATTGTAAAAGCTTAAAAAATACACCTTACTCCATCCAGTCTGTTACATGCAGGGGCTGTTTTTGAGTTTTGTTTCCCCTCACCTTTTCGAGTTTCTTCGATCTACAGGTGTGTTGGCTGAACTGATTGAGACACTGTGTTCATTGGTTGTGCCTGGGCTTGAAGATGGCTTACAACCAAGCGGACCAGCTGCCTCTTGGCTCCTCCTCTCTCTCATTACCCAACTAGCCAGACCGACCAGTGCGAAATCGCCTACTAGATTAGTAGGTACTAGATTAGAGCCAGTATGTACTGCTTGAGCGGCCGACTAGCAGGCAATTTCAGTAGGTGAGTTTTAGTAGCCACACAAGCTCGGACTACGTCCACCATATTGCCACCGTCCTGTGATGCAAGACAACAGACCACCACCGTAAAAGCCAGATTTAGATACTTTTTATGACACTGTTCTGCTTTTTTGTCTAAATCTGTACTCACACAGTGTCAAGCTGTAGCTCAGAGAAGACGCAACGAGAGGAATGTAATCATTGTTTACCTCAGCCTTAGCACTAACTTATGTCGCGACAGTTCACTGGCCGTAGCTGCGTACACACAGCCGACGTTCCGCTTTTCATCATTTTGAATTCATCCGCGGCTCCAGGTGAATCATGGGATAGCGCAGTGTGCTGTGTTCACCTACATAAAAATGTCTGCCGATTCAGTAGGTCATCCGGGTACTGTTCACCTACTACTCTATGCCTACTGAGTATTCGGACATACTACGTCCATACTATTCAGACATACTACGTCTAATCTAGTACCTTGCCTGCCCACTGATTTCGCCTACTGAGTAGTAGGCTAGTAGGCAAGTAGGCGATTTCGGACGCACCCCATGACTAGGAGAAGGGTGGAATGCTCTCCATGTTTTCCTAAACTTTGTGATTTGATTATGATTCTCTAATGTGGTATGTTACATCTTGTGCCTAAAGCTTGAACCTTCTTAACTTGGAAGCTGTGAGGGGTGTAGCCTGATCGTTTTGCGGGTTTGAACAAGTTTTTTCTGGTCATGTTCGTTCTGGTCATAAGGTTATGTATACTGTATTTTCATTTCTTTGTTTTTAAGGTTAAGTTAGTTTAAGGAAGAATTTTTTGGTATTATTTTGGGCTGAGACCATCCCTGAAGTTGTGCTTCCTGAAGGGGAAAAAAATAAAATACCTGAGATTAGCATTCTTTTGTCTGTGATTGGTCTGGTGGGTTGAGGTTTGGGAAGGTTGGGGGAGACACACTTTTATGTCGCGGCCAACCCTTATATAAGCTGTAACACAGTTTATATGTGGAAACTAAACACCAAGCACAGCCTGTTCAATTCAGTTTTTGTGATGTCACAAAAAACAGTACATTTACATATATGTGCCATATCAGTCTACAGGTGTTTAAAGCTGCTCATTCTGAATGTAAAACTTGGTAAAAATATGTAAAAATATTGGTATGTATGAATAGGGGGAGTTTAATACATAGAACTGACATAGCAGAACCTCCAACACTGTTGATCCTCAGCCAAACAAGCTGACTCCAAAATCCTAGACTGTTACATAACTGTCCTGACTCCAGCCTAAAATTTGCATTTACCAGCTCACATTCCAACCCAGTGAGAAGGAACGGCAATAGAGCAACAGCAGTGGTGGATAATGTGTGGAGAAATTTACTGTTCCAGGCTGTGACGGTCCTGTCGGCACTTTCATACTGTTTCCAATCATCTGTCAGCGGCCAAGGATGATGTTCATCTTCAAGCGAGGCTGAAACTGGTTTCCTCTTCCGTTCCACCTTAAACACTCCAGCTTGTACAGGTGCTGGAATGTAACTGCAGCACCGTTTAAGGTGGAACAGAAAGCTTGCAAAACAAGCTGGCAAACAGGAAGTCAACTTCAGCTCCCACATATTTCATTTAAGGATCCCAGACCACCTTAATTCAGAGGTGTTAGTCTGTTCTGCACATTTGACTCTGGACAGTCTCTCAAATCCTGGACAATATCGTAGCTTTTCTAAAGAGACTGAAGTCAGCAGCAGTTCTGCCTTTATTAGCATCACAACTCAACAGTAACCTATAAGTAGCAGCCATGCTGTGTCAGGTTATCACTGTTTGCTGATTGAAGCAGATCATCTTAGACTGAGAGTTTCACAGCGAGTAACAACTTGTCTGGGTTCGTAATGTTTTCCTGTCTATGCTTGTTTAGACATCCCAGTGTCTCACTGTAAAGCAGCCAATCAGAGCAGAGCTCATCAAAAAAGGGAAAATAGGTCATTTAATTCTAGGACCGAATCACAGGATGTGTAAAACTGCGTCTGTGTATTATTCACCCCAAAAATACTGAATAAATGCTTTTTATACCACCTTTAAGCTGTGATCTGTATCTTTTTAGTTCAGAAGGAAAACTAAATTCTCCACATATAGCGTTCAACACTGTTAACATCCATTCATTCTCAATTTTTCATTGAAAACCAAAATACGGTCATCCTGTTACATCTGAATATGATCCTGCATTCTTGGCCAGACTGTCTCAAAGACAAAGCTGTATCATAGGAAGGCTGCATATTTTGACTGTCCCGTTTTAAAAGCTTTAAATGTCCTTCAAACGCTGCCAAGAAATTCTTCCTTTGTGAGAAACAATTGGCAGAACCATCTTTTTGTGGTATGTTGCAGTGGCACCAAACTTTATACCTTTTTAATTCAGTGTTTATTTTCACGCTTAGGGCTTAAACGTGTGACGTTGTTTACTTCAGGAAGCTGTGATGTTTGAGTAAAGCCCTCTCAGACCGTCTCTAATGTGCCTGAGCCAGCGTTAAAGAGGAGCTTTAGAATACCAGTGCTGTCAAGGTCTCTTCCACCTCGACTGCAGCCTTCACTTACAGACACGCCTACAATCGTTTGAAGTGCGTATTAGTCGCTGATGTCCTGTTTGTACAAACTGTAACGATGTGAAACATTCATATTCATATATTTATTCATATTCATCTTTTTAAACAAACTGTATTTAATGTTACATTTACATTTACATTTACATTTACGGCATTTATGTAAATGTAAATGTAATTAATGTTGGAATGATTGTACAAATGAAAACAGTTACCATGTGGCACACGCACAGGAGAACAAATTAATGATCATTTGCATAATACTGGCACTCTTTTACATCATCATGATATTTCATGATACTAATCATTGGCTCAAGGCTAGGCCCAGTACAAAGAGGCCAATCAGAATCAAGCTCATTTACATATTTGGGTGTTAAAAGTACAGTAGGTAAAGCAGTCTGTTCAGTTGTAAGAGATAGAGAGAGGCTAGAATGGCCATGTGAGGATGATTTTTGTCTCACTGGAATGAATCACAGTGGTTATACTAGAGTTGTCTTTAAGCTCAGCTTTATTTAGTTCATTGTAAATACAAAAGCACCTGCATGAACAGATTCAACACAATGCCCTGTCGTATTAGCATTGTACGCATTAGTGACGTTAAACAGCACAAAGAGCTGATGTTGTTTTTAAGTCACACCTCAGTTTAGTTTTTCACTTCTCCTCCCTGTAGTGACTAATAATAACCCTCACTTACATCAGAATACAAGCATGTACAGTCATGCGCAGGAAAACGTAACAACACGTAGCCCTGTATACATATTTAGCTCACTTTGCGTATGTTCCTGTAGTTCACTTCTCTTTTATTTAGATTTGTTTTTATTTTTCAAGGCGTGAGCATTAGTGCTGGGGTGGTAATCTTAAGACATGGAGGGCCCGATTTTGGTGATTTTCCAGGTCAAACACATCTGATTCATCAGCAAATTACCAGGCTTAGTTGGCGAGCTACAGCAGGAAAATCACCAAGCTGTGCTGGACACTGGCCCATAGTTTCCCACCCCTGCCCTCAGGGCCTTCTATGTTAAGCTCTGGGACATATAATGCTCATGTTATATGTTCAGAATTGTATTTTTGGGGTCTACTAGACCCCAAAACAAATGACCACCATAAAAAGTATATATATATACTATAACTTATTAAACTTTTACAGGATATAAAGGGCAGCTGATGTGTTATGGAGTTAAAAAATTGAGTTATTTAAAATATATAGTCTTGTCCAAAAGTCCCTTCACTGAATGAATTTCCAGTCGGAACATCAATTAACTACATTAATATTTATGAAAAGATTAGATAAAATAGATACAAAATTAGATATGTAAAATATTATATAATATTATAACTGATTATAACTGATCTAACAAACAAAGCTACAGTAGCCCAGTAGCACCTAATTTCTTCATTTCCTCATTCACTTTTTCAGTCGTTTAAGAATTGTGACTTGTCTTGCTCTTCTTTCTTTCATCACACTGAAAGAACTGTAATGATAACTGAAGAGTTTTAGGACTCAAGCAACAAGGAGCACAGCATGTTGAAAGGACGAGAGCCTTGGCTGACTCAGTAGAGGTCTGGGTCTGCATGTGTTAACAAGACTGGAGAGGAAATAATTCAGACTTATTTAACCCACAGTGGTGTCTGAATACACAAGGAAGAGACTGTGAAAAGGTTAACAAGTTTGGGGGACATATAATTCACTATTTATATGCAGAAAAGCCTTCATTTAACGTGTCACAGTATTTACTACACTATCCAGGAAGAAGAAATTTAGAATTCAGTTATATAAATAAAGTATAAAGTGGTTTGAGCAGCAACACTCATAACTAGACAGCACAGTGGACACTACTGACCAATCCAAACGCAGTAGGTGCAGCACTAGCCAATCACCACGCTAGTGGGGCAGGACTTGTCAGAATATGGGTGTGAAATAAAAGACAACGTGTTTGAATCGGTTTAAAGACTCAGGCCGCTCCAGGAGGAGCTAAAGCGCAGCTGACCAATAAATAAGCGCCTACGTCATTGCATCACCGAGACGCCACGCCCACCAGGCTGTTGCTCCACGGGACAAGGAGCTGAAAGTTTAGTGGAGCTCGGACCGAGAAGCGCGTGATGTCGTTGGCAGATCAGCAGTGGCTCACCGCGCGCGCCAAGGTGTCGGTGCTGCAGGCGCGCGGCCTGCGGGTTAAAGGGAAGGAGGGCGCGCACACGCTGCTGCAGGTCGGCTCGCAGAAGTTCAGTACGCAGAAGGGGCAGCAGCAGCTCGCGGACCCGTTGTGGGAGGGGCAGGAGGCCGCGTTCGAGCTCGCGGGCTTCCCGGAGAACAGCGCTACTCTGCGCGTGCAGGTGCTGCAGCGCGCGCTGGTGGGGCCGGACAAACTGCTGGGGCAGACGGACATTGACCTGGCAGAGCTGTACAGCGACAAGAGCCGGAACAAGACAGAGTGAGTCCGAGCTGTTTGAGGGGTTAACGTTTATTTACTCCTCCTGGATTGGGGTGTAGCACCCCCTGCAGGCTGCACGCGCGGTCCCGTCAGCACTGCGTTATGATGACTGTGCTAAAGTTGGCTTCTCAATCACTTACAGGTAGAATAAAAAGATGAAGGTTAACTTGAGGTTCGTTTCTTAATATTGTCTTTGTAACTTGTTAATTTCTCAGTGAGAGCCTTTCCTGTCGAGCAAGTTTTAGGCTTAAATTACCCAGTTTTACTCAGGAGCTTTTTGAAACAGTTTTCAGATCCCAAGTAGGCAAATAAAGCATCCGACAGTATCAAAACATAAACTAATACTTTTATGAGCCATTGATAGAATACATGTTAATGTTTACCAGTAAGCATGTTGAGTTGTGAGCTATGTCTTATGTTTTTGGTTGTAAAACTCTTATTTAAAGCTCCAGGGAACCTAAATCTGTTCAATACACATCTACAAATGATGTTTTATGAATATCTTCCCAAAGTCTAGGAAATGTTTCCCATATTTCGTCATATTTTTCTCCTCTCAGTGTAAACTGGGCGGTCCTTTTGGGTGACGCTTCTTTAAGCAATTCCTAACCAATCACGAGGCTGATGTCTCTGGCCCCGCCCACACAAAACAGTTAACCCAGTATAACCAAAAACTAACAAGCTGACCTCCTGTCTGCAGCTGCCTTTCATTCATTTGTTCGCATGTAAACATTGTTCGTTCGTCCATTCCTTCATTCACAGTTTACTTCATCTGTCTTGTTTGTTTGCTCATTTGTCATCCGGTTAGTGTCACACAAAAGCTGGATGTTGTATTATACGGCCCCGCTTTCAACACCGCAGTATATTGAAATGTAACTGCTGTATCATGATGCGTAATGTATCACCAGGATCTTGTAAATAGGGCTGTGTATTGGCAAGAACCTGGCGATACATTACGTATAGTGATACAGTGGTCACGATTCAGTATATCACGATATATTGCGATATTGCAAGCAAAGTGATATATTGTGAATTTCAAATCCTACTATTAAAACACACTACTGTATGAACAGGTTTGTCAATAGCATCGCGCCCTTGTGCTGCTTGTTAATGTTGGAGTGGAGCTGAAAATGGATTAAAACACTGTCATCTAGTGGTCAGAGGTTTAAACACAACACACAATGATTCACTGTCTGCCAGGAATCTGTGTATCGATTTTCTGTTTTTGAAAATATAAACAGTATCACAAAATATAATATCCCGATATTAGATATTTTGATATGTTCTTACACCCCTACTTGTCAATACACAGCCCTAGTAAAAAGGTGGTGATTTAAAGTGGTGCCTCTCTGAAGGATTGTGAGGCTGTTAGTTGTGGTAAGGTTGCAGCTGTTCTTTCAGTGGTCCAGTTGTAGTGTGAAGATCCCTCAGCTAAGTTGATGTAACAGTTTGCTTTGTGTGAAGGCAAAGTTCAGTCTTGCTCACAGTTACAGTCGAAGTAATTTTGAATTAGAAAACAAACTGAGTGCCTGATTATGGCTGGCATTTGATATTATCCTTTAAGGTCAAATTTTAAACCCCACAATAATCCTCCTAACTCTGAAGCTTAGGGCAGACCTCTGGTGTGAATACCTTCATTGTTGTTAAAGAAAGTTAACAGAAAGAAACACTGGCTGTGTTGAGAGCACCATTAGAACTTCATACTTAGAACTTCTTTAGAACTATTTGATACTTGTATTCGCCCACAGAGGAATCTGACCTCTGCACTGAACCCATCTGTGCAGTAAAAACACCCACATACATGCGTGCGCACACACACACTAGGGGGCGCTAAACACACTTGCCCAGAGCCTGGGGGGCAGTCGGGGGTTAGGTGACTTGCTCAAGAGCACCTCAGTCACATTCTGTCGGTTCAGGCGATCAAACCAGTGACTCTCCAGCCCATGACTCCCCCAGTACTGTCTGAAACAAGCAACTGGAACTAGAGCTGCAAATGATTCATCAACAAAAGTAATAAATAATGAACGAAGCACATGCTGATGATAGTTTTATTTTCAAACAGAAGTGCTCTGTAGATCATTCTGATAGATTGTAATCCACTACAGGAAGAGTGTAGGGTTGACATGCTAAAGAAATATTGAGTAGATTAATGGATTATAGGTTTAATCTGTAGTTGCGACTCTGTAGTGCTGTAGATGAATCCTGTAGCACCCTCGTCTCCTTCAAAGCCTTTACTCGTGTCCACGTGTTTAATTGTTCTTGTCTTTGTGTCAGAGCTGCAGTTGTAATATGATTCTTGTTCTGAACTCAAGCTCGACACGAGGAAAGAAACTGATCTGCTTTCTTGTTCACTGGTTGGAATACGAGCATCAGGCCCAGTTTACTCTAGACTCTAGACTACCAAACTATTCAGAATATTTTGAAGATAAACCTCAGTTCATTAGATTTAGTGATTTCTAAAACCCATTTAAGGGTCCAAGTACTGAAATCTGTGTCTGCGTTTGACTATTTGTGCTGTAAAACGATTTCCCCCCATGTTCCATGTTGTGTGCCAAGTCCTTCTGTTCCGCCCAGAGTTCAGCAGATGCCACCCAAAACGTTCTTCCAGTTAGTGATGCATGACTCCCGGACTCCACTTAATTTTAACCAGAACAGGGGTGTCAGAATAAAAGTCCTGTGCGGGAGAGGGTTTTTCTGATGTCGTGCTTCACACTGACTTTGTCACCAGATAACTTTTGATGTTTTACCAGCTGTTTGTGGTTGGCTTGTTCTTCGTGTGGTTTAGTATAGATTGCTTGTTTTAGTAGTTCTTAGAACCATTCGGTAGTTCTGGTATGGTTGGCTTGTTTTGGTAAGACACTAGTGAAAGGCTGCAGCACAGCTTCATCAGTTTAACTAGTATGACAACAGGCTAGGAAAAACAGATCTACCTCACGCTATGGCTGCATAGACTTTTTAAAATATATCGATATATTTTCAATTGTGATGTGGTTGATGATTAGTTGTTATGCCTGTTGTCAGGCAACCGGCCATATGCCCACAGCTGAAACATATTAAAAATGTTAGATACAGCTGCCATTGCTAATGTAGAAAAGGTCATAACCAAACAAAATCTCAAAAAAGGAGATTTTTAATGATTAATGAATATTATGTTTATCAGAACATCGCTGTTCCTCAGACGTAGTTTTAATAAACAGCCACTTGTTCAACTATGTCTCCTCACTATTCACCAAAATATCGTTTCTCAGACACAACTCTGCATTTTATGTGGTTTCAAATGTGGCTTTGACTTACAACTAAACATTAAGCTCACTTTGTAGAAAGTATGTTTATATATATATATATATATATATATATATATATTTTACACACACACACACACACACACACACATATTTATATTCGCCTCTCCGTCACCACACTAGCTACATTAGCAAAGAACATATACGCTCCATGGTCCTAATAGACTGATGCATGTTATTACATAATGACCCCTCCTCCCTTAGTTACTGTCGCATTTTCAGAATATCTGTAATCAGTAGCACTTAAGGCTTAAAAGAGTTCAGTAGCAAAAATAACCCATCTAAGAGCATCAGTACGTTGTCATAACGAAAGCCTGGCTTTCTGAAATGTTTAGTATCGACATATTTTCTCTTAATCATCAAAGCTGTGTTCGCTCGTATCTGATCGTAAAATGAGTGCGTGCAAATTTCCCTGACAGTTTTGATGACGAGGTGAAGTCGCAAGTGGGCGCGTACCGTTAGATATGCATCCCACTCGAGTGAAGTGTGTCAGGGTGGGATTTAGCGCGAATGTTATCAGGCTAACGTTAATCACTGTTTGATTTCACCTCTGGACAGGAAGCAGAACCCTCACAGTGCTTTCAGAGGATTTGAGTAAATATCTCACAGCTAACTCAGAGAGCAGAGTGTGCAGGCGGTGTGGATCTTAATCCTGTTGAGACGGCCAGAATAAACCTCAACGGCGGCAGCGCTGCTCTGAGAAACTGGCATGCTGCTGTGAAAACAGCCTTATCAGAGCTTTGGCATGTACACAGGAAGTGGAGTTGCTGAGAGCAGTTTAAATAGTGACTGATCCAGTGCAGAATCAGATGTTCTGCCCACGTCCTGCTTGTCCTGAGATGTACCTGTGAGTGAGACGTTTAGGGCAGGATAGTGTTTAAAACTTTCATTTGTAAAACTCATACCTTCGTTTCTGTGCAGATCCCTCGGTTCCATCTTTTCAGCCAGAGGAGCCTAAATCTGTGTTTTCTATCTAAGTAGGTTGATTTTGCCTTCATGGGTCACAACATACATGTGTGTGTGCTGTCGTTGTCCTTTTAACTGGCTGAGGTATTATTTTGCTGTAATTTGTCCTTTTTCAATATAAACTGATCAGATATAATCTTGGGTGGCACATATGTAAGCAGTTTCCTCCTATGCTATGAAAATTGTTTAGATTCAGTATTTCCCCAGTATTGTTAAAGTATGCTGAAAATCTAGGGTTAGGGTTAGAGTCAATATGTGCACTGGAATAATTTCACCAAGTTTTAAATTGAAGTTATTAAAAAAAAAATCAGCAGCACTTTTTGTTTGCATAAACATTGTAATAATAATAACAACATAGCCAACATCTTATATATATATATATATATATATATATATATATATATATATATATATATATATATATATATATATATATATATATATATATATATATATATATATATTTATATATATCCACATCAAATGTGTGCTAACTTTAAAGATGGTAGTATTTGGCCATTAGAGGTTCGACATTTTCCAACATAAGGACATTTAAATGTTTTAGTGTATTTTTAATATTAATTCAGTAAAAATTCAGTGTAATAATTCTACTGCTGATGTAATGATTTAATATTACTGCCGTTGCTACTACTTTACAGTAATACTACTATGTATGGTAATGTATTTAGACTATCAAACTGTCCTACCTGTAGTTTTAATAAAAGGCTGAAGTCAAAAACCCATTCGCCCCCTACGCCTTATATGGTGCAGCAGCTGTTGTATCACCTCAGGCGTCAGAGGGTTACTGAAGTGAAGAGAAACGGAAATATTCACACAAAAAGCTGATGAATAAGAAGCTGAACCTTTGTAGTTTTAATGCTGGTAGTGTTTTCTTTTTTTAATAAGGCGGTTTAAGCTATCAAATATATCTAGAGGTTTTGTGTACAGAGCTGGATATTTTGACAAGGTAGCACTTTCCCTATACAGTAGTGAAAAAAGTGTTGCCCACGTCCACAGAGATTTTCTTTCAGCATGTTTTGCAGACAGGGCAACCATTTTCAATCACGTTCCTCCTACACTCAAAAAAAAAATACGACCACACCTCAGACTCCTACAAGGCTGAAAAATGGATGGTGTTTTTTTTTTTTTTTGTTTTTTTTTTTAAACATGGTAATCGCCCCTGGTTTTAATGACAAGCAAAATAGAGATGCTATCATTTGTCCCACCCAAACATCAATAACAAAGCTGTTCAGTCAGAGACATGTACAGAAAGAAATTATCCACCAAGTGAAAGCTAATGTAGATTAAGCCAGCACGATAAAGCAAGCTTGTCTGCCTGCATGTTGTCTGTTTGTGGTGGCTGTCCAGTCTTCCACATTTCCTACTGACCACACTAGCATTCAGTAGACAGAATAGGAAGTAGGAACTGTGTCTGTCAAATGTTTGGACAAACCAGTTTATATCCAAAATTAAGAAATTTTCATTTAGGACCACAATAAAAACATTTAAGTAGAAGGTCTGTCCTCATTTAATGTGTTCAGTTGTGTTGTGACGAGGGAGGCTGGAATCTAAACAACCTCATATGGGAAAAGGCTGATTCAGTTTTGATGTTGTCCTTATTACACTAAAACATAGAATCTTCTCTATGAGTTAAAGTGCTCCCAATCTGTGACTGCTAGTTTAAAACGTAAAAAATATGAAATCTCTTATATCTGTAGTAAGAAAAATCTATTATATTAAAAATCCCATAACTGACTGTCCCAACAAGCATGTTTATTAGCTCACAGTCTTTGAAAAGCCAGATACTGAGATTTTGGTGCTGAATGACGATACTCTGTGGCTGCTGTTGAAAAAGTGTCGATTGTGAATTCTCAGTAAAGGGTGTGTTATGTGTAGCCTGTCTGAGCAGTTTGTGTTAAAATAGGGAACTTGGATCATTAACTTCATTATCTGAAGCCAACACCCAGGAGATGGTGAAACTTCCTGACTGCTTCACAGTCCAGAACTTCTGCTCCTGTATACACTGTACAGTCTGTACAGTAGAGCTGCAGTGATTAGGCAGTGAAAAGTAGCTCTATTGTTATGTATAATATTCATTCTATAATGTTCATATGATCCACGCAGTCATTCTGACAGTGTGTAATACACTATAGGAAGTGTAGGGGGCAGAGGACGTGAGCTAGGTGGAGCGAGAGCAGAGCGACGTGATTTTGACCGGAGCGTGGTGGAACCGTTCGTCAGGGAGTGGGCGCGTCAGTATTCTCAGAAAACAGTCCAGAATCATGTAGGGTGTACGAAAATATCAAGATATCGGGATATTATGTTTGGTGATACTGTATCGATTCTCAAAAACACAGTATCTATACACAGATTTCTTTTAGACAGTGAATCATTGTGTGTTGTGTTTAAACCTCTGACCACTAGATGGCAGTGTTGTAATCCATTTTCAGCTCCACTCCAACATTAACAAGCAGCACAAGGGTGCAGTACTACTGTAAGCATTGGCAAACCTGTTCATACAGGGTGTGTTTTAATAGTAATATATCGTGACCGCTGTATCACAATATACGTATCGTATTGCCAGGTTCTTGCCAATACGCAGCCCTAGTATCAGGATGGACCATAATAAACAATGTGTCTGCGATGTGGAACTGTTTAGAAGACCTAAATTGATTTTGCTGCACGAATGCTGCGGAAGAATGTGTTGAAAGAAAGTGCCCTTGTTTATCATCTGCAGTTTTCTAGCCTGTGATTGGGCCCAGTGCTAATGATCAGGTATAATTAGTAGTGGACATGGAGTGGGGCAGTTTCTCTGAGGACCGAGTGCGGAGCAAGAAATGGAAAACTCAATGCGGAATTGTATGAAACACTTTGAGCCAGAAGCAGAATTGTCTGCCACTCCACTCACATGCTCTGGCAGAGGGTGGTGTGACTTCTATTGTTTTATTTAAAATAGTGCTTTATAATGTTCATATGATTCACACAATCATTCTGACAGACTGCATTTCACCATAGGAAGTGTAGGGGGCGATATGACTTCTATTGTTTTATTTAAAATGGTGCTCTATAATGTTCATATGATTCACACAATCATTCTGACAGACTGTAATACACCATAGGAAGTGTAGGGCGTGATATGACTTCTATTGTTTTATTTAAAATAGTGCTTTATAATGTTCATATGAGCCATACAATCATTCTGACAGACTGTAATTCACCATAGGAAGTGTAGGGGGCGATGTGACTTCTATTGTTTTATTTAAAATAGTGCTTTATAATGCTCATATGATCCATACAATCATTCTGACAGACTGTAATACACCATAGGAAGTGTAGGGGGCGATGTGACTTCTATTGTTTTATTTAAAGTAGTGCTTTATAATGTTCATATGATCCATACAATCATTCTGACAGACTGTAATACACCATAGGAAGTGTAGGGGGCGATGTGACTTCTATTGTTTTATTTAAAATAGTGCTTTATAATGTTCATATGAGCCATACAATCATTCTGACAGACTGTAATTCACCATAGGAAGTGTAGGGGGCAATAACACTATACTACTCTGTAATGTTTATATCCTAGCAGTAAAGCTACCAGGTTCGTGTGCTGCTGCTGCATCAGTTTACAGACTGGTTTGAAGGTGGTGTGAGTTTGTGGTTAAGGAACACTCACTCAGTGGTTGTGTAATTTGTAATGACTGTGTGTTGAACGGTTAAATCGGGAAGAGAAAAATCCTCCCTGTGTGAGCCTGCAGCTCAGACTCACTCAGCCAGGGCAGGTTAGGACATGACCTGCCTTCTGTAGTGTTTCGTTGAGAAGTGGAAGGAATGCTGGAGTAAGTCTGTTGGTCAGAGTTTCGTCAGCAATAAGAAATTTATGGAACCAGCGCATTACCAATAGGAGGTTAAGAAAATATTGACACACTGGTGTATCTCAGTGCTATGTTTTGGATTCTCAAAAACACAGTGTAGATTTGAAGTGAACAGTTTACATGATATGGTTGGTGGCAGATAGTGGTTTGTTTTGTGTTGTGTTTAAACCCCCAAACACTAGATATCAGTGTTGTAATCTATCTTTAGCCATTAGACTCCTCCCCTCCAATTTAAACAAGTAGTGTGTGGGTGCATTGGCAAGCCTATGCATATGGTGGTCTTTTTTTTAACTTATTCTGTAACAGTTTTTCCAAAATTTAATCACATTATTTTTTTTAAAGAACAGTAAATCACCTTACCTATAGTATTGCAATATATCGCAACATATCAAATCGTAACCCCTGTATAGGAATTGTATTGCAAGGTTTTTGCCGATGCTAATTTCCAGGCTTCCACAGACAGCATAAGGTTCAATGATATTAGTTTAAATAACTGAATAGGGACCTGCACATAAATAAACAATCATTAAGTACTTACACTGCTGTGCAAAAGTCTTAACTAGTTTGCTTCCTGGTTTCTCCTGAACGGCTCCAGGCATCTCAGGGATTTATTAAATTCCATCAGCCACCAGCAGGTCCTGATGTATTAAAATGTCGTATTGATAATTTAAAGCAGGCATTGAATAATAACTAGAAATAATAGTTACAGAGGGCAGGAAATGGTAGAAAAACATACTGATATTCATAATTTATTAATATTATTTGTATCTATTCTAATGTATTTCTCAGCCTATGAAACTACTGTTTGGTGTGCGTAGTGAAGTGAACAGAGCTGAGCTTGTCACAGTGTCAGACATGACCAGGTTCATGTTGCACATTTCTCAGCCAGGAAAAAAAAGGTCTGAGTTTCCGGCACTGAGGACACATATTACACCTTAAAACCATTTCCTACCCTGGCCCACAGTCACACCCCTGTTTTAGGTGGTTATTATTTTTAGCAGTCTGCAGGGTGTTAGTCAAAACTGAGCTGTGTACCATGATGATGTACAGACACACCCAGAACATCATTTTCTCCACTTCATCGTCATCCAGCTGGAGAAAACGAGAGTCCTGCTCTGAGCTGGGAGGAATTCACCATTCAGACAGAGGGGCCTTTTCTCTGTGTGATCTCGTTAAAATGATCATCTGAGATGTTGACCAGTGTATTTTTGTGGCTGTGTGTAAGTGAGTAGGAACCATGATCTCAGCACACTTCCTTCCACTCCACCTGTTATTAGCACCTCACCTACAACAGCGGCTTCAGCTTTTTTTTCTAAGTAGTGGCAAGTGCCACTACTCCCCTCCCACTACACTACCAGAATATCTTTAAGACTATTTAAATTATTTAAATTTAAATTATCAATGTACGACGACGTACGACGTACGATTAGCCACATGTGTTTTACACACAGCGGAATTTGACCTCCGCATTTAACCCATCCGTGCAGTGAAACACCCACATATACACACACTAGTGAACATACACACTAGGGGGCGGTGAGCACACGTGCCCGGAGCGGTGGGCAGCCCTTATCCACGGCGCCCGGGGAGCAGTTGGGGTTAGGTGCCTTGCCCAAGGGCACTACAGTCATGACTTGCCGGTCCCAGGGATCGAACTGGCGACCTTCCGGTCACAAGACCGGATCCCTAACCTTCAGCCCACGACTGCCCCTATGACTATGACTGGAGCTGTATGTAAAAATGCTGGTGGTGGCTGTATTTTTCTGTTTGTAACTGTTCTCCAGCCTGAACAGACTCACATGCATTCATTTCCTGGAGAAAATCAGTTCTGCTTGAGGGAATGAAGCACATTTCCTGTGGGTCAGGGGGCGAGATCCTTCTGCAACAGATATTTGTTTGAGCTGAAACAGGGTTTTTTTTTTTTTTTTTTTTTTGCTTGTGTCCTTCAGAAGTTTTCCCATGGCCAGTACAAATTCACATATCAGCATGTTCATAGTGACACCGTGATAAACAATTACAATTTTTCTGAGTAAGAATAAAAGTAGTGTCTCATTAATCTTAGTTTATATTGCCTCTTAAATCTCAATCTATGCAATAAATAAGACCAAGACGTGGTAAAGAATGTTGATAAAAAATACTAAAACAGTGTCATCCTCTTCCTGCAGCACCCCCTAGTGGCCATTCCATCAGCAGAATAAAAATAGTCTGGTACTTTTAAATATGATAATTAGATAAAATATTTTTTTATTTAATATATTCTTTAACTCATCTGTTGACAGATGAACGCGGTCACTCTCTCTCTCTCTCTCTCTCCCTCTCTTTCTTTCTCTCTCTCTCTTTCTCTTTTTGTCTGTGTGTGTGAAATGTTGTGATTCTGTGTTAAGATGCTAGCAAGCAATGAGCTTTAAACGGGGAGGGATGCCCCCCCCCCCACCACTGTTAAAAACACACATGCCGTCATAAAGTGGAAAACAGCAGCTTTCTTCATATCAAACAGTCCTGCACAACTGACACAATGAAAAAACATCCATTAAACACAATAACAACACTATCTTTTTATAAATGTTGACCTGCTCTCTCACCTACGAAGAGCAAAATCCAGATTTTATAAGCCACAGACAATGTGGGGTATGTATATGTAGAAGTACTGACTGCATCTATATCTGTGTCTAAAGAGTGTTGTGACAGATTCTCTATAATATTATAGTCTCCCTCTGTTACACCCAGCACTGTTATTTCCTCGTTTATCTTTGACCCAAGAGCCGCTGGTGCTGAGTCTCGTAATCGCTCAGGAATGTTTACAGTGAGATCAGCCTGTTCTGTGGACCTTGATTAGTTCCTGCAGTTTCTGGTCTGGATTTGAAATTCGGTTCTCATTCAGTTAAAAAAGGACTGCCAGATTAAATAGATTAAATAGATAATCAGCTACAGATTGCTTGTTGACACTTAAGAACCCAAACAGAAACACACTTATAAACATTCTGCTGTTGCTCAGACTGTAATTCTTACAGAACTGAAGGAGTCAGTCCTATGTTCCCACAGATGTGCTCCTCTGATTCGTAAAGCTCTTTGTTGACTGCTTGACTTTCTGGGTTGAAAGAGAACTGATAACTCAGAAATGTTGCCTGCAAAAACTTCTACCTCGAATGACTCTGAGAGTTTGTTATTTAATTATATAAATGTGCCGTAGGGTCGGTTTACTTCTGCTGCGTAATGACATCCTTAAGTGCAGCAATGTCAAACCGCCGCAATAACATGTGAAAGCATCATGATACTTAGTTTCTCTGACGCTTGTTAAGTTGGAACAGACAAAAAAGAACCAGCATTTTTTAAATTTGATGAAAAAGTACAGTACAGTACTTTGTACAGTGAGTACAGTGATTTGTATTCGGTCACACACTGTGCTGACCTAAATCAGTTAAGCAGGACTGATTATTCTCTCTGTAATGAACATGCAAATGGTCAGTGCTCTTGAAGTACTGATGATCTCCACAGTCCACTCAGAAAAGTGCATTGTGACAGTGTATCATATGTCATATATATGTATACACACGTATATTTGGAGCAAAATGTCTGATCTTAGTGCAGCGGTTTTGTGTAGTGACACAGTCGAAAGCTGATAGAGTCCTATTTATAAGGTCTCAGGTCTCTTGGTTTTCTGGGTGGCCTTATATTGTTAAATGCACTATAATAAAACAAAGAAATGTAATACAGCTTGAACTAGATATATACTCAGAAACTAGATATTGGGCTTGTCTGAGAACTGTCACCTGCATGTGCATCCAGGGAATGATGGATAGCATTGCACAGACAGATAAAAGACAGATGAAGCAGCTTAAACCGGTATGCTAGCTTTCGCTTGGTGATTGGATTTAAAGTTTCTTTAACTGGACACAAAAACATAACACAGTTCTGTTAAAACTGTGTGAGCAGGAACACCACATCAGCCTAGTAAGTGTTGAAGAGGCTGCTTACACATTTGTGAGCCAAGATTAAGATCACTCATCTGTTTTTGGCAAAATACATGTGCCATTTATTGGGTGTTTGGAAGGTATTTTACAAATTGTCGCTGTCCAATGAAAAACAATTATCTCCAAAATTACAACTTTACAGGAGAGACCAAAAATGCATTTTACTTTCAATGTAAGTCAATGGAACCAGATTTTTTTCCAAGCTGTTTTGGGGCACTTCTATTGGTCCATTCAGCATGAAATTGTCAGACTGTGTAAACGGCCATTGGCGTGTTCAAATGCTGTAGAAAACTTAAAATCAAAAATGGAGACACGTTTTTCATTGGATAGCAACGAAATATATTGTGTGTCTACAGAAGCAATATTAACCTATTAAACTTGAAATGGAAACACAGGGTTAAGTGTTATGATATAATATGGACACAACGTATCATTGGGTTCATTTTAACACACCCAGTATGTATGTATATTTATAGTTGAGTCACATTATTAAGACCGCTTCCTGCTTTTGATGGTGGCAGCGTTATGGTCTGGGGAATGTTTTCGTGGCATTCCTTGAGTCGCTTATCCATGTGGATATTGGGTAAGAATCCATCCTTGCAGATTATACACACCCATACATGCTGATTGTCTTCTCTGGGATGGATGGGACCTTCCAGCAAGACAATGCAACACATCACACAGTTAGAAATGTCCCACACAGGTTGGAAGAGCTGACCAAGACTACTAAGTACTACCCTGGACCCCTAATTCCACCAGACTTTAACCCCACTGAGCATCTGCGAGTGTTCACTCCATGAATCCTCCCCCACGTGTCCTCCTGCAGCTGTGTGATGCACTGCAGTCAGCCTGGCTCCAGATACCTGTAACAATCTACCAGGATCTTATTGAGTCTCCCAGTCTGTCTTGCTGTGGTTCCTCTGGATATTAGCAGGTGGTCGTAGTAATGTGACTGGACTGTGTATATATTAACCACTATTTATCACAGCTGGTGTATTAGTGTTTTTATCATGCTGTGCTCTACACGCAGTCTTAGAGTCTGGAAGAAAACATGTTGACACCACAGTAACGACTGACCTGTGTGTGTGTGTGTGTGTGGGGGGGGGGGGTTATATGTATTTATTTTTAATATGTGAGACACATTTACATTTATTATTTCAGTCCAAAATGTAAAAGTTAATTAAAAATAATGGCCAACTTAAAGGGGAGCGGTCATTTCTTTTAAGGTGCTGCATCATGCCAGAGTTTTTTTTTTTTTTTAAATGTAATAGATTCTCAAGTGTCTTTACTTTTGACTTTTAGAAGTGTACTGCAAAGAATCATGTTTATTTTGGTCTGAATGTTTATTTAGGCTGGAAAACAGATCGGTGCTATTTAAGCGGATGGTTGGTTCCCTTTAAAACAATGTCAGTTGTATTTGAAACACTTTACATGTGTTGTCCTCTGTATGGGGGGAACTGTTTATAAAACGTTTCTAAAAGTAGTTCCTTCTAAAATCTGCTTGACTCAGATTTAATAATGATACACAATAATACACAAATTGAAGTGCTGTGGCATCATAAATTGAAACAGTGAACATAAACAGCTAACAGTGCTCTTCTGCTCGTGTCTACTGTAAACAGCTGTAGTGATTACAGCAGTAGAGCTTTGATTTTATTATTTTTACTTCTTTGTGTTGCGTGCTGTTAGGACCAGATGTTAGTCGCAGCAGCTAGTGCTTGCAAAGCCTGACAGAAGAATCAATGTCCAGTCATCAATAATCACCATAAATACTGGATCAGTATTCACATCACATGAGATAGCTGCATAGAAATCACTAGAATTGTGCTTCTTTTGGCAGTTAAATGTGCAGCCATATTCTGTCTTTACCATCAACCATACCAGGAAATGTTGTTATGATTAAAGGAACGATAGCTGCGTATTTGTGTTTGATGGGGTTAATCAATATTTGCTTGATCTTAGGTTTAGTTACGAAAGCCCTGTTAATGCTGGGATTAACTGTATGTTGAGATTTTAATGTAATTTTGTTTTTATTCAGATGAACTCTTAACATTGGAAACTAATCAAAACCACAAAACTCCTCAATCATACTATCTACCTGTGACAGACTGATGAGAGCAGTCGTTGATGACTTTATGTGGAGATGCTAGAAGTTTTCTCCTTGGCTGGCTGAGCTCCTCAGTCTTTTCCCATCATAGCTTTGAAGAGCCAGAATGCTTTAAAACCCAGCGTTTTCTCTTTTGTTGCTAATGAACCCCGCAGCACACCTTGGCTATGGGTTTTCTGTCGGGAAGCTTTTTTAACTAATGCTGTGCAAATGCTGCTGTCATCATACTGACCAGCATAACGTTAATCAAATACTGTCTGTAGTTCTTTCACCAGGGTTGTTACTTGTAGTAGTTGCTGGATTACAGGCGAAAGAGGAGATATCTGCACTCAGCCAATCCGATTGCAATCGAAACTAAGAGTCGTACATGTTAGTTATTCTGTGCTGTTGATGGAATAATCTTTAGGCACTGCGTGACTGATCAACCATAGCCTATAGTTTGTGAGTTTTTTATTACAGCAGTAATCCACTGCAGGTCAAGTTAGTTTAACAGTGATTTTATTTAATAACATATAATACGACATACCTAATAACTAAACAAAATATAGTTTCAAAAATTACACTGATATTCAATAAATGCATTGTTATTATTATTATTATTTATCACAAAATATATTTAACTAATCAGTGCTTTAATGCTTTTAATGCATTGCATTAGCATGTAGATGTAGTACACTTTTATTTATTTATATTAATTAATTTATTTATTTTACAGATGGTTCAAATTGTTTGGCAAACCAGGCAAGCCGGAGAAGGACAGAGGACAGATCTTGCTGGACATCCAGTTTCTGAAGGGCAGCATGTCAGCCAGCATGTTCGACCTGTCCAGCCAGGACAAGTCACGCTCCAAAATCGGCAAGCTGAAGGACAAATTGCGGGGAAAGAAGAAGGAGGGCCTATCCGACTCTGCCTCCGCCATCGTCCCCTCCGTCACTCAGGTGATGACGGACAGTGAAGGGGAGGAAGAGGAGGAGGTGCCGTCCGGAGAGAAGAAGAAGAAAAACAAACTGAAATCTTTGTTTGCTCCTAAATCCAGTTTGCATAGGAACACGTCTCAGTCCATGTCCACTCTGAGCCCTTTCCCAGAGAGAGATTCGGCCATCGCGTCCAGCACCTCGTCTGGCCTCAACGCAGAGTCTCCTGAGGGTAAACCTAAATGCCTGTGTTTCAGTATCTGATCTGCTTTTTTATGACTGTGTGGTGAAAGAGTTATGCTTTACCCCAAATGTAGTCAGTCAGCCAAGCGTCAGAGCCTAATGCAGCAAATAAGCAATGACAACTAAAACCCCTCCAATTAGCATGGTGCTAACTGTATGCTTAAAAAACACACACCAGGATGTAGCTACGCTGCAGAAGCCTAGAGCAGCCAAAAACCAATGTTTGGGACCAAAAGCTTTTACATGCACTTTTACAGTATTTCAAGTATAGCAACACTCCAGCAACCACCTGGGACACCATAGCAAACCACCGAGGGACGCAACACCTTAACAACCACCAAAAATATCACCCTAGCAACCACAGGTTCAAGAAAATACCAGTACACACATCACAGTATTATATTTTGTATTTGATAGTTTAATGTAAATGCTGGCATAGACAGTAGTGTCATGTTTAAAGCCTTGACCGCTCGCCAGCTGGTGGTCCCTTGCTGTTTTACTTGTATTTTATGGGCAGCCCACCAGTCGTTAAGCAGAATGTTTAGCAAAATGCTACTAATGCTCATTGTCCACTGAGTCATTTATTTTTCCTTTATATGGTGCCAACCATATCCGTCCAGTGGTCTGATATATGCCTCCTATCAGGAGTAAACAATCGCAACCACCTGGAACACCGTAGCAGCTACCTAGCAACATCCTAGCAATAACCTGGAAAGACACAGGACAGAATATGGGAACCTCCCAGCAGCTCATAGTAACTGTCTTTCAGTGCTTTAGCAGCTACCTAATATATCATAGCAACAACCAACGATGCTGATACTTTGCAGGGTCCGCATTTGAACCCCTGTCCACCAGTCGACAACACCTGGTCTATGACGTCAATTAAACTTCACAAATGCAACAAATGAATCACAGTCTTGTTCATGTTTATTGAGGATTCTGTTTATTGAGGATTTATTTATAAAAAAATATTAACAGAACTGTTTTCTTTTAAAGGAAAGAAGAAATTTAAGTTGTTCACACACAAACGCAACAGCAGCACAGACAGCAAAGTGTCCCAGAGCGGCTCCAAACAGGGCGGACCGCCAACGCTGTGTGTCAACGGCAGCCACGTTTACAGCGAGGAGCCTGAAACTAAAGGGTCAACACTCAGCCTCACCAGCTCTGGTCATGGGTCAATGGAGGAACTGAGACGAGAGAAAGAAGAGAGAGAACGTTTGGAGGAGGACAGGAGGAGGAGAGAAGCTGAGCAGGAGAGGATAAGGGCAGAGAAAGACGAGGAAGACAGAAAGAGAAAGGAGAAAGAGGAGGAAGAACAGAGGAGAAAGATTGAAGAAGAGAGGGAGAGGATGAGGATAGAGAGGGAGAAAGAAGAACAGAGGAGGATGGTTCAGGAAGAAAGAAAGAGAAAGGAGAGAGAAGAAGAAGAACAGAGGAGAAAGATTGAGGAAGAGAAAGAAATGTTTAGGATAGAAAGGGAGAAAGAAGAACAGAGGAGAAAGATTGAAGAGGAAAGAAAAAGACAGGAGAGAGAAGAGGAAGAACAAATGAGAAAGATTGAGGAAGAGAAAGAAAGGTTGAGGATGGAGAGGGAGAAAGAAGAACAGAGAAGAAAGATTGAGGAAGAGAAGGAAAAGTTGAGGATAGAGAGGGAGAAAGAAGAACAGAGGAGAAAGATTGAAGAGGAAAGAAAAAGACAGGAGAGAGAAGAGGAAGAACAAATGAGAAAGATTGAGGAAGATAAAGAAAGGTTGAGGATGGAGAGGGAGAAAGAAGAACAGAGAAGAAAGCTTGAGGAAGAAAGAAGAAAAGAAAGGGAGGTGGAACAGCAACGAAAGATTGAGGAGGAGAAAGAAAGGGTGAGGTTGGAGAAAGAGAAAGAAGAGCAAAGGAGAAAGACTGAGGAGGAAAGAAAAAGAAAGGAGAGAGAGGCAGAAGAACAGAGGAAAAAGGTTGAGGAGGAAGAAAGTGACAGGAAGAGGATTAAAGAGGAGGAGAGAAGATTGGCTGAGGAGAGGAGGAAGAGGATAGAAGAGGAGGAAAGGCTGAGGGAAGAAGAGAAAATAAGGGTAGAGATGGAGAGAAGACTAGCAGAGGAGAGGAAGGTTAGGGAGGATGAAGAGAGGAGACGAAGAGTAGCTGAGGAGGAAGCAGAGAAACGAAGGAGAGAAGCAGAGGAAAAGAGAGTCCGTGAGAAAGAGGAGAGGATGAAAATGGAGAGGGAGAGAAAGAAGACAGAGGAGGAGAGGAAAATGCATGAGGAAAAAGAGAGGAAGGAGAAAGAGAGACTGAGGATGGAGGAGGAAAAAAGAAGCATGGAGATGGAGGAAAGGAAAAAGAAGGAAAGACGGATGAAAGAAGAGGAGGAAGAAAAACGGCTGATGAAGGAGCGAGAGATGCAGCAGGAACAGAGGCCAGTTCCAAAAGCCAGGAGTGGTAAGGTGGCTCAAGCTCAAGAGGAACTTCCACCTGAGGACACGTTCTCCTCCAACCCGTTTGAGCTGAGTTGCTCTGAGGACCCAGAGGAACCGTCCACCTCTCCGTCTTCCATGAACCCCTTTGAGGAACCGACTGTCTCTCAGACTTCAGCGTCTGTTCGCTCGGCCAGAGTGTCTGCAGTGAAGCCCAGGTTGGTGTCTGTTCTCGCTCTGTTTACTCAGGTTCTCCAGTGTAATCTCTAAAGTTAAATGTTGATAGAACACTGTATAGGCCAGGAGCATCTGGGTTTGGTTCTGGAGGTCAGGAGTCTAGCACACTTTGGTGATTTTATCTGCTCATACACATCCACTGCTGATACATTCAGATGCTTTCTGTCAGAACTGCTAATGGTGTACAGTATATAGGCAGTCAGTCTGCTGTATGCTAACAAATGTCAGTTGTAAGTCTGATGTTAGAATTATGGCTGGGTGTTATCTTGATAGTCGAATAATCTATTGATTATTGAAACCAGTAGAAAGTATTGTCTTCTAATAGAAAGTAAAATTATTTTCTCCTGAAACAATCATGACTACAAATAACTGCTGTTTATCAGACTCGTCTTTAGTCCGCTTAGTTGTGGTGTATTGAACTTCCTTTAGTGCGTTTTCACAGCTGAGGCCGTCTGGAGGCTCCGTCAGTTGTCTCAGTTTATGTGTTTGTGCTTAGCAACTATTTGCTTTCGTATTGATTATTTAGATGTTTTCCCTTTATGTAAGTATACATGTAGGGCCGGGCGATATGGAAAAAAATCTTTTCACGATAATTTTTTTCATATCTATCGATATATATCACGATATATAACAAATCACTATTGCCTTTTTACTTTAAGTAAGAAGTAAAGATATCAAAATGTAAAAAAAATCTTAAATTGTTTATCCTCTGATTTATTTTCTATCAGAAGATGTAATCAGAAGATTTTCTATCAGACAAATGTACTATAAAACATTACACAACTGTATTTAAAATAAATTAAACACACACACACAAAATGAACAGTTTTCACACACAGACATTGTGTTAAGCAGGCTGTTGCTGGCACTTTAGGCTCGTGCTGAGGAAAGGACTCTGTTTATGTTCACTCATAGTTTGATTCGACTCAAATGAGGAGTTGGTTTAGTGATTCTGTTTTCGGTAGAAAATAAAGTTTCCCTCCTTGAGATTTTTGGTTATAAAGTAAACTTTGCCTCAGCGTTCTCACTCGAACTCCTACAGTATACATATTTATCTTTATCGATTACGAATTACGTCCATTAGCATAGCGTGCGTCGATGCGTTGCTAAAGGGGCCGCGCCCACTAAAAGCATGGATTTATCCGGAGCGTGAGCTGCTGCTACAAACAATCACTCGCCTGCAAGTTGTGGGAGTGTTTCACACAGAAATGCTGTCAGCTTTGCACATTAAAGATGATCACAACAAATAGTACGACTGCTGTACCAAAGTACTTAAAGCGCAAACATCCCGCTTTGTAAACACAGTAGCAAGACAGCACCTGTTTACTTATTGTTCCTATCTTAGCAGATTATTTTAAGATTATTAACACGTGTATCATGTTTTTTTCAGTAGTAGTAACGTTTTCTGTCATTTTCTCTTATTTTATTCTCTCTGCTCGACTGTGACGCCTGCAGTAACCTAATCACTACTAGCAGGTGGGTTAACCTGTCGCTGCACCTACACTCTGCACTGTGTGCTTCAACCAAACAAGAAGTGGCTGGAACTCTAGTCCAGCCACCTGATTGGTTTGGAGCGGTGCTATTCTTATTAGGGCTGTGTATTGGCAAGGACCTGGCGATACAATACGTATCGTGATACAGCGCTCACAATTCAATATATCACGATATATTGCAACACTGTATATTCATTTAGCATTTTCTACATGTATATCATTGCTGTCCAAACAACTTCTTCTATTTCTATTTTTCTTGATCATTTGAAAGCAGCAGCTGCCATACATTGTGTGTAAATTTCCTGATGAATTGGCCAATAGAAACGCTCCCTTGAAAAGTCTGGTTCCATTGACCTTGGAATAAAGTTGCCCTATTCCTGTAAAATTGGCATTTCATTGACAATATGTCGTCCAGCTCCTGTGATATCAGTGGCATTGAATTTTAAGAGTGGCATTGATGTGGAAGGAGTTATGCCTCTAATAAAACACCTCTAATAAAAAGCCCTCTATAATTGAGGATTTTGTAGATTCTAGAATCAGTTATTAAATATATACCACAGTTTAAACTCATTTATTACTATATATGTATTAGGGAGGGGGTCACAAACAAAGGTTAAAATGAGTCAACAAATTAAAATAATTGGGTCATTATCAACATTGTCAACATCAGCCAAAACCAGGTGTTAATTCTCAGTTATTGTTTTGGATAAGAAATTTCATATGGACTATGTTTTTATTGTTGGCAGCTAGTTGTTTATGTTTACATTGTCATCAGTTTATCATTTAAAACAGTGTGTCTAAGTGCTGGGATGGACCTGTGCCAGTTTGGAACACCTGTTATGTTGGAAATTGTTCTTTACATTTTGGTTTTACACGTTTTGTAGCTGATTTCAGTGAAAACTGTCAGGAAACTGTCTGCATTGATTCACATGTGTTTTGAGCAAGACAACCCACAAACCGTGCTAAACTAAACCTCTCCAGAGCCAGAATGAAGATGCCGAGTGCGGCAGGTAAACGCTCAGGTTAAGCATAAACTAAAATATGATTACTTACTGCTCAGCGTAGATACTTTGGGTGCTTTATAGATCAGAAAATGCAGAAGTGTATATTCTACTACAGTCCTAGAAATGGAAACAGGGGCTGATTATGAGATGCCTATAGACAGTTTGAATCGTCAGACCTATGCTACAGTAAACACTAATCAGAAGTGGGTATCAGATTCTGTTTCTAGAAGAGGGTATCAGATTATTTGATTTTGTATTTACCTTCTTATTAGGTTTGTTATCTTCAATTATCTCACATTTTCAGAACTAGTGTGACCACTTGGTCTGCTAAATAATATCTAGTTTACAAAACGAGTAGGTCTCTTGTCTGTATTTACGGCTCTTATGCTGATTGTGGCTTGAAAGCTACTCCAAAGTGTTTCTTACTGGAAGCTTATCCTGGCTTGTTCTAACCATTCAGACTTTTTCTCAGCTTGCCATGAGTCTGCATCCTCAGCAGCTACTTCTGTCTTCTGTGTTCAGTAACCTCTGCTGTTGTGTGTGTATGTTTCTCTGGAGTGCGTTTATGACTCTGGATCAGGGTTTGGCGTCTCTGTGCCTGCATAGCCAGAGTAAACACAATATCTTGCGTGTGGAGTCATGGAATCCGTTCGGCTGTGTTATATAACACCAGCCTGCCGTGAGCCCCTCATTAAAAGTGTCCTGTAAAGATATTTGGCACCTTTGTGAAATATTCAGTAGGTCTCTGTGAGCGTGTCCATGCAGCAAGTCTTCGTTTCTAAGTGATTCGTTAAGGTTTGTATTTAAACTGTTGCTGAAAAAGCTGTGATCATAAATGTCTATTTCCACAGAGATTTGTGGGAATGTTTTTTGTCTAATGGTCCGGTTTGGGCAGTGAGTACTTTCTACCTGTTTTTTTGTTGTCTTACATTTCCTGTAGTACCACGCCGCTAACTGTAACCTTAGCCATACTCTAATGGAGCCGGATCTGATCTCGTAATGTGATTGCGTGTCTGGGGAGAACCTGTTAAAGTTTTGGTGCTGGTTTTCTCCTAAATCTGCTACTAAACGCTGCCCTGAAAAACAAGTCAGCCATAATCTTTTACTGTAAGCCGTAATGTTTATTTTTTAAACCATATACAGTCTAATATAAAGTATGTGCTTAAAACCCCTGGGAGCAAATGATCAAAAACATAGTGTTGTGGTATGAACTAAACTGGGGTTGTGTTAAACATTCAGCAAAGTTTAAATGAAAAACAAACAAAAAACTAAATAGAAATAGCTTAATCGCTCTTCCTCTCTGAGGGCTGGACATGGCCTCAGCATTTCAGTTTCAATGTGTGTGACTGACTTGTTCGCCATCCTGCCCGCCATCATTGGCGTTGACTCTACCACTGACTCTGCCTCTGACTTCCTTTATCACTGACTCACCTTCTACCACTAACCCTCCCTTTATTACAAACTCTGCCTCAATCACAGACTCTCCCTCCATCACCGGCTCTTCCATTATCACAGAGACTGCCCAATCACTGACTCCCCCTTCATCATTGACTCTCCCCTCACCACCGATTCTACCACGGAGTCTCCCTTTATTACTGACTCTGCCTCTATCACTGACTGTCCCACCATCACTGTCTCTTCCTTTATCACAGAGACTGCCCAATCACTGACTCCCCCTTCATCATTGACTCTCTCCTCACCACCGATTCTACCACGGAGTCTCCCTTTATTACTGACTATGCCTCTATCACATACTCTGCCTCTAACACTGGCTCTACTTCTATCACAGAGTTTCCCTTCATCATTGACTCTTCCTCCACCACTGATTCCACCATGCAGTCTCCCTTTATTACTGACTTTGCCTCTATCACTGACTCTCCCACCATCATTGACTATCCCTCCACCACTGATTCTACCATGGAGTCTCCCTTTATAAGTGAGTCTGCCTCTATCACAGACTCTGCCTCCATCACTGTCTCTTCCTCTATCACAGAGTCTGCCCCATCACTGACTCTCCCTCCATCATTGACTCTCCCTCCACCACTGATTCTACCATGGAGTCTCCCTTTATTACTGACTCTGCCTCTATCACAGACTCTCCCACCATCACTGTCTCTTCCTTTATCACAAAGTCTGCCCCATCACTGACTCTCCCTCCATCATTGACTCTCCCTCCACCACTGATTCTACCATGGAGTCTCCCTTTATAAGTGAGTCAGCCTCTATCACAGACTCTCCCACCATCACTGTCTCTTCCTTTATCACAAAGTCTGCCCCATCACTGACTCTCCCTCCATCATTGACTCTCCCTCCACCACTGATTCTACCATGGAGTCTCCCTTTATAAGTGAGTCAGCCTCTATCACTGTCTTTTCCTCTATCACAGACACTGCCTCCATTACTGTCTCTTCCTTTATCACAGAGTCTGCCCCATCACTGACTCTCCCTCCATCATTGACTCTCCCTCCACCACTGATTCTACCATGGAGTCTCCCTTTATTACTGACTCTGCCTCTATCACTGACTCTCCCTCCACCACTGACTCTGCCTCTGCCACATAGTCTCCCTTTATGACTGACCCGAGAAGCTGCATTTTCTAGAGGGCGGAGCCATGTTAATTTTGACTAACATGTCAGCCTTATGGTAGCCTGGGCACTTTTAGGACTGCTCGTTTTTCATTGAGAGGGCAATACTGGAGAAATACAGCAGACGTTAATTAAGTGTTTAACACATACTTTGTAAATGTATACTGAGGAACAAGATAAACTCGGATCTGAGACCCCACGGGCTGTAATTTGAGTGTTTGGGTGGATTTTTGAGCCGTGCGTTTATCACAGAATGTTCTTATCGTTCTCCCCAGACATTCTCGTTCTGAGATCATGTCTGGCCCTGTGAGACCACAGTAGCCACTGAAATTAAAAAGACTGATCATCACATCATTAACTAACCAAATATAACATCAAATCACAATAAAAGAATTCCAACCCATGTCTGTCTGGTTTACTGTTTTTTTATTTATGCCGACTGCTGTTTTCTTATCAGCGTTAACCCCGCAGCTGCTTGTTGTCTTCCACTCACCGAATGATTTACGTCTGAGGTCTGCCCACAGGAAGCTTAGGAAATCTCTGCCAGGAACGAAAAGCTGATTTGGCACTTCTAATTCTCTGACTCATGCTTATTAGCCAGGATATCTCCTCAAACAGATGCTGACTTAGGGAGGGAGGGTGGGGATGTGGTGGGCAGGAGGGTCAGTGCTTGGCTTTTAAGAATTGTAAGTGCCAGCCTTCCTTCCTGTAAGAAAAATGCATTTATACAGCAGATCCAGTGAACAAGAATCAAAACAAGGTCTCTACTTGAATGCTAGATGGTTTATTTTGATGGCAGCTGTACAGGATTATAGTTAACAGCCTGCTAGCTCTAAGAGGACTCTGCTTTTTTGTTCAGTTCCACCTCCAAGTGCTCCTGAAACAGTGACCAAATGTTTTCAATTAAGTGTTAATAGTAGAGGTAGTGTGAAAAGCAGGATGTAGTGTATGCAAAAGATGTACTAGAACCATGTTCTAGGCACTCAGCAGCATTCTGTTTTTATTTACATTTATTTACATTTTACACACAATTCAGTAGTGCGATGTACAACGCCGTAGTAGACGGCAGGTGTACCAGGTAATATGGTATACCGGTTGTAGTTCTTCTTAGGAAATGAGTATTGTCATTACCTCTATGCTGCAAATACGTGCAAAAGTCTCACATCAGTGTGTTGTCAAGGGTGGACATTAGCAAAAAATGTGTAAAGAATGTCCAGTGTCTTGGATTTAGTCTGGCATAGACATCTGACCATTATTTAGTTCGTTCTGACAACATCACAGTCCCGAGGCCTGTTTTTACAGCAAGCCAAGACACTCCAGCTTCTTCACTGCTGCTGACAGCAAGAAAGACTAGTATTTACTGAAGTGACTATTGTAGATGTAACACAACAAGAAACAGCATTTACCACTGTTGTTCTTGTGCCATAGAAACCATGATATGCTCATGTGAATTGTGTTTATGATTTTGCACAATTACAAATTCTGAGCAAATATATTATTAAAATTTTATAAGAGTTCTCATAAGAGAAAGTTCTCATAAGAGAAAACATGTTGTAGAATAATAAGCCACTGCTAATCTGCAGAAGAGCGTTTACAGCATATCGACTAGTTTTATTAAGAAAATGTGTGTGTTTATGTACAGTTACATGCATAACTGTGATTTATGCTTAAAACATTAGAAATGTTTGCTATAGGGCATATGACTTGAGACTATACTACCCTACAGAGCGAGACACATATATTTATGGTTTGTGATTAAATAATATTAACTTGCCCTCAGCATGCCAGCTGGAACTGAACAAAACTGTGGACTGGATTAAGATAGTTTAAAGTACACGGCCAAAAATGTGTAGAAATAAGTAACTTGTATAAATAATTAGATTATAGAAATCTAACAATGTCAACCTTATCATCATCTAATTTTAAAAAAATCTTTTTTTGTACCCCTGCACAGGCTGTTTTGAGGCATTACCTTGTTTTTCTTCTTTTATTATCAGAATGTGCTAAAGAAAGTCTTTCTACATAAATCTCTGGCTTTTTTATTTATCCTCATCCTTTCTTCAGCATGTCCACCTCTGAGACTCAGCCACCTGTACTAAATTCCAACCCGTTCTTGGACGACGATGATTCAGTTGATGGCAGTTTAGAGAACCTCAGCAGTATTGAAAGGAGCACAGCTAAGAAAAAACGTGCCCCATTGCCTCCAAAGAACAAGCCAGAGATGCCTTCCAAAGGCGTCCCGCTGGAGGATACCAGACAATACTCAAAAGACTTGTCAAAACGTCCAGCACCTCAACCACCAGGCAGTCAGAAGAACACCACAGAGGAACCATTGAAAGAACACTTGGACCAGTGTAGTGCAGCTCTTGGTCAGGGAAACAAGGAAACCTCTGCAGTGCTGGAGAACCGTCAGCAAAGCAAAGTGGCACCTATCTCCAAAGATGAACTAAAGGCCTGGTGTATTCAGAGCATGAAGGTAAAACAAGAACAAAATCTGTCTCCTCAAAAAACTGATCCCAGTCAAGCTACTACGGGACAGGTTGACTCACAGTTTAACCAGAATCAGCACAGTGAGAAACAAGCCGATACCAATCCTTTCACATGTGGTGGAACAGTACCTGCCAGACACAACAAGGGACCAGCACCTGCAAAGCCCTCAGCTGCTTTCAGTCTGAAGTCTCAAGATGAACCGTCAAGCCATAGTACAAGTCTAACAGGGGATCCTGTTCAACCTGAAGAAAAATCTAATGTTTCTACGGTCTCTGAAAGCAAAGATAATTCTTCAAACTTGAAAGCAGTGGCAGAACCAAAGTCTGACGGCACCAAATCTGAACTTGCCAATGAGGTCTCCCGCAAAGGTGCTGCAGCAGATCCTTTGCAGAATAGCCATACTGACAATCTGAACGAGATGAATGAATCTTTGAAGTTGAATGCTGGAGATCAAGATTTGTTCCCAGAGCCTCTTGTCTTGGAGCCTGACCAACCAAACACAGACCCTGAGAGTAATGCTGTGACGGAAACTTCTAAAAGGAAGTCTCGGGCTCCGCAACCTCCAGCTAAACCAAAAAGAGTTGGAGACCAAGGCTCACCAAATCATCAACCTTCTTTTCCAGGGACTTTAGAGGTTAACCTCGGACACATTACAGAGAGCCAAAGCAAGACAGACCAAGATAAAGCACAGGATGTTGCATCCACCGTATACCCATCTATTACAGCTTCATCCTCAATACTGACTCCATATGCTGAGTCAGAGTCAGAGTTGATGAACGTGAGCGTTTCCGTGTCTGCAGATGCAGGCCCAGGCTCGGGGTCAAGGGCACTGCCGTGTGCCAGAGTGGTACCCACTGATTCTCAGAGCAGTGCAGTTGAAGTAAAAGGGGCAGGAAGACCTCCTGCCTCAGTAATCAGGTGAGATCTGACCCTAGATTAATTGGTAACCCCATAGAATTAGCCTTGGTACTCACAGAAGTGGTGGCCAACGTTGTCTCTGTGCTATTATATGTAAAAGTGTCCAGACACCTTTCAAATATGTCTTCCGAGATCCACGCTTTCAATAGAAAATGCTGCAGTAACAGCTTTTTTTCTGAGAGGGCACTGGATGTTGGACTATTGCTGTGAGAATTTGATCGCATCTAGCCACAAAAGCATTAGTGAGGTCAGGCACTGATGTTGGATGATCAGATCTACATGTAGATCACTTTAACTCATGCCAAAGGTATTGGATGGAGCCTCTGTTACTCCAGAAAACAAAGTATCATTGCTCCACAGCCCAATGCAGGAGGGCTTTATACTCCTCTAGCAATCACTGCTGTAAGCTTAACACTGTTCCATAGTGTCCCATTCCACTGCCAGTGCTATTAAACAGAAAATGAATCGGCTGTTTGTGCTCGTAATAGCAACAGCAGATCCATAAGGGCCAAATTCATGGATTGGAATTGGTGTTTGGTTACTTTTGTTATATATAGTATGTACAGCTGACAAAAATCAGGGGCCATATTTATCAAACTCCTCTATTTCTCAGCATATGCAGCAAATAAACAACATAAAATATTCGGACAGCTTTTTGCATCAGAACTGTATACGTCAGACACAGCTACTGTTTGAGAAAACAGTATATTTTACTCTAAGGACAGAGAGATGAATTAGAACAGACTAATGCTTCAGACAGTCAAGAAGTACAAGTTACTCAAATGGAGTGTCTGGGGGAGTATACACTTGTTTAAATTAATTTACTGACATGAATAAATCTCATACACTAATCTGGCTGATCTGGCTTTTCTAAGTACGCGTGGACTCCAGGTAGTCCTTTTCATGGAATGAGCATTCTTGTGCTGAGAAGTTTGATAAATATGGGTCCAGGTTGTATTTTTACACACAGAGTTCTATATTTAACCCAGATATAGGAGCTAAGGGCTGGTATTCTGGATGAGAGTTTAGCTTAGTTGAGAAGTACAATACAGTACTGTACTAAGACTACAGTGGCTCAAAATGAATCCCACCCTTAAATATTTCACAGATGTCACAGGATCCGAGGTAGAACTCACCTCGAGCAGACCTGTAATGCAGAGTCAACTAGGTTTAACCAGTATCAGGAAAACTAAGCCCTTAATGTAGTTGTGCTCTGTAGAAGGTTTTGTTGGATCGGGAGAATGTTGTGCGGGTGAATCTCTAGCTATCCAGAATTAGCTAATGGAATAATTGGTACTAACTAGTTTAGTTCTTACTGTTAATTAAAACTACTCAGATAGTAGTTTAGTAGTTTAGTAGTGTTTGTAATAGAAGGCATTGCCGATGATTTTCATTATCCACATTCTTAAGCACCACCAGCACTGGTGGAGGTGTTTTAGTGGTGGATAATGTCATCACTGATATGACCTATAAACCATATTACTACTCACACATGTTGCTGGCCTCACAGCTAGTAACCAAAGTGCCACACTAAAGGAACGTCCATCCTGAATGTCACACCTCACTTAAAAATGAAGTTGATCTTTTGCTTTGTCCTTTCTAACTTCCTATTAGAGTGCAAATGAAACGAGTCTCTCTTTAACAGAACTGCCCTCAGCCTCGTCTCTCTGGCCGTTTGCTGTCCGATATGCTAACTCACTGTTCTCTGTCCCCCTGCAGACCACATGCAGTCAAACCCTTGAACACTGCAGACAAACAGCTGGACCTCAGAGAAACTAATAACAGCACAGCTGCTGGAGCTCTGGACAGCGTGCAGCCCAAAGCAGAGGTACTGGTTCTGTCCTTCAGCTCAGAAACGCTAATGTGATTTCCTCCAGAGATGTTATGAATGAGCAGATGGGTCACAGGTTGATTTATGAATGAGAAAGCTAATGAAGCTCACGTCTGTTTACGAGAATTTTTCTGCCCTTCAAGTACAACAGACAGTCAGGTTACTGGTTATGTTCTGAGCGGAGGGTCGACAATATCATGGCGCTAGCAGAGAGAGCCCCCCTGTAAGCACAGAAGCCTTAATAAGCTAAAAAATAGTCACACTATCTTGTTCATTATGACACACCCCCCCTGACTTTGATTGGTCCTAATTCCTAACTCCTTTTTTGTTCTGAGACCTCCCCCTGACTGCAATTGGTATTATTCCCTGCCTCATTATTCTGAGACCCCCTGACTGTCATTTGTCCTAATCTTCACCTTGTTGGTTCTGAGGCTTCCCCTGATTGCAGTTAGTCCTAACCTCACTCTGTTCATTCCGAGACCTCCCCTGACTGCACCTAGTCCTAATCCCCCTGTTCATTCTGAGACCTCCCCTGACTGCACCTAGTCCTAATCCCCCTGTTCATTCTAAGACCTACCCTGACTGCACCTAGTCCTAATCCCCCTGTTCATTCTAAGACCTCCCCTGACCGCACCTAGTCCTAATCCCCCTGTTCATTCTGAGACCTTCCCTGACTGCGATTAGTCCTAACCCCCCTGTTCATTCTGAGACCTCCCCTGACTGTGATTAGTCCTAACCCCCTGTTCATTCTTAGATTTTCCCTGACTGCGATTAGTCCTCATCCCCACTTCGTTCATTTGGAGACCTCTCTCTAAATGAGATTAGTCCTAATCCCCCTGTTCATTCCGAGACCTCCCCTGACTGCACCTAGTCCGAATCCCCCTGTTCATTCTGAGACCTCCCCTGACTGCGATTAGTCCTAACCCCCCTGTTCATTCTTAGATCTTCCCTGACTGCACCTAGTCCTAACCCCCCTGTTCATTCCGAGACCTCCCCTGACTGCACCTAGTCCGAATCCCCCTGTTCATTCTGAGACCTCCCCTGACTGCACCTAGTCCTAACCCCCCTGTTCATTCTAAGACCTCCCCTGACCGAGATTAGTCCTAACCCCCTGTTCATTCTGAGACCTCCCCTGACTGCAATTAGTCCTAATCCCCCTGTTCATTCTGAGACCTCCTCTGACTGCACCTAGTACTAACCCCCCTGTTCATTCTAAGACCTCCGCTGACTGCGATTAGTCCTAATCCCCTGTTCATTCTGAGACCTCCCCTGACTGCGATTAGTCCAAACCCCCTGTTTGTTCTTAGATCTTCCCTGACTGTGATTAGTCCTAACCCCCCTATTCATTCTGAGACCTCCCCTGACTGCGATTAGTCCAAACCCCCCTGTTCATTCTGAGACCTCCCCTGACTGCACCTAGTCCTAACCCCCCCCCCCCCCCCCGTTCATTCTGAGACCTCCCCTGACTGCGATTAGTCCTAATCCCCCTGTTCATTCTGAGACCTCCCCTGACTGCGATTAGTCCTAACCCCCCTGTTTGTTCTTAGATCTTCCCTGACTGTGATTAGTCCTAACCCCCCTATTCATTCTGAGACCTCCCCTGACTGCGATTAGTCCAAACCCCCCTGTTCATTCTGAGACCTCCCCTGACTGCACCTAGTCCTAACCCCCCTATTCATTCTGAGACCTCCCCTGACTGCGATTAGTCCTAATCCCCCTGTTCATTCTGAGACCTCCCCTGACTGCGATTAGTCCTAACCCCCCTGTTTGTTCTTAGATCTTCCCTGACTGTGATTAGTCCTAACCCCCCTATTCATTCTGAGACCTCCCCTGACTGCGATTAGTCCAAACCCCCCTGTTCATTCTGAGACCTCCCCTGACTGCACCTAGTCCTAAGCCCCCTATTCATTCTGAGACCTCCCCTGACTACGATTAATCCTAACCCCCCTGTTCATTCTGAGACCTCCCCTGACTACGATTAGTCCTAATCCCCCTGTTCATTCTGAGACCTCCCCTGACTACGATTAGTCCTAATCCCCCTGTTCATTCTGAGATCTTTCCTGACTGTGATTAGTCCTCATCCCCACTTCGTTCATTTGGAGACCTCGCTCTAAATGAGATTAGTCCTATCACAGCTGGATTCATTCTGAGACCTCCTCTGACTGCACCTAGTCCTAATCCCCCTGTTCATTCTTAGACCTCCCCCAGCCTGTGATTAGTCCTAATCCCTGCCTTGCTCATTTTGAGAGCTTCTCCTGATTTACGATTAGTCCTAATCCAGACTCATTCGTTCCAAGACTTCTTCCAGAAAGTGATCAGTCCTTCTCAGTGCCTCGTTTTTCCAGCACCTTTCCCTGAATATGATTAGTGCTTGTCACTGCCTTGTTTATTACGAAACCTCTTTTTAACTGAGATTATTACTAAACACTGCCTTGTTTATTACGAAACCTCTTTTTAACTGAGATTATTACTAAACACTGCCTTGTTTATTACGAAACCTCTTTTTAACTGAGATTATTACTAAACACTGCCTTGTTTATTACAAAACCTCTTCTTAACTGAGATTATTACTAAACACTGTCTTGTTTATTACGAAACCTCTTTTTAACTGAGATTATTACTAAACACTGTCTTGTTTATTACGAAACCTCTTCTTAACTGAGATTATTACTAAACACTGTCTTGTTTATTACGAAACCTCTTCTTAACTGAGATTATTACTAAACACTGCCTTGTTTATTACGGAACCTCTTCTTAACTGAGATTATTACTAAACACTGCCTTGTTTATTACGAAACCTCTTTTTAACTGAGATTATTACTAAACACTGCCTTGTTTATTACGAAACCTCTTTTTAACTGAGATTATTACTAAACACTGCCTTGTTTATTACGAAACCTCTTCTTAACTGAGATTATTACTAACCACTGCCTTGTTTATTACGAAACCTCTTCTTAACTGAGATTATTACTAACCACTGCCTTGTTTATTACGAAACCTCTTCTTAACTGAGATTATTACTAAACACTGCCTTGTTTATTACGAAACCTCTTCTTAACTGAGATTATTACTAAACACTGCCTTGTTTATTACGAAACCTCTTCTTAACTGAGATTATTACTAAACACTGCCTTGTTTATTACGAAACCTCTTCTTAACTGAGATTATTACTAAACACTGCCTTGTTTATTACGAAACCTCTTTTTAACTGAGATTATTACTAACCACTGCCTTGTTTATTACGAAACCTCTTCTTAACTGAGATTATTACTAAACACTGCCTTGTTTATTACGAAACCTCTTTTTAACTGAGATTATTACTAACCACTGCCTTGTTTATTACGAAACCTCTTCTTAACTGAGATTATTACTAAACACTGCCTTGTTTATTACGAAACCTCTTTTTAACTGAGATTATTACTAAACACTGCCTTGTTTATTACGGAACCTCTTCTTAACTGAGATTATTACTAACCACTGCCTTGTTTGCAGTTAGTCGGAATAACTGCCTCAGAAAGCTGTTAATGTGCTCCTAACCTGCTAATGTTAATGATATCAGACAGTAAATGATGTTTGCTATGAACAAGCCTTGTGGTGTTCTAGTACCAGCAGACCTAAAACAACTAATGCTATGCTCTCTGTCTGTCTGTGTGTCAGGCTACAGAAGCGGCGGGTAAAGGTCCGTATTCTCAGCTAACTCGGGCCGAGCTGGTCTCTCTGGTGGTCCGGCAGAAGGAGCAGCTCTCCCAGCGGGACTTCAGGATCACAGAGCTGGAGCAGTACATTGACAACCTGCTAGTGCGGGTCATGGAGGAGCAACCCAGCATCCTGATGTCCCTTAACTCGCAGAAGAAGGCTGTGTGAACTGGGCTGCACTCACTCCAGCTAGGGGGGTTCGCTGCTCTGCACTGTTTAAAAACTACAGTTTGGCAAAACAAAAATTGTGTATGCACTTTAGTCCATGATTATATGTAACAGCGTGTCCTACAATGTCCGAAACCACATAATCAGGCCTGTAAGAGACTACTTAAAGGAGAATTCCACTTTGTTTTCCTGAAGCCCAGTGGTTCAGATATGAACAGTGTCATTGAGAGTGGTTTGGTGTGAAGTGTTTGATTGTACAGACTTGTCTGTAACACAAATATAGCCATTTTATTTACTGCCCAAAACCAAGAGTGAACCTACACGTATCCTCTGGGAGTTTATAGGTAATGTTAATAAAAGTAAAATAGTAATAAATCTGAAAATAGTATGTTTTCTACAGGGACTATTTTACTTCACACCACTTCTACATGTGCCCACCAAGTATAGATATTAAGGAGAAAATCTTCTCAAACTTGTCATAAAGTAGTATAATTCATAATCGTTTTATGTATTAGCGCTCTGTGAGGGAGCTTTTAAAGGTGGATGTCTGGTTCCTATAATCATAACTGTGAACAAGCCTTCTCTAAAACAGAGCACCTCACACCAAACCACTCGGCATTGCTTTGCTTACATCTTAACCGTTTAATTATGCAGTAAATTTAAAAAGATGGGTGGAATTTCCCCTTTAGCAACAACATATGCAGCTTTGTTAGCACTGCATTAGCTTAAAGGAGCCAAAGAGTATTGTGAGTGGGTTTTTTGATGTTTATAAATTAGGCCACAGCCAGCATCCTTCAGTTACACATGCTGGAATTTCACTACAGTATGAAGTTGAAAGCTGTAATTGTATCCTTTAAGATGAAGCTGATGTACAAATGGAGGTTTTCTCATCCTTCACACCCAAAAACCTGCTGATTTTGAAGCTGTATTCCTTTAAACTTCTCTTGCTGCACTGTGAGAGACACAGTATGCCTCATAATAAACTTCATAATGCTTGTTTTTCTGAAAGTATTTACTGCTCGCTGGTAGCAAAAGTCTTTTTTCTTCTTCACTTTTTTTTTTTGATGTTTTTGCTGGGTGCAATATAGTATGTCCTTATGTCACTGTATGATACTGATGCTGAGTACAAAGCACTTTAATCAAGTACACATTTCCTACTCCGTTAATCTGTACATATTTGCTACTTCATGATCATTTGTACAAAGTGTCTTTTTATCTGGACTTTGTTTTTGATCAGTCACTTTAAAATAAAGAATGTCTTTATTCTGTCTGCAAAACAGAGCCTTATTTCTGTGTTTATTTAATCTGTTATGGATTAAAGCAAGTAATATGGCACACATAGCTTTAGAAATATGTGCCTATATTGGAGATTTTCCCTTGTATTTCATTTCATGTCTGTGTGGGTTTAAACTGTCCACTCACTGGCCACTTTATTAGAAACACTTACTGTATGTTGTGTTTCCAGTACCTGGCCACTTTATTAGAAATACTTATATTGTGTTTCCACTACCTGGCCACTTTATTAGAAACATTTACATTGTGTTTCTAGTAACTGACCACTTTATTAGAAACACTTAGTGTGCTTCCACTACCTGGCCACTTTATTAGAAACACTTACACTGTGTTTCCACTACCTGGCCACTTTATTAGAAACACTTACATTGTGCTTCCACTAACTGGCCACTTTATTAGAAACACCTACCTTGTGCTTCCACTAACAGACCACTTTATTAGAATCACTTACATTGTGTTTCTACTAACTGGCCACTTTATTAGAAACACTTACATTGTGTTTCCATTAACTGGCCACTTTATCAGAAACACATACCTTGTGCTTCCCCTAACAGACCACTTTATTAGAATCACTTACATTGTGTTTCCACTTACTGGCCACTTTATTAGAAACACTTACATTGTGTTTCCACTAACTGGCCACTTTATCAGAAACACCTACCTTGTGCTTCCACTAACAGGCCACTTTATTAGAATCACATTGTGTTTCCACTAACTGGCCACTTTATTAGAAACACTAACATTGCGTTTCCATTAACTGGCCACTTTATCAGAAACACCTACCTTGTGCTTCCACTAACTGGCCACTCTATTAGAAATACTTACATTGTGTTTCCATTAACTGGCCACATTATTAGAAACATTTACATTGTACTTGCACTAACTGGCCACTTTATTAGAAACACCTACCTTATGGTGTAGGTGGGGGGGGTTACTGATAAAGTGGACAACGACATTACCGCCTTTGCAAGACCAGAAGAAGACGAAAACATTTTAAAACTGGTGTTTGTTTAATCTAACAGATTTAATCGCTGCTCAAAATTTAGTATCGTTTATTTATGACCACAGCTGAACACCAGGCGGAACCTTTGTTGCTCGGCGCTTCGTTTCTAGCCGGAACTCGCCGGTTTGTAAACAGACGTAGCGTGAACGTCTGAATTTCTGTTCGTTTCAGGATTTTTGTGTAATTTAAAGCTTTTTGTATTTAATTTTTCAGAACGAAAAGACTTGAGTAAGTTTACCAGCTTGCTTCTCTACTTATATAATTATATCATTTTGAACACTGTCACTATTATTAAATACTTAATGATTCCTTTTCTAATCAGCATTACTTTTTATTTTGTTACGTGTTTTTCCTGTTGCTGTTGTTAATATAATAAAGTGTTTTCAATATAGCCTGTTAATTCCACTCATAAAAGCGTTACACGGGGCTAAACGGAAATTTCAATATAATTTTAAAAAATCTGCATAATTAACCGGTTACGATGTAAATAAAGTAAATAATTCTGATGGTTTGGTGTGAAATGCTGCGTTGTAGAGAACCTGACCGAGTCAGAGTTGTTCACAGTGGTGTTGATAGGTGGGTAACTAGACGTCGACCTCTAAAAGCTCCCTCACAGAAAGCTAAATGGCTTTGAATAAACTGCCTGTTGTCTGAAACAGTTTTAACATAGTTCTGGGAAAAATTTAGCGTTAAACTCAATTTAAAGGTGGAGGTATACATGCGAGGTGATGTGTGATAAAATAGTCCCCAAAATAACCATATTTTACATATTCTCCATTTTACCATCACCAACATTACATAAAGTATTTTAGAGTTGTTGTTTTCTGACTGAGAATCAGTTGCTATTTGATTATACAGGTGGTGTCAATTTTAAGTAACAAATCACTTGCAAAACAGCCCAATCTATGTTTGCTGAATGTTGATTATCTTCTTAATCTCACTTTAAATCAGCGGATAGTTTTATACACAGCTTCAACAGCTGCCAAAAAATGGTTAATGGTTTTGAAAAGGATCTCTTAAAAGAATGTGGTTCACAGAATTTAAATCAAACTACTAGAGCGATTGTCAGCTAGGATTAAGAAAGCCAATTCTAGGACACTTAGTGACTGGTCAGGTATTTTTGATAGATTGTTGACTTTAAACTTTTGACAATGATTGTGACACGGGGGAGGCATAGACTTTTTTTTAGGTTTTTTATTGTCCCTCCCATTTTATTTCAGCACATCCTGGCATTTGTACAAAGTTTATTTTCTATTTGATGTGTATTATTGTTCTTATTAAATAAATAAAAATATTCAGTATATATATATATATAAACATATGTCAGTAAATTGGCTATAACGGTGTTGTGGTACTCATCACACCCACTGAAAAGAAACTCTACAATCAACAGTTCCACACCAAACCACTCTGAACTTTCAGCCATGCAGACATAAAAAAAATTAAAGGGCAACTATGTGTGATATGTATGGTGTTTTGGTAGCTAATGCATTTATTACAGTATTTTGTCTTGAAACTCTACAGAGCCTTTCTCTTTAGGTAAGCACAGCTGTATAGGATGACTGAGGTTCTATATTATGTCTCACAGGTGTTTGTTCTGCAGGTGAGTTATGCCGAGCTCCTGTCCTGAGTGTGGCTCCAGTAATGTGGTGGAAGATGATTTATATTCGCAGAAGCAGTGGGTCTGCGAGGACTGCGGCTCTGTGGTTTCAGAGGGCATTTTCACTACGATACTCACCCATGAGCAACAGATCAGAAGTGATTAAGAAATATGCCAGTTATTTCATAAATAAAAGACTGTAATTGCATAAATGTTTGTTAGTATTGCTAATGATTCTCCATTTTGTCTCCTGTACAGTGGTCCCATATTACGCCAGCACAGAAGTGACCAAGAAACTATGTCCAAATCTTACTAAAGGTAATCTGAATAAGTGCTGCGACGAATCAGTTCAATTAAATAGGACACTGTTAAGACATACCAAAAACATTGAATCCATAAAATATATGCAAATACATAAAAGAATCCAATATATTCAGTATGATTTATTATTTAGATTAAGGGTGTTTTTGTCTGTTTATGAAAGATACAGTAACAGTTAATGCAGTGTAGCTCTGTTCATTCAGCTTAGAGCAGTTCAGCTCCACTCATTCAGCATACAGCAGTTTAGCCTCACCCATTCAGCATACAGCAGTTTAGCCCCACCCATTCAGCATACAGCAGTTTAGCCCCACCCATTCAGCATACAGCAGTTTAGCCCCACCCATTCAGCATACAGCAGTTTAGCCCCACCCATTCAGCATACAGCAGTTTAGAAACACCCATTTAGCATACAGCAGTTTAGCCTCACCTATTTAGCATAAAGCAGTTTAGCACACAACCATTCAGCCTAGAGCAGTTTAGCCCCACCTATTCACACTGAAGTTATATGGAGTGTTTCAGTCTGTACTACTTTGTGAATGAGGCACAGAACAGCCAATCAGAGCAGAGCTCAATTCTTTATATTGGTCTTAATGGTACAGTAACATCAACAACCTGTTTAAAAATTGAATAAATTACAGAAGAAAATTTTAGGATTAGGGCTCTTTAAAAAGCAGCATGAAACAGCAACTATTAAAAGTATGCATAATCGAACATCAGAAAACAGGAGACAGCACTGAGTTTTACTAACAGATTTCTCTCTCCGTGCAGGGCTAGGTCGGGTTCGGGCTCTGTGTCGCATCCTCAGGTTATCCAGTGACATGGAGTCAGGAGCAGCGAACCTTTTTGAACGTGCCTACAGCCACCCGACTTTCTTGCATGTCAGCCTAGTGAAGAAGGAGATTCTGGCGGGTTGCTGCGTCCTGTCCACCTGCAGGCAAAATAACTGGCCCATTGCTATGGGAACTGTTAGCAGCCTGCTGGAGGCAGACTCTGCTTTAATAGGAGTCGTGTATCAGGATCTGATCAAAGCTCTGAGCATCGAACCCACTACCACCAGCATCACTGACATGCTGGAGAGCTACTGCTTTGGGTACGAGAAGAGTTAACAAACAGCTTATTAGTATTATTAGTATTTTAGTTTTAGCGCTGGAGCTGTGAGACTAATGTAGCTGAGTAATGAAAGCTAATACCTGGTGGTAAAACATGACTACTACAGCAAAAAAAAACATCACAAATTTGAGGTACCATTTAATAGAATATTGGAAAATCTATAAATAATCAAGTCTAAGAATGATTACTGAACAACTCTGCTTACCTACTTTAGCCTCATAGCTTCGGTGCTAAAAGTAAAGTCACCAAGCATGTCTTAGCTTATCGACTACATTTGGAGTAGTGGGAGTGTTGTTTGACTGTAGTTTTTTTTTTTGGTCAGGTATAAGCTGTCCCCAGGTGATGTGTCAGAGGTCTTTGCAGAGCCACCAAACCGACTGGTAGAGCGTAGTGCAGCCCTGGTGGAGCTAGCGGCCGATACTTGGCTGGTGACTGGCCGGCACCCGCTGCCCATTCTTATGGCCTGTGTTTACGTAGCCTGGCAGTCTCTAAAGCCTATGGTGAGTTAATGGATATGTGCACACAGTCTTTATTAGGCTTTATAAGGAACTTAGTCTGAACAGCGTATATCTTTTCAGCTTATTCTTATGCTTCAAATCAGGGTGTATTCGCATGTAGTTCTTTTTTTTATTTTTTATTTTTAGAATAACCATTTAAAGTTCTGTTAAAGTGAAACATAAAGACAAACAGTAGTAACTCACTTCACTGCATTCAGTTTTTCCACAATGTAAACAAATGTAAATGTTCTCTTCGCACTACGTGTCATTGCTGATTAATTGTACTGCTTATAAGTGCTTCTCTCTATTTGTGTCTAACTTATACAGTCTAACTCATTGCATCGTATGACCTCTGTGGACATGTTGCTACAGTATTTGGAGTCGAATACAAACGTTAGTAACAGGTTTTGCTAACGTTGGCTAAAGGTTCACTGCTAACCCAGCAAGTGAACCATCATACTCCATTAATTGAGTTGATTGAGTCCGAATTAAGCTTTATTGGCCATGTATGCTTGCACATACAATGCATTTAGTTTTGGTTACAGGAGCTCACACACCATACACAGTACTGACAACATTAGACATTAATAAAAGGCATGGATTCCAACCACACATACAGGCATACTCTCAGTCTGTCATACTCTCTCTCACTCACTCACTCACTCACTCACTCACTCACTCACTCACTTACTGTAGTCTGAAACAATAGATACAGCGGAAGAGGTGTTGAGCGATGGTAATGCAGTTGAATCACCACCTTCAGATAATTGCTTTATTACACACCTGATTGTAACTGTAAGCACTGATATTGGAGTTTTGTGCATATTTTGCTTTGTGTTTGCGTCCTAGGCTCGTATGAAGTGCACTCTGAATAAGTTCTGTCAGATCAGCAGGCTGAGTAAGGAGGCGTGTGCAGTGAGGAAGGACACAGCGCAGAAACGCATAGCTGAGCTGAGGGACGTGCTGTGTAAGCTGGGCAGAGAGCTGCCCTGGCTGAGAGGGGGCACTGTGAAGCCCAGCACTGTCGCAGTGCTGGTGGACGACATCCTGCAGTACCGGAAGGTAAGAACAGACAGGGTTATGTGTAGGGGTAGGCCGTGTGACTGTATTTATAGTTAGTATGATACTGTTATGTGATATTTTTTTCCACCCTCGTATTACTACATAGGTGTTAGAATTAAAAAGCAATTAGAATGGGTGCCTTTTGCCCAGTATGTTGTTGCTTATTGCTGCTTAAAATCAGTGATATTGTGATATAGTGTGCAGTATAATAACGGTTTTTTGCTATTGTGAAATATTGTCAGAGCATATAATTTGCATCTTCAGCTATAAAAAAAGACACTTCGTTAGAAAGTGATGTGTCAGTTTAGTTGGTTTTAGTGCAGTGTAGGCTGTAAAACATTGATTAAAAATCGCTGTAGTTGTAAGTTATTTATTTCTTTCTTTATTCATTTATTTTATTGATTCAGATTGTCCCACTACTGGTTCTGTCTTGTCTTATTGTCTTAAATCTAATTTATTAAATGTTATATCTCTTATTAAATTAAATAAATCTTTAAATATATATATTGTTGTTGTCCAATGAAAAACATTTCTCTCCATTTGAACATGCCAGTGGCTGTTTACATTGTGTGGAAATTTCATGATGAGTGGACCAATAGAAGTGCTCCAACATGGCTTGGATAAAATTCTGGTTCCATTGACTTACATTGGTCTCTCATGTAAAGTTGCAATTTTGGAGGTACTTGTTTTTCATTGGACAGCGATGATATATTGCATCTTTAAAAAAATAAATTATATAGATTTATTTTAAAGTGTGGCTGTGTACCTGCAGACTCTGCTGTTGAAGGCTATGAGACATTATGAGCAGACAGTGGAGCTTAATTCATCTGACTGCACAGACACTAATGAAGCTGACCGACTGCCCAACACTGACTGTGCAGCACCTTCCCAACCTTCACGTACCGGTAGACTGGACCAGGAGGACGAGCAGTCAGAAACAGACACGGCTCTTTTAGAGACGTCCTGTCAGTCTGACCTGAAGTCTGGTAATAAAACTGTAGGGGAAAGTGCGCCCCCTGATGGCCAAGGGCATTGGGGGAAAAGACAGCTGTTCCTACCCCCGTCGGTCAGGACTGCAAAGCGGCCTCGAGTGGATACTCCCGAACTGACCGTGACGGGCGATGAGGAGATATCAGACAGTGAAATTGAAGCATACATTCGCTCGCCAGAGGAGGTCAGGACATATTTACAAGTGATGAAGGAACTGCAGGAGGACTGATTCTGTTTTGTGTTTTCACACAGGTGTGTTTATTTGTCTGTGAAAGCTTTTTTTTATTTGATTATTTATTTTTTCTGCTTATTGTTAGCAGCACTGATCAATCATTTCAAAGAGTATTCAAAATGTGCACTGAAACTATCATGACTTTATGATGTTATAAATATTCGAATTTTTGCAGTTAAAGTCATGCCTCTCTCTGTGATCACTCTGTTTGTTCTTTAATAAGATTATTGCATTCTGTTACATCCTATTACATCTTACAACTTGGCTTAAAAAGCTTATTTCGGGACAACTAAGCATACTGTGCTATAGTATTGAGATTTCTAGCCCAGTGACAAAGAGTGTAGATCAGTGAAGTTCCATTTATCACTTCGTCAGCAGTCTAGCTTGCCAATGAAACATACTTTATTCCTTCTAATCAGGTCTAAATGATTTTTAGTGTGCGTGCCTGCTAATATACGAGCCAGTGCTAATGAACTTCATTACTTGTTCATATTATGGACATAATTTTCTGGCTTTGCTCTCATTTTGAGTACAGTCTGGTTTTTCCCTTTTGACCTAAGAATAAACAGGTTGCCCTTCACAAGAGATGTCTGTTAGTCGCTTAATTACTTTGAAAGGTTAAACCAAGGCTGATGGAACAGATGTTTTTTTTATCATGCTGGTTGTCTTCATTTATTTGCATTTTGTAGAAATTTAAACTGCGTGGAAATCTGTTTTTGCACAGTCATGCCATGGCAACAGTGTAGAAGTGCACTCATTATTCCTCTTATTATTCAGCTGATAGAATTGTTCTACTTAATTTACGGCCCTGGCTGGACTTGGCTGGAGCAAACCCAACTGATGCTGATGTATCAGCCAGTATTCTGAAAAGGTCTAGAGAGTCTTACAAGCCAAGTGTTTTACCTTTTGTCACTAGACAAATCCCATCATCAGCTTGCACTTGTATGTTTTCACTTACTAAGCGTGTACAACTCTTTCTGAAATACAAATAATTGATTTTGGGGCCGATGTCATCATATGTTTGCCTTATTTTTTATTAAACTTTACTGGTAGGGCTACACCTAATGATTAATTTCTTAATCTAACGATGTTTGTTTTCTATTAGTCAATTAATGACAATTATATATATATATATATATATATATAGCAATGAGACTACTAAAAGAAACATGCTACATGTGTTAATAATCTTAAAATAATCTGCTAAAGTAAGAAACACAAAGAGGTGCTGTCCTGCTGCTGTGTTGACAAAGCAGTACGGGATGTTTGAGCTTTAAGTGCTAGTGTACAGCAGTTGTACTGTTGTGATCATCTCCACTGTGCAGAGCTCACAGACCACCACTCCCACAACTAGATGCATGCGAGTGATTGTTTGTAGCTGCAGCTTTTGCTTTGGATAAATCCATGCTTTCGGTAGGCGCAGCCATCTTTGCGACGCATGGACACATGTTATGCTAATCGATTACTACCTACTGGTAATATTTATTATTATTATTATTATTATTATTATTATTATATTAATATTTTACATGTGCACAGCTTATAGACATGTAACCTCCATGTGCACAAATGTTCTGATTTAACATGATATTCAATCCAAAGGATTCCGTTTCTAGTCAAGATTCCGTTTTTTGACAAGGAGATATGCAAATTGCTGTGGGTCCAGTGAAGGAGGGAGCTGGTCTTTAACCCTATAGGCATCTCGATTTTTTAATATTTTCTTAATTTTGCCTTTAAAGGCACTTGCATGTAACATAATACCCATATATTTTATATCAAAATATTCAGAACAGTTTCAGCTGTCTCAATAAAAAATAAGTGACCTGGAGGAAGTATGAAGAGATAATCTGGTCCTAAACCTGAAAAACTTGAAGCCCAATTTTAAAATTCTTCATATATCTTATATCTAAAATATATTTTACTTATGTGGACAAACTAATTTGGTGCTTGAAATGGATTTACCAGAGTCTTAGCTTCACATCAGTAATTGAATGTATGAATAAAATTCTATACAAATGTGAAATAAATGTCTGAAATTAATTTCTGTAAAAGTGTTTATTGAGTAGAATCTTGCTCTTCTAATTGATACAACATTCAGCAGCTATAAACTTAGACATAACCATAAAATTACTGTTCATTAGTAAATGTTTACTGTATAAAAGTCCATTGTCTGTTTATTGGAAAATGCTTACTTTAACATATAAAATCATTAAAAACATATAAAAAACTAACTAGATACTCCATTTTCTCTTATTTGTTTTTGTGTGTCAACGGTCGTTTAGCGATTTCTTGAAAGCCCATTGGTCAGCTTCACACAAAACTCAGATGACAGACACACAAATTTGCCAATTACAGATTAGAGGCTGGTGACAGACATGCGAATCCACCAGTCAGACACGAGAGGCAGACCAGGTTGCTCATTTTTGATAGGCTCATAACTCCGGACGTAAGTGACGTACAGACTCAGGATTGGGTGGAATGAAATGACGGACTCTGTTGATTTAGGAAACGTTTGAACTGTATTTCTGCGCCACATTATCGCAAATATATGAACAGAAATTCGTAAAAAACGCTGCGTTTGACGCGTCTGTTGACCTCTTAATGTGCCTAACGACAAGCCTCTCAAAACACTTCATGATGATGGGAGTGAGTGCAATGATATGGTAGCCATTAAGACAGTGGGGACTTCATTGGCACGGGGGTGATGATAGTGGACTGCAGTGCTCAGAGAGATGTATGTCTGTGAGAACATCAGCACGCTGTTCAGTGCATTCTCTGAGCACTCTGCTGGGTATGCTGTCAGATCCTAGAGCTTTTTGTGGTTTGACTGTGTGTAGAGTTCTCCTCACATCAGCAGTGGACAGTCACAGTACCTGTTTGTTTGGAGGAGGTGTGGTCTTCCTCGCCGTCATGCCGTTCTGTGCTTCAAACTGAGCAGAGAAGTTATTAAGCGCATCTGGAAGGGAGGCATCAATGTTACAAGCAGGTGGAGGTGCCTTGTAATTGGTGATGGCCTGGATGCCCTGCCACTTGCACTGTGTGTCAGCAGTTTTGAAAATGATCATGGATTTTCTTTGAGTGGGCATGCTTAGTCTCTCTGATGGCCCAGGGAAGCTTGCCTCTTGCTGTCCAGAGACTTGCTTTATCCCCTGACTTGAAAGCTGACCTGAAAGACAGTTTTGTTCTAATAATAATAAATATCATACAGTAATCTAACTAGGATGCACTTATCGCTCTTGGTTGCTTTAATTCCTGTTTCATAACAGTGATGGTGCTGGTTAGCTGACCAGACCAACAGGACACATTAGTAAAAACAGAAATACACACATCAGAAAATCCATAACTGTGTCAGTCACTTCTAAACATCTTTGGAGTCTTTAGTTTAGCTCCCTATTTACCAGCTTCCCGTTTACATTTATCTGTTCCACTTTACGTAGTGCAGCAATTAGGAATAGGAGGTTAAACATCAGCTTTTTGTAAGAAGTGCAATTCTAAAGTAAATATTTATACAGAGAAGAAATGCTGTATATATAGTACTAAGGAGCATTAGCAATCACTGTCCAGTCCATTTCAGTCATAAAATAAGCCACACCCACTTTTGTACACAGCAATGGTAATTAGAGATCATGTCTGGCCCCACAAGACTAATTTTGCCTACTTGTTCCTACTTATGACTTCATATGTCTTATATAAGATAGACGTTCCAGTGGTTTTGCTGAAAAACAAGATAGATGTACCAGAAATGCTTATTTAATTTATGAACAGTCTGTTTATGTGCAAGAGTAGAAGGATGTGTGTTGGATTAGTGATCTATGTAGAACCATCACAGACACTGCAAACACAGTTACATGGTGACAACCTATTGTTTTGGCGCCCACAACATGGTCACAGTGTTAAAAAAAGAGTACAGTTGTGACATCATAGTGGCAACGTTGTCAGTACATTGTCACAACGTCACAGAGTCCTTCATAGGTTCCATTATATCTGCATGGAACTTCATGGAATGTTGCTAAGTCAACAAGCAGTCATAAAACCTTAAAAAACATTGTTACCTAATAGTGACAGTATGACAACCTCGTTGGGACAACGTAAACCACACCTTTCGAAAGTGTTATGGCTGTAAAACAGTAGACAACACTGTGACACCCTGTGTTTGCATGTGTTTAAATCAGTTTTTCTGTGTGGGGATGAGAGCAAGACATTAAAGATATTAAGATTATGTGTTCATGTGTGACTGCAGTTTTCTAAAATTCTGATCACTAACATTGCTTTTTTGGCTGACCTGCCAGCAACTGTTAAACAGTGACATAGACAGAATAAATCTTTGGTTGGGGCTGTAAAAAAAAAGGGTTGGCCAACTGGACGGATGCTGTATTTATTGGCACTGTGAAAACAATCCCCCCTCTTTCATCAAAAAGCTTTTATTTTTAAAACCACACCAAAACCCTTTGTTACTTAGTTCACAATGAACATGCATAATTTACAAAAATCATATATAAGTATGTGGAGTACGTACTAATTTCTACCGACTCAAAAGTACAACACTGTCTATATGTTCATTGCAGACTCTTGACTCTTGTTAACCCCAAACCAGCATGGTCAAGTCTCTTTTCTAATTTACACATTCTGTTTTTCTCCTGAAGACTGCTCACCTTTATGCTCCAAAATCAGAGGGAGCTGCTGTTTTAATCTCCTTCTCTTTAGGAAGCTCGGAGTGGAATAGAGGACATACACCAGGTCATTCATTAGCTGGCTAGTCACTTATTAGTAGAAAAACAAGAAGAATGATTTGGACGTCAGAGGAGAATGTTTTATTAGCAGCTCATGTTTAAACGGATGAAAATGACTCAGGACACACATAATGAAGCTTGTTGAGTGGTAAGTTTGCTTTCTTGCGCCGTCACCATGTCACTAGGTCCACCAATTAAGCGCTAACCTTTAGGATAAACTGGGATAAAAAATTTACCATAGACTTCCATCACTGGCCAGACGTAATCTTGTTTTGTGGTCACGTTATAGACTGGAACTAATCAGAGACACAGCTGGCCCTCACAAGAATATGTAATGATTATTTTAAAAGATACAATAAAGTCAGATTAAACCATTTTCAATAGCTCACTTGTTTATGCAAGCTTTAGGTCAAAAACGGAAGTTGCCCTACAGACATTGAAGGGTTAACACTAATAACTAATAACTCTATTTATGTCCTTAGGCATTTGTACATAATCAAGCTTTACTCATTCATTTAATGTTATGAAGTACTTGACCCAACTCCAGCCTTGTGGTTTCTTCCAAGGCCCCTGGCAGTTAAAGGCCTCTGGGGTACTTGTCCAAGTGGTGGGCATGGTCAGTTAGTCAACCCTGCTAAATGGACCCCGGCGACGTTACAGTACTCAGTGTCTGATCTCAGTCTATGGACTTTCTGGTTTTAGCTCCTCCGGTTCACAGCGCGACGCTGGCGGCTACGCAGTGGTTACCGGAGATGCCGATGCGGCGTTTGCAGGTGAAGATTTTGCGCAGCTCGGCGCGGAAGCGGTCGTGGAGCCAGGCGTAGAGGAACGGGTTGCAGCAGGACGAGCTCATGGCGCACAGGTGGCACAGCAGCTGGATCAGCAGGAAGTGGCGCTTGTTGATGAGGTGGATGTCGATGTCGCGCAGCACGTTGAACACGTGAATGGGTAGCCAGCACACGCCGAACGCCGCCACCACCAGAGACACCAGCCGGAAAATCTTCCGCTTACGGGCCCGCTGAGCTTCGGCCTGGTCCCGCGTCCGGTGTCCCGGGGCCACGCAGTTCCGCAGCTTAACCGAGATGCACAGGTAGGACACGCACACAGCAGACAGCGGCAGGATATAGGTGACCACCAGGGTGCTGTAGGCGTAGGCCAGCCTCTCGGTCTCCTGTCCAAACCAGAACTCCTCGCAGATGGTCAGGTCTTCACCTTCAAACTCCACATGGTAGGTATGCGCCACTGCAGGAGCCACCAGCACACAGGACAGCAACCAGATACCCAAGATGACGTACACGCATGCTGGCATGGAGATTCGCTTCTTCAGAGGATGCACGGTGGCGTAGTACCTGCGGACACAACAGCGAGAGTCTGTTCAGGTGCAACTGTTGCAGCTGTCTTAACTAAGGTCCCCAGATTTATAAAAACGAAAACCAGGGACATGTATAGTTCGGTGATTAATATATGATTTTAGCCTGTGTTTTATCTACAGTTAAAAAAGGGGGACAGTTCCAGTCTTATGTATTTTGAACGTGGTAAATGTTGTAATAAACTATGGCAAGGGTGTAGAAATAGCATGAGCAGAAGTGACGTGTCCCCACTTATATCCAGCGATTACTGAATTGTCACTACCAATGATTTAATCCCCTCCAAAAAAAACCCCAATCTTTCAACGTCTCATTAACCTAGAGGTGCAGAAAGGGTTAAATCATGTTAAATCCTACCTCCCGGTAACACATATGGCCAGTGTGATTGGCTGTCCCTTGCCCAGCTATCCCTTTACCTGCTGTCACATGAGACTCTGGGTATCTCAAAACCTAGTGAGGGTCTACATAGACAGCATTTTACGTCATAGTATGCGTTCCCGACATTTTCTACTTGGTAAAATGTAAAACAAAGTATTTTTAAACCATTGTTTTGCTGGATTTTTGGGCAAAAAACAAACCAGCTGCATCCTCCACAATTTACTCTTCTTTAACTATTATCATCGCGATCTATGCAACTGGACTTGATTTTGATGTCCACAGATCTGAGATTCATTAGGTTGGCAAAAGACGTAAATCATTTCAGAAGAGGAGGTGGAGAGGTGCTCCTCAATGAACCTTTATTGCTTTTAGGTATTGCATGAGCAAGTACTGGAGAAGAACCTAAAGGTTCCACACCGTCACTAATATTTATAATGATGTGTGATACTGTTTTCCTCTAAATAAACCTGATTGTTGGGTTACAGACAATGTATTAAACCTAAACAGAACCCCAGCAAATCCAAGGAAGCATATTGAGGTTATTTTACTGGTCTTGACCTTGGGCTGGCATTCTGATGTCCACAGAGGAGAATATTACTTGATTATGTTTCAAAAGCTCGCTTCAAAGTTGAACTGGGAGATTGAATCCTCTGGACGGTAATGGTGACTCGCCCCCATCTGCAGCTTTTACTGTTGCTGCCAGGGTTGAAATATTTGATTATGGAGCAGATGCTGCTCATCACAAAACCTCTCTCAGATTCCAGAGTTCCTCTCAAGGCAGGGATCTTTCCATCTCTGGAACCTGACCTAGATTACCCACAGCTCTCTATCCTGTATGTTCTGCAGAACCTGCACAGGTCAAGACCTTCAGGAGGACAGTAGAGTTAGACAGGAGACACTTCTCTCTCTGGCCTAGAAACATCATCCCCATTAAATCCAAGAAGAGGTGGAGTAAACAAAAGTCATAAAGATATAAAATAAATAAGCTTGTTGTTGTTGTGATACGGGCCAGCTTCCAAATGTGCAATTGTGCAAATCACTTCAAGCCTATATTTAATGAAGCAAAGACAACGTATCAAATACTGAAAAAAAAAATCAACTTTGAGCAGCACATTTGAAAAAAGTTGGGACAGGTTCATGTTTACATTTGTGTTCATCACCTTTTCTTTTAAAAATACCCTGTGATTGTTTGGGAATGTGAACTGAAAGTTAAATGTTTCTCGTTCTTGCCTGTTGTAGGGTTCAGTTGCTCAACAGTTCAGGTTTGTCTAATTTGTCCAATTTCTTCTTTCATAATGCCCCAAACGTTTTCAGTGGTTAAGCAGTCTGGATGGCAGATAGGCCAGTTTAGCACCCAGACTCTTTCACTACGGAGCCATGCTGATGTAATGCATGCAGAATGTGGTTTGACATTGTCTTGCTGAAATAACAAAGACCCTCTCTGCCATCAGTCACCTGGATGGCAGCATATGTTATTCCTAAACCCATATATATCATTCAGCATTAATGGTGCTTTCACAGGCCATCCATGCCATGTGCACTAATTCCCCTCCTTACTATCCAAAAAGAAGAACTTCACATTATGATTCATTGGACGCCAGGACACTTTTTTTTAATTTCACCTCACCTTATCTTAAGCAAGCTTGGGTCCAGAGAAGGTGGCATGGTGTCTGGATCTGTTTATAGAGTTTTAACTATGTTCACAGATGATGATTTTGGGAAGTGTTCCTGAGCCACACAGAGCTCTTCTCTTTGAAAAGCTATATTTTTACCCATCATGTTACTGATCTGTGGTCAGTTAACCTAATTAGTTGTGAGATGTTTCACTTGATGTTTTTCTGCACTGCACAATTAAACTTCTTTAAAATGTGTTGTTGCCACCAAATTCTAAATGGGCATATATTTTTTTTAAAAACAACTTTCTCTGTTTCAACATTTCACATGTTGTCTTTGTAACATTTTCAAATACATATTTTGTTTTAATTATTTGTACATCATTTTGTACCTTAATGGGGTTGTAAAAAAATTTCGTTATTTTTCATTGATGTGATACTAAAATTCTGTGATTTTATAATTCATGTACTAAAATTCCATCGTAATTCTGATCCCACTCTGTAGACTGACCTGTCCACTGCGATGGCTGTGAGAGTGAACACAGAGACATACACGGTGACCGGCTGGATGAGGAACACCAGGTAGCACATGAAGCGTCCGAAGGTCCAGCCGTGTGGGTTGAAGGCGTAGGCCAGCGTGAAGGGCACACAGGTCACGCACATCAGCATGTCTGAAAAGGCCAAGTTACCGATGAAGAAGTTGGTGACGTTGTGCATCTTGCGCGTACGACAGATGACGTAGATGAGCAGGTAGTTTCCGAACACACCCACAAGGACCACCAGCACGTAACAGGGGATGATCAGCGGCTTAAAGGCCTGCAGCAGCTCCACATCAGCAAACGGGTAACTCTGATTGTCCGAGCTGTTCTGATAAACCTTCACCTCATATGTGCGACCACCAGGGGGCTCCACGCTGACTGGCCAGTCACTGCCACTACCCTCCATACTGCTGTCTGGAAGTGAATACAGAACAGTATTCACACTTCATATCTTAGCACCTGGAGCATGCACTTAACGTTTACCTGTAATACTGGCCTTTAAGTGATGTTATATGAAGACCACACTCAAAACTAGTATTTGTTGTCTGAGATTCTGCCTTCACTGTTAGATCGAGATCTTTTGATGCGTTGTTAACAGCATTGTTCTGCATACACAGCAGGTGCTATGTCATGCAAATGGCATGCCTGCATTTCTAACATCTACGAATGCACTTTCACTGTCAGAAACACAGTGAATGTCAAAGAGGGAAGGACTTACACGTTGTTTTTTTCCTCTGAAAGCTTAAATCCAGGCAGTTACATAACTATAGTTAGTTCAGATGGAAAGAATCGGGGGGTGGAATAACAATTCCGAACATAATAGAGATGCTGAGCTTCGCTGGTGGATGAGCGTTCACTGCTGCAGTAGAGACTAACATCTGCATTTACATTTTATAACCACCTTCATTTAGGAATATGTTCATGTTCTGGATCTATTTTTCAGTTCTTCATCACTTTCTGTGGGTACATTACATTTAACAATGTCTCGCTAAACTAATAGAGTTGATTTTCCAGCTTCAGTACAGATTCAGTTTTTGATTATTGAGCAGATCAGAGAGGGAAATTGGACTCTCTCTCACTCCCTCTGTTTATTAGTTGGTGTTTTTATGCTGCTGATTTCTATGTGACACCTCACAGAGGTTTCAAAATGCATTGATGCTTTGGGTTTTCGAAATAGAACTAATTGTGATCAATATGCAATAATATTCAAAATGCAATGTAATATAAAATATAACATATGTAATATAAAATACAATGTAATATAATATAAAATATTATGGTCTGTATTTTAGAACATTCTTTAAAAAATGAACCAGCCAGAAAGATGCCACAGAACACTGTTGGTTCCCTAAAGAACCATCCACTGAAAAGGTTCTTCAGGAAACCATAAATGTGTGACAACTGGTTTTTAGAAATGTGAAATGGGACGTGTAGGTGCGAAGAACCTTTTTAACGTTACAGTAAGTTCTGATATGCTGTCAGAAAAAAACAAAAAAACAACACATAACTTATTTAAATGTAATTGTAAAGAATATATATATGTATATGTGTGTTTTATCAGCTCCACTTACCATATAGGCACTGTTTGTTGTTCAACAATTACAGACTGTAGTCCATGTAGTCCATTCACTACATACATCCTCTTTTATCCCCTTATGCATTCTCAGCACAGCACTGACACTGACATGAGGTTGTGGTTTTTAAACACCTTAGGGTCACTGCAGGACTAAGAATAGTCCACCAACCAGCAATACCCAGCCAACAGTGTCCTGTGGGCAGCTTCTTGTGACCACTGATTAAGGACTAGAGCAGGGCTATTTAGTTAGAATTCAGTACAGTTAAGAGAATATTTCCTCAGGCCAAGGTCCAGACCCTCGTAATTTCTAACTTGTGTTATGATTCAATGCTATATCCTATATACGGAAGTAGCCTAATATCAGCATTTTGTCATCAGCAACTGAAAGACCAACACATTACACATACAATTCATTATATTTCAAGTTTTAAATGCTGAACTAAATTAATTATTTATAATTCTGAACGAGCCTTCCTCTCCAACTCGCTTTATTCTCCGACTGCGGCTTCTTGCTTCGTACCTCACCTGTGTGCGTGCCACACTCCCGAATCTGCTCAGATCTGATTGGCTGAGGAGCGCCTTTGGTGATTTTACAACGCACGCGATTGCTCTGTAAGTTTACTACACTGTAAAGACCAGAAATGTTCCGCCGTTTAAAATAAACACTGTCTACTCTGAATCCTTCTCTGTAGATTATCGCCTTGGGTCCATATTGGACAAAGTCTGGGTCCAGACCCGAACCACAGTCCGCCTACTAGTGACCCCTGGACTAGAGAATAACCAACAGAAACTGTGCAGCAACAGATTAGCTATGTTCTCTGACTTTATATCTACACAGTGGAGCAGTAAGGTAGGCATGTCTAAAAGAGTGGACAGTAAGTAGACACAGGGTTTAAAAACTCCAGCAGCACTGCAGACTGCCCTACAGTCCTGCTAAACGCTGTTGGAAGACTGACCATCAGGGCCTCCTCCTCACCTATCTCATTAAGTGTGGTGGTGCACCGTTACATTACTGTTGTGCAGCTTGATTTTATATAAGTTCTTTCAGAATGATACAATTACTTGTATATGCCACATACACAAGTGCTGAGTATTCATACCAGTCAGTGCCACTACCAATAAATGATCTTCAATTATCTGAACTGGTTTAAAAACAATCACATCCTAGTGAAATATTATGACTTTTTTTTCCTAAATAAGTTATTTTCCTATATAATGGCTCATTGCAGCAAATTGCTTTTTGCTTGCTTGTATTTTCTTTTTCTAAATCATTTAGAAAGCTTCATTTCTTACCTCCTTTTTTCTGTCTCTCAGGCTTTTTATACCTATTTGGCACTTGTAGTTGTGACTGTGTTTCTCCTCACATTCTCAAAAAGCAGCATTTGAAACCTACTTACTGCTTGAAACTAGTTGTTTGTCTCAGGAGCACCGGAACCTGTTGTTCTGGAATAGGTTTTACGTTATAGCAGGAACTTGTGAATGTCATTGTAAATATTATAACTGTGGATCAGAAATGAGCTGAAGCCTTCCAGGATATCTGACCGCTGTCCATGGTGCTGAATCTCTGGCTCTATGTTTCAGACAGTTGTTGTTCATTCACAAACAGCAGGCTCTCACTAACAGCAGCAGTATGACTCTCCTCACCAAGCCAAGGCTGAAAACCCTCCCTAATAGAGTGTTTAGTTGGTACTCTTAGTTTTAAACTCATGTATTTTGTAAGTTGTTTTATGTTCCTTGTTCTGGTGAATTTGTGCTTTCCTGAGTACCTACTTGTATTTCATACTCACCAGTGAAATAAATCTACTTCTTAGTCTGTTTTACTTCAGTAATTAACACTGTTCCTAATTCTCTCTTTTTTCATTTATGTTTTCATTTTATATAGTGTAATGCAGCTTTTGTTCTGCTTTACTCATCTTATTTTTTTGCTTTAGCTTTTTTTTATTTTAGATGTGGGAAGATATTGAATCTTAATATCAGAACAAGCAGATAGGAAAACCTTTTTATGCCATTATTTATGTTATTATTATTATTAGCCAGCCAGGCGCCGAGTTCCCCGTCTTCTTTAAAGAAGAAGTTAAATCAACAGTTAACTGTTTAATGTTAATAAAGATGTTGAAAGAGGAAGTTGAGAACAAAAAACTGCTCATTTGAGGAGGAAGTTGGGTTTATTGGCTTAACAGTTGTTAATTGTTGATAAAGAAGACAAGGCTGGTTTGAGGATTTTTGAGAAGAACCTGTAAAGATTTCACCTCTGTTCTGGTACAAATGGCCTCCTGTCTCAGATATGTATCTAGTTATCGTTACCAACCAGGTCAAATAAGGAAGGTAAAAAAAAATATATTGTAAAATATAATGTGAGAAATAATGTGCCTTTGAGACAATGTGCTCTCATATAAGGAATAAAATCTACCAGCCTGTTTGTCTTAAACTAAGTTCTATATCCTCCAATCTGTGTTCAGCATTCTTTAACATTTATGTGTTTGTTCTTTGTATGTGACCAAAATGTCCTGTTGTGTTAAAGACTCTCTATTTCTCTCAGGTCTCAGAGTGAGCTTTGCTTTTCAGCCTTATTCACAGAATTAACAAGAAATCATTCGTATGTAACCTGAAATAAACGTAAAATTGGGGAAAGAGGTTTGGTTCAGTCTAAAGTGGTTGTGTTTATTATAGCCTCGTGCTTGGAGCTCAGTTGCTCGTCTTCTCAGGATGCAGGCTCACTATTTTGCACCCACAGATGTACTGTTCTTTTCATGTGTACTGCTGCTGTTGTTCTGTTCTAGTTCTCCGTGTTCTTCGCTGTATATGCAGTTCTTTGATTTGGCCACACGGGGGCACCTTCCACTATAAGAAGACAAAAAAAGCAGAGCCTATAGAGACATTCAGGACTCTCCCCTTTTAGCTGATCTGCAAAAACACCCATCCAGAGCAGCCCAGCATTCCTCACTTTGTCACACTTGTAGAAGCTTTGTTGTACCTTTTTAAGATGAACACCTTTTTCTTTTTCTGAATGTAGCTGTTTGTGTTTTCTGTTTCTTTTTATCACTACTACCACTCGCTCACCTAGTTTTAGAGAATACTGCTGTGTAAAACTCTACCTGAAGCTGGTACATGTCAAGTAAGTCCACAACATCATCACAAATATCTTCTTAAGACACATGCTAAATCCAGAATTAAACCATGGTGCTGGTTTGCCTGGCCTGAGTGGTACTACCAGGTGATAGGTATGTATCTGATTTGTACAGTCTGTTTGAATGTAAGAGTTCCCGCCCTTCTCTGGCTATATCACACACAGGCTAGTACTGTATGTCTTCATGTCTATGGGAAACGTCAGTCTGATCTGTATTCACAATACACTTGAGAATGAATGTTGATGTAATGCTTTTCTGGGAAGCGAGACAGGGGACCATTGTCTTTATTAAGTGTGCTGTTGTAGTCAAAAGAGTTTGATCTAAGTCAGACTCAAGGCTAAGATTATTAGTAGTTGAGTCCAAATCAAGAACAAGACCGAAACATACCAAAACAAGACTTAGGCCGGATTATATTACTTTATATGGAACCAGATCAGGCAATAATACTCACTTAAACCACTGTAGTAATAATCAGTTACATCCACAACCAACATATTTTATTTAAGAATATACACAGTTTTCTAGTGGGCTGTGAACAATCCAGAAACAACCATTCAGTTTAACTGAGTGCACCTTTACCCGAGACCACAGGATCCAAATAAGGTCAAGGCTAAGATGAGACTGAGCCTGCTAGATTATGGTCTTCAGACACAAGTACTGCCATAACTGAGTGTTCCATAGTTTAGCTTTAGACACAGAAATTTTAAGCATTTTTAATTATATATTTAACACTGAACTAGGAATGTCCTCGGTTTTTATTTCAGAGATCTGGCCATCTTAACTATTCCCCACAGTAATCACAGTAATTATTTTGAACTGCATTTGCGTGTTTGGGTTGGCAGCGGGTCTGGGAAAAGAACATTTCCTGAATAGTGACTTTGCAGGTTCTAATTCTGCCGCTCACCAATATTTTAAAATAGAAATAGTTTTAAATGGTTTTCCCAGAATATCCTGGTCCAAATCCCACTCCTGGTTGGCGCACCAGTTGTTAGATGTTGACTTATAGGACAGTTCTGTCCTTCTAGAAGATGCTCCAGGTTGGAACGATATGCACACTGTGAGTTTTTAGATTGCTTTAGTTACTGAGAGGGATGTTAAACATAGAAATGATAAATGTAGCAGAAATTAAAGTAATCACAGCCCCAACATGCATTAAAAACAAACACAAACTACAGGGTTTTTTAATTCCTGTTTACAGATGAATACCTGTTGGGCTTCATAAAGATGAAGTGATGAAAACAGGTCAAATGGGATCCAGTGTTGATCAGTAACTGATCAGTAGTTGATTGTTATGGTTCTGTCTGCTTTCCTGTCTTTATTTAACTATGACATATATTAGACTCAAGTAATTTATGTTTACAGAACAAGCATTTTGTCAAAATAAAGCTATTAAATGTAAACGTCTTACTGGAAGCGAAAAAAATGGATGTTAAATGTGTTTTAATGTAATGAGTAAATACACCAGATTATATTTTTTTATCGGTACATTCATTGAGAAACTTTTACACAAAAATCACAGCCAGCATTTTTAAATAGTGCAATAAATGAAAAGTAAACAACAAAACCTTCTCAGACATTCCCAAACCAGTCTTGTTTATTGTTTATTCTTTATCAACAAGTAACAATTGCCAAGCCAGCCAATAAACAGCATGGACAGTTTGTTCTTGATTTAACTGGGAAACTCTGCTCCTGGCTAGCTAATAATAATAATAATAATAATAATAATAATAATAATAATAGTACATTATACTTACAATGCACTTGTCAGGGACTCATGAATACTTACGATAAAATCCAGTCAGTAAAGCATAGGTGTATCAAAAACCTTCTTTACTTTGAATGTAGGTCAGTGTAACCAGAAAAGTTATTTTGGAGCATTTCTATTGGTCCATTCATCATGAAGTTTTCACACAATGTGAATGGCAGCTGTCATGTTGAAATTAAAAATCAACAGTAGGCGAGATATATTCTTTTCTTTGGACAGCGATGATAGTGACAGTATAAGGAAAACCTGGAAGGATGAGCAGATTAGCTTTGGGAAAGGCTGTAGAGGAATGAGAGGCATGTTCGAGGTTAGACTTGAATGCGGGAAGAAAATTGGAATTCTGTGTAAATCTTCTTTACCTCCTGCATATCTGTTGCTAAGTACAACCTTTATTCTTTACGTCCTCGCTATTAATTATTGTGTTGCATTTATTTTTGTCTTATTCTCCTCATAATTGATCAGCGTGATCCCGTTTGCCTTCTTCTTTCAAACCATATTGTCACAAAAATAAAAATAAAAATCTCCAAAATGGTAAGTATACACTAGGGGGCAAAAACCTTCTTTACTTTTAATGTAAGTTCATGTACAATTTTTTTTTTTTTTTTTTTTTCTTCTATCGGTCCAGTCATCATAAAATATATACAAACAATGTGCTGACATTATACAGAAAACTAAACATCACAAACATTTAGGGTATTTGTTTTTGGACAGTGATGATATGTCATTAACAATGAGACTTGCTACAATGTAAGCATGAGTAAAAGCTTTAGCTGTACAGTACCTGAGATTTCGATCTTTCTAATCCTCAGTCCTAGTGTAGATAACCAGGATCATAGTTTCTGCAAATCTGCAAGTCTTCAGAAGAAAAACCCAAAGCTCCGGAGCTTTTAATGCCTCCAACTCTGACACACAAGCAGATGGAGTAGAATCGTGTCCGTAGTTGTGCTCTCTCTCCTCCAACATCCAGCTCTCCCCCTCCTCTCCTCTCCTCTCCTCTCCTCTCCTCTTGCACACGCCTGTGGAACCTTAGCGGCTCATATAAACGGCTGCTGACGCCAGTTATTCCTGATTTATACAGGAAAAATAAATGCACTCAGAAACAGAATATACCAGTCCAAGGATACGACTTTCAGTCCAAGGATACGAGTCTTTGACTAACAGGACAAACTCCTTCCCTCTATAGGGAGATTAATCAGCCATGAACAGCATTGACTAGGAAAAGGTCAGAGCTTTCTACTGCTTATTAAAGAACAGAAAGAAAAGAAGAAGTGCTGTTTATTATTATGACACTTTACTAAAGGACAGCATTTATGTGGCTACATAAGCCTTTTATTACTTATTTATTACATAAATATTCACAAAACATTTCAATTAGCATCAGCGAGTTTATGACAACCGACAACTACCATTGACTACTCTTATATTTTCAACTAGACCTTCAGCTGAAAAACATCTCAGAAGAAAAGCATGAACTATTGAGTTAGATTCATAGATTAGATATAAAGATTCACATAATAATTAGGTACATGGTCCATAGCCTTTCAATGAATATTATAATAAACTGAACAGTTTACAATATAAGTAGAGTACATAGTGTTACAGTATAGTTACAGTACACAGTACTCACACACTATTTTCTGTAAAAGGTTCAAAGGCCGGACTGGTATTTACAGGTGCTGTAAAAAGGATTCAAAGGAAGTTTGACTAATCAGACAATTTACAAGTGACTGTGTGCAGCATTTAGCAAAATGAACCCAGTCCATCTTGCTTCCTCTATTACTGATGCATAGATGATGCAGAATTAATAACTAAATAATTAAAACATTTTCAGTTATAACATAATTGCTGCTTCTACAAAGTGGGCACATTGTAGTAAGAATAGAAGAGCGTGTGAACGTTTTATTTTAGATTATTTAAAAAAAAAATGCTACACACATGTGCACTATACTTAGTATCAGAGTTAGTATCAGCTGGTCAGATTGAGAACCAGTCTGTTATATGCTGTTCTAGTCTCCTGTGCAGAACTTTAAGTGTACGTGGAAATTGACCGTTGTGTTGGTTATTACAACTCATTATTCTCATTATGAACTATTACATTCATACAGTTCATATTTTGTGTACAATATCAGTCACTTGGCCACAGAGCAACTCATTCACAGGTTTAATGACGAACTGACTCACTCACTGGCTCACTGACAAACTTATAATGAATAAGTGTCTTGTTAAATGACTCACTTACTGGCTCAGTGACTGACTTACTGCCTTTCTGAGTGACTTACTGGATTTCTAAATTACTTACTGGCTTTCTGAGTGACTTACTGGCTCACTGACTGACTCACACACTGGCTCAATGACAGACTCACTCATTACCTCACTGACTGACTCACTCACTGTCTTGTTGACTGTCTCACTCACTGGCTCACTAACTGACTTACTGGCTTTCTGTTTGACTTACTCACTGCTTATTGACTGACTCACTCATTAGCTCACTGACTGACTCACTCTCTGGCTCACTGGCTTTCTGAGTGACTCACTCACTGGCCTATTGATGTATGTATAAAAATTGTGTAATGTATGTATAGAAAATTATAAAAAATGTATGTATAAAAATAAAAAACAAGAAAAATCCATTGCTTATAAAGTTAATCTAAATAGATATATCTTAAGTAACTTTTTAAATAATCTACTGTAGGAGCATTTCTAATAGTGTCTGGTAAAGCATTCCACAGCCGAGGTGCTCTATAAGAAAATGCCAGTGCCAGTGATGTAACCAGAACGTGCCCTGCATATTAGTGATAATACAGGGTTTAAATGAACACAGAGAAAGGCATCACATCTGTTAGGTGGACAGACATATGGTAATGGTGTGCGGCAGTCTGAAGAATGCTATGAAGAAAATGTATATATATATTTCACTCCGTTCAGTTGAATGAATTTCAATATTTACAGAGAACCAAGAGTGTAGAACTGTATGCAGATGAAAAGTCAGACAGTTGGTGTAAAATATGCCTGTTACGAAACAAAAAAAGTCCTCAAAGATAAATGAAAGATCTGGAGTGGTCCTCAGTCAGCGTGGCTGTTCTAGAGAAGAGCTCACAGGGCTGTGGATGATGAGGCTAAGCCGTTGATGATATTCATCTGGAGCTACACCTCAGGTAACGTGCGCTGACAGCTGTTAAACACAGTGAGATTATTAATAACGGAGGGAGAGAACGCTTTGAATGTGATTGAGCTCTCTGGGTGAAGTGACCCCACAGTAATTAACATGATGCACTTGATCCAGTCTCTGTAGACCTGCTGCCATGGACACAGAGCAACCACAGGAGTGACCTGGATCTGCACCTGCGGCACGCATCTACCTGCTGCCTGTCACTGACATGCGGACGTCATTATAGTAATCAGTAATAAAGAGCCCATATCCCTGAAAATCAAACCCATTTTATTTAGTTTTTGTTTGATGGCTTTGATGAAGCATGTACAAACTTCTAGTTTCAAGATGTATCGTTTGATGACAACTGCCCCCCGCCAGCCCAACCAGGTCATAGAGGCATGGTTATAGTTATAATTGGGATTGCCTAATAACATACTGATAATTTTAATTAGGGATGAAGGCTAAGAGCAGGGCAAACTTGTTCACCTCACTGCTATCAGAGTCAGAATATCTATTTCGCTAATGCCATAGATGACACATAGTAAGCATACTGAGCATAAGATACTGAGTGAACCAGACCAGCACACAGACTGTTAAGAAGTATGTAACTAGGAGAAAAACATACAGTAAATAGAATGAAATATAAAAATAATAAGAAGCTTTTCTCTTGGTGAAAGGTCTGGACTGCAGGCCACTTCAGCACCTGGACTCTCTTCCTTCAAAGCCATGCTGTTGTGATTGATGCAGTATGTGGTTTAGCATTGTTTTGCTGAAATACGCAAGGTCTTCTCTGAAAGAGATGCTTTCTGGATGGGAGCTTATGTTGTTCTCTATATACTGTTCAGCATTGATAGCGTGCTCTCAGATGTGTAAGTTGCCCATGAAGTTGATACTATTGCAACTCCAGACCATCAGAGACGCAGGCTTTTGAACTGTGCACTGATAATAAGCTGGTTGGTCTCTGTCTTTCCTCTTGAGTCTGCAGGACACATCATCCGTGATTTTCAAAAAGAATGATACATTTTAATTCTTCTGACCACAGCTTTCCATTTTGCCTCAGTCGATTTTAAATCCGCTTTGGTCCAGAGAAGACGAGTTTCTGGATGGCCTTAACATACGGCTTCTTCTTTGCATGACTTTGGCTTGTACTTGTGAATTACACGGCGAACTGTGTTCACAGTGATTTCTGGAAGTGTTTCTGAGCCCATGCAGTGATTTCCAGTACAGAGTCGTGCCTGGTTTTTATGCAGTGCTGCCTGAGGGCCCGAAGATCACAAGCAGCCAATGTTGGCCATCAACCTTGTCCCTTGTGCACAGGGATTTCTCCAGATTCTCAGACTGACCTTTGTTAGATGCCAGCATAGTCTTTGCTTGACCACAAGCAGGGTCTTTGCTGGTTTAGCTGTTGGCCAACGTGATCTTTGTGGGTTAGCTTATTTATTGAAGCTTATGTTTATTGGTATTGTTTATGCTTATGTTTTATTGGCTCCACTATTGGTTTCATTAAGTTTGATTATGTATTACTTTTATTTACTTAAATATGTAACTCTATATTCATTACTGAGAGAGTGTTATGAGGCTGATAAGGTTTCAGCACACAGACAGAAAGCTAAGTTTTTCAAAGTTGAATTCAAATTATTTCAGTGACAGTTGAACTCAAGATCTACGTACATTAATATATATATTAATCTATCTCCGGCTTAGAGGGACAAACATTAGCATTAGCTAACTGTAACTATGTTTTTGTTGCTTAGATGTTTTAGGTTTACATAAATGACTTTTTTTTTCATCAAATTTTGTTGTTTCAGTCTGATTCAGAGTATGAATTTGGAAGAGATGGAAGCTAGAGTGAGGAGGGTTGGATACTAAAACATGATGGACATTAGCAAAACAAAACAGGAAGGTCACTGAAGTGTTGGGTGATTGTGGTTACAGTGTTTGGGTTCTGCACTTGGAGATAAAGAGAAAGAGTCTCGTTGTGTTCTGTTTCTGATATGTTCATATCCGTCCACTATTGCTGTTGTTAATGATTAATTATGTTTTGTTTTGTTCTGAAATGAAATAATAGTCTTTATTGATCTGGTTAACAGCAAACCCTACATTACGACTCAGGCTCACTGTGTAGTTTCAGTCTGGTCTGATTTGCTGCCACCGTTATTAGCCTTTTAGTGTTTGTTGTATTTTTAAATGTTTTTGTTGGTTCACTCCCTCTTCTCTGTCTTATGTCCCTCTGTTTCTTTCTCACTCTCTCTCTTCTCTCTTTCTCTGTCTCTTTCTCACTCTCTCTCTTCTCTCTTTCTCTGTCTGGTATTAGTGTCCTCTCTTTTTTTCTCACTCCCTATTCTCTGTCTTCTGTCCTTTTCTGTCTCGTTCTCACTCTCTCTCTTCTCTCTTTCTCTGTCTGGTATTAGTGTCCTCTCTTTTTCTCTCACTCCCTCTTCTCTGTCTTCTGTCCTTTTTCTGTCTCTTTCTCACTCTCTCTCTTCTATTTTCCTCTGTCTGCTATTATTGTCCTCTCTTTTTCTCTCACTCCCTCTTCTCTGTCTTCTGTCCTTTTTCTGTCTCTTTCTCTCTCTCTCTCTTCTCTCTTTCTCTGTCTGGTATTAGTGTCCTCTCTTTTTCTCTCACTCCCTCTTCTCTGTCTTCTGTCCTTTTCTGTCTCTTTCTCACTCTCTCTCTTCTCTTTTCCTCTGTCTGCTATTATTGTCCTCTCTTTTTCTCTCACTCCCTCTTCTCTGTCTTCTGTCCTTTTTCTGTCTCTTTCTCACTCTCTCTCTTCTCTCTTTCTCTGTCTGGTATTAGTGTCCTCTCTTTTTCTCTCACTCCCTCTTCTCTGTCTTCTGTCCTTTTCTGTCTCTTTCTCACTCTCTCTCTTCTCTTTTCCTCTGTCTGCTATTATTGTCCTCTCTTTTTCTCTCACTCCCTCTTCTCTGTCTTCTGTCCTTTTTCTGTCTCTTTCTCACTCTCTCTCTTCTCTCTTTCTCTGTCTGGTATTAGTGTCCTCTCTTTTTCTCTCACTCCCTCTTCTCTGTCTTCTGTCCTTTTCTGTCTCTTTCTCACTCTCTCTCTTCTCTCTTTCTCTGTCTGGTATTAGTGTCCTCTCTTTTTCTCTCACGCCCTCTTCTCTGTCTTCTGTCCCTCTTTCTATTTCTCTCTGTCTCTTCTCTCTTTCTTTGTCTGGTATTAGTGTCCTCTCTTTTTTCTCACTCCCTCTTCTCTGTCTTCTGTCCTTTTCTGTCTCTTTCTCACTCTCTCTCTTCTCTCTTTCTCTGTCTGGTATTAGTGTCCTCTCTTTTTCTCTCACTCCCTCTTCTCTGTCTTCTGTCCTTTTCTGTCTCTTTCTCACTCTCTCTCTTCTCTTTTCCTCTGTCTGCTATTATTGTCCTCTCTTTTTCTCTCACTCCCTCTTCTCTGTCTTCTGTCCTTTTTCTGTCTCTTTCTCACTCTCTCTCTTCTCTCTTTCTCTGTCTGGTATTAGTGTCCTCTCTTTTTCTCTCACTCCCTCTTCTCTGTCTTCTGTCCTTTTCTGTCTCTTTCTCACTCTTTCTCTTCTCTCTTTCTCTGTCTGGTATTAGTGTCCTCTCTTTTTCTCTCACGCCCTCTTCTCTGTCTTCTGTCCCTCTTTCTATTTCTCTCTGTCTCTTCTCTCTTTCTCTGTCTGGTATTAGTGTCCTCTCTTTTTTTCTCACTCCCTCTTCTCTGTCTTCTGTCCTTTTCTGTCTCTTTCTCACTCTCTCTCTTCTCTCTTTCTCTGTCTGGTATTAGTGTCCTCTCTTTTTCTCTCACTCCTTCTTCTCTGTCTTCTGTCCTTTTTCTGTCTCTTTCTCACTCTCTCTCTCTTCTCTCTTTCTCTGTCTGGTATTAGTGTCCTCTCTTTTTCTCTTACTCCCTCTTCTCTGTCTTCTGTCCTTTTTCTGTCTCTTTCTCACTCTCTCTCTTCTCTCTTTCTCTGTCTGGTATTAGTGTCTTCTCGTTTTCTCTCACTCCATTTTCTCTGTCGTCTGTCCTTTTCTGTCTCTTTCTCACACTCTCTTCTCTTTTCCTCTGTCTGGTATTAGTGTCCTCTCTTTTTCTTTCACCCCCTCTTCTCTGTCTTCTGTCCTTTTTCTGTCTCTTTCTCACTCTCTCTCTTCTCTCTTTCTCTGTCTGGTATTAGTGTCCTCTCTTTTTCTCTCACTCCCTCTTCTCTGTCTTCTGTCCTTTTCTCTCTTGTTCTCACTCTGTCTCTTCTCTCTTTCTCTGTCTGGTATTAGTGTCCTCTCTTTTTCTCTCACTCCCTCTTCTCTGTCTTCTTCCCTTTTTCTGTCTCTTTCTCTCTCTTTCCTCTCTTTCTCTGTCTGCTATTAGTGTCCTCTCTTTTTCTCTCACTCCCTCTTCTCTGTCTTCTGTCCTTTTTCTGTCTCATTCTCACTCTCTCTCTTCTCTCTTTCTCTGTCTGCTATTAGTGTCCTCTCTTTTTCTCTCACTCCCTCTTCTCTGTCTTCTGTCCTTTTTCTGTCTCTTTCTCACTGTCTTCTCTCTTTCTCTGTCTGGTATTAGTGTCTTTTTTTTTTTTCTCTCACTCCATTTTCTCTGTCTTCTGTCCTTTTCTGTCTCTTTCTCACTCTCTTCTCTCTTTCTCTGTCTGGTATTATTGTCCTCTCTTTTTTTCTCACTCCCTCTTCTCTGTCCTCTGTCCTTTTTCTGTCTCTTTCTCACACTCTCTCTCTTCTCTTTTCCTCTGTCTGGTATTAGTGTCCTCTCTTTTTCTCTCACTCCCTCTTCTCTGTCTTCTGTCCTTTTTCTGTCTCTTTCTCACACTCTCTCTTCTCTCTTTCTCTGTCTGGTATTATTGTCCTCTCTTTTTTTCTCACTCCCTCTTCTCTGTCCTCTGTCCTTTTTCTGTCTCTTTCTCACACTCTCTCTCTTCTCTTTTTTCCCTCTGTCTGGTATTAGTGTCCTCTCTTTTTCTCTCACTCCCTCTTCTCTGTCTTCTGCCCTTTTTCTGTCTCTTTCCTCTCTTTCTCTGTCTGCTATTAGTGTCCTTTCTTTTTCTCTCACCCCCTCTTCTCTGTCTTCTGTCCTTTTTCTGTCTCATTCTCACTCTCTCTCTTCTCTCTTTCTCTGTCTGATATTAGTGTCCTCTCTTTTTCTCTCACTCCCTCTTCTCTGTCTTCTGTCCTTTTTCTGTCTCTTTCTCACACTCTCTCTCTTCTCTTTTCCTCTGTCTGGTATTAGTGTCCTCTCTTTTTCTCTCACTCCCTCTTCTCTGTCTTCTGCCCTTTTTCTGTCTCTTTCTCACACTCTCTCTTCTCTCTTTCTCTGTCTGGTATTATTGTCCTCTCTTTTTTTCTCACTCCCTCTTCTCTGTCCTCTGTCCTTTTTCTGTCTCTTTCTCACACTCTCTCTCTTCTCTTTTTTTCCCTCTGTCTGGTATTAGTGTCCCCTCTTTTTCTCTCACTCCCTCTTCTCTGTCTTCTGTCCTTTTTCTGTCTCTTTCTCACACTCTCTCTTCTCTCTTTCTCTGTCTGGTATTATTGTCCTCTCTTTTTTTCCTCACTCCCTCTTCTCTGTCCTCTGTCCTTTTTCTGTCTCTTTCTCACTCTCTCTCTTCTCTTTTTTTCCCTCTGTCTGGTATTAGTGTCCTCTCTTTTTCTCTCACTCCCTCTTCTCTGTCTTCTGCCCTTTTTCTGTCTCTTTCCTCTCTTTCTCTGTCTGCTATTAGTGTCCTTTCTTTTTCTCTCACTCCCTCTTCTCTGTCTTCTGTCCTTTTTCTGTCTCTTTCTCACTGTCTTCTCTCTTTCTCTGTCTGGTATTAGTGTCTTCTCTTTTTCTCTCACTCCATTTTCTCTGTCTTCTGTCCTTTTCTGTCTCTTTCTCACTCTTCTCTCTTTCTCTGTCTGGTATTATTGTCCTCTCTTTTTTTCTCACTCCCTCTTCTCTGTCCTCTGTCCTTTTTCTGTCTCTTTCTCACACTCTCTCTCTTCTCTTTTCCTCTGTCTGGTATTAGTGTCCTCTCTTTTTCTCTCACTCCCTCTTCTCTGTCTTCTGTCCTTTTTCTGTCTCTTTCTCACACTCTCTCTTCTCTCTTTCTCTGTCTGGTATTAGTGTCCTCTCTTTTTTTCTCACTCCCTCTTCTCTGTCCTCTGTCCTTTTTCTGTCTCTTTCTCACACTCTCTCGCTTCTCTTTTTTTCCCTCTGTCTGGTATTAGTGTCCTCTCTTTTTCTCTCACTCCATTTTCTCTGTCTTCTGTCCTTTTCTGTCTCTTTCTCACTCTCTTCTCTCTTTCTCTGTCTGGTATTATTGTCCTCTCTTTTTTTCTCACTCCCTCTTCTCTGTCCTCTGTCCTTTTTCTGTCTCTTTCTCACACTCTCTCTCTTCTCTCTTTCTCTGTCTGGTATTATTGTCCTCTCTTTTTTTCTCACTCCCTCTTCTCTGTCCTCTGTCCTTTTTCTGTCTCTTTCTCACACTCTCTCTCTTCTCTTTTTTTCCCTCTGTCTGGTATTAGTGTCCTCTCTTTTTCTCTCACTCCCTCTTCTCTGTCTTCTGTGCTTTTCTGTGTCTTTCTCTCTCTCTCTTCTCTCTTTCTTTGTCTGGTTTTAGTGTCTTCTCTTTTTCTCTCACTTCATTTTCTCTGTCTTCTGTCCTTTTCTGTCTCTTTCTCACACTCTCTCTTCTCTTTTCCTCTGTCTGGTATTAGTGTCCTCTCTTTTTCTCTCACTCCCTCTTCTCTGTCTTCTGTGCTTTTCTGTCTCTTTCTCACTCTCTCTCTTCTCTCTTTCTTTGTCTGGTATTCGTCTTCTCTTTTTCTCTCACTCCATTTTCTCTGTCTTCTGTCCTTTTCTGTCTCTTTCTCACACTCTCTCTCTTCTCTTTTCCTCTGTCTGGTATTAGTGTCCTCTCTTTTTCTCTCACTCCCTCTTCTCTGTCTTCTGTCCTTTTCTGTCTCTTTCTCACTCTCTCTCTTCTCTCTTTCTCTGTCTGGTATTAGTGTCCTCTCTTTTTCTCTCACTCCCTCTTCTCTGTCTTCTGTCCTTTTCTGTCTCTTTCTCACTCTCTCTCTTTCTCTGTCTGGTATTAGTGTCCTCTCTTTTTCTCCCACTCCCTCTTCTCTGTCTTCTGTCCTTCTCTGTCTCTTTCTCACTCTCTCTCTTCTCTCTTTCTCTGTCTGGTATTAGTGTCCTCTCTTTTTCTATCATTCCCTCTTCTCTGTCTTCTGTCCCTCTGTCTCTTTCTCGCTCTCTCTCTCTTCTCTCTTTCACTGTCTGGTATTAGTGTCCTCTCTTTTTCTCTCACTCCCGCTTCTCTGTCTTCTGTCCTTTTTCTGTATCTTTCTCACTCTCTCTTTTCTCTCTTTCTCTGTCTGGTATTAGTGTCCTCTCTTTTTCTCTCACTCCCTCTTCTCTGTCTTCTGTCCTTTTTCTGTTTCTTCCTCACTCTCTCTCTCTCTCTCTCTCGTCTCTTTTCCTCTGTCTGATATTTTTGTCCTCTCTTTTTCTCTCACTCCCTCTTCTCTGTGTTCTGTGCTTTTCTGTGTCTTTCTCACTCTCTCTCTTTCTCTGTCTGGTATTAGTGTCCTCTCTTTTTCTCCCACTCCCTCTTCTCTGTCTTCTGTCCTTCTCTGTCTCTTTCTCACTCTCTCTCTTCTCTCTTTCTTTGTCTGGTATTAGTGTCTTCTCTTTTTCTCTCATTCCATTTTCTCTGTCTTCTGTTCTTTTCTGTCTCTTTCTCACACTCTCTCTCTTCTCTTTTCCTCTGTCTGGTATTAGTGTCCTCTCTTTTTCTCTCACTCTATTTTCTCTGTCTTCTGTCCTTTTCTGTCTCTTTCTCACATTCTCTCTCTTCTCTTTTCCTCTGTCTGTTATTAGTGTCCTCTCTTTTTCTCTCACTCCATTTTCTCTGTCTTCTGTCCTTTTCTGTCTCTTTTTCACTCTCTCTCTTCCCTCTTTCTCTGTTGGTATTGTTGTCTTTCGTTTTCACTTGCTCTCTTCTCTCAGTCTCTTTTTCCTATCTTACTCTCTCATGTCTTTCACTCCTCCTTCCTCTCCTCTCTTTCTCTCATCCTCCCTCTTGCCATCTCTCCTCTTTCTTTCTTTCTTTCTTTCTCTCTCTCTCTCTCTCTCTGTGCATTCTTTTCTCTCTTTTGTGTCTCCTTGCTCTCTTTCTCTGTAACTTTTCTCTCTCTTTTCTTTTATTCTCTCTCCTACTCTCTCCTCTCTTTCCTCTTTTTCTCTCATCTCTGTCTTGTTCTACTCCCGCTCTCCTCTCTGTCTCTCCCTCTCTGTTTGTGTGAAGCTGAGATTGAGATTAAGCTGGGTTTAGTCTGCAGACTGTCTGTCGCAGAGCTGTTTGATTTTAGAATAAATTAAAATGTGAAACTGCATGAATAATGTATTTGTAAATATGATCATTTTCACACTCCAGTAATGTTTAGTGTATGACCCGTCTGTGCAAAACCGCAGCAAATTCTCTCCCACTGGATGAATTTAATATTTTTAAATGAAATAGTTCAGTGCAGGCTGTGAAGAGTGTCCACTTCTGAGGCCCGAGAGAGTGACCAGTGTTTGTGTTGCTCTCTGAAAGCTGCTGTTTATAAATCATATTTATCAGATAATCTGTACAGAGAGGAGAAAGTTAATTCAGCTGTATTTATTTTATTTATTTATTTTTATACCTGTAAAATGTTCTATAGTGAAATATAATGTTTATATAATCCACACAGTCATTCTGGCATATTTACATAACTGAGTCACTTTTATATGGTCACTGTTACAATTGGTTTAGTTGTTAATGGGTTTCCAGCTTGAAGCACAAGTTAGATGTTTCTAATAAACTGGCCAATAAGTGGAAGCACAAGGTAGATGTTTCTAATAAATCGGCCAGTTGGTGGAAGTACAAGGTAGATGTTTCTAATAAAGTGGCCAGCTTATGGAAGCACAAAATAGGTGTTTCTAATAAAGTGGCCAGTGAGTGTGAGCACATGGTAGATGTTTTTTTTATGGCCCACCACCACCCCCCCTCTTTGGAGGGCTATTTATACTTTATTTTTATTTATAATGTGTTATTCAGGAGTGAAAATATAAAACACAAATATACATACATTTACAAACAAATATGAAGAAAACAAACAAATAAACAATATGGGAGGTGTTTCTAATAAAGTGACCAGTGTGTGGAAGTGCAAGGTTGGTGTTTCTAATAAAGTGGACAGGGAGTGGAAGTACAAGGTGGGTGTTTCTAACAAACTGGCCAGTGAGAGGAAGTACAAGGTGGGTGTCTTTAATAAAGTATACAGGGAGTGGAAGTACAAGGTGGGTGTTTCTAATAAACTGGCCAGTGAGTGGAAGTACAAGGTGGGTGTCTTTAATAAAGTATACAGTGAGTGGAAGTACAAGGTGGGTGTTTCTAATAAAGTGGACAGGGAGTGGAAGTACAAGGTGGGTGTTTCTAATAAACTGGCCAGTGAGAGGAAGTACAAGGTGGGTGTCTTTAATAAAGTATACAGTGAGTGGAAGTACAAGGTGGGTGTTTCTAATAAACTGGCCCAGTGAGTGGAAGTACAAGGTGGGTGTCTTTAATAAAGTGGACAGGGAGTGGAAGTACAAGGTGGGTGTTTCTAATAAACTGGCCAGTGAGAGGAAGTACAAGGTGGGTGTCTTTAATAAAGTATACAGTGAGTGGAAGTACAAGGTGGGTGTTTCTAATAAACTGGCCAGTGAGAGGAAGTACAAGGTGGGTGTCTTTAATAAAGTATACAGTGAGTGGAAGGACAAGGTGGGTGTTTCTAATAAAATGACCAGTGTGTGGAAGTACAAGGTGGGTGTTTCTAATAAAGTGGACAGGGAGTGGAAGTACAAAGTGGGTGTTTCTAATAAACTGGCCAGTGAGAGGAAGTACAAGGTGGGTGTTTCTAATAAAGTGGACAGGGAGTGGAAGTACAAGGTGGGTGTTTCTAATAAAGTGGACAGTGAGTGGAAGTACAAGGTGGGTGTTTCTAATAAAATGACCAATGAGTGGAAGTACAAGCTGAGTGTTTCTAATAAAGTGGACAGGGAGTGGAAGTACATAGTGGGTGTTTCTAATAAAGTGGACAGGGAGTGGAAGTACAAGGTGGGTGTTTCTAATAAACTGGCCAGTGAGAGGAAGTACAAGGTGGGTCTTTTTAATAAAGTGGACAGGGAGTGGAAGCACAAGGTGGGTGATTCTCATAAAGTGGTCATCTTATGGCAGCACAAGGTAGGTGTTTCTAATAAAGTGACCAGTTAGTGAAAATAGAAGGTACATGTTTCTAATAAAGTGATAAGTTAGTGGAAACACAAGTTAGGTGATTGTAATGTAGTGGCCTATAAGGTAAGTGGATAGAACACACTGGCAGCTCAGATTTTTAGCTTTGGGTGGAGTCAGGATGAAGACTAAGCAGGGGACTGAAGTTCAGTTCTGAGTTGTTTGCCATTGTTTTTCTCCAATGGGGGCAGTGTTGCACTCTAATTCCACTCTGCTGTGGAACCTCAGAAAAACACCAGAACACAGTGTACAGACCTACAGCAGTGACTCTGTGTCTGAGGTGAGCTCCTGTTTTAAGAATATCAAAGATGTTCACGCTTAAAAAAAATAAGAGAATGATTCCAGCAAATAAACACACAGAAAAAAGAAACAGTGCTAAGAAAAAAGTGCTTATACCATACAGTCATAAGTTCTGGCAACCCATGTCATGAAAGTAAATCGAAACATAATAAGCATTAAAAGACGATTGCTGTGTCTTTACTGTTTATGTACTGAATCTAACACAGCAGTTCTCAGACTAGGGACTGTGGGCCCAGGGAGTTGACAAAAGGGAGCCCTAAAGAGGTGTAGTAGCACATTTACCTCAGTGTAGCACTCTTTTAAGGTTGCTCTGGAACTGAGAACATAGTATTAATTGTAGACTTAATACCACCTTGCCATTTGTTCTGAAGCAAAGCTTTTAAAAACAGTTTCTGCCAGCTTCCATCACATGCTAAATACAGTTCTAACCTTCTCTTGGCCTCTTCCTTGGACTGTAGCGCTCTCCAGAGCATCCTCAGCTTTGTGTTTGGCAGGTATTGTGCTTGAGTTTGTAATTAACTCATTTGAATGACACGTTCTTTATTGGCTCAGGGTCAAGGGGGAATGTGCAACTTGCCAAGCAATAAAACATGCTAATCTCAGCTGATGCTAGCTGTATTAAACACCTAGTTCTGTGCTGGGATGCACTCTTAGTTATATAGTATCTCACAAAAGTGAGCACACCCCTCACATTGTTGTAAATATTTTATTATATCTTTTCATGGGACAACACTGAAGATATGACACTTTGGTACAATGTAAAGTAGTCAATGTACAGCTTGTATAACAGAGTAAAATTGCTGGGCCCTTAAAATAACTCAACACACAGTCATTAATATCTAAACCACTGGCAACAAAAGTGAGTACACCCCTAAGTGAAAATGACCAAATTGTGCCCGAAGTGTCAATATTTTGTGTGGCCACCAATATTTTCCAGCATTGCCTTAACTTGGGCATGGAGTTCATTAGCGCTTTAGAGGTTGCCACTGGAATCCTCTGGAATCTTCTTCCACTCCTCCATGAAAACAACACGGAGCTGGTGGATGTTGGAGACCTTGTGCTCCTCCACCTTCCATGTGAGGATGCCCAACAGATGCTCAATAGGGTTTAGAGTTGGAGACATGCTTGTCCTGTCCAGCACCTTTACCCTCAGTTTCTTTGGCAAGGCAGTGTTCGGTATCATGTTGGAATACTGCCCTGCGGCCCAGTTTCTGATGGAGGGGAATCATGCTCTACTTCAGTATTTCACAGTACATGTATGGTCTGAGCACAGACAGACTGACCCCCTACCCCTTTAACCTCTGCTGCAGTGCTGGCAGCACTCATGTGTTTACTTTTAAAAGCCAACTTCTGGATATGAAGCTGAGCATGTGCTCTTAACTTCTTTGGTCAATTATAGCAAGGCCTGTTCTGAGTGGAATCTGTCCTGTTAAACCACGGTATGGTCTTGACCACAGTGCTGCAGCTCAGTTTCAAGGTGTTAGCAATCTTCTTATTGCCTAGGCCATCTTTATGTAGAGCAACAATTCTTTATTCAGATCCTCAGAGAGTTCTTTGCCATGATGTGCCATGTTGAACTTCCAGTGACCAGTATGAGAGAGTGTGACAGCGATAACACAAAGTTTAACCTCTTTACACCTAAGACCTTGTATCACTTGGGGAGGACACTGGGGAGGGAAATAAAAATTCGGGAAAGACACCATGTATGTGTTTTTCCCCTTTAATCCCTGTGTAGTGCTACACTGTCTGTGCCATCAGTGTGTGAAAAAACAGGGTCCAGTCTTTGTGATTTGTTATATTTTTGTGGTGAAAGCCCTGCCATTCCTCCGTTTCTAATAGGAACAATTATCTAGGAATCAATCTAGGAATCAAAAAGGAGTGTACTGTTTTGGGGGGATAAAGCGTGTAGCACCCTGCTCATAGCTCAGTTCCTCTTGGTAATTGGCACCCCTAATTTACATAAAGTTCAACTTTCTCACTGTCGCTGGAAATGGTCAGCCCCCAATACAGCAGCGTATCATAACATGCAATCTATTACGTGCTACATGTACAACCAGCCACTTCAGTAAGTGCACCTCCCTGTAGCCACACTCTGTTTGCTCCACTCACCATATAGAGGCACTCTGTAGTTCCACAGTTACAGAGTGTAGTACATCTGTTTCTCTGTATACTTTGTTAGCCCCTTTTTACTCTGTTCTGAACCCCAAAAGGACCACCACAGAGCAGGGATTATTATTATTTTTTCATTCTCAGCACTGTCATAGGAGAGTTATGTCAATGTGTGTTGTAGATTGCAGTTATAGATGTGAATCAGACACAGCCTAAGTCTGTGGGAATTTTTGACAATTCGTACCAAAAAGCATTTGTGACACTGATGTTGGACAAGACAGGGACACTAATGTTGGACAAGAGAGGACCTTGCTTGCAATCTGCATTCTAGTTAATCATAAAGGTCTTTAATGGGGTTGAGGTCAAGTCTCTGTGTGAGCCAGTCAAGTTCTTCAACACCAAACTCACCCAACCAGTCTGTATGAATCTTGCTGTGTGCACTTACGCACGGTCATGCAGTGTTCCCACAAAGTTGGAGACATACAGCATCCAAAATGCTTTGACATAATGTAACATAAAGATTTCCCTTCACTGGACCAACCCCTGAAAAACAACCACAGATCATTATTCCTCCTCCACCAAACTTTACAGTTGGCAGCATGCAGTCATTTGCCAAACCCTGACTGGTCCATCAGACTGCCAGACAGAGAAGCATGATTTGTCACTTCACAGCGCTTTACACCTCTCCGTCCGACAATCTGCATTGTGCTTGGTGATGTAAGGCTCGCATACAGCTGCTCGGAAACCCATGCCATGAAGGTCCTACTGCACAGTTTTTGTGCTAATGTTGATACCAGAGAAGATTTGGAATTTATTGAGTAACTTTGTGTGCGCTGCCACTTTATAGCTTAGTTTTCAATAATACCACTCACAGTTGATCATGGAACATCTAGTAGGGAAGAAATTTCACTTGTAACGATGGCATCGTATTACACAACCACACTCAAGTTCAGTGACCTATTTAGATCGACCTATCTTTGACATGTTTGTGGGCAGACTGCTTGGCTCGGTGCAGTGGGACTTCAGTGATTAAAATGTGTGTCCCATTACTTTTATCCATATGTTGTATATGATGGGACATTAATACAGAGTGTGAATTTAATGAGGGATGAATTTAGCTTTGGAAAAGTTTCACTTTCTCACATTATCCTACCAGGTCTACATTAGGTCACTGAGACCTTTGCACTGACCATACTTTGTGTCCTTGTTACCCTTCATTGCTTACAGTTGTCCGCTCTCCTTCACTCGTTATTCTAGGTCATAGCCTGGTTGGAGAAGTGAAGTGTCGTGCCCTTGCTGGTGTTGCAGGTGAGAGTTAATGAGAACATAGCACCATACTGATGAGGCCAATGCATTCTCTGTGCAATCAATTGTGAGTTCCATACACTTTGCTGAACCTCCAGCTGAGGAACTGTTGAGACACAGAGAGACGCCACACTTCTCCTAAATGTCAACGTGTTCGCACTTTCTTCATGTTAATCATTAATCCCACCAGCCCCACTTTGGCTGTGGGTTGTGCAACATGTTCTGTTAATAGCAGGATTTTTCTTGGAGAAAGAGAGAAACTAGGCAGAAGAATGCAGTGTCTTTGACAGAACAGTAAATATGACCGCAGGCTGTTGTGTAGAGCGCTCTATAGAGCTTCTCTCCAACTCATCACATAGAAGTTGAGTGGAGTTACAACGCATCAACTCATCCCAGAGGTGTTCAGTGGAGTTACATCACATCAACTCATCCCAGAGGTGTTCAGTGGAGTTACATCACATCAACTCATCCCAGAGGTGTTCAGTGGAGTTACATCACATCAACTCATCCCAGAGGTGTTCAGTGGAGTTACATCACATCAACTCATCACATAGAAGTTCAGTGGAGTTACATCACATCAACTCATCCCAGAGGTGTTCAGTGGAGTTACATCACATCAACTCATCCCAGAGGTGTTCAGTGGAGTTACATCACATCAACTCATCACATAGAAGTTCAGTGGAGTTACATCACATCAACTCATCCCAGAGGTGTTCAGTGGAGTTACATCACATCAACTCATCCCAGAGGTGTTCAGTGGAGTTACATCACATCAACGCATCCCAGAGGTGTTCAGTGGAGTTACATCACATCAACTCATCACATAGAAGTTGAGTGGAGTTACATCACATCAACTCATCCCAGAGGTGTTCAGTGGAGTTACATCACATCAACTCATCCCAGAGGTGTTCAGTGGAGTTACAACGCATCAACTCATCACATAGGAATTCAGTGGGGCTCCTTTACATCAGCTAATTTCAGAGATGATTGATGGAGCTTTATAAATTTAATGCACCGCAAAAAAGTTTAGTTGGGCTTTATTGCTCCAACGTATCCCAGAGAAATTTATAGGGGCTTCATCACTCCAACTCAGCCCTGAGGTGTTTAAGGAGCTCCAACACTTCAGTGCATTCCAGAGGTGTTTGATGGAGCTTTATCAATCTAATGGCATCACAAAGGTATTCCGCGGAGCTTTACCATTCCAACTCATTCCAGAGGTGTTCAATAGAGCTTTGGCATTCCAGCTCATTACAGGGGTTCTCAATGTAGCTTCAACATTCCGTGTTCAGTAGAGCTCTATCACTACAACAGATTCCAGAGGTGTTTGACGGAGCTTTCTGAATTTAAGGCATCACAAAGTTATTTAGTGGAGCATCGTTGTGTCTACGTATCCCAAAAGTGTAGTGACTAGAGATCTGGTAATGTTGCCTGATACAAAAAAGTAACCCAGCAGTCATCTTTATAACCGTATCTGCTCTGATTATACATATTTTTATGCATGTTTGAAGTTATTGCAGTCAGACTGCATGTTGTCCGCAATTCAACCATAAACACATCTTAATTTAAATAATAAAAATGACTGCATTGTTAAATCTCTAGAGAGGAACTAGTGGCATACAAAACACAAGCTCACTCTGCATAGATACTGTAGTCATCAAGAGTGGATTCAGTGCAAAATGCTCTGTAGAGAGTGAGGGACCAAACAGTCTTACAGTCTTACATTCACATCCACTGATTATATACAAACATATTTACTATTTTATGTCTGTGTAATTTAAACATCAATAACAGTTTATCAATCTGCACAAAGAGCAATCTGAGAGGAAGAATCAGTGTGTTGGTGTAATGAAGGCAGTTTGCATGGAGGGAAACTAATTTACTCTCAGTCAGCTTTTAACAGCTCAGACTGATTTGTGTGGCAGAGAGAGATAGAAAAAGAGAGAGAAAAGGATAGAGAGAGAGAGAGACAAGAAGAGATGTAGTGAAAGAATGAGGGGGAAGTGTAAAAATGAGAGAAAGAGTCACAGAGCTACAAGGAAGAGAGAGAAAGAAAGAAAGCGAGGGAAAGATAGACAAGTAACGAAAGAAAAGAAGAGGAAAGAGCACAAGAGAAAGAAATGGAATGATAGAGAGGGGTGGGGAGAGAGGGAAAGACAGAGAGTGAGAGCACGAGAGAGAGAAAAGAAAATAGGGAATGTCACCTTCATTTCAAATCAGTTTATGAGGTTTCTGAGCTGCTAATTAAAATCCAGACAGCAAGTTATATTATTGCAAAACCAAAGCACCTAGAATAACAACAACTCAGGTACAAAGCAGCAGCAGGACCTTCTTACTAGAGAATTACAAACAGAACTTCAGAACATCAGCACAAGAACAACACCGTGACATGTCCTTCATCAAATGGATTTCATGGCTGTGCACACAAGCCTAAGATTACTAAGTGCAATATCAAGTGTAGGCTGAAGGGGTGTAAAGCACCTCACCACTGGACTCTGAAGCACTGGAAATGAGTCTCTGGGATGAAGAATCTCATCTGGTACCTTTGCAATGCATGATTTGGTGTATGGTGAAGGTATTGTCTGGGGCTGTTTTTTTGGATTTGGGCCTCGTAGTTACGATGGAAGACTATTCTCTGTTCCAGCATATATATATATATATATATATATATATATATATATATATATATATATATATATATATATATATATATATATATATATATATATATATATATATATGTGCTGGAACAGAGAATGCCAAGTGGTTACTAGGTCTTGTTGAAAATGAATGGCAGTTTAAGGGAGGAATATCGAGGAGTCAGTACGGCTGTAGATCAGACCTTGGAGACCTGCCGGCAGTAAGTACATGCAGTTTGGTGGCCAAAAATGAATCAGACTATAAGAGAGAAAAGAGTGATGGAGTATAAAAGACATACAAGTAAAGGCTAAGACAACATTGAAATGTCATAAAATAGTGTATGTACAGTACAGTAGATGGCCACATATTTTTCAACCCCATTCATTCTTAATGAGAAGATTTTTCAGTTTAATAAATATTTTTATTTAAAAAAATCAGAACAAAAAGGTGCCCACACGAGCAGGCCATTCCTGATCAGACCGAACATTCTGGGGTTGGAACAGTGTCAATATCTCAAAGACACCAGGGAGAGTTAGCAGAAACATTGTGTACCAATAGTAAGAAAAAGAATAAGAATATTTCTTCAGATGCTTTGCATTGAGCAATCGCTAATTAAACAACAATAAGAAGCAGATAGTGTGAGACGCAGTCAATGTGCTATCTGTGTCTTTCTCAGAGAAATGATCCTGGAGGTTCTGCTTGACAGTAAGGTAAGAAAAAAACAAAGAAACTAACAGCCAGTGCTCACCTTGTAGAGGAGAGTTTAATCTTATAGGCTGTATAACATTTGTCTTTGTCTGAGTGCAGTCATTTGCTCTTGACCTTATTTCTGTTTATACTTAGCAATCTTACAAAGTGCTTCATAAAATATACAGTCTGAAGACAACAGGAACCTGTTTCCACCAGGTCAGATGGAGGACATCAAAATTTAGACTCTATACATCAGACATCAGAGTCTTTATCTCAAAAGTTTTCTCAATATTTTGACTTTAATTAAAATTATGAGTTGTTTTTTTTTACTGACCAAATTTGCCTTGTTATATCAAGATTTACCTTTTATGTTGAAATTACTTTAATAAATTCTCAAAAAAATGTTGTTATTTTAATATAAGAAGTTTTTTCTGTTGCCTGGTGGAAACATGCTTTTATAGAAGATTCTGAAGCTTTTCCATTAGCATTTTGTGGAATATCTCCACATACATTCAGCTTTTTGTGCTTGCTTTTTTTCTTCTGTTCTGTTATTGCAGTACTTCACAATGTATTTATTGTAAAAACTAATATCATAATAATAAAAAATCCTTGATAACAGTGCTGTGCAATATCAGTCTGAGGGCTATTTACATATGACATCATGAGTTTCTCCAATTTAGCCTCCAAATTTTATTCCAAATGCTCTGTTTAGAAAAGTGGTTCTACTCCATGGTCTTACTGAACCACCCCATGGCGCATGACGTTGTCTAGGCCTTTACCATTTGAAAAGAAGATTAAATCAAACAGATCTGCCGGTCCAGTTTCTTCTGAATGTCAGATATATCCTGTCTGTGATGATTTTCTTATCTGTCTGGAGTAGATTTGGGGCTGATGTTATCTCAAAAAGAATCTTTTCAGTTTGTTTTGGTTGGCCTTCATGCTGTCTTAGCTACGCTTTAGGCCACGGTCAGCTTTATATAGTTTGTGGTCATCATGTGCGGTTCTTCAAAATCTTTATGTCCTTGGGAGAAAAAGCAAACAAACAAAAATGTTTACTTCAATAAAGTTTGGCAAGTAGACCTTCTTAACAATGCACCATCTAGTAATGTACATCCACATCTATTACTGTTTCTGCTGTAGGCTGAATGGGTGGGGCTAAACTGCTGTAGGCTGTATAGATGGAGCTAAACTGCTGTAGGCTGAATGGGTGGAGCTAAACTGATAAAGGCCGAATGGGTGGAGCTAAACTGCTGTAGGCTGTATAGATGGAGCTAAACTGCTGTAGGCTGTATAGATGAGGCTAAACTACTATAGGCCAAATGAACTGCTGAAGGCTAAATGGGTGGAGCTAAACTGCTGAAGGCTGAATGGGTGGGGCTAAACTGCTGTAGGCTGTATAGATGGGGCTAAACTACTATAGGCCAAATGAACTGCTGTAGGTTGAATGGTTGGGCTTAAATGGCCTTAGTCTGAATGGGTATTGCTAAATTGCTGTAGGCTGAATGGGTGGGGCTAAACTACTGTAGGATAAATGAGGAGGAGCTACTGTAGACTGAATAGGCACTGCTATTATACCTTAGGCTGAATTGGGGGGGCTAAACTGGTAACAGGTCATTTCCATATATAGACTGTATGATGACGAGGTGAACAATATGTTTTGGAGCTCTGAACAAAGCAAATCTCTAAAAAACTATTAACCATGATCTAAATTCACTATTGACTGTTTTTGGTAAATAAAACGTAACTTGTGTAAGTAATCAACTCCAGAAATATGCTGAGCTGCATCCGCTGCATTTTTTGCTTATTGCTGTGAATCTTATGTAACCTATGCAAAGGAAGGATCACTTCCTACACTGCAGTGTGCTCTAAGCAGCAGAACCTCAGACCACACATGCCACCCACTCACAGTAGAAAGGCGTGAGAAAAGGGCACATGTGGCTTTCCCAGCCACAGACTTCTCCCATCACAGAGATGGGCTAACAACACAAAGATGTGGTGTTTCCATTGTTTGTTTTTTCACTAATAACAAATATTATTATATCAGTAATGTAACACAAAACAATAGCAGCATTATTTAATTTTCTTTGTAAGCAATATAATGGAAAAAAAAAAAAAAAAGAGTAATGCCATCCCAATTATGTGGGCCGAATTGTTGTATTGTGATCAATTTCCACTTACATTTTTTCTTTAACAGCTAAATATAATATCAGGTGTTTTTTTCTATCTTGTGTTTTTATCTTTATTACAGCTTCATTCGTTTCAGGGGACTCACTCCCAGTTTTTAAAAAAAATCTGTAGACACACCTCCAGAGTTCAGTCGTAAAGGTCTTAAGTCTTAAAATATCACACTCAGTGATGTTGAGGTCTGGACTCTGGGGTGGTCAGTCCATTATTCTGAGAACACCAGCAGCTTTTTTGTTTGATGTGCCTGTATCTCCTTTTCTCAGTGAGGAGCCTCTTCACAGCTACACATCCTTTCAGACCCATAGACCCAAAGTTGTTTTCCCACAGTGGAAGAATAGATCTTGGTGTTCGTCTCTCTCTCTCACAGATAAAAGCTGTTGTTAATATGATGGAGACAGCTTTGGTGGTCTACCGGGTCTTCCAGGTGGTTAGGATTAAGGGGTGGATTTAGTGATTCTCGGGCTGTAGGCTAAAGAGAAATGGGGGGCTCTGTATGCAGATAAGTTTAAGTACGTTGAGAGCAGTTTAACTTGTTTTAAGATATCTGCCAATATAGTGAGATAGTTAGATGCATGGTAATGTAATTAAGAAGTATTTCTTCTTTGCAGTATTATGGATGCAGTGACAGATAATGGTTTTAGGAAGTGTTCCTGAGCTGTGTCTGTTTTTAATGTAGGGCTGCCTGAGGGCCTAAAGGTCACGGCCATCCAGTACTGGTTTTGGGCCTTACATACAGAGAAGTCTCTAAATCCTTTAATGATACTTAGTGTAGATGTTAAAAAGTTCTTTGCTATTTTATGTCAAGAAACTTTTTTTTAATGATCAGCCTGTGCAGACTTTCACAGAATGGTCAAATCCTCTTCATCTTCTTCTGAAAGACTCCAACTCTCTGGGATGCTCTTGTTAAACCCAATTGTGCTACAGATCAGTTGCCAATTAACCTAATTAGTTATGAGATGCTTAACCAGGTATTTTCAACCAGCATTACATTAATGGCATTAAATTCAAAATTGGCATCCATTGCCAAAAACACATTATCTTTGTACTATTTTCAATTTCATACTGGGTTTAATTGATTTGCACATCATTGCATTTTGCTTTTATTTATATTTTGCACAATGTCCTAAATTTAGGATTTAAGATTAAGGTTTAAATTAAGGGTCACAATGCACAATTTGCACAATGCTGTATCTGAGCTGTCAAAGTAACATGGAAACCTGGAAACCTCAGCAGAGGTCTAATGTGAGGCATTAGATTTGATGATTATTCTTCATAGTTGAGCACATTAGTGCATGTTTCAATTTCTCTTGTGATTTAGTTCTCATAGTGCCACATAGTATACTCACCAACAGTGAATCTTTATTAGTGCTGTTTTATACCATAATTTGCATTGATGAGTTGAGTGGCAATTATTAGTTTATCCTCATTTGTTTGTATTTTTTGTTTTAGCCTATAAAGTCTATACAGTCAGATAAGACCTGTTCCTCCAATATGCTTTAGCTTTTCTCCCTAAATGCTTTCCATACTTGTCCTCACAGATTTTCACTGAGTCAGGAGAAAGTGGGGGTCATCCCAAAAGCTTCACCTTGCATAGATCATAATGAATGTTATATATTATCCACCGCTTACTTCCGCTAGTCAGGGTCACTGGAGCCAATCCCAGCATCATCAGGCAAAGGCAGGGTACACTATGGCCAGTTCATCGCATGGCCAACACTTACTCAACCTATCATGTATGTCTTTGGACATGTGGGAGAAAACCCACTCAAGCACTGGGAGATTACACACACTCCACACAGAACGACCCGCACCGGGAATCAAACCCGGATCGTCTTGTTGTGAGGCGATAGTGCTAACCACTACACCACCATGTCACCGATGTTGTATATTGATCATGGTAAATGTAAAAAAGTATATTTGGGATAATTGTTCTGTGATGTGGCCTCTTTTTAGCTTTAGCTTTAGCTTTTAGGAGTTTTTTTAATTAATATTTATTTGAGAGTCCTGTTTGCTTTCAGAATGAACTTATATTTAATGGAATCCATTCATTCGTCCACCTGCGCAATGTTTTCCCACAGTCCAATACACCCGTCCCCATACTTTACAGTTTGGAAGGTGTTCTTTTGATCAGAAGCTGCTTTTTGGTTATCCACATTTACCTTCGGCGATTGAGTCCCATTTTTATTATATCAGTCCACAGCACTTGTTTTCAGAATGCCTATGGCATACAGAGATGTTGTTTTGCATCCTTAACGAATATTCCTCAATGACATTTCAGAATTCTGAGCTGGAAGTGCTTAATATTTGTTGATATCAATCATATTCATTTTTAGATCTTCAGTTAGCTACATAGAGGAGATTATGGTTGTTGAGAGGTTTAAAGAGTCTACACACTCAAAAAAGAAATCATCAGCTCACAGTTCTTAATGACCTAACAAGCCCTAACTAATCAAAAAAATCTATTAGATTAATTTTCAGAATAGTAAAACTGTTAAAACCTACTTTACTGGAGAGGCTTTACTTCTTTTCAAAAATCAACTGCATATGTAACTGTGTTGGTTTTACTCACAGTTTAAATGACTGTAGCTTCACCTCTGGCTGCTGGAGTTCGTGTGCTGTTGTCTGCTCCATTAACATGCAGCAAAACTTGTGAGCAGCTCACCCTCACACGACTGGGACTGGACCGACAGGGGCAACGTATCCCGAACAGTTCTTCCAGGGTTGCTCGTTTGATCTTCAGGAGGTGCAGAAGACTCTGGATGGCGGCATAGTAGTCGGAGCTGTGGCAGTAGATGATGGGGTTCAGTCCAGAGTTGATGTAGCCTAGCCAGTTTAGAATCACCATGACTTGTTTGTTTATATCTTCGTTTCCATCCTTCTCCTTAAAGGCCACGGTGATGTTGGCCACAAAGAAGGGCAGCCAACACAGAGTGAAGACACCCATGATTAGGCCCAGAGTCTTAAGGGCCCTGTGGTTATCGACAATGTATTTCGTTGCCCTCCGATTTTTGTTTCGACAAGGCCCCGACTCTGCTGTGTACGAAATGGAATACATCAAAAAATGTTATGGTAATACTTAGAATAACATAGAATAGTACATACACTATATATATATAAAGTACAGTGGAGGAAATAAATATTTGATTCCTTTGATTCCTTGATTTTGTAAGTTTGCCCACTAACAAATATATGATCAGTCTATAATTTTAACTATAGACTGTTAACAGTGAGAGATAGAATATCAAAAAGAAGAACCAGAAAATTACATTGTATAAAATATAACAATTTAATTGCATTTTGCAGAGAGTATTTTATCCCCTAGCAAACATTAAGAGTTCTGGCTCCTACAGACCAGTTAGGCGCTCCTAATCAACTCGTTACCTGCAATAAAGACACACCTGTCCACAGACTCAATTAATCAGTCAGACTCTAAACTCTCCAACATGAGCAAGACCAAAAAGCTTTCTAAGGATGTCAGGACAAGATCATAGACCTGCAAAAGGCTGGAATGGGCTACAAAACCATAAGTAAGACACTGGGTGAGAAGGAGACAACTGCTGGTGCTGTTGTAAGAAAATGAAAGAAATACAAAATGACTGTCAATCAACCTCAATCTGAGGCTCCACACAAAATCTCACCTCATGGGGTATCCTTCATCATGAGGAAGGTGAGAAATCAGCCTAAAACTATATGGGGGAACTTGTTAATGATCTTAAAGCAGCTGGGACCACGATCACGCTGTAATGGATTAAAATCCTGCAGTGCCCGCACGGTCCCCCTGTTCAAGAAGGTACATGTGCAGGCCCGTCTGAAGTTTGCCAGTGAACACCTGGATGATTCTGAGAGTGATCAGGAGAAGGTGCTGTGGTCAGATGAGGCAAAAATGGAGCTCTTTGGCATTAAATCAACTCGCCGTGTTTGGAGGAAGAGAAATGCTGACCATGACCCAAAGAACACCCTGCCCACTGTCCAGCATTCAGGTGGAAACATTATGTTTTGGAGGTGTTTCTCTGCTAAGGGCACTGGACTACTTCACTACATCAATAGGAGAATGGATGGAGCCATGTACCGTAAAGTCCCGAGTGACAACCTCCTTCTCTCCGCCAGGACATTAAAAATGGGTCGTGTCTGGGTCTTCCAGCAAAACAATGACCCAAAACATACAGCCAAGGCAACAAAGGAGTGGCTCTAAAAGAAGCACATTAAGGTCATGGAGTGGCTTAGCCAGTCTCCAGACCTTAATCCCATAGAAACTTATGGAAGGAGCTGGAGGTCCGAGTTGCCAAGTGCCAAAATCTCAGAATCTTAATGATTTAGAGATGATCTGCAAAGAGGAGTGGACCAAAATTTGACGTGCGCGAACCTCATCATCAACTACAAAAAAACATTTGACTGCTGTCCTTGCCAACAAGGGTTTTAATAGAGTACTTATTTCTCTCTGCAAAATGTAATTAAATGTATACATTTTATACAATGTAATTTTCTGGATTTTTTTTTATATTCTCTCTCTCACTGTTAAAATAAACCCTTAAAATTATAGACTGCTCATATCTTTGTCAGTGGACAAACTTACAAAATCAGCAAGGGATCAAATATTTATTTCCTCCACTGTATATATACTTCATTTATGCATGTATCTACAATATCTATTCCTGCATTTCAACGCATTAACCCATTGAAATGTAGCCATTTCTTCTCACAACACTTATTAGACGTTTTTGTAAGTGTTTCAGGTGATATTTTGACCTCTTCTTCCTCAACATGTGGTAACGTGGTTTTAAATAGTTGTGTTGAAAAATGCAGGACGTCTCTGGAAAAGAGTCATCTTAAACGCAGCACATGTTGCTCTATGCTCTCAAAGTCTGCTTAGTTTAAATGACCTCTGCCATGGGCACTGAAACACTGACCCAATACCATGACAGACCTTGGTCTTGCATAAGGACTCTTATTGGTCTTGCATAAGGACTCTTATTGGTCTTGCATAAGGACTCTTATTGGTATACTGTAGGATTCCCCACTTGGGCCACCAAACCCCAGTCTGCAGCAGCGGTGTAACCCACTACACTGTACCAACCACATGAGTGACAAAAGATTTTAAGTGGCATTTGTGAATGTAAACTCTCAAAAGTTCTGAATTCTGCGCCACTATTGTTTCAAACATTTTATGCATTTGTTGCCAACTGGAGCTCCTCTCCTCATCTTCACTCCTCAAAGCCTTCTGTGGACACTGCTTTTCTAACAAATCATGATTACAGTCACCTGTTTGAAATCATATCATTAATTAGTTTTTTTGTTGTTGACTTGAAATAGAGGAATTGATGTAAATTAACTGATATACAATGAATCTTGGGTTTATACTACCTGCAATGAAATAAAACCTAAAGTAAATATAAGAAACACTGGCTGTTTAAAAAAAAAAAACACTGTCAGAACCTTTTTTTTTAGTTTTGAGGATGTACACAACATTGTACAAAGACAAAATAACATACAGATGCATACACGTACCAGCCGCTTCATTAAGTACACCTCCCTGTATCTACACACACTGTCCATTTTATCAGATCGTCTTATTATATAGGTGCACTTTATAGCTCTAAAATTACAGACTGTAGTCCATCTGTTTCTCTTTCACCCTGTTTTTCAGGGGTCAGGACCCTCTCAAGACCACCACAGAGCAGGTATTATTTGGGTGATGGATCATTCTCAGCACTGCGGTGACACTGATGAGGTGGTAGCGTGAGTGGATTGGGCACAGAAGTGCTGTTAGGGTTTTTAAACACCTCAGTGTCACGGCTGGACTGAGAATAGTCCACCAACCAGCAACATCTAGCCAACATAGTCCTGTGGGCAGCATCCTGTGACCACTGATGAAGGACTAAAGGATGATTGTTTGATATTTAAAATGAAACATGCATAATTAAAAGAGCTATATCATAGTTTAGTTTAGCCTCTAAATATATTATGTTAACTGATTTTATGTTAATATGCATTTGTGTGAGTATTGAAATATTTATTCTAACCAGCATTTTTCCTGTAATCAGCCAAACCTAAAGGCAAGTAAGTCTATTGTTGTAGATGGGGGTCTATACTCTGTTTCTTTTAGGCAGGTGAATGTCAGTGACGATAATATTAGCTTTCATTCTCATATATTCTTTTTTCATTTTTTTAATGAAATTGATCAGTTAGTTTTAGTTAACAAATGCATTTTCAAAACTCAAATGATTTAGTTAATCCAAAGCTTTGGCTCATCAGTCTGTAATAATATATTTTAATATTATAATATTATTTTTTTATTATAATTATTAAGAAATAGCTTCATTATCACTTATCACATATCACTTGCTATACTATCACTTATCTAGATGGTTTTTTCACTTTTTTCCTGGGTTGCCAGGTCATATTAAAATCAGAAAAGCTCAGATGTGTCTCATTTTACATGTGACATTAGAATAAGACGCTGCATTCACATTGACTTTATATGCATAGCATATAAAAAGTATTGCTTAAATTCGCCCACTAGACCCACCAGAGTAAAGCCTACTTGCCTACATTTCTATTAGACCAATAACAAAGCATTTAACAGAACACAAACCTATTAATATGTAAGTCCCTCTTATTTGAAGGTGGTCCAGACTGCAGGAACACATTCTCCCAACCCACGACATGTTTTAATTGTCCAGAAAACATAAACCCAGCCCATCGTATGTTCATACTGATATATTTGTATCATGATACGTATTGCCCTACCTGCAGATGATTCCTCAGTGAGCTGCTGGCTGTCACTGGAGCTGAAACGCAGTCTGTCCTTATAGATCATCTTCACCTGCCGGGTTGCGATCAGAAACACCTGCCCGTACACAAAGAGCATCACCAGCAGAGGAATGTAGAAAGAGATGATAGACGAGATGATGGCGTAGGTCTCGTTGAGAAGGAAGTCGCAGCACCGTTCATCTTTGTAGCACTCTGCTGAAAAGTTGCCGCTAGCCCGCGAATGACCGCCCATGATGGGGACGAAGGAGACGAGGACAGAGATCATCCACACGGCACAGACAATGAACCGGGCTCTCCATTTATGCAGCAGAGCCTTGTACCTGTAAGGAAAAGGATGATGACTTCATGTCTTTTTCAGAGTTAGTATATTAAAGATCACTAATTCAACAGATAAAAGAGAAATCAGAGCATCTGATGTAACTGTTTTTCCAACAGCTAGGGGACAAATCAGAGCATCTGTAAATGGAATCTACTGTTTTTCCATCAAACAGACCAAGAAAACAAGAATAAGGGATCTGCGGGAATACAAAATAGATGCCAGACATATGAGGGCCGTCTGTAAATGGGATCTATTTTTATCACAACAGGTAGAGGACAAATCGGAACACATGTAAATAAGATCTATTGTTATTCCAACAGATGGAGGACAAACGGATGTGCTGTTTTTCCAGCATGTAAAGGACAAAAGAGACTTTGCAAACCACGTCCACCATATTTCCAACAGATAGACGTCCAACAAATAAAAGTCAGTGCTGACAAAAAGGGGTCTTCTGGTACTCTAGCAGAAATAGGACACATGTAAAGGGATCCACTGTCATTCCAACAGACAGTGGACACATTGGAGCACCTGCAAACTCGTATATATATAAACTACTGCCAATCCACTTTTGTTCCTACAGACCATGGACACATGGAAGCGCCTGTAAATCAGATATACTGCACCTCCAGCAGTTAGAAGATGAAGAAGTTCTTGTAAATGTTATTGGATCTACAGTTATTTTAATAAATAGAGAAATTGCAGAACTCCCACATACAAGACACATGTTAAAGTCTGTTACAAGCATCAAAAATGTTTAATCTAGAGATTTCTTTTTTTCCAGGTGTCATTAAAACTGTTTTGGGGTTTAAAATAATAACTCTAGAATCACTGTACGCACCGCAGGGGTCTGGTGATAGCCACATATCGGTCCACAGCAATGGCGCAGAGCGTCTGTGTGCTGGCAGTCACACACAGAACGTCCACTGAGGTCCAGAGGTCACAGGCTGTCCTGTTCAGAGGCCAGTTTCCGATCAGCAGCACGGCTAAGCTCATGGGCTGAACCACACAGCCCACAATGAGGTCAGCGCAGGCCAGAGACATGATGAAAACGCTGGTGGTGTTCTGGAGCTGGGGTGTCCGTGCCACAGCCAAAATTACCAAGAGATTTCCTACCACGGTCAAGAGAATGACCACAGCTAAGGGCCCGATCAGGAAAGGCGATATTGACATTGTGTTACCACTCAGTTCCTTGGTGAAGTTGGAGATGTTCATTTTCTGTTAAAGCAGAAAGTAGAATGGTTTAGTAATGCTGTCACTGGGGCTAGTAAAAGTAAAAGCAGGCAATTAACGGTGGTGCAGAAAGCTTTAGCAGATCTAACTGGCTATGTTGTTAAATTAGGGCAGTGAAGATATTAAAATAAATTGTGTTGTTAGATAAATCTGCCCAATAAATGATTATTAAAATGATTATTAAAATGATGGCTGGATGTAACACAAGTGCAGCATTACAAAAGCACAGTTCACTACTGTACAAAACAAATAAACCAAATACAGCTGCATCCATCAGACCTGCAAACACAGTCTTTGTGCATTTTAAGGCTGAAAAACAACCAACATTACCTCAACAGCTTTTTTTCTAAATACAGGACTACAAAACCAAATAAAAACAAATGTTTCTCTTTTTTCTTTAGTTTTGTTAGGTTTGTAAATACTGTGGTCTCAGACAGGATGGTGTAAAGGTAAGCCAGGCGAGAGAGTCGGATACATACGAGAGCATGTATTTTAATGTTTCTTTTAATGGAGTCTATAATGAAAACAAAACAGATAAACAAAAATAACAAAATAACAAAACAACCAGTATAACAGAAACAGAAACAAAACAGAGGGTGCGTCTGAAATCGCCTTCTAGTCAGTAGGTACTAGATTAGAGCCAGTAGGTACTACTCGAGCGGCAGACTAGTAGGCAATTTCAGTAGGCGAGTGTTAGTAGCCACACAACGTCTGACTTACTACATCCGCCATCTTACCAGCGTCCTGTGATGCAAAACATCAGACCACCACCATAACGGTCCGGCTATTCATTTAAAAGCCCCTTTACTGACAGATTTAGATACTTTTTGTGACGCTGAGCTGCGTTTTTGTCTGAATGTGTACTCAGGTGGTGTCTAGCTGTAGCTTGGAGAAGATATGTGAGGAGGAATTGAATCATTTTTTACCTCAGAAGTAGCGCTAAGTTCTGTAGCAGCAGTTCACTAGCCGTAGCTACATATACACAGCCGTCGTACGGCTTTTCATCCGTTTTTTCCCTATGCTTTGGATTCACCTGTGGCTCCAGGTGAATCATGGGATAATACAGTGTGCTGCGGTCGCATACATAAAAACTGGCTGCTGATTTAGGAAGTCATCCAGGTACCATTTGCCTTACTACTCAATGCCTACTGAGTATTCAGACATACTAGCCACGCTCGCCTACTGATTTCACTACTGAGTATTCAGACATACTAGCCACGCTCGCCTACTGATTTCACTACTGAGTAGTAGGCAGGTAGGTGATTTCCCAGAGTAACAAAATAACTCACAAAATAACAAAGCCAACAGAGAGATAGTGAAACACAAGAACATAACCGCAAAATAACCACAATCCACAACATACCCATAGTGCTAGACGAGTACAGGTAACAAACAGGGTATATAAACACACAGGAAAACAATAAACACCAGAGACAGGAAGCAGGTGAGGGGTGTGAAAAGGAGGTGGAGACAAGGAGGAGCAACCAACCAAAACAAACAGAAGCACATGGAACATGACAAAACAGTGACAACTAAAGCAGAAACAGACAGAAAGACAAGCAAAGTGGGACAGTTGGATTGTATTTAGTTTAATTAAAGTTCAATTGTTCAGTTACACTGTTTGTACTTTGTAGACTGCTTTTGTTTTTAGTGCTCACTGGCAGCTAATGATCTTGGGAAATGCTTGTCCAGCTGTTGCTGATCAAGGTAACTTTGTAGCAGTACTGATGCTGCAGACAGGAAAACTTGGAAATACAGTTTTCCCACTTGTAACTGTGCCATAACTCGGGATTCTAGATGCTATATGGTTACGAGATGTGAACCTGAACTTTAATCTTTTTCACAAAACGCTAGACATGCGGTGAATGTGAAATATATATATATATATATGATGTGCTACTATTAGATCTGTGTGCATGTTAACACAGCAGAGAAAAAGCAGGGTTGTATTCTTCAGGTCTCACTGCTTTTTGCCCGTATGGTGGGAGTATCTACAAACAAGCACCTGAGTGGAGTGAATGCAGCATCAGCTCTGATATTTTAACTTCGTCTTTCTAAATGACGGAGATTCTACATCTGAGAAACAGTCACCGCTCTTCTCCCTAGTTAGCTGGTGAATGAGGGGAAGTGAGGTGCTGGCTCTGTGATGTATTATTACTGTCTGCAGAGCTCATTAATACAGCATTCAGACTCAGAGACCGCATTCAGAGGAAAAACCTTCTTTACAACATTTTGTGTAGGCGCACCTTTGAGCACTTCCCGTGACCTATCTTCTGCTAAAGCCATAGCGGAGCCTATTAAAATAGAGAGAGGTATATGTTTGTTCTTCCCACAGGCAGCTCCAAACCAACAGGTCAAGATGTGAAACTGAGTTAACAATAAGACACATGTTTTTTTTTTACTTTTTAGATAAATAAACACTTTAAGATGCACTCTTTTCCCAAAGCATTGTTTTTTTAATGTAGCACTTGTTTTTACTTGAAGTGAGGAACAAAGCATTTATTTGAAGTTTAATAAATAATTCATCCAGTTCAGCATTTAAACAGTAAACATTGTTGAAATATACTGAATGGTATGTGTGATGTGTTGGACTTTCAGTTGTTGATGGTATAAAATGCTGATACTAGGCTACTTCTGTATACAGGATACGCCACTGAGTCATAACATAAGTTAGAAATGATGACGGTATGGACCTTGGCCTGAATACATTTCCTCTAACTGGACCTTACTGAATTCTAATTAAATACCCCTGCTCTAAATAATGTTTACTCTGATCAGTAGTTGCACAAATGTGAGGTTATATTTGTGCATAGGATCCTGATGGGAGTGCTGTGAGGCATTCAGTTGGAAAGAAGTTGTTGTTGTTATAGATGTTATTCGTGTGTTTACTTGAGCTATTCACAGCTAGTAGTTTGGTTGGGTTTGGTTTCGACGATGTACAGACAACATATGCAAAGGTGTCAAAAGTATTCTCATTCATTACTCAGGTAGAAGTACTGATACGAGGGTTTCTAAATACTTCTGTAGAAGTTAAAGTATTAACTCAAGCTTTTTACTCCAGTAAAAATATAAAAGTACTGCTTTTAAAACTACTTAAAATATAAAAGTAAAAGTAATAGTAAAAGTCATTAAGGACTAAAGCTTAGGCTGCACCACAGGGGTCTATAGTGCATTAGCCCTTCTCCACCGAAAAAATCGTTCTTCTAGAAGTCATAATGTGACTATAATGGTATATTAAAATGTTGATCAATTTAGGATGCACTAGGATTCCTGTTTCATACTCATATACGCCCATTGAAAATGAATGTATTTTAGTACAATGTAAATATATTAAAGAAGCATATCTGTGTACTACTGAGCATTAACATGTGTTTCATGGAGCAGAAGATATGATGACTAGTTGTTTATAAGTACTGTAATGGTGCAGAAAGTCAAACTTCAAAGACATGTTATCAATAACCTTTACTGGAATGTAAATGTAGATGAATGAAAACAAGCTGAAATGACGTAGGAGTAATGAGACTATGTTTAAAATGTAAGGAGTAGAAAGTACAGATAATGGAGTGAAAATGTAAGAAGTACTAGTAAAAATTCAGCTGAAAAGTAATTACTCCAGTAATGTATAAATAACCAAAATTTCTACTTAAGTAAAGTAATAAAGTATTTGTACTTCATTACTTGACACCATATGGTGAACGTGACATAGACCTGCTGGCTTGGCGGTTCAGCCAGTGTGATGTTTCCTACATGTTGTTATACGCTGGCGGCACATTATATTATTTTGGAACATGTTCATCTCTGAAATTTAGCTTTAGCTCACCAAGTTGCTCTGGAAACTGTTTTATGGTGGGGGAGCAGGAGACGTCAACCCAAAGAGATTTAGGGGGAATGCTTACGGAAGTGTTGCCCAAGATTTAGACTTTCCAGTTTACACTGATTGGAGAAAAATATGGTAAATTTATGGGCCACTTATTGGTCACTGGAACATTATTTAAATGGTTCACTTAGTACATTTGCAAGATAGAAAACACAAGATTAAGCTTTAGTGTATATTTAATTGAGCCCTTGCAATGACCAATAATATACAAGACTTTTTTTAAAGTATAGTCTGGCTTTTTCATGTAAGACGGTGTATAAAATAAAATAGGAATCAAAATATAAACAGATATTTATAAAAAAAAAAGGTGCTTAATGTATAATTTTTTTGTGTCAGGGGCTCAATTTTTCACTTGTGGCCAAACATCATGACAATATGACCTATCGGAAACCATGCAACAATAACAGTACACTTATAAAGGCTTTATGAAAGCTTACAATTGATTTATTATTAAAAATCAGTTCATCTTACTGTTTACTGATATTACTTTGTTTTCTCCCTCAGTCAGCATTAAAACTATCGGCCTCATCACATATTCGTCACAGCTCACTGTCTGCCTTCTTACAGACAACTGCTTGGCAATGACTTTATGGATGTTTATGACCCAGTTTGTTACCGTTGATAATCTCATTTTGAAGTCTTTGTGAGGACGTCTTAGTGTAAAGCTGCGCTCAAAAATGAAACTTGGATTACATTCGTGTGGTTTAATCAGGGTTACTGTGTCAGCAGAAGTTCAGCTTAGCGCTGGAAGAGATAGCAGCTCTCAGGTGCTGAATCAGATAGCAGATATGTTGCGGTTCTCCTGGTTCCTAAAGCCTGTCTGAAGTTCAGATGAGGAGCATGCACTCTTCTCCAGCAGCACTGTAAGCAATCTGAGGTACATACACTCTAAATGGCTGGAGCTTATCTGAGCTCACATCATCTGATCTCTATCTTGACACATTTAGAAAGAGAGAACAAACTGTGTTACTAAACTACAACAGTCATCATTCGGATGATGACAAAGTTATTGTGATGTTAGCTTTGTGGAGTTGAAATTGATTATTGGTTATGAGATCAAAGTGCAAACTTTTAGCTTTACTTTAATAGAAGTTACAGGCAAGTTAGGTGAATGGTGTAGGAGGTACATTTACAAGTATGAAGGACGTTTTCATATATCACCCCTATTTAAGGGTTTCGAAAGTAATTAGATAAGGTAACATCATCACAAATTAAATAGTCTTTTTAAAAAATTGGATGGAAATCCAGTGACTGGCTGACGTCTGAAACCCATAGACATCACAAGATGCTGGTTTTCTTTCCCAGTGATGTTCAGTCAGATAATTACCGCAGCTGTCTTCAGTTTTTATGGGTTCTTTGGGTATTTGGGCAACCCTCAGTTCTGCGTTCAGTAGGTGAATTCAAGTGCATACTAGGATTAAGGGGAATTAATTGGATTGGATTGAGGTGACTTGGCCATTACTTTCCTCTTACTAGCCCTACAAAAGTCTTGGGTTGCGTTCTCAGTATGCTTCAGGTCATTGTCCATCTATCTGCACTGGGAAGCACCCTTGAAGCATTTTGCTGAATCGAAATGAATAACGTAGCCAAACGCACTCTGGAACTCATCCAGCTGTTAGTGTCAGTGTCATCACATCAATAACTACAACAGAACAAGCAGCAGTGCAAGACCACTGCCATGACTCCAGAGGAGGTGCGTTGTTATTTCTTCTCCTGCTGTCAAATGAAGAGATCACAAGACAGATTATTGAGACGCTCTACTTAGAGAGTCACGGCTTGTTCCTGCCCACTGCAGCACGACCGGTGGTTTAGCTAATTGCTTAGCTACCGGCCCTCTTCCATGACAACACTGGGGTGGCCATCTTTGTTTACTTTGTGTTAGAACTTCCGGTGCGACTGCGGATACGTTGATACTGATTACAAGCAAAACGACAATAAACATATAAAATGACTAGCATAATATGTTCAGTTGGAGGGAGAAGATGAAAACTTGGTTTGAACTACAGTGTTATGAACACAGCACACGAAGTTCAGAGTGTTGTGGGAGAAGAGAGGACCTGCGTCTATGGCTGAAGGCGCCAAAATTAAAACATCCACTCAAACCTCTGTATGTCTGCTCCTACCATTCTGTGGAGGGAAACCAGCACCAGAGCATCCTTATCCACAGAAGCGGTTCGCTTATGAAGCTCAGAGGAAGAAGACGCGTCGGGTGCTGGTGAGTCTATCAGTTAAGTAACTGTATTCTGATCAGTGTTCACCGCGCTAGGCAATCTGGGCTGTAACTAACACCCACGCAGAGAGGCTCGGGCAGCTTTCTTGACTTGGGTTTACACCGGTGTTCTGTCGATTTGTCCTACCTTGTCGAAACGTCCTACCTTGGTGGAAATGATACTGCAAGTGGATTAAAACTATAGATAGGATTATTTGATAGTGTAAATATGGTCATAAAACAGCACCCCTTGATATTTTGTCAGCGATTATGAGCTGCCACGAACGCTTTTGGAACACTCAAGCAGACAGTAACATTAGGCTTAATTTAGTAACAAGCTTAAAGAAAACAATTAACATTAAAAAGACGTTCAAACATTATAAACAACAAGGATAAAATTATTCACGTATGCGCCAACCATCGAAATCTTGACGTAATCGTCATGTGCGCATGCGCAATAAGCCTTAGTAGGACCGGTCGATGGGTAGGATGAAATGATAGAACACGGGCTTTCAGAAATATAAACTCACTGTCTGTGTGTAGGAGTACACGGCCCACCTTCCCACTGTGCAGGTACTGATACGCTTTTGTACTTTTAGAGTTTTTCATTGATGAACCGTCTACAGAGAGTACAGAGTAATTATAAATGTCGCCATAAGTATCATCCATCCATATCATCCACCCACTGTGTTACTAAGCCTGGATGAAACAATGTTGTAACATTCTAACTTCTTGCTGTCTCTCTGGTCTTCTTCCATGTAACTGTATTCATTTTGGTTAGCTGAGCGGAAGTTCTAACACAAAAGCAGAAGAAACACACGCTTGAAAGTGGATGTGGCCAAATACGGTGAATAGCCGAGCCTTAAAAATCCGCTAGCATAAATGCTAATGGCTCGAGTATAATTGTCAGATGTGGCCTCGTGTGTGTGTGTCCCAAACCTGTAGTCAAAAATCTCAACCCCAAATGTAAGGAGAACTGAAGCATGTACGTCAGGTGGCATGTTTTGAGTCATGGGCATTTCCTTCTCTTACGCTTACTCCTTTCTTCCTATGTTCTGGTACAAGCTGATATTTATCTCACTAATCTGTCTAATATGACCTGATTTTGCTTTGCAGCTTCTGGCAAATTTTCTGTACTTACTCTGGTTTTTACTTCACTTGGTTATGGAGCAGATAGGCCGACCCTGCCTTGAAAGTTGTTCTTGATTTGATTCGATTCACTGTGTAAAAATAACCAGTTTTACATCATCAACCTAAATATGATGTAGGTACCCTCACATCAAAGCTGAAAGTCTGCACTGCACGTGTATATTCATTATTTAATTATTCAATATGCTGTGCAGGACAATGCAAATAACAATAACACTAGGAGGACCCCACCAAAGCTCATAATCAACTTATCAAATCTACACAGCTCATGAATATTCAGCACTGAAAGTGCCAAATGGCCAAACGGCAACTTCACGAGTATATGCATGCATTGTTTTGCTGCTAGTTAATATAGTTCTACTGCAAGCACGGTCCGTCCAGTATAGTCTGCTAAAAACTGCTGAAGGTCCTGCTTTAAATGTAAATTTAGACTGAAATGAACTCTTCTGTGATTGCTTTGTTGAAGTGCAGTTTGTTAAATCGAGTAAGAATGCTGCCATCTGAATTCTGGTGCACCCAAAAAGCATAGCAGGACCTCCTGAGCGGGTCAGTCTCTGTTCACTTTAAACCCAGCTCTGATATGAACGCAATGTGGACCAAAGACTAGGGTGCATCCGACATTGCATACTTCCATACAGAGCAGTACGCAAAAGCAAAAGCTTTTGCTGGGGCACACTGTCCTATCATTCTCACAATGACTAGGGTGTCCAAATATGCAGTGTTCGATGAGCAGTATGCGAAAAGTCCCCCGATGACATACTACACCAGCAGACATTTTTAAGTATGCAGCCCCAGCACACTGTCCTATACCATAATTCCATTGGAGCCACGGAGGAATTCAAAGCGGAGGAAAAAGCGCGGTGAAAAGTGGAACGTCGGCTGTGTGTACGTAGCTACAGCTAGTGAACTGCCACTACAGAAGTTTGCGCTACTTCTGATGTAAACAATGATTAAATTCCTCCCGTTTCATCTTCTCCGAGTTACAGCCAGACACCGTGTGAGTACATATCCAGACAAACACGCAGAACAATGTCACAAACAGTCTCTAAATCCGTCAGCAGTATAGTGGTGTAGTGGTCAGCACTGTCGCCTCACAGCAAGCCGATCTGGGTTCGGTTCCCGGTCCAGCCCGTTCCGTGTGGAGTTTGCATGTTCTGCCCATGCTTGAGTGGGTTTCCTTCCACATGTTTGAACATTAGGTTGATTGGTCACTCTAAATTGTCTGTAGGTGTGAGTGAGTGTTGGCCATGCGATGGACAATGGTAAGATGGTGGAGGTTGCGTGGATACTGCACACTCGCACACTGAGAGAGCGGACTGCTTTAACAGACAGGCAGTGCGCTCTAGCTCCAACTGAGTACGTACTGATCAAGTACGAGATTTCAGACGCACCTCTAGTTTCTGCTGCTGTTATATGGACGTATGATGGACATTAACACAGTTGTTGTACGTCATAGAATCTGCCAGGTTTGTGACATTTTACTCATATAACTTTTTTCTGTCTTTAGATTCAGAGCTAAGTAAGTCAGTGTGAACACTTAGTAAAGCAGAGCCAGAATGTAGCTAAAGCTCTATTGGAGCTGGATTAGTTTTACCGGAGGAGCTTTGATCATTTGTGTTTAATTTGACTGTCTGATTTGTACGGGATGAAGGATGTCTGTCCCTCAAATTACCCCCAACAGACCAGATCCAAACATCATCCATCATGTATTTCAGCATTATGCACTTCCAAACAATAAGAACACGTTGTGCAGCTCTGTGTCGTACAGATTAGCGCTAGGCTAGTAAAACAGGTTCATTTAACATAGCAAAGGCCGCCCAACATGACGGGAAACGCATCGCTTTGCTAGAGGAACTTTCCAGATATGTTCACAATTAGACCATCAGACTATCATCAAAATGTAGTGAAGGGACTGAAACAAGCTCCATTAGCCTGCTTTGATCTAGATCAAGGCAAACCGAACTAAACATGTAAAAGATTTAAAAGCGTTACAATCACACATTCTATCAGAGCAACATACAGTGTGCTGCAGCGGGACCTCAGCCTGCACCATTAATCAATTAGCATGTTATCTTTGTACTAGGGGTTACATAACAGTTAGGTGATGCAAGTCAGGTTGTCGTCGACTACGCATTGATGATATCATAAATAAAACCACAGGAGACGGGGATGCTTTGTAAAAAGTGTTATTAAAAAAATCCATGATGAGGTCAAATCGCCCAGATCAGAAGAGAGTAACGAGCCCTGGAACACATTGCTACCCCTCAGGGAACAAGAGGATGACCCATAGTGGAGGTCGGCGTGCCAGGGAAATGTACACTGCCACAACTTTACAGCATTATCAGACTTTATGTCTTCTCCCCAATGTGTGTTTATTTTAATCTTCAGAAATAGAAGATACCGATGTTCAGTATCTGGTAGAGCAGTTGTGAGACTGGTCAGTAGAGTGTTTCTGCTTGCCATAGCAAGGAAAGCAGAGATACGGATCCTAAAATTACCTGACTCCCCACCTGTTGTCTTCTCTGAGGCACTGTTAATCTCTATCATGTGACTGGCGACTAGTCAACATCAAGGTAAAAGCATTATCATCGAGCAGTGAAGTCCACAAGTCAATGAGTCAACAAGTCTCTGGCAACTCAACACCATCTATATTTGTCTAAAAGGTAATTTAGTGTTTCACTAGCAGCTTTTACATCAAAATCACTTTAAGTTAATAAATGTATATCTTCTCATTGATTTACATAGATTTTAACTTTTTAGTGATTTTGTAACAGTGTGTTTAAAAAAGAACCGTACTCAGAATTTATTGTGAATGTAAAATATTACTAATGAAATGTCACTGTGTCTCTGCTCTGATATTTGTTTTATTTTTAACACCACATGATGCAAATGCACCTGGACATTTGCATTTTTCCACAACCCGGTATTGTGTCTCTCTTTAACAGCACACATTTCCAGGAAAATCACACAACATTGGGACCCATTCACAGCACCGAATCATTTACCGCACTCTGGAGAGCATTAGTCAAATCGCTGCCCTTACCAGACATTAGTATCCCACCATTATCCCTTACAGTAAACTCAGACTCACCACACCGCTGCCAGATATGAGATAACAGTGAGTTTCGAGCCGTATCAGTCAGTGTTTTCCTTCAGAAGAGCGCACAGCGTCTTTCCCAGGCTGGGTTGTGTGTTGCGTGACCATGCCTGCGGTGTGTACGAGGTGTTCTAATTTCATATCTTTACATCCTGTGGTTTCTCAGCCAGAGCAGAAGTTCAGCACAGCGAGTGGCATGAGCTGAGCAAACGACTGCTCGTGCCAAACTGCACAACGGAAAAAAGTACCAGCAACACACAAACAAACACACACTAACATCACCAGCAACACACAAACACACACATACACAAGAACCAACACACACTAACATTACCAGCAACACACAATAACCAACACACACTAACATCACCAGCAACACACAAACACACACACAATAACCAACACACACATACACACACAATAACCACCACACAATAACATCACCAGCAACACACAAACAAACACACACTAACATCACCAGCAACACACAAGAACCAACACACACTAACATCACCAGCAACACACAATAACCAACACACACTAACATCACCAGCAACACACAAACACACACACAATAACCAACACACACATACACACACAATAACCACCACACAATAACATCACCAGCAACACACAAACAAACACACACTAACATCACCAGCAACACACAAACAAACACACACTACCATCACCAGCAACACACAAACACACACACAATAACCAACACACACTAACATCACCAGCAACACACAAACACACACACAATAACCAACACACACTAACATCATCAACATACACAAACACACCCACACAAAAACCAACACACACACACAATAACCAACACACACTAACATCACCAGCAACACACAAACAAATACACAATAACCAACACACACTAACATCACCAGCAACACACAATAACCAACACACACTAACATCACCAGCAACACACAAACACACACACAATAACCAACACACACATACACACACAATAACCAACACACACATACACACACAATAACCAACACACAATAACATCACCAGCAACACACAAACAAACACACACTAACATCACCAGCAACACACAAACAAACACACACTAACATCACCAGCAACACACAAACAAACACACACTAACATCACCAGCAACACACAAACACACACACAATAACCAACACACACTAACATCACCAGCAACACACAAACAATAACCAACACACACTAACATCACCAGCAACACACAAACACACACACACAATAACCAACACACACTAACATCATCAACATACACAAACACACACACACAATAACCAACACACACTAACATCACCAGCAACACACAAACAAATACACAATAACCAACACACACTAACATCACCAGCAACACACACACACACACACACACACACACAATAACCAACACACACTAACATCACCAGCAACACACAAACAAACACACAATAACCAACACACACTAACATCACCAGCAACACACAAACACACACACAATAACCAACACACACATACACACACAATAACCACCACACACTAACATCACCAGCAACACACAAACAATAACCAACACACACTAACATCACCAGCAACACACAAACACACACACAATAACCAACACACACTAACATCATCAACATACACAAACACACACACAATAACCAACACACACTAACATCACCAGCAACACACACACACACACACACACACACAATAACCAACACACACTAACATCACCAGCAACACACAAACACACACACAATAACCAACACACACTAACATCATCAACATACACAAACACACACACACAAAACCCAACACACACACACACAATAACCAACACACACTAACATCACCAGCAACACACAAACAAATACACAATAACCAACACACACTAACATCACCAGCAACACACAATAACCAACACACACTAACATCACCAGCAACACACAAACACACACACACAATAACCAACACACACATACACACACAATAACCACCACACAATAACATCACCAGTAACACACAAACAAACACACACTACCATCACCAGCAACACACAAACACACACACAATAACCAACACACACTAACATCACCAGCAACACACAAACAATAACCAGCACACACTAACATCACCAGCAACACACAAACACACACACAATAACCAACACACACTAACATCACCAGCAACACACAAACACACACACAATAACCAACACACACTAACATCATCAACATACACAAACACACACACACAAAAACCAACACACACTAACATCACCAGCAACACACAAACAAATACACAATAACCAACACACACTAACATCACCAGCAACACACACACACACACAATAACCAACACACACTAACATCACCAGCAACACACAAACAAACACACAATAACCAACACACACTAACATCACCAGCAACACACAAACACACACACAATAACCAACACACACTAACATCACCAGCAACACACAAACACACACACAATAACCAACACACACTGACATCACCAGCAACACACACACAATAACCAACACACACTAACATCACCAGCAACACACACAATAATCAATACACACTAACATCACCAGCAACACACACACACACACACACACACACACACACACACACACAATAACCAACACACATACTAACATCACCAGAAACACACAGACAAATACACAAGAACCAACACATACGAACATCACCAACAAACACATACACACACACAAAACAAACACCAATAATTATTAACACAAGCTGTTTGTATTTATGAGAAAATGCTAAATGATCTTATCTAGAAAGTTCTCCCTCATCCACACTGATCTAGACCATTCTCCACATATACTTTATTGTAGAATAATCTAGAGCAGTGTGAATGGAAGATTTGTTCTCTGCATTCTGTACACTATGTTCTAGAATGTTCACACCATCCTGGTGTTGTGGGTGGGGTGCATTTAGAGCAGCAGTGCCCACCACCCAATCATCATGCCCTGCTGCTCAGCATGTGCTTGCACTGTGTCAGGAACCTAATCACCTCTCTAATGCATCATCTGAACCTCTGTCTGCAAGGAGGCCTGCAGAGCTGAGTAGGGCTGAGTAGGGCTGGGAAATGTATTCATATGTTATTGGGGGGTGGGGGGGGTGGCATTTAGTATGACTGTGCCCACCACCCAATCATCATGCCCTGCTGCTTTGGACGTGCTCGCACTGTGTCAGGAACCTAATCACCTTTCTAATGCATGATCTAAACCTTCTGTCTGCTAGGAGGCCTGCAGAGCTGAGTAGGGCTGGGACATGTATTCATATGTTAATGCTAACATGATCTTTTTTGGAGTTTTTGAAGACTTTTAAAGTAAAGACCAGTTAGAAAGACCTGTAAACAACACCCATAATTATTTTTTATTGCTTTTATAGTTATAATTTTATAAAAGCAAAGATATTACTTTATATATTTGTCTAAGGAACTGCCTGTTTAATATGTTTATGTCTGAAATCCACCCTTCAGTATCACACTTTGTTCTTCTGCCCAACACACGAACACACCCCCATCATGTCAGTCTCACATAGGAAGTGAAGCGAAGGCGCCTCAGGCCGCAGGTTTCACAGTGGCTGGGTGACAGAACATATATAAATATATACATGCGTGTGTGTGTGTGTTGTTGTATCGCCATATGAAAGGTGTGGTCCCAGCTGGTGGGGTTTCCCCACTTTAGCCTCAGACAAAAAGAAGTGTGCAGTAGTGACTTTATTCTGTACCACCTACTGAAGTTTCTAGGTATAGTGACTTTTACTTTTACTGAAGTGTATTGCTCAGCACTTCTCTTAGTCATAACCATTTCAGTTCTAACTTCCTCTTTCTTTGGGTTTCATTTCATTCTGTTTTGTGGGCTCATCAAAAGTATAAGGCTGCACAGTTTAAGGTGCATGTATACGTCTTACATTGGCCATTTCCAAATAATTTAATCATTTAACTTAATATATTAATAATAATCATTTACATAACCAACTATTTTAACCAAGTTCCTAAGCAACCATGGGCCATTGGATGACGAGAAGAACATTTGGTGGTCCACCACTCTACACTGAGGAACTTTTTCAACTTCTTGTTGTATGATAAAAAACATCTGATGAAATAGCACCGTGTAAAACACAAGTTTAGACAGTCGAATTAGCCACGTGTGGTTTTTTTTTTAGCAGAATTTAACCCATCCGTGCAGTGAAACACCCACATATACACACACACTAGGGGGCAGTGAGCACACGTGCCCAGAGCGGTGGGCAGCCCTATCCACGGCACCCAGGGAGCATTTGGGGTTAGATGTCTTGCTCAAGGGTACCTCAGTTGTGGCCTGGGGGATCCCGAGAATCAAACCGGCGACCTTCCGGTCACAAGACCGGATCCCTATCCTTCAGGCCACTTGACCTTCTAGGGCCAGATCCTGAATCACTCCCTGCTCCCTATGTAGTGCAAAATAGTAATTTGGGATTCAGCCACATCCTTGTTGGACAGAGTTTAGCACACTACTTGGCTGTTGAAGATGGAATTTCAAAACACACACAGTGGACAGTTTGATGCTACTCCAGACTGAATCATTGACATTTCTAGCACATGAGGACATTCAAGTGACGTTCTTTAGACTCATATATTGCAGTTTTTTAGCGAGTCATATCATAAATACTGTAACTCAAGCCTGTGATAGTAATGATAGAGTTGTTTAGCATGGTTGCTATCTTTTAGCCTGTCAGTGAACTGACCAGTCCTAGTTCTAGTTAGGACAATATTAGGTCAGCCTATCAGTTTAAACAAAAATTGGATCATACATCATCAGTACACTAGATCATTAAAGCAAGCAGCCAATAATTTAAAAAATAATCATTTAACAGCACAAAGACTTTCTGTGACATGGCAGTTGAGTGAGCTGTTTGTAGGTGTGTGTATGTTTCATATTATAGGTTTACGCGTCCAGTTCCTTGGTCACTAATGAACTGAAAATTGGTATTACAGCTATATCACTAAACTCTATAAACATGCTCATCGTACGCTGTGCAGTAATATCTAATAGATCACATAGGTACAATCATACCGGCACTAGGATGCATTCAATCAAATCAATTATCTATAATAATATAATGATTTATAATAAAGCCTAGATTTGTTTCCCCACCTATGAAACATATATATATATATATATATATATATATATATATATATATATATATATATATATATATATATATATATATATATATATATATATATATATATATATGTCCATTATATTATACATGTGTTCACTCAGCTGTCTGACTGATTGTTTATGTTTGCCGGTGTTGTTAGTGTTTGTTGTGTTTTTGTGTTGGTAGTTGTCTGTTTGTTGCCTGGTAGTCCCTCTGCTGATGGCTGCTGGCTGTCCTAAGAACCTCCACTGCAGTTACCCAGTATTTAAGTGGGCTCTTCGACTTTTACTGCCTTATGACCTCAGGCTACAGAAACTAATACATCTCTACCAGTACCTTTGTTTACAGGCGAACGTTAAGACTTCAGACTGTTAATTTTGTAAAATTTGAACTCACCTTGCAAGTCCAGATAACTGAATCCCTCACCGAGACCTTAATGAGACTTGTGTGACTGAATGTCTTGTGTTTGGTGTTAATTTGGACATGTACAGGAGTGTGCCGATGATTATCAGAGCTTTGATCTAAATCTTTGTTTTGCATTGCTCATGCACCACAATGGTTGCTATTGAGCTGTGAATGGCTCTGCTTAGTCCCCACCTCTTATCACGCTCACCTGATCTGCAGCTGAAACTCAACACACTGCCCTATTTAAAGTCCTGTATTGTGGAAAAAAACTAATTTGAGTTTGATGTAGTTGGTGAATATTGCTAACGTGCACATTCACTTCCCAGTCAGTATGTGTCATGAGTCATGGTTGTGAAGTCACAAAAGCTGTCTCATTTCCCAATACATTATGTGAACAAATGTATGTGGACAGCTGACTATTATACCTGTATTAGCTTGTTGGACATCCCATTCCAAAGCCCTGGTCATTTAAAGGAGGTTATGTGAGGTCAGGCAGTGATGTAGGACGAGAAGGCTTGCCATGTAATCAGTGTTCCAGTTCATCCTAAAGGTGTTCAGTGGAGTTCAGAGGTGTTCAGGGTTCTGTGGAGGCCACTAGAGTTCTTCCACACCAAACTCATCAGTTCATGTCTTCATGTTAATAATAATACTTTATTTTTATATAACGCTTTTCAAGAACCCAAAGACACTTACAGTCAAAACAATGATTTTACAAAACAGAGTAACAATACTAGATTCAAGATTCAAGAGTTTTATTGTCATATGTACAGCAGAACAGACAGTTACACTGTACAATGAAATTCTTACTTTGCTGCTCCTCCATTCACCAATAGATAAGATAACAAATAAAAGAAATAAAAAATATATATACAAAATATACAAAGTATAACAATATAAGTTGAAGTAGATAAAAATAGTTTTATAGTTAAGAATAAAAAATAAAAGTTATGTGTGCTTTTATGTGCAAGTATGAAGAGCAGCAGCCATAAAGTGCAAGTTGCAAGTAACGAATGTAAACAATAATGTTTGTGTGAGTAGTGAATGTAAACAGTATTCTGACAGTACAGTGAGTGTAAGGTGCAGTTTAAATCAGACCAGTTAAAACCAGTTCAGAAAGGAGAGGTTGGAGAGGTAGTGCGTGAGGTGTTCACAAGCCTGATGGCCTGTGAGTAGAAACTGTTTGTCAGTCTTGTGGTCCTGGACTTCACACTCCTGTAACGTCTGCCTGAAGGTAAACGTGTGAAGAGTGTGTGCTGGGGGTGTGTACTGTCCCTGATTATGTTGTGGGCCCTCCTGGTGACCCTGGTGTGGTAGATGTTCTGTAGTGAGGGGAAGGCTGCTCCTGAGATGGACTGTGCAGTTTTGATCACACGCTGGAGAGCCTTTCTGTCCTGAGCAGTAGAGTTTCCATACCAGACGATGATGGAGCTGGTAAGAACACTCTCAATCATACTCCTGTAGAAGGTGCTGAGAATTTTGGTTGGCATACCAAATTTTCTCAGCCTTCTCAGAAAGTACAGTCGCTGCTGGGACTTCCTGATGATGATCTGAGTGTTGTGGGACCAGCTGAGATCCTCACTGATGTGAATGCCAAGAAACTTAAAGGTTTTCACCCTCTCTACCTCAGTCTCCCCTATGTACAGGGGTGTGTGTAGCTCTCGCTTCCTCCTTGGATCAACAATCATTTCCTTGGTCTTGTCTGCATTCAAGGAAAGATTGTTGTCATGACACCAGGCCACCAGCTCAGCCACCTCCTTCCTGTACGCTGTCTCCTCCCCACCAGTGATCAGTCCAATGACTGTAGTATCATCAGCAAATTTGATGATGCTGGTGTTGTTCTGGGAGGCCACGCAGTCGTATGTGAAGAGCGTGTACAGAAGGGGGCTCAGCACACAGCCTTGAGGGACCCCTGTGCTCACTGTTCTTGTGCTGGATGTGCAGCTGCCGACTCTGACTGACTGGGGTCTGTCTGTTAGAAAGTTCAGCACCCAGTTGCAGAGGGCTGGTGTCAGTCCGAGGGTGAGGAGCTTTTCTGAGAGTCTGTGTGGGATGACCGTGTTGAATGCTGAACTGTAGTCAATAAAGAGCATTCTGACATATGTGTCCTTGCCCTCCAGGTGTGTGAGGGCTTTGTGAAGAGTAGCGTTGATTGCGTCGTCTGTAGACCGGTTCCGGCGGTATGCGAACTGTAAAGGATCTATTGTGTTGGGAATGGTCTTCTGGATGTGAGTCATGACTATCCTCTCGAAGCACTTCATCACGATTGAAGTGAGTGCAACAGGGCGATAGTCATTTAGGCATCTCACATTACTTTTCTTTGGGAGGGGCACGATGGTGGTGGTCTTAAAACAGGATGGCACAAAAGCTTGCGTGAGTGACAGATTGAATATGTCTACAAACACATCAGCCAGTTCTGATGAGCAAACCCTGAGCGCACGCCCGGGGATGTTGTCTGGGCCTGCTGCTCTGCGTGGGTTGATTCTCATCAGGTTCCTGCGCACATCCACTGTTGTTACAATGAGTGATGGGTTCTGTGTGCTCTCCTTGGCCGCAATGTCCTTCAGTTGGTCAAGGTTGAAGACATCGAAGCCGTGCCGTGCTTGTTTGTTGATGGTTGGTGATACGGTGCAGTCCTTGCCACATGCGCCGGGAGTCTGCTGTGGTGTAGTAGCCCTCCAGCTTCAGCCTGTACTGTCTCTTAGCTTCTCTGATAGATCTACGCAGGTCGTATCTAGACCTTTTGTAGTCATCAGCGTTGCCAGAGAGAAATGCAGTCTGGCGAGCACGTAGCATGGACCGAACTTCACCATTTATCCATGGTTTTTGGTTGGGGTACTTTATGCAGCGCTTTGAAGGGACAATGGTTTCAATGCAGCTGCTGATGTAACCAGTTACCCCAGAAGCATAGTCCTCTAGATCAACAGAACCATCCTCTCTCACAGCAGCAGTTCTAAACACATCCCAGTTTGTACTGTCAAAGCAGTCCTGAAGCACTGAATCAGTTTCTTCATTCCACACTTTAACAGTTTTACTCACTGGAAGTGACCGCTTGAGGAGTTGTCTGTAAGCTGGGTAGAGGAAGACGGAGATGTGATCGGACTGTCCGAAGTGTGGCCGAGGCACAGCTCTGTAGGCCCCCCTCACGTTGCTGTAGACTTGGTCAAGTAAGTTGTTCTCCCTCGTCGGGAAGCTCACGTGCTGATGGTACTTGGGGAGGACAGTCCTCAGGTTGCAATGATTAAAGTCGCCGGCAACAATAAACACGGCGTCCGGGTGCGCGGTCTCTTGTTTACTGATGACGTCATGCAGCAGCCCCAGCGCCGCAGCGGAGTTCGCGCGAGGTGGAATGTAAACAGCCAGAATAAACACACCGCTAAACTCTCTCGGCAGATAGTGGGGTCTGCACTTCACCATCAGCAGTTCTAAGTCCGCTAGACAAAGTTTTTCAACTGTCTTTACGTCTGAACACCACGCGTTGTTTACGTAAACACAGACACCGCCGCCTTTGTTCTTCCCCGACGCTGCCGTGCGGTCGCCACGGTGAACGGAGTGAGTGTCTAGCTGGATCGCTGATTCTGGCGTGTTGCCAGAAAGCCAGGTTTCTGTGAAGACCAGAGCACAACACTCTCTGATCTCACGCTGAGCTGTTATTCTGGTTCTCAGCTCATCCAGCTTGTTTTCGAGGGAGCGAACATTAGCTAGCAACAGGCTAGGTAGCGGTGGCCGCGTAGCTCTCGCCTTTAGCCTAGCATGTAGCCCACCTCTCTTACCCCGCTTCCGTCTTGGCCGCTCTGTTTGTCGGCTGCGCCGCTCACCCGAGGCCGGTGCTGCTGGGCCTTGCGCGGAGCTGGTAAAGTGCGAGTGCGAGCGTAACAGAAAGCTGAAGTCAGAAAGGCTAAAGGTAAGTTCATGTCGAACTTTACCAATCTCCAGGAGTGCCTCTCTACTGTAGCTAAATGTTCCGGATGTATACTGTACATTTAAAATAAATACTAAAGACAAAATAAATAATAAATAACGTTGGCTTCCGGAGGAACACACAAAGACGTCTGCCACGGTGGGCGCCATCTTGTTTTGGAAATGAGATCAGAGAGGTAAGAAGGAGATAAGAGCTCAGAGCTGCAAAGAAGAGCTACTCCACCAAGCTGAGCAGACTGATGTCCACAAACGAGCCTTCAGCCGTCTGGAAATGCCTACACAACCTCTCAGGCTACAAGTAGACATAACAGGAAATAGTCAGGAACAGTCAAACTTGAAGATTGTATGCCAGCGAGAAGAGGTTTTAAGTTTTGATTTAAATGAGAGGAGGGAATTCGACTGTTTAACCAGTGGGGGAAGGGCATTTCAGAGGTGGGGAGCAAGTCTGGAGAATGCTCGATCACCAAAACTGTGGAGGTTAGATGGAGGAACTGTAAGTAGTCTAGCTGCAGAGGATCTGAGAAAGCGAGAAGGTCTGTATGAAATGAGATCAGAGAGGTAAGAAGGAGATAAGAGCTCAGAGCTGCAAAGAAGAGCTACTCCACCAAGCTGAGCAGACTGATGTCCACAAACGAGCCTTCAGCCGTCTGGAAATGCCTACACAACCTCTCAGGCTACAAACGACCCCCCCACCAGACAATGGGGGGTCGTCAGCTGGCTGACGACCTAAACAACTTCTACTGTAGGTTTGAAAAGCCTAGCTCCACTGAACAATACAACACCACTTCACACCCTTCTGACTCTCAGCCACCCATTCAGCCTGCCCTGAAGATCTGTGAAGCAGACATGCACCGACTCTTCAAAAAACAAAGAGTGAGGAAGGCACCAGGCCCAGACGGAGTGTCACCCTCCTGCCTGAGGAACTGTACAGACCAGCTTGCTCCTGTCTTCACCAAGATCTTCAATAAATCACTGGAGCAGTGTGTCGTACCAGCGTGCTTCAAGCGCTCCACAATAATTCCCATCCCCAAAAAGCCAACCATTTCAGGACTGAATGACTACAGACCTGTCGCCCTGACTTCTGTGGTCATGACATCCTTTGAGAAGCTGGTTCTCACCCACCTGAAGGAGATCACCAACCCCCAACTAGACCCCTACAGTTCGCGTATCGGGCCAACAGGTCTGTGGACGATGCAGTGAATATGGGACTTCACCACATCCTCCAGCACGTCGACCGTCCAAGTACATATGCAAGAGTTCTGTTCTTGGACTTCAGCTCTGCCTTCAACACCAACATCCCCGGACATCTACACACCAAACTGACCCACCTCAGTGTGCCAGCCTCCACCTGCCAGTGGATCACAAACTTACTCACTGGCAGAGAGCAGCAGGTGAGGCTGGGAAAGATCACCTCAGGAACCAGGACCATCAGCACAGGTGCTCCACAAGGCTGTGTTCTCTCCCCGCTGCTCTTCTCACTCTACACAAATGAGTGTACCTCCACAGACCCCGCAGTCAAAATCCTGAAGTTTGCAGATGATTTGACAGTCATTGGTCTCATTCAGGACAGTGACGAGTCTGCCTACAGACGGGTTGTGGAGCATGTGGTCCTCTGGAGCAACCACAACAACCTGGAGCTGAACACAGCCAAGACAGTGGAGATGAGAGTGGACTTCAGGAGAAGCCCTCCAACCCTTCCAGCACTCACCATCCTCAACAGTACTGTAACGGCTGTGGACTCCTACAAGTTCCTGGGTACAATAATCTCCAGGGACTTGAAATGGGACTGCAACATCAGCGCCATCATCAAGAGAGCTCAGCAGAGGCTGTACTTCTTGCGTCAGCTGAGGAAGTTCAACCTGCCCAAGGAGCTGATGGTGCAGTTCTACACCGCCACCATCGAATCTGTCCTCACCGCATCCATCACAGTCTGGGGCATCTCAGCCACCAAACATCACACCCACAGACTGCAGCGCTTCATCAGGTCTGCAGAGAGAACCATCGGTGTGAAGTTACCCTCCCTACAGGACCTGCACACGGCCAGAACCAGGAAGCGGGCAGAGAACATCGTCCGTGATCCGTCACACCCTGGACATCACCTGTTCCAGTATCTTCCCTCAGGTCGGCATTTCAGTCAGTTGAGGATTAAGACCTCCAGACTTCAGAGAAGCTTCTTCCCACACGCCATCACACTCATGAACAGCTGAACATCACAACGCTACATTCTGGATACAGTCTACTACATACACACATCCATAACCAGATGTTCTCTCACTCTTCTTCTTGTTCTGCACTTTTTATTTATCTGATAGTCTCAGAACACTCTGTACCATCGTCTCAACCAGTGACTCTTCTGTTCTTCATATTTATATCTATTTAATTCAGTCTGTACTGTTCTTTACTGCTACACTTAGCACTTTACTTTTAATATACAACTCTGCACATGTTAAGTTTACAGGTGTGTCTGTGCATGTATGTCACTGTGTGTGTGTGTGTGTGTGTAGATTGGATGTGCTACTTCTGTAATGTCAGTTATCGTGCACTGTGAGCTTCTGTTACCAAACACAAATTCCTTGTATGTGTGAACATACTTGGCAAATAAAGTCCGATTCTGATTCTGATTCTGAAGGAGCAAGATTGTTAAGAGCTTTGTATGTAAGAAGAAGGATTTTGAACTGTGAAGATGTTGAAGAACTCATCCTGCACAGGGGTGCAGAAACAGGAAAGAGTCTTCCCCAAACTGCTGATAACAAAGATGGAAGGTGTTTCTCTCCATCCTTCCACTGTGAACCCTATGGGTCTGAAAGGATGTGTAGCACTGACCACTTCAGAGTCCAGACCTCAACATCATTGAATGTGTTTGGAGTTACTTTGCAAGTTATCTACTGATTTCTTTGAGCAACCGAAAGTGAGTCTTCTGAAAGAACGGAAGCTGTAATAAAGGTTAAGAATGGACTGACTGAATACTAAACATCTATATTTAGTTGTTGAGGCAGTTTGTTTGTTAAATCTCTGTTTTATTTGAAGGTCTCTGATGTTTGTGCAGTACTGTAAAGCTGTTATTTGTACAAAAAACATATGCAATCATTATAAGTGGTCTACAGGGAACAATATAGGTTATAAGCCCTTAAAACACATTCACTTTTAGTTTATAAAGTCTTGTGTTTTCTTTTAATTCTAGTCTTGTTTTCCTGATTTTGCCTCATTTCTCTTCTGAATTTTAAAGGACTTCAAAAGAATGAGGCAACATGTTGCATTCATACTCCAAAGCAACAACACTTATTCACCTCAACTGTAAAAAACAAAAAAACACAGTCCCTCCTCCTCATGTTAGCATTAACACCTGTTTACTTACCAGTCTAGAGGAAACATTACAAGTTCAGCGTTAAACTTAATTTCCTTACACGCTAAGAGTGTCTTCCGTGTTGGAAAGCAGCTCCAATGTTACCTGTTGTTTTACTTCTATTCATATCACTTCTTTGATTGAAGAAGTTTCCTTGAACATGATTGACAAGAGGCTAGAATATGTCATCGGGGCAGTGATACAGCTTCATCCTCTCATGTTGGACTCATTCGACTCAACACTGCAGTGACTCACTATCACCTCTTGAGGTACAGAGTGATATTAGGAGATGGGATAGGCCAGAGCTAGCTGGTTAGCATGCTAACTTTAGTAGATATCTCTGCAAGCTGATACATAGAGGTCCTTACCACACCATCAAAACTGTTATTCCTTTACGTTCTGTTGATCATTTTAATACATTTATGTGTCCTATTACTTCCCATATGTTTATTTGATAGTAACAAATACTTTTTTCCATCTGGCAGTCACATGCTTAGCTGCCCAAGGGTCCTAAAGGAGATCAGGCACCCCAGCAGACAGTAAACCGATAACTATAACTAGTATTGTGCTGAATCTGCTACTTGGTAACGCCCTTCTAGAGGAACATTCATTGCAATGGGTCAAGAGATGCGAACGCAAGATGAGGTTGTGTCTACTGTGACTGCAAGGGCTTTAAAAAAATGAAACGTTTAACTTATTTCAATAGTGACTGGATGAAAAATGAAAATTACACTGCATGGCTAAAGCTAACCCTGGCAAGGTCAGTACGAAATGTCCTGTGGCAGAACCAAGAGTGAAGCCTTGGTTGAAAACATGTTCACACCATTTAGTCGAGAGAGATCAGCAACTGAGTTACTTTGCAGTATGCTTTGATGCATTCAATTCCAGCCACACCAAATTGTTCCCATATACCCACCAGTAGTTCTGTGTAACTGAGGTTGTGAAGTGCATGCAGCTGACCCCAACTAATCTAGTGAAGCCATATTTAAACAGATAGTGTCTATTACAGAAAACAATGGACTTTTAGTCAACCAATTCGGTGCCTATGGTGCAGACAACACATCAGTTGATTATGGTCAGCACAGCTCAAAGAAGTGATCCCACACATTTTAAAGGGCAATTGCAAGTGTCACATCATAAATAACAGTTTGAATATGGCTACTCTCATCTTTGGTTCTGCAGGGCCTGATGTGGAGGTCTTTGAGCTTCAGGTGTTTACTCAATTCAGTTGTTCTGCTAAAAAAATGTATAAACACTTCTGTGAATTCACTTCTACAAAAATGCAGGGCATTCTGAATCATGTGCCCACACGCTGGCTGTCTTTACTGCCAGCGATCCAGAGGATTTTAGAGTGTTGGCCAGCCTTCAAGTCCTAGATTGGGTTCCTTGGAACGGACAACGGAGTGTTGTCTAGACGTTTGCGTGTGGTGGAACCGATGCAGAAAACTTGGATCCTTCTTTTGCTGAATGCATCCTGGTGTCTGAGAGAAATAACATGTCTGTGCACAATGTGATGCACAATTAGATCCCGCTATCAGAAAGCTAGAGAGTGATAGCGCTACTGTGATTGACGTTTACTCTGTGATTAAGTGTTTGAGCAGTCAGCTGATAAGCGCACAGACAAATTCTTTGGCAGCAAAGCAAAACAAATAATGAGAACCCGTGTAACAGGAATGGTTTAGAAGCCTGGTGGAGTGACTTTTTTGAGAAAGCAGTGCTAAATCTTTCAAATGTGATTTTTAGGACCAGGTTATTGCCCAGGTTGGCTGCCTCAGCCTTGAGGAAGGAAAGACCCTCCAGTTAAAACTTTTGCTGGAAAAGCTAGTCCTGGATGTTGATGAAGACAGGCTGTATGCTGATGTAATCATTGTGAATTAAGTATTTCACACTATTCCAGTGGACCTAACCGCAGATAGAAAGCAGGAAACTGAATCCACTGAGCTGCTGAAATAGTTGCCTTTGCTTTTTCCATACCGGTCAGCAACGCCTATGCAGAGCGACTGTCAGTTGCAATGGTGAAGTCTGGGCTTCAGGTCAGATTAATCTTCCTGAGTGTATGGACGTTTTTTGAAGAACAAAGGCTCCAGTGAAGGGAAATCCAAAATATGGCCAGACTATCAGGTGAGATAAGGCCTATAATATATATATAATAATAAACCTGAGATCGATCTTTAAAAATGTCTGGCTACATTTTGGATTCAGAAACCATGACTGTATTCACGCTATTTTCCATGACAACACTGGGGCGGCCATCTTTGTTTACTTTGTGTTAGAACTTCCTGTGTGCCTGCGAATACAATGATACTAATTACAAGCAAAACGACAATAAACCTATAAAATGACTAGCATAATATGTTCAGTTAGAGGGAGTCAGTAATTGGAAGAAGAGGAAAACCTGGCTTGAACAACAGTGTTATGAACACAGCACATACAGATCAGAGTGTTGTAAAGCCGCCTTCCAAAGAGGCTAAAATTAAAACATCCACCGAAACCTCCGTATGTCTGTTCTTACCATTCTGTGGAGGAGAACCAGCACCAGAGAATCCTTATCCAGAGAAATGGCTCGCTTGCGAGTTAAGTAACTGTTTTCTGATCAGTGTGCACCACGCTAGGCTATCTGGACTGTAGCTAATACCCACGCAGAGTGGCTCGGGCAGCTGGCTGGACTTAGGTTTAGACCGACTTTCAGAAATATAAACTCACCGTCTGTGTGTAGGAGTACACGGCTGACCTTCCCACTATCCACGTACTGATACGCTTCAGTACTTGTATAGTTTTTCATTCTCATATCATCCACTAACTGTGTTATCAACATTGGATAAGACATTGTTGTCCCATTCGAGCTTCTTACTGTCTCTCTGGTCTCCTCCCATGTAACTGTATTCATTTTGGTTAGCTGAGCGGAAGTTCTAACACAAAGGTGGAAGAAACACACGCTTGAAAGTGGGTGTGGCCAAATACAGTGAATATAAACATATAAACACTAATGTTTTTAGTAATGGTAGGTTGAGTGTTCCTTGTACATTTACCACATTAGTTCTCTAAAAATCTCTTTCATATTTAAACAAAACATATTATTGTAACTGAAATATCCCTAAATGAATCGATATTAAATAAATAAAAAGCTATAAGCTAAGTGTAATTTTACTAAGATACAGCAGGTATTAATAATATTCAGGACTATGGCTGACTGTACTTTACAAAGCACAAAGCCTTCTCTTATTCTGTTACATCAATCTAATAGACATATGTCTTTGCTCATAGGCAAAGTGGTCTGTTGGTTCATATTTTTTTATCTGGCGTTGGTGGCAACCCTATTTCCACCTGAACTAAGAAAGATTTCAACTTCAGGTGCACAGATCCTGGCTTTATATAAGACCTAAAGAAGCTCCCCTATGAGTTCTACAACAAAACCTGTCTCTTTCATGGCCTAGACTGGAGATTGTGCCCTGATTTACAAAGTGCAAAAGCTCCTGCCTTTCAGTTCATCTGGCTCTATAGAACGCATCAACTCTCAGAGGGGAGAACCTTTAAGAGGCTTCTGATAAGAAATCTTACTCATTTCTCATCTTCCTGGAGGCTGCACTGTAGGCCTATAGGCAAGTCCCATGGTTAAATATACAGTTACTATCAGAACAAATGCTAATAAAAAGAACATATCCGTTTTCCTTTCTTTATTAATTGCCACCATTTGGAAACATCAGGTGTGCTTTACGCTGTATGAGCAATTTATGGTGAGTAGTGTTCTTGAATTAGTGTAAATACAATCTTCTTGTACTTCTTACATTAAAAGGTTCAGAAAGATTTCGTTCTGTAAACATATTATAATTACGTATCCCGTTTCTTACAGGAAGATGTTGTATATTGTATCCCTGGATTGATTATAGAATCCTAAACACTACCACTGTTATTTCTACAGCCACCAAACAGCCCAGGGACATGTGCTGCTTTCTAAGGTTGTAGTGTATTTCTGACCTCTAGAGGTGAGTTCAGGTCAAGACTGACACCTGGACACAGCAAATTCAAGTCAATAACAACAGACTGGGCAGGGTGAATGGCATGATAACCAGAAAACCAGAAAACCAGGGAACCAGGGAAGTCTAGTGGGTTTGATGGAGCAGGCTATGCAGAGTAGATGGTTAGCAGCAGTAGATGGAAGTCCCGACTTAAACTGGCTTGGGATAGGGATGAAGATAGATGTGTGAGAAGAAGTAGAGTAGTGTAGACTGATCTTGAGCTTGGCGGGAGAGTCAGACGTAACTCGGCTGAACTTGACTGAGCTTGACTGAGCAATGAAAGACATTGACTTGACTGGAAACAGCTTAGCCTAGCTGTACAAGGAAACAGGAAGCCTGGTGAGCATGTACAAGTGTACATTCAATACCATGCACTGAGAGGAGCATGAGAGGGGCTTTTAAAGTGTGGCTGTAATGAGCTACAGGTGTGCAAAACAAGGGACAGGTGTGTGTGTGTGTGTGTGTTCTAGGCTACCTTAGTACTCAGGGGACAGAGACCTCTGGTGGAGCTGAGCAAGAGTGCTTGAAACTTTGTAGTAATTGAGACTGGTTCAAGATCAGGACTAGGACACATTTAGCCCGAATCAAGGCCAAAACTTTGTAGTAATCTAGACTGAGTCAAGACCAAGATTGAGATACATTATACCTGTGTCAAGACCAAGACTTTGTAGTTCAAATTATAACCAAGACTTCATGACTATGGTATTAGTCAAGTCCAAGTCATGACCAGACCTTTGTGTTAGTCAAGTTTGAGTCAAGAACAAGAACTAGATTTATCAAGCCAGAGTCAAGATCAAGACTATGTTGTAGTCAAGTCTGAATCAAGATCGAGACCTGGATGCATCAAGTCTAAATAAAGGCCAAGACTTTGTGGTAGTTTGCACCTCAACGAAGACACATTTAAAGTTCATTTCACCTGATCTACTGATCCTGGTGTGACAGAAGACTTAAACAAGGCTCTCTTTGACATCTACAGCAAAACCTGTTCATGTCCTGATCTTCACAGTGCTAAACACCTCCTGCCTCAGACCAGTTCATCTTGACCAAACAAAGCCTCCTTACAAAAGACTTACACAAGAAAACTCATCATGAACTTTTGGAGGTTTCTGATAAGAAGAACTTCTTCCTTTCTTTTAATGTACTTCTCCTCACCCTGAAGACTGAACTATATACCTACAGGGAAGTGCCATTGTTGAATAGAAAATTACTTTTCAAGTCAAGAGTGATTCTATATAGTAGTTCAGTCTGAGTCAAGACTAAGACCTTGTGGTCGTCAAGTTCAAGCCCAGATTGGGAATTTTGTAGATAATAGACATAAAAGATATAATTGTGTTTATTTAAATATTTTAATACAGCAACGATATTACATAATGTTAAATATTTTGAAAATTAAGTAAAATTAACAAGTAGCCCAGAAATATTATGAATTATTATTTTATTATTGTATTGGTTATTGGTCAACTTTGCATTGTAACTTGTGGAAAAAAAGGGCTAAACTGCTGTAGGTTGAATGGAAATACGTAGAATATATGGAAAAGGCTTTGTCACCTTTTCAACAATCCAAAATCGGACACAACAATAACAATTGCATACTGCTTCAGGTATTAATTTTTTTTTAGGTTTTTGCAGATAGCTTATTGATTATTCTTCATATCTGAGATAAGTACCTGGTACAGTGTTTGATTCTGTGCTACACTAATGTTGGTTCAGTGGCTGTGATATGCCTGTCTTCAGCAGTGTTTTTTTTTTTTTGGAGTAAGACGTTCGACAAACAATGACTGATCTGTTAGGAATGCCTTTTCCTTTTTGTTGATCTGAAATTTGATGGGCTCAGACTAAAGTTTGTAATGCCATTGTGTTTAACAATGAATGCGAAATAACATTCTGGATTTTGCAGAAGCTGAATTATTGGGATCTTTGAACATCCAGGCCTTAAATTCTTCATTTTGAAAACATTGTTTTGGAAAGTACTTCTTTATGTGGATTTCTTTCTTGGCCATTTTAGACAGATGCTATAACTTGTGGTACCTGTATTTATGATTACCCGAAGCCAAAGTGCTAATTATTCTAACTTACACACTGGCCTAAAATTACCAATTGAAGGTGGGAAATTGTGAGTGACCAACATTATTTTATTGCTAATTACTGCATTGCTGATTATATTGATTGTCATTACTACATTGAAATTAACCCATATTGAGACCCAGAATGCCGCAGTGGATCACATGAGATTTAGCGACAGAAAGGCAGCCAGTCTTTTAGGCGCACTGAGAAAAAGGCATTTGATACGCATTTGTAAAACTGAGCTGTAGAACAAAGCTTTAGAATTCAGTTTTGTTAAAGATTTTGATTATTCTGTATTTAAATAAGGAAAAAACTGTTGATGGTTTGGTCAAAACAGAGTGCTGTTGAACAGTCTCTGTGAAAAACAGAACTATTGCTAAGAACTGTGATTATGGTAGGCAGATGGTGCCTCTGAGTGCTAAATAATTTGTGAATACAAATGCTGGTGAGGCTTTGAATCATTAAGTAATGGTACTATACAGACCTTTAAGTGGTCTTTGCTGGAGATCTCTTGTTTCACAGTGTTTTGGTGGTGTTTTATTATGGATAACTACAGTATATAGTGTAGAGTAATAATACAGTACACGGTGTATACAGTAAGAATACAGTACAGTGTATTGTGTAAGTACAGTATATAGTGAAGAGTAAGATTACAGTACATGGTGTATACGGTAAGAATACAGTACAGTGTATTGTGTAAGTACAGTATATAGTGTAGAGTAAGAATACAGTACACGGTGTATACGGTAAGAATACAGTACAGTGTATTGTGTAAGTACAGTATATAGTGTAGAGTAAGAATACAGTACACGGTGTATACAGTAAAAATACAGTACAGTGTATTGTGTAAGTACAGTACATAGTGTAGAGTAAGAATACAGTACAGTGTATTGTGTAAGTACAGTATATAGTGTAGAGTAAGAATACAGTACAGTGTATACAGTAAGAATACAGTACAGTGTATTGTGTAAGTACAGTATATAGTGTAGAGTAAGAATACAGTACAGTGTATTGTGTAAGTACAGTATATAGTGTAGAGTAAGAATACAGTACACGGTGTATACAGTAAAAATACTGTACAGTGTATTGTGTAAGTACAGTATATAGTGTAGAGTAAGAATACAGTACAGTGTATTGTGTAAGTACAGTATATAGTGTAGAGTAAGAATACAGTACAGTGTATTGTGTAATTACAGTATATAGTGTAGAGTAAGAATACAGTACAGTGTATTGTGTAAGTACAGTATATAGTGTAGAGTAAGAATACAGTACACGATGTATACAGTAAGAATACAGTAGTGTATTGTGTAAGTACAGTATATAGTGTAGAGTAAGAATACAGTACATGGTGTATACAGTAAGAATACAGTAGTGTATTGTGTAAGTACAGTATATAGTGTAGAGTAAGAATACAGTACACGGTGTATACAGTAAGAATACAGTACAGTGTATTGTGTAAGTACAGTATATAGTGTAGAGTAAGAATACAGTACAGTGTATTGTGTAAGTACAGTATATAGTGTAGAGTAAGAATACAGTACAGTGTATTGTGTAAGTACAGTATATAGTGTAGAGTAAGAATACAGTACACGGTGTATACAGTAAAAATACAGTACAGTGTATTGTGTAAGTACAGTATATAGTGTAGAGTAAGAATACAGTACACGGTGTATACGGTAAGAATACAGTACAGTGTATTGTGTAAGTACAGTATATAGTGTAGAGTAAGAATACAGTACACGGTGTATACAGTAAGAATACAGTAGTGTATTGTGTAAGTACAGTATATAGTGTAGAGTAAGAATACAGTACACGGTGTATACGGTAAGAATACAGTACAGTGTATTGTGTAAGTACAGTATATAGTGTAGAGTAAGAATACAGTACACGGTGTATACAGTAAAAATACAGTAGTGTATTGTGTAAGTACAGTATATAGTGTAGAGTAAGAATACAGTACAGTGTATACAGTAAGAATACAGTACAGTGTATTGTGTAAGTACAGTATATAGTGTAGAGTAAGAATACAGTACAGTGTATTGTGTAAGTACAGTATATAGTGTAGAGTAAGAATACAGTACAGTGTATACAGTAAGAATACAGTACAGTGTATTGTGTAAGTACAGTATATAGTGTAGAGTAAGAATACAGTACAGTGTATTGTGTAAGTACAGTATATAGTGTAGAGTAAGAATACAGTACACGGTGTATACAGTAAAAATACAGTACAGTGTATTGTGTAAGTACAGTATATAGTGTAGAGTAAGAATACAGTACAGTGTATTGTGTAAGTACAGTATATAGTGTAGAGTAAGAATACAGTACACTGTGTATACAGTAAAAATACTGTACAGTGTATTGTGTAAGTACAGTATATAGTGTAGAGTAAGAATACAGTACAGTGTATTGTGTAAGTACAGTATATAGTGTAGAGTAAGAATACAGTACAGTGTATTGTGTAAGTACAGTATATAGTGTAGAGTAAGAATACAGTAGTGTATACAGTAAGAATACAGTACAGTGTATTGTGTAAGTACAGTATATAGTGTAGAGTAAGAATACAGTACACAGTGTATACAGTAAGAATACAGTACAGTGTATTGTGTAATTACAGTATATAGTGTAGAGTAAGAATACAGTACAGTGTATTGTGTAAGTACAGTATATAGTGTAGAGTAAGAATACAGTACAGTGTATTGTGTAATTACAGTATATAGTGTAGAGTAAGAATACAGTACAGTGTATTGTGTAAGTACAGTATATAGTGTAGAGTAAGAATACAGTACACGATGTATACAGTAAGAATACAGTAGTGTATTGTGTAAGTACAGTATATAGTGTAGAGTAAGAATACAGTACACGGTGTATACAGTAAAAATACTGTACAGTGTATTGTGTAAGTACAGTATATAGTGTAGAGTAAGAATACAGTACAGTGTATTGTGTAAGTACAGTATATAGTGTAGAGTAAGAATACAGTACAGTGTATTGTGTAAGTACAGTATATAGTGTAGAGTAAGAATACAGTAGTGTATACAGTAAGAATACAGTACAGTGTATTGTGTAAGTACAGTATATAGTGTAGAGTAAGAATACAGTACACAGTGTATACAGTAAGAATACAGTACAGTGTATTGTGTAATTACAGTATATAGTGTAGAGTAAGAATACAGTACAGTGTATTGTGTAAGTACAGTATATAGTGTAGAGTAAGAATACAGTACAGTGTATTGTGTAATTACAGTATATAGTGTAGAGTAAGAATACAGTACAGTGTATTGTGTAAGTACAGTATATAGTGTAGAGTAAGAATACAGTACACGATGTATACAGTAAGAATACAGTAGTGTATTGTGTAAGTACAGTATATAGTGTAGAGTAAGAATACAGTACATGGTGTATACAGTAAGAATACAGTAGTGTATTGTGTAAGTACAGTATATAGTGTAGAGTAAGAATACAGTACACGGTGTATACAGTAAGAATACAGTACAGTGTATTGTGTAAGTACAGTATATAGTGTAGAGTAAGAATACAGTACAGTGTATTGTGTAAGTACAGTATATAGTGTAGAGTAAGAATACAGTACACGGTGTATACAGTAAGAATACAGTACAGTGTATTGTGTAAGTACAGTATATAGTGTAGAGTAAGAATACAGTACACGATGTATACAGTAAGAATACAGTAGTGTATTGTGTAAGTACAGTATATAGTGTAGAGTAAGAATACAGTACACGGTGTATACAGTAAGAATACAGTAGTGTATTGTGTAAGTACAGTATATAGTGTAGAGTAAGAATAGGAGTATAGGAGTTTTTTCAGATCAAAACACGTCATTATTTATTTTTTTCATTATTATTATTATTATTATTATTATTATTATTATTATTATTGCTCATGGGTAACTGTATTGGGACATTTGCAGTGAAACTTTATTAAACGTCGTTAAAAGATTTACAAGAGGATGAAAGAATAAAGATGCCACCCAGTGGACAATGACTAAAAATGCTGAAGCTGTCTTGAAGAGGAATGCCACCAAATATTCTGCGTAAGTAAATGTACAGAGCATAAACAGTCTTTCAGAGCAGTTTGGTATGAAATGTTTAGAATAGTCAGAATTGTTCATGGTGGTGGTGATAGGAAGCAGATGTCCACCGCTAAAAGCTCCCTCATAGGAACTTAAATAAAATGGCTGTGAATACACTGCCTGGTGCCTGAGACAATGCATCACCACTGTACCGCAATCTGAGTCTCTACAACTAATCGTTTCACACACTGAGAAATACTTTCAGTGACCTTGTTAATATAAGTACAGGGTTTGTGAGTGCACAGCAATTTGTGGGATTTCTAAATGTTACAAGGTTCAGTTCTATAAAGCTAAATTGGCAGCATGGCTGGCGTGTGCTCATCAAACAGAGGGACAGAAAGTTTTATGGCTGGCCAGTAGGCAATTATTATAATTAAACCAAGTCAGTCAAGATGTCACACGGTAAACAGATTGTGTCGTCAATAATTAAACAAATGCACTTTGGTTTCAGAGAGAGTTTTATTACTGACAGTAACAGATCCATACAAGTGGTTCTTTAACTTCAGGACATAAAGACACTTCCAGTTCAACCTAAAGGATATAAAAACAATCATGCCGCTCGAGTTTTAAGCACCAGTCTTCATTAATTGGCATCACGACTCTGAAAAAAGTGTATTGAAATGTATTCAAATGGACAGAAGGCTAGAGGGAGAAGGTGTTAGCTACATGCTAATAAACAGGTCCAGACAGAAGAGAGTTAGTTACATGATAATTAACAATGTCTCCTCTACACAGTGGTTACTTCTCTGGTCCACATAGCTCCAGCAGGATCTTACGGTAATCACCTGACGTGTCGCCCTAGAGGAACACAAGTAGAAAAAATGTTTTACTGCAGGAGAAACTTTGGATGATATATTCAGATTTACCTTTAAAGAAATCACAGTGGGCCTCATTTGCTGGAGTCAGATTTTTTTTTTATCAAAGGGCATTTTTCCACAGGGCTGCTGATGATCTATCTGGATTTTGTTAACCCCACAAACCCAACAAGCCCAGTAGCAGGTTTAAATCTGAGCTACATCACGTATGTGTCCCTGTTGGCGCAGTAAAAACCGCTAGACACAAATTAACAACACGAAAATGCAGAAAATATCCCAAAATATTCATATACAAGATCTTCTTCTATATTCATTCTATAAGATCTTGTGCTTCTTGTGACCCGGGAAACTAGTGTATATATATATATATACACACACTGATACCATATATATATATATATATTACCATGTTTCCTATTACTGTATAGTAAATGCACAAGGCTCCTTTATTACTGGATACATTGAGGATTGGGGATTTTTTCCTCAAGTAAAAACACACACACACACACACACACACACACACACACACACACACACACACACACACACATATATATATATATATATACACACATATACACATATACACACACATATATATATATATATATATATATATATATATATATATATGCGTGGGTGTGGGTGTGTGTAAGTAATGTAAAGCTGTATTTCTATTGGTCCATTCATCATTAAGCATTTATAGGCAGCTGTTGTGTTTAAATGATATAGAAAAATTAAAATAGGCAAATATTAAGATACATGTTTTTCTTTGGACAGTGACTATCTACTTTAAGATGAATATAATAGATTTAAATAAATCTGACCCCAAACAAAACCTTAGAGGTTAAATGCAACTAATGACATGAAAAAAATACAAAAAATAATAAGGTTTGCTCTGTACCTCACAAAACAGGCAAAGAATGACTCTGTCTTAGCTACTGAGCTAACTCGGTAAGTCTATGTGTTGACACTGTGCAAAACAAACTGATCCTTCTGATGTTTGAAGTTCTAGTTTGCTGAAACACGACCGATCTGACAGCATAGACAGAGTTGTGGTGTGAGTGCATGTTGTTTGCAAATATCTAGCAAAAAAGATTTAAAGAATTTTGCTTTGTGCTCACGAAATCGTTAATAAGACAGGTACTCATATGAATTTACTGATGTCCTAATAAATCACACACAGTGTGTAAAGCCCTCAGTGATATTGAGAACTTAGTTTCACCAGAGAGACTGTCAAATATCTTTTGCAAGTAATCTGTAAGCGAGCCTTCAAACAAAGTGGACCTTTTCTGTGCTATACTGTAATCATAACACCTTTATAACTAAACAGCTGCTTGTCTGACCTATAGCGTGATCATTTAACAACACTGTGTAAAAAGAGATCTAGTCATGCATGTTTCCCACTTAAAACACAAGACATTGTTGGTTTGTTAGAGTTGAAATAGCAGCACCCTCCACAAGATGCGCTTTCAATATATAAACAAGTCATTGTTCATGTCACCTTTATAAAGGAGTGCAGAGTTTTCCCGTACGCCTTCAGGAACTCAGCTTTGATATCCTGCATGTCAATCTCAGAGCGGGAGACCATCACTCTGATGAGGATGCTGTCTGTAGTACCCAAACCCTACAGCACAACACAATCAGTACAACACAAACAAGATTCTACTAAAATTAAATCTGCGTTTTTCTACACTGTGATTCTCTGAATAGACTGAATCCACTTCCAGTAGATAAACAGGCTGCAGTGATGATATTACCTTCATAGATTTGTAAAGTCTCTCCGCGAAAAAGCCCGGCTTGCTCTTGATGCACCTCACTGTGGAACAAATAGAAACGATGCATGCAGTCAGATCATTTATGTTTACCTCTTGTTGGACCTTACAGAATGAAGTCAAACCACAAAATCAAGTCTGTTAGTAATGACTTAGGTTTGAGGCAAGTAGGTGTATGTTTTCTGTAACCAAACATGCTTTGGCTGACTGCATTTGGGACAAGACTTGGGGAAATGGGTGAATTTGGTTTTTCCCCAAAGTTCCAGTTAATACTTACTTACTAATTTCACGTTTGATGAGGAAATCCTAAAGATAATTAAAAGGCTTCGGTAGATTTGTGATGGTTGATATGTCCATGTTTAGTGCTCGGTAAACAAACTTTCATTTTCTTAATGCACTTTCGATCCTGAACTCAACCCATCAGATCAATCGCCCATAACCTCTTCAAACATCTCCACCCACCTATAGCCAGGAACACTTCCTCCAGACAGCCGGACATCTCCCTCTTAATGCTGTCCTCAATGTCTCGACCTGAGATTCGCTGATACTCCTCAAACACTGCAGCAGGAGGAGCGAAGAAAACATAAATCAGTCAGGAGTGAGAATTCACTTACAGCTTCCCACCACACAGGGGCAGTATACCATTCACTACTGAAAATATAAAGTATGTACTATACTGTTTGTATCTTAGTAGTAAGCATTTATATGATAGTATAAGCATGGTTATAAAGAAGCCTGTCTGTCTACATATCTGTTTGTCTGTCGCTTCATTTAACAGTCTGTCTGTGCATTTCTCCATTTAGCAGTGTGTTTCTTTGTATGTCAATCTATCTCTCCATATGTCTGTTCATCTATCTATCTATCTATCTATCTATCTATATATCTATATATCTATATATCTATATATATATATATATATATATATATATATATCAGTTCTATAATGAGTACCTTTCAATAGATGGTTTCTGTTCCTCACACAAAGGACGGTGAGGAATTTGACCTCGTCTGTTCCCCAGCGAGCTTCACCGGCCTCGTAAATCTCCTGCAAACCACATACACATTACAGTAAACTCCACTACTTAAGTGTGTTAATGAGTAAGCTGGCCTACTTTTTTCCTCAGTTCAACTTTAGTGATTAACATTTAGATATTCATGCCTTGTTTAGGGTTAATTTTTAGTGTGCTGTGTTTGGTCATCTGTTGTGTTGGTTCAGTTTGTAGCTTCAGCATGTTATTTTACATTAAAGTGTCCAAAAAGAGGAGAAAAGAGCCATCATGTTCTTTTTCGCCAGCTTCTGATTCACATTTTCCACCCCTATTCCTTTTTTAAGGTGGAATGGAAAGTTTGAAGGAGAAGCTAATTAGTCGGAGTAGGTAGTGGACTGTCGTTGCTCACCTTGGCATCTTGTTTTGCTAAAGCCTCGTCTACTGTGGTGCCCTCATCTCTACCCGCCTATGAACAAACAAACAAACAAACATCAACATGACTTAAAACATGTTTTTTCCAGAGTGTTTTTAAAGTTTAATATATATTATATCTTTGTTATTTTAGCACAATGAGCCTTATTTAGATAATTCTTTTATTTACTCTATTTATAACCACTGTACATTTTAATTATTCTAAATATTCTTAACATGTGCAGCACTTTTGTCAAATCATGTTGTTTTGGATGTGCTAATACTTGCACACATATTTACATGTGTGAAATTATTTCACTTTAACTGAATGAATAAAGAAAACATCATTCATGAGACCTCTTAAAGTTTTGCTGCTGCAGCATAAAAATACATGTCTTGTGGCGCCATCTACAGTCTCCTAAACATAGCTACATTCAACAGACACAAATTGCATTGATTATCGTCTGCGTTATCAATAATATTAAACCTTCCTCCTCTCCTCCACTAGTACATTCAGAGCACCTTTCTGCAGTCAGAGCAGGCCAGTGGTTAAGGTGAGCTCCTGCAGCATGTAAATTATTATACAGGTGCAGTCATTCAGAGAGGAGATGAGAATGCACCTGCGCAGGTATGCCACAGTGGCTGGATTTACAATGCAAATAAACAGGAGTGCTCTGCAGAGTCAGGGCAGCCCTAGAGCACTGAAAGTGAGTAAATGTAATCCCCTTTCATTCTCCCTGATGAACAATTTGTGGCTGACCATCATAACCACATTCAAACGAATGTATGAAATGTACCCTTCAGCACATGTTCTACATTTTTCCTGCATCTTTCCTTGCAAAAAACAGCCTTTTATTATGTGTTTTTTGGTTTTATAAATGAAAGAAAGTCATAATTCATTTCTACAGAACAATTTCCCAACCTCTGTTTATCCCTGACAATTAAACAAGCTGTTTTTGTTACTCGGCTTTTAATCAATCAATCGACATTTACTTATATAGCGCTTTTTACAACCAGTGTTGTCACAAAGCAGCTTTAAAGAAAAGCAGTTAATGAAAAACGGGAAACAAAGAGAAGGATGGTAAAAAAAAGAGTCCATGCATAGCAAAAAGTAAGAAAGGGTATCGAGGTCCAAGCCCTACTAGAGCAAGCCAGAGGCAACGGTGGCAAAGAAAAACATCCTTAATTAAAGTAAGACCACGTAGGAGGAACCCAGGCTCAAGGGAGGAACCCATCCTTCTCTGGTCGACCCCGGATAAGACAGAAATATTTAAATGAGCTATGTTCTGATTGGCTCTGCCTCATTCAAAAAGCTATGCAGACTAAAACACTCCTCATAACTCCTCATTCAGCGTGAATGGGCGGGGCTAAATCACTATAGGCTGTATAGGAGAACAGGTGTAAATGAGTCAAAAACAGTGTATCCCTAAAACAGTGTATGTGAATCGGGCTGGTAAGATTTCATGTATGTTCCAGAAAGACGGCTCTTTTGACGAGCTTTAAAAAAATTAATTGGAAAAAAAGATGAAAATGATCTTCATCTAAATAGCATTTTTTACAGAACAATTGTGAAACATTCATTTGCCCAAAACGATCCTCCTGCTTACATGACAACAAGGATGGGCCTGTTCTAACTATTCATTTATTATCTAAAGTCGCCCGTCCATCTCAGAGCTGACACCCAGACATACACATTCACACTCAGGGACAATTCAGTATCTCCAACCCTCCTAACTGTATGTCTCTGGACTGTGAGGGAGAAACCCTGAGGAAACCCGCGCTTGGTTTATTGCAGCTCAGTTAGGGAGGTGTTATTTTCTTACAGAGCTCCTGAGGTTTTCTCAATTGGTCTGCACAGATTACTCAGATTACTTCTCTAACCTCCACATCTTCTAGTCAGCTATCTCCCACAGTGAATGCCTTGGTGTAATCATGCAAGAGATTTTGTTCGGCTTTGTGCCGTTTCCTACATTATCAATTACTTTTGTCGTCTTAGCTATCGGCAGGGTGCTGGAAAGAGACCAGGTGAGCATAAAACAGCAGCACCATGTACCATCTGAAAGAAAATGTGTGCAGCTATTTCAGAGCACGTCTGCTAACTCATATTCCCTTTATAGGGTTATACATCTCCTTACCCTCTTGGACGCACACTACAGGGATCTCACTAAACTGAGATAATGTACCAAAATGATGGCTATTTGGGATAATGTGCATTTCCCACTATCAGGCAGTGGGTTTGTGACGCACTACAGGATGCTGATGGAATTTTTCCCACACCATTCCTCTATTCCATTCCTCTAACCCAACCGAGGAGTTCTACTCTGTATGGTAGGTTTACGATCACCATCCACATACTTAGGTAAACCTGGCCGCAGCATGTGATGTGTAACTATTTAGGAGTCCTAGTCAATACTGATTCATATACTAGGGGAAAGACAAAGAATCACTTCAGAGGACATCAGCACCCTCTCAAACATCCCAAACACATCACCCCATACATCCTAATCCAGGCTGTTCCCATACTGCAGAGACTGGATACGATATTCTGAAAGATTCTTTCCACGCTGCATTGTAAGGGAAGACATCTGTTGTGATGTGGGTGATAACCTGCGTAGTGTTATTCCCCATACAGTGCTGCATGTGCAGTTCTGCCTAAGGGCTGTTTCCTATGTTTACTTTTCTGATTAAGCATTTTTTTCTTTTGTGCTATGGAGTAATAGTATTTTCTTTCTTTTCTGTATTGCAATGACATATTCTGTCAACAAATTACAGTTCAAACAGGATTTGAGTCTCTTGGATTTGAGAAATGCTACAAAAGATGCTGAGGAAAACAGTAAATAATACAAATCAATACTACTTATTATTAGAAATGCAAGCTCAGTTGTTGGTGTTTTTTTATAAATCCACACAATCTGATTGGGTGATGAAGTGTTGTGTCTCCTTTTTAATCGTAATTCTTTTCAAAATGCGTTTTGAAATGATAACTGAACTGAATAGTGCTATATAAATAAAAATTCATTATTTATTATCGTTTCGTTTCCTTTTTCATGATGGCTTTTGTACGGCTCACTGACAACAAGAAGATGTATTTATATGCTCTACAGAGAGCAGCAGCACTATTACAGGAAGTGGGGAGCAGAAAATGTCATGGTACGTGTGATGGCGTGAAGAAGTGAGGGAGATTACCGTGAGCAGAGACACCAGCACCCTCTTAAACATCCCAGATGTATCTCCACATACATCATCCTCCAGGTTCTTCCCATACTCTACCATTGTTATAAGAAAATACAACCATTACAGTTTGCATACTCAAATAATCATGGCATTATGCAAAGAAGCAAACAAAACGTGAGCACACCGGCAGCAAGTGAACAAATACTGCAGCAGTAGCATCCAGTAAAGCAGTACCTGTCAGTCACCTATGTTAAATAATATAAAATAATAAAGACTTTAACATCCTGTAATCAACCATCTCTGAAATGCATTAACAAAGATAGTTACAAAAATGGTACAATTTAAGACTAAGGAATAAAATAAGAAAATAAATTAAAATAATGTTAAAATGCAGTGAAAATGCTGAAGAAATGCTGTGTAGTGCTGTGCAATGAAAATGTAATATATATATTTTTTTAATGTTTGTGATTACTACAATACACATAAAAATTCAGACTCCTCCTTGGCGCTTAGCCCACCAAAAACAACAACAAAAGAACCCCGCTTTGGGTGTCCTTGGTATAGAGTATTCACCTCTATTGTAGGCTGCAGTGAGCGCTTTAATTTCTGTGTTGCTCCTGGAGGCCAGAACCTCAATCAGACATGCTTCATCCGTTCCAGCACCCTAAACATTAACACAAGTGCATACAGTCACACAGTGACTCTCAGTTATTGCTGTTAGTCCTGATCGTTTTAATATTTAACAACCTAATGATTAGTCTGATCTATGCAGGTGTGAGTTCAGAGGAAAGGCTATAAAAACTGTGACTCAGTGGTTTGTGATTAAATGAATATAACAGGTCTGCATACATTCTCACGTAAGTAAGTTAATGTATTAAATGCGATGAATAAGAACACATTCAATGTTGTTTTAACAAGTTTGATCTGAAAATGTATAATCAGCATATGAGACAGAAAGACAGACAGACAAAATGTTAATTCTGACCTTGATGGCGTTTCTCAGTTCGTATGCATCGTAAATGGGTGCCTGCATGAGCAGCCCGATCACCACTTTCTCAAAATTGCCAGTCAGCTCCGACTTCAGATCATCAGCCAGATCCTGCAGAGAAATGCAGATCAGAGATTTATGTAGTGTTTATTATCAGATACAGTTAAACTACAGTATAACTGTTACATTCAGTAAGCATGAATTGAAGTTTAATATGGGCTAGTTTTTATGGGCATATTAGTTAATTTAGCAGGTATATAATTCCAAAGCTTGTTGTACTTAAAAAATGGGGACCACTGGTTTCTAAACATCCTTTTAAAACAAAAGATCTTTTCTTTATGGGTTAAGATACTAACGTCTGATCAGGCTTATTTAGAGGATCACATGTAGAAATATCTATGCTAATATAGCACTGTTCATTACTGCTAGGATTTCAAAATACTTTCAACATGATTTCAGAAAGTCTAACACTAAAATGATGATTATATCATATTCAATTCATCCTAATATACTTTCAGTAATAACAGCAAATTACTTTGCCTGATGGTGTGTTGAGCTGCACAGCTTTATGGGATATGAACATGATGGTTTAAAAAGCGTTATAATTATGCTGATGAATAATTCTAAAGGTTTGTTTTTAGCTGTTTAAATGCTGGAACCCTGAGATGCTGAGAAATTTCACAATAGTTTATTGGTTTTGCTACATGTGTGATTTTCTGCTCATGCTTGTGCAAATTTAGCATAGTTTAACTGTTTCCTTTATAATTGTACAGTGCAATTTCTGGCTACTGAGATTACTTTTACAGTTGTTGTGTAAAAATACAGGAGAGTACTGTGTTTTAATAACAGCTCATTACTGTTAGTGTACAGCAGAATGCAGCTCTATCCCAGTAATCTTCTGACAATGCAACAATTCTATTTTACTGTTAATTACTCCATATGATTCAGTAAACGTTACACAGACAGTTTCACTGTACAATGAAATTCTTACTTTGCTGTTCCTCCATTTACCAATAGATAAGATAACAAAAAAGAAATAACAAAAATATATACAAAATATAAAGTATTATAATATAAGTAAATAAAAGTATTTTTAAAAGTTATGTGTGCTTTTATGTGCTAGTATGAAGAGCAGCAGCCATAAAGTGCAAGTAACAAATGTAAACAACAGTTTTTTTGTGCGAGTAGCAAATGTAAACAGTATTCTGACAGCAGCAGTACAATCAGTGTAAGGTGCAGTTGAAGTCAGACAAATTAAAAACCAGTTGAAAACCTAATACTGTGAATGTATTGCAACTTATAACTTGTAATTTCACATTAGAAATGAAGCCAAAAGCTTTCATTGTGTAGACAAAACCTGCTCTTCATACTCACAAAGAAGGCAAAGCAGAGTCACAGAGAGAGCGAGAGAGTGAGAGGGCGAGTAAACCCTGCACTCCATGTCGTTCCCACCCGAGTGACTCACTCTTTCTGACCGAACAGACACACAGGAAAATCTGTGCTTTCCAGAAACTTCTGCAAACATCAGCGAGGCAGTGCTGAGACCCTCTGTACAAACACGCTTTCATTCAGCTTCACTCTGATCCACAGCCTTTACAACCTGCACACTGTCAGAGCCAACTCTAACGTTACTGTTTAACACGGGGGAGCTATTGGAGCCATCTCTAAAACAGATCAATACTGCTGTTTAACATATTAGCCGTTCTCCAAGAGTCAATGATTAACATCTAGTGTCGTTTCTACGCACCACTCCCTTTGCATAGAGCCATACACAGAACCATAAATTTAAAAAAGCAAACGTTTGTCCACACTGTTATCGTGTTGCCTTGCAAACCAAGTCTAAAAGCGGAATATTCTTCCATCATCTCAGCCATAAACCTCACAGCATTTGAATGATTAGCCTCTGGGTGGAAATTTTATCTCTAAATAACACAAACTGCAATGATGGTTCTGTTTTCTCAATTTATAACACAATAGAACTCCATGAAGCATTTCAGATGTCAGCAGAAGAGTTACATTATATATATATATAAATTACTGCTTACTAATTACATTCACATTACCTTAATGAACCATATTTAACATCTAACAATATATAAAGGTGGCATGATAACTAGGATCTGGCTGTATTCTGCTGTACACTTACAGGATATCATTACAATACAGTAAGCTCTTGTATTTTCTCTAGTAGAAACAATGGTTTCATTAAAATAAGCATGCACAGCTGTGAGGTGCCCTGTAAAGCCGGGAATACTCATTTAAAACTCATTTATCACGTCAGATATTACACCACATCATGTACACTGTCTCAAAAAGAAGAGCAAGCTTGATGTTTGTGCCTTAAATGATCTCAAAACCACTTTTACATTGATGAAGATATGAGGACAATAGAAGACAATCCTCAACATCCTCTGAAAACACACCCTTCATCAATTTAAACTGAAATCAGTTCTTCCTAAATTCTCCTCCAATCACCAGGTTCATCCGCTCGGGGAAGAGGAACGAAGCACAACCCATGTCACAAAATAATTCTGTGTGTAAGTGTGTAATTATACATTTCCACCAGAGAGGTCTTTTAAATGCCCCTGGTTGCCTTTGATTAGACAATTCGCAAAAAGCTGTATACAGTAGTTTACCGTGAAAAAGGCAATGATGAATATTGTGGAATCCTGGCTGTAAGGAAGAGGGTAGCGGATAAGATGTTGTCATAGTTTATGTTTTGTTGCACATTTCTATTATTAGAGGCTTACCTTTCCCACGGCCCGTTTATAAGCCTCCTTTATCTGCTGTCTCTGTGCAATAGTGCGGTGAGGAAGGATGGAGATGATCTCTGCCTCATTAGTGCCTAAAAGAAAGAGCACTGGGTTAAAACTCTTCTATATGCTGTGCAACACTGTTGTGGACAGGTCAAGGCATGCTTATACATATAGCACATTCCATACACAAAGGCAATTTTTATTTCTACCTCTCATCATAAAACATGAATTTAATATAACCTGAGATTATTTCTACAGTTTGTTTAATACCACAGGATTAATTTGACCTGAGACACCAAACATATGGAAAATGTGCAAGTTTGTTTTCTTCCACCAAACTATCGCTTTAAGGCTCCACTATTTCCCATGATTCAGTGGAGAATAAACAATTCTTCCCACCAGCTGCATTGTTTAGAGTCCAGGATTAACAATAGTGGGGGAACACACTAGATGCTTTCTCCACTAATAACTTCTCATACACAATGCAAGCATTAGCAACATTCTCCAGTTTATCTGCAGCTGACCCTGTTTTACTTAATTCACCTCGTGCTGCGCTCAGCTGATGGCAATTTCACTTATTTAACATCATCACTGTTTCCAGCACAGTCTCCTCTCCTCTCCTTTGCTCACAGCTCTAAAGTCCTTTACAGTTCGTCTTTAAACTGATGCAAGTTTTCCAACACTCTCTGTCCTGTTTTAGCCTCCCTGGACTATAAGATCTGATCAAAGATCCATGTATATTTGAAGTGTACCCACACAGGGTCAGTCATTTGCTCCATTAAAAATAAGGCATGTAATTTGCTTTACACGGAGAGTCAGTATTTTGGTACAGTAAAAGGAGGGTCAGTAATTTGGTACAGTAAAAGGAGAGTCAGTATTTTGGTACAGTAAAAGGAGGGTCAGTATTTTGGTACAGTAAAAGGAGGGTCAGTAATTTGGTACAGTAAAAGAAGGGGGAAGTAATCTGTTACAGTAAAAGTAGGGTCAGTAATATGTTATAGTAAAAGGAGGGTCAGTAATCTGTTACAGTAAAAGGAGGGTCAGTAATTTGGTACAGTAAAAGGAGGGTCAGTAATATGTTATAGTAAAAGGAGGGTCAGTAATTTGGTACAGTAAAAGAAGGGGGAAGTAATCTGTTACAGTAAAAGGAGGGTCAGTAATTTGGTACAGTAAAAGAAGGGGGAAGTAATCTGTTACAGTAAAAGGAGGGTCAGTAATCTGTTACAGTAAAAGGAGGGTCAGTATTTTGGTACAGTAAAAGGAGGGTCAGTAATTTGGTACAGTAAAAGAAGGGGGAAGTAATCTGTTACAGTAAAAGGAGGGTCAGTAATCTGTTACAGTAAAAGGGGGGTCAGTAATTTGGTACAGTAAAAGAAGGGGGAAGTAATCTGTTACAGTAAAAGGAGGGTCAGTAATTTGGTACAGTAAAAGAAGGGGGAAGTAATCTGTTACAGTAAAAGGAGGGTCAGTAATTTGGTACAGTAAAAGAAGGGGGAAGTAATCTGTTACAGTAAAAGGAGGGTCAGTAATTTGGTACAGTAAAAGAAGGGGGAAGTAATCTGTTACAGTAAAAGGAGGGTCAGTAATTTGGTACAGTAAAAGAAGGGGGGAAGTAATCTGTTACAGTAAAAGGAGGGTCAGTAATCTGTTACAGTAAAAGGGGGGTCAGTAATTTGGTACAGTAAAAGAAGGGGGAAGTAATCTGTTACAGTAAAAGGAGGGTCAGTAATTTGGTACAGTAAAAGAAGGGGGAAGTAATCTGTTACAGTAAAAGGAGGGTCAGTAATTTGGTACAGTAAAAGAAGGGGGGAAGTAATCTGTTACAGTAAAAGGAGGGTCAGTAATCTGTTACAGTAAAAGGGGGGTCAGTAATTTGGTAGAGTAAAAGAAGGGTCAGTGATCTGCTTTAGTAAAAGGCAGTAAACTGTTATAGTAAAAGGAAGGTCAGTAATTTGGTACAGTAAAAGGAGGGTCAGTAATTTGGTTTTGTAAAAGGAGGGTGAGTAATTTGGTTTAGTAAAAGGAAGGTCAGTAATCTGTTACAGTAAAATGAGGGTCAGTAATTTGGTTTGGTAAATGGAGGGTCAGTAAGCTGTTACAGTAAAAGAAGGGTCAGTGATCTGCTTTAGTAAAAGGCAGTAAACTGTTATAGTAAAAGGAGGGTCGTATTTTGGTTTAGTAAAAGGAGGGTCAGTATTTTGGTTTAGTAAAAGGAGGGTCAGTATTTTGGTTTAGTAAAAGGAGGGTCAGTATTTTGGTTTAGTAAAAGGAAGGTCAATAATTTGGTACAGTAAAAGGAGGGGAAGGTAATCTGTTACAGTAAAAGGAGGGTCAGTAATTTAGTTTGGTAAATGGAGGGTCAGTAAGCTGTTACAGTAAAAGTAGGGTCAGTAATATGTTATAGTAAAAGGAGGGTCAGTAATTTGGTACAGTAAAAGGAGGGTCAGTAATTTAGTTTGGTAAATGGAGGGTCAGTAAGCTGTTACAGTAAAAGTAGGGTCAGTAATATGTTATAGTAAAAGGAGGGTCAGTAATTTGGTACAGTAAAAGGAGGGTCAGTGATCTGCTTTAGTAAAAGGCAGTAAACTGTTACAGTAAAAGGATGGTCAGTAATTTGGTACAGTAAAAGAAGGGTCAGTATTTTGCTTTAGTAAAAGGACAGAGGTCTAATAGACGTTCCTCACCTGCTCCTTTCATGGCATGTCTTAGGACTTCTGCGTCCTTATCAGCACTAAATCCTGCCGCCTCCGTCACAGTACCGCGAGTGCCCAACTGCAGCAGAGACACACACTTGCTTGTAACTTTGAATGATTTCATGAGCCACTAATCATAATTCATTTTACATTACCATCTCTCTTTATCCCTCATGATTAAAAATGTTTTAATTGCTGTGCATCTGAGCTCTGTTTATATTCATATAACTTCAATGTGAACTAAACTATGACCTAACTGCAGTAATACAGTGAATCCGAAGGTTTCTGTAGTAGGCACTAGTTTAGTGTAGTATCGCACTACATTACAGTGTAGTATTGAGTATAGATTGAAAACTGAACTGTACATTTGTTAAATTGAATAATGTTTAAATACTACACAAAACTTCAGTATATGAGCTTTAGGAACCATGTGTCGTAATTCTTCTGCAGAGCATTTCAGAAGAATTAAACTAAAGATAACATCATGTTTCACAACACACAGGGGCCGATTGCGCCAACAGGTCTTAAATGCCAAATACACACAGCAACAACCAAAATTACGCCGAGTGTGACTAAGCCCGGTCTTAGCAGTGCACGTTCTTGTGAAAACGCTAATAACAGTTGTTAGGTTATGACAGCAACAGAAGACAGCATCAGGTAATGTATGAGGTCGAGAGGACAATGTATAGCAGGCAATGTAGGGCTAAAACAGTAACCCCTGAGCGAGGAGAAGAAGGCCAAGTGTAAATTTTGGTGCAACGTTCTTAAAGTTTCGACACACTTAGCACACACCCCTGCATAAACATTGCTGGTGTATTCAGCGCCTGTTATTAATCTTATTTACAGAAACCGAAAGAGTGGAAATTGTGAAAATAACACAAAAATGTTTGTATATACATTTAAGTGGAACTTACTGCTGCCATAGTGCTACAGGACCGAACTGGAATCACAGAGAAAATCTACAAGAGAAAATAAAATTTTTATTAGACAAAGCAGTTGAAATGAGAACAGCTATGGTAGAAAACATGGTAACAAAAGTTGTAGCTGGTTTTATTCACCTCAAATACAGTGAATGAAACAAATAAAATAAAAATAAAATAAAAACAAAAATGTCACACCAACCAAATCTATATTTGACATCAAATCAAGCCCTAAAACATTTAAAAGCAAATAATTTATTTGATTTTTACAGTGATAGTCAACAGGGGTGTATTATTTGTATTGATTCTAAATGTATATCGTATGTCCATATTTTTTCTGCATGACAGTTTGTGACTGTGCCTGTAAGACTGATAATATGCAACTGGGCTCTGTTCTGATCGTCTGTGCCTCAATTAAAAAGCAGTTTAGGCTGAAACAATCCTCATAACTTCAGTATGATTGGGTGTGGCTACATTGCTGTGAGCTGAACAGGCAGATATGTAAATGTGTTGGTTTTTCTGCTGTCAAAAAAATAATTTGTTCAAATTTTACAGCCGCTTAGTTTCCATATATAGACTGTATGCAGTGTAAACACTACATGCTGAAACTTTGACAAACAAACCATTTTTACCATTTTATTTTACTCAGACTTTGCTTTTCCATGATTATGAGCCCTTTAACAATTTATTCAAGCTTGAAATAGAGGTTATAAAATGTTGAAATACTGTTTTTTATGCTGGAACTGACAAACCACTGTTACAATGTAACTGTGTGAACAGATAATCCGGTTTTATTTGTATTCATTTCTTTCTATTTTCTTTTTGTTGGGTTTTCACAGGTTTACACTAAAATAACAGTTCACTGAACCAGTCCACATACAATATCACGTATTAGAACAAGGCAAGCTGCATGAGGTAAAAAAAACAAATAAACAAACGGAATGGAAACAAATGGAACTGTGGTGAAACGTGAGATTCTGGGATGCACTGAATCGTTTTCTAGACGATCGTAATTGAACCGAGCACTCGTCCTCTGTGAAGTGACACTACTTTGTTGTCTGAATGGATGATGGTGTGTGATTAGTGCCGATAGTGTAAATAAATAAATAACGCTGCTGAAAAGCTTCAACAAGGCGAGCAGGTTCATTAAAGAGCAGAAACAAACCTGTAATTATCACAGTCCTGCTCACCTTACAGACACAAAGGGGCTTCCCTGAAGCATAGAGGGGCAGCTGGTGGCCTGTTCTGAACGTGTATATATAATTCATCACACATACCATAAAGCTACTCTACAAACTCGCCCACTTTATCGGAAACCCCTCCGACTGTTGCTGGTGTAAAGTTTGAGAGCGGAGGACATATGTTTATGCATAGTAGCTACAGTTCCATGCACAAGATTTTATTTACAAAAAACATTTTATATGCTAGGCTACAGAAATAGAAACAGCAAATTTCAAATGTTGAAATGTTGAAATATAGTTTCTTCAAATTTAACCAGACAATTAATCGCAAAAAACAAATGACAATAAATATCAATTAGAATGAAAAATCTAATACCTTTAGCTTTTCTAATTGTTATAGATTATTGAAATATTTATATCTGATACAATATACAAAAAATGTAAATATTAGATTGTTGCAGCTCCTCTGGAAATAATTGGCAGTTACACATTAATTCAGCGACAGATTTCAAACAGTGTCGTAAAGAGATGGAGCTGTGCTGATGAGGAGACGAGCAGAAAAGATTACAGCCTTTCAGAAAGAAACTTCTTAAAACCGCTCCCAAAAAAAAAAAATATTATATATATATATATATATATATATATATATATATATAAAAAATAATGCAATAAAAAACACACAAAAATAAACAGACCATCCTGTAGGTGGAAGTAAAAGCCAAAGGGTCAAAACTTAAGAGACATATGATATTTGTGAAACACAACCCCTTCTATTTTATTTAATAAAACATAACGTAGGCAACACAGGCCCAGTGATGCCCGAGGTAAAGGGGGCTGATAAACTGTGATAAACAGTGACAGACGGACTACAGTCTTTAACTGTGTGACAATCAGACGCTGGAGTTCCAAAATCAACATTTTCAAAAAAGTGAAAAGCGTACATGCCCATCCCGTACTATACATTTATATGACATTAATATAACAGGAAGCTGTAAATAAATAAGAAATTATGTATACATAGGGTATAATAAAGTTAATATACACAATGTGTTCAAAGGTTACGCTCAAGGCAGTCTTAAGGCAGTACTAGTAATAACTGTTACTATAAAACACCTAGTTTAGAGTTATTACATCTGTACTGTTTAAATAACTGGTAAGGCTCTACAAGTTGGGTGTTTCTGTTAAAAGGGCCAGTAAACACTGAAAAAGTGCTGAATCAAATGCAGTCTGTTTAAATGTTATTTGCAAACTTTCAGATCCTCTTTAAAACTTGTCGTTTTGCTCGGTTGACTCAACGCCAACGCAAAAACCTGCAGTGTGCATCTGACTGTGTCACAGGACTCTACAGTAGTTCTGAAAAAGATCTATTATAGTATGACAGAAATTTCTACAGGAATATTACAGCAAATTCACACTATTAATACAGTTCACTACAGAATATTACACAAATATTATAGACTGTTATAAAAATAATACGATGATTATTCATGATATTATTTATTGAGCACTTTTCAGAAAGCATAGAGAGCGCATAGAGCACAAGCGATAAAGCCCAACAGTAACAGAAGAAACTAGAGTACAGTTCTTGTACATATATATATATATATATTTGCAACAGCACTGGGAGCGAAAAATCATTGCGAGAGAATGCAATACTATTGTGGGGAAACGCATGACAATGTAATTTGTTTTCTTACACTATGGCCCCCTTAGAGGCTCCGTAATTCGGTAACAGCAACATAAGGAAAGATAAATCAATAAATAAAGTACTGATTTAAAGTCAAACAACAAAAAGATCAATACGAGAAGAGACAAAGACAGTGTTACTGTCTAATAAAAGGTGAACTGAGTTCCACAGTTTAGAAGCAGAGTAACAGAAAGAGTCTCTCCAGGTTTTCTGTACTTTTTACAGAAGTTGTTCGCTTAATGTAGTATCGCAGAAATCATAAACAGAAATTCAGGAACTTTAAGATCATTTAGAGCTTTAAAAAACAGCAGGAGAATCTATCCTACAAGTTACATGTGGTCAGTGCAGTTTCTAAACCCGAGTGATACGAGCTGTTAACATCCGTGCTGCTGTGTTTGACACGAGTTGTAGAGGATGGATAACATTACAGTAATTAACTCAACAAATCCATGAACAAGATTCTCCAAGTGGCTCTGCTTTTTTCTTTTCTATCATACAAACGAATTATAGTATTATAGTAAGTATTATAGTATATACTATAAGTACACTGTACTACAAAAAGAAGAAATCATTATATCTTTGATATTATATTAGTATAAGACAGCACACCCAGCAAACATATAACTTGGTGAACATGGTAGTCATAATGTGACAACTATTAACGTTGTCTAGGGTATTATTTCTACCTGCTGATCCTATACCAAGTTCTATGGAGTTCCATGCAGATATTATGAAACGTATGAAGGATTCTAGGAGGTTGTGGCGCCGTACTGACAACGTTACCACTACGTTCTCACAACGTTGTCAGATAATGTTGTTACAACTTTCTGAGGAATGACATTTTAACGTTGGGAGAACGTTATAGGCACCAAAACAGCACGCTGTCACAACGTAACTGTGTTTACGGGGCAACCTTGTGTTTGTAAGTGAATTGTCCTGCAGTCTGGGGGTGAACCTTAGCAGGTATGTGGGCACATCTGCAAACACAGAGTCGGAATTTTAAATATTAACTCTAAATAATTCACAGCATGACTAATTCATCCACAGTTGACAGATGTGCTCACGTGACCTGAGTTAGCTTAGCATGACCGTTAGCTTCGCTTAAACTTTGGAGGTTTTAATCAGTAAAGAACGACACATTTGGGTCGCTGTTTGGAGGCAAACAGCTTTTAAGACGTAAACAGCGCTATGCCAACCTGTATTAATGGCCAAATGTTTATATTTTAAAGTTTTAGAGAAAGTACGTGGTTTAAATCAAATGGTCAGACGCTATAATCGCTTCCACTCATATACATATATCATGTAGCATCGGGTAATTGAAAAATATGTATATAGAAATAAGTTTAACTTAAAGAAATATTCCCAAATGACCCCACCTCTTCTCTCTCTTTCTCTCTCTCTCTCTGAGGATGAATAAACCCCAAGTTTTCCAGTTAAAATCCCCGAAGGAATCTCTCTGGTGGGAAAACAACTAAGGGAACATAACAAGTGACACGTACGAGATATCTGTTACCAAAACCCACGAACATTTTAAAATATATATTTACTAACAATGGCAACGCCCTCCTCACATTTAGGTACGTCTACAATCAAACTTCTTGCTAACTTGTGTGAACCGTCATGCGGAAAAACACAAACTTTCCCCAGAAGAACAGAAAAGTCCTTCGGCTGCCGTTACTTTCCAAACATCTCTAATCTGGAAAAAGTGTGTCAGCTCATGTAACGTTACAGCAAACACGAAGGAAAGGACAATGTTGGTAGTTCGTTAGAAGAATGCAGAAATAGTTTAAACTGTTTAGCTGCCTTACCTGAAGAAGAGTTGTGCTTTTTAAGCAACCCCACCCGACAAAGAGGAAAAGTGTTGGTCTGGTCGAAGCCTGGACTTTATGTTTGTGGATGTGTATGAGGGTGGTGGCTGTATTCGGTTGAATCGAATTACATTTCCTCATTGAATTGAAAGGGATAGACTTTTTGTCCCCCACCCGTACTCGGACAAGCCCCGCCTTCTTACGCTGTGGTTGGCTCCATCTATCCCAGCACATATTCTCTGATTGGCTAGAAACTCGCACCCGGAAGCGTTCCACCCAATGAGTGGGCGTAACTTTTATGAATACGGGTAGAAAAAAAAATAATATGATAAAAATAATATGATATGTAATATATAATTTAATGTAATAAAAAGCTTTTAAAGAAACCATGCCAGTTTTAGGCCTAGCCAATTGCAGCCCTTCTTATTGTATCAGTTCACTACATTAGAAATGTGCATATTGTTGGATTATACTTAGTTGAGAGTGGTCTGTTTTTTTATCAAATAGTCACGAATGTCATAGAAATATTTTTATCATTTCAAAATATACAATAGGACTTGCCTTTGTAATGTAAAATGAGTAGTTGTGTACTTGATGTTTAGCACTGTATATGTACAAAGAACGCATAAACTGAAAATTAAAGTAGAAAAATCGTTGTTACCTATTTTACCTACACTTGATGCCTGTTCTCAAAGCCAGTCCACGTTTTTGCAGTGACCCGGCTCCCAGCACACCTGTACCAGGTGTCTCTTAACAGCTTAGTTCAGGTGCACTGGACGCTAAGACAATCGTGAGGACTGGTTTGCCCTGTAATATATCAACCAACCCCACTGTAAAGCTGTGCTGAACATCTGGAGTGCATTAATTCGTATTACACACATCTGCTCAATTTCGCTGATCTTCAAGCGCTGTCTTGCGCTGAAAACACACGAGCCTGCGTTGTAGATCGGCGATGCCCCAGCGCTCCGCTGGACTCCGGCTACACTCTCCATTCCGCAACACATCAGCCCGGCAAGAAGATTCAGAAAAAAGGGCACACGCTCTCACTCACATCGTCCAGCTTTATTCTGCACGAAAACAGACAAATGTTATCAGCAGGCTGGACATTAAGTGGACGTTATCGTCCCTTGTTGTGAAGAAGGAACCGGTTTGCTGTGAATGCTAGCTGCAGTTAGCCTCTGAGAGTGCTAACGAGTTAGCTGCGATTTCTCGCTTCGATTATTTAGCCACGCTGTCATTCTTCAAAGTAGTGAAATGTCTTAAATTGAAGGCGGACGTTCAGTAAACAGGCTTGGGTGTCGGTGAGAATCGGTCGCTTTGCATATCGTTTTATTTTTTAGTGATTTTCATGGGGTAGGTAAATTGCTAGCTGCCTAGCTCAGTCAAACCCGTCCTTTAGCTGGTTAGATAGCGGATTCGGGTCATTAATGTTAGCTGGCTTGTTAATTAGTTATGTGTTTAGTTAGATTAGTACAACACGCCATATTTTTGTGATTATTCACGCTGTAATGTTGTATATGCAGGGTTAAATGTTACTTGCTAGCCTGAGCTGTATCCAACACCGCTAGCATTGACATTAGCGATGCTGAATGACTGGGACAGGCCGAGTTTACAGACCGTTATCTCAGATCGGAGCTGAAATAAGCAGCTAAAATCATAGCAGACGGTTTAACCGAGGTAAACACAGTTTAGAGATATGCTTAAGATCTCAAACCTACTGTTTGTTTACTCTCTGTTTTGTTGAGAAACGTCAGCGTTGCCTCTTAGCTAACAACAGCTGGCTGGGGACAGATGTTGAATGGCAGTGGTCAGAAACACAGTGGCAGTGACATTTTTGCAGCTCCTGTGTCTTGAGTTGTTTGCTGGACTCCAGTACAAACACAGGCCGTTGGTGATGCAGCAGTAGCTCCTGCTGATTCAGCTCAGGGGCTTTAGAGCATCTGTTTACATTCACAACCCACAACAACATCACTGGCAGGGCACAGAGGCAGGGTTGTGTTTTTGTTTATTTGTTACCTGATAACACAACAGTTTTGCACAATGAAGAAGTTCTTCGACTCTCGGAGGGAGCTGGTCAGTTCCGGCCCAGGTTCCGGAGGGGCCGGCGGGTCGGGGGGGTCCAGTGGAGCTGGAGGAAACTTCATCGGCCGCAATTTCACAGTGGGACGACACCAGGTGACCGTGGAGGAAACGCTGGCAGAAGGTGTGTAGGACATCAGGGTCAGCATGTGAACATCTTAAGGGGTCACAGTAGGGTGGGGTGGGCAATATGACAGTGATTGTAACACAACAAAATCTGCCTAAATGCAATTCTGTGGTCAGTAGCGACTAACTACATGTTTGAATACAGGACATAATTAGTCTTATTTTATTGGATTTCTTTTCATTGAATAGTGCAGTGGGTGCAACGCTGAAGGAACATCATTGTACTGGTAGTTTTTTGTCTGTTCTATCAAATCTCTGAAAAATATTGTGATATACTGTATTGTGGAGCTCCATCTTAAAGTATTAAGATATTAGTTCCCAGCAAATTGGATATCTTAAGCCAAAACTGGGTGACAACATTATTATTATTATTATTATTATTAATAATGATGCCTATGATGAAAGCAGCAGCAATAATAATAATAACTAGAGGAAGAATGACTTTCAGTGCCTTTTTCATACCCATGGATACTTTACAATATCGTGGATGGTGCCAACATACATGAATGTGCAAGAAGTACATATACTGCCTGATGGTTTTGGCTGGTCCAGATGTAATACTTATAGAGAATTATGGGTCACACATTAAACAGAAAATTATCCATCCATCCACTGTTGTTGTGCACGAGTGAATTTGGGCTTAAGTTATCTGGCAGAATGGAGAAATCCTGCTTTATGAAATCCACACCGGGACCTATATTTATTGACCTCAGATCTCCTCAGTTCATGTAACCCTGTTCAGTGTGAAATCAGTGCTAGATCATCTTTCCTATTTGAGAAGTTTCATAAATGCAGGATCAGGTCAGGTGGGGAAGATCTGTTCAAATTAAATGGCCGACAGGCTGTTATAAAAGTATATAACAGCTAAAGCAGCAGCGGTACCCATCTTCAAGGCTGCAGGGTGCGTAACAGTGTCATACAGTGGCAGAAATCACATAATCACTCCTGTCAGGCAGGCAGGTGATGATTTATTCGTGCAGTTTGCGTGATGCTTCGTGATGTGTTTAAAGCTTCCTTTACTCGTCAGCGTTTGTGAGACCTGCCTTAGTTATTTTACATACGATTACAACTGCCTGAGGTTAAACGGGTCCTGTCCTCCATTTTTTTGTTACTATTTTGATTTTTATTATTTTATTTCCTTTGACCAAATCAGCCGTCATACATTTAGGCACGACCTCTTTTTATCCCTTTTTACTAAACCAGCTGGTTTTGTTACTGTGCCTATACTGTCCATGTGTAAATAAGCTTTGTTCTGATTGGCCGCCGTGTGTTGCGCCTCATTCAAAGGCAGAGCAGACTGAAACACTCCTTTCAGTTATAAAAGCAGGGTTATACTGCTGAGGGCGGAAACATGTAAATGTGTTGGTTTTCGTGACTTAACAAAAACAGTGATTTCAAAGCTGGCTGTTCCTGTGGTTTCATTTCCCTACACTGACTGTATGGACTGAGGAGTGAATGGTATGTTTTAAACTTTACCAGTTCAATTACTAACACTTTATTAAACAGAAAAAAGATGATATGATGATGATTTTATGATATGAGGCTTTTAAATGTAATGGTGCTGGATGAACAGAAATGGTGCGCAATAGCGTTGAGTAATAACATTCTCATTTCTGACTGTGATTTTGTTATAACATGGACGTCAGGGAGCTTCTATGCAGTTTACAAATGGAATGTTTTTGCTGTTGTATATTGTAGTGGTTTATTGGGATGAATCATAAGTGTCATGTGACGGCCCGGTGTGGTCAGAGCAGCTTTATTTCGGTAGCCTAAATCCTCTCTCTGAAATCCCCCCTCATCTGCTCCTCTGATTAAATAGCCTGCTTTGAGGGATTGCACTGATTGCATTTCTGCAAATTATGAATGAATGTGAGCTGTGTTACAGAGACTGTTTCTTTTCAGCATGCATGCAGGAATCCCCTGTGTATGTGATGTATATAGCATGTATATGGTGTATTTGGCATGTATCCTAACTTAAACCCGTACACAGTTGGAGTTTATATGACCTGCTATGTATATGCGTGTACACAGAGTCAGGTCTAGGTTGTGGGTGGTGCTTTGATACTGATACTGTGTGCACTTAAATATTTGTAACAGTAAGGGCTGCCATTTTTATTTCCATAATCATTTGGTTGGTGCATCGTAACTTTGATTAAGAACCTAGATGTTTTATGTCCATCCATCCATTATCTTCAGCTTTATCCCGCTAGTTGGGGTCAAGGGGGGCTGGAGCCAATCCCAACCTCATTGGGTGAAGGTGTATACACCATGGGCAAGTCGCCATTCCATTGCATGGCCAACACACACTCACGCACATGGCCAATTTAGAGTGACCAATCAACCTAACATGAGTACCTGGCAGAAACCCACTCAAGCACAGGGAGAACATGCACACTCCACACAGAATGGCCCGGACCAGGAATCCAACCCAGATCGTCTTTCTGTGAGGCGACAGTAGTAATCACCAGTCCACCATGCCACGATGTTTTAAGTCATACACAGCAAATAAAAAATACAAATATTGTTCCTTTTTTTCTCAGTGCGCTTAAAATAGCTCTTCAAAACCATATATGCCAAAAAGCTGTTCAATGCTGTAAAGGAACACCGCATATGTAATTTAGTCACCTGAAACATTTTCAGGCTAAAAAAGACTTCGATGGGAACCATTTTTTTTTTTTGGAAAAAAGAAAACTATGTGTTCCAGCATTAGAAACATTGACCTGTCGGAGACAGATGATGGTGGTACCATTATGGTTTAGGCCTGTTTTGCTGCCTCTTGGCCAGGGTGGCTTGCAATTATTGGTCATCACTGTGGGGGGCTGGTCTGGCACGCAGAGAGTAACAGAGAGGAGAAATGCGTTAGCACGGCTGCATGTATTTCAACGCGACGCCAAACTGTAACGTTATAGACTCGTTGTGTATCTCATCCACAAATAATTGACATATCTTAGAAACTCAATATACCGCCCAGCCTTATAAGGCTGATAATATCCTGAAAACGTTGGGTTGTACACCTTTGCCACCTACAGATATGTAAGACTGGATCAATTTCTTCTATAAATAAAAGACCACGTATGATATTTTGGTTCCATTTGTTTACTCGGTTCTCATTATCTATGTTTTAGGAATTGTGAAAATCATGTTTTAGGTTATATTTGAGTTCCACTGTATTCACCATGTCGCACTTTCACAGTATATAACTGAAATGTAGGAAACTGCTCCTTTTAAAGAAGCAGATCGGTTGTTCTTGTGCCTTTTCTGGCCTTTCCTGTTTAATGCACTCCATGATATGCAAGTTTTATATCTACAGATAATCAAGGAGTGTGTCATAGTCAGTCTCTTTCTCTTTCTCTCTCTCTGTTTATCTAAAATACACTTGTTTATCTAGTTTATCAGGTTTGTTATATGATTAAATGCCAGCAATTAACAGCAGATTTGCAGTGAGACCTGCTGTTATTTGGCTGAAGGGGGGGATGGAGATGTTTGTTTTAGCTCTCCTCTGAAGTTTTGAATAGTGATGGGGGAAAATGAATAGAACATTTTTACAAAGGAATTTGGTAGAAAGTACTTAAATACTAATCTGGTGTGTGTGTGTGTGTGTGTGTGTGTGTGTGTGTGTGTGTGTGTGTGTGTGCGCGCGTGCGCGTGCGTGTGCATGGGCTATCTGGTATGTATGCTGCTTGTTCAGTGTACACACTGTTCAGCATGTGTGTGTGGTCTGTTTTGCGTGTATGCATTCTGTGCAGTATCTGTTCAGTCTATTGTCTGTATTAGAGATGAAACTGTATGAACATATAAAATCATGACCATAATGACTGAAATGAATCTTAATCGTCAGATTATGATTGTGATAGTTTTATACTGAAAATTGCGAATAAAATTTGCCAAAGACTGCGGGTGAAGTGGCGGTCGAGTCATACCGACGCATGCGCAATCATTAGTAAAGCGTAGTGACTTAGCAGTTTAAAGGTTTTATTGTGTTTTTAATTTGATTTAGGATATTAAAAATAAACAAAATCTGCGTCAGAGCATGTTGAGTTGTTCTTGTTTGCCTTATTATGTTTAGTAGTAATTACGTAGTCTTTTGTGACGGGGACTTTTATTTTGATAGAAATATTTTATTTTGGCTGCATTCGGAGATAAACAGTGTGAGCCCAGCAGTAAGGTAGTAGCCTATCCAGCTGGCAGCAGAGTCGAATGCTAGCCTGAGGCAGAGCATCGTTTCTCTGTTTGTGTTTTTGATTCAAGCCATGTTATAGACTGTGACTTTGTCTTTGCGGAGTTTCTGCTGATATTCCCCTTCGGTACAATTCTTTTAATGCTGGTGGCATCTTACAAGAAGATTTGTCAGCTGGTGGTTTAAATTTTCCTGTACTTTAAATAGTCAAACTTTATTAACACCTCAGGTGCTAGAATATATGTGCTGCGCTATTCAAGGTGGAATTTGGAAATGTCTAGTCAGTCTGATCTGTCTAATCAGACTGTATGTGGCCGTGTCAGCATTTACGCAGTGGTTTTCTCTGTGTGTGCTTTCTGTTTGTTGTGTATGCAGTTGATTCTCTGTGTATAAGATCCACTCTGCAGGCATACAGTCTATTTGTCTTGTATAAGCAACATAATATAAAGCTGGAGTATCTGGAATAATAATAACTATTATTGTAATGCATACATTAACATGCAGCTCAAAGAGCTTTACAGTGCAAAAAGCACATACACCTGTCCTCTAGTATAACCACTACCACCACCATTACCATCACCACCTCCACCATCACAATTGCCACCACCAATACTACTACTACTGATAATAATAGCAGTATACTAAAATGGCACCTTTCATACATTTATTCAGTATTCAAATAGTAAATGCAAATTATAAAGAAACAATAAATAATAAAAATCTCATTCAATTCTCTAAGGAGAGACGAACAGAAGAGACAGGCCAGAGAAAACCATACACAGTATCCAAAGTCTACTGTAAAACCCGTACACAGTTGGAGTTTATATGACCTGCTATGTATATGCGTGTACACAGAGTCAGGTCTAGGTTGTGGGTGGTGCTTTGATACTGATACTGTGTGCACTTAAATATTTGTAACAGTAAGGGCTGCCATTTTTATTTCCATAATCATTTGGTTGGTGCATCGTAACTTTGATTAGGAACCTAGATGTTTTATGTCCATCCATCCATTATCTTCAGCTTTATCCCGCTAGTTGGGGTCAAGGGGGGCTGGAGCCAATCCCAACCTCATTGGGTGAAGGTGTATACACCATGGGCAAGTCGCCATTCCATTGCATGGCCAACACACACTCACGCACATGGCCAATTTAGAGTGACCAATCAACCTAACATGAGTACCTGGCAGAAACCCACTCAAGCACAGGGAGAACATGCACACTCCACACAGAATGACCCGGACCGGGAATCCAACCCAGATCGTCTTTCTGTGAGGCGACAGTAGTAATCACCAGTCCACCATGCCACGATGTTTTAAGTCATACACAGCAAATAAAAAATACAAATATTGTTCCTTTTTTTCTCAGTGCGCTTAAAATAGCTCTTCAAAACCATATATGCCAAAAAGCTGTTCAATGCAGTAAAGGAACACCGCATATGTAATTTAGTCACCTGAAACATTTTCAGGCTAAAAAAGACTTCGATGGGAACCTTTTTTTTTTTTTTTGGAAAAAAGAAAACTATGTGTTCCAGCATTAGAAACATTGACCTGTCGGAGACAGATGATGGTGGTACCAATTATGGTTTAGGCCTGTTTTGCTGCCTCTTGGCCAGGGTGGCTTGCAATTATTGGTCATCACTGTGGGGGGCTGGTCTGGCACGCAGAGAGTAACAGAGAGGAGAAATGCGTTAGCACGGCTGCATGTATTTCAACGCGACGCCAAACTGTAACGTTATAGACTCGTTGTGTATCTCATCCACAAATAATTGACATATAGCCTTATAAGGCTGATAATATCCTGAAAACGTTGGGTTGTACACCTTTGCCACCTACAGATATGTAAGACTGGATCAATTTCTTCTATAAATAAAAGACCACGTATGATATTTTGGTTCCATTTGTTTACTCGGTTCTCATTATCTATGCTTTAGGAATTGTGAAAATCATGTTTTAGGTTATATTTGAGTTCCACTGTATTCACCATGTCGCACTTTCACAGTATATAACTGAAATGTAGGAAACTGCTCCTTTTAAAGAAGCAGATCGGTTGTTCTTGTGCCTTTTCTGGCCTTTCCTGTTTAATGCACTCCATGATATGCAAGTTTTATATCTACAGATAATCAAGGAGTGTGTCATAGTCAGTCTCTTTCTCTTTCTCTCTCTCTGTTTATCTAAAATACACTTGTTTATCTAGTTTATCAGGTTTGTTATATGATTAAATGCCAGCAATTAACAGCAGATTTGCAGTGAGACCTGCTGTTATTTGGCTGAAGGGGGGGAATGGAGATGTTTGTTTTAGCTCTCCTCTGAAGTTTTGAATAGTGATGGGGGAAAATGAATAGAACATTTTTACAAAGGAATTTGGTAGAAAGTACTTAAATACTAATCTGGTGTGTGTGTGTGTGTGTGTGTGTGTGTGTGTGTGTGTGTGTGTGTGTGTGTGTGTGTGTGTGTGTGTGTGCGCGCGCGTGCGCGTGCGTGTGCATGGGCTATCTGGTATGTATGCTGCTTGTTCAGTGTACACACTGTTCAGCATGTGTGTGTGGTCTGTTTTGCGTGTATGCATTCTGTGCAGTATCTGTTCAGTCTGTATTAGAGATGAAACTGTATGAACATATAAAATCATGACCATAATGACTGAAATGAATCTTAATCGTCAGATTATGATTGTGATAGTTTTATACTGAAAATTGCGAATAAAATTTGCCAAAGGCTGCGGGTGAAGTGGCGGTCGAGTCATACCGACGCATGCGCAATCATTAGTAAAGCGTAGTGACTTAGCAGTTTAAAGGTTTTATTGTGTTTTTAATTTGATTTAGGATATTAAAAATAAACAAAATCTGCGTCAGAGCATGTTGAGTTGTTCTTGTTTGCCTTATTATGTTTAGTAGTAATTACGTAGTCTTTTGTGACGGGGACTTTTATTTTGATAGAAATATTTTATTTTGGCTGCATTTGGAGATAAACAGTGTGAGCCCAGCAGTAAGGTAGTAGCCTATCCAGCTGGCAGCAGAGTCGAATGCTAGCCTGAGGCAGAGCATCGTTTCTCTGTTTGTGTTTTTGATTCAAGCCATGTTATAGACTGTGACTTTGTCTTTGCGGAGTTTCTGCTGATATTCCCCTTCAGTACAATTCTTTTAATGCTGGTGGAATCTTACAAGAAGATTTGTCAGCTGGTGGTTTAAATTTTCCTGTACTTTAAATAGTCAAACTTTATTAACACCTCAGGTGCTAGAATATATGTGCTGCGCTATTCAAGGTGGAATTTGGAAATGTCTAGTCAGTCTGATCTGTCTAATCAGACTGTATGTGGCCGTGTCAGCATTTACGCAGTGGTTTTCTCTGTGTGTGCTTTCTGTTTGTTGTGTATGCAGTTGATTCTCTGTGTATAAGATCCACTCTGCAGGCATACAGTCTATTTGTCTTGTATAAGCAACATAATATAAAGCTGGAGTATCTGGAATAATAATAACTATTATTGTAATGCATACATTAACATGCAGCTCAAAGAGCTTTACAGTGCAAAAAGCACATACACCTGTCCTCTAGTATAACCACTACCACCACCATTACCATCACCACCTCCACCATCACAATTGCCACCACCAATACTACTACTACTGATAATAATAGCAGTATACTAAAATGGCACCTTTCATACATTTATTCAGTATTCAAATAGTAAATGCAAATTATAAAGAAACAATAAATAATAAAAATCTCATTCAATTCTCAATAATCACAGTAATGATCACAGTAATAGAATTATAATTAAAAACAGTTAAATTTTACACTAAATACTAATATCAAAATCAATCAATAAGAAATACATTCAGTTAATACAAGTGAAAGATTTAAACTATAATTTAAAAAAAGGTCTTAGATTTTGACTCCTAAATAGTGGGAGGTCATTCAAGGTCATCCAACTTAGATATTAAAAGGAGACCAGTCACTGCTTGAAATACAGGAAAACTCAATGCTTAATATGGCATATGTTTACGGAAGAAGTAAACAAGGAAAAGAGAGTTTAAGTATTTAGGTTTCACCCCATTCAAAAAGATAACAGTCTGGTTATATAGGGGTTCTGTATGGCTGGAAATAGAGAACAGACTGTCCTCTATGCACTTTGATTTACGGTCAAATTACTATAAAGGTTTTTTTCCCTTAGGGATCAAACTACAGGTGATGCTTCTCTGGTGCTGCTCACATATTGCCTGTAATTAACCACATTTACATCACTGTGCAGTTACTCAACTAAACCTCTGTGGGTTTCCAGCAGAGGGCAGTGTTTGTTTTTCTTAAACTATGTGTGTTAAAGGAGAATTTTGGCTAAAGTAAAGTCAGTCAGAGTGGTTTGGTGCGAAATGGCTAACTGTAGAGACTTGTTACAGTGGTGGTGATGGGAACCAAGGGTCTCCATGTCTGCTTAACACATATAGCCTCTTATTTACTATCCAAAACCATCAGTGGACCTTCACATATCTTTTATATAGTTGTTATATGTGATGGTGGTGGTAAAATATTGGCATATCTGAAGCAAATACGTTTTCTTTGGGGACTATTTTGCCTCACAATGCTCTGCAAATATGCTTCCAGCGTAATTGGGTTTGAAAATATGTATATTAGGCCAAAAACAATCAATAGCTTAGACATTCATGACCAATTTACTTAATAACTTTTTGTAAGGTGTCTTTGTAAGGCTTCCTATCGCCATCACTGTGAATTGTTCTAACTCTTGTCGATCTCTAGAACTAAGCATTGTACACTGAACCACTCTGAAAGACTTTTGTTTATGTTGCTACCACTTAGTTATACAGGAATTTAGTACAACCTAGAGTTTGTTCTGAGTCTCTAATGTTTGTCCTGCAGGTGGTTTTGCAATCGTGTTCTTGGTGCGGACTCATCAGGGCGTTCGCTGTGCGCTGAAGAGGATGTACGTTAATAATGAACATGATCTACAAGTGTGCCGCCGCGAGATCCAGATCATGGTGAGTGTGCCTTCCCTTTTACCTGATCTCACACCTCAGCTTTTACTCCCTGTGAAACATTTGCATGCGACAAAGGTTCTCTCAGTCTGTTACATAAACAAAACACTTCTACATCTCCCTGAAGAACCGTTTATTTGTTGGTTCCTTTAATAGAAACTGGCACTGTAAGTCTCAGTGTGGTGTACATGTCCGGTACTGTTACTTATGATGTTTAACCAAAGCAAAATACTTGTGTGGCACCACAACAACACATAGATACCCTTTCTCTTTTCCACTTAGTGAGCTTAAGATGTAGTTTGAAGCGACACCAAGTAAGTTTTGGGGATATGGAGACCTCTCTGGTGAAATTGTGCTAGTTCAAGAACATTTTGTAATGTTTGTTGGTTGTGCTTAGGCTCCCTTCTCTGAGTGGGTGAATCTGCTAACTGAAAGAGAACTGTATTCTATTGTCATGATATTGTCATCAGTATAGTGTTGATTTTGATACGCTTTGAGGCCTAAATGTCAAGTTAGACCTTCTTTTTGTGTGTGAAGTTAAGGAAAAGTAAACTGAAGATGAAAAACATCACGACTTGATGCCTCTAACAAGGTTATTTGAGGCTTCACAGGCTCAGACTCAGCAGCACATGCTCACCATTAGGACTGGGCGATAAAACAATAATGATAATTATTGTGAAATAGCACTATAAGATGTAGTCAAAAGAAAATCGATAAATTTAAGTTCCATCCATGTTTTGAGAGACAACACGAATAGCCAATAAGAATGAGAATAGCGCTGCCCCCAAACCAATCAAGTGGCTGAACTAGAGTTCCAGCCATTTCATGTTTGGTTGAAGCTAGGGCTGAAACGGTTCCTCGAGTAACTCGATTACAAAACAAATCATCGAAGCAAATTCTTTGCCTCGAAGGTTAGTTTAGTCCATACAACCTTATACAGTGCACTGTTTCACATGGATGACTTGTACTGTTGCACAGCGCACACTTACGGTGTTGCCAGGTGACGCGAATAGATGTGATTTGATGGTGCAGATTGCAAAATAGAGAAAGAGAGAGTGAATAAGGAGAGACGAACAGAAGAGACAGGCCAGAGAAAACCATACACAGTATCCAAAGTCTACTGTAAAACTGAGCTAGCCAAGGGAGCCGTTACTGACCGCCAACCTGAAGAAAGACGTGGCTGAAGTAAGCTTCTTATGTAAATTTCGCTGTTCTACCTTAAACGCTGCAGCAGTTAGAGGCGGCGGAATGTAACTTCTATACCATTTAAGGTGGACCGGGGGATTCAAATAAGAAGCTAACTGAGCTTTCCCAGCAAACTAGGTAACCCCTAGCCGAGCACGACACCAGTGTTTCAGCATCTAAGCAGAAAGTAGTTCAGTCTACACGTCCAGTCCACAGAGCGGAGCGACACAGTAACCATAACATTTAGCTTAAGTCAGTGTGATGGTGAGTTGAGATGAAGGCTAGTAAAGCGTGTATGTTAGTTACAGTTATATGTAATGGCTAGTTAAGAACGTTAGTCAGTGTGTAAAACACATGCTAGTAATTTGGTTACTGCAAGTGTTCACACTCGAGCAGTGAGAATAAAATAAGAGAAAATGACGTCAACATGAGTGACAACATTCCCAAAAACACAGCTCAACAGACACAGTCCAAAGCTCTGGGGGGCGCTCAGAAGAATGAGCAAAACACAAGGCCATTCTGGACTTAATGTATTAAAGGGTACCTTAAACGCACGTGATCTATAAATGGTTAAAGACTAAGAGTCTACAGTCGGACTGGACTTTCAGAGGCACAAATGATACGTAGCCTCATTGACAAGAAAATCAGACAGTTTGTGGACTATATATGTTGCAGAGAGTCGTTTGAGAAGCAGCTACTTGTGTTTTAAAGCCCTTGTGGTATCGAGAACAGTCTTAGGTTCTACACTGGACGATTAAGAAACGGTTAGCAATGCGACTTTTCAAGTGACACTACTGAAAGAAACATGTTACACGTGTTAATAATCTTAAAATAATCTGCTAAGATAAGATAAACAGGTAAAAAGGTGCTGTCCTGCTTCTGTGTTGATAAAGCGCTACGGGATGTTTGAGCTTCAAGTGCTTGTGTATAGCAGGTGTACTATTGTGATCATCTCTACTGTGCAGAGCTGACAGAGCACCACACTGTTGTGCTTCTGTGTGAAATACTCCCACAACTTTAGATGCACACGAGTGATTGTTTGTAGCTGCAGCTTGCGCTCTGGATAAATCCATTCTTTCAGTGTATCTTTTGATAAAATCCAATAGTGATTTGATTTATATCGTTTAATGGCTTTGGTTTACTTATCACATATTAACAGTTTTGAATGTTTACACTATTTTAAGGAATGCAAGTTGTAATGGTGGGAGAACCTCCATGTAGTATAAAAAGAAGGGGGGGGGGGTTTGTGTTGAGTCAGTGGTCGAAATGACAAACATTGTACATGTACTTGTGTTCCACCTGCCTGCTCATCTAAACTTTTATACCAGCCTGTTCAGTTTACAACACACCAGTCAGGAGATATAGGCAACTTCACATCATGACTACACCAATCTATAAGGAGACTGTAAAAGTAGAGAAATGTAAGAATGATGAACGGAGCTTAGCACATTCTGAAATGACAGGGAAAGCTGTCTAATATTAGGAATCACTTTCTAATAAAATTCATATCTAAAATGCTTCATATTTTACAAAAACGTGCTGATCAAATCTCAGGCAGAAACTGATCAGGAAATCACTATAAATAAATAAAAACAGTGAATTCTTCACAATATTACACCACTTTTAGCGTTCTAAAGCTTTTATACAATGATTTTGCAAAATCCAGAACAAAAGTAAAGAAGCTCTGAACATTGTAACATGCTTTAATATGAACAAATTCTTTCACCTAGTTCCCTTTTGCTTTACGAAGCCTTTCAATTGTGGATATATCAGATTTAGCTCACACATATATATGCCAATTGCAACACCTTCAGTTACATCACTGTGTCATCCAGATGTACCAGCATTGAGATAGGATGGGACTGTTTCACTCACACTTTTTATAAAGCCTCAGTCAGAGACTGCCTCTACCTGTGCAGTTTCTAAAGCTTTACCATCCAGAATTTAAACAGATGTTCTCTTAGCTCTTTTTTGGTTTTTAGTTTATTAAACTGTAAATACTGTTTGACCAGAGGAGGATGGGTCTCCTCTTGTGAGTCTTGGTTCCTCCCAAGGTTTCTTCCTCCAGTCTTCCTCCACTCTGGCTTGCTCACTAGGGGATATATGTTGTTACTGTCTGTTTTCAAACTTCAGTAAAGCTGCTTTGTGACAGCATTGTTGTAAAAAGTGCTATACAAATAAACTTAAATTCAATTGAAACTTGAATCTTGTATTGTCTTCAAATTGCTAATTTTACAGGACAGGGATAAAAAGTCAGTGTAATCTGATGTTTTCAACAACTCGTTTTGGGACACTTCTTTTGGCCATTTATCAGGATATTTACACGCAATGTGAAGAGCATCAGGTCCTTCTGAATTATGCTGAACACTAAAAAACAGAGAAAACTAAAACAGAGATTCGAATAAGAGAAGCCTAAATTACCTTCTGAGCATCTGATACGTATCATCAGAAATGCATTTCTGTTATGATACGAAGAGTAACTTCTGTTTAATTTGCTATTGTAGTCGTGTGATGTAAGAAATAAAGCCCAGCTTTGTTTCTGTTCTAAATTCAACATCAGTCAAACACAATATAACTCTCACTTTTTAAATTTTTAAGTAACTGATATGTTTTGTGTGTTATTACTAGAATTGCTCTTCTATAGTTTCTATGTTGTGCAATTCTGAACTCTATTATAAAGACCTGACTTTTTGATCACAGCTTCGTACAGTGTACTGTTTTCTTTGCTCTCACCTGAGCCACCACATATTGAGCTAGATTATTCGGTGGTAATCTGAACACAGATTTCAGTCTGAATCACTCTCCTTTGTGTGTGTGCAGAGGGATCTGTCTGGCCATAAGAACATTGTGGGTTTCCTGGACTCGAGTGTGACAGCTGTGGGCAGTGGAGACGTATGGGAGGTCCTCATTCTCATGGACTTCTGTAGAGGTCAGTTTTAATACAGTTAATAAAGAAAATTGAATTGAAAAAATGTTGGCATGTAAGTTTGTTGTGAATGTGTCATATTCATTTTAAGTGCTCTATCATATTCGTATGATCGTTCTGACAGATTGTAATTCTCTACAGGAAGTGTTGTAGCCCAAAGAAGGCATTAAAATGAGTAAAGTGTGTCTCCTGTGTTTTTTTCCCTGTTATTTATTTTATTTTATTTTTTTATGGGGTGTGATTCTGTTTGGTTGTAACATTGGGTGGGAAGGTATAACAAACCAGAGTTAAACTATGTAGCTGGGTAACTTGAGTCCCAGGGAATTAAAATATCTAATGTGTTTGCATAAAGTTTTCTGTATCATGATAAATAGTGTATCACCAGGTTCTTGCCAACACACAGCATTGGCAAGAACCTGGTGATACACTATGTTTACAGAAGACTCGATTTACTGGACATACTTTTGCTGTACATGTCCAAGTGAGCCACAAGAGGGCAGTAACTCCTCAGAAACAGATTTTTTTTTATCATTGCATCACATGTTTTTCTCCCCATACATTACTTGTTATCCTCAGTGCATGCTCATGGGCCGTATGGAGTAATCCGTTTTTTCCACTCTAAACCATCCATACACATTTGTGACAGATAGTGTCTTCAGCAGCAGAGTTTTACCAGAGGAATTCTCTTCCCCTTTCGTCTGCGCTCTGATCTTCTGCCGTGTTAGCCTTTCCAGAAGTTTCCACGGCAGGGATAGGGTTGGATTTCATGTTCAAAGCATAGTCACATGTTCAAAAACAGAAAGACTAAGAGAGTGCAAGGTGAAAGTAATTAGGAGAGGCTGTACGCTTGTCTGTTATCCTCTTCTGCAAAGCCTCTGACAATTCTACAATAGCGGAACAAACACATTCCTGAGGAACTCAGTTTCAGTTTAGAGTCTCTCATCTGAAACTCAGTTTCTGTGTTAAAACACGCTACGAAAACGTTGCATTAGATAACCTTCCTAAAACGTTCCTAACTTTCAGTACAAGCCAACATAAAGAGATTTTGTTCCAAGTGATTTAGTCATGACATTTTTATACAGTGTGCAGGACAGTTGCTGTATTCAAATTATGTAGGTACTAAAGAATTGAGGGGGAAAATGGAGATACTTTTAAAGATATAGAATTTTTTGGGCTAGCCACATTATAGAAGTAAGGGAATTTCATAGCAAGATAACAGTGACCAAAATTTGAGATTTATTTTGGTGTGATAACTTGCTAAACAATAAGATTGAACCAGAATTCTAGATGGACCAATTTGGGGAATTAATAGCATATAAAAAGTGTATATTACACTGTACATAAACCGTAGCAGTCTATTTTAGAAAGTTACTGTAAGTTTGTTTTTCCCAGTAAAACAGACCACACTAAAGTTAACACAGGGACTAAAACTAGAGCTAATACAAAGGCTAACACTACAGATAATAGCAGAGCTTAAACTAGAGCTATTAGCAAGGCGTGTACTGATGGTATGCTAGATTTACCAGCAGAGCTAACACTACAGGCATTAAAAACTAATAACACAGCTAAACTAGAGCTAACAACAGAGTTTACACTACAGGTACACTAAAACAAACAAAAGAACTAACAACAAAGTTAACACAGAGCTAACACAACAGGTACAGTAAAACTAGAGCTAACACAGTTAAAGCAGAGCTAATGCTATAGCTACAGTAAAACTAGAGCTAACTCAGCTAAAACATCTAAAATAGAGCTAACGCAGAGCTAAAAACAGGGCGTTAAAACTAAAGGTACAGTAAAGTAAAAAGTTTTTGACCCGCTTTTGACACCCATGTGTCACCCACGCTGCACCTGAGTCTTGCACAGTAAGTCTTGCATATGACTGTAAAGATTCTCTTCCAGTTTTGGCAACCAAACGTAGCTACAGAGTCTCACGTGACAGCAGCACAGCCAATCACACTGTCCATATGTGTTACGGGGAGGTAGGACTCCAGTAAACCCTTTCTGCACCTCTAGGTTAACGAGACGTTGACAGATCTGGGTTTTTTTGTTTTTGTTTTTGGAGGGGATCAAGTTATTGGTAAGGACAATTCAGTAATCGCGGGATATTGGTGGGGACACATCACTTCCGTCCATGCTAATTCTACAGCTTTTGGGGGGTTCTGGGAACTTCAACACATGACAGGGATTGTGTTTTTGTGTGTGTTTTTTAGGAGGCCAGGTGGTGAACCTGATGAACCAACGTTTACAGACTGGCTTCTCCGAGGCGGAGGTTCTGCAGATCTTCTGTGATACCTGTGAAGCTGTGGCTCAACTTCATCAGTACAAAACACCTATAATCCACAGAGACTTGAAGGTACAGTAACTATACCACCACAGAAGCTGTCAAAGAGCCGAAGAACGTCCTGCTGACCCAGTGACTCATTTAGTTTTGTACGTGGAAAGATTGAGTGATTGAGCCTTTAATTAAATTAGCTGTTTTTGCTGTTTTACTCAACCTTATCCACTGTGTCCACAGAATTGGACACTACTACATTGATAGTCTACATTGTAGATATAAAGTTTTTAATTAACTGCTTCTGTGAAGGTTTGATCTTGACCTTGGTTACTAATGATTTTGGTTTTGAATAATTTTTCCAGCTAGTTAATCAAGGACAGCATCTCCCGTACTAACATCTATGCAATGAGTCTCTAAGGAACTTCCAATAAGTGTCGATATGGTACAGTTAATAATAAAAATGAGAAAAAATTGATAATCTTTTGATGTATATTGTGATAAGCTGCAGGCTAACAGCAGTTCAGGCAGCTACTGACTATATACTCTGTTGAATCCGTGGGGATGTGGATTCTGCTGTTTGAGGTGTTTATAATGTTTCAGGTGGAGAACATCCTGCTGCACGAGCGAGGGCACTATGTACTGTGTGATTTTGGCAGCGCGACCAAGAAGTTCCAAAACCCACAGAGCGAGGGAGTGACCGCTGTAGAGGAAGAAATTAAGAAGTAACTGTCATTTTTACCTGCTTGTTTGCTTTCTTCCCTCTAACCCTTTCTGTTGCTATACAGCTGAAAAGATTCATATTAAGCAAATAAAATTAGGTGTAATTATAGGGGTTTATGCATCCTGACAGCCTAAAATTACGAAATATTAAATTCAAACCACAAATCCATAGCAGGTGATGCAACTGAAAGACAGTCTCAGACAGTTTTAGGTGGTGTTCCAGTAAATATACAGCTGGAGAGTAACATGATGCTGGGTTTCATGTTTATGGGAGCTTTTCTATGTTCTATAGCTGAGCCTCATTCTATCTGCTGCACAGCATGGAGCTTCTCACCTGGTGTGAGGTAACTTTTAAACAGCTACAGTGGTCTTGGAATGGTATGCGGTAGCGATTAGATTGCTGCAGTCGTCTGTATATGTTGTGCAGTAGTTTAGACAGTGTGCGATAGCCTTTAAACATCTTATAGTTAGGGCTGGGTGATAAAACAATAACGATAATTATCGCAAAATAGCGTCTCCTCAATAGAATTATAAAACATTGTCGTTAGAAAGTCGATAGAATTAAGTCCCGTCTGTGTTTTGAAAGACAACACGAACAGCCAAAGAGAATGAGAATGAGAATAGCGCCGCCACAAACCAATCAGGTGGCTGGACTAGAGTGTAGACGTAGTGGCAGTTTAACCCGCATGCTAGTAATCTGGTTACTGCAGGCGTCACAGTCGAGCAGAGAGAATAAAATAAGAGAAAATGACAACAGAAAACGTTACTACTACTGAAAAAAACATGATACACGTGTCAATAATCTTAAAATAATCTGCTAAGATTATCGATAAAGATAAATATGTATGTTGTAGAAGTTCAAGTGAGAACGCTGAGGCAAAGTTGACTTTATAACCAAAAATCCCAAGGAGGGAGACTTTATTTTCTACCGAAAACAGAATCGCTAAATCAACTCCTCATTTGAGCCGACAGAGAGTCGACTCACTGCTATGAGTCCTTTCCTCAGCCCGAACTTAAAGGGCCAGCACATGTGTGTGTTTAATTTTTTTAAATACAGTTGTGTAATATTCTATAGTACATTTGTCTATCTTCTGATAGAAAATAAATCAGAGGACAAAAAACAATCTAACAAAATGTTTACATTTTGATATGTTCACCTCTCACTTGAAGTAAAAAAGGCAATAGTGATTTGATTTATATTGTGATATATATCGATATCGACTGACATGAAAAAAATTATGGTGATAAGCCCTACTTATGGTTATTATGAAAATGTCAAACATAGAGAGAAGCTAAGTTATGTATTGAGAGTTTAGTCTACTATATTATTTTTAAAAAACTTTTAATATATAAACTTTTCTGTTAGAATTTAACCAACAAAGTAACAATCACAGATAAAACCTCTCTCAATGTGTGTATGAAAGCCCAGCTAACAAAAACAGGTCCTGAGGACATCCGTGGAACAGGTCTGTATACGTTAGGGTTAATATATGGAGCACTGCATAAGCTGGTGCTGTTGTCCACAAAACCAAAGTAACAATCTCAGAAAATAATTAAATCTTTCTTAATGTCTTAAATAAACTACAAGACATAGACTCGTTTCAAACCAGTAAACAGTGAGTTTACATCTAAACACTTATCAACATTACTTCAGCCATAGGGCAACTGATATCTCTTATACATTAGCATTAATAAAAGTAGGAACACTGCTTGTGTTTATAACTACAGACGATGTTAATCTGCTGTATGCTGAACACCAAAGTCTAGCAATGCCATTAACACTATTCTGATGGACTCATTTCATTAGTGAACTAGACCATAAGTGACTTACAGGCTGCCATCCTCACTCGCTTTCACACCCATGTGTCTCCCACGTTGGACCTGAGTCTTGCACAGTGAGTCTCACATGTGACTGGAAAGCTTTCGTTCCAGTTTTGGTGCTGCTAACAGCTAAACGTAGCTACAGAGTCTCAGTGACCGCAGCACAGCCAATCACACTGGCCATATGAGGCAGGACTCCAGCAGAGAACTGATTTAACCCTTTCTGAACCTCTAGGTTAATGAGACGTTGACTGATCGTGTCTCTTTTTCAAAGGGGATTCAATTATTGGTGGGGACAATTTAATGTTCACTGGATGTTGGTGGAGACATGTCACTTCAGTCCATGCTAATTCTAGCTAATTCTGTTGTCCAGCTACAAAGCTGAAATCCAGTTATTTCCTGCCTCGTGTAGACCTGGGGCATCAGTTTTATTTGATTACACAAGTTTGTGTGAGCTGTAAACACGTTGATCGGATGACTTACAAAATCGAATTGAGCGGATTATTAAGTGCATTTACTGAAAGTATGGTTACGCCCCTAGTGGTGCAGCTTGTATGTAGGTGTGCTGCTCTCTGAGATGTAATTAGAGTTGTGTCTTTGTGTCCAGGTATACCACTCTCTCCTATCGCGCTCCAGAGATGGTGAATCTATATAATGGAAAACTTATCACCACCAAAGCTGATATCTGGGTCAGTATCATCATGCCTGCACATTTGAATGATTTGAACTTTCTCTAAATGTGGGTATTGTAATTTAACAGTCTTTAGTAGTTTACATGATATTAACTGTGATGATTGTCTGTTTCTCTCCAGGCTCTGGGCTGCCTGCTGTACAAACTGTGTTATTTCTCGCTGCCGTTCGGAGAGAGTCAGGTGGCAATCTGCGACGGAAACTTCACCATCCCAGACAACTCACGCTATTCACACGACATGCATTGCCTGATCCGTGAGTTCAGACCAGAACTACAACTTCCTCCTTCACAGCCCACCTTATCATACATTCCACCTCTTTATTCCTCATGTGCACACACACTCTCTGATTAGGGGTGTGAAATATATCAACTGGGATGCATATGTTCTGAAAGTGGCAATTCCACATCATCAGTTTTTAAAAGGTGTAATAAAACATTATAGCTGGAGGGGTGCAAATAGGTAGGAAAGTAAAAAAAATAAATAAAAATAAAATAGTGTTTATTTAGGGTTGCACTAATGCTAGTAAGAGCACGTACAGTATCAACAATAGAGATTGTCTGCAGTGTGGAGGTTAACAAGCAAGAATAAAATGTTACTAATTGATGTTTTATGTTTTAGTGTTGTAGTTTCACCAGTAAGTCACAAATACACCAGATAATTGAACATACAGAACATACTGAATACTTGAAAAATGGTAGACCTGTTAGGTGGAATGTCTGAGCGAGGCTTCTTTCAGTCAGTTATAGATTTGTCTGTATATTTTATAACACCTGTTTTTAATTACAGTAAACTTCAGTTTACTTAAGTTGTTAAATATGGTCGTCATTATAATATATATTAGTAAATATGGAATATAATATATATCGTCACTGTCCAATGAAAAACGAGTATCTCCAAAATGGCAACTTTATAGTAGAGACTAAAAACTTCTTCACTTTCAAAGTCAAGTCAAAGTCAAAGTGAACTTTATTGTCATTCAGACTTTACAACTGAGTGCACAGCTGAACGAGATTGCGTTTCTCCAAACTCCAATGTGCAGATATATAAAAACACAAGACATACAACTAACATGACAAATAACAACATGACAGTGCAGTGGGACATATAGAAAGAGTGTGTGTGATAAATAGTGAGATATACTCTAAATAAATATGTATACTTCCAAAAAAAAAAAATGTTTTTGCAGATGTATTGCACTTAAAGGGAATATATATATATTGCACAGTTCTGACCAAGTATTGCACACTAACAATGTAAACATAACACTGTAAATTTTAAACATTTTAAGGTGTAAGAGTGCTTAGGTTTAGAAAGAAACAATGAGACTATTGCACAAAATTAGCAGCATTAAGTGGAGGACCACCTGAGTATGAAGTAGGTATATGTTCAGGAGTTTAACAGATCTGATGAGTCTGCTTATCAGGTAGTGTTGAGCAGTCTGATGGCTTGTGGAAAGAAACTTTTGCTCAGTCTGGAAGTCCTGCAACGCATGCTGTGGTAGCGTTTTCCAGAGGGCAGCAGTCTGAACAGTCCGTGAGCTGGGTGGGTGGGATCTCTGATCATCTTGGTGGCTCTGCTGTGGCACCGTGATGGGTACAGATCATGTACAGGTGGAAGTGAGGACCTGGTGATGCGCTCTGCTGTCCTCACCACTCTCTGGAGTGATTTCTGTTCGGTGATGGTGCAGCTGCTGTACCAGATACTCTCTATTGTTCCTCTGTAGAATGTAGTGAGGATATGAGGCGGAAGGTTAGCTCTCCTCATCCTTTGTAGGAAGTGAAGGCGCTGTTGTGCTTTCTTGACCAGGGAGGAGGTGTGTGTGGTCCATGTCAGGTCGTCTGCGATGTGCACCCCCATAAACTTGGTGCTTTTCACAAACTCCACAGTTTTGCCATGGATTGTGAGCGGTGTGTGAACTGTGTGTTTCCTCCTGAAGTCAACAGTCATTTCTTTTGTCTTGTTGACATTCAGGGACAGGTTGTTGCTGTCGCATCAGGCAACGAGTTGGTTCACCTCCTCTCTGTAGGCGGAGTCATCGTCGTTACTGATGAGGCCCACTACTGTAGTGTCATCTGCAAACCTGATGATGTGGTTTGAGTTGTACTTGGCACAGCAGTCGTGGGTCAACAGAGTGAACAACAGAGGGCTCAACATGCATCCTTGGGGAACACCAGTGTTCATGATGGTGGTTTGGGAGGTGTTTTCTCCAACTCGTACTGTCTGCGGTCTGTCTATGAAGTCCAATAACCAGTTACACAGTGAGGTGTCAATGCCTAATGGGCCAAGTTTTTCAACAAGGTGCTGGGGGATGACTGTGTTAAAGGCGGAGCTGAAATCAATGAAGAGCATCCGCACGTAAGTGTTCTTGTTTTCCAGATGAGTCAGGCTCAGGTGGAGTGCTGTTCATATGGCATCATCAGTGGAGCGGTTGGGGCGGTATGCAAATTGAAGTGGGTTGAATGTTGGAGGCAGTCGTGATGTGATGTGATCTTTGACCAGTCTCTCGAAGCACTTCATGACGATGGGAGTCAGTGCTATAGGGCGGTAGTCATTGAGTGATGCTGCTGGTGACTTCTTTGGCAGTGGTACAATGGTTGTGGTTTTGAAGCACTGAGGCACAATGGCTTGGCTCAAAGAGGTGTTATAGATGTCCGCCAGGACGTATGCCAGTTGTTCAGCACATTCCTTAAGTACATACCCTGGAATGTTGTCAGGACCTGCTGCTTTCCGAGGGTTGACCATGCGTAGAGCCTTCTGGACGTCAGCTGGGTCGAGCCAGAGGACTTCATCGTCCAGACTGAGGGTAGCCTTTGTTATTGGGGTGGTGTTGTTGTCCTCAAATCTGCTGAAGTGGGTGTTGAGTGTGTTAAGGAAGTCTGTGCTGTGATTGCTGAGTGGTGGGCGTGGCCTGTAGTCCGTGATGGACTGAATGCCCCGCCACACACCGCCTGGAGTCTTTGGAGTCAGTGAAGTGGTTTTGGATTTTCTGACCATAAGCCCGCTTTGTTGCTCTGACACCTCGGTTCAAGTTAGCTCTAGCAGATCTAAGAGCATCCTTGTCACCAGACTTAAAAGCAGCATTACGTTCACGTAAAAGAGTGTGCACCTCTTTAGTGAGCCAGGGTTTCTGATTGGCTCTTGTGGTGATGTCTTTGGTGACAGTCACAAACACAACAATGGACTGACGGGTCTCTAAAGAAAGTTGTTTCTTTCTGGTCATTTTGAGTCGGTCAGCAAGCCAACAACTGCTGATGCTTCAGATACTAAACTAACCTAGAATGTTGTTCTTCCTTTTATTCTCACTTATAAGTAGAATGTTTTTCAGCTGTGCATCACAATTGAGCAAGAGTGTCCTAACAACCAATTAGCCCAACAACATCCTTAACTTGGATTGGCAGCCGTACCAGGAGATTTAGGCAGAGGACTGAGAATTGCTGATAATAGAACTATATGTAAAATAAGCCTCTATACAAAAATAGGCTTTAATACAAACATTTTTATTCTTTAAAAATCATCTGATACACTTAAATTAATTGTGAAATGAACAATATTGTTTGTGAATTGCATGAAAATTGCATGAAATGAAATTCTAAAGTGATCAAAAACTTTTGAGCGGAAGTATATATATATATATATATATATATATATATATATATATATATATATATATATATATATATATATATATATATATATGTGTATGTATGTATGTATGTATGTGCGTGTGTATATACAAACGGCTCAATGTATGTCAAATACATAAACATCAGATCTTTTGAAATTTCAGAACTGAAGCTTGTATTGTAATCATGAATCATATTAAACATAATCAAATCATGAAGATATTTGGTGTTTCATGATTCAGTACTTTAAAAGTCCTAATCAGACTGAATGATGGTGAGACCGTGATTCTGTGATTTATAATGGTTTGATCTCTGGTTGTGGGTGTGGTGGATTTTTCTCCCTGAATTTTTCTTCCTTTCTTCCTCTTCCTCTCTCCGTGCTTGGTGGTATCTGTGGTGGCAATGGTGCATCAGGTTATATGTTGGAGCCAGATCCTGATAAAAGGCCAGATATCTATCAGGTGTCCCACTTTGCTTTCAGACTGGCCAGACGTGACTGTCCAGTCCAGAACGTAAAGGTCAGTCTCTCTCCTCTATTCTTGCTGTTTCTGGTCATTCGGGTGCCTTGCAGGATTTCTTTGTGTGGATGTTTGCGAGGGGGACACGTTTTGGGCAAGTGTGATTATTTAGGCACGCGGTTAGCTCTATCCTAACTGGTGGGCTATAATCTTCCATTACTTGTTATCCACATTATCCTTATAGCTCTAATGCTAAAGCTATAAAAGCAAATCTCAGAGACCAAACATATCCTGACTGATCAACTGTATTTATGGAAATGTTTGGAAGGGGGAGCTGGGAACTGCCTCTTTAAGGTTAACTTGGTGCTTGTCATTATTAAATTCCCAGAATTCTCCACTCCCTGCTAAGCTTCCTGAGCCTGTAAGAGCGAGTGAGGCGGCAGCGAAGAAGAGCCAAACGCAAACAAAGGCCAGGTACCTGCTCTCTGTTTTTCTCACTATCTGATTGGCTAGTTTGGAGTCAGAGAACCCCTTCATTAATTTAAGTTCCACTCAAGACATGAAATAAGTGCAAGTCATTCAATTTCAGAAGATATTATTAAGACGATTGGACGTATGTTAATCCACTTGTAAAACGAAGAGAAGTAAGTAAAAAACCAACAATATCATAAATAATTAAAAGCTACAGGGTAAATGTGACTCCTAACAACCACCTGGAAGACCTGGTAGAAACCAAAACTGCTGGTGTTCTCAGAGCAAAGGACTGACCACCCCAGAGTCCAGCCCTCAACGACATTGAAGGTGTTTGGAGTTACTTGCTAAACCAACTTCTAAAACTGAACTTGCAGATTTGTTTGAGAAACTGAAGCAAACTGTAAGTAAACTAGAAGGTAAAGAGTGGATGTACTAAATACTCTAGTTCCACTTCTATAAATATACTGTATGTAAATGTAGCTATGGTTGATGCTATAGTTTTGTATGTTTGTTCTATGCAGGCTAACAGACCCCATTCCCACCACTGAAACGTCCATCACCCCCCGACAGCGGCCCAAAGCCGGCCAGTCGCAGCCTCAGCCTATAGGGGGCGTCCTGCCTATACAACCTGCTGCACTAACACCCCGCAGGAGAGCCAATCAGCCAGCCCAGAGCACCACACAGCCAATAGGTACCAACACCCACACCTCACAAAGCTCTCACACCTCCTACAGATCACAGGTACCAACACACACCTACCACACCGCCCGTACCTGTCACCCTCACATCCCACCACTCGCACCTGACACACTGCTCAAAACACAGACACTTAACGAGGTCTAAGAGTCAGAGTTCTACAATCTCAATTCCAGAAAAGTTGGGACGCTGTGTTAAGTGTAAATAATTGCTGGAGCTGATCTACTATAGGGTAGATGGGCAGGAATACTTAACTGTAGACTCACTGGGCAGTTGTATAAGATGTGCTCATAGTTAACCCTGATAACTTCTGCTTAGTTTTTATATATTTCTTGTTTGTATTCTAGGGCAGTGGACGTTCGGATGTTTTAACCATGTTTACAAGGACAAAACTACAGGGAGATTAGATTTTTTGTAAAATGCTCACCTGAGCATGAAAATGAGAAGTGACTCTAATTTTGACCTCTCTCTCCGTTTCGCTCTCGCTCCTAGCTGTTAGCGTGAATTTGGCTCAGCCGGCCGCAGCCCTGCAATCTCAGCTCGCACAGCCTGCCTCCAGCCAGCCCCCGCACAAACAGGTAAGCCTCTACTTGGTTTAGTGCCAAGCTTCATTAGTATGTGCTTTGTGGAGTCAGTAAAGACATCTCTAATCCCCAGGCTTATTTGATTTATTCTACAGGCAATAGGTATTTAGTTCTCAGTTATTTGCCTGACAAAAGCATGTACTGTCCTGCTGAGCCCTCAGAGCCTGACAGGACTAATGTATTCTGCTCTGTATTTGTTGTTATGACTGGAAATTCACTCTGAATCCTCAAAAGCTCTGTCACAGTGGAAGTGCATGAATATAAATGAACCAGAGTCAGACTTGTTTTACCAAGTACAAGATGTGCATGTCACTAAGGAAATGTATTTTGGTGCAGGTGTCAACAGAAGCTTCACTGCAATGATTTACAAATAACTTTCTTGTATTTTTCAAAGAGAGTGAGGAATGAACGTTGTATGTAGTTCAGCAAATTCCAGGAGAAGGTGTTTAGGTCATCTTCTCATGTTCCCATAGCAGCATCATGTATTAATTTCCATAGCAATCAGACATATAGTTCTTCAGATACTAAAGTTAGTTAGGGGTTAGTTTAACGTCCACACCCGGCTGTGGGGCTACATGTGGCTCTTTTACGGTCCCCTTTTTGCTCATTTTGGGCTAAAATGAAATAAAATACTCCATAAAATACTAACATAACGCTTTAAATGTTCGATCACAGTAATTTGTAAAAAATTTAAATATTTAAATGAATGTATAACAGCTGTTTCACTTTGAACCCTGAATATTTGCACACAGAATGCTGGACAGATTTGCATGTATATGCACTTCAGTTGGTTTTCCTCTTTGTTCAATCTGCATAAAGAAACTGTCAATCAGCAAAAGGTTTAACTTTGGGAGATATTTTACATCAATCACCGCTGAAGATGTAAGAAACTGGCTACTGCTAATCTAAGAGGAAGTCTGCGTTTTAGTTCGTATTGTAGCGTATAGCGGTATTGAAGAAGGACACACAGCTTCTGTGCTACCTACAGACTTTATCAAAAGTTGTCTCTGTTCCAGCCTCGCCTCACACATGGAAGAATTGCACCAACAGTGTTACATAAGCTCCAGCTTACCTATCCAGCAGCTGTAGACTCTTACTGCTCTTCCCTAACTCAGCATGAACGGTGAAGGCTTCTAAATAAGAGTTCTAGAAAAGAAAACCAAACAAATAATCCAGAATAAACATTTCTAAACATTAATTTTACTGTGTTATATTTGGAGCCTATATTAGGATATAAGCACGTTACATCAGTAAATGTTACTCTTAATAAAATGGGCGATGTATTGGCTCCCAGAGTGATTGGATTTCTGATGAAATAAGTCAAGTCAAGTGGGTTTTATTGTCAAGAATGTTTTTATTAACATTTAGGTTGCCGATCTGTCATTAAAATGGCCAAACTTGCATCATTCAACAATGTCATACATAAGGAGACTAATCACTAGTTCTATATCATCGCTGTCCATTGAAAAACAAGTGTTTCCAAAATTGCAACTTAACAGGAGAGACCAAAAACATACTTTACTTTCAGTGTAAGTCAATGAAACCAGAATGTTTTCCAAGCTATTTTGGAGCACTTCTATTGGTCCAATCTTCATGAAATTTTCACACAATGTAAACAACCATTGGTGTGTTCAAATGATGTTCAAACTCAAAATCGACAAAAATGGAGATACTTCATTTTCATTGGACTGTGAATATACATATATATGCTAGCAATTGTGAATGAGAGAGTTTGTAACTTTCAACATGGCATGTGTTTTTTGCAGAATAGTCTTGGCCTTTAAGAAAAAGAGTCTGCAAGCAGAGAAGAGTTCATGATATTATTGGAACCCACACCCCAGTTTATTGTTGTGCAGTAGCCAGAACAAGCCGAAATATCTATTTTTTGTGCATTGCTGAGCCAAAAACTTCAAACCATTTGAGGTTTTTGACTTATTTTATTGGTGATTTTTTAAAATATGTTTTTAAAATGGTGACTGGACCCTCAGACTTGAGTATGTTGGTTTTTCCCCATTCAAAGAGATTAAAACCTGGTCTTGCATGGCTGGAAATAATTGCCCAGTTGGCTTTCCTGTAAGGACCTTGACTCTTTTTACGACGCAAGTCCACTGTGTTGTCCTCACACTGCCTGTTTGTGTGTCCACCAGCCCGTTCAGCCAGTCATTGCTCCAGTAGCTGCATCAGGAGGTGGAGCTCCAGCAGTGACTAGTCCCGCCCCTCAGAAAGCTATGGTAGCCCCGTCAAGCCCGGCTCCGCCCACAGCTCCTGCACGTGCTGCCCGGCGTAAACAAACCGCACAACAACAACAACAACAACAACAGCAGCAGCAGCAGCAACAACAACAACAGCAGCAACAGCCGGCTACAGCTGTAGCCGCTCCTGCTGTCCAGCCGCCGCCCGGGCCTGAAGACACGGTAACACAGGCACACTCTAACTTGCTGTGTCATTAGCTGTATTTCTTCACTTTTGCTGGATGCGTTCATGTTCTTGTGTTTCAGTTTGAGCTTTTAACTGGAATGTCTGGCTGCTTATTTTAGAATTCTTCTATAATCTGTGCCCTGTATTAACCCTGTTTGACCCCCAGTTTCTTTCTTGTCTATACACCCTTCTATCCAGCCTGCGACACCTGGCCTCTCTCAGACTCCACCCTCCTCCCCCAGGACAGCCCAGAAGGCGGGGCACAGGCGGATTCAGAGTGATGTCACACACAGCTCTATGTTCGGCGTTCCCGTGAGCCAATCAACACAACAGCTGCAGGCCGCCACTGCCGAGGCTAACCTCAACAAATCGAAGTAAGAAATACTTTAAAAGGTCTCTCTGATTTTTATCGTGATTAAACGGAAAGCAGCATCATTGACTTCTGTTTATTTTATAATGTTTCGGCATTTTAATACCAAACAGGAGTGCCACTGATACCAGCACTCCTGTTGTAATTGCTGAGTATTTGTGTACAAGCACATCATGTGGCTTCCTAAGTTCTCCTCAGCAGAGGAGCTCCATCTGGGCTGCAGTCGGGGGTCTTAAAAATACTGAGATATATCTGTGAAAGTCAGGAGCTGTTTTTCTTGCAAAGCTGTCACTGAGCTTGTTTCCAGTGATGGATTAGGAACTCAGAGAATCTGCTGTTGTTGCAGGTCCGCAAGCGCCACTCCGTCCAACTCTCCACAGTCCTCCCAGCAGAGCGTCTATGAGCCCAGCCAACAGGGAGCCAGCTCTGTAGCCCCTGCAGCCCCCACAGCCCCTGCAGTCATGTCAGCCCCCCAGCCTACTCCTGCGCCCACGAGCGTGAGCAGCCCCCCTGACCAGCCGAGCTGGAACCCCTTCGGAGACGACAACTTCTCCAAACTAACTGCGGAGGAGCTTCTGAACAAAGACTTTGCGAAGCTGACTGACGGTAAAGACCCTGACAGTAGGAGTATAAATGTACAAGCTAATGTTTCAGCTGCACAGATTATGGAAAAGTTCATTCATAAGCAAATGTAACAATAATATTTGGTTCTGAAATTATTTACAAATATACAAGGCAGTAAAGCTTGATACACCCTGATAATCAATGGTCAGTAGTCCTGTTACTGCACAGTCTGTGTGTGTCATTCTCAGTGGTCCCTGTTGGCTGAATGGTATTGGTTTATGTACTAGTCTCATAGAAGTAAACAGTATTAAATGTAAATGGTTGAGTTTTCAGTGTGTTTCTACCAACCATGTTCAAATAGTCAGAGTTAATTGTGGTGAAATGTGAGATTTGAGGAATAAATTAGGAATAGATTTCAATTGTTTCTGATTTAGCAAAGCCTGATGCCTACTGTTAGTCAGAGGTGAATACAATGAATAAGGCTAAAAATTCATAACCAAGTCAGATCAGCAACTTCTGCAGAAAGCTATCCTGCAGGCCATTCCGAAGATGTTAAAAAGTGGCTGCAGCTGATTTAAAGCTTAAAGCAGAGCAGAGGAAGTTGGCAGAAAGGAGGACACACAGCTTCTGTACTACCTACAGATATCTCTGTTCCAGCCTCGCCTCACACATGAAAGGTTGCACCAACAGAGTGCCACATAAGCTCCAGCTTACCTATCCGTCAGCTGTAGACTCTTACTGCTCTTCCTTAACTCTGCCTGAACTGTGAAAGAAGGCTTCTAAAAATGAGTTCTAGAAAAGAAAACCAAACAAATAATCCAGAATAAACATTTCTAAATGTTATTTATTTTACTGTTATATTTGGAGCCTATATTAGGATATAAGCTTGTTACATCAGTGAATGTTACTTTTAATAAAATGAGTGATGTATTGGCTCCCAGAGTGATTGGATTTCTGATGGAATAGGACAAAATGGCTCTTATTAACATTTGGGTTGCCAATCTGTTATTGAAATAGTTAAACCTGCATCATTCAACAACGTCATACATGAGAAGACTGATTGCTACGTATTGTATATTGTATATAAAGCCTGACTGACTAAACAGCTTATAATTACAGAAAGTTTACGTGAACAGAAACAGTGAACTTGCACAACAACTCGAAACCCTGCATCTTCACCCTTCACTGTCAGCATCTTATACTCTACACAGATTTTTTAATACATATTTTTATTAATTATTTGAATTTGGAACAACATTCATTCAACATTTTTTTTACATCTTTCAAGTCTTTAAACAACCCCCCCCTCCACCCAACCCTAAACATGGAGCCTTCAGTTACAGAGAAATTATATTCAATAAAAGAAAATAAATAATAATCATGATATAAAAAAAATAAATAATAATAATAAATAAATAAATAAATAAAAAAACAGTATGCACATTACATCTGTATGCCCTCTGTAGATATTTAAATAATGAATAGAATGGAAGCAAGTTAAAGTTTAAGTAAGGCACATTCTTATTTGATATATGTTGGATTTAAGGAGCTGGGAGATCAGGTCTTGATTCTAGAAATGAATCCCAAATATTATGAAAACTATGACTTTTTTGTTTAATCATGTACGTAAGTCTTTCAATCGCTAAACAGGAAGAAAGTTCGTTAATCGTTAATCAAATAAGGACAAATAACACTTTTCTAATGTCTGGCAATAAGATGTTTCGCATGTAGTAAGCAGAGGTTAAGCAGATTCCTCTCATGTGTTCTCAGAGCAAATGCTCCTGGTATCAGTCCCAGAATGCAGGTCTTTGGGCATACAGGATTTTTTTTGTGAATTATGGTATAATTTTTTGCCAAAATTCTTGTACATGTTTGCATTTCCACATACAGTGAAACAGGGTTCCCTTCTCTGTTCTGCATTTTACACAGCTATCAGGGATATTAACATTGAATTTATTAAGTTTTTCAGGAGTTATATACGTCCTCATAAGCCAATTATATTGAATTAGTTTTAATCTACTGTTAATAGATAATGTTTGCGCTTGATAACAGGCTTTTTCATATTCATATCCATGCCCTTCTTTTGTCATCTGAAGACTCTAAGGATGCCTCTACCAGTTTCTCATATATTGATGAAATCTTGCCTTTAGAGTATGGGTCTGATGTTGCCAGCTCTTCAATAGTACTTCAGGGGGGCACTGATATGATTGCACAGAGCGCACTCTTACTCTACACAGAGCGCACTCTTACTCTACACAGAGCGCACTCTTACTCCTCACAGTGCTATAACAGTGCTTTCTCCTGTGAAATTAAATGGTGTTCTTTTCTTCCTGTCCTTTTGTTTGACACCGATACACATCCATTTTTCATCACCTGTTAAACAGTTTTCTGAAGGTTGTAACCCGCTCACTGAACTGTATGTGTCTGTGTAGAGACTACAGAGCCTCTGAGTTCCTCCACTGAGGAGCTTCTTCCTGGTCTGGATGCTGTAGAACTCGTCCCTCAGTCTACAGGTACACGCTTACGCCTACTGTTAACACCATGTAAATGTAAATAATGAAATAAATAGCTGTTCTCCGTGAATCCGTTCACACCAAGACAGTTCATTACTGCAGGAGTGCTTTTCGTTCTGTTCTGTTTTATTCCAGTTCCTGTGTTCTTTTCCTTCTGTGTTTTTTGTTCTGTTCCTTTCTGTTCTGTTTTTTCTGCTTTATTTCTGTGTCCTCTGCTTTTTTCACCCTACTCTATTCTGTTCTTTTCCATTCTGTCCCTTTTTGTTTTTTATTTCTTTTCTGTTGTGGTTAATTCCTTTTAGTTTTGTTTCATTTGCTTCCATTCAGGCTTCTTCATTTCATTGTGTTCTTTGAAGACATCACTCATTTTTTTCTCTCCTTCTTTCTGTAGCTGAGAGACCTGCTGATATTTTGGGTTTGGATGGAGGTCCGGGCTTTCTGGCAGTTCCAGGTCAGTTTCCCGCACTGTAAAGCTAGATCTATAACCAGAGGTGTCAAGTAATGAAGTAAAAATACTTTGTTACCTTACTTAAGTAGACATTTTGGTTATTTATACTTTACTGGAGTAATTATTTTTCAGCTGACTTTCACCTTACATTTAAAAACTGGCTCGTTACTCCTATTTCAGACCTGCCGACCATTCTGCGTTTTGCGTAGCAGATACGCATTTAGACATCAAACTACGCTGCTATGATTCGTCACTTCAAAATACGAGCAAAGTCATTAATGGCTTTGAGATCAACTGTCGTGTGAATTCGCGCACTTGGCAACTTGTCTATGGGTGTAACCGCATTGGGCAGCAACCTGTTGGGTAAAGAAGACTTCGACCAATCATAGCGCTAGTTTTAAACTCCTGAAATGGGCTACAAGCGCAGAGCCAGAGAGCCGCCAAAACAACAGTATAGAAATTGGATTTTCATCTCTCTCTGTCCGTTTTCATACTGGGACTGGTTTTAAAGCGAGGGCGGTGCCAAACACAGTTTCCGAGGTAACTGACAGGTGTGGGAATTGTGAATTGGGGTGGTTTAGTTTTTATGAGCATGTATTCACTTTCCCGTTGCCCGGGTGCAAATGTGCTGCGCTGCCCAACCGCAAGTTGCTACTCAAAAAAAATTCCCAGGTTGGCAGGTTTAATATTTTATTTTCCGCTTGTTTTCATTCATTTACATTTACATTCCAGTAAAGATTATTAATAACATGCCTTTGAAATTTGACTATTTTCATCATTACAATACTTATAGACAACTAGTCATCATATCTCCCGCTCCATAAACACATGTTAATGCTCAGTAGTACACAGATATGCTTCTTTAATATATTTACATTGTACTAAAATACATTCATGTTCAATGGGCGTATATGCGGCTGAAACAGGAAGCCTAGCGCATCCCAGATTTATCAACATTAACATTTTAATAGAACATTATAGTCATTATGGCTTTTAGACGAATGGGGTTTTTGGGGAGGTGGGCTACTGCACTATAGACCCCTGTGGTACAGCCTAAGCTTTAGTCCTTAATGGCATTTTTTCTCCCTTACATTATTTTTGCTTTTATACTTTAAGTAGTTTTGAAAGCAGTACTTTTACACTTTTACTAGAATAAAAAGCTTAAGTTGATACTTCAACTTCTACAGAAGTATTTTTAAACTGTAGTATCTATACTTCTACCTGAGTAATGAATGTGAATACTTTTGACAGCTTTGTCTATAACAGAATTAGTGCTACTGTGCTGATATCAGTACATATCCAGTTCTCCCTTATTTTGTAGCATTAGTTGATATTCAGTGATGGAACTACATAAGCTCTTAGTATTTACCCACAATCTGAGAAAATGCAACGTTTCCTCATGAATTTAGTAAAGAGCACATTGTCATGTGTGAAGTGATGGCTTGTATCATATTTGTTTTTTGTTTTGTTTTTTTTGTACAGAAAAGCTTATAGAAGGACTGAAGTCTCCGGAAGCTTCTCTAATGCTGCCTGACCTGTTGTCCATGGCTGACCCCTTTGGCAGCTCTGTGGAGGACACGAGAGACGGTAACGAAGAATGCTCACTTGCTCACAGCATTGATACAGCACGACACAACTAATCTTATAAATAACATTTTCTGCAAATATGAATTCACAGCTCCTCAAAAAATATAACCGAAATTGTAGCTTGTAGCCTCATTACCGCATGAGCTCCTCTAAGCAGCTGGCTGAGGATCTGAGCATGGCAATAACCGATGCCTGCATAACAAAAGATAATCCCCACGTGTAATATCACACTGTTATTATCAGATAATAGAAGAGAACGACTTTGCTGAAAGTGTGACAGCAGTGATCGGAAGAATCTGAGAGTGGCTGTGTAGCAGCTGAGCTAGGAACTGTTTGCTTATAAATATTAGGTGATTAAATATTAGCTCTACATTCAGAAGGCTGGCTTCCTGGATTAAGTCTGACACCGAGGTGGGTAGAGTAGTCTAAACCAATACGCAGGTCAAAAAATAAATATTGGCACAAGTAAAAGTACCTTCATATAAAGAAACTTTATATAAAGTAAAAGTACAAAGGACCATTAAAAAAAATAATAACTTGAAGTGCAGAACTTGTAGAACTGCAGTGGAACTCTGATGACTGATGTTTGTTCTATTTTTATTATGCTAGTCTAAAATAGAATGCTAAATCTCAGAGAGCAGATGTTATCAAGAACAAAATAAAAAATAATACAAAACAATATAATTAGTTACTATAGTAACTATTAGCATTAGTAGCTATAAATGAATGACTAAGTAAAAAATAGATTCTTTTCACACTGATATACTTAAAACAAATAAAAGTATTGCTATTAGAAAGTTCTCAGCTGAGTACAAGTCTATCAATATTCACTGAAGTGCATGTCAGTAAATGATTACTCACCTCTGGTCTGAGATCTTTTGGTTAACGCGAATGTATTTCTGTAGGAATATATGAATCTATATCTCTCAGTATATCGCCTGGTTTAAAATCCCTGGGTCAAATGAAGTTCAAATAAACAAAGAAACTAATCTTTCTTTTGTTTATGGTCAGCAGTGTTCTCCCACCCATTTGGTAGTTGTCATCTGTGGTAATGCTGGTATACTATTAACCTGGAGCACATTAGGAGGAAAGGTTTAAACATTTTTCAGTGCATTCAATGAACATTTAAACTAAGTCTTTCTCTCTCTCTGTCTCTCCCTCTCTTTTAGGTGTTGCAGAGATATGCGTGGACTCGTTGATCCCTGGGCTGGAGGCTCCTCAGGTTCACCCAGTGCAGACAGACTCAGCTGCGGCAGTGATGACAGGTAAAGCGCGAAGAGGGCAGTGCGTATCTTACACAGCCAACAAATATCCACAGTTATATAAGGTATATAAATAATAAGGTGCTATAAATATCCCAGGTTATATGAATCCTGTGCTGTAAAATAAGACAAAAGAAATAGCGCAGGTTATGTTAATCCTGTGCTGTAAAATAAGACAAAAGAAATAGCGCAGGTTATGTTAATCCTGTGCTGTAAAATAAGACAAAAGAAATAGCGCAGGTTATGTTAATCCTGTGCTATAAAACTAACCAGAAATAAAGATCACAGGTTATATTAATCCTGTGCTATAAAACAAGCCAAAGAAACATTTCAAATGTTATGAAACTTATCCAAACAAAAACTCAGGTAATTAATTCTGTGCCATGTCTCTAAACTAATGAAAAGCTCAGGTTATATTAATCCTGTGCCCTAAAACTAATCAAACAAGTAACCCAATGGATATTAATTCCGTGCTATAATACTAACCAAGCATACCCATAACCCAGGATGTAAAAATCTAATTCCTTAAAACTAGCCAAACGAATAACCATGATTGTATTAATCATGGGGCATAAAACAAAGCTAATAAATAGCCTAGATTATATTACTTACAGAAGTAATACATCTCTCCATCCAGACAGTTCTTCTGAGTGAATTCAGCTAATTGGTCACTATTTAGATGATACAGCTTGCATATTGACTACTAGAGTAGGTTGCTCCAGAGTAGATGCACATGAGCCGAAGGTCACTCTTACCACTGCCAGGTGTGGACTGGGGGTGTGGAATGTAACACATCCCATCATTGGGCCATGGAGCCTTTTGAGTGATGTAGCTCGGTTTAACGTGTTATGGGATGAGCTGAAGCTACCCAGAACTAACAATCCAACATCCTAATGCTCTTGTGGCTGAATGCAGTTAAATCCTCACAGCAATGTTCCATCATCTATTGTAAAGCCTTTGGAGCTTTCACAGAAAGCAGCTGCCTGTGGCTTTCATGACTGATGGGTCTGCGTTCAGAGAAATAACGATTCAGGTACTCGTTGTTTTTCTCGTCACCTGAGGATAAGCTTTCTTCTGAATACAGTCATTGAAGCTCACTACTTATTCAGAAGTGAGAAGAAAACTTCTTTACTTTCAACTTCCTCCACAAATTGAAACTTCGGTAATGTATGCTAGAAATGTAATGGATCCTCTAGATGACTGATTTGCCTTTAGTCTGTTAGACCTCCTTTTGAGTATCAAAAGAAAACTCGACGAACAGGACAGTCAGCATTGCCCAGAGCTTGATCAGACCCCCATCAGCTTCTGTTGGTTTTTGTGTTATTGTTTGTGTTATTATCTCTTGACCTGCATGAAATGAAGAAAATAACAAACCCACTGCACCGGGGTTCCTTTTAATCCAACCAGTCTGCCAAGTCGCTGCCTAAGGAGACCAGTCATGTCCGAGGACAGGCATCTAGTGCACGTCTGCCAAACTGTTTATAGCAGTGGGGTGTTTTGCATGTGGTTGATTTGCTTCAGCTAAAATCGATCTTTAACCACAATCATCCCTGCTGTGGTGCCAATGAGCATCGCCAATGGAAGGATGACTGTTGTATTGTGTTCTCTTACGAATCCCACTTCAGATTACTGCATAGTGATGGCACCACTGTGAAACAGAGTTGTAGGAGCCTGAGGTGCTTTCTCATCTATAGACGTCCCCTGATGTCATATTTCAACAGTACCACATGTGGCATGAAATGTCCTACAGTTTCTGGATAAACAACGTCAGACACTTCTTCCCCGGAGCACACTTTCATGCTGTGGTTGCATGATGAGTGCCTGATTAGCTTTAGTGTAATATACAATGTGGAGGGCTGTTTTTAAATATGGCACTACTGGTGCAGTGTACCTGTACGGCAGGGGTATTCAATTAGAATTCAGTAAGGTCCAGTTACAGAAAATGTCTTCAGGCCAATGTTTGGACTGTCATAATTTCTAACGTGTGTTATGATTCAGTGCCATATCTTGCATACAGGAGTAGCCCAGTATCAGCAACTGAAACACCAACATATCACACATACCATTCAGTATATTTCAGTATATTTAAATGCTGAAAAAAGTGCATCTTAAAGTGTTTATTTATACAATCAGTACATAAAATACGCAGTTCTTTTACATCTTAAGTTTTTTCCGAATGGTATTCCTCTCTCACACTTTCTCTTGCTTAGTGAGCGAAATGAGCTCTCGGTTGTCTTTAAATCTGGGCAGAAATGGTGTCAGGGCCATTCTCATACACATATGAAGGTGCTCACTGGTGAACCTGGACCGATATTTATTCGTAATAATGTTCATTGTATAATAAATCGTTTGAAATAGCCTTTCTCCGACTCGCTTTATACTCCGACTCACTTTATACTCTGACTACTGCGTCTCGCTTCGTACCTCACCAGTGTACGCACCACACTCCTCAATCTGCACAAATCTTATTGGCTGAGGAGCCTTTAAAGATCTTACGTTGCACGTGATTGGTCTGTGAGTTTACTGCGCTGCAAAGCCCGTATACCATAGAGACAGGAAAAGTTGCGCAGCTTAAAATAAACACTGTCAGTTTGAAATCATTCTCAACAGTTTATCAGTTTTCCTATTAGTAACCCCTGCTGTACGGCAAACAGTTGTGATACATATTGTGTATTAGTTATAAGTATTAGGACCAAGGGTGTAGAAATAGCATGGATGGAAGTGACGTGTCCCCACCAAAGTCCAGCGATTACTGAATTGTCCCCACCAATAATTTAATCCCCTAAAAAAACAAAAAGATCTGTCAACGTCTCATTAACCTAGAGGTGCAGAAAGGGTTAAATCACGTTCTCTACTCAAGTCCTTCCTCCCCGTAACACATATGGCCGGTGTGATTGGCTGTGCCATTCCCTGCTGTCATGTGAGACTCTAGCTACGTTTGGTTGTTAGCAGCGCCAAAACTGAACTTTCCAGTCATATGCGAGACTCACCGTGCAAGACTCAGGTGCAAGGTCGGTGTGGAAAGTGAGGGAGGATGGCAGCAGAAAAGAAGGTGGATATAAGGTGCTATTTAAAAAAAAAAAAACATGTTAATCACTTAAAGTCAACTTCGCTAATGAACTGAGCCCATCATAGTAACATTAATGTCAATGCTAGGCTTTGGCACACAGCATACAGCAGGCTAACATCGTCTGTGGCTGTGAATAACATGGTTTGGAAATTAATTGCACAACAAACTGACAACTGTCAGTTAATTAAACATTATATAATTCATTCATTTAATTATATATTGTTACTTATAATAGTTTAAAAGCACATATGATAGCATATGTAGTATATCAGTGCTTTATTGTTTTATCACGGGGCAAAGAGAAAACAATAACAACAACAAAACGGCAATGGGGTGGGAGTTTCGCAGACACATAGGACCCCACCAATGTCAAGAGCAAATCTATACCTGTGATCAGGGTACTTTCAGGAACTGTTTGAGATGCTAATAGGAAGCCTTTATCGTCGAATTCCCGGACATAAACACTGGTGCGTCTCTTCTGTTCAGGCCGTATAACCCTGTCCTGTAGGTCATGCTCATAATTGTTTGGACTGAAATGTTGACTGCATGCTCTTATTTGATTGTGTGTTGTCTGGATGGTGGGGTTTTTAATTGCCCGTATTTATTGTGAAGTTTGACTTTTGCACTCTTTTGCAGTGATTTTTGCTGAAAAGTACGTAATTATTGAAAACAAACTCAAAACAAGCTCGCACAGCTTTTTAATAGCGTTCGCATGCTCACAAGTAGACATGCTCTAATGAATTGCTGGCTGCCATGGTGCATTGTGGAAGTTGTGGTATTTTTAAATTAAGCTTAATTCATAGTTTTCACCCCACCCCCATTCTGGTAGACAACCTCTGTGTGTGCACTAATAGAGCTTGTCTCAACCCTGTAGAAGGAAAACAAGGAAAACTGACCAGAGTAACCCCCAAAAAGTTGATGATGATGATGATGATAATAATAATAATAATCAAATAAAAAAAATATGTATATAATGTCTTCCCTGAAAGCTCAATGTGCTTAACAAGTGTTACGTTTGAGCAAATGAAATTATTATGCATTAAAATATGTAAGTAAAATGAAAAAATATATTAAAATAAACAAAGCCAAAACAAGAAAATTAGCAGCAGCATGCATCCCTAAAGAAATACGTTTTAAGAAGAGATTTAAAGGAGTTCAGACTGTCTGCTCCTCAGATGTTTTCAGGAAGCTGATTCCACAAGTAAGGGGCAGCAGAGGAGAAAGCTTGATCACCTGGAGACCGGCGGTTGGTCTTTGGTACAACCAGCAAACCAGAGCTTGCTGAGCTCAGGGAGCGAGATGGACAATATGGATTCAAAAGTTGAGAAATGTAGAGCGGTGCAGGTTGTGTAGGGCTTTGTATGTAAGCAGTAATACTTTAGAAATGATTCGGTGGGACACAGGTGACCAGTGTAAGTTTCTGAGTAGCAGGCTGGTCGGTGTAAGTATTCGGGCGGCTGTGTTTTGCACAAGCTGGAGTTTATTTAAAGAGCAAGATGGAAGACCAGTTAGGAGAGCATTACAATAGTCGTGACATGAAGTATATAGAAACGTTTGTATGAGATGCTCAGCTTTAGCATCTGATAGATATGATCCAATACAGGCTATATTTGTGAGATGAAGAAGCGCAGACTGCCTGATTTTATTAATATGTAAATCAAATGATAGTGCTGTATCCAAGGTAACACCTAGATTTTTTACATGTGTAGATGGTGTAACATTGCAGTGATCAATAGAAACAGTAATGTGATGAGCAGACTCAACAGTAGTCTTGGGCCCAATAAGGATTACTTCAGTTTCCTCAGAGCTGAGTTTAGGAAAATTGTTGTGCATCCACAGCTTAATGTCTAGTAGATAGCAATTAAATGATATGTGGACATAGGCTTGGTTTGTGGACTGATCCATGCATAACCCTTACTCAGAAAATGTCTAATGCATAAAATTTCACAAAAACTGATACAAATGTCTCTCAAAACTACCAAAGCTCTTAAATAATAAACACAGTTAAGCTGGATTTGGTGTGCCATTCACCAGCTTCTTATTCACATTTAGTTCCACCTTAAATGGTTTAGCAGTTACTTTTAGGCAACACAGACATAAGACAGATTTAAAAAAATTATGGACACCTGGTTATCTCAATAAAAACATCTTTAATGAGGAAACACCTTTAACTTTGTCTTTGTCTGATGTTTTATCGAGCAGCTAATAAAAGTAGCACAGTAGAGCTCTAATCAACAACCGGAGCTACTGGACTGTTGAACGCGTCGCACTGGCTGATTATGTGTTGCATCCCAAACCACACGCGTCTACACTTTACCTACTTCATTGATGAGTGTCCTTTCAATGCTCCTGCACTGTTTTTACAAACTATTGAGTGTGCTAGTATGTGGTTTGGAACATAGCATATGCAGCACAGCGGGAAACCTTACCCGGTTAGATTTCAGCTCTCAAATCAGATAACTGAAGGCAGTACACATATATATTGGTTACTGGAGTCATGTTCCACTGCTTTTGTTGGCTCTGATTTGGCTTCATAATTTTTTAACAGACCACCACTGCTCTGATAAATGAACTTGAAGTCGCCGACCAAAAGCTACTCAAGTGCTTGATGTCATCGGAGTACTATGAATAGAGACGCCTGTATGAATGAATGAGTAAATGTGAATCTCAGACTGTGGTTAAGCGATCTGAACCATTTCTGCTCAGTTCATTTTCAGAAAGCCAAAATATTTGGACGACGTGGTCAGAATATCAATGAAGCCACCCTTGAACGGTATAGCTTAAAGAGGAACCTCTCTGTAACTACAGTGTATAATACTCCTTGATCAAGTACTCCTATAAATCTGTTCATCATGAGGTCTTTACCAAATGTCATTAACAACTGTAGAAAAAACTAGAAGTAGAAAATTGGGGCTATAAGCTTTTGTTATGGAAGTGATGCTGGTGTTTTTGCATCTCCATTATATGAGTCATGTTTAACTGTTAGCATGTTATCCTTGAATGGTGCAATAAAAATGTATTATCATTACTATTACTATTATTATTTGGATATTATACTCTGACTCCTCTTCCTCTCAGATGCTCTGAGTGGCGAGGACTCTCTTCTGGGTGGTCCCCTCCCCTCTGCCTCTGCCCCCTGCCTAGATGAGTTTGCACCTGTCTCAGGAGGCTCCGCCCAGAGCATGACAGGTAAGTAGGAGGGGCTAAGGCTGCACATTCTGCTTTTTACTCACCAGGTTTCACCCAGTATGTGGGAGATATATGGCAATTGGAAATTCTTTCTCTGGTAGGAGTAACCATTATACCACAAATACTCCAGTATCCAGTAGTTTAAGTTTAATATATACTCTAGTTTAATATCATTTCAGGAGTTTAATATGAACTTCTGAAAAACAACCCCATACCATAATCCTCCCTCCACCAAACTTTACTTGGCACAAAACAGTCAGACCAGTACCGTTCTTTTGGCAATCGCCAAACCCAGACTCGTCCATCAGCTTGCCAGACAAAGAAGCGTGATTCGTCACTCTACTCTAGAGTCCAGTGGCGGTGCATCCGATGCTTTGCACTGCACTGGTGATGTAAGACCTGGATGCAGCTGCTTGGCCACTGAAACCCATTCCATAAAGCCCTCTGTGCACTGTCCGCTGACCCCGCTCTGTCATTTTATGTGGCCGCTTCGTGGCTGAGTTGCTGTCGTTTCCAATCGCTTCCTCTTTGTTATAACACCACTGACAGTCGACTGTGGAATATTTAGTAGTGAGGAAATTTCACGACTGGACTTGTTGCATATATAGCATCCTATCACGGTACCACCAATTCTTTCATAAAAGTTTGTAGAAGCAGTTTCATGACTAGGTGCTTGGTTTTATACACCTGTGGAAGTGATTGTAACACCTGAATTCAATTATCCGGATGGGTGAGTGAATACTTTTAGCAATATTGTGTAAGTGCAGATAACCCAACATATAAAAAATCGTTTACATTGCTTTTGTTGCTGTTTTGCAAAATAATATTAATAATGATAAATATTTATAGTTACTTGGATTGTTAAAAATATTCCCTCTTATAATATAAAAGGACCACAACAGTACCTCACAGTTACCTTTAAAACTTCACTTATATTCTCTTATATTCTGTTAATATGAATGTGTGTCACCAGCTGCACTGTGTTCTCCCATTCCAAATCTCGTTCACCTCTGACCAACATCTCTGTCTGTCCCTTCTTTCTCCATCCTCACACACTCTTTCTTTCTCTCTCTGCCCATTTGCATGTCCAGACTCGTCTTGTTTGATCTCCGGCTTCGATCCCACAAGCTCCGAGAAGAGTGCAGATGATGAGTTTGATCCTATTCCAGTGCTGGTCTCCAAAACCTCTCAAGGTAAACACATCTAACATGCCTGTTAAACATGTTAGCATTAGCTCTGTCGATAGCTGATGTTGTCTTTGCAACTCTGTGCAAGGTGACATTCTAAAAATAATAAACATGAACACACGCTATTCACGGCTGCCCTCTACAGGTGTTATAGCTTGTTATTAATCAAAGCTTCTATTGTTTTCATCATGTTGCTTTTGAGTGAATGTGTTTTCTTTCGTTCATTATTTCCCTTTTTGCGTTCTGCTTTTCAACACTTATCGCTTAGATTACATCTCTCCCAAAGGACGTGTCCTTGTTTCCTCAAAGTCCTGGTTGTTCAGTCAGCAGGGTGTAAAAAAGTAGATAGCACAGCTGTTATTACAGGCCTGTTCTCTGCACTGTTTACTGGGCGGTACGATGTGTCTGGCCAGTTTGATATCAACATTTAGTAATAATTCAATGCATTCCTGAGCAGTGTTTTTGAAACTTTGAACCAGTTTCTACGTTTGTGGTTTTATTCTTGTGCTCCTCTTTACGGAATTATTTAAAATAGCCGTCTATCTCTGGCAACCTTCCCTCTGATTTGTGCTGTTGTGTTCGAATGGCTAGTCTTGATCCATGTGTAGAGTGTAAGAGGCACACAGTTTCTTCTTGTGTGCTGAAATAAGTTCAAGCCTTTTCTGCTGGAACTATATTGAAGAACAGAACAACTTAATTATTTAATATATAATATGTAAGATGTGCATTATCGATATAAAAAACTATTATTATTGATTTACAGCCTACTGCTTATCTTCTTTCTTCTTTCCTTTCTTTCTTTTATTACCCTCTCTCTCTTTCTCTTCCCCGCTTTCCCACCTCCCCCCCTCGTGGTCTTGCGCCCCTTTGTGGCTGCTTTATGACTCTCCTCTCAGGAGGCTCCTCCCACAGCTCCAGCGGCAGTTCCGAGTCCAGTTTGCCGAGCCTGGCCCGTTCACTGCTGCTGGTGGACCAGCTCATCGACCTGTAGAGCCGCACAACCTGCAAAACTCCGCTTTCAGTCTCCTCTCTTTTACTGTGCGTCCACCCTTCCATCCATTTGTCCATTCATTCTTACTCTTCCTCTGCTTGGCTTCCTTCCGTTCTCCATCCTTGACTCCTTTCCTCTCCTCCATAGACGTATTCCTCTTCTTTTCTTCTCATATCTGTATCACGTCCATCCTTCTCAGACATTTCTTCATTGATTTGGGTTCTGTTTCTCCTTTTTAATCTTCATCTGTTTAAGTTTTCCTCACAAGCTTTATTTTATTTGCACATCTTGCTGTTCGTCCATGAATGACGCCCCCTGCTGGATGGTCAGAGGATTTTGTTCTTGCGTGCGATTTGTGGTTGTTTTGGCGGGATAAGTGATGAGCTCTTCAGGCTTTCTAGCTGAGTTTTCTCTGGTGAAAGACAAAACGTGCCAACGAATGAAGCTGTGTTTGAAAAGTGGCAGTTGTTTTTGTTTACTATATAAAAGTGAGCGCAGTCTGAGCCAAATACGTTCACCGAATCCAGGGTTTACTGTTAGTTTCAGGGTTTAGCAGCTTAATAGCCCAAACAGAAGACACTATTCATATGGTTCCCAGACACTGGGTCTGAATTTAGCATAGCGTGTCATTCCGTCCCACCAATGTAGCCTACAGCAGTTTAGCTCCACCCATCTAGCCTGTAGCAGTTTAGCTCCACCCATCTAGCCTACAGCGGTTTAGCTCCACCCATTCAGCCTACAGCGGTTTAGCCTCTCGCATCTAGCCTACAGCAGTTTAGTCCCACCCATTCAGCCTACAACAGTTTAGCCTCTCCCATTTAGCCTACAGCAGTTTAGCTCCACCCATTTAGCCTACAACAGTTTAGCGTCTCTTATCTAGCCTACAGCAGTTTAGCCCCACCCATCTAGCTAGCAGCAGTTTAGCCCCACCCATTGAGCCTGCAGCAGTCTAGCCCCACCCATTGAGCCTGCAGCAGTTTAACCACACTCATCTAGCCTGCAGCAGTTTAGCTCCACCCATTGAGCCTGCAGCAGTCTAGCCCCACCCATTGAGCCTGCAGCAGTTTAACCACACTCATCTAGCCTGCAGCAGTTTAGCTCCACCCATTGAGCTTGCAGCAGGGCTAAAGAGAGGTTTAAAATGGTCATTAAACCAGGAAGAAACAATACAATTATAGTAGAAATTGGCTTCTTTTACATATTAAAGCCGATATTCAGATATTCCGAGTAAAATATCTTGTGTAAATGTTTGTAATAATTATAATGTGGTTATACTCTGTTGTGTTCTGTTTTCTTCTTAATTTTTTAAAGTTATTTACAAATATTTGCACATGATATTAAAAATCCTTAATATGATCAGTTGTCTAAAACGGACGTAGAAAACATGGTCATTTGAATTTAGAACATTTTGAAAATCAGTGTCGACCAAGCATCTGCGAGCAGAATAAAACTGCTAATCCTAGTTGTAAGTGCAGTAGAGTGTAGAGTGAGTCTTTAATATTCATGAGTGAGTCCCACGGACTTGGAATCATTTGATTATACAATTTCTGACTGAAAGCGTTTTCCATGCAATCATTCCATCATGCCTTTCATCACCTCCATCCATCCATTCATCCATCCATCCATACACCCATCCATCCATCCATCCATCCATCTCTCTGTAAATAAACTCTATTGATGTTGTATGTTGGTCCAGAATTGTAAATGTAAATTGATGTATATCTGCAATATCTGATTCCCCTGAAGTGATCTGTACTCCCTGTGTAAAGAACAGTCTTAATGTCCTGCATTCCTGCCCCCGTAGTAAACATGACGACAAATTGCTTTAAAGACATATTTCATATATGGTTAAGATTATATGTGAATATGAATAGAGTGTTAGAGAATGAATGTATGAAATGAATATCCATATATATATAAATACAGATATATGTATATCAGTCATATAACTATTAAGATGAAATCTTTATTATCTTTGTCTTTTATGTGTTGAGCTGTGTTTGCGAATGTAAAAAAATCCATCCTTTATTTTTTTTTCTTTCATTTAAACCTCCTCTATATTACTGGTCCGCTCGAATGAAGGGAAAAAGGACAATCTGTAACCGACCGGTCATTTGCGCTGAGTATGATTTTGTTTGTTTATTTTATTTGGTTTGTGATGTGTGTCTGTAGTCTAGAGTGTGCTACATAAAGTTTTGGTAGATGGAAATGAATTATTTCAAGAGTGGCTACGATAGTTGTAGCTGGCGATACTTTTATATAAGGAGCTCCTGGTCTAAGCCGTGTATCTCTAGGGAGAAAAATGAATGGTGTGTTTAAAAAAAAATGCCTGTGGATAAAAGCAGCCAGACGAGAAAATGTGGAGTTTAATTGGTAGTTTAGTTCATTACATATGTTTGTCAGTGATAAGGGACTTTATATTGACTAAGAAATTTCTGATTGAAAACCCAAAGCTCTCTTTCTTGTTTTCCATTGGTTGGTTTGCAAACTCATCTTTAGATGCAAACCTAAATTGAATGCTGATGTAGGCAAATTTCAAAATCCTTGCATCGTTTTGCATTCAAGGACAGAAACATACTTCATAGATAGGTGCAAACCCAAATGCTTCAAACACGATTCCTAATGAGCTCGAGCTACATTTTCGAGTGTTCCAGCAAAAGGTTACCCGTTCTTCTCCTCTCCTCAACAAATCATGTACATTTAAAGCAACGTTTAAGCAACATTTTGCGGCCCATAGCTGCTTTCACAAAAAATAGTATTGTCTAGAGAGTTTGGTTTGGTTTGTGTTCTGTTGTTGTTGTGTAATACTGATGAGACGAGATGTTTGGCGTCTACGGCTCTCAAAAAATGAACATCTAGTTTATTTCATTGATGCCAACAATTGGGAAAGTTGAACTATTGAACAAACATTGCTGCTAGCAGTGGCAATATGGTCTGTTGCAGCTCCATTGAATACAATGGAATATCCCGTTTGCAGCTCACCGCGTACTGCCATTATGTAAACGCAGCATTACTTCAGTGTGCATCATATATGCAGTGGAGCATTTATGTAGCATCAAATCAAAGTTTGTCACATACATAATCATACACAGTTCAACTGGCACTGAAATGCTTTGACAGCTGCTAACCCACATGATGCAGTAGATACTATATTGATCTGAAATATTAGGAAATATATACATTTAAAGGTAAGAGCATTGTTTGTAGTGTTGGTATTTCCACAGCATAGCAGTCTTGCAATTCAGAGGATCCAGTAATATTATGATTAAAAAAAAAACATATCATCTGTTGTCATGTTTTTCTTATCTATAGCACTAAAACACTGTTCATTTCCTCCTCTAAAGAAACTCAGCTTACACCCAGAGCTCCTACTGTAAGCGCATTGACACCTACAAACTCTATTTGCCATCTCTCACTGAAACCCCAGGTCAGTGATCAAAACATTTGGGTCAAGTCTATCAGAGCAAAGTGGGGAGGCATAAACTATGAACACACCCACTTTCGAATGGGGGCTTTTATCTGAAGAGATGAATTGTAGAGGTTGTGAGTTTCTTTTTTAAGGTTGCACTGCAGGGTCTGGAACAGTTCTGCTAGAGAACGTTTATTGACTAACGTGTAGTATTTGAGTTCTGTGGAACCGAGAACGTTAACACACAAAATATCAAAAATCGAACCCAATGCTGGCCTCAAAATAGAAAATTGCACTCAACCTGTAAATATATGCACTACATACATGTTGAATATAGTTACATCAGGCCACAGTGGATACCAGTGCTAACAATATGTAGTGCCAGCACCAATGCCAGTGCTGGAGCCCATGCTAGTCCCAGTGCTGGTTTAAGTGCCAGTACAGAGGCCAGTATTGGCCAGGATCAGTGCCACTGGTATTTTTATTTTATATATATATTTTTTTGTTCATAGTTCTCTGATAACAGACACATATCAGAACCGTGTTTTCATTGAGTTTAAGTTTTGTTGATGAACAATGTTTTAATCAGTACTGTATGTGCCATAAACGTGTTCAGTAAGACAGTTTGGTACAGGCACCTCTACTAATAAGCACAGTCTCTCTATTCTCTTCTCCTCGCTATCTTCTTATGTTTTGTCTCGTTTTCTTCCGTTTTCCTATCTTTCTTTTTCTTCTCTCTTCTCCTCTTTCGTCTTATCCCATCTTCTCTTGTTTTGTCTTGTTTTCTTAGGTTTTCCTTTCTTCGTTTCACTTCTCATCTCTGCTGTTTTCTATTCTCCCTTCTCTTCTCATGTTCTCTCCGTTTCTCTTCATTATTTTCTTCTGTTCTTTCGTCTCTCCTCTCTTAGTTAGTTAATAATATGTCTGCGTGAGTGAACGAGTGATCATCTCAGTGATGCTGAACTGTATAACTTTAGCCAATCATGAACTGAGCCGCTAACCAAGCCCACTGATAGATGTTCAACCCAGTCGGGGGGGGGCGGGGGGTTGGCAGCTTAAAATGATAGTTTGGTTAAAAATCTACACAGTTATCCCAAATGTTTGGTTTGTTAATGTAGCTAACATGCAATGGAAGCTTATATCCTACCAGTTTACGCAGACAGAAGTAGGTTACATAGCTCAAAACAGTAGCAGCACCAAACCTGAACCCCTGCAGACTATACAAACAAGCAGATATGCAGTTTTTACAATGTCGATTGGTAATTAGGAGCACGGTGTTAACTTGTTAGCTACATTAACCTCATAGCTACAGCACCAAAACCAAAGAGCCAGACTCCACCTATGTGTCTCGGCTGATGGGCTACTTTTGAAGAAACGGAGGAAACTGGGCGCAATCGATTTTTCACCAGACTATTCCTTTAAACTGTAGTTAAAACAGATAAACGCCGAAGCTCCTGCTGACCGCATTATTGCCGTGCTCCGTTGGCAATGAAGAGACTGAGCTCGCGTTTCCCTCGGCCTCTGTACAGCTCTCGCTAACCCTATGCAATCCCTCTCATCCGCTCGTAGAAAACAGCGCTGTAGTTCAGTAGAGGTCTTGCCTTGCTGGTAGAGTTTTGACTCGTGTAGTTGTGCAAAACCCCCCCCCCAGATTTCCTTTCATGTGCTCGAGCTGTTTTTGTTGGGAGAGAAAAAAAAGAAGAAAAAATGCTATTTATGACTATGTTGATCTTTGGGGTTCAAATAATCTCTGGGCTCTGTAGCAAAAATCCCTGAAGCCCCGCCTCCCCCGTGTTAGAGCAGAGATGACTCCATGTGCACCTTCTATTTTTGTGAAAAAGAATAAACGAAGCAAAGGGGTGTTCAATAAACATGTAAATGTGACCTCAACGACTGAATGGTGTTCATTAGTGTACTTTCTTCACTCTGAATAACGATTTCTGCATAATTCAGTGGTTGAATTGTAAACACTGTCATTCAGTGTGGTTTGATGTGAAGTGGCTTGTTGTAGATTCAGATTTCTTAATAGTGGTGGTGATGATAGTAACCAGAACTCGCCATGTCTGCAGCACAGGTATAACTGTTTCATTTACTATCTTGTATGGATGCAAGTTTTTTTTCAATAATAATAATAATAATAATATAATATAATAATATTGATAATACTTGACATTTACATTTTCTAAGACCCAATGATGCTTACAGATTACAATTAATAAGCATGTAAAACAAACAAACAGATGACACTGCAGTAATAACACAGATGGTACATTTATGATGCGGGAGGATAATATGCTGGACAGAATAGATCGATGTTTTAAGGTTGGCTTTAAATGAGAACAGAGAGTCAGACTGCTGAATATGAGAAGGGAGCGAGTTCCAGAGGCCCAGAGCAAGTCTGGAAAATGCTCGATCACCAAAGCTATGGAGGTAAGAGGAGGAAATGGTAAGCAACCCAGCTGTAGAAGAACAGAGAGTGCACATCGGCTTGTGAGGCTGAAACAGTTCAGACAGATAGGAAGAAACAATGTTGCTGAAAGCTTTGTAAGTAGTCTTAGACTGAATGATGATGTAATGCAGTGGTAAAACTGGTAGTAAGTAAGATTTTTTACAACACCCTACTGTACCCCTTCACCATTTTATAGCCAAAATCTTCCCAAAACTATCCCAAACCAATGTCTCAGAAACCAGTTAGCACATGAATAGCCAGTTTATGTAATAACTTTCCGTGAGGGAACTTTTAAAGGTGGACATCTGGTTCCTTTTATCACCACTGTGAACAGTACGTGTCTCTAGAAAGGACCATTTCACACTAAACCATTCAGAATGATGATGTTTATCATCTTAGCTATTTAATTAAGCAGGAGTTAAAAGATTGGGTGTTATTTTCCAGTGAAGCAGACAGTTTTGTATTTTAAACTTGAATGGTTTGTTTCGTTGTGCAGATACTTTAACAGATGCTGGGAAGCCTGAAGGAAATGACATTGTCTTTGATTCTGATAATTATCACCATGTGCTACATTATTCAGTATGTAGATGTAAAATATTAAGCATTGATGCAGTTACTCTTCCCATCACAAGTCTGGGCTGTTTCTAAAGGAGCAGTTTGTAGGATGATGTCCTCTGTTGTTAGGAGTATAAATTGAACAGGGTGCATCACCTGAAAATGCAAAGCCCCTAATCCTCTCTCCTCCGTTCTTAAAAGTCTTAAAGAAACGCTGCAGGTTCAGCATCAAACTTCATCCCTTTACTCACAGAGAGCACCCCCAGCTGTGGAAAGTGACTGCAATGTTCATTCTTGTTTTGCTTCTGTGTGCATCACTTTTTTTTTTTTTGCTGCCGAATATGGATTCTTGCCGAGAGTGAGCAGCATATTGAGGTATAAAGGGGTAATACGAGACAGGACAGACAGGGACGAGTTGGTTAGCATGCTAACTTCGATACATGTCTTTGCACCACTGTGCGTAGACGCTTTTCATTTTTCTACAGCAATTCAACACATGAAGTTGGGAAAACACTGAAGTTTACATTGTGTGGGAATGTCACAGTTAATGGACCATAAGCAATGTCCCAAAATAGCTTGGAAAAAATTCTGGTTTAATTGATTTACTCTGAAAGTAAAGATGCCGTTTTGGAGATGCTTGTTTTTCTTTGGACAGTGATGGTATATTTAGCATATTTTCTTTGTCGGTTCACAATAAGTTTCTATATGCAAACCTAAACCAGTTGTATTTATAGGAAAACATATTTACACATGCAAATAAAGAGAATGTGAAATTCATCCATATCACTTTCACTTAGCAGCTCTAAATTTGCATTTAAGTCCCAAACCAACGTGTCTAGACTTTTATTATTCACTTCTGTAACCAAAGAGCTACTTCTGCATTTATATGAAGAAAATAGGTTTTATAGTTATTTTTGTTCCTCAGCATGTCACAAATCTTTATCTTGTCAAATATAATCATCTTCAGTTTAGTTGATGTATCTAATATTTCTGATGATTATGGTAGGTTTTTTATTTTATTATTTAATTTATTTTTGGACATTTTTAGGTATTACTGTATTGGTAGATAATGTTACAAGCATATGTCGTCTAACAAGCAAAATGATTTGCCCCTATGGTGAGATAAATTTAACTTTTTAATAAAAGTGTAGTTATTAAAAATAATCACTGTGCAACACTGTCATAATTAACAATATAATTCATTTAGCAGATTTAAAGTTATTTCATATTGGCAATGTATGTTTAATATGGTAAATTATGGCAAAATGGCAAAAAAAAAAAAAAAAAAAAAGTGTAATGGAAAAGCAGTCCAGCCTGCAGTGTGCGCTCTGTGGTTTCAAAGCGTCAAGTTTTCCACTGAAAAAGCATCGTACGTCACCACAGCAGACCATAAGTGTTTGGAATTTAGTCTGAAAGTGGAGTAAAACCTCACATTTATTCTGATTCAGTTATTTCGTAGTTTTTGGCTGATTCTGATTTCTTCACAGCCAAATTGGCCAATGGCTGATTTTTTAGCCTCTTTTATTTTTTTAGCCTTTTTCTTTTCTTTAACCCACAACTCTCAGCTCCGAAGCTGTGTGGAACACATGAGGCAGGTTATTATTAGCCAAAAATGCAATATATACGCAACATTGTTTGTGATTTACTGAGTCAAACCAGCGTTTAATTTTAAATGAGTTTCCTATGTTATTAACACAAATCAAATAAAGTGCTTCATGTTGAAGAGCTGACTGGCTGTTTTCACAGTGAGTTGTGTATAATGTATAGTCATGCTGTGGTGACACTGTGGTTGTGGTGTAGCTGCAGCACTCACATACATAATTTACTTCTAATACATAAACCTGCAGCACAGATCCCACACAATATCAATAACGAGGGTCAATTGATCAATATCAATTTCTGATCACAAGTAAAACAGTGCTGCTACAGCAGCTCCCAGAACCTTCTCTTCCACCAAAGAGGTTCAAATTCACATCCCAACCAACTTGGAAGAGGTTCTCACATCTACACTTTCCACATTTGGTTGCCACTGTATGTGTATTTTTATGGAAGAAGGTATTTACTATTAGCTGTATTGCTTTACTGCCTGCCTATAACTTCAGTTTCTAAGCATTTGTCTGTATTCCATATTCTTTTGCTTACCCACCTCAGACAGATGTTTTAACGTAGGCCTGGTTTTAAAAGCCTGTTGTCTGATGCTCCCTTAAAAAAATCAGACAGCTTTACCACCTTTTATCACAGTCTGAAATTCAGTTTGTACATGTATGACTTCATTCACAGAGGGCTAAAAATATCTTGCAAGCTATGTTTGTGATTATTCCTGTTTATTTAAAAACTAAACTACATTAAACCCAGAATAGATCATAGTTACAACCAGTGATGAGACAGAAGGAGCAGCACTTCTTACCTGTACTGTCTGTATCTTACAAACGCAACATGGATTTACTGTCTGTGACTGTTTATGAACAGTCTCAGTTATTAATAATGTGTTAGAGTTTAATAGAAGACTTGTTAAATTTTGATTAGCTCTAATTCAGTGAAACTGGAGGTTAACTGATCTAGAACACATAGGAATCAATTACTGCCAATGTGAACAGTTAACTTATTCTATAATGATTTTGCTTAACAGTGTTTATTGTGCATTAATAATTGTGCTTGTTCTCTTTACAAATACCTATTAATATTTTTTTAAAATCCTGAACAAATAATTTAAAAAATGTTGTTTTAAAGCCGCCTTATCTTTTGTTAGCCCAACATCTGCCTAGATTACATCAAATACTCAAATGAAGATGTTTGATACAAAAACAAAAACTTAAATGTATGGTGTGCGGTTGAACTTGAATGTATCTGTTCACGTGCTAAATAATTGAGTTAACTAAACTTTAGATAGTAATTTAACAAAACATCTAATGTTTAGTGCATTTAGACTTTGAAGTGGTGCTTCCTACTTGTTAAAAGTAATGTATTAAAAATGCATGAAGAAACTAGAAAAGTGCTTAAGCAGTGTGAGGAACGAGGGATGAATAAATGACAAGTAGAGGAGTGCAGGTCAGTGTGTTTGGGGACCTGTCCTGAGTAAGTACATGCAGTTTGGTGTCTGTAGGTTTAATAAAACCATAATGTTTGACTGTGATCAAACACTGCAGTCGTGGTTGGGGGTCAGTGTGTGCAAAGTGGTGTTTGTCGGTCGAGCAGAAGTTCAGTAGATTGGCGTGCACTTTTCTCTGTGGAAAAAAATCCAGAAAATCTGTAGTTTTCAGGAATCCATGCATCCGTTGTATACAAGCCCAAGTCATGAAATATGGTCTAAACTGGTATTACCATTTTTAACGAGCTTATTTGAAACAGCATAATATTTGGCAGCCAATAAACAGTAAATCCAACAAATATATCCAATACTGCAATCATTACATTTAGACCCTTAATTCAAAACAAAAAAAGCTCATTAAATACATGCAGTAAAAACTGCAGTCATTAAACGCAGACTCTGTTATTTTAAACTGAATCTGTAATCATTAAATGTAGCTCTTGAATTGTTGCTGCTGTACTGTTCGTACCGGTCAGATCTGGTCTGCACAGGTTTCTGGGTTGTTTGTCGTCCTGGATGAGTCTGTCACATACGGTAAACAACTGCCAGACATGTTTTCTGTCAGGGCATGCTGTGAATGTCGTGACTGTTCTCAAGAGGCCGCTGCTTTAGTCAGTCTGTCAAAAAAGAAAGAGTGTGTATTTCTACCTAGTGGTTCAGATAGGAATTGCAGGGAGCTGACTGGACGAAACGCTAGCTTGAAATACAGAAATTAGGTTCATTAGTTTAACGCCATCGATTGGCTCTCGGGATCGGCTCTAAATTGAAGAAATATCAGCCGTTCACATATTTTAATTAAAAATCGGCCGATACTAATACATAGCTGTCTCTACCCAATCCATCTCTACCCAAATCACACAATCAGACCAGACAATCTGGAGTTGGAACGGTGTTGATTTTTTGAAAACTGTGGGACGAGTTACGCGGTGAAGATTGGCGGAAAGCAAAAAACAAATAACAATATAGTCGCACATCGTTTTGCATTGTATTGCAGTGCGCAACCATAATTAGGGTATTTCAAGGATCTGATATGGTCTAATCACCTAACCTGTTACCTGGAAATTATTGGTTTGAACCCTGTTAATGCCAGAGATCTCCTGAAAGATCTTCAACTGTGTTTAACTGAGTTTCAGTACTAGGAAGTTTTGTTTGCGGAAATTACACAGTGTATTAATCAATATATTATTTTCCGGTGAGCTGACGTATTGGCTGTTGCCTCCTTACGTCGGTCTTGCCAGACCAAATCAGCAGTCCTGATCTCTCCGCACGTTCTGTCCATTAGAACTCTCTCACTCTCTCGGCGTCTGTGTCTGTAAGACGTGCTCAGTTCATTACTGATGATTTAGCTTCAGATCTGAGTGTGAGAACTTCCCATAACTAATGCACTTTTTAATTGGGCCCTCTCTCTCCATGCCAGGTCGATAAATCGCTGTGAAAAACACCTGAAAATCCAACATTAAAATATGCAGCGTGAGCTCATTTACCCAAGCGTGTATGTTCAGGAATGCAACTACATAAACTTTCGCACAAACTTTGGTGGGGACTATGTAACGGGGAATCGCCATTGTGTGTATATATATATATATATATATATATATTAAAGATAGGTCAATCAGGGTTTTTGAGGCCGATGCCGATCGCACTGAAAGGTGATTGGTGATCGGAATCACCAATCACCTTTCTGTGCGATCGGCCGATAACCGATACCGATCGAGGACGGGGCAATATGCCTGGCTAAATCGGCCGATACCAATACATAGCCGATCAATCCTTCCATTTTTTTATATATAGAAATTGGGAGGGATTGAAAAAACCAAAACATATATACAAAAAAAAGAGGAGAAATATTTTACCCTCAGAGAGTGCACTGAGCTTGAGTCATGTATAATACCTACCGTAAATATTTATATATTGTGTATGTATGTCTGTAGATTCTTCTGTGCACAACATATTCTCAGTACTGTGTGCTGTCTGATCTGCTCTGCATATTTATTGTTATCTATTGTCTGCACTGTGCATATTATATTATATTATATTGTTTTGGTGGTTTTGTGTAAAACTGTGGTCGTGGAAGAGAGTTGCTTTGTTTTCTCTGTGTACTGTGATGGCAGCTTTGTCCTGTTTCAAACCAACATGTAATAAAACCTGTGTTATAAAAAAAGCTGCCTCCATTCTTTTTTTCCTGCTTTTTTTTGTCACGTGAAAACAACACCAAAGGCTAACATGGCTCAGTTTGCTCCAGTTCCTTAACGCTCAACCTCATAACAATGAAACTTTGGAGACTGTTTTGCCTTATAGCTCTCTACCTGTACCCCTTCACCGTGAATGAAATTGAAAACTGTTTTATGTAAAGAAAACATTATAAAAGCTTTACATGTTGTATGTGTCAGTACATCATTATTACCACTGTGAGCATTTCTATCTGGTGAGTTTCTTTAAAACACAGCATTTCACATCAATCCACTCTGAAGGACTTTGTTTACATTTTGACCCATATTAAATGTGAAAAGTTGGTGGAGTTTCCCTTTAGGTGAGCAAGTGTTTTACCTGCTGTTCTCTTTCTCGTCACAGGTGAGCTGGTCGGTGTGAACGGTTTTGTATCGGACGGTTCCAGTGCTCAGGATTTGGAGGCAGCTGATTGGACAAGCTTGAGCGTTCTGGAGACAGAAGCAGCATCTCTGAGCGCCTGCGGTGACTCCCAACTGCTGCTGGACTCGGAGTTACCCCCCTCAGGCCTGGAGCAGCGCTGCACCCCGATGGACGTCTTCTCCAGCGCCCCTTTTCCTTGCGGGGGGCGGGATGTGTTTATTAGCGCTCCTTTTCCCCAGCCCCAGAGAAACGCAGCGCAGGACGTTTTCCTCCAAGCGCCATTCGGACCCCGTAAAGACACGTCCGGGCAGTTTCGGACGCACCCTACGGTCAGAGAGCTTGGTGGTCAGGGTTTGGTGGCCCATCCTCCGGTCTGGAGTCTCACTCGTCCCCCCCGCTGCCCTGAGGCAGCAGTCCTGCAGCAGCCAATCGCGGCGCATCGCGTGGTGTCCAGTGTGGGTCAGCAGGCTGCGGTTGGTTCCGTCCCTGTTGGCCCTCTCCACTCATGGACCGTCGGACTCCGGGCTGTGATGGACCCGTTTCTAGCTGCACCCTTTCAGCCCAGGGCCAACCAGGGGAAGCCTTAAAGCGCTAACTTGGTGAATTTGTTTCTGCAGTGTTCCCCTCAGTCTAAACAGAGATTAGCCAAGACATGATTAGCATCCTTAGTCTTAGCACTGGCGCTACGAGGCTTAAGTAGCTAACAGGTAATGGAACTTCAGCAAACCAATTAGTGGTTGAAATGTTGTTTAGAGTGGTTTGGTGTGAAATGATTCATTGTAGAGACTCTCTGGTATTTCACCACAGTGGTGGTGGTAACAACCAGAGGTCAGCCTGTCCACAACAAAATATAGCCTTTTATTTACTACCCAAAACCACCAGCACATGTTTTCTGAGTTTTTTTTCAGAGTCAAATACTGATAAATCTGAAGTTTTCTTTGGGGACTATTTTGCCTATTTTACAACGTCCTGCATGTATCCCTCCATCACGAATGGATTTCAAAACCAAAATGGTCAAGAAACAGTATCAGACATCAGGCAGTTTTATTCAGGCAGCACTTTTATTCTTAGGACTGCAGGACCAACCTTATCTGAGCTCTTAAACCCTGGTCTCAATCGTGTCTCCGACTGCATTGTCTTTTAAAGGCCTGTCTTTCTGCTCCCTCTGGCCCAATGTGGTACACCTGGCCATGTCATTATCTCTGGGTGGACAGTGGTTCTCGAGTAGAAGTTCTAAAGATAATGTTGCAGGGTCTTGTTCTCGGGCCAAGAATTGCCCACCATAGAACCCCAAATGACACGGGTCACAAAGCCATGACCTTCCTGCGAGCTCTGCAGCAATCTTGGGCCTCTGTCTCCCATACACTTTTACCAGATGGTATAGTGTGTATAATAAATTCACAACAAGTCATAACCATTTCATGTGATACATTTTTGTAAGAGACCTTTTAAAGGTGGACGTCTGGTTCCTATCACCTGCACTGTGAACGAATTTCACACCAAACCACTCTGAATGACTTTGTTCACATCTTAACCCATTTATTATTCTGGAATTGATAGAGTTTCACTTTTACCAACTTCAGGCGAGTAAGTGATGCTTTAGGCCACTATGCTGATTGGTGGGGTTTAAGCACCTATTACTTGTTAACTACATTAGCCTTATAGCTTCAGGGCTAAAACTAAAGAAGAGCTTAAGACAATAAACATGTCTTGGCTGGTTTACAACATTTGGATTAAGGGGTGGAGGGGGGGCTGGGGGGATTTGTCTACCTCAGTGCTCTGCTTTGCTTTGCTCCACTCCTCTGCAGCACTTTACTTCTGTTTCTGCCAAAACAAACACATTCAGTGCTTCTTACAAACAGCCTCTCTGTAGAAACCAGTGGTGTGAGAACTGACCAATAATATAATAACTGAGTGAAGGTGTGGTAACTCTTTATCAGTGTTGAAATAGTTATTGGTTTAAAAATGGTTAACTGCCATAAATTATTAACACCGTTCACGCATATTCCTAGAAGCCCAGCCGCGGTGCAGTGCATGTTGCTCTGATAGAATCTGTGACTGTAGTGCTCTTGTTCAAATACAGCTTCTAAATTTCTTTCAGTGCAAAACTTTTGGCACCTTTAGCAACTTTGCTAGACAGTGCTGGCAGGAGAGCTATAGATAAACCAACCAGGAGAAGCTCTAATCGGCTGCTTCTGTTAGTCTGCAGCTTGTTGATAAGCGAAAGCGAGAGGCTAATTGAACCGCTGACTGTATATACACAATACGGTGTATATACACAAGATTCTGCTAAACTGGTTGAAATTCAGAGTTTACACACATCCTCAAAGTGTTTTTGAACTTTAGAAGATTTTAGTCTGTAGTTCAATATCAGTTTGAAAAACCAAATGATTAAATATTTAATTCTTAACAAAAACAGTCGTAACACATCCCGAAGCTTGCCACTTAGTAACAAACTTAAAAACGCTAGTGAGTCCATTAAAACACTACCAGGACACTTTTGCTTTAAAACACTGGGTTTCCTACTGCTCACTACGTGGCCATCAGGGATACAGTCTCACCCCCCTCTCTGAAATGCAGGGGTGTGGCTAAAATAAGACTCCGCCTACACACTGTGTTTTAGCAGTGATATTAAAATGTGATTTTAAGAAAATAAAAAATAAATAACTCTAAATATTTAGTTTTCACTTTATAAAAGAAATCAAGAAGAACTTAGAAACAGCATTAAATATGAGGAAAAAAAAGTATTGAGTAAAAAGTATGTAAATGTAAAATGTATGATAAATATGAGATTGGGCTTTGCGACAGACACTTTTCAGTAGAAAGTACTGATAAATGATGATTTTGTATACATTTAAATATTAACTGTCTGTTAAAGGAGCAGAAATCTTAACTCAGCGTTGTGAAGAACTGAAACCTTCGTCGTATCTACATCAAAGATGTCTGCGTGTCGTGTTGCGCAAATATCTACTGAAGATAGCATGCTGGGAGGAGAGGGTTATTGGTTTAATGAAGGTAATAAATAGAATCTTATTTCCTTTCCGTTTGGATGGAACACAGTACACTGTGTAAAAGTGTGGGCATAAAAGACCAACACAATTAATCACATTATTTAAATAGTTTGATTGTCCCTTATGGTATTCATTTAGTATGTGATGAACTATAAATAAGTTGTAATGAATTGTAAAAGCATGAGCAGTAATAAAATAAGGCTAGTTTCAATAATGCACTGGCTCTTCAGATGTATGTTAATGTAAAAACACTTTATGCTACATTAGTTTTGAGCAGTGCTGTTGGTCCATTTAAACACATCCATAAATCAGTGTCATGAGGATTACACAGATATTATATCGTCGCTGTCCAATAAAAGACATGTATCTCCATTTTAATTGATTTTTGTTTTTCTACATCAATTAAATGCAGCAGCTGTTGTTTACATTGTGGGAATGTTTCATGATGAATGAACCAATAGAAATGCTCCGAAGTGGCTTTTAAAAAATTCTGGTTCCATTGACTTGCATTAAAAGTGAAGACTCTCCTGTAAAGTTGTCGTTTTGAAGATACTTGTATTTCATTGGACAGCGACAATATAATCAGTTAGGGCTCTGCATGGTATATTTTTTATCTAATTCTTATTACCACAGGTTGTGAAAAGAGAACACTTGCCAATTGTGATTTCAATTTTATTTGGATGTTACTAAAACAATGATTTAGCATCATTCTAGTTGTTCAAGTTCATGCTTACTTATCCATAAAATTATCCAATAATTGTAGATCTATAAAAAAAATATTTTAAGAAATAAATGTTGGAGTATTTTTCAGCTGTTTTCAAATGATATCAAATCATGTACAAGTTAAAAACATGGAAAGAAAAAAAGAGTTCTGAGGTTTTGGGCTGATGTTTTATTACATAAGCCTGAAATTAAAAAGCAGTAATTTAAAATATAGTTGCTCCATGGTTTAATTGTTTGTAGGTTGAATAGCTAGTGTCAGATTATCAGCCACATCATTACAGTATTGATCATTGTTACATTTTAGGCCACTTTTGACAAGTTATTATATGATCGGTCAGTTATTACATTATTGATTATTGTACTGTAGGCCTGTGACAGTATATGCAGTCTCTACCCTTTCGTGTATTGTATATCATATTAGTAAATTATTCCTGAACCGTATATTAAGCACAGTGTTAATACATATACCCAAACGAAGGAAAATGTGAAGATGAAGAAATTGCTGGATATACCGTGTATTTTTATGATTTTAACTGTTATTGTTTGCTTCATATGTTCTCATGTAGAAGTTCATGTTCTCATTGACTGTACAGCTGATGTTGACCTGAAGGATCCCTGAAGAGATCTAATAAGTCTCTGAAGATGGGCTGTCTTGATGTAAGCCTGGTTCTATTAGCACACTCTGAGCTGCAGCACTGGTGATGTGTATATCATGGCTTCAGTCACTGACTGGTATTTGTGGGTACTTCTCAGTAATATGGAGCCATACGGAGAGATCATGTTTTGTTTAGCTCTGGTTCACTTACACATGAAGGTACTGTAGGCTGTGGTTACCAGATCCAGTCCTGCAGAAGCTCTTCATCCTAGGGCCTTAGTTTATTTCTTATTACAGAAATAAATCTCTTCATTTCAGAATCTCATCTCAGTAAATCCTGGTCTACTCTCAGGCTGACACAATGTCTTGAGAAACTGAATTGCTAAAAATCATTAGGCGAAGGTTTAATTCATACAACTAAAACAGCTCACCATGTTTTACACAGATTATTAGTGTCTCACATATATATATGTAACATTGCATGGCTCAGATAGCAAAATGGAGAAAGGGAAGAGAGAAATTAGTGAATGATTAAGACAGGCCTGAGAAAACGACTGTGCCCAGAGTTTGAAGGATTCAAGGATCTCAGTAGAAAGCATCCAGTCTGCACACCCGGCCTGAGAGTGAACGGACGCCAGGTAACAGTACTGTTAACGTTTGATGTAAATCAATGTGGTTACTTGTTGAGATGAAGGCTTGAATGCACGTTAATTATGGTTTTATGTAATAGAGGGTGACTAGAATAGAATGGCCAACTATACAATATTATCACAATACTATACAATAATATTCTGCAGTACACAAATATGAGTCTCATGTTTTATTTATTACTATTACGTTTTTAAACAGCAAATGTTGTCCCCAAAGAAAAACTTGCCATCTGTTTTATCTGATGAAATCAAAGTTTTTAAACTTAAAATGATTTTTATTGCAGTAAAAATGGAATTTAAATTAATTTTACTTTTCTGGGGGGGGGGGTGTTTTATTTTTTCTCCATATGTAAAAGTCTGTAACAGGAACATGTGTTAGGATGTGCAGAAGTGTGTTCTCTTATTTACATATACAAAATATAAACATATATACATACAAATACTCCATGAGCCTCCAGCTCTAAAACCAGGAGGTAAACTTCGGACGGCAGACAGTTTTAAAGAAGAGTGAAAAATTGTTCATTCTAAACTAACGAGGTTAAAAACAATCTGTATGATGGAACATGAGTGAATAATTTCCATCCGTTTATCATTTTTCTGTGAACTTTTTAAAAAGAGGTCGACTTTGCTGTATACTGTTATACTGTGTATACTGTTTGGTGGAAGCTGCAGGGTTGGACCTGGACCTGCTGTAGGTCATCTTGTCTGTTGAATTGCTGTACAGTGATCTCTCAGCACTGTAGTGAATCATTATTGGCCTCTGCTTGTTTTAATCAGTATGTATTACTGTTGCTGTCTGTCTGTCTGTCAGACTGTATGAAGCTCTCAAAGTAAAGTGAAGAATCACTTGTTCTGCAGATGTTCTGCTCCTTGCTGTATGATGCTGCGTTCCTCTCAGATAAAAGCTTTTTGGTGAAGTCTTTTGTGATTTTTTCACTTATCCTAATAACCATCCATGAAGATGGGACAGAGTCTAACAGATTTTTGTTTTTGGTTATTTATTAACTTATCAAAATGTGAAAATACATTCTTGCTACAAATGAAAAGTCTAACTTTATTTCCAGCTCCTACTGCATTTGGCCAACCACAGTTAATTCAGTACAGTTCAGTATATGGAGAGATTTCTGAGTGAATAAAGACTTTAGTGAACAACCTCTATTTATATACAAGCCTTTCAATTACAGACCGTAGTCCATCTGTTTCTCTGCATACTTTAAACCCCTTTCACCCTGTTCTTCAACGGGCAGGACCCTCCAGTAGCACTGCTGTGTCTGATCCACTTACACCAGCACAACGCATATTAACCCTCCTCACTGCAGTGCTGAAAAATCATCCACCACCCACATAATACCTGCTCCGTGGTGGGTCCTGTGGGGGTCTTGACCACTGAAGAGCAAGGTAACCAAATATGAAGAGAAACAGACAGACTACGGTCTAGTGCACCTCTATGGTTATATGAGCTGATCGATTGAAGTGTGTAAATACAAGGAGTTGTAAAGTGGCTGATTGGTGTATGTGACATACAGTTTTTGTGTCTAAACAAATTATTTCCCCACAAATTAAAGCTAGTTTTATAAATACACACATTGTTCGGTCTCCAAAATGGCACCACCATCCAACCACGTGCATTGATTCAGTAAACTATCAGAAAGCTAATTTAGTTATACCTTATTCTACATAAAATACTTTGGCAAGACTTTGATTGAAAACGTTAAAATAAAGGCCCATTTACAAAACAAGACTCACTTTAAAACCTTTGTCTGCAAGTTCATTTCGTCAAATAAAAAAGTGACGCAAACAAAAGACTTTTACTTTGACATCCTTTTAGAAGCCCCCTCCTGAGTAGCCCTTTCACAAAGTTGGAAAAAAGATGTTCTTTGAGTCATTTGAGTTCTAGTTAGTAAGTCACATGGTGCAACCAGACCTAACAGGCGATTATACGTATTAATAGCACAGCGACACCTCTCCTCTGGTACTCATGGTGGAGGGGGTATGCAGGGCATTGTGAGGCAAAATAGCCCCCAAAGGAAATCAGTAGGTTAGCTGGTGGTTTTGGACAGTAAATAGAGCGGCTATACTTGTGTTGAAGACATGGTTACCCCTGGCTACTATTACTAAAGTGGAGTCTCTACATTAGTCTCTGAATTATGCAGAAAGGGTGGAATTCCCCTTCAGTAGTCTGTATTTCTGCACAGTGCTCTGATGCAGCTCCTAAAATCGGCCTGATCATGGCCGCCTTACATAAGAGCAGGCGCGTGATTTCTCTGAAGCTGTGGAGTTCTTTCTTCTCGCTGCTGTTGGTGGTTTGGCTGGGGAGCATCTGGCTGAGTCTGACAGAAGATTGGCTTTTATTGGCCGTTCGCGGATGTCTGCACGGTGGAGTAATGCTCGGCCTTCAGCTGCAGTCACAGTTCGGTGGTTTTCTGGAAGTTTCCATTTTCACTGTTTAAACCAGCGTCAGCGAACAGGACCTGCTCTTCATAACTCTTTTTATTCCACGTATTAATTTCATTGAAAATTGTAGTTTTTTCCATAAAGCAGGTATGTGCTGATGTTTGGGTACATTCAGAGCAGGTTTTGTGTTTTTCCTATTGTTTTTCCTCCTATGACGTGTGTCTGGCTTTGTGCCCTAAAATAGTCATCACTAATTTCTGTGTGAACATTAAACAGCCTGTTTTGACTTTAAACTGCCTTTAAGACTGAGATATGTTAATTAGCTCTGTTCTGATTGGCTGTTCTGTGTTGTGTCTCCTTCTGAACTGTAAATTGAAGCTGCAGTGTGAATGAATGTGGTTTTATTTAATTTTTAAATAGGTTTTGGACTGCAGTGAATTTATGGAACTCATAATTGTGCTCAGTAAATCTGAGAGTCTGTACAAATAATATTCATATTTTCTAGCCACAAATTATTACACTGAGGTCACAAATTTTAGATTGAAACCGAGGCCGCAAATTAAAATATTGACACCATATATATTTATGTGTGTGTGTGTATTGAGGCCATAAAATAATATTTTGAAACCAGGTGTTACTATATTGAGGCCACAAGTTAATATTATGTCCATATATGACTAGATTAATAAAAATGAATATATTGAGACCAGTTGTGATATATTGAGGCTATGCTACTATTTTACTATACCGAAACCACAAATTAGGCCAGCCAATTAAAAAAGAACTAATTTACATATAATTGTAAATTTACACTAATTTACATTAAAGGCACAGTAACAGTAAAAGACTGTTTAAATATAAGGGATTAGACAAAAGTTTCAAAACGATAAAGAAATGAATTATGACCACTTTTGGTTCAATAACCCCAGAAACATCATAACCAGTGGGGGAAAATAATGTAGGGTAAGTGCTACAAACATCCATAGTTCTCAAAAAATCACAAGTGTGTTATTTTTAACATTAATTGAAATACATATTTACAGGTGATTCGGAATTATGGTTGCAAAAGTATTCACCCCCACCACCGCCCATTCGTCCTGTTTTGTTGCAGTGCAACCTGGAATTAAAACTGATTTTCATTTAGATTTTATGTAATGAGCCTAATAGTCTGAATTGTTGAAGTGGGATGATAAAATACCTTAAAATTGCATATGTATTCAGTGCCTTTACTAAGAAACCCCTAAATAAGATCTGGCCCAACCAAATAACTTCAGAAGACACATAATTAGTTGATTACAGACACCCTGTGTGCAATAAAATACGCTTGTTCTGAAAGCCACTTAGCAAGCAACATGAAGACCAAGGAGCTCTGCAAAGAGGAGGTCAGAGAAAGGCACCCAAGTCAGCAAAACCAAAGTCCAGGAGAAGTATAGATCAGGGTTGAGTCACTAAAAATTCCTAAAGTTTAAACATCCTGCTAAGCACTGTTAAATCTGTTATCATAAAATAGAAATAATATGATTAAAACTATAAACCTGACGAGAGAAGGTCGTCCACCAAAACTCACACTCACCGGACAAAGACCAGGGCATTAATCACAGCTTCAACAACACACTAAAGATAACACTGAAGAAGCTGCAAGGCTCCCTCAGTGAAGCATGGTGGTGGCAGCGTCCTGCTGTGGGAATGCTTTTCACTGGCAGGGACTGGATAGCTGGTCCCTGGAGTTGAAGGAACGGTGGACAGCAGTCATTACAAATCAATTCCTCAGAAAAACCTGAGTTTCAGTCTGGAAATGGTTTGAGGCTGGGAAGGAGGTTCACCTTCCAGCAGCACAATAAACATACCGCTAAAGCTACACTGGACTGCTATAAGGGTAAACAGTTAAAATTCGGGGAATGGCTCGGTCAAAGCCTAGACCTCAATCCCTTCGAGAATCTTTGGCATGATGAAGATTGCTGTACATCAACACAACCCATCTACAACTGCTGGAGAGGTTTTGCCTTGAATGAGCAGCATCGTGAAACATCTATTCACTCTAAAACTGAGGAATATTGCACCGTCCCAAGTCAGTGACCCAACATGGAAAGATCTTGTAAAGCCACGCGCTGTAAAAGATGAATTTGTTTGCCTCGACTTTACTGAACATTAATTTTTTCCTCATGAAACCCTTTCGCTGTAAACACCCTTTTCCGAGACGAACCTCTTCGTTCAACTGATTTCACTCCGCAGGACATTTTTGTAGCTTAAACATAAATCAGTAGTGAATTAGTGGTCATGGTGGCCTCAGCTCTCAAGCGGGGGAGTGAAAAACTCCCGCAATAAAACGCTGAGGTGGATCATAAAAAGTCTTCGCCACAAAAAAAAAAACTCCAAAACTAAAATGACCAGCTTTATTTCTACCAAATCTCTGAAAACAGTTGCAGCTATTTGTTTATCAGAGTCGACTGAGCAATGATTTGCGTCCTGGTGTCCAGTATCAGACTGTTTGTTCCCTGAAGCGACTGTTCTCTGTATGAAAGGCTGACACCAACATCTTCTCCAATTTCTCTATCCGACTGTGAGATAATGCTTGTTATCATGTATGCTATATTATAGATTATACTAGAAAGATAATCTGACCCTTCAGCCTGTGGTACTGGAAATATCATCCATGAACTCCAACCACTCATAACTGGCATGGGCTATGCTTAATTTCATACTGTTCTCCTAGTGGTGGATTTTTAACTGGGTCATTCTTTTATTGGGATTTTTAGTGTTGCTATTCTGCTATAGTGGATTTATGCATGTAGTTTTTGTATTGGTGGATTTTTAGCCATGCTACTTTCAAATTAGGGTATTATTATTATTAGTCGATTCAACTTTATTGTCATTATGCAGGTATGTGAATAAAACGAAATACGGTAGGCCTACATATCCGGTGTATGAAGAATTTAGTCACAGTGCAAAAGGAAAAATATAGTGCAAAGACAATAACAATAAAAAGATAATACATTACAAATATGTGCAAATAGAGAATCCAATAAATAGACAATACAATAAACTACAGACAGTAAAGACAGTACAATAGAATCCAGTGGTGTAAGTGTGTTGATACTTGGTACATAAAGTGACTGTGCATATGTGCATGTTGCTGTATGAGGTAGTTAGAGCAATATCCAGCATAGTGTTCATGGTTTGGCAAGTACTGTTGGCGAGACCAGCATGAGGATAGAAGCTGTTCTTAAACCTGGTGGTTCTGGCTCAAATGTTCTCATATCTTTTGCCGGTTGCCAGTGGGTGGAACAGAAGTGGCTGGGGTGTGTGGGGGCTGTGGTGGTACTGATGGCTCTCCTTAGGCATCTTTTGTCATACATGCCCCCTGTTGGGGCAGCAGCATCTTGACAGCAGACAAGAAGAGACTGGACAAACTCATTAAGAGGCCCAGCTCTGTCCGGGGAAGCCCACCTGACCCAGTGCAGTTGGTAGGAGACAGGAGGATGTTATCCAAGCTGGCATCCATAGTGGAGAATGACTCCCACCCAATGCATAAGACTCTGGCAGCACAGGCTGCTTTACCCCAAGTGTGTGAAGGAGCGGTATTGCAGGTCCCTCCTTCCTGTTGCTGTTAGACTGTGCAATTAAGAAGCAACGTGCAATTATTTTAATTTAATAAATTTTTTTTTAATTTAATAATTTAATTTAATACAATCTTAAGAGTTCTTGACTTTTTATTATTTATATTGATATACTGTACTGTTTATTTATCTATTTTTTGTACTGAGTGTCTTGCTATCCCTTTGCTGCTGTAACACCGTGAATTTCCCCACTGCGGGACTAATAAAGGATTATCTTAAATTATTTTTTCTTATCTTATGGGTGGAAGGTCAGCTGCAGTGATGGACTGGGCAGTTTTCACCACATTTTTAGGGCCTTCCGTTCTATAGCAGGGGAGTAGCCGTATCAGACTGTGTTCCAGCTGGTCAGGATGATCTCCACTGTATACCTGTAGAATTTGCAGATGAGTTGATGTCGCAAGTTGTTCCTCCTCAGCCTCCTTTGTGGTGTGATGTGTTCAGTGTCTGGGTGAGATCCTCATATATGAGAACTCCGAAGAACCTGAAGCTGGTCCCCTGGTCCCTTTGATGCTCAGGGGTTGATTGTGAGGGTGGGAGAAGTGTGGCTGCCCATCCTAACAGACTGAGACCTGCCAGTGAGGAAGTCAAAAATCCAGTTGCAGAGTGAATGGCTGATTCTGAGGGTCTCCAATTTGGAGATCACTGGTCAGCTAAGCTTTGTTGATTAGGCTTAAGTGTTATTCTATTGGTAAATTTGAGAAATTCTCCTATTGGTGGATTTTAGGAATGTTTTTTTCATATTGCTGTATGTTTAGCTATGTTGTTCTCCTATTGGTGTTTTTTTAAACCATTCTATTCTCCTGCTGGCAGATTTTTGACCAGGCTGTTCTCCTTTTGGAGGATAAGTAGAAGATAGTAGAGTTTCACATTCACAAACTTTGATCTAAAATATCTGACTGCAGAATAGCTTTTAAAAACATTGAATTTGGTAGCCGGTTAGCAATAGAATATTGAACAATCCCAAATCAGTAACCCAACATGGAAAGATCCACACGCTGTAAAAGATTAATTTGTTTACATCGACTTTATTGAACATAGTTTGTTTATCGTGGCCATTTTAACTGAACACAAAATAAATATTTTTACAACTAAAAATTTGGGAAAAACAGGAACTGTAACTATCCTCAAAGCATACCCAATTCCAAGCTTGGGCCAAGGTGATATAAAGACTCCCAGCACTGGACTGTGTAGTGAATATTCTCCATCAAATACTTTTGGGATGTACTGGAGCAATCAAGATCTAACAGACCACTTAAGATAAGTACCTGACCTCACCACTGCTCGTTGAAGCTGAACGCAATCAAATCAACACACCAACGCTCTATCATTTAGCGTGAAGCGTTTTCCAGAAGATTAGAAGCTATTACTGCTGCAGAAGAGGACAAACTCTCAGAATTTAGAGACATTTAGAGACCTTGATTTTTAGGGGTTTAGGCCACTGCTAGCTCTTTGTCTCTCTGATCTAAGCAGGCTTCATCTTAGCTGTGCGGTCGGAATAAAGAGTGGGAACAGACATGGGCAGCATGCAGACGGTAAATAGCACATGACAAAGAAATCAGATGATGACAAATAATACAAAACACATTAAAGGAGGACAGAATAACAAAATAAACCCAAAAAGGTAAAGAGAAGAATGTTGTGTAAGCAAATAAACATTCCTTGTTTTTCCCCATTACTCTTGTTCAGCACACAAAATAACATCCAGTGGCCTTGTTGAATTTAAAGCTTCTACCATTTCTAATGTTTTTTTTTCTTATTTAAAACCCTTAATTATTTTGTTTTCAAATACTAAACCATCCCAGTTTAACTACCTCCCATTGAAACGTTTTAAGAAAATATGACTAAAGCTAAGCTTGATTAACTGAGGTTTAGTGTTTGAGCAGCAGGTCTATGGTATGACCTTACACCTGGTCATAACACTGGATTGCATGTCACTAAGTTTATGGGTTCAATTGCATTTTTACAAAAGGACATTAGATTTCATTCACCAAAATCATCCTATTTTTCTTACTAAATTTGTTCTTGAGGAAAGTCCTAAAAGTCATGATGTGTTCCTAAACCCCAGAATCGTTCACACCGTGGAGGTGTGAGAATGGATCATGGCGAATGGACCTTCCCAAACCATCTAATGCAATTGCGCTAGTTTAATACACTAGTTTGTGAATGATCAGTAATAGTCAGAATTTTAAAAATATGGTTCAAAATCAGTTATTAGTGTAGCCTTACAACCCTGGTGCTGCTAAATCCAAACCAAAAAGAACCAAAGAACACTACACACAAGAGTGTCTCGGCAAAGGCGTACAGATGATATGCTGCAGAACAAGTCTTTATCCTCTAAACGGGTGTAATTTGAGCATCAGTCAGCTGGAGCCAAACCTGCAGTGCAGTGGGTGGAAGCTTTAGCAGGCTACAGCCCAGCAGTCTACACTAAAAACACTACAAAAAAGTTCAGCTTTCTGTCACTCCAGCACCGTTCAGTTCTTAGACTGGGAAACGTTTTGGTTTTCACACTCAGTACTGTATTGGTAATTGGAGCTGTACACTATTCCTGTATAAGAATGAATCATTCACACCTAGGTGTTCCTCAGTTGAGAAGAGGAGATGTAACACAGTGGGTGTATCTCAAAACCTAGTGAGCTGCCTATATAGACAGCATTTTACACCATACTATGCGCGGCCCCGACATGTAGGCTGTCCCAATTCGTAGATACCTTAACTATGCTGTCTACTGAGGCACCTTATTTTGCTTTAATTTTAAGGAAGCATCGAACACTTCCTCAGCCGCTAAGGTATGATGCAACGCAGGCAAAACTTTTTCCTAATATGGCGGACAAAAACGAAGCTACTAGAGGAGAAGTCATCTTCAAATGTCATCTTCAAATGCAAGTTATTCCGATTTTCTCTGGTGTTTTAATGTGTTTCCTGTCATACAACCACAAATAAAAGCCTTTTATTTGCAACTTTGCATCGAGTCGTTGACCATTTTACTCAAGCCATTAGCATTTATGCTAGCAGATGATTAAGCCTCAGGCAATTGTTTTGGATAGCTGCCCGGTAGCTTAGCAACTGGCTAAAACACCAGTCGCGTGCAGTGGGTTTGTACCAAGCAGTGACGCAGCTGCTCTTTAACTAGAGCTTCTTAATAATCAGTCTTATGAGGAGAGATGTTAGACAGAATGCTGCTACTTAAACAGCTGCCTACCTAGACAGTCCCTACCTAGACACTCACTAGGTTTTGAGACCCAGTGATAAACATGAACCTTTTCAAAAACGTGCAGCCAGCATAAAACTCCAAAACTTATTTCAACATTTTATATGTTGTCTTTGTACAAGTTTTAATTAAATAAATGTTTTAATTTTGATTTGCACATCATTAGGTCTTTCTCAAAACCTAGTGGGTGCGTCCGAAATCACGTACTAGATCAGTACGTACTCAGTTGGAGCTAGAGCGCACTGCCTGTCTGTTAAAGCAGTCCACTCTTTCAGTGTGCGAGTGTGCAGTATCCACACAACCTCGGACGCACTACGTCCGCCATCTTACCAACGTCCTGTGATGCAAGATGTCAGACCATCATGGTAAAGGTCCCGCTATTCATTTAAAAGCTCTGTTTACTGACGGATTTAGAGATCATTAGAATCATTGTTTACCTCAGAAGCAGCGCTAACTCCTGTAGCGGAACTTTACTAGATGTAGCTACGTACACACAGCCGGCGTACCACGTTTCACCACGCTTTTTCCTCCGGTTTGAATTCCTCCGCGGCTCCGATGGAATCCTGGGATAGGACAGTGTGCTGGGGCTGCATAAATGTCTGCCGGTGCAGTACGTCATCCGGGGACTTTTCGCGTACTGCTCACCGAGCACTACGTATTCGGACACCCTAGTCACACTCGCGCACTGCTTTTGCGTACTTTTCAGTATGGAAGTACGCAATTTCGGATGCACCCAGTGAGTGTCTACACAGGCAGCATTTTACGTCATACTATGTGGCTCCCAACGTGTTGGCTGTCCCAGTTCTTAGATACCTTAAACATGCTGTCTACTAAGGCACCTTATTTTAGCTGAATTGTAAAGAAGCATCAAAGAGTTCCTTGGCTGCTAAGGCAATCCCATGATGCAACACAGGCATAACTTTTTCCAACATAGCAGATGAGCGGAGAAGTCATTTTAAAGTTATTTAGATTCTCTCTGGTGTTTTAATTTGTTTCTTGTCACACAACCACACAACACAGCATTGTATTTGCAACGAGTCGTTGACCATACTGCAGTTTTATACCTGAGGGATTAGCATTTATGCTAGCAGATTGTTTTGGATAGCCGGCTGGTAGCTTAGCCAGATAGCCAGTAGCTAAACTAAGCTAAAACACCGGTCATGTGCAGTGGGCAGGAACAAGTCATGACACAGTCTCTCTCTTATAAGAGTATCTTAATAATCTGTCTTATGATGAAATGTTGTGTTCTGTTTTTATTTACATTTTGTACAGCATCCAAACTATGCTATATGTTTTGCTTTATGTGAACATGCAGATGCTGTAACTCCTCAGGCAGAAACTTGAGCTACCATCTGCGATTTCTCATAATCTCAAGAAGTCTTGTGTGCACATTGTCCTTTATTGAAACAGCAAAGAAGAATATTTGCATTTAAATTAAATATTAATAATAACAGTAAAAAAAAAAACATTTTATTGGATAAAAACATTCATGTACATTCACTTCGTGATTCATAATGACAAGTGTGGTTGACATGGAAAACACTTCAATAGGATTGTATAAAACATGCTCTTCTTTAGGTTAATGCCCCAGAAACGTATTGCACCGAGACACGGATACACCTTTATCCACACGGACAGAATAACAAAGAAAAGGGAAAACAATATCGCCCGTCTTAAGCAGTAAAACCGCTGGATCGCTAAAAAAATGAATCAGAAAGAAGTCGTTATAAAAGCCTCATTTTACTTACTGCATTCTCACCGCACTGTGGATCTGCAAGCGTTTAATTGCATTTCTGTCTCTGCTGCCTGGAACAGAGATACTGCCATATATACATATTAAAAGCCTACAAAAGTCATACAAAAGAAATTCTTCCTATCCTCTCAACTGTTTTAGTTTGACCCCTGTGCCGCTTTCTGCTCTGCTCGTAACTGCACATTTTATTAACCAAACTGTATTAAACACCGATGTTCTTCTGGCAAATGGCAGTAAATAAAGCTGAGTGTCTGATCTCTCAAGTAAAATAGGATTTGTGTATTGCAGGGCTGGCCCGAATAGCCTTTTACAGGCTGCAAATACTCGGCAGTATTTCCAAATGAGTACTCCAATACTCTTGATACTTATTCTCAACACCGGCATCAAAAACAATTATATTTACATTTTATAATCAACTACTTTAGCCATGGTCATTCATTTCTATAGTACTTCAAGCATGTTTGATATTTCAGCTACTCACAAGTAACAGTTCACACAGTTCAGGTCTTACAGGTATCAGGTACAGTGATTATTTAGTCTTTTATTATTTTTTTCTTCGTTTGTCATCTCTCAGCTCTGGGACAGCTACACTGCAAAAAAATGGTATCTTGTCAAGTAAAGTACAGCGAAATCATTGTACTTACTCAAACCACAAGTAAAATAACAAATTCCGCAAATAAACTTATGATTATTGTAAATGTTTCTGACAGAATGTGAGTGAGTCTGAGACGCAGATGGCTGCTATGTACTTTATGGCTCAGCAGATCCTGTCGGTTTATGAACCTCCCAAGGAAATCTGACCCAAGCCCAGGAGATAATGATCTGGTTGTACAGTCAGTTGGACCTGTAGTCAGCTGGACTTAAATCGGATGTGCTGGTTGAGTTTAGACCATTCTCAAATCTTTCTCAGACCTTCTCAGATCATGTCCGTGTTGCGGTGCCTTCAAGAATAGGGCATATACATCATAATTAACTTACAACACTCTTGACATATTGAAATATTGACATATTAGATACATACTCTACAATTAGGAACATTATACTTGACAGGATCCCACTTTTTGCGATGTAAATTAGGGATGCTCAACTTCACGAGACAGAAAAATTGTCAGGAAGTGTTAAAAAAGTCTGGTGGGGACAACGTTTCCAATCACTAAATAATGAAACGAATACAAGCCTAACAAATGAATAGTCAAGTATTCGCATTATTTCATTATTTGAGCCCTAGTGAGTTTTCCTGTTGCCCTTGTGTTTGCATAACTATTTAACAAACAGCACTATAAATCTATATCTACCAGAGAATGTTGACATTGCTTTTGACAAAGTACCAGTGTGAGGTCAAAGCCAATGCCAGCCAGTCATCTTCATCTGCCACTCCTGCAGACCAGTAGCGGGTCGCAGGTCATGCGGAGAAGGATGTCATTGTGCTGCAATGTTTGTGCCATTATCCAAAATACTAAGCCCACTTCTTTCAATCCCCACTTCCAGAAAAAGCAGTACAGCCATACAATCATTATTTTACATCAGGGGTGTCCAACTCTGGTCTTGGAGGGTCTTACACAGGTTGTAAACTAAAACGAATAAAAAGCATCACTTCATGCTGTGATCTGAGTCTGTATGGTGGAGAACTTAAACACTTATTTTTGCATCAGTTTCGAACTCTACTTGTACACACCCTGCCCTAGTATTTTAATAAATGTTAATGCACAGTTTACCATGTGCATGGAAAAAAACAAGAATGCATATGTGGGAAACATGAAAAATCTCAGAGAAAATGGTTCTCGAGTCCATACTGTGCAATTCCATACAATTCCATGCAATTCCATCTCAGAGAAAATGGTTCTCGAGTCCATACTGTGCAATTCCATACCGGTGCAGGCTTGTGACGCCAGGTACAATTTGTTTTTCCATCTTTTTCCACCATGCTGTGAAATTGTGATATCACAATGCAAACTTTGACAATAGCATCTAATGATTTAATACCAGCGTTTGTGAATGATCAGTATTAATGAATACCCTACTCCAGCACTCCTCCTGCCTTCCAGCTCTAGTGTCATTAGAAATTATAAATAATTATAGTCATCTTTTTTTTTTGTTTGGTTTGAAATCAGTATTGTGAATCAAATCAAAGGCTGGGCTGAGTGTATAGCATTACAACCCTGGTGCTGCTAAATCCAAACCAGAAAAAAATGTAGACCACTACACACAAGAGTGGCTCAGCAACAGCTAAAAGGCGAAAGTCCTAATTCTCTAAATGGGTGTAATTTGAGCATCAGTCAGCTGAAGCCGAGCCTGTAGTGCAGTGGCTGGAAGCTTTAGTAGGCTACAGCCCAGCAGTCTACACTAAAAAAGGTTCAGCTTTCTGTCTAAATACTGTTTCTAAATACTGCATTGGTAATTGGAGCTATAGACTAATCCAGTGAAGACACTGACATGGTCTCTGTTTTGGTTAGTAGAAAAACTTCTCTTTTATTTTATATATAGATTTTTTTTTTTCTTTTAAAACCTTTATATATATTTGTCCTTTAAACCTGGATTCTAGATTTGAGATTCAGTTACTTCAAGTTAACCATCTAAAGGAAACCAATTGGAGGTGAAAGCGAAAGCTACAATATGGTGATGGAGCTGCGTGACCTGGCATTGCTGAGAGGCAATTAGATTAAAAAGAGCATCAATTCCTTGGCTCATCTCGTCTCACTCATGAAAGACAGAACACTGGACTCACACCATTATTCAGTAAAAGCGATCCATTGTTTTTGTAGAGACTTTGGCTCAGAAACTGATGAACTCAGCTAAAAGACACACGCTGCGTACATTCGGAACGGATGCTTGTTGTAAATAGACACTTTGGTGCTCAACTTTGTGGCTCCATCTGCACAGAGTTAAACTATTTGTAAACCGGTCATGAGCAGTTCAAGCAGTCAGTCCGGTCATTTGTGTGTGTGGAAAGAGAACCATTTGTCAATTTGCAAGTTTCATATTCCTGTTAAAAGTTATCACAGCTACGGCTAATTGTCATTTAGATATTGTGTTCTTGCGTACTGATGCTCTGGGCTTACATAATCTTTCACAGCTCGAGCTGCATTCTAATAGTAGGAATATTCTTGCTCCATCCCAATAACGGAGGACGCACTTGCCGTCCAGCATTAACTGCAGCTGAGAATACAGAGCCACACCTGCACATGTATAAGTTCTCTCTTTTAAGAAAACAGTGCATTAACCCTTTGATGCACAAGCTAGGGAAACACCCTTCTAAGGCAAAACATGAGTCACACCTGACCTGTATTCATTTTATTGTATGTATTGCTGAGTATCTCTCTGTAACATCTTTTGAAATCAGTTTATTTCATAATTTAATGTTCCACATGTTCATTAAAAATCTTGTTTTTGACCATAAATTATTATTTTAATTCTGAACAGAAAGTAGTGTTTGTAAATATGTTCCTGACTGTAAATGTTTACAAATGTCAACAGTCCATAGTGAAGACATAAGGGTTAATTTTGACCCATGTTGTGTTTTTGAAGGGTCGTGATACAAAAAAATTGATGAATTAATGGAAGCTTGAATGATGAAATTAATTTATTGCAATTTATTGCATAGATATAGAAAATAAAATCACCGGTTGGGTCACTTTTAAACCAAGTTGTGCATCAAAGGGTTAAAATCCTCTTTAGAATTAGAGGCCAGAAATCCACATTGAAGTTTGCTTATTTGCTACAAATAACATCTAATATGGAAGTTTGTTTTGATGGTTTGTGTTTAGGAGGCTCTGTTTTGATTAACAGTGCAGGTAGTCTCTCCTGTATCTTCCTCCTCAGCCTGGCGAGGCGCTTTAGCTCAGTAATGACAGTCGTACCTTTCTTCTGTTTCTCTTACTTTTAATTGCCCCATATGCTGATCTTATAAATTTTTATTATAAATCATTTCAAATCCAGGCTTTTTGCCCCCTGTCGGCTCATGAATATGTACACAGCATTACTGCATGCTGCTCACGGCCGTAGCTGACAAACTTTTGCCTGAAGAAATACACAGGCAGTCATCTCAGGTTCTATTCTGGGAATCCCTGTTTAAAATTCTGCATTTATCACTTACTAAATGGCATCTTAACGCTGGGGAAATCAGCTGGACACTGATTGGCTATTGCTCAATAACAAGTTCACAGCACATCTCAAACTCCTGTGTCTGCTTTCTCTGTTCTCGTGTTCTCGCGGGTTTGCTCTTGTGAGGTCTTCCCAAAACACACAAGTACGTTCTTCGCGTTGTTGTTATTCAGAAATATACAGTATACATATACACGTATACAGTAGAGGTGGTTAAATTTCCAGTCCAGATTCAACTCCATAGTTAGTTACCTGTGAGGTCCAACCTTAGACCAAGGCCTTTCAGGACCAGCGCTGTACACCCCTGTTCTATTAGCGTAACGAGTGGCTAGCTAAAAAAAAGGGGAAAACATGGAGTGTCCACTAGAGGTAAGTGAACTTGTCCAGACTCTTGTCCAAATATGACCTTTGGGTTATAAGAGATGAAGAGAACTGAGTGGAGGGGGAGTCTAAAAACATGTGATTAATCTTTACAGAAGAATCTTCACGTCATCGTCCTTGATCAGAAATGTTTGATCATGTTTTATATAGATGCCTCCTGATCAGTAAAAAAAGCTTCCATTCGTACAAAGTAGTTGAGGCATTTGGCGGCCACCTGTGTAAAGATTCAGATTCGGACAGGAAGACTTCAAAAAACCTCTTCAGCGTTTCTGCAAAGCTTTCAGATCTTTGAAGATGTCTGGAGAGGAGTCCTCCAAGAAAGGATGCACGAGATTCCTCCAAGGGACACAACTGAGTGGGGAGCAAATAAGGATGCTTCATACTGAAACTGACCTGATCAGTCCTGGAGATCGTCATGGGAGGGGCGGGGTGGAGGGCGAGTTGGAGGAGGAGCTCGGCTGGGTGGGGCAGAATGAGGGGGTGGGGGCAGTGAGCCACTTACTGATAGAGACAGGCAGGCAGTTGGTGCTGGAGTTGGAGGCAGGAATGTTGATGGAGAGGGACCGAGGGGTTGAGTCGAAGGTGGAGCCAGTGTGAGAGTGAAGGAGGCTGGAGGTAAAGCTCTGGCAGGTGGTGGTGTATAAGGGGGAGGAGTAATGGATGACGGGGGTGGGGTTGTAGGAAGAGGGGGCAGGGAGGACATTGGAGAATGAGCGGGATAGGAAGGGTAAATGGGGTAATTGCAGTGTAGGTCTATGGAGTCGGAGGGGTAACTGAAATGTGGATTCGGGGGCAGGTTGCTCTTTGGGGCTGGTGGGGTGGGGCTATGGGGCAGACTGTAGATGTGCCTAGAGGCATTGGAGTTGCTGTTGTTGCGTGGGTACCGAGGGGGTGGGTATGATTTCACCCGAGTGAACGTCATGCAGCGACCCTGCAGAACAAAACAAGAACCAAACATAAGGTCATGCATACAAGTGAATGAGTACAACACCGGCAGCAGGAGATCTCCCTTGCTTCTCTGGTTGAAGAAATCTTCATTCAGGCTGCTACGTCTGAGGTTACACTGTTATTTGAATACACAATTTAACCACTGATTTTGCCCCTTGTGACAGAACTATGAGAGTGTTGTGGTGGGTCGATGGTCAGAGCCTCCCAATCTACTAGGACACTTAATTCTGCATTTCTCAGTGCTCAGTAGTTATTTAAAATCAAACACTCAAGTATTTACACTCGAGAGAAGGCTTAACAACAAAGCTGTGTGTAATCCAGGAACAATCCTGGATTGCCTGGGCCTGGGCCTGGGCCTGGATCTGGGCCTGGACCTGCGAATCCACACATTTCCCAAAAGAAATGACCCAATTTATAGTGCCCTTTCCCCCCTAAACGGGTAGCCCCTCCCACTTCGGATCTGGGGCATACTATTACTTGGACATAGGGTGACATAAGGAAGAAACAAAATACATTGCCAATGTGGCACTACTATTTACACTTCTATATATTATTCATATGTACTATGGCCATTTCAACATTCTTATATATATATATATATATATATATATATATATATATATATATATATATATATATATATACACAGCAGTCTCCACTGGCTTCCCCTCCTGCTATAGGCCCTTTCAGACCCTTTGAATCAACCATGACAGGTGAGTGTGACTTTTCTGTTCAGTTATATGTTGTTGAGATAATAAAAGTCTTTTCAATGTCCTGTGTATAGTGTAGTGATGTGTTCGAGTGTCCTGACATCATCACACCTCGAATCATTTAATGTTTACAACTCAAAATAATCAAGACTCCTGTATTGTGACTAGATATAATAGCCAATGGAATAGCTAGCAGAAGAGACATGTATGCAAAAGAAGGAACAACCTTCTGAACTTTGGCAAGTCCTTGAGCCAATTTAAAATGTATGGTGCAGAATTTCAAGTTACTAACTAACTTCATACATAGTTTTACGTCAACTGCCCATTCACAGGAAAAGGTTACTTGTGTTTTTGCTTTTTATTAAGAAAGAGCTCATTCAAGTCTTTGACTTTAATTTATGTACACGCACGCTCCTAAATATAAAGCTGCCAAACAGGGTTCTTTGGAGAAATCCCAAAGAGCCTCTATTTCTAGTTATTTTAACTTTTAACAGAACCATTCACAGGAAAAGGTTACTTGTGTTTTTGCTTTTAGTGTGTGTCTAAAAGCTTGAACAAGTCTGATATCATTGTATCATTGTTTGTGCCTCACGATAACAGCAAGATTTGGGTATTTTAGTGCTTTGTCACAGCAAAACTCGTCATGTATGCAATACCCTCTTTTTGCCTAATTTCTTATGACAAGAGAAGAAATCTTGTACAACACTGAGTGTGAAATATCCAGGACAGCATGTATTTCATATTACTAATTCATACCATTTGCTTTAAAGTCAAGTCTTCAGGTTTTTAAAGAAGTTATGCTGCTATGTTACGTGTCATTGCAAATCTATTGAGTGGTGAGACGCATTAAATGTGTTTGGGTGTTATAAATAAAATATTAAGAAAGAGCTCATTCAAGTCTTTGACTTTAATTTATGTACACGCACGCTCCTAAATATAAAGCTGCCAAACAGGGTTCTTTGGAGAAATCCCAAAGAGCCTCTATTGGCTCCCTTAAGAAACTTTCAGTGGCTGGAGCTTTAAAACTCTCTAAAAAGCTTAATTTAGAGTGTGTCTTCTATCAGTCCAGAGAACTCTTTCTAGTTATTTTAACTTTTAACAGAACCATTCACAGGAAAAGGTTACTTGTGTTTTTGCTTTTAGTGTGTGTCTAAAAGCTTGAACAAGTCTGATATCATTGTATCATTGTTTGTGCCTCACGATAACAGCAAGATTTGGGTATTTTAGTGCTTTGTCACAGCAAAACTCGTCATGTATGCAATACCCTCTTTTTGCCTAATTTCTTATGACAAGAGAAGAAATCTTGTACAACACTGAGTGTGAAAAAAAGATCACTGTTTTCTAAATCTGTTAGGATCTTCTGTAGCACACATCCGTTTTAAGGCAGATGATGTGAAGACTGGGTGCGTTTATTGGGGAACACAGGGATCTTTTATATTTAGATACTGCTTGAACAGTTTTCCAATATGCCCAATTTGGAGACCTGAGCAGACTTTCTTGCACCTAAAGTGTGATTTTAAATGGCCTCCAAATTCTGTGACTGGGCTAAAGACAAGACTCAAGTCACACGACAACAGGTGACTGTTCTTGGATTGTGCTTAAGCAAGTCTTCTTTGGATTGTGGCCCAGAATTGGACAAAGATGGTTTTCTAGAAAAGAGTTGTGTCACCAGGCTGTAGATACCTACTTTCAGCATTATCCTTAAGTAGGAGGAGTTAGACTTCTTCTTCCTCCCTGTAAAATCCTTTTGGAGATCATGGAGTGGGTCTTTGCTGACTGATGGGAACTCCATGCATAGATTTTTATGAGCCTCTTTTTGGTGGGTCCGGCAGCAGGTTTGCAAAAGCTTGTATGCAACCTTGCTTTTATGTCCAGCCTCGGCAGAATAGACACTATCGGTTCATTCTGTCAAGGCTGGAGATGAAAGGGAGATGGAGTAGTGTGTCCAAACAAGCTTGCTGGGGAGAGTGGCTCATCCAAATGGGTCATCCAGTCTCTGGCTATGAGCAGTAACTGCAAACAGCATTGAGCCACTGCTGTTTCTGCCAGTTCCTAGTCTAACAACAAACATGCAAAGGATGATGCATCTTGTTCATAACAGCAGTTGGCAAGTTCCCTGTGAGTCACATGGGTCTAAATTTGTACTGACACAACTCCTGAAATTGTCCATCTCCTGAAATTGTCCTGATACAAAATCCTGGGCATACCAGCCTACGTGTAGGACACCTACTCCAGCTTAGGAAAACAAATAAAACAAATAAAAAGTGTTTATAAGCAATATTGCTGGTCTTGCTATTCTTTCATTGCGAGAAGTAGTAAGAGAGTCTTGTAGGGTGGAAGAGGAGAAGCCAGTTCCATAACTTTGGTGCTGCACTGCATTACAGGGAAATTAAAAAAGTATCTGCCTCTTTTAATTTCCTTTGGCAATCGCAGCCTGATTAGCCTTCAGGCAGATCGTGATCGCTCTAAGATCTAATGAGTTGTCAGCAAAAGCCAAGAAAAGGCATGAAAAGGGATGTTGATTTGCACCCCCAAACACTCCATAGTTAGAGTCTTCTTTAATTTATAGCTGCTTAGGGTTTTTGGAGGAATGCGGCTCATCTTGGTCTACATCTGTTTTTCTGAGAATTTTCTCGACTAACATAGAGTACTAACTGCAAGTGAAGCAAGAAAGGAATCAACTAAGCTGTCTACGCTGGTTGTGAGTGGCAGAGTGCAAAACAGTGCACTGTTTTGACGAATGCCCCATTTCCATATTTGACAGCGCTCTTTCATTCCACCTCGTAATGGAAGGGTAGAAACTCATCCATAAAGAGGAGATAAGGTGGGACGTTTTCAGCACTTCCAGTAAACAGTTTGAATAGAAATTTCCGGATTGCTTGACAAGTTGGAGACGAATAACGTTTGTTTTTTTGTCCCTACTTAGCAGTGATGCAAAACGTGTCAGGATACATTGCGATAAGGATACATTGCAAGGCTTGTGTGGGGTCATTGTTGGTCTTGCAGCCAGGGAGTGATTTAAAGGAATTGCTATAATGTCAGATTCTAACAACTAAGCCATCTATCTGAGATGTGAGGTGTTCTTAGAGAGGCTGGTTGGGGAGAGTATAGGTGTGGAACAGGATCACCAACATACGTCACAGTGCTGTCCAATAAAGGTGTGTTCACAGCTGTACCGACTGACATCCCACTTTAATCACCTCTCCATCTTTAATTCAGGTAGCATGTAACGTCTGAGATACATCACCAAATATCCAGGACAGCATGTATTTCATATTACTAATTCATACCATTTGCTTTAAAGTCAAGTCTTCAGGTTTTTAAAGAAGTTATGCTGCTATGTTACGTGTCATTGCAAATCTATTGAGTGGTGAGACGCATTAAATGTGTTTGGGTGTTATAAATAAAATATTAAGAAAGAGCTCATTCAAGTCTTTGACTTTAATTTATGTACACGCACGCTCCTAAATATAAAGCTGCCAAACAGGGTTCTTTGGAGAAATCCCTATTGGCTCTATTGGCTCCCTTAAGAAACTTTCAGTGGCTGGAGCTTTAAAACTCTCTAAAAAGCTTAATTTAGAGTGTGTCTTCTATCAGTCCAGAGAACTCTTTCTAGTTATTTTAACTTTTAACAGAACCTGCTGTCGCTATTCCCGTCAAATGGCTAAATTAATTAGATTGTTTTAATTTTAAATATTGTGATGTAAGCTACAAATCAATAAATCTTTGGCATTTTGCAGGTGTAGAAGTTTAAGAAGTGCTGAAGAGTCATCATTCTGTGAACAAAGTGATTCTTTCTACTTAAAAATGCTCATATGCTACAGAACAACTCCTCATGCAGAGCTTTTTTTGTATACCAAACAGCATTCAACACTATCTTATGAAGTACCCTATTTCTCTATACAGAACAAGAGGAGCGTCCTTTTTCAAAAAGATTTCCTTAAAAACCTTCCTACGTAAAAGGCAGCGGCAGTGATTCTGCATTCTGCATTCAGACCACAGGCGTTTGAAAGACTTCACCAGACTGATTGGGCTTCTATTAAACAGAAGTTTTAAAAAAGTCACCTCAGTTCATGTGGAATCAGAGTTTTTCCACTTCATTTTCTTTTTTGTGAGATCTTGTCAATAAAACGTTGCTGCAATCTCCTCGCAGTTCTTTTTTTCATTAACACAAGCTTTCATTTTCGTAATCTCATCTTCAGAAGTCTTGCGGCCTTTGTTCGTTTATCTTTCTGTGCTCTTTAAAGACTGAAAGCATTCACAGTGCGTTTGATTTCTGTCCAGTTTCCTGTATTATCCTCTAAATCTCTGACCGTAGAGGCTGGCAGTATGGATAGCGTGGGGTTTTTTGTCTGGCCTTAATGCATTAAGCAGACGATACTGCATTCCTTCAAGGAGCATTATTTGCAGTCTGTTCCATCGCTGCGGTTCTTCCTACCTTCCTTATTCCTTAACCCTTATTACTAACAGCTGGGGCCCTTTTCTCCTCCAATCATCCTTTAAACTCTCTTTATGTGATTCCTGCAGCCTCAGCTGGAGCAGTTCAGTACAGTGGCGCACTCTAAAATAAACCGAATGGAGTCCCTTTAGGGTCTGACTTCCTGAGCACTGTTTTAGCAGCTCTAATATGAGAGACCTACTGTAACGCTCACAGGAGACCAATTGGTTTAAACAGCAATACTAAGAAATTTCTAAAGTTACAGCCGTTCAAAAAGTATATTTGTCTTCATGGAAGCGACTTGGTTAAGTGAAAGAAAATGCTGTACTTTAAAGGAAGACACTGGAGAAATATGAGAGTGGCACACTGTATGATATTGTACAGAAGTGTTACATTTACATTTAGGGCATTTAGCAGAGCGACAAGTGTTAAATACTATATATATATATAAACGTGAGATTGAGCTCTTTTTTTTCAAACAAACCATGTGGGCCAAAAGGTTGAAGAACAAATACTCATAAAACTGTATTTGGGACACAACTCAAGAAAGTGCTCTGTTGCACTATTATTTCACTCTGCTGTGCCATCTGACCATTATATGGTGTCACTGTATCATGCAGCTCTGTTGCCCCACTCTATCACAGTGCTCTGTCACACTTCTCTATCACATCAGTTGCCTTGTGGTCTGTCACACCGCTCTATCACGCTATCCAATCACATTGTTTTAACTCTTTTGCACCACTTTATCACACCGTTATTATGCACCATTATATCACAGCCACATAGTTATTTCACCTCTGTATTGCAAAGGTGCAGTACACCATTTTATCACTCTGCTGTTATACACCACCATTACATCAGCACTGCTATATCACACCACATCGTATCACACAACGGTATCACACTGTTAAATAACGCTATTAAATGACACTGCTCTATCGCACCTCTGTATCACACTGCTCTATCACACTGCTGTATCACACCATTCGATCTGTTAGTTATATCACACCGCTTTGTCACACTGCTTACATCACTTTGTTAGTCAGTTATATCACTCCACTCCATCAAACCTCCCTAACACCACTATTTCCTATAGTTCTGTGTCACACTGCTCTGTCAAACTGCTCTGTCACACTGCTCTGTCACACTGCTCTGTCACACCTCTCTAACACACTGCTTTGTCACACTAGACAAGACATAAAAAAACAAAGAAAATATGAGTCTTTCAGTTACGTCTGCGTCCCATCCGAGCTGCGCCTCCCTCCAGCCTATTCTATAATAGAAAAAGTGCTGAGTTGCCTCTGCAGTGTGTGAAGAGCTCAGTTTTCTTGTCCTTTTTTGCACTTTTGTCCTGTTTTGTTCTTTTTTTATAAAGAACAGTGTGTCCTACATTGTCAGAAACCACATAATCAGAAGGGATATCAAACATGTCCTGGCTGATCACTAGTAGTTTGTTTGTGGATGTAGAGAGAGAGAAGTGATGAAAAGACTACTCATCCTCAGATCTCAGAATAGACCTACAATGAGGGAAAATTGCACCTCGCTCTTCTTTGTCCATGCTTCATAATGTAGCAGTCCACTGTGAAAATAAAAGATTGTACAGGAACAGAGCACTCCTGCTTCTGCACACATCCACTTGTCTAAAACTAAAAATCACTGACTCCTTCAGCGGGACTTTGTTCTTCCTCGGTCCGTGTGTCTATAATGAGACTCAGTTGTTGTGTTATGTAACGCTGGCAGAGGCGATTGTGTTTGTGAGTGCAAATTGTAGACGTGGATGTTTGGAGTGTTCATTAGTGCTGGCGGTAAAACATGCTCATACTGTTATCTGTAAAAAAAAAGGACTAAAGGACGGAGCAGAGCACTAGGAGCAGTCGTACAGAAAAACAGTCCACCATATGGGGAGAATCATGAGACGTTTTGGAGTAACTGTAGAAGAACATGGACCGGTGAAATGTCTAAGCCAATTAAATGCCTTGGGAGGGTGGAGCTCAAAGCAGGGGGCGCTGGTGCGCTCATCAACATTGTCCAACAAGCCTGGCATTAGCACATGAATGTAGCATACGTAAGCATGGCTAGAAAGACCCGCAATTAATTATTCAATACAAATCACAATTTATAAAATAATCAGCTCTTGTATTATTGATTGTACTCTGGACATTAAAAGAGTGTGACTACATTCATTTGGAAGCAAGGTTTATTGGGGGTGCGCCATTGCTGGTGGCAAATTTTGCCAACACCGAAAGTTTAATAAGCTGTCTACAGATGTATATTCTCGTGATGAGAGCACAGCGGCCACCGCAAGACTAACACCACATGCCTGTTTAAGAGGAACAATTTGACACAGTTTGTGCGATGACTCACACCCATTTCACACCAGAAGCCATGCCTACAGTGAACCGCGACGCTGGCTTCAGACTGGAGGTCAATCATGCACATAAATGGTGGTGAAGTGAAGAGCATTTTCTGTCCACATCAGTTTTTTTCCAGTAATGATAAAGTTATGTTTGTACTTAAAAATAAATCAAGATCAAGATAGAGCCGCTGAGGTGGCAGCCTGTTGCAGCAGCTCCGGCTCATTTCTGAATTTCTTCTAACTTTCTCCATCTTTTCAAGTTTACTTTCTGTTAGCGACCAGGGATCAGCTGTTAGCACTGCGCTGCCACATGAGACACTGCAGCCACAGGCTCTGCTTATCTCTGGAGACTTTTTAAATCTCTGGAGACTTTTAATCATGTTTCTCCATCCTCCACTCTGTCCACCTTCTCCCAGTATGTAACCTGCCACACCAGAGACAATAAAATATTGGACCTGTATTATGCCAACAAAAAGGAGGCATATAACTCATCACCTCTCCCTCCCGTTAGAAGATCTGATCACAATCTGGTTCATCTTCGAACCTCTTGTACACAGAGAGCCAGCTGTCACCCACACAGTGAAGAAATGGTCTAAGGAGACTGAAGAGGCTCTGAAAGACTGTTTGAAACAACAGAGTGGGAGGAACTGAGTGATCCTAACGGGGAGGACATTGACAGTCTTATTCACTGCATTACGGGGACTATGTTAACTTCTGTGTGGAGAACACTGTCCCCACCAAGACTGTTCGGCGTTTCTCCAACAATAAGCCATGGATAAATCCTGATATAAAGGCTCTCCTGATCAGCCCTTCAGATCAGGTGACAAGGATGAGCTGAAAGCTGTGCAGAGGGAATTGAGAAGGAAGATCAGGGAGGGGAAGATTAGGGGGAGGAAGCTGGAGGAACAGTTACAGCAGATCAATGTCAGTGAAGTTTGGAAAGGCCTTAAAACCAACTCTGGCCACAAGAAGCCTGAGGAAGTCTTGTGTGGCATCTGTGCTGAAAAGTCAGCACCCAAAGGACCTCAACAGCTACAGGTTGGTGGCACTGTCTTCTCATCTGATGAAGTCACTGGAGAAGCTGGTCCTAAACCACCTTCGTTCTCTGGTGAGTCCATACATGGACCCTCTTCAGTTTGCCTACCAGCCTGGTGTCGGGGTGGATGATGCTGTCATCTATCTTCTACACAGAGCTCTTTCTCATCTGGAGGAGCATGGGAGCACTGTGAGAATCACATTCTTTAATTTCTCCAGTGCTTTTAAAACCATGCAGCCAGGGCTCTTGAAGGACAAGCTGGAACATAGTGGAGTGGACAGTCACCTAATCTAACTGGATTCTGGACTACCTCATCAACCATCAACTGTTCTCTGATGACTCAGCAATCGTCGGCCTCAATGAGGAGGACGGTGATTACTGAGAACTGATTCAGGACTTTGTGGACTAGTGTCTGCAGAACCACCTCCAGATAAATGCGGCAAAGACCAAAGAACTGGTGGTGGATTTCTGCAGGTGCAGGCACCCCCCTCCATCAGTGAACATCCAGGACATTGCGAGAGTGGACTCTTAAGTATCTGGGTGTTCACCTAAACAACAAGCTTGACTGGTCAGTTAACACCACTGCACTTTACAGAAAAGGCCAGAGCAGACTCTACCTTCTGAGGAGACTATGGTCATTTGGAGAACAGGGAAAACTCCTGAGGACCTTCTTTGGCACAGTGGTGGCATCTGCCATCTTTTACAGAGTGGTCTGTTGGGGCGGCAGCATCTTGACAGCAGACAAGAAGAGACCGGACAAACTCATTAAGAGAGCCAGCTCTGTCCTGGAAAGCCCACTAGACCCAGTGCAGGTGGTAGGAGACAGGAGGATGTTATCAAAGCTGGCATCCATGCTGGAGAAAGACTCTGGCAGCACTAGGCAGCCTCTTTAGTGACAGGCTGCTTCACCCCAAGTGTATGAAGGAGTGGTATCGCAGGTCATTTCTTCCTGCTGCTGTCAGACTCTCCAACCAGAACTACTCCCAGCAGACCACATACACACACCGGACTACATACACACACACTTAAACACTACACACTTACAGAAAATAATTTTTTTTCAGTGCAACATAATGTGATATATTTTTCTATTCCCCCTGTGCAATTAAGAAGCAACTAGCAATTATTTGTAAATATAATCTTAAGAGTTCTTGATTTTTTATTATTTATATTGTATATACTGTACTGTTTATTTATCTTTTTTTTGTACTGAGTGCTATCCTTTCGCTGCTGTAACTCTGTGAATTTTCCCCACTGTGGGACTAATAAGGATTATCTTAAAAGCAGTACTGATACGAATAAAGAGAACAAAAACAAGAATAAATAAAAAGTGTGTGCACTGCTGTGAGTTGCGTTGAAACAATATTGTGAAAGTAATGATGTAGTGCTGTGTCCTATCCACAGAATCAGTGTGTAAAGAATAATTGGGAGTGAAGTGTAATTTGTAGAGATGCTCAGTAGTGACTTAGCTCACCTTCTCTCCAGGCTGTGGCCTCATCACAGAAACACGATCGTACCCTCTTCTCAGCCAAACAAACAGAGCATCCAGCTTCCCCTGAAACACAGTACAACACAGTAAATACACTACAGACATTGACTAATGTGTCACTGTAAACTGGGGTTAATTGACCATTGAAGAACAGGGTAAAGGGGGTAAGTATACAGAAAAACAGATGGACTACATTCTGTAAATTTAGAACTACAGAGTGTGTACATGTTTTTAAATGTTTATTTATTTATTTATTTATTTATAATCAGCAACAACAGGACCATCAGCAACAACAGAACCATCAACAGGGAGCAAACACAGAGGTATAAAAGCACAAGAAGAACTGGAACCACCTGGGACAGGTAGGAGATACAAACTAGGAGCAAGTAATGGGCGTGACAAGAGGGCAGAGACAACAGTTTGGTCTTGGGCCTTTTGTGGGTCGGGGGTGGGGAGTAAGCTTCCATTATTTGTTAGCTACATTAGCCTCATAGCTCCAGTGGATTAAGGGAGGGCGAACAGGTATGTTAGCCGAACCTTTCCTTTAAAAGCTCCACACAGTGAGTGGCACGACAGCCGACACACACAACAGCTCCCCACTAAAAGACAGCGGAGGTGTGCTTTCTGCATGTGGTGATCTCTGGAGCTCTGTTTAACGAAGAGCCATGACAAACAGTGTAGTCCAGCATAAACCAAAGACTGATGAGGACTGATCTGTGTATGGAATGTGTTTTGATTGTTCAGCACAGTGCAGTCGCACACACTGAATAAACGCTTCCATATTGTGCACACTTTCATCTGGACTATCAGAAAACCTTCAAACCTTCCTCTTCAGTCCAGAAAAACAAGAACAAATACAGCAGTTTAAACACAGCTCAGTAAGCGTGGACTGAATTCTTTCTTTCTTTCTTTCTTTCTTTCTTTCATCCTTTCTGCAGGGTGCTCTGCAGCCATTCTCCATAAGAGCTACTCTAACAATCACCCAATGATAAAACTAGCCTTGTAGTTGGTGCGAATTCATTTAAACTCTTAATTCTTTGATGAACAAGCTAAACAGGCCCCTACTAGCACACAACATGTGTCAAACTTGGCCAGTTATTTTCAATTGATCTATTGAAATCAGCTTATTTCATTATTAAATGTTACAGTTATTAAAAATCTTGTTTTTTATTACCATAAATCATTATTTTTATTTATTTACTTCATGAACAAAACTAGTTTTTGTAAATATAGTTCCTATCAACTTCCATAGTAAATACGAAATGGTTCATTTTGACCCATGTTGTGTGTTAGAAGGGCAGTGATACAAAAATGACTTTTATTAAAAAACAAACACAAGTAAACTGAGAAATTCATGGAAGCTTAAGTGATTAAATTTATTTATTGCAAAGAAATAGAAAATAAATCTCAGTCTGGTCACTTTTGACCCAGGTTGTACATCAAAGGGTTAAACAGTGAAATAGGTGATCTGGACAAGCCAACATCATCTCCACCTACATTCACAGCGCTATTCTTTGCTGGTGTATTGATTAAATGCCTGTTTTTCATTTAGAACTTTCAGAAAGTCACTCGCAGCCCATGTACATTTTGCTGATGGATGCTAATGCTAATGATAAATTACCTTATCTAATATTATGAGCTGAATCATTTTTCACATCTTATCATTTTTCGCATTCCCTCACATCTAATTCTTTACGCATCCAAAATCAACCGACATGATCCACCATCCCAAGCTAAGTCCCTGGAGCACCTGGATTTGGCAGGGTACGCTCCCAGTATTTATTAAGGGCCGCACCCTTGCTGCCGTGGCAGGACTCCTCCGAAATCACACTGCCAAGTCCGGCTCTACTAAGGATGACAAGAGCAGCACCTCTCTCAACTACTTTCTGCTCTCTTTACCCTACATAGCACATTCAATGCTGAGGTGCCTCTGCCTCAGCTCTGCCTGAGCTGGACGTTGGTCACATTCCAGCCAGCTGATGAGACTCTCTCGGTGCGTGTGAACACGTCTGGTGATAGTAAGGGTATTTATGAGCATGAAGAAGCATCTGCTGTTTATGCTGCACTCAACCCCAAGTCTGCAGCTGCCACCAGTTCTCCTGGCTTGTTCCCATTTTCCCGCCAGTTCAGGCTCACGACATGTTTACTCCTCTCCAAGCTCCACTGCGTAATGCTGGCTTGCTTGCTGCAGCTTTTTATTTATTTATTTTTTTTGCAGCTTCTTTTTTTTACTTTTGCCAAGCCTCACTGTGCTGTTTCCTTTGTGATCTTTCACAGGGCTCTGCCTTCTTCACCATCTGCCTTGAAGAAGTGCCCTTTCTCTCCTTGCCTCAGGAGTGTGCTACCCAGTGCCTCTCATATTTCAGGTACCTGTGTTCCAGAACTCATTTAAGTGGATCCACCACCTTCTTGACGTCTTTTTTTGTAGGACACCAAAAGCTGAAAAATTTGTCCAGTGGCATCTCTGAGATTTTATGGTTGCAGCTCCTTACTGCATTCATTAAAGCTAAGATTATTTTATTGGATAGAATGCTACTATGTTAGATGGACACTTGTAGCACTGTTGTGCCTATGCATTCCAGGACCTTTTGCCTCACTGCCACTTACTGGATCCCCCCACCTTCAGTGTTCCATTACCTGATGTTTTAGAAATTAAGCACTGGTGCTACCCCACTTCTGACACCAACTTGCCAAAAAAGGGGACACGAGATATGCTGTGGTTCTGTTACGAGAAGCAGCCTTTTATTCCCACCAGGAGAAAATGGAAACTACGTAAAGCAAAACCAGTGAAAGAGGTCACCCGCAGCCAGCTATAGGTTTCACTTCACTTCAGCTACCCACAGACACAGAATAGAACAATGACACGCACTAGACTATCAGAATAACAGCATTAAGAACGTTAAACAACAACGACTGTTCATGCCTCCAGGGCTCTTTCCACGGTCACCGCAGCACTACAGTGTGAGTATTTCTGTATCTACCTGTCTGCCGTCTCAGTCATGACAGTCCGCCACTCAGCAAGGCCCGGGGAAGGCAGTGAAACACACAGCCAGAGGTATTTGTTTTGTTAGGAAAAGAACCAGCTCTGCAAATCCCATTCCCTGAGGTTAGCCTGGTTCAACGTCTGCTTCAAATTACTCTGCGCTCCTCCCCTCCCTCCAGCTGACAGAGGCATTATGAAACAATGCCTGAACCTCAGCCCAAATCCTGCGCTCTCCAGTGGCTCCCGAACTCCAGTGGGCCCTCGCTGACCACGAGAAAGATAGTGGATGGCCAAAACCTCGCCAAACTGTTTGTGTCATCAGTACAGACGAGGTGAGGCTGATTTCATCTTGTTAAAGACCACAACTGTGCTGGACATCCAGTCTGGAAATCTTGAAGAAAAGTCTAAAACTTTCTGACCTTTAAATTACAATAAACTTACAGAGGAAATACAGAGGAAGAGTACTGCAGTAACAGCATTAGAGCATGGTCCTCTGTTGTCCAAACAAATCATAACTGTTATTGAGCGTTTTAGTTATGCTGGCTTTTCTTTACATTCTGTGAAAGTTTTATGATGAATGGACGCATACAAATGACCCAAAATTACTCCAGATATACGAATATCGTAACATGTAACATCGTAACATGTGCATTAAAAATTAAAAACCTTTTTTTCCAATAAAGTTACCCTTTTAGAGGTTTGCTAATGACCGCAACAAGATACATATATAATCTAAATATATAATAAAATCCAACCCAAATAAAATCTGGACAACAGCGGCCCTGTGGTAAGAAACCCCATTACTGAGATAAGTGGCTTTGGTAAAGCAGGAAAAGTAGAAAGGTTTGCATCACTGCACTACAGTCTGTAGCTGTACATCTATAACAGGGGTATTTATTTAGAGTCAGTAAGGTCCAGTTAGAGGAAATTTCCTCCGGCCAAGGTCCGGACCGTCATCATTTCTAACTTGTGTTATGGTTCAGTGGCATATCCTGTTTACTGAAGTAGCCTAGTATCAGCATCTTATACCATCAGCAACTGAAACACCAACACATCACACATACCATTCAGTATATTTATTGTTTTAAATGCTGAACTGAGTAAATTATTTAAAAAACTTTGAATAAATGTTTTTTCCCCACCTTTAAGTAAAAAGAAGGGCTACATTTAGATCTTTCACATCTTAACAGTTTATTTACGTCTTGTTTTCCTCTCTTACACTTTCTCTTGCTTAGTGAGAGGAGTGAGCTTTTGGTTGTCTTTACATCTGGGCTGAAATGGTGTCAGGGCCATTCTCATATGCATATGAAGGTGTTCGTTGGTGAGCCTGGAACGATAGTTGTTCTTAATAATGTTCATTGTGGAATGAACCGTCTGCATAAGCCTTTCTCCGACTCGCTTTATACTCTGACTCGCTTTACAGGCCGGCTCACTTTATTCTCCGACTGCTGCTTCTCGCTTTGTGCCTCGTCTGCACAGATCGGATTGGCTGAGAAGCGCTTTTGGTGATCTTACAATGCACGCTATTGGTCTGTGAGTTTACTGCACCATACAGCCCATATACCGTATAGACAAGAAAAGTTCTCAGAAGTTTATCGGTTTAGGTCAGCATTGGACAACATCTGGGTCTGCATCCAGGGCCGGTGCAAAGACCAGTGCGTTTCAAAAGTGTGAAATTTCCATGTACATACATGTACACCGATCAGCCATAACAACACCTCACCTTTTAAACACCTCAGTGCCACTACTGGGAACAGTCCACTAACCAGCAATATCCAGCCAACAGTGCATCCTGTGACCAGTAATGAAGGACTAGAGAATGAACACAAACTGTGTAGCAACACATAAGCTTTCATGTGGCTAATGGAGATTGGACACAGTGTTAAACCACTCCAGCAGCACTGCTGTGTCTGATCCACTCATACCAGCACAAAACATACAAACACAACACCACCACCACGCCAGTGTCACTGCAGTGCTGAGAGCCATCCATTACATTACATTTACGCCATCCAAATATAGTCCATCCAGTATCTGCTCTGTAGAGGTCCTGTGGGGGTCCTGATCATTGAAGAACAGGGTAAAAGGGGTAACAAAGTATACAGAGAAACAGATGTACTGCAGTCTGTAAGCCTGTATTGTAAACCCAGCTAATAAAATGGACAGTGAGTGTAGATACAAGGAGGTCTGCCTGCTTTTGAAGTCCTCTAGGCACTGCTTGATTTAGTAGTAGCTAGTAATAGGACAAACTATACTGTTCTCCAGGATGAAGAGAAGTACTCTTTACTATGTTAAATAGACCTTGTGGGTCAGAAGGTTAAAGAACTGATTGATCAGACCTTTTAAAAGCTGCTGAAAGGTTCAGAGCTGGAGCCCAATCCTGCTGATTAAGGCATTGTATTATTCTCCTGCAGGTCACTTCCAAGCAGCAGCGCGATCATTAATATTGTTTTTCTGGAAGAAAATGACATGCGCAGAGCTGGTGTGGAAGAGAAGGTTTTTATTTGGAGGTAAAAGGATGCCACATCTTCACGGCTCGAAATAGTCCTCAAATGAAGGAAACTGAGCCTCGTAATCAGCCTTGCCCACGCTCTGCAATTTATCAGTCAATAAGTGAAAATGCGGGGCTCGTGGCTCTTCCGCATGTGCAGCTCATTAAATTTCCAAGCATGTTTTCTGTCCATGTCAGAAAGCTTCGATTTCTACAGTTCATTGCTCGAACAGCTTAAAAATAGTCTTTTTTCTTTACAAACACACCGCTTATTAGTTCAACTGGGGGGAGATTCCACCAAGTCTTTCACAATTTCTGCATCATTCCGTAGTTTAGATATAAACAACTTTATGACTTTGTATATGTGGTGCTGACATCGGTAAAGATGATTATATTGAAAATAGTGGAGCATCTCTTTGGGGACTATTTTGCCTTACGACACCCTGCAAGTACACATTCAATAATCCAATAAAGGATTTTTAATTTCTACTCAAAACTATTATGAACGTTTATGCAGACGTACATGAAAATACCACACACACTAGAGTGTGTACCAGATTACCAATGGTTTCCTCTGATGTTACCTTAATAGGTGAGTACCACTTCTGAGAGCTGATGGGTTTGCGCATGCCATTATTGAGTGTTCGTGTTGGTGGAAACTCAAACTCCTGTTCCGGCATCTGCACCCGAGCATTCTTGGCTTTCTCCAGCTTCGCCCCCTCCTCTGTGGACCCCTTATCTCCCCACCGCACCTGGAGAACCCATACAAACATACAGATCAGGTGCTCTGCAGATCTCTCACATGCCACACAATGTGCATCTATCACCAACTCACTACTGTTCAAATGTTTGGGATAATTTGCCATCCTTTCAACATTTCTCCTTTTTTATTCTCTAATCATCTAAAATCATCTGAAAGTTGTCCTCAGAAAGAACAGATTACAAGTAACATTTTATAGATTTATCCACAATTTAATTGCTTGAGTTTCTTTATTCTTACATCAATGCCTTTGTGATATTTTAATCCTTACACCATCGCCTGTCTAAGCATTTCCATCCATCCACCAACATTTGTCTAGGGTTTCCATCCATCCACCAACACCTGTCTAAGCTTTTCCATCCATCCACCAACATCTGTCTGCGGTTTCCATCCATCCACCAACACCTGTCTGAGCTTCTCCATCCATAAACCAACATCTGTCTGATCCTTCCATCCAAGCACAGATATTTGACTGAGCTTCTCCGTCTGTCCACCAACATCGGTCTGATCTTTCCATCCATAGACCAACATTTGACTGAGCGTCTCCATCCATAAACCATCTGTCTGATCTTTCGATCCATACAAAAATATATGACTTAGCTCCTGCATCCATCAACAAACATCTGTCTGAGCTTCTCCATCCTAACACCAACATCTGTCTGAGCTTCTCCATCCATACACCAACATCTGTCTGATCTTTCCATCCATACACCAACATCTATCTGATCTTTTCATCCATAAACCAACATCGGTCTAGTCTTTCCATCCATACAAAAACATCTGTCTGAGCTTCTCCATCCATGCACCAACATCTGTCTGATCTTTCCATCCATACACCAACATCTATCTGATCTTTTCATCCATAAACCAACATCAGTCTGATCTTTCCATCCATACAAAAACATCTGACTGAGCTTCTGCACCCAAAAACCAACATCGGTCTAGTCTTTCCATCCATACAAAAACATCTGTCTGAGCTTCTCCATCCATGCACCAACATCTGTCTGATCTTTCCATCCATACACCAACATTTGTCTTCTCTGAGCTTCTCCATGATGATGATGATGATGATGATGATGATGATTATTTGTATTTATGTTTTAGTATTTTTTAGCACCCCCCTCTTACCTCCATGCGTTTAATCCCACCGACTCCTCGCCCACCATAATACGAAGCGTCCACTGTTGGCCACTTCTTCTTTGGATATCCATCTTCCTCTTCATCCTCAAGAGAGGTAAGAGGACAAAGCTCAGTGAATGAGGCTCATTATTCCACACCGCAGCTATTCTTTTCAAGTGTACGCACTTCCCTCTGGTCCTCTCATCTTCATCATAATTGGCTGCAGTACTGTTTTCCACATTATAGAACAACAGAGAAGATACTGGACTGGAAAATAACGTGTGTGAAATAGAGATAGGTACTGCTTATTCCGCCAGAAACTACTCCCTAAAATCTTTTAATTGACTGTGTTGTCTGTAACTGAGCACACAAATATCCTGAGGCAGTGTTGCTAAGCTAGAGTTTCACAACCTAATGTAAGCAGGATCGCATTCCATATTGTGTGTTATTATCAATATTTGTATTATTATTATTAAGTCTGATGTGTGCTGGCAGATTACAGTCAAAACAGTAATAAAACAAAAACTATAAAACAATATGAAGATATAGTCACTCTTAAAATTAAGGGTTCCAAATTAGTTTTTGGTTTGAATGTATGGTTGTAGCAAAAAAAAAAAAACATGTACAGTGGTACATTATGTAGAGGTTCTTTTAAATTGTTCACACTGACACATTTCATAATACATACAATAACAGTCCTTTAATTAATGATGTATTAAAAGTTTTTTAAAGGAACCAGAGGTGGTTCTTTTATATATAAGCCCAGAGAACGCTTTTATGCTTTTTTCTTATGATTTATAATATTTTCGCTACTGATATAAAACAAATGTTTAGGCTTTAAATTGAAACATCCTTAAAACGGAGAAAACCAGCTGGATCTGAAAGTCTGGTGACTTATTGGTGCTGTACAGGTTTATAGTTGTACAGTGTACTTCTAAGGGCACTCATGGTTTTCAGCCACATGCTCAAATCTTTGGTCACTACAGGTAACAAAAGCACCTTTAGGTTCAAAACAGCCCTTAAATGAAGGGAGACCGTCTCACATAATGATCCTCATCCATCATCCATTGTGATTTAGGAGCCAGTAAGTGAAACTAAGGTGAAGGGAACTCATCTCTTGCTGCGCGTGTGGGAAGATAAAGTGGTAAAAATGTGAAAGAGTGCTGAAAGTTGCCCTCAAGAACAGATCACAGCTAAAAGAAAGCCTGAGTAAAGAGCTGTCTGAGACTGAGGATAGGTCTCCTCTCCTTTACTCTCTTTTTCCTTTTTCTTTTTTTTTCTCTTCCACTCCATGCTCAGAGCATATAGCCTCAGGAGTTTCCTGTTTTCTGAAGATCTGGCAACCTGTTCACTGTTTAAAAGAGTCTGCGGATTATTAAATCAAAATTCCAAACTCCAGCAATGACCCTAAGTCCCCTCATACGCAAGGAGTTGTTTTTCGCAAATCTTTTATTTCATCATCTTCATCTGTGCCAAAAATGACAGAAAGGAGAAAAACTCTGCATCTGGTTCTCTTCTTGGCAGATCATAAACATATATGCTCTTCTATTGGTTGTAATGTTGGGTGTGATTTAAATAAACAAATAAAGAAAGAAAGAAAATATTTTCTCGCTGATTTTCTTTCTTTTACTACATTGACGGTGACCTCACCTGAGAAAACTGCAGAGACTGGGTAAATTAGGGCTAATCGTCACGTAATGATCCTGACAGGAGATCAAAACCGGAAAATCAAACGAATCCCTCTCACCATTTTAGGTAAAGAAAAGATAAAAACAGACAGTGTCTGATTACGCGTCAAAAAAGATGCTCATTCAGGAGTGAAGACAATGATTCCTTATGGGATCCTCAAAGAACCATTTGAATGTCTAAAGGGTTCTCTGATTGGTTAAATGGTTTTATAGAGCACCAAATAGGGTTCTGTTATGGTTACACTGTCAAACTTCTTGTAACAACACAAAAACCCTTTTGGGTACTACATAGAAAAAAAGATTTTATATAGAACCCTATACAACACATTCTCCACCAGTCTGGAAAACCATTTTACCATGCAAAGAACCATTTAGCATTCAAATAGTTCTGTTAGTTGTTCTACATAGAACCACTGGCTTTACCAAAAAACCTTGTGTAGTTTTTAACCATTTGAGTTTTAAAGTTTTAAAGCTTTAGTTTTGGGATTTCCAAAGCTTCTGGATTTGAAGGCCTTCCATTTCCAAATTTCAGCATTTTTAACTGTGGAGTTCCAAGAATCCAAGTTTTAGTTTTGGAGTTTTAAAGGTTTCAGAAACTTGGAGGGACTTGGAGTCAGTTTAGGTTTGGGGGTCCTAGGTGTTAGGGTTTTGTGGTTTATTAGTTCCAGAGATTTGAAATGCTGGAGTTCCTGTGTTCTGTAATTTTGAGATTTGGGATGCCGACATTATAGAATTTGGGATACTTTAGTATTCAGAACTTTAAAATGATTAGTTTTACTGCAAAAAGTAATTGCTTGATAAGTGAATGTCTTTTATCAAGTTGACATCTTATATTTCCCATGTTATGATTTTTGTATGCTTATTTTTAATAGGCCAAATGATCTTATTATACTGGCAGACAATTTTGCTTGTTGTAAAGAAATAAGCTTGAAACAAGCCAAATGATCTGCCTAGCGGTGATATCTGACTCAATAAAACCAAATAAAATGTCTAGAAATAAGAAAATGATTAATCATTTTATCTTTTCATTCTATCATTCTATCTAAATAATTAATCTTACAACATAGCATACAACAATAGTATCATGATAAATATAGGATATGTCAACTAAAAGAGAAGATATCATTTATTGCAGTGTCTCTTTATTTAAGACTTTCATTGTTGTGAGCTGTACAGTTTTGGTTCTATGGTTTTCACTTGAAGAGTTTCAGAATTTTAAGCACTGGAGTTTGAAGGTTATGACTTTTACTGATGTGTTTTGGAGTTTTAGGGTTTTGAGCTGGCTGCAGGCTGAGTGTGCTGATGTTTGTGTGAACTCGGCGGCATCTTACCGAGCTCTCCTCTGGCACAGGTGGCGGGGGCTCATGAATGATCTGTTGGGGAAAGAAACAATTCTTTGAACTTGCTTTTAAGTGCTTCTGCTACAGAATACAAAAGAAGTATCTATATTACTGATGTTCCTTAAAGTGATGCTCCATTGTTTTTTTAATAAACGCTAATAGTTTGAAAGTACATTTCATATTATTTCTCTTTTCTATGAAAGAAGTGCCTTTTAAAACATCTAAAGCAAACTTCACAATAAAATAATCTACTGAGGGCAACTTTAAGAACTTCAACTATTTCACAAACAACATCTGAAATGCACAGACCCATAGGTAAACAAATCAAAATGTAATAAAAACGTAAACATAATAGTTACTCGGCCGAGTATGTGAACATGTGTGATTTGTTATATAGAAAATATAATTTAATGTAAATCAGAAAATTACCATCAGTTCAGGTCTTCACTATATCCCTGCTAATGGGACATAGCACAAGCCTTAGAGCAAACACCTTTCCCGCCACCTCCTTTATTCTTAATGTCAGGGTAAATCTGGCTTTTATGAATCTGACCCGTCGTGTACCCTCTGTGGTAACTGAGCTGGACTGGATAAAGGAGGGAGCATTTGGAATTCAGAAAGCTCAAAAGACTGAGAGAGACAAGACGAGAGACGTTCTGACCACAGTGTTTGTGCGGGTTCATCTGACTGACCACAGTGCAGCAGAGAGGCCAGAACCACCAGAGCAGAGCCATGGCCAGCAGCAGCAGCAGGATGAGCAGAGCAACAGCCAGAACCGTTCCATCCACCTGGAGAACAAAGAACACATACACAGATACACTCTGCAAAATAACACACTCACACAGTGTAGAGCATTTCCACTGACCGTTCCGGAGAGAACAGCCATCACACTGATATTTCAGAAAACTAAATAAATACAATTAAAAATCTGTTTTCCCTCAAACCCAAATGTAGCTGATGGAATTCAGGCTACAACTCCTTTTCTATTTTCATAGATAAGAGAGGGGTTTTACTGTAAAGCTAAATCATATTATGTCTGTTTCTGAGTTTACCCTGATGACCATATAGACCTGCACACAGCAGGCAGGTTACATGGAACTAAATAAACATCTCAACCTACTATCAGGACAAGAAGCCTACCTGGTGTAAGAAGCCTGCCTACCTGGTCTAAGAAGACTGTCTACCTCAGGTTGAAAGCCCCTCTACCTGAGGTAACCCCACATCTAGAGAATGAAGCCTCTCTACCTGGGGAAATAAACCCTTCTACCTTGATTTAGATGTTAGAACCCCCCTACCAGAGGTATGAAACCCCTCCACCTGCAGTAAGATGCCTCTCTACCAGAGGTAAGGACTCGCCATACCTGAAGTAAAAACCTGAGGTAAGAAGCCCTACTACCTGTGGTATGAAGACCGGTACCTGATGTATGAGACCTCGGTATGTAAAATAAGAGCCCCCCTCCCTCTAGAGTAAGCAGACCCTTGATCTAAAACACCTGAATTAATAGTTTTTAGTTGAACAGGTGATTTTAGTACTTCCATATTGATATTATGCAGATGAACATTACCATTACTATCATTATTATTGATGTTGTTGCAACAGCCATTAGAATTTAAACAAGGCAATAGCCATCAATATAGTTAGCAAGTGCAAATTAATATTGTCTAATATTACCTGAAAACTTTAGCAAGCATGAACAACTTTGTGTATTTACCTTTACTGGTGGGATTTCTTTCTTTCACTTTAAAAGACAAATTATTTTCTTCCTTCTCAGAACCAATTGTGCTTTCTCCACACCCTCCTTCCCCCAAATCATTTTAATCATTTTACAAAGAAAGATTAATACATAGATAACTTTTATCCAAGAACAATAAACTGACCCAGAAGAGAAAATCAGGACTAATTGTTAAGTGGTTGCTTCATTAGCCTTACAGCTCCAATGCTAAGACTAAAGAAAACACTTAACCAAACATGTCTTGGCTGATCAGCTACATTTGGAAGTGAGGAAGGAAAATAAGAAAGGAAGAAAAAGGAAGATTTTTTTTCAAAACTATCATTTTAATTCATTATGTTTTTTTCTTTTCTTTTTTTTCTTTAGAATAATCGCTGAAAACCTCTAAATCTGCACTGGAAGGCCATTGAGAGGCCTGGAGTGAACCGTGTGAAGACAGCGCTACTCTAATGGCCAACCACTTTCATATATTCATATTGTTTTCTTTGATGCTTTCTCTTTTATCTTCACCATCTGTAACCCACCAGCATGCGGTCAGAGAAAAGCACACAAACACACACACACCCCACCCCCATGCATAGTTCAGTGTTTTCCCTGCTGAGGGGTCTAAAAATGAACCCATGGGACAAATAAGAAGTAGAATAAGCCGCACATTAGCTTGCGTATCCCAGCAAGAACATCTGCCCAGCTTTTAGAGCACTCACACTGTACATACTGTACCTTTTGTTCTTTCAGTTCTCATGTTCATCACTCCAGCAGTACACCAACGCAGTCTCAGAGACCTTTATGGTCTGCACACTGGTCCATACTCTGACGTATCCAGTGCATAATGAACCTGTTAGCTAGTGACCTAAATCAGGTGTGCTAGATTAAAATAAGCTGGAGATGCATCGATGTGGAATTAATGGGCCCAATATTATAATCCATAATCCTTAATGTGCCGATACGGATATCAGAAGACAGTAATTTGGTTAATAATATTTAGCAGCTTCTCTTAACAAAAGCCTGTATATCATAACCTCCCAATACCCTATTGGTTCTTCCAGTGGTTCTTTCTTCTGCTCTTGGGGAGGTTCTTTTCCTTGGTCATGTTTTCTCTCAGTGTTTCATCATCCTCACACTCTAAGTTAGTCTGTCCTTTTTAGTCTTGGTTTTTGTCAGTGGTTCCTTTTCATGCTCTTCCACAAAATCATTGGACGTCCGCACCTACAAGCTGCTTTGGACAATAATTGACTCAATATATGAGTTAGTGAATGTCTGATGTTGATACATTTGATTGGAAATTTGTTAGTAGAATTAAAAAAAACATTTTATGTCCATCTTCAGTAGCCACATTAAAGAAAAAGCCCAGTATAAATTTTTACTACATACTTTGGAATGCTTTTATACTTTCTAGGAACTGACTATCACAGCAGGGAAAACACCACACAGTACAGGGGTTCTCCAGGGGTGGAGTCTAGGTCTAATTGAGTTTTAGAAAGCTCAAAGACGACGGCGTATACTGACTGTTAGCAGTGGGCAGACTGATGCTGGAGCTGAACTAGTGGCCAGTAGGGTGGCAGTGCTGCGCTCTGTACTGCTACTGGTACTGGTAGTAGTACTTGTAGTGGTACTTGTAGTGGTAGTGCCCAGAGACCATACTGTACTCACACAGCGGAGTGTGGTGATGGTGGTAGAGCTGGAGATAAAGCTCAAACCGTTGTTCATACTGACATGGAGAGAGGCAGATCTGGAAGAAGGGAGAAAGAGGGAAAAAAGAAAAATAAGAAACTCATTTGAGGTTAATAACATTCCAAACACACCTGAATTTTACAATTTCTACTTGCAGGCTATTCGGCCACTGAACAAACAGTAATTTATTCTTTGAACAGCTGTCAGTGCAGCACTTACTGTTACAGTAATGGACAGTTATTATCCAAGTCTGTATATCATCTTCTGTATGCATATGTGTCATGCATTCTTCATGTATAGTGTTGTATGGCTGTAGAGGGAAATTACCTGAGCATCACCATGTACAGATGAATAACGAAAATATAGTTTTGCATTAGGTTGCATAAAATAACTTGCTCTAAATGCAGGTATTGTGATATAAATTTTAAGTCAAATTATATTGTTTCCAATTAGGTTGAAATATATGTTTACCAGTGTCCTGTAAAGCTTACCTTGTCTACCTGGCAACAGCAGATATAAAATTAGCTTAATAGCTTGGTTATCATCAGTCGTTTGTATCTGTCAGGACAACTATCCTACAAAATGTCTTGGATCACCACTACTTACTAAAGTCAGCATGTATTAAGAAGCTTCAATGGCCTATCTACATTCACTGTTTTTACTTTAATTGATGATATGAAAAAGTCTTAATGTGTTTAGCCTAGAATTTGGCTAATATTAGTTAGCTTGCTAATCATTTTTAGCTTGCTAAATGGTTTTTTCTACAAATACATATCATCCGCATGGACCCTCAGGGTCTTCTATATGCTGAGGGGATGGCTAATGATTTATGGGAACTACAAACAAAAACATTTCTGTAGTTTTTTAGTTCATTTAATTAAATAGAATAATCTGTCTTGTTATATTTAAACTGTGTACGTATTGTAGCGATACTCAAAATCTTGACAAGCCCAAAAGAAAATAATCCAGTCAGGACTGTCCTCTCTATGGTATCTAGATAGATACAGCTGAGCGAAACCTCCCAATGGTTAGGACTTTAGGAGCTGGACTGAAGGCCTGACATGCTAGATAAACTACCAACATAATTAGGTTTTGAAAAGAGAATCAATCAATCATGCTTTGATTTACAATGGAACCAGAAAAAAATTGTTTCTTTTCAAAGTTCTAGCTGTAGTTATTGTAATAGCATCAAAATTGTCTTTAATCTAGAACATCCAAAAATAGTTTATTGTAGTTTAGTGCTAAAACACTATTAGAAATTTGCATTATTGTGGAGATGTTTTTATTTGACAGAAGTAGTCTGAAGGTTAAACAGTCACATTTTTACATGCCACATCATTCTTGCTTAAATTCTTTGTAAAACAGATTTACTGAATAGATCTTATGGGGATTTGATGTTTCTGTTATTTCAATAATACTATATAAGCACAGTTTGCTAAATCAGAATGAAATAGTTTATTCCCCTCGAGAACTGCAAGGGTACAATGTAGTTTCTGTTCAGAAACACCTAAAATGTAAAATATTTCCTCTCTGATCCCCACAGACACTGCTTAGAAGTAATTTGTCTAGAGAGAGAGAGAGAGAGAGAGAGAGAGAGAGAGAGAGAGAGAGAGAGAGAGAGAGTATGTTTAACCATGGAAATCTGGAACGGTTGATTGGAAAGGGTGTGCTTTGGACAGAGAAATGCAAAAGATTTTCAGTCCCATAATTCTCAGTGCTGTCCTGCTCTGACTCCTCCATGACTCTTTCCGTTGGAGTTCCTTTGTGTGAGTTATGGTGAGCTAAAGTGAGTTAGAATGAAATACTGAGTTAAAGTGAACTACAGTAAGCTACAGTGAGATATATGGAGCTATAGAGAACTACAGTGAACTAATGGTAGGGCTGGTATAGTGAGCAACAGGAAAGTGGAGTAAGGTATAGTGAGCTATAGTAAATTATTATGAACTACAGTTCACTAATATGAATTTTAGTGTACATAACACAAGCTACACTAAGTTACAGTAAGCTATAGCGAGGTATAGCAAGCTATAGTGTATACAGTAACCAATAGTGAGTTATACCAGGCTTCTCTAAATTCTAGTGAGGTACAGTGAGCTACCCTGAGTTATAGATATGGTGAACTACAGTTAGCTAACTGATGACTTATAATCAGTTATACACAGTTATAGTGATCTACAGTGAGCTATATTAAAGCTACACTGGGTTACCCAGAGCTACAGTGAGGTATGGTGAGCTACATTTGCGAGTTATCAAGGGTTATAGGAAACTACACCTTATTGTACATTCAGCTATAGTTATATAGCAAAATTATTGTGGGTTATAGTGAATTATATGCTATAGTGCTACAGACACACTAAGTTACAGTAGATATAATGAGCTAAAGTAAGCTATAGTGATCTACACTGAGCTATACTGAGCTATAGTGAGCTATAATAGTTCATAGAGCACCATCTTGTGCTATAGCAAGCTATATTAAGTAATCCTGTGCTATAGTAAGCTACACTGAGCTATAGTGAGTTGTAGTGTGATATACAGAGTTACAGTAGGCTGTAGTATGCTTTAGTGAGAGAGTTTAAATGAACTACGGTACTTTGTAATGAGAATGGTGGGTTATATTGAGATACAATGAGCAGCAGTGAGCTATTTAACACTTACGTCCCCTCCTCCTTCAGCACAGGAGCTGGGCAAAGCAGGTATGTGTCCTCCACCAGCAGAGGCCTCTTCACTACAAAAATCCAAACAAACACATAGGAATTTATCTATTAATAGTCAGTGAGAGTCCACATGAAAGCCTGAAGTTCAGAGCCACTTCCTGTGCATCTGTTTGGAGTCAGGAGACCTGACTCAGCTTAAAGTTGCTGAAACTGCCAGCTTGGTTTTAATTTTTCTTATTTGAGTGCAGTGTAGGTCTGCAATGCAGAGTGCCGAGTGTGAAAAACAGACGATCGGATAATTGCGATTCTTCACCCTCTCGCATTCCACGAGAAACAGAAGACGAATTTCTCCTTCAGAAAAGCCTGTTGACTCTGGCATAGACCCACACACCCTGCATTCCCTTCTGCAAGCTGATATTCTCTAATTGCTTTAGCAGATGGGTGGAGGAGGCAAGGGCAAATTCAAAAATCATTAGGGACAGTATGAACACCACAGTAGGCCAAAGTCTTTTCCACTCACTTGCAAGACAAACTAAGCATTCCGCACTCTATCCAGAGAAAAAATACCATCCAGCCACTTTATTTGCTAATATATAACTATCCTGACCCAACGGCCCGCCTGGAATTTGTACCATTATATTGGAGTATAATTTAGTGGTTTAAGACAAACGGCCTGGTGCAAATGGTTCGCCCATGTGTGAGAGATGAGAGCGCAGAAGAGGCAAGTTTCTAAATAACAAAATCAATATATCGTTTTTTTATTTACTATCCTTCTTAAGGTCACCTTAAAGTAAATGACCCAGTTTATATAATCTCAGTAGAAAAGCAATGACCATAAGAATGAGATGCTCTGGAGCGGCCAAGCCACACATGAGCCTAAGGTCACCACACCCATTACCAAGTGTGGGCTAGAGGGATACATGGTGTAGCAGTGAAACTGTGTTCCCAGTAGTGACAGAGCCTTATTTCATACTTTTTGGATGAGTTAAAGTGTTCCAGAATTTATTGTCCAACATCAGTACCTGACCTCACTCATTTTCTTGTGGTTAAATGCAATCAAATCCTTACAGCAATGTTCCAAAATCTAGCGTAAAGCCTTTCCAGAAGAGTAGAGCCAGCCAAGAGGGATAAATCTATTTATTATATTATATGCCCTGCATTTCAGAAGAAACACTGGAGTCGACAAAACTTTGAGGTTTCTGAAAACTCCGAATAGACCAAGGAGCTTCCATTTCACCACATATTACACTAACCTGAATGCAAGAACTAATGTTTTTAGCAGTTTAGTAGAAACACTTGCCTTGTGCTTCCACTGTGGAAGCACTAGGCAAGTGTTTCTAACTGTGGAAGTGTGTATATGTGTGAGTGTGTTTGTTTATTTGTTTGCACACTCCAGATGAAGCTAATCTTGAATAAACACACAGTTACAGACACTCCATTGGCAGCTTCCCATATGGACCCATGACTAGTCTCTCCAAAACCCCCTCAGCTCTTGTTTGCCAAATAAGCAGATATGCAATCGTTCTAGGTGAATTGGGCAGATTTGGAACAAAACAACAATATCCTACCTGAGAAGAGCTCAGAAATGCTGTGTGGCAGAATCTGAGGTCTAACAACATCTTCAGTAAATGTTTACCTCCTAGTGGCCCAAAGTTTACTGGAACTCCCCACCAAATGTTCTAATCATCTAAATATGCACATTTCTTCTTCTCCATTTCTTAAAGAACAATGATAATCACCTTCTGACTCTGCCATACTTCACAGTTCTGGGTTAATGGACACTGAACGTCATGATGTAATCAAGACAATCACGAAAAATTGATCTTTATTAGCGACTGAAGGAACGATTACTATTTTTGTCCTATTGCCCAAACTAAATAACGGTTTATTGTTCCACAATGCACTAATTTCTAGTAAGTAAACCCCACAGAGGCACTCTGTTTCCAGTGGCTTTGTTTGTTGGGTAATTACATATGCTCTTTTTCCAGGACACATTCTAATCTCTTCTGCTGTCAGTTGTTGACCCTTTTGCATGCCACTCAAACGGCTTTTCCTGTTTTTAGCCATATATAACAGTGTTTACTGCCTGATGCTGATCATACAGCATGAACAATTATAACTGCTAAGAATTTGAATTCAATGACTGACTATTAAAATTAGTAGCATCGTCTCCTGGTATGTGGGGTCAGTGCCTATTTAAAAAGTGTCCAACCTAGTTACTAATGGAAGGACACAACATTAGCTATACTAGCAAGCGTAGTGCAATAACTCACAATGAGAGAATAGTAACATTTTAGAATCAGGCTCACCTGTTCAGACTTCTAAGACAATTAACACTAGTGAGCTAAAACTGTACACTAAACTCTAACACTAGTTATACTAGTAGTTATAATAGAAAACATAGCTATAAGCCAGAACAGTGAAACAGGCACCTAATCAAGATTAGCAAGTTAGTTAATGCTACCTCATTAAAACATCTACAATAATCTCACATAGTCATAATAAGCACACTTGTCGAGTACAAGATGTTTTACAATCTGCAGTTAGTCTCTGCCAATGTTACAACTCCAACAACTGAAAATGCTGGTAAACAGATATCTTGACACTGAATTAAAACATAAATAAATAAATAAATAAATGAATAAATAAATAAATAAATAGTAAACACCAGATTACCAGTTGATGTTCTTGTCACATTTTCACATTTTCTTGTAACGTAATTGCCGTTGATCCAGCGCTAATGAGCAGCTGTTATGTTTATAAGTATTTTCAGCTGCATTGACCCCTCAGTGAGAAAAAGCAGCAGAGGATAAAGAAGAGTGATGTGCTTACTGACGGTGAAGGTGTCGTTGATGCGAAAACTGCACAGTACTCGACTCGCGTCCCGCGTGGAGAGGAAACCGTTCCCCCTGACCACCACCTGAAAGGATTCTAAAAAAACAAACAACTGTTAGATCCTAATCATTTACTAATGCAGGCACTGTGGAAAACTGGAGGAATCGTTCCCACTTTCTATTACATGCCTCTATTTTCCGTGTAGCTGATGCAGTGCATGCAACAACATTAGTAACTAAAAGTAATGTGTTACAGATGTACTACACTTGCGTACCTGATGCAAATACAACACGTGTGTAACTTCAGATTTTACTCTTGGAGCTACACGAGTGTGTGTTAATACCTTTGATTATGTTAATATCTATGAAGAAAGATAGCCGATAGAAGTGTCTTATTATCACTGGAGGTCTGTTATTATCTACATCATTAGCGTGTTGAATTGTATATATGTTGAACCATGTTAAACTGATCATATCATGTGTTACAGAGTCTAAGTAAAGATGATTCTTCTGATGGACATCTGCTGTTGCTGGGTAAAAACAGTAACATTACAGAATTGTTTAAAGCCAGAGCTTTAGCCACTGAGGCAGGAACACCAGTATATGTGGCTAAATGTTGTGGAAGTTGCTATGCAGATGAAGTGTGAGTACTCTTGTAGTGTAGCTAATTAAACCCTTATTCATCAACGTTGCACACAATCTAAATTACCACATGCAAATTTCAGAGAGTTGCGTTTATCAGTTCTGGTAGGATCTTAAAAAACCAAAGACGTATTGCTTAATTCATATTTTGTTCTTATTGTTATAATTTTAATACTACAGGGTTCAGTGGGGGAAAAACTGACCTCACCGCTCCTTCACATATTCTGCCTAAGAGTACAGTCACTGGCTCATGAGCTGCTGTAGGCAGTCAAAAAATGTAGGTAATATGTAAAGGAGGTGCTGTGTGCTGTCTAATTACACTGTAAATGTAAATAATATGAAAGGAGGTGCTGTGTGCTGTCTAATTACACTGTAAATGTAAATAATATGAAAGGAGGTGCTGTGTGCTGTCGAATTACACTGTAAATGTAAATAATATGTAAAGGAGGTGCTGTGGGCTGTCGAATTACACTGTAAATGTAAATAATATGTAAAGGAGGTGCTGTGTGCTGTCGAATTACACTGTAAATGTAAATAATATGTAAAGGAGGTGCTGTGGGCTGTCTAATTACACTGTAAATGTGAATAATATGTAAAGGAGGTGCTGTGTGCTGTCTAGTTACACTGTAAATGTAAATAATATGAAAGGAGGTGCTGTGTGATGTCTGATTACACTGTAAATGTAAATAATATGAAAAGAGGTGCTGTGTAATATCTGATTACACTGTAAATGTAAATAATATGTGAAGGAGGTGCTGTGTGCTGTCTGATTACACTGTAAATGTAAGTAATATGTAAAGGAGGTGCTGTGTGCTGTCTGATTACACTGTAAATGTAAGTAATATGTAAAGGAGGTGCTGTGTGCTATCTGATTACACTGTAAATGTAAGTAATATGTAAATGAGGTGCTGTGTGCTATCTGATTACACTGTTAATGTAAGTAATATGTAAATGAGGTGCTGTGTGTTATCTGATTACACTGTTAATGTAAGTAATATGTAAATGAGGTGCTGTGTGCTGTCTGATTACACTGTAAATGTAAGTAATATGTAAAGGAGGTGCTGTGTGCTGTCTGATTACACTATAAATGTAAGTAATATGTAAATGAGATGCTGGTAGGCTTTCGTTTGATTTCACACACTGACGTAGATTCATTATTTGCACTCAAATCTCCACTCGTATGAAACCTTTGTGAATTAACATGTGCAGTATAACTGTAATCCATCTTTAAAACTCAATATATAAACAATACAGCATGTATTAGCATTTAGTGAAACATAGTAATTAGAAAAAGTTTGAAGTGGGACTGTGAGATTCCATTTTGAGGACCACAGTCAGTTTGTGAAGATCAGCTCACCTCCAGCACATATAGTCGAAGGCTCCACAGTCAGGATCTCTATGCACGATCTCTTCAGGATCTGAAAGAAAGACAATTAATAAAAAGAGATGAAAGTGCTTATGAGTGTTTATTGCACTTCATATTTTATTCAGGACTGTTAGTGCTGATTGGGCTCTTCACAACCCAACTCGAATAAACATTTTAGCCCAAATATTAAACATTCAGGGCATGTTTGCTAAGGACTGATGAGTCCAGTCAGTTTTAATCCCTCACTGTGACCTTCAGTATGTCCTATTATAGTGTAATCCAAATGGCCACTTCCACTGGACAGTCCCACTTCAGATGCTAAATGATATCTTGTGAATTTGTCAGTTTCAACCTAAAAAGTATTTTATGTGGTAATAAACAAATTATGTGGGTTATGAAATGAATTATAGCAAATTGTTCATCTAGAGGATAAAAATCAACATTTCACACCAATTTAAAAAACAGCACAACACTTTTCTTTCATGTTCTATGACTCTCTGCTTTTTAAAACAAGGTAAGTGTCTCTTACCGAATCAATGATCCCCTGAAGTGCCTCGAAACCATCATTTACAGGAAAGACGTGCTCTCTGCTGTCCGCTATCATGGCCAGCTGTGAGGTGCAGAGGGAGAAATCAGACTATATGTAATCGTCATTGTGATAAAACATTATTTTCTGAGTCTATAACACCTATAACACTGAACTATTCCACTGCTGCTAATTAGACCAATTGGTCTGATTATAGAGAGCCTGTAAACAACCAGTGTAAAGTAACTGCATAGTAATAAACAGCTTGGCAGCAAGTTATGGCAGCATCTTAAGCAGCAGACGCTAACAAAACAGCAGTTTTGAGTGAGGTTGAGGTCAGGCTTCTGTGGAGGCCACTGGAGTTTATCCACACCAAACCATGTCTTCATGGAGGTGGCTTTGTCCACAGGGGTGCAGTTATGCCGTGTTTTCCCCAAACTGCTGCCGCAAAGTTAGAACCATGTAATTGTGTGAAATGTCTTTGTATTCTGTAGCATTAACATTACCCTTTACTGGAACTGGGAGGCCCAAACCCTGAAAAACAGCCCCAGATCATTATCACCATATGCTAAACTTCACTGTGGCAGCAGGCCTTCCAGTAGGTGGCATTTTCCTTTATCCACCAAACCCAGATTCGCCAGACAGTGCAGCGCGATTCATCACTCCAGACAACACATTTCTAGAGCTCTTTGTGATCTTAGTCTTAAGTACAGCTGCTTGGCCGTGAAATCCCATTACATGTTACAGTTTGTGTGCTGATGTTGCTTCCAGCAGCAATTTGTAGTGAGTGATACAACACAAACTAGACAATTTTACACGCTTCAACACTCGGTAGCCTGGCTCTGTAAGTTTGTGTGGTCTACAACGTTGTTCCCATTGGGGTGTACTGGATGCCCAAGCACAATTATACCCTCTTCTGACTGGCCTGCGTGTTGGCCGCTCACATTGTTCTATGTCTTACGTCACCACTCCGTGGGTCGTTATAGGCATAATATACTTCAAGTACAAACCTATTGTCCTTGAGAAATAGTACATGGCCCAAGCGTGCACACCAATAATTATGCAATCACAGTACCTACCCCATGGTGCGTGGCCATGCACCTACGCTTGTCATTTACTGCACAGGTGGGGCCTTTTTCAAATTACATAAATCTGGAGGAAGGTTCACTGAGCAGACACATATATGACAGCTAGATCATATTATTACACAGAGGATACTGCAACGATGGAAGAGCTAACTATAAACGTTCACTTGCAGTGGGATTTGTTTAATGGATTTGTTTTTTTTACATGTTTGAGTTCCATGGTCAGCATTCACAATAGATGCATACTGTGCCAGAGTCCAACTGAACCTGGCCGTGACTATGCATGGTATGGAGAGATTACACTAGTCAAACAAGCTAGACTTTGGGACTCGAACGTGGTCTGCATGGTACAGATCGCCTAGTGTAAGAACAGTACAGTTGTCTGGGGCAGATCTAACTGTGCCATGCTGCAAGTCACTGAGCTCCTCTGTATGACCGATTTCACTGCCAGTGTTAGACTGTGTGCCTATGTGCTTGATTTTATGCGTCTGTGAGCAATAAGTGCAGCTGAAACACCTAAAATCAATAATTAGGAGATAAATGTTCCACATACTACACTATATTGCCTTATAGTTTTTATGATATATACACTCAGTAATTGCTCTCAGTGATGAATATTGGAAACTATGTTCACTCTGTGGAAATATGATTTTCACATTCAGGTTCTGTGTTCAAAATACTGTTCAAATTACTGAAGGTAATAACACTTGGCCTTCTGGTCAAGTGTATTTTGTCCACTCTTACATAAACACAGTGTACTGCTTCTCTTTCTTTAGAGACAAAAGGACTGACAGTAAAGATCCGCAGTGAGAGTAGCTCACCTGAGTTTCATTGAAGTCCTTCACTCCCACACAGTATATAGTAGCTCCCAGCTGACGTGACCGAGCAGCCTGCAGTACAAACATATTACTAAATGGATATACAGCACATATATAGCAGACTCCAATATGTCACATATATTGTCTGCTTCTACAGGAAAGTTATCCAGTTTAATTGGATCATATTAACGGCGTCACCTTGCTGAAATTGTGTTTTTCTCTGGTATTGATTTGTATAAATTATTCTCAAAGTAATTTATTCAACACAATTTGCTTCCCTGGTGGGAATGCTGCTTTACGAAATCTTCACTCTCATAATCTAGTTAAGCAGATGTTCTTTATCCAAATAATAAGCAGTCAAATCACTTACTTTATTTTGCTTTATAAAAATATCGACTGTAAAGATGTTTAACCTCTGCAGTTTTCTGACATGCGATTGGGCGATTAAGACCACCGCATCATGTGAACGATGCACAAACTATTTCCCTTATTAATTTGTGTTTTGATGTTTTTATTTAGTCTTTGTCTTTTGCTTTTATTGCTTTTTGTAGTTTTTATGACTGTATTTTGGTGCATAGTGTGTGTAGCAAATGGAAAATAGTCTTTACAGCTATTTACTGGATTCTGAGCCACTTCTTAAGTCCAAGCCATGCTGCAGCTCTACTCACGCAGCCTCTGTTAGAGCGCTAAGCTATGTGGGCTCAGAAATGAAAGCCAGGATCATGTCAAGCAGAGGTGAGATGGGGCTCAGGAACCACTTTAACGAAGTGAAGTCTATTTGCACTAATAATAACAAGATAAACAAATTAAAAATTATGATAAAAATGGTGATCAGCAGGAATGACAGAAGTGGAAGGGAAAGAGTTTTAGTCTTTATATAGAATTCCAGTCTTTATTTTAAGAGAATTCTGCTTAGTTTACTCATTGAGATCAGTCTATCAGAGTGGATTGGTGTGAAGTGGTTTATCGTAAACTAAAAATACCAGCTTAGATTTCTTTATATTTGTGGTGATGGGAACCAGACGCTGCAATGCCTAATAAAGCCATAACACATTTATTGCTATTTTATTTGTTTAGTTTTTTGTTTAGTTTTTAGATGATGGTAAAATATTTGTAAATAAGAAAAAACATTTAGGGCTTTAAGGGCTATTTACACTCCTTACACTGCTCTGCATGCACTTCCTACATCACAAATGGATTAAAGGTGTCAGAGAATGCAATTTTAAGTATTTTAAATTATTTAAATGGCAGAGGGTCTGTTACTTTTCTGGGACAAAATATGCACACATGCTGTTTTTACACCCATTTACACCCTAATACTTATCCCAAGAAATATTACAACTTGTTTTGCATTATATGGTGCGTTCATTAACACTGTGATGAAATAGACACAGGCAGCAACAACACAAAGTAAAGTTGTGACTCACTGTGATACTTTCAGTTTAAGATAATCTGCTTTAACCATGAATTAAACAGCATGGCTGCTACTTACAGGTGGATGTTAGGATTGTGACGGTAGTTAACGTGGAATTGGTGAAATCTCTTTCACTCTCTTCACTCTCTTCACTGTGCATAGCTTTAATATTGTTAAAGATTTAAAAGACAGTCCTGAGTGAAATGTGCAGTACGAACATCTCTGCCCTATTTTACAAACACACAATAAAGGAGGAGGCAAAAAAATAAAAATGCAGAGTTTTTAAGATTGGTGGAATTTTCTTTTCAAAAGACTGCAAAGACAAGGTGGTAGAAGGATTGCCCTGCATCATTCAGTTGTAGGACTCTTTCTGTTTGCACACCTATTTAATCTACTGCTTCTGCAAAGACTGCTGAATTATTGCCATATGTATTTTAAATAATCAGAACATTCTCAGTTGATAGCTTTTAAAACCAAAGGAATCAGACTGGCTAGTTTAGATGTGCCTATATGTTATACAGCATGAAGAACGGCCTACTCTTAAACACACATGTATTTATGTTTTGTTGGGTTTCAGTTGAATATGGTAAACAATTTAGTTTTGTTTAGGTTATGTCTGGTGGGAATACATTTGGTTTTATTTCTTTTTGTTGGAGCCATCTATGGCCTTTTTCCAGAGAGAATAACCAACCTATGTTGAAAAGGGAACCTGGTATACTTGTTAGTATTGAACTGTCTATCTTGTATTAAGTTGCATAATTAATGTGGTTTCCAGGAAAAAGTCTCGCCTTTTATATACCTGCCGACCCCCAAGCCTAATATACTGCCAAAAAACAACTTTAAAAGTATAATGGTTGAGACCCTGACACGAAATCACAGTTATGAGTATATCTGTGCATTAGTAGTGCCAAAAACACAAAGATAAACTAACCTGACTTTAACTAACATTTTAATATTAAATATTTAAGAACTGCCATTAACCACAATATAACTGCACTGTTTTTTTCTAACAAGAAAGTTAAGCACATGTTAACTGATAATCACACATACATATTAATATGTTTACAATGTATGTTCATACATATTCTGTGCGCCCAGACGTTTTTATCTGATGCACTGTAGTTCATCTTAAGGTCATCATACCGTGCTGTAATTTTGCACAGGGAATAAAAAGCATGGTGGGGAGTCGTGGAAAGGGATTAATTTTCAAGATGAGAGTTCTTTCAGCCCTCAGCACAGCAGTGCAGCTTTGAACGAAGGCCATCATTGTGAGCAAAGGCTGTTGGTCATATGACAACACTGCACCAGAGAAGAAACAGCAGTATGCTTTGCAGAAGTTCTGCATTGAGAACCAGAGCTGCTACTTGGTGTATATGTTTCTGCTGCAATATTAACAGGTATGGAAAATAAAAAGTTGATCGTAAATACTGCAGCTGTGTCAGTTTACATAACACAGGAGAAAGTCAGAAATAGGAACTGTCTTTAAAAAGCCTCCACCCACGCCGGAGAAGGCAAATGGAAAAAACGTCTCTGTAATTGGACCCTTCTTTTCCTCTCTCACCTCTCTCGCCGCCAAGTCAAACTGAGTGTCGCGCAGCTCTCCGTCTGTCAAAGCAATGATGACGCTGGCTGTGCGGTAGCCTGTGAAGAAGGAAAGCACATATACGTACATATAAGGTCTTAGGAACATGCTCATTTATTAAATTTGATTAGTTCTTTAACTTGTATATAAATAATATATAAATAATAAATGATATAATTTATTATTATATTTTATTTTATCTGAGATCAGCTTAAAATATTTGCAACAGTCTGATTTATGTATATGAGCATTCTTTCAGTTTCTTGCTCTTATTTGGACAGTATAAACTGGGGAATGAATGAACGGGGATTTTTTTTTCACCTGAATGGACCCTTTATAAAACCTTTAGAAAAAAAACAAAAGTACCGCAAGGATCTGTCTTGGGGCCCCTTCTGTTAATTTTCAGAGCAATATATATTTCAAAACTGTTGGGATGCAGTATAAAATATAAAAATATAAATAAAAAATAAAAAATATATATAAATATTTATTCATATTAAAACATAGAACACTGATGTTAAAATTGAGACACTTTATTATTTCATAAAAATATTTAACACATTTAGAACTTGCCAACAGCAATGCAAAGTTAAGACAGGGCAACAGAAGACTGAAAAATAAGTGGCACTAAAAAACAGCTGGAGGAGCAATTTTTTGTAATCACGGAACAATTTCAGAAAAATGTTCCTCAACATAAAATTGTGAAGACTTTGGATATCACACCATCTACAGCACATAACACCATCAAAAGATTTAGAGAATCTGGAGAAATCCCTGTGCGCAAGGGACAAAGCTGATGGTCAATATTGGATGCTCGTGATCTTCGGGCCCTCAGGCAGCACTGCATTAAAACCAGCCATGACTCTGTACTGGAAATCACTGCATGGGCTCAGAAACACTTCCAAAAATCACAGTCTGTGAACACAGTTCACTGTGTAATCCACAAATACAAGCTAAAGCTTTAACATGCAAAGAAGAAGACGTATGTTAAGGTGATCCAAAAACTTGTCTTCCCTAAGCTAGTTTAAAATTGACTGGGGCAAAATGAAATCAGTGCATAGTTTAAAAGCCTGTATCTCTGATGGTGCGGGGTTGCATTAGTGCCATTGGCGGGGGCAGTTTACACGTCCAGAAAGCACCATCAATGCTGAACAGTATATAGAGGCAGCAATTGGTCTCCTCACTTCCCAGAGGTTTATAGACTGTTGTTAAAAAAAGAGTAAATGCTACACATTTGTAGACATTTGTCTATTTTTTGAGATGCATTGCTACCATCAAGTTCTAAATTCTAAATATCAACATCTGATATGTGTTCTATGTTCTATTTTGAATAAAACATAGGTTTATGAGATTTGCTAATTATTTATTTACATTTATTCACCATCATCCATCTTTCTCAGAGAGTCCTTAGTGCTGCTATCTTATGAAGGTAACAGTGCACAAGGGGTGCCAATAATTGTGTCATTTGGAAAAACCTTATTTTTATGAGGATTATTTTCCTTTACATAACTTCAAATCTGTCTCTTTATTCAGTTTAAGATTGAGCTGCCAAACAGCAAATTATTTTTTTCCAAGCCTTCTGTTTTATCTGCCAATTTAAAAGGGGTAACAGAATGAGCCCACTATAAAAATCAATACTGAAGGAAAAAAGCAATAGCAGACTAAAAGACTCTACACCGGAATGGCTTTTATTTTGTTTTTTTATTTGAATAAGTAAACTTGTTTAGGCTTTTTATGGCATTTCTGTGCTAAAATGTATTTCTTACAAAGATCATACTCAATTAGTGCACAAAGTATTTAAACCAGAGGTGCCAACAATTGTGACTGAGGTTTAGAAATGATTAGTATGGTCAGTTATTATAGGTATACTATAATAATATAGGTATATATTTCTAACAGCTTTTTTCTTATTATTTACCTAAGCTTAAAAAACTTAGCTTTCTCTTGTATTTTCTGTGAACATTTTCTTTATCTACATCAACATCAGTATATTTTATTGAACACTCTATCAAATCCTTACTAAAAGGGAAAAATTATACAGTACTGCAAGGTTCTACACTAGGGCCTCTTATATTTGTTTTTTATTGCATCCATTATAATTACTATTAAGGTGGAGGCATTTCTGTGTGAATACAATTTATTTTCTTTATCAAGAGTTCCAATAATACTGCAATATTAGTATTAACAAATATTTATAAAAATAATAGCTAAAGATCTTTATTTACTCCCTTTATTTACTCTTCAATAACATTTGTTTTCTCACTTTAGGCCTTACAACCAGACCAAAAAAATTGCAAATCACCTTAATGAGGCTTTTTTATGTGAATTTGGCTGCATTTGCTTTGAAACCATTTGACTGTTTCTTTCACAGCTCTGCAGAATAGTTAACAGTGACGCTTTCCTTATTTACTGCGATGAATAAATATATTTATAAACAAGACAGCAGCATGGTTAATTATACATTTAAAATGCCATTGTGTAGAAATCAAAGATTTTACACTGTCTTGGGTTGGAAATTTTGCTTCCTTCCTCATAATTTCAATTTAGCTCTAATGCAGCACATATGTAGCACAACAGATTTTCTAGATCGGAGCAGTTGATGCTATGTATTTGTAAATTCAGCTTTTTAGCTTCCTAGTTTTTAACTTTAGGAAATCTGTCCCAACCATTCACTAGACCTTTGCTTATTATTATTTTTCTTATTATTATTTAGAGTGACAACCCAAGTCAGGTATATTTAATTAGAAGTAAAATCAACTTACTATCACCAGATGCATAGTAGATCTGCTCACTGGCCTGTAAACAAAACAGAAAAATGGGGAATTCTAATGAAGTCTAATGTTTATATATACAATATATTGGTTGGGTTGCCCAATATTCCATAGCATTACAGCACAATTTCTAACAACCCCCTACATCATTAGAAAAAGCTTTTTGTTAATAGATAAATAATAAAAATCTCACTGTACAATAAGAATGGCCATGTTTACAACAGATCTAGCGACTTTGATCAGAGCCATCAGCTTCATTATTCATACAGGACTGTGCAAAACCCTTTATTAATTTCAATTCTGGTCAAAACAGTCATTAAGTACAAGTCATGGATTTTGCAGGACATATTTGAGATAAATTTAAAGGGAAAGAACAAGAGTTTCCAAATTTGGAACTGTTTTCATCACACAAAGAACACTTAAAGTTCTCATCTTTGAGAACAAGGAGAACATCGAACTCCACTCTTGCTTAAGATCTGAAAATATCCACAGGTGTTTCTGGCCATCCCTCCACTGTGAGAAGACAACTCAACTCTACAGGTCTGTAAGAATGTGTAACTGTCAAAACACTCTTTCCTAAAAAGAGCAGATAGACACATCAAACAAAGAAGCTGTTGGTCTTCTCAGAACAATGTACTGACCAACCCAGAGTCCAGACCTCAACATCACCAAGTTACTTTCAGAAAATGTTAAGCTAACGTCTAAGACTGAACTCTGGAAGTGTGGCTGCAGATTTCGTTGAGAAACTGAAAGTCAGTCTCCTGGAAAAATTGGAAGCTGCAATGAAGGCAACAGAGTGAACCTACTAAATACAGCAACATCTGATATAATATTTAGTTATATATACATACGCACATTTTATATATTCTTTCTAACACTGAAGCATGAATGACTGCTTAAAAGCTGTTTTGACTGGCAATGAAAAGCTTTGAAAAGCTGATCTTTACATCACAATGTCTTAAAGATGATCAAACTACATACAAGAAGTCAGGTGAGTTCATTCAACTGGTAGAAGTAAATCTCTCACCCGCTCGAAGCCCTTGTGCATGAAGGTATCTCCTCCTGGTAACACATGCATAAGCTGCTCCAGTCCAGCTCGGATCTGCTCCCTAAAGCACCCATACAATTTATCAAAATATATAAGTAGATACTTTACTTTAGAACATTATATTTAAAAAGCTATTTTTTCAGACAGGAATCTTTTAATTGCTTGTCATTTTTTTTTAAATACTCAAATAGTATTTATACAGTAAGTAGTGTTTTTACATTTGTCAGTGTGTTTATTTAACCTATTCCAGGCTTTTCCTTGTGGCAACTCCGTATTATATGCAGTTCTTATCTAATACCAGCTTTAACTTCTCAGTAATTCACTAAGCTAAATCAAGATTGTTGGAGAAGAAATTAAATACATTCATGCAATGTCTGGAGCGACCAGGAGAAATCTGGAACTACACTTTGTTCTTCAGACTGGCACACACGATATTATCTTCTTCTTTCAAAATAAGATATTCACGTTCTTACTGAGAAACTGTAACATATGCTAACATAGATTCAATTGTAACCAAATTAACATATGTATAAAAAATGAAAGCCAAAGAAGCTCCAAACACTCACATAATACTGGCTTGGTGGTGAATTTAATATCAGTAATGCAAACTTTAAATATAGCTTACAGTAAGTGAAAGCAGGGTAGGTACAGTACATGTCCAAATGAATTCTGTGTTTAACATAGTTATATCATTCCTAAATCGTTAGGATGACAAAATACCAAGCACGCATTAACAAGACATAAATTACAATGTAATTAAAAGACAAAAAATAATTGTACATATGTACGATGGAGTTCGTGTTTTATTTTTATCAGTGCAGCAGCTACATCTGAGGTGGAACAGAACATTTAAAGAGGAAGCTGATGAACTAGAAGCTAACTGCTGAAAGTTTTTGATGTGTGTACTATTGCAGTAGGGTGCTCAGTGGATTGGATCTTCTTCATGCTCTTCGGAAAGCTTTTGGATCTTGGATCATCTCATTTGCTCTACATATGGTTCGTGCTGCGGAACATAGTATTCTTTGGTTCCAGCTGGAATTAAACTTTTGGGTTCTGAGCGCATTTATTTATGGTGGAAATGCATCGGTAGTGGTTTCTCCTTATGCTCTAAGTGTTTTATTTCGAGTCTTGGTTCCTCTCAGTGGGTCCTAAATATGCTGTTGGTGAGTTTCCTATTTTCAGGGTTGGTTCCTCTCAGTAGTTCTGCCTCCTTCTGTGTAGCTGCCTGACAATGGCTCTTGTAGAAAACACTATGAAAACCAATTTGAATTGATTTCTAGATGTTCAGATAACCTCACTGCACCCAGTAAATAATAAAATCCAGTGTCATATAGACAATAAATTGAGATCTAATAGTATAAAACAAAGACGTATAAGTTAGATGTCTGTCATCAAAACAGACACACTGAAGAATATGGACACAAAGATGAGACTATTTAAACCTGAGCTTACACTGGGCTTGAGAGGTTTATTGCTTCAACATAGTGTCAGCAGTGCTTGTGAATACAGAAGAGGATATGTTTGGTAGGTTAAAACCAAACAATACAGTTAATGTATGTGAGAATGTTGCAGTCTTGCCTGTCTTCTGTGAGCTTCATCAGAGTCCGACCCTCTGTTGAAAATACGATAAAGGACATCCGGAGCTGAGGACTGAGCAGAGGCACAGTTCAGATAGTTTGAATAGATCACTAACTATAAAATACCATCATTTACCACATTCTACCATAAATGATTATTAATCTGCTCTGAATTATTCAGTGTTTACTACAAATGATTGATAATCTACTCTGATTTATTCAGTGTCTACTATAAATGATTGATAATCTACTCTGAACTAATCAGTGTCTACTACAAATGATTGATACTCTTCTCTGAATTATTTTGTATCTACTCTGAATTACTGATAATTTACTCTGACTTTTTCAGTGTTTATTACAAATGATTGATAATTTACTATGGCTTATTCAGTGTTTACTACAAATGATTGATAATTTACTCTAAATTATTCAGTGTTTATTACAAATGATTGATAATTTACTCTGACTTATTCAGTGTTTACTACAAATGATTGATCATTTACTATGACGTATTCAGTGTTTACTACAAATGACTGATAATTTACTATGACTTATTCAGTGTTTACTACAAATGATTGATAATTTACTCTAAATTATTCAGTGTTTACTACAAATGATTGGTAATCTACTCTGAATTATTCAGTGTCTACTACAAATGATTGGTAATTTACTCGAAATTTTTCAGCATCTACTACAAATTATTGGTAATCTACTCTGATTTATTCAGTGTCTACTATAAATGACCAACAATTTGCTCTGAATTACTGAAAATTTACTCTGATTGAATGATCGATAATTTACTCTGAATTATTTAGTGTCTACTCTGAATTATTTAGTATCTACTCTGAATTATTGAGTAACAGATTCAGTTTAAGAGATTAAAAAAGAGAAGAAACACCAAGCAGTTAGTCCAACAGTATTTATGTATTTTTTGTGTAAGTATCATATAGTTCCTCTGAAGTCCATACCTGATAAATTTGTGCGTCAGGTGATCCACAAAGTAGTAAATCTCATTCCAGTGGTTCTGAACACTGCCAGACCTGAAATACAGAACAGAGCTTGTGAAGACTAGGACACAGGGAACCCCTATCACAGGATAGGCTGGAGATCATCCTCACTACAACACTCCTCCTACTAATAAAAACATTATTATAAGCCATGTTTATAAATAACAATGTGTCAGAAACCGCATAATCAAGTCTTTTAAATGACTAAACATCTCCACACTGTTCAGCGTAACTGATGTGTCAGTGTTCATCAGCAAAGATCACAGTGCAGTAGAAGTGGAATAATGATTTCTTTGAGGTACAGTTCTTGTTACTGTACCTTTGAAGCAAACAATACACTTCAAAACTTTAACAAAGTTAACACACTGCATCAAACCCTTTCATTTCAAAAGAACAAGAAAAGTTCATTTTTCCCTCATATATGCCCTTTAAATAAGCTCAGTGAGTCCCTTCGGCTTCACAGACAACAAACTGACATGATATGTGATTAAACCTGAGATAATTACTTGACCTGTTGAAACTGGTGTCGTTTCAGTTGAAGTAGACACTGTAAAGGTCTACAGTGTCTATTAAGTGATGATTTAAAAGAAATGCGTCAGGGGTGATAAGTATTTTTCTTCTATGGAAATCTATGGAAGGTAGGTCATTTCTTCCTTTCTGTCTTTATTTTAAATACATTTCATTGTTTTTTTTACCATCTGCATGTTGCATGTTACCAATTTTCTAATAGTCTCTTTAGAAAGTATTTTGTAAACTTGTATTGCAAAGATGCTATATAGGTTTTGTAATTATTATTATTATTATTATTATTACTACTACTACTATTATCATCAACACAACCTCAAGCTAAGCTGTATTTACTTAACTTACTCCTAGTTTCTGCAATAAAAAGACAGACGTGTCTCTATTGTTGAAATAAATGCTGTAAATATTTAGAATTTACTTTCAGTGACTGTCAGCTCTGAGACAAAGTTTAATATTCCCCTGTGCATCTTTGGACAATAACTCCAAATCTAACCACAGACATCTAAAATAAAGCCGGGTCTGTTTTGGTCCTCTGCTGTGCTAGCTCGTCTGGCGGAGTTTTTTTTTTTTTTGTGGTGCAGACAGATCAGAGTGGAATGTAACTTACGTAAGAACGTTCAGACTGAAACGAACGCCAGAAAAACCCCTTTCACCCTCACAAATTGGTCTACAGGGAACCGCCTCTGAGCTATCATTACTGCTAACAGCTTCAGCAGCTGCAAATACAGAAATGACTAACACTTCAGGTTTTACAGACACGCCTAATGCTAATTTCCAGCCTGTATAGCCTATATATGGAAACATGCTGCAAAAACAACCTGTTTTGAATTTACCGTATTTGTGATGTCACAAAAGCAACATACATTCAGCCGTTTTGTCCCACCCACTCAACTTACAGCATTGTAGCCTTAGCCATCAGCATGACAGAGTTTGGTACAAAAACAAATGTTATAGGTTGAAAGAAAATCCATCCATCCATCCATTATCTGCTGCTTTATCCCGCTAGTCGGGGGGCTGGAGCCAATCCCAGCGTCATCGGGCGAAGGCGGGGTACACCATGGACAGTTCGCCAGTCCATCGCATGGCCAACATTCACTCACTCACTCAAACCACTTTGAATGAAAATATGTTTTAAAAAATGTAGGAGGGGGGGTCCTTTAACGTATCTTGGTGCTTTGTTCTTAAGGGGCAGTTACCTGCTGGGTATGCCGACAGTGGCAAATCATAAAAAGTTCTAAGCTTATAAACAGAGGACAAAATGTAACATATAAAAACGTATACCTATATAACCTATTTAAACCATCTATGAGCACGGAAGAGTATCCTGTGAAACACAAGTCTCTACTTTAGACTTTAGACGAAGCAGTGATAAAAAATTGAACATTTAATTTCAGTTTGTTATATTTCTGCACTATATGGCAAAGCAATCCCTCAGTTTCAGTCACAGCGTAAAGTGGAACGGGATAGTAATTGAATTTTGAAACCGGCCGAGGACAAGTGGCTACAGACGGTCAACTTTAATTTAATACTGTGTTGATTTCTTTCTTATTCAAGGACACACAGACTTCAACAACAATAAGGTTAAATTGTATTTGTTCAGACAGACAGTTTAGACCCACCTGACTGAAACTGCACTTTGCAGAGTCTTGGAGAAACTCTGATCTGACAGCATACCCTTAAAACCCCTGTCAACATTCATGTGTTTGCATTTTTGTCGTAATAGTAAAGATAGTAAAGTAAATAGTAAATCCTATAACTGAAGATAATTTGATGGAACTGAAGAAAACAGCAGGAGGTGTAATCTCAAAGAAACAGAAAGGACCAATTTTATTTCTCAGCTCCCAGTAAAAACAGTAGAAAATAATTAAAACACAAGCAAACAGTGAAGTTTACAAAAACTGATTTCCAAACAATCTTAACTGTACAGTGTAAGCAGTAGGATGTGAGGGCTCGGAAGCTGCTGGGGAAGAAATGAATATCACTTTCTCATCACTCTATTATTCCACCTGTGTTATTTCATAGTTTGGTGTCAATTGAATAATGAAAGAAAAGCCTTCATAACTAGGTGTGTCTGAACATCAGACTGGAACTGTCTATAGTGAACAGTGGTTTAAACTGCAGGCTTCTCAAGGTTTCCAGTAAAGTGAGAATGTTTTTAAGAAAATGTGATGGCATAACTTTACATTAAGCTTACATTTCTTTCTCTGATTATCACACAGAGCAGTGATAAAATTATAGCAATAGTTACTGCAACATATGTTTCTTTAATAGGATTCTAACAAATGTTTGATAAATGTTAAATATAGTAGACAATGTCCAAACATCTGCATTCCAGTAACAGCCCTGGTGACATTAAACGCTGCAAGAAAAGCAGGAGATGGGATTGTCTGGCCTAACTCATCTTAAGCTGTGTTTAAGATTTTCCTCCTGGTCTTTATTTCAGATCCTAAAGACCCTAGATGACCTTGGATCAACAGTGGTGATCCTTCTTCACCCTAGACACGTAACCTTTTCAAATCTTTTTAACATAACTTTCAACAAAGCTCATTTTATATGTCTCCACATGTTGTCCTATGTACGAGTCGACCGTAACAGTGTACGTTTACTAGAGAGGTGCGAAAACTTTCTTAACTTTTAATTTATTTACATTTTTAAAGGATATATAGAGGTCAGCTACCATGTTTAAGTGATATAGAAAAATACAAATCCACAAAAACAGAGATACATGCTTTTCTTAGGACTTCAACAGCAACCAAAACATAACATACCGTTGTCTGGTGCTGGAAATGACAACTCAAGTTTAAAAAAGTGGTAAAAATGGGAAAAGATCTGAGCCATGGTTTTGCATGAGAGTGATGATATACTGGTTTTGCTGTTAACAAACTATACTGGAATATGCTGCTTAATCTGGCTGGAAAGCGCTAAAAGAAGCAAGCTGAGGTAAGTAAAGTTAAACAAAATGATAAACTAAGCTTAGTAAAGCAAATTAAGGCCAAATACATAAATAAAGCAAAATATTCATTAGCTAGGTGATGTATCTAAAATGAATTGCGTCTGAATCCTTGACTCAGCCTAGATTAAATGTGCAAAGCATCCATACATCCATCCATCATCTTCCGCTTCCAGTCAGGGTTAAAAGGGTAAAGGCGGGGTACACCATGGACAGCACATGGCCAAGACCTCTGGGCAATTTAGAGTGAGCGATAACCTAACATGCATGTCTTTGGACTGTGGGAGAAAACCCACTCAAGCACGGGGAGTGCAAAGCAGAGTACTCCTAAAATGAAAAGGAACTTATTAGGATAATCAACCTCTAAACCAGCTAGGAATAGATGGCAGGTACTGCAGCTTATGAATCCAAAACGGTCTGGATAGCGCAGAGGAAAGAAAACAGCACAACAATTATGCACTCTCTGGGACTATATCAGCCTGGACTGCAGCGACAGTCTCCGAATATGATGTCAATATTTCCAGTTGGCTGCTTAAATAAAATCTGTGCGTCAGATTCTTTTGCGCAGCGACACTGTAGAGGGTTAACAACCAAAGCAAGTCTGTTCAATGGAACAAAAAAAATTGAAACATTGCTCCGTGCTGTCATTATGCATGCTGAGCAGTGAATGGACGGCCACAGAGCACAGCAGAGACTCTGTTAAAGTGAATTAGACAGGAACACTGGGACATGATTAATGGGGCAGATGAGATTTTGACTCTAGAGCACCTAATCAGCTCCATTACAGCACATGCCAATGCATTGACAGCTATGATGGATGAAGAGAAACAGCGTATGGTGATTCGTTTTTTTCACTATGATCTCATCAGTCATCTATGACGGTCGCTATGAACACTTACAGGATAAGCGTCTCAGGACATTTATGCAATTTGAGGAATTCTCTCAAACAGTGAGGTCACTGTTTTGATCAAGTCCTTTATGGCCGCTACTCTCCTGCTGGGAACCTTGAAATGTCGTTTTATTAAGATCCTGAAATTAGAGTATGCTGAAATCTCAGACATTCCGAGGATTCAGCATCAATAAAAACACACTTTCTCTCTGCCACAGTAAACCCCTGCGCTCTATAATGTGCACATAGTAAAATGATAATGTCAAAAAAGGTCAGAAAATTGACATTCAATCAAATATCCTTGTGTTTCACCTTCACACTTACACCTGCCCTTTACTACCAGAGCTATAGGCCAGTGTTATCCAGAATTACAGGCTGTATTAAAGGAAGGCATGGGCAATTTACAATATATATATATATATATGTATCTCTATTTTTGTCGACTTTGAGGTTTCTACATCATTTGAACATGCCAATGGTCGTTTACATTGTGTGAAAATTTCATTGTGAATAGACCTGTAGTGCTGCTCCAAAAAATCTGGTTCCACTGACTTGCATTGAAAGTAAAGTATGTTTTTGGTCTCTCCTCTAAAGTTGCACTTTGCTTTTCATTGGACAGCGACGATATATATATATATATATATAAATCATACCTGAATTCCATATTAATTTCGATCTTAGGTTCTCGGACTGATTTATAAAGCACCGTGTTTAAGAATTGTATACTCTAATGCCTGTACTGGAGGTGTGTGCTCCAATGGGACATTCCCCACTATGTATAGACATATGGCATATTAATGAATAGCCTGTATATACCAATCAATATCATTTAATAACTATCATAAACAAATAATGTCTCATGGCAAAAAAAAAATGAACTTAGACAACCAGAGCCCTTTCTGTGTGGAGCTTGCATTTTCTCCCTGTGTCTGTATGGGTTTCCTCCAGGTGGTCTGTTTTTTTTCCACATGCAGACAGGCATACTGGCAATACTAAATTGCCCCTAGGTGTGAGTGTGTGTTTGTGTGTGTGTTTGTGTGTGTGTGTGTGTGTGTGTGTGTGTACGAATGTGTACGTCTATTGTCTGTACTGGCAACCTGTCCAGGGTGTTTCCTGCCTTCTGTCCAAAAGAGCGCTGGCATGGGCTCCAGCACACCCCTCCACTGTGACTAACATACATTGAAGCCAGCTATACAGGACTGCTGGCGGAGTGGGACAAAAAATTCAGGTTGCGGGTGGACGCGGGACAATCTGTGCTAGCTTTGTGCAGGAGTGGGACTAAAACGTGCATATCTAATCTGTAGTTGTAGCCCAAAAAATATGCCGTTATTTTACTGCCAAAAGTCAAGATCACACTTTTTAAGTGCGAGAGTGTGAACCCTAACCCTAACCCTACACTTTTTGGTACTTAAACCACTGCATAGATGCTTTAGAATAGATGATATATATAACTGTACAGAGTTAATATGTACAATATCTACATAAAATAACCTGGTTTAGGAGAACCCCCTGTCCTGCAGGGTGTTTCCTCTGCCCCTACACACCTAACTAATTAATAACAACCCCTTCATGACTCGCGGTGAGAAACCAAGGAAATACTACAATGTGCAGGACAGGGGCTACTCCAGGACCAGGTTGAAAAGTGATGCCGTACATTATTATTATTATTAAAGTCTACCTACAGTATAAGTTACATTGTAAAAAAGTGATGAAGTGATAGGTGAGTGTATATGACAGGGTTGTAACAAGGTTCTGCATTTTCTGGTAGTTTGATTGTGCGTCGCCCCGTACCCGCTAGGTTTAGGTGTTCTTTCCACATTTTGTTAAATAAGGTAGAACTGCATGGATACAGTCTTGCCACTGATGCTGACCCTCTTACAGTGGGAGAATCTTTTCTTTCCCCATACAGATAAAGACTTTCTAAAAAAAACCTAAATGATCTGCAAAATCCCAACACAGTTATGTATTAAACAATTAAAACAAATCTTTTGCTGTAGTACACTGTTATTTCTGTGTAAACTGATACTAGTGAGATGCAATTCAGGGTTATGTATCATAATACTTAGAATGCCCTGTGCAACTATCAAACAATTATGCTAAAAATATTAGCTTTCTAACTGTACACTTAATTTAATATGAAATAGGACCAGCACTGCAGACTATGACAATTTCAAGGTAGATGTAACAACAGTATTTTTTTTACCAAATATAAAAAACCTGGCCATTTCTTGCTGCACTGTTGTCTGCTGCTGACTGTCTGCTCGTATCTTACTACTTATTAAAGTAATCAGATGACGCGTTGGTCAGTAGATGGAGCCAACCTATCAAAGTACAAAGTATATTTTAAAATAACTATCCACCAGGAACAACCCATATAACATTTCAGTTCAGTCACGTCTTTACCACTGATTAGGGCTGCAAAATCATTAGAATTCATTAGAGTTAAATAACACAGAGGTTTTTCTTAAATAATTTTGCACCATTACTTTAGATCACCAAATTATAATTTTTTTGTGAGGGTTAGTTAGATGGCACATGATAAAATACAAAAACTCTTTAGCCATTGCCACACTACTTAACAACTTAGCTAATAAACAGGCTGTAATTAATAACTGACAGTAAATATGCAACTTTAGCGCCACTTCTAGGTGAAAAGTGTGAATGCAACATAATAATATAACATATTACAATAAATATATATAGTAATTACGCAGTACGAGTTGTTGACTCAATCCATGGTGAAGCAAGCTACTGATGTGTTCATTGTACCTTTCGCAACCAATGAGAATGTAGAAGAGCAGCAGGAACAATGTGACTGATCAAAATCCGTTACTGCTTTTTGATTGGCTGACTACTTACGGCAGTGTTGTTCGTGGTGAATTCCGAGCGCAAGAGCATAAAAAGATTCGCGAGCGCGCGGGAGGCGTTTGAGTGCGCACGCACGCCTCAGTAAACGGAAGAAGAGTAAGTTCGTGCGAGAGCAGGATATATCTGAGCGCGCGCGAGCGGTTCTGTAGTGGAGCAAAACAAATCTGAGCGCGAGCAGAGTAAATATGAGAGAGCACATTTATATTTTTTTCGTGAGAACAAAGAAAATCCGCGAGTGCTGCGTGAATCACGCTCTCACACTTAAACAGTTTGCTCTTGACTTTTGGCAGTAAAATAGCAGACAAATGAGGGTTGGGTGGCCAGAGATACAGGATTAGTACCCTAGATTGATTTCAGACAAAACAAAAAATCTTGTTAAAGATGTATGTTGTACACTCTTTCTGCCCCAGAAAAAAAACAGTCCAAAGCTTAATATTTCCTTGACATTCATGCCCCAAATAAGTATGGACCCTTCCAACCCTAACTGTAGCTGTACACTGTTCTTTTAAAGAGTAATTAAATCTGAAAACTTTAGCGCAACTGGTGCCAGGCTTTCCACCAGGGGACCACAGAAGGCTTCTGCCCCAATCTACCCTCTGTACAAGGGGACGACTGAGGAATCCAAAATCCAAGATAGATTTCTTTAACACTAACAACCACAAAGATTGGAATTTGCTAGGGTGCGCTCAAACGACAAGACAAAACAAACAATCCCATAATCATGTTATTGGATACTATAAATAATCCATAACGTTAAACAAGATCTGTACGAGTAAACCGAGCAGTTATTTCAAGCATACAGTACTGCTGCAATTTTTTTAACATGTTTTTAAACACATATCATGCAACAGCCAGCGGCAGCAGCAGTGTTTATGATTTAGAGCAGTGGAGCAGTGGCTCTTTTCATCTGTCATGTGTCTGACATCTGCTGCTGACCCTGGCTTTTCAGGACGGTAAGTGAAATGAGTGATCCTGCAGAGCGGAGCTGAACTGAAACGTCTGTCTTTCACACATACCCCCTCTCTCTCTACTTCTCTGCCTTTCCCTTTCTTTCTTCAACTCTCTAAGATCTGAGCGTCGGCACTCAGAGCAGCACGACTCTGGAACAGCTGGTGCTGCTGGAGAAAGGGTTCAGAGGCACTGAGCTAGTTAGTTTGTTTTTATCATTTATGCTTGTTCCAGCAGATAAGCAGATAGTCAGAATCAGACCTTTAGCTCTTATACTAAATAGTTCTTATACTATTTTGGCCTATGGCCTCCTAGCTAAGCTAGCATGAGGTTAGCACATCAGGCTATAGAGACGAATGCTATGGAACATCAATAAAGCTGTATATTACATTAATTCCTGGAGAAAGTATAAAGATATACAGCACAATCCTTATTCGTATCATTGATGTCAAAGTTATAGCATTAATAATAACTTTTAATAACAGTATGTAGGCATGTTAGAAACAACATTGCTAAGGTTAGCTCAGTTGTTTGAAATACTTCACCTTTAACACACATTAAATAAACATCACTAAAAATGAATAACACACTTTAATATTGTGATGAACTCACTCTAAATGTAAGTATTGTGATTTAAACTGAGTTCTACAGTTTCTCATTAGGGTGAATGTATATCTCACTCTAAATGTAGATATTGTGATATAAACTGAGTTATACAGTTTCTCATTAGGGTGAATGTATATCTCACTCTAAATGTAGATATTGTGATATAAACTGAGTTCTACAGTTTCTCATTAGGTTGAATGTATAACTCACTCTAAATGTAGGTATTGTGATATAAACTGAGTTCTACAGTTTTTCATTAGGGTGAATGTATAACTCACTCTAAATGTAGATATTGTGATATAAACTGAGATCTACAGTTTCTCATTAGGCTGAATGTATAACTCACTCTAAATGTAGATATTGTGATATAAAGTCATGGTTACGTCATGCATGTATCTATTAAAACCAAAACAGAATGGAGAAAACTGTCCCTTTGTCCTGGTAGGCCATCCTTTCACTGCTGAAATTGCGGTCATAAAATGAATGGCTTCGTTCTTTCAAAGTGAAAGATGTACTCAATATATTGTCATTCTGTCACAACCATTTATTTTAATCCAATTAGTTATCCAATTTAAAGTAAATAGGTAAGGTCAAATTAATTCCAATATTAATCCATAAACCCATAATCAATACTGCACAGTAGATATGGGCTCCAAACAGGAAACAATGTTGTGTTTTCTGTTCTAACTCAAATTAAGGCAAAACAGTATCAAATGTATTAGCAGTAAAAGTGATTGTAAATGCTAAGTAAAAAATCTATTTTTTCCCTCTTGCCCTAAAGGTAGTCAACCAGCTGGTACACGTCTGGGGTCTGAGCTAAGAAACTAATGTATCTAACAAAGAAAGATTAAACCCCAACTATCAAAATCATACAATTTTAGCTGACAATTAATTGATATATAAATAATATTAATTGTTCCTTGTATTACCATATGGGCCAAAAACTAAAATAAACAAACATTACATACCCCCAGCCTCTAAAACATTATAAACAAATATCAAATAAACAAACATCACTCAGTGCCACCCTCTAAAGTGTTATTAATAAATATCAAATAAACAAACGTCCCTCACCACCGCCCTCTAAAGGAGTTATTAACATTAAATAAACAAACATCACTCACCACCGCCCTCTAAAGGAGTTATTAACAGTCATCAAATAAACATCACTCACCACCGCCCTCTAAAACATTTAAAATAAACATCAAGTAAACACACATCACTCACCACTGCCCTCTAAAAATATATTTAAACAAACATCAAATAAACAAACATCACTCACCGCTGCCCTCTAAAGAGTTATTAACAAACATTAAATAAACAAACATCACTCACTGCCGCCCTCTAAGGAGTTATTAACAAACATTAAATAAACAAACATCACTCACCACCGCCCGCTAAAGAGTTATTAACATCAAATAAACAAACATCCCTCACCACCACCCTCTAAAGAGTTATTAACATCAAATAAACAAACATCACTCACCACCGCCCTCTAAAGGAGTTATTAACAAAAATCAAATAAACAAACATTACTCACCACTGCCCTCTAAAGGAGTTATTAACAAAAATCAAATAAACAAACATTACTCACCGCCACCCTCTAAAGACATTATTAACATTAAATAAACAAACATCACTCACCTCCGCCCTCTAAAGAGTTATTAACAAACATCAAATAAACAATCATCACTCACCTCCGCCCTCTAAAGAGTTATTAACAAACATCAAATAAACAAACATCACTCACCGCCACCCTCTAGAGTTATTAACAGACATTAAATAAACAAACATCACTCACCACCGCCCTCTAAAGAGTTATTAACATCAAATAAACAAACATCACTCACCACCGCCCTCTAAAGAGTTATCAACGTCAAATAAACAAACGTTACTCACCACCGCCCTCTAAAGAGTTATTAACGTCAAATAAACAAACATCACTCACCACCGCCCTCTAAAGAGTTATCAACGTCAAATAAACAAACTTTACTCACCGTCACCCTCTAAAGAGTTATCAACATTAAATAAACAAACATCACTCACCACCGCCCTCTAAAGAGTTATTAACATCAAATAAACAAACATCACTCACCACCGCCCTCTAGAGTTATTAACAAACATTAAATAAACAAACATCACTCACCACCGCCCTCTAAAGAGTTATTAACATCAAATAAACAAACATCACTCACCACCGCCCTCTAAAGGAGTTATCAATGTCAAATAAACAAACGTTACTCACCGCCACCCTCTAAAGAGTTATCAACGTCAAATAAACAAACGTTACTCACCGCCACCCTCTAAAGACATTATTAACATTAAATAAACGAACATCACTCACCTCCGCCCTCTAAAGAGTTATTAACAAACATCAAATAAACAATCATCACTCACCTCCGCCCTCTAAAGAGTTATTAACAAACATCAAATAAACAAACATCACTCACCGCCACCCTCTAGAGTTATTAACAGACATTAAATAAACAAACATCACTCACCACCGCCCTCTAAAGAGTTATTAACATCAAATAAACAAACATCACTCACCACCGCCCTCTAAAGAGTTATCAACGTCAAATAAACAAACGTTACTCACCACCGCCCTCTAAAGAGTTATTAACGTCAAATAAACAAACATCACTCACCACCGCCCTCTAAAGAGTTATCAACGTCAAATAAACAAACTTTACTCACCGTCACCCTCTAAAGAGTTATCAACATTAAATAAACAAACATCACTCACCACCGCCCTCTAAAGAGTTATTAACATCAAATAAACAAACATCACTCACCACCGCCCTCTAGAGTTATTAACAAACATTAAATAAACAAACATCACTCACCACCGCCCTCTAAAGAGTTATTAACATCAAATAAACAAACATCACTCACCACCGCCCTCTAAAGGAGTTATCAATGTCAAATAAACAAACGTTACTCACCGCCACCCTCTAAAGAGTTATCAACGTCAAATAAACAAACGTTACTCACCGCCACCCTCTAAAGAGTTATCAACGTCAAATAAACAAACGTTACTCACCGCCACCCTCTAAAGAGTTATTAACATCAAATAAACAAATGTTACTCACCGCCACCCTCTAAAGAGTTATTAACATCAAATAAACAAATGTTACTCACCACCGCCCTCTAAAGAGTTATTAACATCAAATAAACAAACATCCCTCACCACCACCCTCTAAAGAGTTATTAACATCAAATAAACAAACATCACTCACCACCGCCCTCTAAAGGAGTTATTAACAAAAATCAAATAAACAAACATTACTCACCACTGCCCTCTAAAGGAGTTATTAACAAAAATCAAATAAACAAACATTACTCACCGCCACCCTCTAAAGACATTATTAACATTAAATAAACAAACATCACTCACCTCCGCCCTCTAAAGAGTTATTAACAAACATCTAATAAACAAACATCACTCACCACCGCCCTCTAAAGAGTTATTAACAAACATCAAATAAACAAACATCACTCACCGCCACCCTCTAGAGTTATTAACAGACATTAAATAAACAAACATCACTCACCACCGCCTTCTAAAGAGTTATTAACATCAAATAAACAAACATCACTCACCGCCACCCTCTAGAGTTATTAACAGACATTAAATAAACAAACATCACTCACCACCGCCTTCTAAAGAGTTATTAACATCAAATAAACAAACATCACTCACCACCACCCTCTAAAGAGTTATTAACAAACATCAAATAAATAAACATCACTCACCACCTCCCTCTAAAGAGTTATCAACGTCAAATAAACAAACGTTACTCACCGCCACCCTCTAAAGAGTTATCAACGTCAAATAAACAAACGTTACTCACCGCCACCCTCTAAAGAGTTATCAACGTCAAATAAACAAACGTTACTCACCGCCACCCTCTAAAGAGTTATCAACGTCAAATAAACAAACGTTACTCACCACCGCCCTCTAAAGAGTTATCAACGTCAAATAAACAAACGTTACTCACCACCACCCTCTAAAGAGTTATCAACGTCAAATAAACAAACGTTACTTACCGCCACCCTCTAAAGAGTTATCAACGTCAAATAAACAAACTTTACTCACCGCCACCCTCTAAAGAGTTATCAACGTCAAATAAACAAACATCACTCACCACCGCCCTCTAAAGAGTTATCAACGTCAAATAAACAAACATCACTCACCACCGCCCTCTAAAGAGTTATCAACGTCAAATAAACAAACGTTACTCTGCAGTTGGAAGTTAGAAATAATGTTGTTTTTGTGAAAATTGTGTTTTATACTGATTTCTTAAAATTAAAGTTTTATTCTTTTCCTGTGACCTCTTTTTCAGTGTTTCTGGACTCGTCATCAGTCGGGCTCCTTTTATTAAGCCGTTTCCTCAGCTGTTGTTTTTATGGTAAATGGTTCCATACGCATCCATGCAGCCAGAAACAGATGAAAATCTTAAAAATGTTCTTTAGCAGGGTTCTGCTTTATTCTGTGGGTTCACAACAATCTTGTATTTTTATTGGTTTTTCTCTGTATGTGCTGCTTTCATAGAGCTAGAGCTTCTTTCTTGTACGTACTAGAGACACAGTCGTATATATATTTGTTGAATCAGTTATTGTTTCTACAGTATTAGAAGACTGCTACTGTGTTCTATGATACAATAAAAACAACATAAAAACTTAAAATGACTCATACACAGGGGGCCCTGGTCATATTCCATGTGTAATTGATTTTCTAAGTGAACATGTCCTCTACATAGACCACGCTTTCACACATTGTAATACAGTTACTGTTTATTTGCTGAATGTAACGTACTAGACAAAAAATAAACATATAATGTAGCCTGTATATACACAACTCAGGAATTCAGCAAAATAGACAAAATTTGACATGTAACTTTGGTGTATTTAAACGTTTGCTAATGATTACATTTTTGTATGTACACTACCGCTCAAAAGTTTGGGATCACAGTGAAATGTTCTTGTTTTCAGTGGAGTAGCCTTCCTTCCTTAACACAACAATGGACTGACGGGTTTCTAAAGAAAGTTGTTTTTTCTGGTCATTTTGAGCCGGTCAGCAAGCCATCAACTGCTGATGCTTCAGATACTAAACTAACCTAGAATGTTGTTCTTCCTTTTATACTCACTTATAAGTAGAATGTTTTTTAGCTGTGCATCACAATTGAGCAAGAGTGTCCTAACAACCAATTATCCCAATAACATCCTTAACTTGGATTGGCGGCCGTACCAGGAGATTTAGACAGAGGACTGAGAATTACTGATAATAAAACTATATGCAAAATAAGCCTCTATACAAAAATAGGCTTTAATACAAACATTTTTATTCTTTAAAAATCATCTGATACACTTACATTAATTGTGATATGGATAATATTGTTTGTGAATTGCATGAAAATTGTATAAAATGAAATTCTAAAATGATCCTAAACTTTTGAGCGATAGTGTATGTACAGAACAAAAACTTGTATTTTTTGTGTTTTACAAAATTACACTGGGTTTATGCTGTGACCAACCAGCCCACTACTATCCATTAAATTTAAGAATGTTTTTTCTTCTGACGTACAACATTTTGAGGATACAGGGTTTTATTTCAGTTTAGAAGTTTTGAGATTTTCTTTTTTACTTTGACTTTGTATTCTTAAATTTATTAAACTGGTCTCTTCAGTCCACCTCCTTGAATTTACACTTTTTGTGCATTTAATTAGCTCCACTTACCATATAAGATCACCTTGTAGTTCTAGAATTACAGATTGTGGTCCATCTGTTTCTCTGCATATTTTGTTGCCCCCCTTGTACCCTGTTCATCAACAGTTAGAACCCCCACAGGACCACCATAGAGCAGGTACTAGCCATTAAAAACCAGGGTGAAATGGGGCATAACAAAGTATGCAGAGAAACAGATGGACTACAGTCTGTAAATATAGAACTACAAAGTGCTCCTATGAATGAAGAGTATAAAAACAAGGAGGTGGTTTAATGAAAAGACTGTTTGCTGCATCTTGTGGCAAACATTTTTTTAATGAATCCTGCTGCTGTAATTACTCTAGCTGTGTGTTAAATTAAACGCTTCAAAGAATATGAGGGTGGAATAAATTTGACACCTCTGCTACATACGTTTAAATTAATTCCCCCAAGCAATTGGGCAATGGACCGATTTATAATATATATTATTCACCCAGAATCCAATACCTGCGATACATGCTACAGCTCCAAAGTCTGTCGTTTTCAAATTAGAACACTTTCATGGTTAGTTTTTAATCAAGTGATAACAACTCCCAGTGCAGGTCTAGTCTATGATAAAGCAGTGCTGTCCTGATGATCAGTTGAATGTTCATCAGAGTGTCTTCTTGGTATGAAGAGCAGGTTTTGTCTAAATAAAGACTAAACAGTTTTCAAACTGAGCTTTGTAAAAATCAGTCATTGCTGGATTTAACCGAGGACAGTTTTCTCCAAACTGTTGACAATCTGGGACTCTAAAACAGCTGCCTGTGGAGGTTTTTCTGGCCAGTCTGTCGGGCGTTGAATCATTCTGAATCCCACTGGCCCACATTCAGAACACTGCTTTTACTACTGCGGCCTGTCTGACCCTTGACCTCATAAAAAGGAACCATTTTAGTTTATGTTAAAAAGCAAAGCAGCACTGCACTGACATCATAACAAATCAATTTATTATCATTTTTAAAGGTTATTTATTTATCTAAAAGATTTCTTTTACATTTTGACTTTTTATTATTTTAATAACTATTTTAAAGATGTAACTACAGCTTAGCTACTAATATAACCAATCTATCCCCTATGTATCCTGGGATATATCCTATTGTATAATTAAATTTATAAATATTACTTACTGACCGTTTCACTTAAGGAGCTACCAATACATTGACATTTTGTTGATATTAAATGCAACCCCCTATCCCACCCTCTTGGGCAAGACCGCTTGAGACCCTTGACACAGTAACAGAATATACACAACAAAAAAGAAGATTAAACTCTTTGTTGTTGTTGTTTTTGGCATTTAATATTAAAAATAAAGTATTTGCTATTTTTTTTTTTTTTTTTACATTTTTTCACATTTAATCTTTTACATTTGATACACATGTGAATTAAATAAATCTTTGAGCCCACTTGGTACTCTAAATTACAACCCAAAACACATTCTCAGTATTCATATTGATTATTTTTGGTCACCCCTTACATAAAGCACTTGTCTTGCCTTGTAGAAAACAAACAATATAAACACAGAAAAAATGAAGATGAGAATAAACTATCAATATATCATAATATAATCCATTATAACATTCCAAATTAATCACCAACTTCAAATTAATACATTTCTACCCCACAAAAATGATAACACTGAAAGCAAAACAAACACACATTGTTATTGTAATAGCATGTGTGTGCCATTAGTGGCGCTGTTTTACACCTGAAGCTTTCACATGTTGCACATATACTATATCTTACCTGTCTCACCTGGCCTGATGCTACACCTGAGCTCTGCCTGAATGTTTGTCTTAAAAAAGGAGGTGAACATGCTAAACTCACTTGTCCAGAACAAAATAGAGGTCAAATCCGCCGTAGCATGAGGACCCGGCCTCCCAGCGCTCATAGACTTGTCCATCAGCGCCACTGACCAGCAGGACCACCACCGCACAGACACTGGTCAGTCTGGTCCAGCACACCCACACCATCCCTACACACCGTCCAGCAGAGCGCAGAGGAGAAAAAAACACAGAGAGAAAGTTCAGCTGCTCTCTAAAGTACGAGGGAGGAGGGAGAGACAGAGAGAGAGAGAGACCCTCCTTCATCACAACACCGGGACGCCCCAGGTCACTCCTCCATCCACTGAACCTTACTGATTCATGTTAGCAGTGAAGATGAAGAAAGATAACTGTGCTAAAGTCTTTATAGATGAGTGTAAAACTATTTATCTGCACAGTGAACATTTAAACACCAGAATAAACTAATCAACACTCCACTGTGCTTATCCTTACATGAGTGTTACTTTAACTACTTCCAACTGTTTCTCCTCTAGTGTCTGATTAATATTCCATTCAGATAAATTAGTGGACCTCATTTTTATAGTCTGACCCTTTACTACGGTATCTATGTTTATGTGGTCTAATCTAAATTTACATAAGTGCTCACTTACTGCCGAGATAAAGGAAAACAGTAAACAAACACAAGTGCTCATTTTAACTGATAAGGCACTTAGTGTTCTATGGTCAGAATCAGAAAATCAAATAAAGTAAGTTAATGTTTTCTCTTGTTGCTGTCTCTTTGTAAGAATACTATTTTGTCACAGTCACACTCTCTCCCCCTCTCTCTCTTTGTTCTTGCTCTGCAGTAGCGCCACACAGTGGTGAAGAGCATTACACAGTGCAAATGAGGGCAGATTATTCTGTACTTCACTTTAAATAGCTTGATAAAAACACCTACATAGAGCGATGGATAGGGGGATGGATGGCTAGACAAAGAAAGAGCTAGATAGATAGATAGATAGAATGTTGGTATGGATAGATGGATGGATAGGCACAAAGCAAAGGGGATTGACATAAGAAAAAAGAAATAAAGGTATAGATTTCAATTTAGTGGATGAACCTTTCTGACTGAAGGTCAGTCAGATGGAGGCACACTTCCAGCTGACCAGCATTGTCTGGAGAACGATAGGCGAACCTCACGACTGAATCAATAAACCCCACACTGAAAAAAAGACAAACAAGAGAGTTCTTGAGGAAGAGGATACAAACAGAATTTAGATTTGATTCTGACTGAACAGCAGGACGTGTACACACCACAGCGCTTCACACATAATGTAAATTACAAGCAGTACTCAACAATAAACATCAATAACACTTAGTTTTATCATAATAAGTTTAGCGGAACAAACCAATCACAGCTTCGCTTTAATGAGTAGGGTCTCCATTCGTGCCTGTCAGTCAGCCCCTGGTATTACTTTCTGACCCTTATGTATTCACTATGGAATTTGATGGGGACTATTGACATTTGTAAACATTTGCAGTCAGAGACAGATTTACAAGAAGTTTTACAGACAAAAAAATTTGTTCAGGAAGTAAATAAATACGAATTAAAACAAGATTTGTAATGAACACATGGAACGTGAATTAACAAAATAAACTGATTTTAAAATATATACCAAAGAGATACTCAGCAATATATAAAATAACAAATACGTGTAAAGTTTGACCCATGCTGTGCATTAGAAGTGCTCTGCTCGGCTAAAGGATTAAAGGATTAAAGAGAATGTACCTGAATTTGAGATGGGCTGTGTACTTGTGTGTTGCGCAGCAACAACGAGCGACAATTTAGGGGCATTCGGGCCTGAACACATCTGTGACTCTCAGTCTCATCGGGTCATGATTTCACATTGTTTTCACATTTTCATTCAGCATAAGTAAGAAAATGCCAGGAATGGCTATCACTTCTGCATGTCTGATATGATAATAATATTGCAACTGTGACTATATGCAGATGCAGATTTCAGTCTGAACCCGGTTCTTTCCCTCTCCTAAACAACTGAGCTGTTAATAACACACTTTTCTCTAGGTGCATTTTGCTTTATGGTTATCTGGAAGTTGTGTACAGACAAGACAAATTTATTAGTAAGGCTTTGTTTATAGCACATTATTTTTGATGCTTAAGCTTGTATGGGTGTGATGGTTGCTTCAATGAGTATTGTTTATTGTTTGTTATCACTTAAGTCAGTCATATTGGTAAGGTTTGACTGTGGCCTCTTTTCAGAAAAAGGGGGTGTATGCCACTGTGCACAGAGCTATAGTCTACCTAAGCATTCAGCAGTTGATGTTATGTGTTATGATTGTGGGTCAGTCTTGTGCTGTGTTGTGTAGACGCTGGAAGGTGTTTCAAGATAGTACTGAAATCTTTGTGACTATACTATTATTCCTAGGAATGTAGTAATCTGTTGTGATCCTATTGGTTATAATATGTATTTTTATGTGTGTGTGTGTGTGTGTGTGTGTGTGTGTAGTGTCCTCTTCCCTGTTGATTTGCAGACCTGTGACTGCTGTAATACAATACATTGATCTGTATCAATGCATCAGCCAAATAGTGAAGAATCCAATTTGACACATAAATATTAACACATGCATGTATAGTTTCATGATCTGTGTGAGTCCTGTCTGTGCACATCTGATTGCTTTACACCGCTACTTACTATGTGGCTTATGTAAATTGTATACGAATTAACTGAGGTGAGAGTCAACCAATCAGATTGTTGATATGAGGCTTTAAAGCTCCTGTAATATCCATATAGTAAAGTTACATGGGCACATCTAGTGGGAGATGATTACAATGAATGAAAAAACGGATGGTAGTTGGAGATCATTGGTTGGAACCAGTCTGTTTTGGAAAGATTTTAGGCCACGTCAGGGGTCAGAACTAGCCTAACACTCCTGTGTTTTAGCAATGTGCCCAAAGTGAGGTATATGTTAGATGCTTAAAGTTAATGAACAAAGCGATTCACTTTGATATTAAATGCAGTGTTGATTTAAGCAATGCATGGCTACTGCAGATTTTTTAACATATATAAATAAAATCAAATAAAAATACAAATCTTCAAAAAGGGCAAGGGTCTAGGCTACGCTCTAAATTAGCTATTTTTGTGTTACTGTTTTTAGCTGTTAAACAATACTGAAATCTGGACGTTCTGCAGCCCCCTCAGCTACCCTACTTTACATGATCATGATTGTAGGCCTATAGTTTAGCAACTGGTGAAGGGCTCTGTGAGCTATTCTGTGATTGCTGTGTTCAATCAAACTGGTTGTTTGAGTGGGCATGGAGTGGTTATTGTAAAGGCCAACACAATCTATAAATTCGAAATCAATGTATTTATTGCTGGCACATGCACTGCCACTAATATTCGACTTCCAGCATCGCTCAAGATCTCTGAGTGCTACGGCACACCCCTCAGCATTTTCCTATTACTGTATTAAACTAAACTCAGAAGCAAAGAGCACTCTAAAAGCTGTTGGATCGAGCCTGTTGGGTTGTTTGTTTTCAACCACAACCCAGATAAAGGATTCATTAACAAATCATAACAGCATTAGTTTGAACAGAGTTGGAAAAAACAGCTTCTAATCAGGCAGCAGTCAGGCCTGCTGAAAAAAAAGGCCATTAAAACCATTAGGACTAAAACCAAATAGTTCTGCTTATTAATAGAAATGTACTGCATGGTAACCATTAGATAGGGCTGTATTCAGGACCACCTTAGTTACATCCAAGACAGGTCTAAGACCTCTGAGTGCTACGGCATACCCCTCAGCATTTTCCTATTACTGTATTGACTCTGTTGACACAGAGTCAAGACAAAGTTTAAACGGATTCCAATTCTAAGTCAAGTCATAGTCTAAATGAAAGCGAAACCGAGCAAAGACTGCATCCAAAGAAAGTTAGATCAAGTCAATAATAAAACCCACCTCATTTTAAGAACCAAGCCGTTACAAGTGCCTTCACTGGTGGGGTCTCTGCTTTTGAGCTGATTTTGGAGATCTAGCTCCACTAAATAAAGCACAAAATAAACCGACTGAATATCTAAGTGTAAAAAAGACAACTTTCTGCTCGCAATAGATCAGACAGATAGTGACCTGGGGCTACTGTCCAGCCTAGAAAAAAAAAGTGGCATGAGGAGCTACATCTCTTTATTTAGAAGCTTCTGCTTCACTATAATTTAGATCAGTTTAGTTTGTAGTTCAGTTTGAGCTACTGTTGAGATTCTGATCTTTTTAGTGTTTTTAAAAAGATTACATTCACAGCTCCGTCAGCTTGCTTATTGTCCCGTCCAGCAGAGGTGACTGTATTTATTTCACTGTGTGACAAATAGCTCTTTATTATTGAACAGGCACCTTAACACAGACCATTAACAAAGATTGACAGAAGGCTGCATTGTTTGATTTACTAGCAAAATCTAGCAAAAAAGTCTGACACCTCAGCAGTGGGACAACTCTTTCCAATATTGATCTCTCTGGCCAACCCATTGGCATTGATCTCCTATGCCAAAGGGTTCCACTTGAACTGGGAAGACAAAATTTCCAAGTTCCCCCCATGAAAGTTTGGAACGCCCCCACAAGACAGATTTTCTACTCAGAGACTCAGGAGTGCCTGACCATCCCTGGGCTCAAAATCCAAGATGGCTGCTCATGACAGTTGTAGTATTTTAGTGTTTATTAGCAGTTTGTGTCTACTTAAACAATCTGTCCTGTCCAACATCATTCTTTGGCAACTCAACCTAACACATAATATCTAGTTATGGACTGGATTGTTTTCGTTTTCTGTTTCTTAATATTTCTATTGTCTTTTATTGTTTTTAGTTAGTTCCCATTGTAACCGGTGCTGATACCAAAGCTTTATTATTATAGTCCAAATAGGCTTGTACATCCATCACCTTCAGGGCTGAAGATTGCTTTCCTATAACAGAACATGCATTGTATGACAATGAGGTGCTTATGACAATGAGTCTCTGGGAACGCTGACTGTACAAAGGTATAAAGGGTCCATCTCTAAGTAATTTTATTAGACTTGCATTGAATCCAGCTCCAGTTTACACCCCACTTCTCAGCTTAATGGCACCATTAGTAACAATTAGTTAGCAAAATAGTAAATGAAGCATCATGTAAGGCTGTCAAAACTCTTTAAAAACCTATATACTGTACATTGATTTAGACACACTGTATAAACAAATATTTGAGTTAGCTTCCTCAGTGTAAAAAAGACAACTCGTTGCTATAGATCAGATAGATAGTGACCTGGTGCTACTAAATTAAAACACTTCTATTTGCTGAGTTAAAACTTCATGAAATGAATCGATAAGTACTTTCCAAGTAGTTAAACAAGACAAGGCGATGAGGACCTGTTAAACTGGTGACACCAATAAATGAATGACCTTGAAGGGGGCGGTTAAAGGCTATTTCTCACCATGGTTTATCACACTCAGCAGTTACACAGGTTTCACAAAAAAATTATTAGGAAATTGTTTAATTTACATCTTCCAGATTTTGCAGCACCCGAGTTCAGCTCTGTTTGATGAACAATAACGAAAATACAGCTCTGGTTCAGTTTAACCCCTGAGCTGCTGAGTGCAAGTTCACTCATGCAGACTTGATGTTACAGTGACTCACAATCGCACCTTCAAAAATGGAGACAGGACAGGCTGAGGCCAGCTGGTTAGCATACTAACTTCAGTAGATATCTTTGCAACAAGGCACATAAATGTCTTTGATGCACCATCAATTTTTTCCACATTCCTTAGATAATGTTAGTTAAATTGTTTTAAATTAAAAAGATTTTTAATTAAATATTCTATATTGATTACATCATCTTACATGTTGCTCCTTTAAATATGGCACAGAATGTAAAACCGTGCTTATATTTGTATAGTTAAATAAAAGTTGAAAACATAAAACTAACATGCTGACATGCATCATCATTTGTTTCAACACTGTAGGCATGCAGTATGTTAATGACACATGTATCTGAATGTGAGAAGAGTGATGGCTCAGTGATGAGTAATGTCAGCTCACAGGAACAAAGGCCCAGTACCTTCAAGTACTTTCAAATCTTTTTCTCCATGTGCTGTTTTTTCTAGATTCATCTCAGTGAGATATTTCTGTATGCTCTTTTCCCCAGGTCTCCAATACGACCACATGATTTCTATGTGCACGACCAAAAGTTCTAGAACTCACCCACTTTTAAGTAGTCCACTGGCAGCGCGGCATGGCCTAGACAATCCTACTTTTCTTTTTTTGACAGCTAAGCAATGACTTTCTTACTGCCACTCCACCTGTCAACCCTTCAGCTTCAAGCCTTCTACTTCTAGTTGAAACTGAGACTTGTTCTAGTGTTAAGCTCAGAAACAAGGTGTTGTGACGTTATTACCAGGGCTGGAATGGTAATCTGGCATACCGGGCATTTGCCCAGTGGGCCGATGCTATTGGACCCGGCCCACAATTTGGAGGGGGCAGCCCATTGGTTCATCTTTAATTTAGACAGTGGACTGAACCAATCAGGATATAGGGTGAAAGCGGCCCCACCCTTTCTCTGCGTGGTCTCCTGTAACTCCCGTTAGTTTCAGTGTTGAGCTTGTGTGTTAAAGGAGGGGCAACACGAAGAAACCCAAGGCAAAAGAAAGGGTGTGCAGAGAAATTGCTTGCAAAGACATTGTCCTCTGTGAAAGCAGAGCTCCAGTAACAGCAGGTTGTAGGTGAAGACAGCAGCAGCGGGCAGGCTGAGGAGCAGCCAGAGACGCAGGCTGTGGACAGGGAACCCGAGGGACAGACTGAGCGGGAAAGTGTGGTATGTAAGCAGGTAGTAACGTTAGGATAACACAGGGACTTTTGAGGTGGTGGAGGTAAAGTTAGCTCTGTTATATGAAAATGTTGAGTAATGGTGATTGATTAGCGTCAGTATTACTAGTATTATACTTTCCCAAATCTGGCAGCCAAGTACGGCACCCTCTTCTGATAAAATAGTAAACGGTCAAGACTTAGAGGTGTTGGATGAGCAGCAAGGGTCCATTTTAGGCTACATCATAGCATGTTAGATATTTGGGCTAAAGATGTGTTGAAAGGCTGCATAGTAGTTCAAATTTGTAGAAACTGCTAAATGATAGCCCAATGATAACCATAACCCAAGCAAAAGCTTTGCAATTTAAGCTTTACTAAAGTAAGTGTATAAAAGTATTATTAGCAAAAGCTATGCCCACAGTAAGAAAGTAAGACAGGGTGAAATGCTGATGTGCTGATAAGTTCATAAAACAGTCCTGTCTGTTTTTAGCCTGACACAAATGCATGTTTTAGCTTTTTAAAGGAGGGAGCACCTTTTAACCTGATGAATTGGAATTAGCAGTGAAATTCAGAAAATGCATATTAGAGAGGAGCAGACAAAAGTGCTGGAACTACAGTATGTGTAAATTTGCGTATTTGTTTTCCACAATAGTTATTTAATATACTTCTAAAGTAATGATTCACTGTAAATTTCTAATAAGCCTAAAGGTAAAAATATATTTTTATATGATGCTGTTATTATTTGATAATTATTATATGATAATAGTAAAATGCATTTGTTCAGGGAACACATACATAATTACTGGTCGGCTGTGCTCCGCAAATTATGACGGGCCGGTCGAAGCCAAAAATGCCAGGGCCGATTTTTTGTCCCAGTCCAGCCCTGTTTATTACACAAGCTTTTGGCTCTCAGAAACTTCCAAGAATAGTAATAGAATCTTTGCCTACACTGTTTTTATACAGATAAAGAGATTAAACTATGACTTTCCTATTAAGGCTCTTTTACAATTTATATTGTAAAATATTGTTTTTACTTTCAAAGAATAAAGGAACAAATAAATAAATTAATAATAAATGAATGAATAAATTAAGACTATATATGGTGGAACGGGAAATTTGAATAAGAAGCTAACTTCAGATAAAAAAGAAGTTGACCTTTCCAGCAAACTCATAGCGAGTCTGAGTTTTACAGTAACCCATACTGTTGTGTAGTGTTGGATAGTCCAGCTTTAGCACTCGGTGGTGGACATGTAAGAAGCTTATGCATGCATGTCTTGAGCACATCCATAGCTTTTCAGTCCACTTTTAAAATGTTACTCTATGAACATACAACAGTCTGTTTAGCCTACAAATGTCAGAAACATGACATGAAGGCTTAATGGAAAAAGCTCCAAGCTTTATATGATAATCAGTCTTAACATGTTTTGAATGCTTATGTCCAGTGTAACGGAGTTTGCAGAGTGAAGGTGGTTGATTTCTTGATGCACTAAAATGTAACATTTAGATCAGTGTATTATGTCCAGATTATACTGTGTTTTAAGTATATTAAGCTAGTATGTTATGCTTTAATAATTACAGCACTAAAAAGCTGCAGGCTGTATGTAATTATTTTTTTCTTTAACTCAAGATGAAAACACGATGTCTACTGAATGAAATGAAGCAACACATTTCCATCTATCTGTGGAGCATTTTCAGATTAGAAAAGTAAGTAACTGTTGAAAGAGATTTGGGTTTGTTTATTTTTTTTCTATAGCTTTGTCATTATTAATAAATTACAGAGATGGAAAATAACCATGAATTGACAGAGTATCTTTATTTTTCAAAACTACTAAAACGTATTGAACAATCTATTAACTGTTTTTCTGTGTAATGTGTTTCCTTCATTTTTAGGAGCTTTTGGAAAACAATAGAGCCCAAAGTCAAAGCTAAGCAAACTGGTTGATGGTAGGGATGGAGGGATGATGGCAGTGACTTCTTTAAAACCTGTTTTGTAAGTATGACACAAAGTCAGATCATTAGGTTTTTTACACAATGAAGCCATGAATAATGTTAAATTTAAAACTTTCCTTTTTGGGAGCAGGGTTTAGATGCTGTAACAGGTTTTGGGTATTTACTGCTATACCTGAAGACAACCAGCAACCAGGTTCAAATGTCATGCACCTTAAGGCATCCTGCATTGCTACCAAACTGGAAGGTAGCATCGTTATGGATACCATTGAAAGCTGAGCTAAAGCAATTTGCCTGACTTTGGAAGTAGGTAAAAAGGGAAATTATTTGTGGGACACACTACCTACAGTTTTCAGTTATTTGCTTCCTTAATGAGAATAGACAGGTATGCTAAGATGCTCAGAATAGTATTTTGTTAAAATAAAACAAATAATACTATTTACTAAGAATTCTTTGTTGTGCTTACTTTATTTTTCTAAGGCAATCATTTTTCTAAATTCTGTCAAGTATACTGGACTCTTTTGTTAAGTCACATTAGCGTGTGTTATAGAAGTTGTTAACGCTTAATGACAAGTTACACTGACATAGTATTTTATGTAGAAAAAACTTAATATAATTGAGTAAATACAATGTTTTCAGTACACTATAATAGTATACATAGAGTAAGCATAGCTTAAGAATATCTTACAGCAAATTCTACAATACATGATAAATTCACATTTTGATCAGATAATATAATAAACATTTTAGGTTGTTTGTATGTCATAAGATTTTGTGAATATGGACGAATGGTTTGTGGTGAATTTGACCATGTATATATGAAAGTACCCAAAAAAAAGAAAACTATTAAGAAGAAAAAAAAAAAATTTAGTATGGACATAAACCTTTATATAATAAGCACTGAGCTTAATTACAGATAATAATCGTAATTTTACATGAATTTGCATGTAATTTATAGACATAAATTATACAGTATTTTATCTGTAAAATATAAGAATTACATGTAATTTGTCATTATTGTCATAAAACCTAAAATAACGGTTCAGCTGTTAATTTACAGATAATGTCTGTAATTTTACAGAATTTTGCATACAATTAAAAATTAAGAAAATACTTTACAAGGATTTTTTTTACAGTGCAGGCCTTTTGGTGTTACAGAGCTCACGAGTGGAGTTTCTGCTATCATTCTGATTGGTCAGATTTGTTTTGTATTTTTTTTCAGCTTAATGATGCCCCCCAACCTTCATTTGCACAGACACCTCTTTGGACTGCATAATGAGAGTTGAAAAGCTACCAAGGGCATCCTCAGCACTCCGAATCAGACGTTTTAACTCTTTAATTTATCATGAAATAATGCACCAGTCAACTGTCTGTTTACTTTGAGTCTGTGGAAATAGAGGATCTGTATGTAAGGATCCGACTGTAATTCCTAAACGGTTAATGTATCGATTTTATGAAGATTATATACTTCAAGCTGAAATCCTGCTCACTGTATCCTCCAGAAAACTGCAGCTATTATTAGGAAAGGACACATAGGCGAAAGTGCGCGCGCGTGCGTGCCTGCGTGTGTTATTGCGTGACGTACTCAGTAGAGTGGTGAGTCTCGTGCATTGAATGCGAAAGCAGCAAGCAGCAAGCAGCTCGCGCTCCGGTGAGCAGCATGCGCTGGATCCCTGCAGCAGGTAAAGCTCAGACGGCGCGTGTGCGTTTATATCTGTGGGTTATTTTCTCGCGTGTTTCTGTGAGTGTTTGTGTTTGTGATCGTTGCTGTTGTCTGTCACGAGCGCTCGTTAATAACTTTGATTTTAGTTTTTCTGATGCGGAGAGAAAGAAGAGCTCAGGTGAAGGTGTTGGAGTTTGTTGCAGCAGAGCTGATAGCGGAGCTGCAGATCCTGTACTTCATTAATAATCGACCCTGATTGGAAGAATAACTGGAGACTATATGGACTATAAGTACTCTATGCTGATTCAGTCTTAGGGGGAGATGATGGAGAGCGCGCGCATGTTTGTCTGTGATGGTCACGTTAAAAGCCCCCCCAAAACAATGTCTGTCTTAAACACGTAAAGAAACGCTTCATATTCGTTATAAAAACTAACGTTGTTGTTGATGTGAATTTATGGACAATTTATGGTTTTGCATTACTTAAACTCTGTGCAGAATTATTATTATTATTATTATTATTATTATTATTATTATTATTATTATTATTATTAATAATAATAATAATAAAATAGAGGAAACCTTTTTTTTCTTCCTTACTCGCCCATCCCTCTTTCACTTCCACCTGTCTGTCTTTCTTGTTTTTCTTTCTCCCCTTTCAATATTCCCACCTTTCTCTCTCTCTGTAGCTCTCTCTCTGTCTCTCTGTTTCTGTTCTCCTCCTCTCCCTTTTGTGTTCTCCTTTTCTCCCAGTTCCTCCACACTTATCTATCTATTTCTCCCTTTTTACTCTCAATTTCCATTTTTCTCTGTCTCTTTTCTCTTTCTCATCTCCCTCTCTCCCCATCTCTTTTTCTGTATGTGTGTGTTTGCTTTCCCCTCTCTACCTCTATTTTTTTCTTCCTTGTTTCTTTCTTCCTTCTTTCTCTCTCTCTCCTATCTCATTCTTTCTCTGTCTCTCTTTCTCGCTGTCTCATGTCCCTCTCTCATCTGTCTTTCTCAGTATATTTCTATCCCATGTCTTTTTTCTCTCTGTCTCTACCCATCTTTCTTTCTCCCATATGTCTTTGTCTCTTGTCTTCCTCTCCATTTCTACTATCACTCTCTCTCTCTCTCTCTCTCTCTCTCTCTCTCTCTCTCTCTCTCTCTCTCGTATTTGTCTCACTACTGTCTCTTTCTCTCCCTCACTTCTGACCTTCTTTGTCTCTCTGTCTCTGTCTTCTATCTCTTATCTTTCACTGTCACTGTCTTGTTCTCTCTGCTTGTTATTCTCTCTCTCTTCTCTCTCTTTGTTCTCTGTCTGTTTCTTCTCTCTTTCCACCTTTCTTACTCTTTCTCCAATCCTTTTCTCTATCTCCTTATCTCTCTCTCTCTCTCTCTCTCTCTCTCTCTCTCTCTCTCTCTCTCTTTGGTTCTCACTCTCTGCAAATGCTGTATATACATGAATTGTAATTAACAAGCGTGCTCAACAAGACCAACAGGCCACGGCAGAGGTCACTAATAGAGAAAGGAAAGCTAGAATGAATTATTATAATAATACTTACAAACACTCAGAATATCCTCCCTGTCTGTTTTTCCTTTTCTCTCTTCTCTTCCTCTCCTACTTGTCTCTCCTCTTACTCTCTTTTCTGTCCCTCCCTCCCTCCCACTCTCTCTCTCTCTCTCTCTCTCTCTCTCTCTCTCTCTCTCTCTCTCTCTCTCTCTCTCTGTATATGTGTATAATCTTTCTGCAGAGATGAATACATCAGAAGGGAACTGGACAGTAGATTTGGGGTCCAACGTGACCCTGCTGCCATATTATCTGCACTCATCTGCGATGGCTGTGAGCTACATCCTCTCCTACCTGCTTGTGCTGCTGCTGTGTGTGTGCGGGAATGGCCTGGTGTGTGTGGTGGTACTGCGGAACCGCAACATGCGCTCTGTCACCAACCTCTTCATCCTCAACCTGGCCGTCAGCGACCTGCTAGTGGGAGTGGTCTGTGTGCCCACCACGCTGATCGATAGCCTTATATCAGGTGCGTCCACAAGCTGAACATAACCCAAATGATTTATCACAATATCTACATTTAGAGTGAGTTATACATTCAACCTAATGAGAAACTGTAGAACTCAGTTTATATCAGAATACCTACATTTAGAGTGAGCTATACATTCAACCTAATGAGAAACTGTAGAACTCAGTTTATACCACAATACCTACATTTAGAGTGAGTTATACATTCAACCTAATGAGAAACTGTAGAATTCAGTTTATATCACAATATCTACATTTAGAGTGAGTTAAACATTAAACCTAATGAGAAACTGTAGAACTCAGTTTATATCACAATACGTACATTTAGAGTGAGTTGTACATTCAACCTAATGAGAAACTGTAGAATTCAGTTTATACCACAATACCTACATTTAGAGTGAGTTATACATTCAACCTAATGAGAAACTGTAGAATTCAGTTTATACCACAATACCTACATTTAGAGTGAGTTATACATTCAACCTAATGAGAAACTGTAGAATTCAGTTTATATCACAATATCTACATTTAGAGTGAGTTAAACATTAAACCTAATGAGAAACTGTAGAATTCAGTTTATACCACAATATCTATATTTAGAGTGAGTTGTACATTCAACCTAATGAGAAACTGTAGAATTCAGTTTATACCACAATATCTACATTTAGAGTGAGTTATACATTCAACCTAATGAGAAACTGTAGAATTCAGTTTATATCACAATATCTACATTTAGAGTGAGTTATACATTCAACCTAATGAGAAACTATAGAACTCAGTTTATATCACAATACCTACATTTAGAGTGAGTTATATATTCAACCTAATGAGAAACTGTAGAATTCAGTTTATACCACAATATCTACATTTAGAGTGAGTTATACATTCAACCTAATGAGAAACTGTAGAACTCAGTTTATATCACAATATCTACATTTACAGTGAGTTATAATTCAACCTAATGAGAAACTATAGAACTCAGTTTATATCACAATACCTACATTTAGAGTGAGTTATGCATTCAACATAATGAGAAACTATAGAACCCAGTTTATATCACAATATCTACATTTAGAGTGAATTATACATTCAACCTAATGAGAAACTGTAGAACTCAGTTTATATCACAATACCTACATTTAGAGTGAGTTATACATTCAACATAATGAGAAACTATAGAACCCAGTTTATATCACAATACCTACATTTAGAGTGAGTTGTACATTCAACCTAATGAGAAACTTTACAACAGGACTCAGTTTATCTAGTTATTTTAATTATTTCATGGTTGCTGCTTTAATTAACCCAAAGAATAATTACACAAGTCAGCATCATCCAGTAAAGTCAATGGGCAAATCAATTCAGGTTGAATGCCTTGGTCTTAACCAGCACAGGGTAGCTTCAGACTTTAAATATGTACTACAACACTTTTCCAATGCTAGAGCATTGCGACCTGAGCAACAAGTGAGACACCTCGCTTTTCACATCCATGGTATAGTCTACTGAGCATGCTGAACAAGACCTACTGGCTACAGCAGAGGTCTCTTATAGGCAGACCGCGGTTTGGGTCCAGACCCAGGTGTTGTCCAGTGCAGACCCTATTAAGAACGATTTAATTCTGACAGTGTTTATTTTAAGCGGTGGAACATTTCTTGTCTTTACGGTATACAGGCTTTGCGACGCAGTAAACACACACCCATTAACGTGCGGTGTAAGATCACCAAAAGCCCTCCTCAGCCTCTGTGCAAATTCGTAAGTGTAGCATGCACACAGGCGAGGTATGAAGTGAGAAGCAGCAGCGGAAGAGTTAATTAGAAAACCAACTTTTGAACCAGGAATGGAGCGAAACATATGGTTGTTCTTCCCACAGGCAGCTCCAAACCAACAGGTCAAGATGTGAAGTTGAGTTAACAAGAAGACACACGCTTTATTTAATGTTTCTTTAAATAAACACTTTAAGAACTTTGTTTTTAAAAGCATTCTGTTTTTTTTAATGTAGCCCTTGTTTTTACTTGAAATGAGGAAAAAAAGCATTTCTTAGACGTCGGTTAGCATTTAAACAGTAAACATTGTTGAAATATACTGAATGGTATGTGTGATGTGTTGGTGTTTCAGTTGCTGATGGTATAAGATGCTGATACTGGGCTACTCCTGTATACAGGATATGGCAATAAATCATAACAAAAGTCAGAAATGATGATGGTCCAGACCAACTGGACCTTACTGAATTCTATTAATTGTATGAATATAAATTAGCATTATTCATACTAATTAAATACCCCCGGGTTACAGGCTGCTACTCCTTTGTTACATAAGTGATGTCTTATAGCGGACAAAAGAGTTATCATTCTGTTGCAGACAGAGAGAAATGAAGGGGAAGTCAATGTCCTCTAGCTGTAAATTAGATTCTGGCTGTGGTGGCTCAAACCAGTAAGTCCAGTAAAGCTGTTAGATGGAGCATCCATTTTTCAGGTGTTAGTGGTATTTGCAGTATTTCACACTTTAAGAAACTGCATCTCTCCGACGACTGCACATGGTTTTAGTGTCCTCAGCAGACATACGCGCCAGCTTGTCAGAGCAGAGAATACAGCTTAATTCTTTATGAATTTGAAGCCTTTATAGATTTATAGACTGTTTTAATATATTTTTTCTACAGACAGCAACAATATATATATCCTTGACAATACTACATACACAGACAATACTATATACACAGGTCTATTGATTTGTTGATATTAGTTTATATTTTATTTTTAAACATTCTTTTAGAATTGTGTGGGAACTTGACTTGTTTACAGTGTATATTACAGGAAAAAATGTGTAGTGCTGTTAAAATGGGCCTAAAGCCACCACATGGCATGTGCCTTGTTCAAATGTCTCTTTCTCTGTGAGAATTGGTCACTATGGTCACTATGGATGTAAGTCCTCTGTGCAGAAAAAACAGCATGCATTATTATCTTTCTGATTTATGTAGTTTACACACATGACAGGCTTGAAACATTTCAATATCATGCATGACTGTTGGACGAAATACAAGAGACAAAATTAAAAAGGGCGAGTAGTGAATCGTGTTTTAGCCTTTTTAATTTACATTCCTTTATTTTTTGGACTTACATTTAGACAATTTCAAGCAAACATTTAATTTAGTGTAATTGATATATTTAAATGTGGATATCACATTCACCATATTAAAATATTATTTGTGACTTTGTAGTATTCTATCTGAACACTAGGGGGTGCTATCATAGTATTACAAATTGAGACACACTTTTAAAATTGGGCTTGTACCAGAATAATTATCAGCAGCTATGTTTTACAAATGCTGTCACTTTTTAAAATAATCTGAAAAGTCAAATAATTGGCCCTGAAAATCAGATCATGTTTTAGTTTTTATCACATTTTTCACTTTTTCCATCTTTTTAAAATAACATTCAGAGCATCAGTCATTTTTTCCCTCAACACTGTATAAGAGCTGTTCCTCTGACTGACACCGCTGCAATTGAAGTTGAAATTGAATCAATTTACAACCATTTTCCCACCTGTTATACTTGAGGTGTCAACTTTGACAGCCACCCTTCACACATTCATTGTAGAACTTTTTTAGTTTTGTAGATCGTGTGGGTGTGAATATTCACGAGATCATTAATCGAATGCAGTGTGAACTGATGGAGGTGGCATTGCTTTCTCCAGTCTGAAAGATTTTTTTTCTTGCAGGATGGCCCTTCAGTCAGACCACCTGCACTCTAAGTAACCTCATCCAGGGCATGTCTGTATCCGCATCAGTCTTTACACTTGTCGCCATAGCAGTGGACAGGTAAGGATTTATATATATATATAAACTCACCAGTCACTTTATTTAACACCCGTGTTGTTTATCTACTATCTGGTATCTGTATTAGAAACACCTACCTTTACTTTCACTAACTGGCCACTTTATCAGAAACACCTACCTTTACTTTCACTAATGGGCCACTTTATCAGAAACACCTACCTTTACTTTCACTAATGGACCACTTTATCAGAAACACCTACCTTTACTTTCACTAATGGACCACTTTATCAGAAACACCTACCTTTACTTTCACTAACTGACCACTTACACCTACCTTGTGCTTACATTAACTAGCCATTTTATCAAAAACACCTACCTTGTAGTTCCACTAATTGGCCACTTTATTAGAAACACCTATTTAGTGCTTCCATTAACTGGCCATTTTATTAGAAATACCTACCTTGTAGTTCCACTAATTGGCCACTTTATTAGAAACACATATTTAGTGCTTCCATTAACTGGCCATTTTATTAGAAATACCTACCTTGTAGTTCCACTAATTGGCCACTTTATTAGAAACACCTATTTAGTGCTTCCATTAACTGGCCATTTTATTAGAAATACCTACCTTGTAGTTCCACTAATTGGCCACTTTATTAGAAACACCTATTTAGTGCTTCCATTAACTGGCCATTTTATTAGAAATACCTACCTTGTAGTTCCACTAATTGGCCACTTTATTAGAAACACCTATTTAGTGCTTCCATTAACTGGCCATTTTATCAGAAATACCTACCTTGTAGTTCCACTAACTGGCCACTTTATTAGAAACACCTACCTTGTACTGCCACTAACCAGCCATTTTATTAGAAACATTTTTTAGCTTGAATTAACTGGCCACTTTATTAGAAACACCAACTTCGTGCTAACTAGAAAATTTTATGTTCAAGCATTCACAGCCCGAATAAGGTTTCTTAACATAAAACCCAAAAAGTGATTTCATCATCTACACTGCATAATATCATTGAAAGGTTTAGGGAATCCAGAGAAAGCCACAAGTGTTGGATGCCTGTGATCTCCAGGCCCTCAGGCAGCACCATGTTAAAACAGTCATGATTCTGCAGTGTAGATCACTGTGTGGGCTCAGGAACACTTCATAAAACTATTATCTGTGAACACTGCTCCACAGGAACTCTACCATACAAAGAAGAAGCCATATATGAACAGACATGACACCTTCTCTAGGCTCTCTGAGCTCATTTAAGATGTACTGAGGCGAAGTGGAAAAGAGTCCTTTGGTTAGACAAATCAAAATTTAAAATGCCACGTCCTCATCGCTAAAGAGGAGTGGGTGAATAGAGCTTTCTCTCACTTCTACGTTTGTTTATATGGAAGCATAAAACTAAGTATGGGTGGGAAGTGCATTAGTTCACATGTGATTATTGACTTGCACCTGTGAAAGCACCATTAATGCTGAATGATATATACAGGTTTTGGAGTAGTCAGTCAAGTGAAGTCATTTGTATAGCGCTTTTTACAACGATGTTGTCAAAAAGCAGCTTTACAGGAATTTTAAAAGCATGAAAAACATGAAATCACAGCTGTTTATCCCTTGTGAGCAAACCAGAGGCAACGGTGGCAAGAACAACTCCCTCAACCGGAGAAAGAAACCTTGGGAGGAACCAGACTGACAAGGGGAGACCCATCCTCCTCTGGTCGAACAGTATTTACAGTTTAGAAACTAAAGCTGAGTCTAAAGGTAAAAGCTTTAGAAGCTGTACAGGTGCTACATCAGGTGGATGATACAATGATGCAGTCAAGGATGGAGCAAATGACAGCAATGGAGAGGAGAACTGGTTGGTGCCAGGTGACGGTGGAAAAGAGAAATGAGACAGAGTTAGTTCTGGTTTGGGTTAGTACAGAGACAGAGTTAGTTCTGGTATGGGTTAGTACGGAGACAGAGTTAGTTCTGGTTTGGGTTAGTACAGAGACAGAGTTAGTTCTGGTTTGGGTTAGTACAGAGACAGAGTTAGTTCTGGTATGGGTTAGTACAGAGACAGAGTTAGTTCTGGTTTGGGTTAGTACAGAGACAGAGTTAGTTCTGGTTGGGTTAGTACAGAGACAGATTTAGTTCTGGTTTAGGTTAGTACAGAGACAGAGTTAGTTCTGGTTGGGTTAGTACAGAGACAGATTTAGTTCTGGTTGGGTTAGTACAGAGACAGAGTTAGTTCTGGTTTAGGTTAGTACAGAGACAGATTTAGTTCTGGTTGGGTTAGTACAGAGACAGATTTAGTTCTGGTTGGGTTAGTACAGAGACAGAGTTAGTTCTGGTTTAGGTTAGTACAGAGACAGAGTTAGTTCTGGTTTAGGTTTTGGAATATACAATGGCAGTAGCACATGCTGCCATCCAGACAACGTCCAGCAAGACAATTCCAAACTCTGCACGTATCACAGCAGAATGGCTCCGTAGAAGAAGAGTCTAGACTGGTCACCCAATAAGATGAAAACACCCGGTGCACTATGAGAGAAAAAATATAACAAAATAAACCTCTAACTGTTGAACAGCTGAAATCCTACATCAGCCAAGAACAGGGAAACGTTTCACTTTCAAAATCACAGCAGTCAGTCTTCTCAGTTCCCAAATGCTTACAGAGTGTTGTTAAAAGAAGAGGTGATGTAACACAGTGGTAGCCTGTTCCAACTTTTTGGAAACATGTTGCTGTTACTGTAAAAATTCTCAGTTTTAATTTTGCAGAGGATCATACCTTTTTTTGGAAACAGCGTCGTGAATTATTTAACATATATGATGATGATGCTTGCTTAGTAGTGTGTATGTGTTTGTGTATTTGTGATTTTGTTAATAGACTACAGCTGCTCAGATATGCTCATACATGTGGATGTTAGCCACCGGCACTGTCCCTGTTCTGCAGTTGAATTTAGGCTTTTGTATACATTGTCAACAGTGTGATCACTACTGAGTGGTTTACGTTTGGTCCCTGGAGTTTAATTAGTGAAAGCAAATGCAGCTTGTTTTGCAGTTTATTATATGCTTATTGTACTTTGCCAGCATACGCTATACTGACCTTACATGCTTCTGCATTAATCTTTTTTACAGAACTGCACATACTCTGCAGCAATGTCTCTGGTGGCTCATCACCGTGACATCCATCAAAGTTCTGACTGGACTTACTGTAGTATTTAATCTAAATTGGCCCTCAACACAACACAATGCACAGTGTTCAGCACTGGTTATTATTAATGTTTATTATTGAAAAAAACTGATATAGATTACACAGAGAGGAACAAGACCATTAAGCATTCTTCATCCTAAAGAAAACAACTACATTGATAAAGGAGCTGTGCATATAACCTTAAACAAAAATGTGGGCTTTATTGGTTTTTTTGTGATGTCACAAAGGCCAACATATTTACATAAGCCTACATCTTCAACCAACAGCAGTGTAGCCTCACCCTTTCAGTTTACAGCGGTGTAGCTCCACCCTTTCAGTTTACAGCGGTGTAGCTCCACCCTTTTAATTTACAGCAGTATAGCCCCACCCTTTCAGTTTACAGCAGTGTAGCTCCACCCTTTCAGTTTACAGTAGTGTAGCTCCACCCTTTCAGTTTACAGCGGTGTAGCCCCACCCTTTCAGTTTACAGCAGTATAGCTCCACCCTTTCAGTTTACAGCAGTGTAGCCCCACCCTTTCAGTTTACAGCAGTGTTGCTCCACCCTTTCAGTTTACAGCAGTGTAGCTCCACCCTTTCAGTTTACAGCAGTGTAGCTCCACCCTTTCAGTCTATGGCAATGTAGCCCCACCCTTTCAGTTTACAGCAGTGTAGCTCCACTCATACAGTCTACAGCAGTGTAGCCCCGCCCTTTCAGTTTACAGCAGTTGGCTCCCCACTTTAGTTTACAGCAGTGTAGCTCCCCACTTTAGTTTACAGCAGTGTAGCTCCCCACTTTAGTTTACAGCAGTGTAGCTCCACTCATACAGTCTACAGCAGTGTAGCCCCGCCCTTTCAGTTTACAGCAGTTGGCTCCCCACTTTAGTTTACAGCAGTGTAGCTCCCCACTTTAGTTTACAGCAGTGTAGCTCCCCACTTTAGTTTACAGCAGTGTAGTCCCACACTTTCAGTGTAAAGCAGTGTAGCCCCACCCTTTCAGTTTACATTAGTGTAGCTCCACCCTTTCAGTCTATGGCAATGTAGCCCCACCCTTTCAGTTTACAGCAGTGTAGCCCAGCCCTTTCAGTTTACAGCAGTTTAGCCCCACCCTTTTAGTCTACAGCAGTTTAGCCCCACCCTTTTAATCTACAGCAGTTTAGTCCCACCCTTTCAGCCTATTGCAGGGCAGCCCCACCCATTTAGTCTTCAGCAATTTAGCCCCACGCTTTTGGCATACAGCACTTTAGCACCACCCATTTAATCTACAGCATATATCTATCTTTTACAAATATCAGTTTAAAGGCATGGTAACAAAAACAGTCTGTAATAATAATAATTCAGTCAGGATCTTTTCATGGATCTGGTGAAATCAAACATTTGAAATTACAACATGATCATGTGATGCAATTATAGCTTTTTTGACTGGTTGTCCCATAAAATAACAGTTGTTGTGAGTTCCACGTGGGTTACATGATTCTTCACATTGTAGATGTTTGTAAGAAGTTTCGTTTCTTTTGGGTTTTAAGCAAATATAGGACAGGGACGGGTTAATTTGGTAAAATGTATGAAAATGATTGGGGCCCCTAAAAACCGCAGGATCTGTCCTTTCTGTTGTTTTTCTCTACAGTAGCTCATATGCATATGTCTGCGCTTTGTATAAATAAGTCAGAATGCACAGCTGCATACTGAGAGCTTATCTGTTTGCTGATGTGTTTAATGAATGTACGTCTGTAATTTCATAGGCACACAATCTACTGCCGTTGTTGTATTCAGTGAATGTCAAACTGAAATGTGCTCTGATTCTGCTATTTACTCAGCTGGCAGCAGGGCAATTTGGAGAGTTAAATAATTCATATTAAAATAGAAACCAGAGTTATTATCAGCTCTGTTTGATAACACTCTCCATCTAATTCAGTACACTTTCAGTAGTTCTTAGTTTCTGTTTTGTTCTGGAGTCCTCTTATTATTAATTCATGCGGTGCCATGTTTTTATTTATATAGATCACATGTTTGGATTCAACAGTATTGTGAAAAATAAGACATTAAAAGCTATGTTTGATTTTTACTGTTGCTTTTTAAAAAAGTTTTGTTATACTGTAAAACAGAGAAGAGGAATGGAGTCAGAGAATGTGGTTTAGGTTTGGCAGACACTAGAGGGCGCTCCAGAGATAGTCTAAAATGAATGTGTTCTGGAACAATTGTGCAAAAAACAGCTAACACATTCTAGATTACTTTAGCACACCAGCTATAGCTAAAGTTGTAAGCTAGTCTAAAGCTTTAGTAACAGTAAAACATTTTGAAGTTTCAACTGGGTGAGCTAGCTAGCTAGCCAGCCTGTAATGTGTAATATAAATCACAGAATAACCAGCCATTTCAAGTTATTTTGCCACTTTGTGTACCTCTTTATGGCCTTTGGCTTAAGTTGGCACCTTGTTTTGTGATTCTATTATCGCTAACCAGTGAAGGAAACATGGTTACAAACTTTGTCTGACAGTATATAATTTGAGAATTTTAACATAATATTTCTGTCCCCTTGCAGATATACAGGCATTGTGTACCCGTTTCGCCACCGTCTGCGGCCAGTCACGGCCCTCTTCGCCATCTTCTTCATCTGGCTGCTAGCGTTCGCTGTCATCTTTCCCTCAGCCGCCACACTGACTGTCATCCACCTGGATGACACCTACATGATTCAGGACAACCAGACGTACCCGCTGTTTGTTTGTTACGAGGATTGGCCCCAAGCAGACATGAGACGGATCTACACCACTGTAATCTTCATCCACGTCTACCTAGCACCTCTGGCGCTAATTAGCATCATGTACGGCTGCATTGCCACCAAGCTATCGGGAAACCTGCGGCACAGCGGAGGCTCTGAGGCCCGCAGATTGCGTTCCAGACGAAGGGTAAAGGTCATAAAGATGCTAATCATGGTGGCCACTTTGTTTATGGTGTCTTGGTTGCCTCTGTGGACGCTAATGCTGCTAACAGACTACCAGGACCTGAACCGACAGCAGATTGACTTCCTCAGCAGCTACCTGTTTCCCGTGGCTCACTGGCTAGCTTTCTTTAACAGCGGCGTCAACCCCATCATCTATGGCTTCTTCAACGAGAATTTCAGACGCGGTTTCCAGGCCGCAGTCGCCTGCCGGTCCTGCGACTCTCTGGCAGTTTCCTTGTGCACCAGACGATTTGTGCTGCTGCCAGCTAACAAGGTGTCCATAGGGACCGGAGAAGTGAACAGCAGAAGGAAAGAGCTTAGAGGAACCCCGATTCAGGGCATTCTATTGGAGAACTTGGACAGGTTAACTGGAGTCAAACAGACCAACGGAGCCTGGGAAGAGTGAACCGTGAACATTCATCACTCCTTGATCACAAAGAAAGCTGTTTTTCGCTATTTGCACAATTTTCATCCACAGTCCAAATATATTTAATAACCCAGAATGTGTCCAAACAGTTCTTCTGCAGTTTGGAAAAAAGCTTATGTACACCTGCATTGTGTCATCATCACAGTGATTTGAAGTTGTTAAGTACTATCTAGCACCGCGTTGATGATGTGGTTTCTCATACTGTACGACCTTGTATTGCTAAGGCAGTAGTAACAATGATTGCCTGAATGTTGACCCTAGTATAGTACTAATTGAGTTAAATTGAGAAGCTAATATATTGTGGCATTGGCGTAGAAAAAGACACCAACATTGCATATGTGGCCTCTTTCGTTAAACAGCAGCAAGAGACTCAGAAACCTAATAATGTAGTATATAATAATGTAAACGTGAATAGAATAGTCATATGATTCATCTCCACAAAGCTTTACAGAAGATGGTTAAACAGAGGCTGAACAGACAGAAGGGGGTGCAGTTGAATACGGCAATTATTTTAGTAATATTTTTTTTATTAAAACATTCCTTTGGATGGAAATGTCACTACAGAGAGATGTTTTCTCAACAAAATTTTTTTGTGATATATCAATGATTTTCTAAAACATTTATTAGACTAGTAAAGATTGTTACCTTATTCTCGTTAGGGTAATGACGGAAGAACCTCACTCCTTATATGGGCATGGTAGAAAACCCTTATTTGTAAAATGGCCAAGACAGAAAAACCTAATTCTTTACATGGATATGTAGGAAAAACCTTGTTCCTTATTTGGACATGATGGAAAACCCAGTTCATTATTATGAAAATGATAGGAAAACCTCATTCCTTTCATGGGCATAAAGGACATATCTCATTCCTTACATGAACATGATAGAAAACCCTTATTCCTTATATGGACATGACAGAAATACCTTATTCCTTATATTGACATGGCAGAAAATCCTTATTTCTTATATGGCTGTGACAGAAAAAAAGCTATTCTTTATGTGGGCATGACAAAACCCTTACGCCTTATATGGTGTAATGGAAAAACCTCTTTAGATACAATGGAAATGATAGAAAACCCTGATTCCTTATGAGCATGACAGAAAAACCTTATTCTTTACATGTTGCTGGCTACAGCATCACATAACCTTATAGATCCATAAGATATAAATGCAGCATAATCGCCAGCTCATTGCAGCTACACATGTGGGCCCTCAGTGTGGGGTAAATGGCATCAGGGACCCTGAGGGGCCTCAGAAAAACCACAGGAGCTTGGAGGCCTCAGGCCCCTCTTACTAAAACTCTGCCATTCAGTCAGTGTAAGGGGGCGATTCTCTGCTGAGTTAGAAAATGAACTCCTGCTGTACGTCTCAAAGAGCTGTTCTTTTCTGCAGAGCTTTAGGCCTCCACTGCTCTGCACGCAATCAGAACAGCACAGAAACCTCACACGCTCAGAGAAGCACAGTGTCCCCCCATCACTCACAGGCAGCCGCAGGGCCAAGGAGGAATGATATTTAAAGGGCTTTGTGTCTGTTTCTGGAACTCAGAGACTAGCTAGGTCTCCATCCACTTATTCTTTACAGGCATTTTGGCCTGTAGAATAAAAAAAAAGGCAGATCCAGAGCAGATTTGCAAAATGTCCTGTCAAAGTCAGTTGTCGTGAATCCATTTATTTTGCTTGTAAATGTGATAAATAGAAAAGATAAAATAGAAACATAATTTAGGTCTTAAATTTAGGCAAATAAATGGGAAAACTGGGAGACTTTCATAGTTTTTCTATGGGGTAGTTAGTCAACAGTGCTCGCATGAAGATGTTTTGCCTGTTCTAAATTGAACACAGATGATTAAGGCTTGTAAAGTACTTGCCATATTTTATCTGGAGCCTCTAACAGATATTACAACTGCACATTGTGGCCTTGGAACTTTTGGGGAATTGCAACTGCATGCAACATGCTGAAGACATTGTTGAACATGACCTGTCCAGCGGTCCCCTTCCCCAATATATTTATGTTGGCCAAGTATATTTTACTTGCGTTTACAAACCAGGACAAACAATATGGAAATGATTTGAGATTGATGGCTGGCATAACTTTCAGCACTTTTTAAACGATTAGTTTGAAGATACAATGAAGATAGAACAAACCAGAGGTAAAAACTGTTGTAAACAAGAGCTGGACTATAATAACACCATTGTCGCTGTCCAAACCAAAAAGTGCCCAACAATTTTCTTATATTTTAATGTACATTCATGTAAAAAAGGTTTTATTACAACTGATTTTGGAGCATTTCTATTGGTCCAAAACTTTCACAGGACACAAAAATAAAAATCAACAATTAACTTTTTTTATTGGACAGCAACCATATACTCAAACATTTTCATTCAAGCGCCATTTTGCAAGTATTGCTAGCTCTAGGTCTAATTGTTGGAGAACGCATTCTGCGTAAACTGAGACAAACTGACTGTAGAACATCTCCTATACAGTCATAAAATAACTTTTGCAGTCGTCTTTGCCGTGCAGTAGGAGATTTATTTATTTCTGTGTAGAAAAACTATTTCCTAGTAAATTCATCTTTATTCAGTTATTCAAGTAGAAAGACCATGCTGGGTAATAATGTTCAGGTTAGCTGAAAAAAATACATTCGATTTGGCAGGAGGCAGCAGTAATGCCTAGAGAGAGAATTAAAACTTTACCTTATCAAAGAAAAAAAAACAAAAAACACAGTAGTGATAGCAGTTTCCCCAGCGTTCCTTTAAGTGTGCCGGGCCTCTGCTGTCCGGCCATGTGCCTGTTCCTCCTACACTTACGTACCTCTCTTCCTAAATATGTCATGGACATTGCATTTAGTTTCTTATAACAAACAATGCAGCCATAGAATGAAACAGGCCAGGCAACAAGAAGCTGCTCAGCATTGAATATTTCTCTGTGGACTCACTCCATGTTTCTCAGAAGGGTTCTAGTCTTTTGAATAGAGCATAGGCAACAGTTATTTGCATGAACTTAATGGGACAGCTGGATGACAACCTAGTTAATAACACGCTGAGATGTCTCTTGATGCTATAAAAAAGTGTTATGCAACATAAAACAGCTTCCCATGTAGGTTGTAGAGCACACCACATGTCTAATCAACAGTTTGAGGCTGTCTAGAGTCCAGTCGAGATCCTACCTAATTAGAATAAAACACTGCAGCCACACCGGACCTGTTCTACCTGAATTTAAAAGCTCTTTCTAGAGCTTTTATATTAAACTTTAATAATAAAAGCCTTCTTGTGCTCACACATCTCATTTATACAAAAACCTGTGAACATTATCACCTAACTTCCTTCTTTATGGCAACACTATTAGATGTAAAGGTGTCTGAGCTCATTCAGCTCCAATCCGCTTGTTAAGACAATCAGGTTCAAGCCTCTACTGTAGTCCACTTTTTCAAGCCTCTACTGTGGTCCTTGTTGTTAAAAAAAAACTACTTGATTGTCATTCTGCTGCTTTTCTTGCGACGAGAAGGTAAACAGGACAGATGTGCTCTGCTATCAATATCTTTGTTTTTTTTATTTGTTAGCCCCTTTTTCTGTTTCCCAGCTACCCGTACCTAGCTATCTTTACCATAGCTAGCTAGCTATCTTTGTCAGCCTTTGTCTGAATGAGAAGCCTGAAAACCTGAAACACGAAGATGATGGTTCTTAGCAAGAAGCACCCTATAAAACCTATAGCTGATATCAATGGTATACACAAAGTTCCAGTTTGGTATTTGTCAGTGGGTGTTAACATTAGCTAGATTAGCTAGCTAATTCTAAAGCCCACTAATGGCAAACTTTTTTAATACATTTAGTAATTGTCTGTATAAACTGCAGCCTTTTCCTTTCGTCTTTCTCATCACATGGAAAGTGCTAAAATGATGAGTAGTATTTTGGACTCAGGTCTCTTTAGAAAACAAGGAACACAGCATGCTGACAAGACGAGGACTTCAGCCAAAGCAGCTCCAATTTGGACAGATGTTTTATTAGACTCTGGTCAGTTTTGGATTCGGACATTTGCTTATATGGCTTAAGGCAAGTTTGGGTGAACTTTGGGCTTCAGTAAGGCTATTACTGTGAGGCTGAGAGTGGACCACCACCCAAACATATCCAGAAACTGACCACTGAAGAAGGGCTAGAGGAAGGCCTGTACAAACTGTGCTGAGAGGGTTTTCTGAGTAAGCTGCCGGAGGGTGTTCAACTCAAAATGTCACATTTGGGGTTCATTATAAGAATGTCAGTGGACTGTATGAAACTGTTTAATATTCACGCACACAACTCAGAGTATTTTTGATTATGTACATATGAAGGTGTATATAATGTATTTGGACTACTATGTTCTACTGTATGTTTTGCTAGTTCACTGTATGTAATCTAGCATGAAGCCATGTTGTGTTTTGGTGCGCTGTGTCATTTTTATCTTTTCATACTGCAGCAATTTTGGATAATAAATTGAATTGCCAGAAGTTTTGTAATTAATTTATGGTGACAGTAGTTACATTCAGGGTACCTGTCTATGGACTGTCTATGTGTGTTTATCTTATGGACATTGTGTCTTTTCTACTACTGTATGATGTACAGTTTGTTGTTGTAAAGTATGTCAGAAGTATTAAAATGTTAGCGTCACTAAGTCTCTCGACTCTAAATACTCAGCCTTCTGTAGCATCACAGTAAAAATGTGACATTACATTATTTTTTTCTATCACTTTAAATCTGGTTACCTGCAGATAAACGATTTCAAGATTTAATGATAGGAATGAATGAAGAAGTTTAAGTGGGAGTTACGTCCGTTTATTTGTAAATCACTTAACTTTTCCAGTAAGAGAACAGTGTACTAACCAATCCCAGTGCAGGGGGGCGGGGTTTGTGTAAATACATGTTGTTTTAGGGTTACTTTTTCCTTTGCTGTGAGAATGTTGTGTTGCATTAGACATGGGTTTTGTAAACAGTTTTTAAAAATACATAATAATAAGGCCATACATTTTTGACAATTGTTATTTTGTTTAAGGCTTCAAATATATCGATTTGTATAAAAGTAAGAAATGGTGTGGTCAGTGTGCATCCTGATATTCAGGGGGTGTCTCTCTGACTGAGCTCAGTTTTATCCCCAGTGTAAATGCAGTCACTAAAGTAGCTTTTTTATCATTTAAGAAATATCTTTAAAGCTTGACATGTTTTATCTCAGAGTGATCTAAAAAATCTCCTGTTTAAAAAGAGCTGCACTGGCTCCCTGTATCTTTTAGAACACACTTTAAAGTTCACTTACTAGTCTATAAAACTCTATATCAGAGGTCACCAATAGGCAGACTGTGATCCGTGACCAGACACAGACATATCAACCATTGTTGACAGTATTTATTTTAAGTGGAACGTTTCTTGTCTTTACGGTATGAGGGCTTTGCAGTGCAGTAAACTGACAGACCAATCACGTGCATGTAAGATCACCAAAAGCGCTCCTCAACCAAGTGAGTAAAAACATTTGTATGAAGTTTTATAAATAATGTATTCAGTTCAGCATTTAAACAGTACATATTGTTAAAATATACGGAATAGTATTTGTAATTTGTTTGTCTTTTGGTTGCTGATGGTATACAGTATATGAAGTTAGAAATTATGAGGGTCCGAACCTTGGCCTGAAGAAATTTCCTCTAACTGGACCTTACTGAATTGTAATTAAATACCCCTGCTCTAAATAATCTAGCTCCATCACAGAATATCTTGCCGTTTATGTTTCAACTTGTAATCTTAGATCTGCAGATACTGATCTTCTGCACATACCTTCCATAAAATACGAAAAACATAGAGAGACTTTTTCTATTATTCAGCTTCTAAACTGTGGGCTTAAATTCCAACTTTCATTAGAAAATGTAAAAAAATATGTTTTAAATGTATCTTTTTAACTTCTGATCTGTGTCTTTGGCTTATTAAAAACTCAGTTTCTGCTATTCAGCTAAACTGTCTGTAACGCACTTGGAGCTGCCTCTGGTATGTGTATATATAAAACCAGGCAGGAAATAATGGAAGACATTCACTTATTAAACTCTTCAGAGAGAGTTTTGTGCCCGGAGGCAGGACAGTAGCCAATCCCAGTGCAGGTGGGCGGGGCCTTTTCGAATACGGGTGTAAAATAACAGCTAAAACTTGTTAAGTTTATAAGGCTGTACACGTTATAAACACACACCAGAAATACTAAAGTGAGAGTTAAGGCTCCGTTCCTGCCGCTCATTTAACGCTAATAGCCAATCGCAGTGCAGTAAGCAGGACAGTAGCCAATCCCTGCGGCAGGAGGGCGGGCTTTGTCGGGGTGTGTTCTTGTCTGAATGCGGGTGTGAAAAAGGAGTTCTTAGGCGTACAGTGGTGAACTGTGCTGGCAGTGGTCCCGGCAGTGGTCCCGGCAGTGCTGGACTCAGTGCTCCGGAATAAAGGCTGTAAAGGCGCTGAGGCGGCGGGAGCTCGCGGAGGGAGCGCGCGCCTCCAGGAGCCCCAGAGTCCGCCCCATAGCCAGCGCCGGCCGGTCCCCTCCAGGTTCAGCCGAGCACATGCAGGCAGCCATGCACTCCCACTGGACATGTTTACTGCTGCAGCTGGGCTTGTTACTGACCGCCGAGCTGGATGCGGAGGCAGAATATGAAGTCACTGAAACTGATGCAATCGACTACAAGGACCCGTGCAAAGCTGGTAAACAAATCACGTCCCTCTTCATAAGTGTTTTTGGGCTCCTCGGGAGAAGTGTGTATGTGTGTGTCAGTGTGTTGTGCCACGTGACAGCGTGAGAACTTGGAACAACAACTGAAATGAGCAGCTGTCCAGAAAAGTTTAAAAAGCGTGAGGCATGTAAACCGTGTGGATTATATTGGTAATCGAGTAATCTGCAAGTTATTTTGATAATTAATTGAGATTTTAGGGCAAAAGTGATAGAACTGGCTAAACTAAACAATAACAAAACATGCATAACCTTTCAAGTAGTATTGCTAAACATCAATTATGAAGCTTTAGAAAAACAGTTCATTTTACAAACACAGAAAAACATTTTTTTGTTTGTTTTTTTACTGAGTAGTAAGGCGTGCATCACTGCTCTTGGAACAAAACCTCACATCTATTCTTTTAGTTTTGGACATATTTTGAAAATGTCATATCCTCTTTACACTGTGTGTAAATTTAAGGAGGAATGGACCAAAAGAAAAGTCCCATAATGACTTAGTTGGTCTGGTTACATTAACTTACATTGAAAGTGAAGTATGTTTTTGTCCTCTTGTGTAAAGTCATAATTTTAGAGATGGAAATACAGAATTTAATTCCAGTAGCTGCAACATGCATGTGCATACAGTCTGTGCAGATTACCCAGTACCAGTAACTGCAGATTCAAAAAGAAGAAAATGTTCAATTAAATCTTTATTGTTTACTTATGTGAATTATATTCCTGCTTTTGTATGGAAAGTAATATTTAATTGGATTTTTATTAGATACAAATAGCATTCAGTAAATAATGATTTATACTTATGTCAATATGCCATTAATTTCTAATCTGTTCTAAAATGTAAATAATATCTAAGATATCTGGAACTATACTTTGTTCCTCAAACTAGCTCACATGATATTGACAGTTTAAAAATAAGAAACAGTACTTTTTATGATGATATTGCACGCAACATATGCTTCCTGCCCAGTTAAGCCATTTAATTAGGGGCCCTTGGCCTTGTTCATAAGCAGAATGTGTCCAGTGTAAGTCTGGACAACAAAAAAACACATGAAATCTGTTTTTTGGAAAACAGATAAAAACACATTTGGAACCGGTTTAAGATGCTCAGGTGTCTCTGTCTGGACACTCTGGCCGCTCAAATTGGTCACTTTTTGCATCACTTACATTGCAACAAACAACAAGGAGGTCTGCAGTGCAACCCATGGAGATAGGTTTATGATGTCTGGACACCGAAATCCAATCACACACACACACACACACACACACACACACACACACACACACACACACACAAACACATATATATATAAATATATATTAAAACACACCACTATATGAACAGATTTGCCAATGTTTACAATAGCATTGCACACTTGTGCTGCTTGTTAATGTTGGAGTGGAGCTGACAATGGATTACAACACTGCCGTCTAGTGGTCAGAGGTTTAAACACAACACACAATGATTCACTGTCTTCCAGGAATCTGTGTATCGATACTGTGTTTTTGAGGATTGATACAGTATCACAAAACAAAATATCCCGATATTCGATATTATCTATATTTTCTTATATTTTCTTATATATATATATATATGCGTGTGTGTGTGTATAAAATCTGAGGTGAAATTAAGTTTAATTAAGTGATTGTGGCAGCACTAAAGTTTAGTTGAGTGCAGTCATGGAAAGTGATTTGTCTTTTACAAACGTCCAGTGTTGGGAACATTGTCTCTGGAAGCATCTGATGTGATTCCTACAGCAGTTTTCTGCTGTTTTTTTCGGTGTGCCTACAAGAGCCAAGCAGTCAAAGCTCATGAGGCCCATGATGTGCTGTGAATGGGAGCGAGGCAGCAGGCGGGACAGTGGATTAAAAACCACATGCAGCTGGTTTGGGCCGTGATTTAGAGTCTGTTTAAATATAGCGTGCTGGCGGCCACCAACTTATCTGCAAACACAATACAAACCACAAGAGTGGAATTTTAGTCAGTGGCGCGGTTTAAAACAGAGAGTTCGGCTCTGCCTTCAGTCCTGTAATATGGTCCACTTTGCTAATCGCCAGATTTTCCGCTTTTCTACTCCTGAATTGTTCGGCCTGACTGTTATCCTAAAGGACGGTCAGCTCTTTCACTCTTTCACTCGGGACAGGACGCTCTGCTTCACTTGATGATGCCCTGCTGTTCCTCGTTTTTACATTTTGATTTACTTCATTTGTCGCACAGTTGGATTGTCACAAGTGGTGATCCATAAAAAATAAAAAGGATGTGTATTCTTATACTTTAAAGGGCCCATGTCATGGAAAACTGAATTTTTCAGTGTCCTTTTTTAGGTTTTTTGGGTAATTAAAATTTAAAATCATGGATTTACTGTTGTTGCAATGTCATGAAACAGCACATTAACTGTTCAGCTTGCATCCCTTTAGCCCTGTCCATGCACGCTGAAGTTATAAGAAGTGTTTCAGCTGCTGCTTTTTGGATAAAGAAAAAAATACAGAACAGCCCATCAGAAAATAGCTAATTTACATATATCAGTCTTGAAAGCACAGTAACAGAAACAGCCTGTTTCATTCAAAGGGAAAAAGAATAAATGGAAAATGGTCATGTAGAAATTAACCATGCCTGTTTTTGGTCCATGAACCTGCAGTTGTATGGTGTGAACACTTTATAGCATCTTCATAATGTTTAGTTCTAGAATAATTTAGTTTTTAGTTTTAGAAAACTGCAAATGTGGAGATGTTAGTTCGCCAGTAACATAATAGCATATTTGTATTGTAATTAATACATTTCTGCATGTAAACGGCCTATAAAGTTCTAAAAACCAAAGTACACACCAGATGGAGATACTTTCTCCCACAGAAACCACTTTTCTCAGCTGCATAAAATGCCTCATTGGAATTCCAGCTCCTAATCAGGCTGGTTGACTAGCACACCAGCATAACACACCCTATATGTTGGTGATCAGCCATGCTGGTCTATTCTGGTTTTTCAAGCAGGGGCTCACACTATCCTCGGATGCCCTGTACTGGGCCCAAGTATGATTGCTCCCTGCCCTCCAACTCCCTCCGCTGGCCTGCGCCCACATTACGCTTACATTTTCTTGATTAGAGCACACTTACATCAATGATCCAAGGCTTGTAATAGCCATAATCTAATACTTGTACTTGATGACATGATGCAAAGTAGCACCTGTATCATGCACTGGCTCCATGTAACACTTGGTGTTCAATGTGCAGGCAGGGCTTTATTCAGGCTGAACGAATTTGAAGGAAGATTTGCAGTGTAGGTGTGTGTAGAGAGCTATATCATTTCATTTCGCAGAGAATACCTAATGCCCTGTTCTCACAAGGCTTGTTCCTATTCTTAGATTCTCCCGTTCCCCCTTAAATGGTGCAGCAGTTCCTTTCTCACACAGCAGACCAGAGTGATCCCTTAGCTGCCATGTTTGTTTAACGGGATAGATGCAGGATGTTCTTGTTCAGTGGCACAGTTAGCGTTTACTCCACAGCACTTCCAACCAGAGTCTGCTTGAAGAGGTGGGCCCAGATTTTCTGAAAATTAGTTGATTAAAGGTTACAAAGGACATTTGAAACAATTGCCCGGAAGACCTCGTAGACCACCAAAACTGCCCCATCAAAGAACATCAATCTGCACAACCTGCAATAGATCTGAAAACCTCTGCAAAAGTTTCTATCCATTCTTCCTGAGAGAAGACAACTCAGCATGATGGGTCTAAAAGTATGTGTAGCTGCCCAGGGAGCCCTGCACTGAGAAAAGGAGACACATCAAAGAAAGTAACTGCTCAGAACATTAGACCACATTAACCACTCAAAGGTCCAGGTCTTAACATCACTGTTTGGAGTTATTTGCAGACAATATTTGGAGGTGTTTTCTTTGAGCCTCCTGAAAAGAATAGAAGCTGTAATAAAAGCAGATACATCTGATATTATATTTAGTCGATTCTGTGTAGTTTTCAGTTTAATATGTGTTTTCTGCCCTAAAAAACATTAGATGAAGTTTTTAAAGAATGATAGATAAAAAACTACTGAAAATGAGTGCAAGACAGTTGTTCTTATGAGAATGAGAATGTGTCAGTCGTGTCAGAGCAGAGAAATGAAAGTGGAGATGGTGTAATTCTCTGCGGCTGTTCTGTTTGTCTGCTGCCAAAGAACCATATCATCATAGCAGAGGTGGGTGGCGGTGTGTTGGGGGAGGGGGGGTCAGTTACGCTGGACACTACATTGTTGCTGTTACCTTGGTGTTGTTTTCCAATTATTTAGACTGTAACTCTGTACAGATAGAGCTTTATTCTGCTTTGTTTCTCATTTTGAGTGTATTTTTATCATTCTGGCACAATCATCACCACATTACACTGTTTATAGCTGTTTTCCAGCTATATTATATATATTTTTTTTCTAGGGTGTTTTAGGCAGCTATGTCCTTCCCTTTTTGTCTTGTTACAAACATTAAACAAAATAACTAACATAATAATTTTATTAGGAAAATAAGGTGCATATGGGAAGGTGATTAAATGTTATTGATTGATATTGTATAAATGTTAAAACCTAATTGGTTAAAAATGTTTCTTCGGTCTTGGATTCCTACATCAGTCTTTAAAGAAGTTAAAGGCTTTGAATTTTCCTCTCAGCTGTGGTTTTGATATTGATTGCTGAAATATATGGTCAACATTTCATCAGCAGGTTTTAATGTTAGCACAAGCTTTCCCCTTATAAAGCACCTTTATGGAACAATGTGTATTACATCGTTCAATATTCTTTAAAGATTGATCAATTTATCATTTGCTGGTTGATTATAGTGATGTTCTTCACTCTAGTGCTTCTTCCAGCAAATGAAGTTCCTGACCCATTTTCTTTGGTGGTAATGCCTTTAATCACCAAACATTAGGGATTATTTGCTTTTAGCTGATAGATGTAGGAACAAATACTGATGTCAGACCTCAGTTTAAAATGAGATATATCCTATATATCTAAGAAATTCGTAGGATTCAGATTTAATATAGAAATAAATAATTGCACATTTTGTGGCTGTTGGAACTTCAGAGCCTACTTTCTTTGGCTGTATTGGCTGTAGTACCATGTGGAATAATCCTCAGCACTGGTTCTCTTCAGTGAATGTTGGCTTTGGAACTGTATACTTTATTATGATATATATATTATTTTGTTACATTTTTGAAAAGTTTCTTGAAAACATCCAATAATTAGCTTTTGGGGCCAGTTGACAGTGGACACTTGGACCTGACCTTGTTGGTAACTGTACCATTATGCCAATATGCCTGCTGTCGTCACTTAACACACTGGACTCTTTTTTTTTCTATTTCATTTAGAAAATGTGTGTAATGTATGTAATTATTTTGTTTATTGTTTTGCACTTATACTGTTGAATTAATGAACTTAGTTTTTCTTCATGTAGTCATGTAACTGTTGGCTCAAAGTGCTCAGCAGTAACAGTAGAAATGTTGTGTATTATTCTGCGTTATTGAAGCATGTTATCTGCATAAAAAAATATGAAACTAAAATTTACACAAAAGCTTTAAAGGAACCCGTTTACTTTAGACTCGGGAGCGCCCTCTAGTGTCTGACCAAACTGGAAGACTTTGCTAAGTGGCAGTTCTCCACACTACAAATTTTCAGTCACCGATATTAGTTTGTATTAATGTTTACGCCGCTGTGCCTCCAGTGGTGGACTGAGTGAAGAGCAGGCCTGAGCTGGAGAGAGCTTTTCTGCACCAGTTCACTTTTTGTCTGAGTGATTTGGTGCAGATTAGCGCAGCAGGAGGCTGAATGTGCAGCAGGGAAATTCCACATTGGGTTTATTATTTATTTATCATAAGTAACTCCATAGTTATTGTTTTCCATACTTTGTCACCACATACTGAGTTCATTAGAACCCTACTGCTGCTACAAACACAGACTCCTGCAAGGTTATGTATATAGCCATATGCTAAAGTTCAGGCAGCCCTCTCAAATTTAATGTTGCTGTTAATTTTCTGAGTGAAAATAAGTATTCATCTACAGAGAACACATATATTAATGCACAATTACAGTTTATTTGCTAAATTTAACATACCTGGGGAAATTAATTAAAACAAAGTGGCCTGTGCAAAAGTTATAGCACATTTTATAGTTATGTGTATCATGTTCAAACCCTTTTTTATCCCTTACATTTAAGCCCTCTATTTTTGTTTCTGTGCCGTTAGGGATGGTATAACCAAATGAGTTCTTTTCTGATTTTTGTGACTTATTCCAGTCTGAAACTGAAGGAGGTCTCAACTGCTGTAAACTGTAGGGGTGGGGTTAAACTGCTGTAGGGTGAATGGGCTGAGTTAAACTGTTGTAGGGTGAATGGGCGGGGTTAAACTGCTGTAGGGTGAATGGGCTGAGTTAAACTGTTGTAGGGTGAATGGGCGGGGTTAAACTGCTGTAGGGTGAATGGGCAGGGTTAAACTGCTGTAGGGTGAATGGGTGGGGTTTAACTGCTATAGGGTAAATGGGCAGGGTTAAACTGCTATAGGGTGAATAGGTGGAGTGTAAACTTAATGGGTTAAACTAAACTGCTGGAGACTGAATGGGTGAAGCCAAACTGGTGTAGGCCGAATGGGTAAATGGAAAAGGGGCCCTTTTTGCAGCTTTTGTTCCACACAGGGACCTTATGTAGTGATATGGGCCCTGAAATGAAAAAGCAGTATTTTAAACCATCACCGATTGTCAGGTTTTAATATTTCTTTTTACGTTGACTTTAATTTGCATTAACATGTTCCATTCTATTCGACTGATTGCGTTTTTTGTTCTCCAGATATTTTATTCAGAAAAGTGTAAAACACCCTTGAGGCTCAACAAAACCTGACCTTTCACAAGCAATCTACCTGCTGCCTCCTGCCATATGTTTATAATTAGAAAAGAATCTGAAGCGCCTTTTCCAAATCCTGCAAGCCCCACATGTTTGCATGCTGTTATGAACGGCCTCAAAGTGGCTTTAATTAAAGAGGACCAATGTAGGTGTATTAGGATCAGGTTTCCATGGTGATAAAAAAAAAGCAAGCTAGAATGAAAAGCACTTTCTGATTTCTGGTCCACACATCCCCCCTCTTCCAGACTCCAGTGTGATTGTCTGTGATTTAGACGTGTATGAGTGATGATTGAAGGAGGAGTGGAACTGAAATATGTTATTTTCTTTCATTCCCCTGTGAGCCAATCAGAATCTCACTTACGGCTGTAATATAACAGATGTGACTTATTTTGCTTTCAAAACAAGTCAGTACATTCCTTCCCCTCTTTCAGTCTTTATCTCTGCCTGAGCCTCTTTATCTCTCCAGATTTCTGATTAAAGCCATAGTTTTCTCTAATAGCTTTGATTATAAGATTTGTGACGCTGAGCTAAATCCATGCTTCCGCTACTGTTTTTAGCTGCCGTGATGCACTTTTATTCATTTTTATAGACAGGATGGGTTACACAGTGTCACAAACCACATGATCAAGCCTAATAGAGATTACCGAATAGGGGATTTAGTTTCAAGCTAATTTCAACATAAAGGTTTGAGAAACAAAGTTATTCAACCTGGTTTGCTCCTTTCTAGAGGAATTCTGCAGTCAGAATTCTTTACGGTGGTGGTGGTGGTAGGAACCAGACGTTCACTTCTAAAAGCTCCCTCACAGAATATTATTACATGGTTATGAATATGCTGCCTGATGTTTTGAGGATAGTTTTGAGAATATTTTGGCCTTAAAATTCGTTCATGCTGGAGGTGTACTTGTGAGGTAAAGAAATTTTATTTCTGTCATTTTGTCAAAGAAAATATTTGTTTGCTGTAGTTTTTTAGTGATATGTCAATGTATGCATAGCAGCAATTGATTGAACTATCAGCTATTGAGTACTAACAGCTGGTGATTTGGCCTAAGTGTGACTGCCTGAACCAAGGCCATACTCGATTTCAATCAGGATCACTTGATCCAAGAAAGTATGTAATTTCCATTTGCAGTAATTATACTCAGCGATATGACTATGTTTTGGGACCTCCCAGACCTTTCATTAGCACACATGGGAAGCCCAAGGCAAGGAGAACAGCAGAAAGACTCAAAATGACTGTACTAGGTGAAACATTACTCAGCAGAAAGTTACAAAGTGGCTTGCAGAGGACGCAGCGAGAAGGGGCAGGCTTAAGCAGCTTAAATATGTGATTAGCAGAGCCATTAACTGGGTGAGATCAGCCGATGACGGTGTGTCATTTGGCCTAAGCTTGACTTTGTGGCCAATGATCTGCTCAGTGTTTGCAGATTTATCCACATTACTTATAAAAGCTCAGAAGACGTGTATGTTCAATGATGCTTTTGGACAGTACATAACATGGCTATATATTTGTGTGACATGATGACCCCTGCTTCCCAATCACCACACCACTCTGAATGACTCTGTTAATATCTGAAACACAGAATTACCCAGAAATGTTGAAAAATCAGTGGATTTTCCTTTAGAATAAAAGCATGTAGGCATGGTAATTGGTGGGATATAAGCTTCCATGTTTGCTGATGAATGGTTGCTTTAACACAGCTGTGCTTTCTTCTTGGGAGCTTTCTTCTAAGTCAAGGCTCATCAGAGATCAGAGTACATTCAAGTTTGTTTAATGATGTTGAGGACCTGCTAAGAGTGGATGATCTTTGTAGAGTTTCTGTGTGAAAGTCGTTTTTTTATACTGTAATAAGCTTCACTGTAACAGATCAAAGCTCTCACAGGTGGAGAGTGTGGTGTATACCATCCACCTTTTTCTAAGTGACCTTGTATTCCTTGTATTTTCATTTGTCTTTACAATTCTGAGTAAATCTCTCACTAACTGATCTCTTCGTAATCCCTGAGGAGTAGAGTCATTTCATTGGTGTTTTTTTCTTTCAGTTGCATTTCTTGGGGACATTGCTCTGGACGAGGAAGACCTACACAATCTCAGACTAGACCAGACTGGACAGTTCAGCTCTAACAACACCTACCCAGGTATGTGTGATTGGCCCAGGTCTACAATAGTACTACCAACAACAGCACTACAGTAACAACAACAGCAACAATAATAATAGTAATATTAATAATAACAATAGTAATCATAATACTTTGTCAGTGTCACTGCCGTCCTGAGAATGATCCCCTGTGGTGGTCCTGTGAGGGTCCTGACTGTTGATGAATGGGGTAAAAGATGGGATAACAAGTTATGCAATGAAACAGATGAACTACAGTCTTTAATTGTACAAAGTGCATCACATTGTCGCTGTCCAATGAAAAACATGTATCTTATTTTTTTTTTAGTTTTCCGTATCATCTGACTATGACAGCTGCTGTTTATTTTTGTGAAGAATGGACCAATAGAAATACTGCGAAATAGCTTGGAAAAAATTCTGGTTTCACTGACTTACATTAAAAGTCTTCTTCTGGGCATATTGGAGGTTTCTTGGACAGCACTGGTATGGTAAACTTATATATATATAAATCATGTCATTTTAGCATATTTAAGATACAGTTATATAATCAATGGGCTTCAAGTGCAGACTCTCAGTTTTAATTCCTAAATTACTAAAGGTAATTGGACAATTATCTCAACAGCTATTTCATGGGCTGCATGGGCCATTATATCATTATTCCATCATCAGTTAAGCAGGTAAAAGGTCTGGAGTTGATTCCAGGTGTGGCATTTGCATTTGGAAGCTGTTGCTGTGAACCCACAACATGCAGTCAAATGAGCTCTCAATGGAAGTAAAACTAGCCATCATTAGAAGAAATCCATCAGAGAGATAGCAAAAATGTTAGGGGTGCCCACATCAACACTTTGGTACATTCTGGGGAAAAAGAGCACACTGGTGAGCGGAACTCAAAAAGACCTGGACGTCCACAGAAGACATCAGTGGTGGATGATCGCAGAATCCTTTCCATGGAAAGAAAAATCCCTTCACAACATCCACCAGAAAACATCTAAAGAAGCCAGCCCAATTCTGGAATAGCATTCCTTTGACAGATGAAACTAAGATCGGCCTGTATCAGAATGATGTGAGGAAGAAAGCACACCGCATCCCCTGTAAAACATGGTGGAGGCAATGTGTTGTCATGGGCATTCATGTCTTCCAGTGGCTCTGGGCCATGGGTGTTTATTGACGATGTGACAGAAGCAGCTGGATGAATTATGAAGTGTACAGGGATCTACTTTCTGCTCAGAATCAACCAAATGCAGCAAGATTGATTGGACGGCGCTTCGCAGTACAGATAGACAATTACCCAAAACATACTGCAAAACCCACCCAGGACTTTTTAAGGCAAAGAAGTGGAATATTCTGCCATAGTCAGTCACCATATCTCAAGCTGATCGAGCATTGATTTCACTGCTTAAGACAAAGTTAAAGGCAGAAAAACTATCAAACAAGCAACGACTGAAGACAGCTGCAGTAAGACCTGACAAAGCATCACAAACGAGAAAACCCAGCATTTAGTGATGTCCATGGATTCCAGATATCAGCCAGTCATTGCTTGCAAAGGATTCTCAACAAAGTCTTAAAAATCAACATTTTATTTACAGTATTGCTAATGTGTCCATTTACTTTTGAGCCCCTGGAAATGATGGGGCTTTGTAGAAAAAAATAAATAATATATATATATATATATATATATATATATATATATATATATATATATAATTTTTTTTTTTTTTTTTTTAATGTATGTGGGTGTGGGTGTGTCTTTAACTCAAATAAACTGAAATTTGGTGTTCTTAACAGGGTCTCTGACCTGGGATGATATGGGAATAATGTTTTATAACAATGTTATAAACAGAATAAATGTCTGTCACCTTATGTTTAAGGCTCCTAATGTCAATACAATATCATTTGCTTATGATAGCTTAAAAAGAAATTTAATAAGCTCTTCATAAATACTGAAGCCTGTTATTAAGCATTATTAAGCTCCATCAATGAAATTGTCACCAAATTCTACAGTTTCTCATTAGGTTGAATGTATAACTCACTCTAAATGTAGGTATTGTGATTTAAACTGAGTTCTACAGTTTCTCATTAGATTGAATGTATAACTCACTCTAAATGTAGACATTGTGATATAAACGGAGTTCTACAGTTTCTCATTAGGTTGAATGTATAACTCACTCTAAATGCAGATATTGTGGTATAAACTGAGTTCTACAGTTTCTCATTAGGTTGAATGTATAACTCACTCTAAATGTAGGTATTGTGATATAAACTGAGTTCTACAGTTTCTCATTAGGTTGAATGTATATCTCACTCTAAATGTAGATATTGTGATATAAACTGAATTCTACAGTTTTTTCATTAGGTTGAATATATAACTCACTCTAAGTGTAGGTATTGTGATATAAACTGAGTTCTGTAGTTTCTCATTAGGTTGAATGTATAACTCTAAATGTAGATATTGTGATATAAACTGAGTTCTACAGTTTCTCATTAGGTTGAATGTATATCTCACTCTAAATGTAGGTATTGTGATATAAACTGAGTTCTACAGTTTCTCATTATGTTAAATGTATAACTCACTCTAAATGTAGGTATTGTGATATAAACTGAGTTCTATAGTTTCTCAATAGGTTGAATGTATAACTCACTCTAAATGTAGGTATTGTGATATAAACTGAGTTGCTCTCTCTGTTCTAGAGAACGCATCATCTGTGTATCCGCAAGGAGAGGCTAAACTTCTAGCTAACAGCAGCAAAAGGAATGGATCATTCTGGGAAGGAGCAGATCTTCCCCGCAGGAGGAGAGCAGCCACTGCTCGGCCAGAGAGAGTGTGGCCTGATGGAGTTATCCCCTACGTCATCAGTGGAAACTTTAGTGGTTTGTCCTCATTACCATCACACCCACACATGCACCACAGGCTTCAGACAACAGCTGATGATCTTGATTAAACAGTACCTATCATGGAAAATATTAACATTGCTTGTTTCTGTAAGAAAAAGAGTTTGATGTAGTATTTAAACACAAAAAGAATTAAAATTTCAGTACAAGTACAAGCTTGAGTATGAGTGATGTCACAAAGAAACACAGCTCATTTGCATACAGTAGCATGTAAAGGTTTTGAGATCATATTTTTATACAAAAATAAAAATATGTTTTTTAAAAATGTGTTGTCAAGTTTTTTTTATATTACTTATCATTTAAAGTAGGAACTTATTGGTAATGCAAACAATGTCTGCACCCTATACGTAAATTAAACATAAAATAACACCCTACAACAGTTTAACCCCACCCATTCGGCCTACAGCACTTTAGCCACACCCATTCTGCCTACAGCAGTTTAGTTCCACCCATTTATCCTTCTGCACTTTAGTCCCACACATTCAACCTACAGCACTTTAGCCCTACCCATTCAGCCTATAGCACTTTAGCCCTACCCATTCAACCTACAGCACTTTGGTCTCACCCATTCAACCTACAGCAGTTTAGTCCCACCCATTTATCCTTCTGCACTTTAGTCCCACACATTCAACCTACAGCACTTTAGCCCTACCCATTCAACCTACAGCACTTTAGTCTCACCCATTCAACCTACAGCACTTTAGTCCCACCCATTCATCTTACAGCAGTTTAGTCCCACCCATTCAGCCTATAGCACTTTAGTCCCACCCATTCAGCCTACAGCACTTTAGTCCCACCCATTCAGCCTACAACACCTTAGTCCCACCCATTCAGCCTACAGCAGTTTAGTCCCACCCATTCAGCCTACAGCACTTCAGTCCCACCGATTCAGCCTACAGCACTTTAGTCCCACCCATTCAACCTATAGCAGTTTAGTCCCACCCATTCAGCCTACAGCAGTTTAGTCCCACCCATTCAGCCTACAGCACTTTAGTCCCACCCATTCAACCTATAGCAGTTTAGTCCCACCCATTCAGCCTACAGCAGTTTAGTCCCACCCATTCAGCCTACAGCACTTTAGTCCCACCCATTCAACCTATAGCAGTTTAGTCCCACCCATTCAGCCTACAGCAGTTTAGTCCCACCCATTCAGCCTACAGCACTTCAACCCCACCCATTCAGCCTACAGCACTTTAGCCCTACCCATTCAACCTACAGCACTTCAACCCCACCCATTCAGCCTACAGCACTTTAGTCTCACCCATTCAGCCTACAGCACTTTAGCCCTACCCATTCAGCCTACAGCAGTTTAATCCCACCCATTCAGCCTACAGCAGTTTAGCCCCACCCATTCAGCCTACAGCACTTTAGTCCCACCCATTCATCTTACAGCAGTTTAGTCCCACCCATTCAGCCTACAGCAGTTTAGTCCCACCCATTCAGCCTATAGCACTTTAGTCCCACCCATTCAGCCTACAGCACTTTAGTCCCACCCATTCAGCCTACAACACCCTGGTCCCACCCATTCAGCCTACAGCAGTTTAGTCCCACCCATTCAGCCTACAGCACTTCAGTCCCACCCATTCAGCCTACAGCACTTTAGTCCCACCCATTCAACCTATAGCAGTTTTGTCCCACCCATTCAGCCTACAGCAGTTTAGTCCCACCCATTCAGCCTACAGCACTTTAGTCCCACCCATTCAACCTATAGCAGTTTAGTCCCACTCATTCAGCCTACAGCAGTTTAGTCCCACCCATTCAGCCTACAGCACTTCAACCCCACCCATTCAGCCTACAGCACTTTAGCCCTACCCATTCAACCTACAGCACTTCAACCCCACCCATTCAGCCTACAGCACTTTAGTCTCACCCATTCAGCCTACAGCACTTTAGTCCCACCCATTCAGCCTACAGCACTTTAGTCCCACCCATTCAGCCTACAACACCTTAGTCCCACCCATTCAGCCTACAGCAGTTTAGTCCTACCCATTCAGCCTACAGCACTTCAATCCCACCCATTCAGCCTACAGCACTTTAGTCCCACCCATTCAGCCTATAGCAGTTTAGTCCCACCCATTCAGCCTACAGCAGTTTAGTCCCACCCATTTAACCTACAGCATTTCAACCCCACCCATTCAGCCTACAGCACTTCAACCCCACCCATTCAGCCTACAGCACTTTAGCCCTACCCATTCAACCTACAGCACTTCAACCCCACCCATTCAGCCTACAGCACTTTAGTCTCACCCATTCAGCCTACAGCACTTTAGCCCTACCCATTCAGCCTACAGCAGTTTAATCCCACCCATTCAGCCTACAGCAGTTTAGCCCCACCCATTCAGCCTACAGCAGTTTAATCCCACCCATTCAGCCTACAGCAGTTTAATCCCACCCATTCAGCCTACAGCACTTTAATCCCACCCATTCAGCCTACAGCAGTTTAGCCCCACCCATTCAGCCTATAGCACTTTAGCCCTACCCATTCAGCCTACAGCAGTTTAATCCCACCCATTCAGCCTACAGCAGTTTAGTCCCATCCATTCAACCTACAGCACTTCAACCCCACCCATTCAGTTTACAGCAGTTTAGTCCCACCCATTCAGCCTACCGCACTTTAGTCCCACCCATTCAGCCTACAGCACTTTAGTCTCACCCATTCAGCCTACAGCACTTTAGTCCCACCCATTCAGCCTACAGCAGTTTAGCCCCACCCATTCAGCCTACAGCAGTTTAATCCCACCCATTCAGCCTACAGCAGTTTAATCCCACCTATTCAGCCTACAGCACTTTAATCCCACCCATTCAGCCTACAGCAGTTTAGCCCCACCCATTCAGCCTACAGCAGTTTAGCCCCACCCATTCAGCCTACAGCAGTTTAATCCCACCCATTCAGGCTACAGCAGTTTAGCCCCACCCATTCAGCCTACAGCAGTTTAATCCCACCCATTCAGCCTACAGCAGTTTAGTCCCACCCATTCAGCCTACAGCACTTTAGTCTCACCCATTCAGCCTACAGCACTTTAGTCCCACCCATTCAGCCTACAGCACTTTAGTCCCACCCATTCAGCCTACAACACCTTAGTCCCACCCATTCAGCCTACAGCAGTTTAGTCCCACCCATTCAGCCTACAGCACTTCAGTCCCACCCATTCAGCCTACAGCACTTTAGTCCCACCCATTCAGCCTATAGCAGTTTACTCCCACCCATTCAGCCTACAGCAGTTTAGTCCCACCCATTTAACCTACAGCATTTCAACCCCACCCATTTAACCTACAGCATTTCAACCCCACCCATTCAGCCTACAGCACTTCAACCCCACCCATTCAGCCTACAGCACTTTAGTCTCACCCATTCAGCCTACAGCACTTTAGCCCTACCCATTCAGCCTACAGCAGTTTAATCCCACTCATTCAGCCTACAGCAGTTTAGTCCCACCCATTCAACCTACAGCACTTCAACCCCACCCATTCAGCTTACAGCAGTTTAGTCCCACCCATTCAGCCTACAGCACTTTAGTCCCACCCATTCAGCCTACAGCAGTTTAGCCCCACCCATTCAGCCTACAGCAGTTTAGCCCCACCCATTCAGCCTACAGCAGTTTAATCCCACCCATTCAGCCTACAGCAGTTTAGCCCCACCCATTCAGCCTACAGCAGTTTAGCCCCACCCATTTAGCCTACAGCAGTTTAGCCCCACCCATAAAAGACGACGCAAGAGACGTTTCAGCCTGACAATACCAGACAGCTGTTCAGAGAAGTCTTTTACATATGTGAGTGTTAACAACACAGCAACAAAACAAGGTTAAAAAAGTCTCACTTTCGTTCATAAAACTAAATGAACATTATAAGAGGAACTGCTGTAAAAATATAGGAAGATTGTAGAATATGGATGGAGAGTATTGATAATTGGAAGTAGATTTATTGCAGCAGTGATTCGTTTCCCTTGCTTTGAGATGTGATTCCTTCACACATTTCATAATCAAACAGCTGGATGTATTTTCCCAGAGTGTTGAAATCTTTTTGAACTAGCCAGTAAAAAGTGGCTCTTGACATTGTATTCAGTTTATTTATAACAGTGCTAAATCAGAGTCAGTCTAATGCAATCCAAATGCTTTTTGGATTTCGGAACTGTAGCCCCACTCATTCAGCTTTAGAGCAGTTTAGCTCCACCGATTTAGCCTTACAGCAGTTTAGCCCTTCTGGTTCCATCATACATTTCGTAAGCACACAGCATGATGCACTTTCCTAGAAGGTTGACATCTTCGTGGACTGCTAAAGTGGCTCTTGACATTTTATTCGTGTTATGTTTAATGGTGCTAAATCAGACTAAGGCCGATGCAATCTGAATGCTTTTTTCTGTTAAAAATGTCCTTGTACAGTACTGTGTATAGTACCCAAGTCAGAGACCATCTCTCGTTCAGGTATCTCAGTCTAAATGGGCATTATTTCATTACCATTTCAATAACATTAGTCACAGATTTTTGATATTTGTAAGGAGACTAGCCATAAAACAATCCACCATTATAAGGAAGCAGAGGATCAAAGGAAAACAAAAGTAGTTTATGAAGTTGGAGTTAAAAAATGGTTAAAAGCTACAAAGAAAATGGGCATCCTAACTATTTGGTAGACCACCGAAATGGTCCTCATTAGGCATAAATATTTAATTCTTAGATTTCTGTATGTATGGAATTTGTACAGTTCAGTAGCAGTTTAAAAACCTACTTAATTACGGAGTAACTTACAGAAGTACAGGGAATTTTTTGTCCATCCAGTATCTATTAGCATAGTTCTTCTTTTTTGGAGACTTTAGTCCCACCTATTCAGCCTACAGCAGTTTAGTCCCACCCATTTAGCCTACAGCAGTTTAGTCCCACCCATTCAGCCTATAGCAGTTTAGTCCCACCCATTCAGCCTACAGCAGTTTAGTCCCACCCATTTAGCCTACAGCAGTTTAGTCCCACCCATTTAGCCTACAGAAGTTTAGTCCCACCCATTCAGCCTACAGCAGTTTAGTCCCACCCATTCAGCCTACAGCACTTCAGCCCCACCAATTCAGCCTACAGCAGTTTAGCCCCTCCCATTCAGCCTACAGCACCATTCAGTACCCTGTTCATAGAAGAACTCTTTTACATATGTCAGTGTTAACAACACAGCAACAAAACAAGGTTTTCTTTTTTTTTAGAGACTGTAGGCATGCAGTTCGCTCCACGATCTTTGGTAGGGTGTAAGCTTCCATTACTTGTTGGATACTTGAGCCTCAAAGGTCAAATATTAAAGAAGCTAACGTTAGACACCAAGCATGTTTGGCTCTTTGACTACACTCGGGGGAAAGCTGTGCTCGCTTGTTATTTTTTTCTATTGAATTATATTTGTTATTCCTCCAGGCAGCCAGAGGGCAGTCTTTAAGCAGGCCATGCGTCACTGGGAGAAACACACCTGCGTCACCTTCACGGAGAGAACAAATGAGGAGAGCTACATTGTCTTTACTTATAGACCATGCGGGTGAGATAAACCATGTTTGTCTTATTTGTTCAAATCTAAACCTAAAGAAAGCTGTGTGCTGCAGCTGGGCTTCAGTGTGGAGCTGATTGGTTCAAATGTTCAAACTAGGAAAATGTGTTAATAATGCTAATAAGTGAGCGTTGGTGATATTTTTTCTTATAAACATCTGATTAATACATCAACTTTGAAAAGCATAAGCTTTTTTCTGTCTCCCACTAGTTGTTGTTCATACGTGGGTCGTCGTGGTGGGGGTCCCCAGGCTATCTCTATTGGCAAAAACTGTGACAAGTTTGGCATAGTGGTACATGAGCTGGGACATGTGATTGGCTTCTGGCACGAGCACACACGACCGGACCGAGATGCACATGTCAGCATCATCAGAGAGAACATCCAGCCAGGTAACAAATTTACCTGTCCAGAATATACATATTCCTGTCTATCACACACACACACACACTGTACCTGTTCATAATGCCTGTACCTGTCTATTACACACAGAGTACCTGTTTATAACAACTGTACCTGTCCACTGCACACAGATTACCTGTACATGTCCAGCACACACAGTAGCTCTTCATAAAACCTGTACCTGTGCACTGAACACAGATTACCTGTTTATAATTTCTGTACCTGTCCATCATATGCAGAGTACCTGATCATAATGCCTGTACCTGTCTATCAAACACCTGTACCTGTCCATCACACACTGATTGCCTGTTCATAACACCTGTACCTGTCCATTACACACACACTACCTGTTCATAACACCTGTAGATGTCCATTAAACACCTGTACCTGTCCATCATACACAGATTACCTGGATCAGTCCATTACACACAGTGCCTGTCCATAACACGTGTACCTGTCTGTAACACACACACAGTACTTTTACCTGACAATAACACACCTCTGCCAATCCATCACATACACACACCTGTATCTGTCTATAACCCACCTGTACCATACCACACCTGTACCTGTCCGTCACACACACAACTGTACCTGTCTATAACACATCTGTACCTGTCCAATGACACACACACCTGCACCTGTCTGTAACGCATCTGTGCCTGTCCTACCTACACATGTATCTGTCTATATCACATCTGTACCTGTCCAGTCACATACACAACTGTACCTGTCTATAACACATCTGTACCTGTCTATAACACACCTGTACCATACCACACCTGTACCTGTCCAGTCACATACACAACTGTACCTGTCTATAACACATCTGTACCTGTCTATAACACACCTGTACCGTACCACATCTGTACCTGTCCAGTCACGTACACAACTGTACCTGTCTATAACACATCTGTACCTGTCTATAACACACCTGTACCGTACCACATCTGTACCTGCCCAGTCACATACACAACTGTACCTGTCTATAACACATCTGTACCTGTCTATAACACACCTGTACCGTACCACATCTGTACCTGTCCGTCACATACACAACTGTACCTGTCTATAACACATCTGTACCTGTCTATAACACACCTGTACTGTACCACATCTGTACCTGTCCAGTCACATACACAACTGTACCTGTCTATAACACATCTGTACCTGTCTATAACACACCTGTACCGTACCACATCTGTACCTGTCCGTCACATACACAACTGTACCTGTCTATAACACACCTGTACCTGTCTATAACACACCTGTACCGTACCACACCTGTACCTGTCCGTCACACACACAGTTGTACCTGTCTAAAACACATCTGTACCTGTCCAGTCACATACACACCTGCACCTGTCTGTAATGCTTCTGTGCCTGTCCTACCTACCCCTGTATCTGTCTATAACACATCTGTACCTGTCCACCTGACAAAGCACACCTATATCTGCCCTTCACACACTACTTATACATGAGCTTATACACTACTTATACACCTGCTGCTATCAAGACCCTTCCACAGACATCCTGAGGAACGACCAACGTCATTTTTCAAGTATTGAAGGAGACTTTACTCTTATTTGCAACAATGAAATTGAGTACCCAAGGTCCCCGTTGCCCCCAAATACAAATATCCAGTATGAAATATAAAGGAGAAGGAAATACAAGAAATAAAATATAAATATAAAAAGAGGCAGCAACGTGGATCTCAGGTGTAGGTAATGTATACAGTGTAGTGGTATGGATAGCAGAAATTACCTGGATGCAGTGACCGAGTGCAGAATGTCATTCTAACAGTTTAAGAGCCTTACAGCTTCTGGAGTAAAGCTGTTTCTTAGTCTGGTGGTTTTACGCTTAATGCTCCGCAACCTCCTGCCTGAGGGTTCAAAAAGTGTGTGTGCTGGGTGAGTGGGGTCCTTCATAATGCAGGTGGCCCTCTTCCTGCATCTGGAGGTGTAGATGTCCATGGTGGAGGGAAGGCTGACTCCAATCTTCTGTGCAGCCTTCACCACCCTCTGCAGAGCTTTCCTCTCTGCAGCAGAGCAGCTTTCATGCCACACTAGGAGGCTGAGCTTCCTAGTCCAGCACGCCTTAGACGCTGATGTCCCTTCCTAATCAAATTGGAAGTGTTGTTGCACCAGGTGAGGCTATTACTCAGGTGCATACCCAAGTACCTATAGCTGGAGACCAATTCCACTGCTGATCCTCTTTCATGAAAAGAGGGTGGATTTATCTGCCCCTTGTGAAATCCACAATCATCTCAATCATCTGTTCTCTCTGCACCAACCCTCCAGGTGTTCCACCTCCTCCGCCTGTAGCCAGACTCATCACTGTTTGTGATGCATTCAACCGCTTCCTTGTCATCCACAAACTTTACAATATGACAGCCTGGATGGTTTGAGGAGCAGTCATATGTGAGCAGTGTGAACAAGAGGGGACTCAACACACAGCGGTTACACAAAATGAGTTTAACTGAGAAAGGAGCCTTTATCGAGTCCCAAAAATTGTTTTTTATGAGAGAGGGAAATGCGAGAAATTGAACGAAAAGGGCATCAAGAACAGCCTGTGACCGCAAATGACGCAACACATCAGTACTTTGAGAACTTGTGATAGAGCTCCCTATGTGAAAAATCACTTTCTGCAGGGCATGCCATAGCAACACAGTGACATGACGTCAATTGCATAAAACCTATTAATGCTTTAAAGGTCATATATTCCACATTCTTGTAGCCCCCTCCCCAGCTTATCATGTCCGTGATGTTTTATATAAACAGCCAGAGTTAATTTTTACATCCATTTCCCCTCCTCCCTTTTAGCACGATTATTAAATTAATGATGATACAGTCAAGACTGATATGCGAGCGAGCTTTGTTCTGATTAAATTGTGTTCCATTCAAAAAGAGCTCAACAGCTTCTTATAAATTAAGCCTGACTGGGTGACACTTAACTGCTCCCAGTAGAATAAGCAGGTATATGTCAAAGTTTGTAAAACTGTAATGTAAGACTGTATTTCAGCTTAGTGTATATATATTAACGGAATGTACTGTAGAGTGAGTGGTATGTATTGAAAATGTAATGTTTACATACTATATCAAACTTTTTTATTCCAAAAAAGAGACAGTAAGGACTCACAGTGATCATGAAACCGAGTGTGGAGGATGAATAAACACAGCATTAGCACAGGTTCTTGTAAAGTAAACATGCACAGAGAGTTTTTATTGGTCTTCATTGAAAAGTAACAGCGCAAATCAGTAAAATATTTGAAAAGTAGTGTTCTTAAACATGTGAAGTTTTGTGGTGGATGGAAATTGGGTTTAAATAAGATAAAATGTTGAGGAGAAAAAACAAAATACGGAAAGGACACAGTAAAACCTCATGACACTGTACTGACCGCACTGCTGTTTTTGCCTGTCTGTCTGTATTTAGAGGGTTTTTTTGAGGATAATTGCAGTCTCCAAAATGGCACAGTAGCTTTTGAGAGTTCCTCTGAATCTTTAGCTCCGTTTTACAGCAGGCCTGTATGTTTGTGCAGTTTGACAGTTTACTTGTTTGTATAGTTGTGCGGGCAACAATAAATCTCACAGTTTGGCGGAAATAAAATTCATTCCACCAGATATTGGTGCGTGGAGCTGTTCATTAATCTGAACGGGTATGCTAATTAGCTTTTACTGCTTCCATTGTTACAGTTTTTTCCAGTTGCTAACACACTAAAATGACATGCATAGCATAATTATTTAAACAGACACACAGAGAGCAAAACCTCTTCTCAAGTCTCCAAAACTCTAAACTCGTTTTCTGCTTTACACACATTTTTCAAATTCAAAATGGCTCTTTTTAAACTCACTGAACACGGTTTTCTGCATAACACACGACAATCTCACATGAAGTCACATGTTTGCCATATCAAAACACTGCCATTCAAAATGACACTACGTGAGCTAATCACTTATTATGTGCCCACGGGCCCCGAACACCTGAACGGTTAATTGTTACCACTTCAATCAGGAAGTAAGCTTTATAAAAACACCACAGATGAGTACCTTTTTTACAACAGCAATGAAAGATGTTGCAGAGAGAGGAAGAAGGAGTGTGAGAATGAGAGGGGAAGGAAGAGTGAGAGGTAGAGCTGGTAGAGGAGTTCATGGCCAAAGAAGACAACAGCTTTCAAATAAAATCAGAGCAATCTCAGTTGATCATGTCATCAACCAGAGGCCGACAACTTGAATCGTTTTACTGTCGCCTCTGTCATCCAGACTGGAGAACAGGTATGTAGCCAACATTTCTGTAGTACACCCTAAATCATAGTGTATCATTTGGGTGAAAACTGAAACCATGGTGGAGGATGGGTCCAAATGTTCACCAGGGTACAGAAAGCTGCCACTGTCAACTTGGTTTAGGAAAACAATAAAATCAAATTATGAGAAATTCAAAGCTAAGCACCATATTCAACAACATTCAATGCGTCCGTCCACATCAGCTCGCATTCTAAATCAGAATGAAACAACTTTATAAGATTTTGAGAGAAACTCTCAAAGAAACAAAGAGCTCAGACGAGCAAATGTGGACGTAAGTACGTTGTAGTATGGGACAATATGAGCTTACATCATGCAACCCCAATTGAATTTTAGTATTATGGCAGAGCTTGCTAAAACCGAGAGTGCCTTTCATTACGCCCAACAGTGTGTAGTTGGTTAGACAAAAATCAGGTAATATGAATAAAGTGTGTGCCATTTGGTGCAAAAGTTAGATTTTAATAATGCTATATGTAGTTTTGGTTGCAGTGCTTTTGGAGGACATATGAGGTATGTTGTAGTTTTAATGTGTGTTAAGTGTTTTGATAAAACCAGCCTAGTTTACAAAATCGTGTTTTAGCAATTGGACAAAACTGTAAGATGCTTTAGCCTTGTAGCTCCTGTGCTAAAACTCTAGGTTTAGTTCCACAGGGAAAACTCTTATGTATGCTGTGTATGTTAGAAGATGTTCTGTGGGTTTCAGGGCAGGAGTATAACTTCCTGAAGATGGAGCCGGGGGAGGTGAACTCTCTAGGAGAAGTGTACGACTTCGACAGCATCATGCATTACTCCAGGAACACCTTCTCCAGGTGTGTGTATCTATGTGTGACATGAAGCCTTATATATATTGTATTATGCTGCCATTTGCTATTTCTTTATATACAACAAAGAAGGATCTCTATAACTACACTACATTAGCAGTTACTTCATTGCATACACAGTTGTCTTTTTTTGTATTTGAGGATACACACGCATTCTTTCCAACTCAGATCTTTAAGCAAATCACTGTTAGGTGTGCTGTGGTCGCTTAGCCTAAGGGTCAGTCACGTCTGCCTTCAGACTACAGAGCTATTCTGAGGTTTCAGGCAAAATTGTTCAGCTCCCTAACGCAGCAGTCTTCCATCATCCAGACATTCAGTGCTGCTCACTACACACAACACTTGATTGTTAGTACTTTAATCAGCAATTTAGCCCAACTACCAGAACTCTCCAAAGTGATTACCATCACTGCAGCTGCCTCTTTGTTTTATATGAATATTGTCAGAAACAAAGAACTTGGCACGACACACGCAGAGCTAAAAGTTAAAATGGATTTATATACAGAGCTAGTGATTAAACAATACAGCAGGAAATGAACAAATAAATTAAAAAGGGCAAATCGCAGTTGTAGACCAGGGGTCACTAATAGGCGGTCCGGATTCAGACCCAGACTTTGTCCAATGCGGACCCAAAACGATAAACTATTGAGAATGATTTCATTTTGACTGTGTTTATTTTAAGCAGCGGAGCTTTTCTTATCTTTATGGTATACGGGCTTTATATGGGCACCGAACGTGCTCCTCAGCCAATCAGATCTGTGCAGCAAGAAGGAGCAGAGAATAAAGCGAGTCAGATGGCGTACTCAGAAAAGTCTGTAAAATTAAAAATGACTTAATTTAAAGCAGCTACATATATATCTCATGGGGGTGGGTGGTGGTGGTGGTGGTGGGGATTTAATTTCATCATTTAAAACAAATATTATTGAAATATAATGAATGACGTTGTCGTTGCTGACGACAAAATGCTGATATTAGGCTACTCCACTATACAGGATATGGTATTGAATCATAACACAAGTTAGAAATTTTGAGGGTCCAGATCTGGGCCTGAAGAAATTTGCTCTAACTGGACCATACTGAATTCTAATTGAATACCCCTGTTGTAGACAATAGTACAAACAAGGGTCGAAAACAGGAGCTCAGATAGCCAGGCAAACAAGTGAGAGGAAACAGAGTAAACGGGAGAAAACAGTAGAGAAGTCGAAAACCAGGAGAGCAGATCAGACCAAAGTAACCAAAGCCAAAGGAAGTACACGAGAGAGAGAAATCAGAGTTCCAAAGAGAGTCAACAGCCAGATAAACAGATAGAATGACAATAGAACTGCTTGGAATTGCAAACAATGTGTGGCAAAACGTCACGATGGGTATGTGGTGTGACAGTGTATATATAGTGTGTGTGCGATATGTGACAGGTGTGTGTAATCAGTATTCAGGAGAGGTTGAACGGGAGAGGGGTGTGTAAATGGTGCATTGTGAACATGGTTTCAGAAGAGACGGTGTTCATAGCAAATATATAGGATAATCTCTGAAGATTGTTAATAAAACACTCTCACCTGTTATCGCTCATACTTCTTTAGTTTTTTTAAGGAGTCTGCAGACCTTGCTGTAATTTTTAGCATTCAGCATGGCTGGGTTGCCATATCCCGCAAAAATATCCAGCCCAAAGTTTGCCTAAAAGCTGCCTGACAGAAGATGAAATGTGTAAATTTGTGCTGTGGCTGAAGTTTCAATATTAGCAGATTTTGGCAGGAAAAACACAAACCTGGCAAGTAATGGCAGTGAGTGCTGCAAAAAAACAACAGCAAAATAAATTAAAAGCACAAGTGCATGATTCAGCATACCTACCTCTTCGCCAGGTGCTCATATTCTACCCTGATCAGAACCAGCTGGCTTAGTATAAAGAACTACCTCAGTGTGTAAACCTCACTCCCTCGGTGTCTAAATCTCACATATGAGAGGAGTAAAATACTGATAATTGACATATATATATATTGATGTTGATAAATGATCCAAAGGGGATAGATAGGTTGACAGTGGAGGTGTTCTATTGGTCATCTCTGAAGACATCCCCCATTTGCATCCCCCTTAAATCGAGCCCTTTATACGTCTGGGTGATATGAAGCTGTACTTAGATATCAGTAATAAAAGGCAAGGAGCAAAGTGATGCCAGTCTGCCCGTACCTTACTGAAGCTGGATTAGTTTCTCTAGAGGAGGTTCTTTAATGTCAACATGATTTGACTGGCCAGCTCATACGGGATAAAGAATCTGTGTAATTTACCATCATTACTCAAACACCTTTATGTGACAGGTGCCACACCTCTGAACATCAGCTACCTGTTGTGTGGCTAAGGTCATTTGCTCTGGAAGTATTACTCAAAAAACTGTGAAAATGTAAAACATTACAAAACATTACATTAGAGAATATACAGTCCACAGGAACCCACACCAGCAGAAGCACACAAATGTATCTGTAGCTTTCAAAAAAAGAGATGAAAATGTTTATTTATTAGAGTGCTCTAATATATAATATGTGATTTAATAAAATTACATGAAACCAAAAAGCAAACGTGCACACATGAATGGTGATAGTGTCAGTTTGTTTGTGTATATGACAATACACTCTTGAATCTTGAAGACAGTCAGTGGCCCTGTTTGTTTTTAAGAAGAAAATATCATGCCAGTTCATTTTTGGGTTCCTTCAGACCTGGTTGCACCTTTATACATCACACTTTATTAGCAGGATTTCCAAAGTGGTGAAGGGACTTTGACGTTGCTGCTGTAATGTGTTTAAGAGGTTTCGGAGGCTGAGACGTGTCTGGAGAGAGTTCAGGAACAGGACAAGTCACAACGAAAACTAAGAAACCTCCACTGGCTAAACCACTGTAGGCGGTTTTCAGGGCAGAAAGGCAGCTGGATGCTGGTAGAACCGCAGTAAGGAGCTGAGGGGAGCCTGACATTCACACACACATTTGTTTTTGGTCATATTCTTGTGTTCCCATAGCAACGTCATCTGTGAATTTTCATAGTAGTCAGACAGATGTTTCTGCAGATTGACCCAAAGAGTGGTTTTTGAATAGTGAGTTGACAGAATTAACGCAATATTAACTATATTATTTTAATTTTCTTTATATAATAATAATATAAACCAAAGCAGAGTGTTAGTAAACATAGAGATTGGTTTTATATCAGAATGGAAGCAGTTCGGTTTACGGCACAATGTACAATAAAGTCAAGCAACATATTAGTAATAGTTCTGCATATATATCAACACCGTGCTCATATACTTCTACTTGTACTCATGAAAATGCACTGATACCAACATATAGATACCAGCTGATGCCATGTGGCATAATCCATATGTATACCAGCAATGAGGATCTGCTCACACAGAGAAGTGGCACAAAGCCATCGGTCACTTTAAACATTCGGCCTTTTCGTAGATTCCTTTTAGCCAGAAATACCCTGTGAGATTTTAGCCAGGTTTTATACAGACACAAACACAATCATAAACACTTCCCCAACATGGGAGGAAAGTTAAGTCTAGCAAAAAGAGAAGAAAAAATGTATATCGTCGCTGTCCAATGAAAAACACTAGTGTGGTATACAAACAAAGCTTTCATTTCAAAAGTTTCAAAAACAGCAAAAACAATGAGAAGAAAACCTACCTAGATGCTAAAACATAGCCTATCTTAGCTCAAAGCTTAAAACATAGCTGCTATTCAGCAAAACTCAGCCAACCAAAATAACTAATGCACATCATTTCAAGTAGCTAAACTTAATTACTTCATTTTTAAGGTATTGTGCTCTCATCTGCACTAACACCTACCAAGCCTGTGAAAGTTTCATGATGAATGGACCAATAGTAAAGATATGTACATATAGATGCATAAAATAGAAGTGATGGTAAAGTGTTGTTGTGTTTGAAACTGAAAATATCAGTGTATCCAAATATACTATATTCTTACCTTTTCATGCTGGTCTATGTTGGTTTCTGCTGGTCTGATGCTGGTTTAGCTGGTCGTCCCAGCATCCAAAACAAAACATATGTTGGTTTTGCTGGGGGTTTTTTTTACATTGTCTGAACAGGTTTGTCACAACATTATAGCAACGTTACTATTATTATTAAGCTATGTTGTTGTGCGGTATTATGTATTATGACTATGTAGATATAATGGAACATATGAAGGATTCTAGGAGGTTGTGACAACATACTGACAAGGTTGCTACTACCTTGCCACAGCTAAAGAATTACATTTCAATGTTGTGACAAGGTTGCGGATACCTGTAGAGTAGGTTGCCACAACATAACTGTGTTTGCATGGTAGCAGCTGAAGCTATAAATGTAGCATTACATCACAGTAAGAAGTCCATAACATAAACTAAAATAGTACGTTGACACATTGATTGATTTTTTTTTTTATTTATTATTGCTGTGTACAGAGTTCCACATAAGGTGACTTAAGCAAACGCTATTAGTGTTTATGTTTTTGTTCAAATTTCACACTCAACAAAAAGCTAAGCTCGATTGTAGATATTTGTGTGAGTGTGAGAGAGTCACCACACTGTAAGCAGCACACACATTAAATACATGTTAAGCTAACCATTTTGTTATAGTATTTATCTCTATGGAGATGTATTGAATAATAATTTCTGTGAAATTTAGGCACAATGGCCACAGAACTGGCGGTGGTCCGCACAGCGATGAATAGCTTCTGTCTGAGCCCCTCTATTCATGCGATATCTGATTGTACCAGCGCAAATAAACCCATTTCACACTGTGATCTAATTAGCATAAATTAAAAAGGCTACAAGCTGTGCTTTCCCAGGAGACCGATATTTATAAACACAAAAATATGATCAGACATGCAGATGTGATCAGACAGCGAAGGACCAAATATCAGAAACTAAAGCTCCATCCAAACATGTGGATCCTCAGGACTCAATGTGCCTTCATATATGGAGACTAAGCTGCTGAAACAGCCCAGATTTAATCTGTTGTTTTTCTCTCTGTATAATTCAGTATGTGGTATTGTGTAGTTCTGATGTCCGAGGCCTCTGCACTGACCATCATCTATAGCATCATCACCATGGCAACGGGGAGAAGGAGTGGGCGGGGGGAAAGAACAAAAAAGATTTTAAAAAGAAATGGTAAAAGGGTAAAAGAAAGAAAGACAAGTGGGAGAAAAAAGAATGAGGCAAGAAGAAAGAAAGAGAGGGAGAGGAATAAATGAGAAAAGAAAGAAGGAAATAAATAATAAGAGAAAAAGAGAGAAAGAGGAAAGGAAAATGAGAGAAGATGAAGAGGGCGAAAAAATAATGAGAGAGAAGAAAAAGGAAGAGGGAAAAAAGAAAAAAGAAGAAAAGAAAGAAAAAAGAAGAAAAGAAAGAAGAAAGACGGCTAAGAAATAAGAAGAGAGAAGAAAAAGAGAAGGAGAAAAAATTAGTGAAAGAAAAAGAGACAGAGGAAAGACAGGGAGAAGAAAGAATAAGAGTAGAAACGGGAAAGAAAGAGAAGGGATACAGAAAAAGAGAGGAAGAAGAAAAAAGAAAAAATGAGCAAAAAAGGGAAGAATTACAGAGAAGAAAGAATGACAGAAGGAAAAAAAAAGACTGAGATGAAAGAATGGGAGAAAAATAAGGAGAAAGATGAAAAAGAAGAAAGAAGAAAAGGAAAGCTCTTTCACACCTACACCTAATAACCAGGCGTTTGAGGAAAAGCTGTAGTCAAATTAAGACCCTAAAATGTCAAGAACACCCAGAACCAAGAAAATCTACATCAGTATGAAGACATATTTGATAAAACTGCTCACAGCAAGTTCTTTAAAACAACAACACATACACAACACAGAACTATATATTATATATAGTCATATTTTATTACAACTTCTTAATAACTTCCTTTAAATATTTACTAAGGTAACTTCTAACATCTGGGTAACTTTGTATTTCTTCTCTAAACTAGTTACTTTTAGTGAAAATCAATGAGAAAAAGATCATCAAACACCGAACTGTTCATGAATAATCCAACAGGATTATTTATATTACATATTATATTTATATTATATTTATATTACATATAAATATATAAATACTACAATATCTGTTTCCAAGTATGTCTGTTCATGTCATTTAAACCTTTAATTAGTTTATTAAATAATTTTGGCAGTACAGTGACTATTAAATGATTTACAGATAAATTCCATTACAGACACGCCTCTAGAGTTCAGTACTAGAAATTACTTCACATTCAGTGATGTTGAGGTCTGGACTTTGGGGTGGTCCGTCCATTATTCTAAGAAGACCTGTAGTTTCTTTGTTTCATGTGTCTCATTTTCTCAGTGCGGAGTCTTGAACAGCTACACATCCTTTCAGACCCACAGTGCTAAGTTCACTTCTCACAGTAAAAGAATGAACGGAAACAGCTGTTTTCAGATCTAAAGCAGGAGTGGAGCTTGATGTTCTCCTGTCTCTTAAAGATGAAAGCTTTAAGTGCTCCTTATCTGTTAAGGACCGTTTTGATGGTCTGTCAGGTCTTCCAGGTGGATGTTAGGAGTGTTATATTCTCTGTAGCTTTTGATCATTTTTAGAATTCCAGTTTTTATTTTCTCTGTCCTTACACAAGATTGTCTTATATGTAATAATAACTTGTATAATTGACTGTATGATATGACTGGAAATTAAATAAATGTAGGGCTTTCATTTATGCAATAGGTCGTATTATTGTTACAAGTACTTCACCACCCACCCTCCTTCTATCTGCTCTTCTTCTTCTGTTCTAACCCTTCCCCTTGTTGACTTGCATTGTAAAACCCATTTTCCATACTTAACAGAGGCATATTTCTGGATACTATTCTTCCCCGCTATGATATAAATGGAGTGCGGCCCCCTATTGGTCAGAGGACGCGTCTGAGTAAAGGGGATATCGCTCAGGCGAGGAAACTCTACAAGTGTCCCAGTAAGTGGCTCTCTACAGCTAAGGGCAGTATCCAATCTTGTCTAAGGCTGTTACGCAATGTCAATAACCGTAAGCCTTTCCATCAAGCTTGTTTTAAGGTTCCTGCTGCTTCATTTGCACTTCAGAGCTATAGGCGAACCTGTTAACAGACGGGGGTGGGGGTGGGGGGGGGGGGGGGGGGGCTCAAGGGGGAGAAGAACAACCTGAAGGCTGACACTGTGTCTGCTTTCCCAACATGAGCTATAAAATCAGCTCAGACTAAGGGGTCATGAGGAGAAGCATTCAAACGCAAACCAGATGTAGTGTGAATGCTGTACTCTCACCATCATGACTGTAAATTTAACTACAATTAACTACATTAGTCTTATTTTACAAGTACTTAATTGGATCTGCCTTATTTTGGAGTCATTCAGGACACAGTGGGAGTGCAGAAATAAGAAATGACTGGTGTTTTCAAATGAATCCACTGAGATCGCAGCACTTGACATTGACATTCAGCAGGAGCAGTAATACTATCACATATAATATTACTGTTACATGTAAGTTTACTTGATGTACTGTATTTATTAAAGTCTTACTGGACAAAATATATTATTAGTAGAAGTAGCAGTGGAAGTTATTAGGAAAGACCACCTTGCTAGTAGCCTACAGGTAATTTAATTTAAAATCCCAGTTATAAGCAGGCGGTCCCATCTAGAGAGTTCACTTTGCCATGTTTTAAACTTTTGGCCTGTAGTGCAACACATATCCAAATTACTTTTAGGTTTTCCCTAATATAACAGATCATTTTGTGCGTTGTTTTAAGATCAATAAAGTGTTCCTCTGGTCCTGTGCTGATTTTGTTGTGTCTTGTGGTCAGGGTGCGGTGAGAACCTGCAGGAAAGCTCTGGAAACTTCTCCTCTCCTGGATTCCCCAATGGCTACAGTGCCTACTCACACTGCATCTGGAGCATCTCCGTCACCCCTGGAGAGAAGGTGCACATATACGTTTGTAGACTAGAAGACTAAACCAAAAATCATTGATGCTAGTCATGTCTCAAAGCTAAGCATGGAGTTGAGGTAGAAGAGACCATTACCTATTCTAGCTAACATTAAAATAGTTCTAATTAAAAATTATTTTCAGAAATATCATAAAACAATTTCTCAGACATCAGGCAGCATATTTGTTCCACAATGATTCAGCATTTCACACCAAACAACATTGAATGTTAACATCTTAACCATTTCACTATGAGAACATGTTGGGAAAATAGTGGAATTCCCATTTGAATATTTTTTTTATATTTCATATTGCAACACTAAATCAACTAGCCTGAATCAAAAGCAGCTTTTTAATATTGCAAAGAACTCAAAATATCAACATTGACTCTATGACTACTTGCTATCTTGGAACCCACTGGCACTGCAGTCGAAGACTAGGGATTAGTCCGAAATCGCCTACTTGCCTACTGCTCAGTAGGTGAAATCAGTAGGCAAGCACAGCTAGTATGTACGAATACTCAGTAGAGATAGTAGTAGGCAAACGGTACCCGGATGACCTACTGAATCAGCAGACATTTTTATGTAGGCGAACACAGAACACTGCATGATTCACTTGGAGCCGCGGAGGAAAAAAACAGTAAAAAGCGGAGCGTCTGCTGTGTGTATGTAGCTATGGCTAGTGAACTGCCGCGACAGAACTTAGCTCTACTTCTGAGGTAAAAAAAGGTTAAATTCCTTCTCACATGTCTTCTCCAAGCTACAGCTCGACAATGTGTGAGTGCATATTCAGAAAAAAGCAGATCAGGGTCACAAAAAGTATTTAAATCTGTCACTAAACGGGGTTTTTAAATGAATAGCAGGATTTTTGGTCCAATGTCTTGCGTCACAGGACGTTGGCAAATGACGGACGTAGTGCTTCCGAGATTGTGTGGCTATTAAAACTCGCCTACTGAAATTGCCCACTTGTCTGCCGCTCGAGCAGTACGTACTGGCTGTAAACTAGTACCTACTGACTAGTAGGCGATTTCGGACGCACCCTAGCTCTTAAAGACACACAACCTAGGATTTGTGGATTTGGAGACCTCTCTGGTGGAAATATGTAATTACATGCAATGTTTTTGTGACGTCGGTTCCACACAAGCGGATTAATCTGTTTTCCTGATTTGGCATATCCATTTTTTCTGAAGTTTAAACATACTTTATTCCAAATTTAATATAAAGATCATCAAATACTGAATGTTCCTGCAGTAAATCAGACAGATTTTCTTTGTTCACATTCCAGATCATCCTGAACTTCACCTCCATGGATCTGTACCGGAGCCACCTGTGCTGGTATGACCATGTGGAGGTCCGAGACGGCTACTGGAGAAATGCACCTTTAAAAGGTTTCTCACTTTCTCACAATTGAATTGACACCTTGGCTCCTCCGTCCTCTGCCTTGATAAGCAAGGTTAAAGGGATAGTTTGGCAATAAACGCTTTTCCTAGTGTAGACAATCTTCCTAGCTAAAACCAATAGAAGGGTGGACTGAATTGTGTGAGGTCGTCATGGGTGGGCACAACGTTTGTAGATAACAGTATGTTGTACAGGGCATGTTTACACCGTGCGCTAATATATGCTTTCTGTGCTTAATCCTCACAGTTAAGGAAATTATGGTAATTTTGAAGTGTCGGTGCTAATTGGTGGCCTATTAGCTTTAATTACGTATTAGCTACATTAGCATCATAACTCCAGTGCTAACACTAAAGTAGCAAACTTCATACACCAAACATTCATGTGTTTTTCCAGGTATTATACTGAGACTCGGTTAAATGTTCTGGAATTGTGATGTATGTGCTCAGTTAACCTCTTCCTGTGTAATGACGGTTAAGTGCACATGTGAATAAGACTTTTTAAACGCAGTCAAAAGCAGTTGAACCTTCTCCGGGTCTCACTCCCAGTCCTGCCTGATTAAAGACTGACCTTTCATCATTACTGCAAGCTTGTGTCGTGTTTGTTGTCTGCAGGCCGATACTGTGGAGACCAGCTCCCAGAGCCAATTATCTCCACAGACAGCCGGCTGTGGGTGGAGTTCCGCAGCAGCAGCAACTGGGTGGGAAAAGGATTCTCTGCTGTGTATGAAGGTACAAATACACATAATCAGTCTAACTGACTTTCCAAGCTCCGCCCGCTAATGTGTTCTGTGATAGCTAGTGTTGAGAGGTTTAGATCACAGTTCCTGCGTTTACAGACAGTTGTTTATTCAACCTAATGAGAAACTATAGAACTCAGTTTATATCACAATACCTACATTCAGAGTTATACATTCAACCTAATGAGAAACTTTAGAACTCAGTTTATATCACAATACCTACATTCAGAGAGAGTTATACATTCAACCTAATGAGAAACTGTAAAACTCAGTTTATATCATAATACCTACATTCAGAGAGAGTTATGCATTCAACCTAATGAGAAACTTTAGAACTCAGTTTATATCACAATACCTACATTCAGAGAGAGTTATACATTCAACCTAATGAGAAACTGTAGAACTCAGTTTATATCACAATACCTACATTTAGAGTGAGTTATACATTCAGCCTAATGAGAAACTGTATAACTCAGTTTATATCACAATATCTACATTTAGAGTGAATTATACATTCAACCTAATGAGAGGCTGTAGAGCTCAGTTTATATCACAATACCTATATTTAGAGTGAGTTATACATTCAGCCTTATGAGAAACTGTATAATTCAGTTTATATCACAATATCTACATTTAGAGTGAGATATACATTCAACCTAATGAGAGACTACAGATTTCAGTTTATATCACATTAGCAACATTTAGAGTGAGTTATACATTCAGCCTTATGAGAAACTGTATAATTCAGTTTATATCACAATATCTACATTTAGAGTGAGTTATACATTCGACCTAATGCGAGACTGTAGAGCTCAGTTTATATCACAATATCTACATTTAGAGTGAGATATACATTCAACCTAATGAGAGACTACAGATTTCAGTTTATATCACATTAGCAACATTTAGAGTGAGTTATACATTCAACCTAATGAGAAACTGTAGAACTCAGTTTATATCACAATACCTACATTTAGAGTGAGATATACATTCAACCTAATGAGAGACTATAGAACTTAGTTTATATCACAATATCTACATTTAGAGTGAGTTATACATTCACCCTAATGAGAGACTATGGAACTCAGTTTATATCACAATACCTACATTTAGAGTGAGTTATACATTCAACCTAATGAGAGACTACAGAACTCAGTTTATATCACAATATCTACATATAGAGTGAGTTATATATTCAACCTAATGAGAAACTGTATGGTATGTATGGTAACATACTGAAACAGCATATCAGGTATCTCTGATCCTCTACTGCTGGTTTTGTCCTCAGCGATTTGTGGGGGTGACGTGCGGAGGGACAGTGGTCTGATTCAATCACCAAACTACCCTGATGACTATCGACCCAATAAAGTGTGTGTGTGGAAGATTAGGGTGGCTCAGGGCTTCCACGTGGGGCTTCACTTTCAGTCGTTTGAGGTGAGGAACAATCAGTTAGTCATACACTGAGCACTTTTTGACCTGTTAGTCAATGAGGGCTGCTTCAAGTGGCCCCTGATGCCGTAAGCATGACGTGGTCGAAATGACCTCAGAACAGCTTATTTCCTCTCCTCACTATTATCATAGGAAGGAGGAGGAGGTGTTACACCCCCTACTGGACTATGCTGAAATGGTTCTTTCTTGTTGATGTTTGTGTAATTTGAAAAAGAAATGCCTCATGTTAACATTCCAGCTGGAAGTTAAAACACTCTCGTCGGCAAGGTTTGTACACTATATTTTTTATTATTACATTGTTTTCTCTCTCTTGTTGTTTGACTAGTCCACAATCCTTAGCTTATTCAGCCAGTATTCCTAGTTTATTTAAAGACTGATAAAACACTGAACAGATAAAGCACACACTGCCTTTTACATTTAAAACATGCTAATGTGACTAACCATGTACAGAAACAGTAGTCAGTAGTTATAAAACTGGTTTTACTCACACATATGCAAATTCAGAATCAATTCCCACATGATTACTGTGGTATTTTCATGGTTGCCAGGATGTTGCTATGTGGCTGCTATTGTACTGCAGGTGTTTGCTAACAAGATGCTAATTTGTTGCTAGGGTGTTGCTAGGTGCTTGATATGATAGTGCTAGCTGATTGCTATGGTATCCCAGTTGGTTGCTAAGGTGTTGCCAGGCAGTTAATTTGGTGGTTGCTCTGTTATCCCACATGGTTAACAGGGTCAGATCAAATTGTATGCCTGATCAAAAAGCTGTATACAAACACAATTCACACTCAGACCACCATTGCAGAGCTGGATTAGTGTTGAAATCACAATAACTGTGAAATGAGTTAGCTAAATCTGACAGAATAATAAGGAGAAGAGGTGGCAGGAGAGGAATAAGAAGGAAACATGAAGAGAAACATAAAGAGTAGGATGAAGAAGAAGAGAAAGAAGAAGAAGTAGAGAAAGAGGAGGAAGAAGAACAGGAGAAAATGAGGTGGAAAAAGATAAAGATTAAGAAAAAAAGAGGAAAAGAAATAGGAAGCACACGAAGATTAGAAGGAAGAAGAAGTAGAAAAAGAAGGAGAGGAGAAGGAGAAAAAAGAAGAAAAGAAAGAAGCAAAAGCATCAGAAAAAGAAGAGGAGGAGTAGGAAGAAGATGAGCAGGAATAAGAAAAGGAAGAAAAAGAATCGAAGAAGGGAGAAAGAAAAAGAAGAAATGAGGAGGAAGATGAAGACAAAGAAAAGGAGAAAGACAAGAAAGAAGAAGACAGAAGAGGAGAAGGAAGAGGAGGATAAAGAGAAAGAAGAAGAGAGAAGAATGAAGAAGAGGTAGAAAGAAAAATAAGAAGAGAAGAAGGAGAAGGAAAGGAAGAAGTGGAATAAGAACAATCAGAAGAAGCAGAAGAGGAAGAAGAGATGGAGGAAGAAGAAGATGAGAAGGAATAAGAAGAAGAAGAAAAGGAGGCGAGGAGGAGGAAGAGTATACGTTGAATACTATAGTACTGCACGCAGCAAAGCACTACACGTTTGTTGCTCCTGCAAAGCCAAACTGCTCAAGTCAGTGTAACTGGGGTTCATCTTTGCTCTCTCAGATCGAGCGACACGACAGCTGTACGTATGATTACCTGGAGGTGCGAGATGGAAATTCAGAGAGCAGCCCGCTAATTGGCCGCTTCTGTGGCTACCAGAAACCCGATGACATCAAGAGCAGCTCCAACCAACTGTGGATGAAGTTCGTCTCTGACAGCTCCATCAACAAAGGAGGATTCTCAGCCAACTTTTTCAAAGGTAAGAAGAGTTAAAGAAATAGTTTACGTTCCCGCAAAAGTAGTTCAGACAAGAGGGGTTTCGGTGGAGCTGCTGTTAACAGTGTGTCCTACAGTGTCAGAACCCACATAACCAACTCGATTAGAGATTCATTAAAGACGAATTCTGCTGTTATTTTTTTTTTTTCAGAATTCAGTGATTAAGATGTAAACAAAGTAATTGAGAGTGGTTAGGTGTGAATTGGTTGATTATAGAGATTCAGACACAAATATGTTTATTTTATTTACTATCCAAAACCACCAGAGAACCTCCACACAAAGCAGACAAGAAACCAGACTACACCTCAGCACGAAGCTTACAGGAACGTTAATAAAACAGCATTTGATATGACAGTTTAAGTGAGTTTTTATATGTAATCACAACGTTCTGCTTGTATCTCTCCACTATGACTGGATTCAATAGATAGTTTTAGGCCAAAACCGTAAACCTATCGTAAAGCAAAGAGAGTCAACTCACTGCTATGAGTGAACATAAACAGTCCTTTCCTCAGTCCAACCTTAAAGTGCCAGCAGAACAGCCTGCTTAACACAGTGTCTGTGTGAGAATACTGTTCATACTAATACTAATATTCACTTAAAGTAAAAAGGCAATAGTGATTTGATTTATATCGTGATATATATCGATATCGACTGATATGAAAAAAAATATCATGATAAGATTTTTTCCCATATCGCCGAGGCCTATGTATGGTCTTCGTGTTATTGCTAGTTCTCACATACGTTTAGTTCTAGCTAGAGTTTAGTTTTCTTGTGTTTTCTTGTGACAAATAACATGTTTTTGGACAGCTGCAGAAGAGTCAGCGATTCCCCAGAGTGAAAATCGTGTAAATCATGACCCTGTGTCACCGATCAGTAATGTAGTGTGAAAGCCACAACAACTGAAAGACTCAATATTACAGCCCATCAGTCATGTAGTGTGAACAGTACAAAGACCTGCCAAGTCTTGTAGTGTGAACCGGGCATTACCCATTTAATTATTCAGAAATGTGTAAAAATTGGTGAACATTGATGCAGTTTGTAATGATTGTATAAAAATAATAATACTAATTATCTTATTTTTTCTATAAGCTGTCCAGGAAGAGTAATACATCCTTTGTTGTAGATGAATACCTGTTTGTTTACATACATTATCTTTTCGTCCAGTAAAAGGTCAAGTTCATGACATTTCCCTCACTATTTCTCTTTCTGTCTTTCTCTCTCTCTCTCTCTCTCTCTCTCTCTCTCTCTCTCTCTCTCTCTGTCTGTAGAGACAGATGAATGCTCGAGGCCTGATAAGGGTCAGTGTGCGCAGCGCTGTATAAACACTCTGGGCAGTTACCGCTGCGCATGTGAGCCAGGCTTTGAGCTGGCCTCCGACCACCGCAACTGTGAGGGTGAGAGTACACTGAATGTAACCAATACATCCACACGGGCACATACAGAAATACACTCCCTGTCCTAATGTTTGTGGATTTATTGAAATTAAGACTATTAATAGGGAGTTCACCCCCATTCACACTTCAGTGTTTTGGAGCCTCTACCCCTCTAGAAAGCCTTTTCACTGGGTGTTAAATCATAACTGTAAGCATTTGATTGCATTCAGCCACAAAAGCATTAGTCAGGTCAGCTACTGCTATTAGATAATCAGTTGTAGAGGTATAGGATGGAGATCCATCTCTCCAGAGACCACAGTTCTACTGCTCCACAGGTTGGTTCTGGGGTCTTTAAATCCTTGTAGCCCACGTTTGGCACAGGGCTCATTTAAAGTTTCAGTTACAGTATTAAACTAAATACAAAAACGAAAAAATAGGTGATAAAAGCTGTATATTGAATATAAAGACAAAAGGCCACACCCATTTTCTCCTGTTGTTGGGATGTCAATACTCAAACCTATCAACTGTTTAAAGCAGCTCTGGAGGTAATGTGACAGTGATGGCTAAATAAGCTAAATTTACATAAACTTAAATAAATAAAAATGAAAGACATAATTACTGTATTTGTTTAAATATTAACACATAATATACAATTGTTAAATGTAGTGTTCATGTAGAAACAGAGTAGTAACCATTTGATGACTTTCGTTTAGTCATACTTGAGATATACAAGGTGTTGAAAGGCACTCTTATCATATATAGACTCACAAACCGACCCACTGCTGTATCTTCACTGTCCGCTCCTCAGTGTGTTAATGTTCCTCTGTTTGAGCCTAGCAGCTGCGTGTGGAGGTTTCATCACCAAACTGAACGGCTCCTTCAGTAGCCCTGGCTGGCCCCGAGAGTACCCGCCAAATAAGAACTGCGTGTGGCAGCTGGTGGCCCCTGCACAGTACCGTATCACACTAGTGTTCGACAACTTCGACATGGAGGGCAATGATGTGAGTGTGTCCGTGAGCCTTTGATCTTACTTCAAGCATTAAGGGCTGTCATATGTCTGCTAAAGGTTTTTTTAATTCTGTGATCAAAAATTCCAAAAAAGGCCAATATCATGTTTTTTTATATGATGGTCTATGTTTAAAGTTCAAAACATACTACATTTTGTTGTATTCTAAGACATTGCAAACTACACTGCAAACATAGCCCATTACTGATTTATTAGGGTTGTGATTTTATTAATACATTTACGACCAGCTCTATAGCTTTTCAGAATTCAGAAGTTTAGCCCCACCTATATAGCCTACAGCGGATTAGCCCCTTCCATTAAGCCTAAAGCAGTTTACCCCCACCCATTCAACCTACAGCACTTTAGCCCCTCCCATTCAGCCTACACTAGTTTAGCCCCTCTCATATAGCCTACAGCATTTTAGCCCCTCCTAGTCAACATACAGCAGTTAAGCCCCACCTATTCATCCTACAACAGTTAAGCCCCACCTATTCATCCTACAACAGTTTAGCCCCTCCCATTCAACCTACAGCAGTTTAGACCCTCCCATTCAGCCTAGAGCAGTTTAGCCCCACCCATTCAGCCTACAGCACTTTAGCCCCTCCCATTCAGCCTACACCAGTTCAGCCCCTCCCATTCAGCTTACAGCACTTTAGCCCCTCCCATTCAGCCTACACCAGTTTAGCCCCTCCTCTTCAGCCTACAGCAGGTTAGCCCCTCCCATTTAGTCTATAACAGTTTAGCCCCTCCCATTCATCTTACAGCAGTTTAGCCCCTCCCAGTCAGCCTACAGCACTTTAGCCCCTCCCATTCAGCCTAGCGCAGTTTAGTCCTACCCATTCAGCCCACAGCACTTTAGCCCCTCCCATTCAGCCTACACCAGTTCAGCCCCTCCCATTCAGCTTACAGCACTTTAACCCCACTCATTCAGATTGCAGCACTTAAGCCCCTCCCATTCAGCCTACAGCACTTTAGCCAATTCCATTCAGCCTACAGCACTTTAGCCAATTCCATTCAGCCTACAGCACTTTAGCCCCTCCCATTCAGCCTACAGCAGTTTAGTCACACAGAGACACAGGTGTTTTCATTGCAGCTGCTATGAGACCGTTTCCTGTAGTGGAGAATACAGGGTTTAGGCGACTCCTCCACACTTCAGAACCAAAATACACCAACACGAGACCAAGGCTCTGATTAAACAGACTCTAAAAGAAACAGAAAGCATTGCCATAACAACTGATGTTTGGACGTCTAGAGGTACGCTGCATAATATCACAATTATGAAACAAATTAGTTTAAAGAGCCTCATAAAAGAGAGAAACCAGTCTGCTGAGTTTGCGTTTTTTAACTTTGCCACTTGCCAAAAAAAACAAACAAAGAATTGGCAGGATTCCCCCCAGCCACCCATGCCCGCCCAAACGTCTCAGAGAGTTTAAGACCCAATTTAACAATGTGTTCAGTAGATCAGTATTTTATCCCTTGGTGTGGTTAAGATTATTATTTTTATTTCAGAATGTTTTGGGACTCTTTTCCTGTGTTTCAGGTGTGTAAATACGACTATGTGGAGGTCCGCAGTGGTCTCTCAGCTGAATCCAAACTGCATGGCAAATTCTGCGGCTCAGCGAAACTGGACCCCATTACCTCCCTCTCCAACAACATGCGTGTGGAGTTCAAGTCCGACAACACTGTGGCCAAGAAGGGCTTCAAAGTCCACTTCTTTTCTGGTGTGTAGTTAAGACCCCAAACAGATCAGACCAGTCGTTCAAAGGGAGAGTTCAGTCAAAACACAAATTTACATGAGACATGTTTGGTATCTGAACTTTGCAATTTTGGTTTAAGCACTGGCTACAAGGCCCATAACACATAACTCATAAATATTCTATCTAATATTAGCATGCCACTTTGGAACAAAGAAAATAATCAAAAATCATGCCGCTATTGGCTATTGGCTAAAATATTTATAATTATCTGGATTTCTGAATTGATTGGTAATAAAATGTGCTCATTACTTAAGTCACAATTACAGGCAAACACAATCAAACTAAACTAATAACCCACACTCAGTTGTACTTTTCATGTCTTTTATTGAGCACATTAAGTAAACATCCACAGCGGAGGCTTAAAATTTACGCTACTGGCAAAGGGATTTCAGTTAACAGTTCACAGATGCTTTGCCTGTTAAATACAGGCAGAACACACAGCCTGCTTGCTAACAAATCTGTTGTTTTTAAGAAAGGTTAGTGCCTAGATACAAACAACACCCAGAAGACTTTAGAAAGCATGTTATAGAGACACATGGCACATAAAAAGGGTACAGGCGCTTTGCTAAAGACGTGGGTGTGCATCAATCCAGGCTTAGACAAACGGTCTTCAAATACAGACAATTGAGGACGGTTATTACTTTCACTGGGAGTGGGCGTCCTGTTAAGATCAATCCAAGAGCGCAAAAGAAATGATTGACAGTGAAAAACATACAGAAGACTCGCACATCTATAAACAGTGGCTTGTTTCAAGACCTTCTGGATGCACCAAGTATGTTTCTGGGAAGATCTTGTACGAGCAGATGGAACAAAAGTGTAACTTTTTATCATGAATGCACAACACAGTGCTTGGAGGTAAAAGGACACTGCACACAAACACAAACACCTTATCCCATCTGTGAAGCATGGTGGGGGAAGCATCATGGTCTGGGGCTGCTTTGCTCTGCGTGCATTGAGGAAACAATGAATTCAAAGGTGTATCAAAATATTTACAAGAGAATGTAAGGACAGCGTAATGTAAGGAGGAGATGTTGGTTTTTAGAATGTCCTGACCTTAACCCTACTGATGTGATGAGGCATGATGTGAAAAGGGGCTTTGGACACAGGGCCAGAAATATTGATGAACCAGAGCACATTAGCAGGGATGTGCTAATCTGATTTGCATCTATAGTTAAAGTTTGGTGGAGGTGATGCTGCTAAAGGTGATCTACAGGTTTTTAAATTCAAGGGTTCACTTACTTTGTCTGGCCTGCTATGTGAATGTTACTCAGTGTATTACATAAAAGACATAAAAAGGTATAACTGACTGTAGATTATACATTTTGTTAGAATGTGTTTGTCTAATTGGGTAACAATCAGACCACAAATCATTAGTAATAAATATTGAAACTCATTTGATTTCAAAGGTTTTAGATACTTTTTTGCACCTTTAACCGCTAGGCTAGCTAATGTTGTTAGCAATTAAAATTTTTAGTCCAATTATTTTAGGAAATTAAAAAAAATAAAAGTCTTGTTCTTTTAAGGTGCTTCTTTTTCTTTCGGAGCTTTTAGTTTTAAGCTCTGCCCTTGAACATAACATCAACACAATGAACCTTAAACCAGTGAACTTTGAGATGAACACAAAGTAAATTAAAGTTACTCACTATGAAACTTTAAGATAGTCCATCACAGCCACCATAAAGTCACACAGCATGGCTGCTGCTTACAGATTGTGGTTGGGGTTATGAGGGTAGTTAGGAGTGAAGTTATGGATTTCTTCCCTTCTTTCTCCTGTCTGAGGCTCCAAGTTATCCAAAGGTTTGAGAAACTGTCTACAGTGAAATATGCAGAGTAAACATCTGTGCATTAAAGTTGCACTGGATCTTTTTAATTATGTGATCACTCTGTTTGGTTTCCTGTTGGCCAGCTTGCCTTTCAAACATTATATTATGAAGTTGGCCAATAGGGAGTCAATTTCAGCCTGATTTAAAGATGAGCATCACCCATGACCGATCAGTCTCTTGGGAAGGGAATGAAAAGTGCCAACATTTCCTTCACAGCTTGAAAAGGTATATTCAGTATAGTTCATCACTGCGCTTGATCTATTGTTTTCGTTGTCTCCGCTTGGCTTTAACTTGATTTGGCATATGTAGATTTTGGTCGTGACTATTATATGTAACGTCTAGGATTTCTGAAATGGCCCATTTTACTGATCTTTAGTGCAAACACAGGATTTGTATTTGGAGGAGGACCAACAGTGTTTGAGGTTCACAGTCTATCAGTTATATGTACTGAACTCTCCATATCCAAGTATAATGATGTAAATACAGTTTTCCATTATTAACCTTCAATGGTGACCTTTGGTTGAAAAGCCCATCCCTCATGTATGATGATTTAGGCATGCCAATTGGGCAATTATAGGCTCCATTACTCAATTCCATTACTACATTAGCCTTGTAACTCCAGTGCTGAAACATCAGACACCAAGTGTGTCTTGACTGATCAACTACATTTGAGTAAATTTTAGAACTGTTACTGAACTGTCTCTTAATGCAAATACTTTTTCAATGCCTGAATACTTTTCCATACATTCTGCTCACTCACCAAACCTGCTCAGGAAAAATCCTTAAAACAAGTATTGAAGTTTGCTTCTTCATCTTTAGTCCTCTTCTGGGCTCTAGCCCCTGAAGAGGCTGTTGTAGCGCTGTAGATTAGAATATATTCACCTCACTGACAGGCAGATAGAGCTCATCACTGTGGTGGGTTAAGCAGAGTGATTGAACTGCGGTGTTTTGTGAGATTGCTTGTCAGACTGTGTTCCCGTGTGAGGGCTGACTTTTTGTTGACTTTTTTTTTATTTTCTTTCCCTGCAGATAAGGATGAATGCTCAAAGGAGAATGGTGGCTGTCAGCATGAGTGTGTGAACACGTTTGGGAGTTACACCTGCCAGTGCCGAAACGGATTCATCCTGCATGATAACAAACATGACTGCAAGGAAGGTACGTAAACTCTCCCCACCTTACACTGTAGAGATGGAACTTCACCCCCTGCCGTTTGCATTCAAAACACAGTGAGGTTTATGAGGGGAAATGCACTGATTTAGCTAAATGTCTGCATAATTTAGTGACGGAGGTGTAAAGTGGTTTAGTGTGAATTATAGATTGTAGAGACTCTTTATGGTGGTGGTGATAGAAACCAGGCATTGCCTACAACACAAATATGGCCAATTTATTTACTATCTACAATCCCCAGTGAACCTACAGAAGAGTTTTTTTTTTTACGTAAAGTTGATGATGGTAACAATAGTGGAAAATCTGAAAAGAAAGTTTTCTATTTTTTTTCTTCTATTTCTACCTCCCTCTATTTTGTATCCCTCCACCCTAAATGACCAAAATCTTCTCGAAATGATTGAAAACAGATATCATATTAATAACTTTTTCATGTAATCATTTTAGTGGTAATAATTTTAGTGGAGGACATCTGATTCTCATCACCACCACTGTGAACAAATGTGCCTTGAGTTTCATTGTACATTATAGAGAAGCATAAAGTGCCCTGTCGCTCCCATATTCTCTTTAATTTGACACTGTGTCAGTGTAGTTCACTTTGTTTTAGTCATACGTCTCTATTGGAAACATCTCAATGGAAAAATTAATCAAATTGAAAATGTTTTGAACAACCAGCTGATTGGAACAATCAACAATTTCCCTACCTGTAGTAAAAGAAAACACTGCAAAGTGTGAAGCCTTGGCAAGTTTGAGCTTCGTAAGTTACATCTTCTACAGTGCTTCTTATAAAGTGTATTATTAGATTATTCAACCTATTTCTTTATTATTATTTCTTATATAATATTTATTTTTATTACCCAACAACAGTGTAATAGTGATAAATAGGTGATATATTGCTTACATTTAAGGAATCTTTAACTAACCAAGTTCACATTGATTTCCACAGAAGTTCTAATATTAGTTTTGACTAATTAGATGTAAATAGGTCAAACGAATGGAGCAAGAACACACGAGACGCGGCTCTGATTCACCAGTAATCAGACACACGGACCCAAATATCCTCTAGTATCTGACGTCACTCACAGTCTTGAGACATGCAGAGAATCCTAAACCCATGTGCCAGAAAAAGCACGAAATTATGACTGAATAACTACTGAATTACTGAGTGACTTGTAAAGCCCACCTTGCTGAACACGTTCTTCAGCATCTTAACAACGTTCTCTACTAGACATTCATGATTAACCTCCCGAAGGCGACAGAGATGAAGAACATAAATGCACAACAAAAACAGAAAGCAAAGAAAAGAGAGAGTGTGGGGAAAAGCTAAATAATGAAACACTGATAGAAACACTACTACTGGACACATAATCAGCACTGACATAGTAACGGTCGTCAGACTGTACAGTGTTAATAAGAAATGAGACGCTTTCATACAAAACAGCATCTGTAACTATCTAAGTTCACACTGATTTACACAGTAAAGTTTAAGTTCTAATATTAGTTTTGACTAATTAGATGCAAATAGGTCAAACAAAAGGAGCAGGATGATACGAGACGCAGCTCTGATTCACCAGTAATCAGACACACGGACCCAAATATCCTCTCATATGTGACGTCACTCACAGTTAAAAGTGTGCAGAGTATCCTAAACCCATCCTCCAGACAAAGCATGGAATAATGACTGTAAAGCTACAAAAGTAGTAGCTGAACTACTGAAGTACTGAGTACTGAAGTACTTGTAGAGCCCACCTGACTGAACACGTTCTTCAGCATCTTAACAACCTTCTTACTAAACGTTAATGATTAACTTCCTGAAGATGACAGAGATGAAGAACATAAAAGACAGAGGAAGGAAAGAAAAGAGGGAGTGTGGGGGAAAGCTAAATAAAGAAACACTGATAGAAACTCCTGAAAAAGACAGAGATGCAGAACATAAAGGAGCAAAAAATACAAAAGATGGAAGGAAAAGAGAGGGTGAAAATAAAATAAAATAAAAAGAAAAAGGAGGACAACAGAGAATTAACAAGAAAGATACAGAATAAAGGTAAGAGAAGGAATGACAGAATTAAGGGCAAAAGAAAAAACAAGTGAATGAGAGAAAAAATGGGTGCGAAAGCAATATAGAGAAGGAAGACTGTGTGTGAGAGTGAGAAAGAGAGACAAGGGAGGAGGGGAAAAGGGACATTGAATAAAAGAAGGAAGAATGAATAAGAGGAGCAAAATAAAGTTTTTACTATAGTGTACTTTAACTACTGCGTGCTGTATTACAGAGTCAGTGAATTAACTAATGTCCAGATTAAGTATTCTTAATGTAGTAAACAGTAAACACAGCGGGAGTTAAATCCATATCTGTTAGCTGCTCTCTCGTCTCTAAACACAGAGATAAAAGTCCGGCTGCTGTCTAAACTGAGCTGATGGAAGTCATATGTGATGTGAATTCTGGCTGCAGCGCACGCTCTAATCATGAATTATTAAAGTGTGAGTGACCAACACCCCATATATATATGTGTGTGGGTGTATGTGTGTGTTCTTGTAGAGGTATAGTTGTGAAGACCACATGTCCTCACTAGTATAGTACAGTCTGATTTTTTTTGGTCCTCACTTTAGGACATTTCATTTTCTCCAAAAATCAAGTTTAAAAAAAAATCTAAAATTAGTCTTTTGGGTACTGAGGTTAAGGTTAGGGTTAGGTTCAGGTGTTGGTGTAGTATTATTCCGTTATAAGACAACAAAGATCAATAGAAACCCATGGATGACCTCATTAATATAGTAAGACAAACATGAGTGTGTGTGTATATGTAGCGAACCTGTTTATGCATGATGAATTATTGTTAGCTTGTCTGTTTATGATTGTGTGAGTGTGATGAGTAAATATGTCTGAGTAAATAATCTCCTCCAACACTCAGGATAAATGAGCTGATTAATGAAACACTGACATAAATACTTCAGTACTGATATAGTATCGGTCGTCAGACTCTAAGGTGTTAATAAAAATGAGCTGCTTTTATACAAAACAAAAAGGTTGTTCTTTACAAGTGCAGGCACTGTAACAATTAAAAGGAAATTAATAATCATTTATTTACTATCCAAAAAAAACAGTGAACCTACACGCAAAACAAAGAAGAAAAAGACTATATTGTCGCTGTCCAATGAATTGTGTGAAAATTTCATGATGAACGGACCAAGTGCTCCAAAATAGCTTAGAATTCTGGTTCCATCGATTTTCATTAAAAGTAAAGTATGTTTTTGGTCTCTCTTGTGAAGTTCAGCAAACAGAATACAAGAGGGAAGTGTCTGAAGTGATGTCAAAGATGAGAGGGTCATCTGTAATTCTGCCAATAAGCTTCATCTCCCTGCTGTTGCTGGTGTCTTGAAGTGTTGGCAGACTGCATTCAGTAATCCGCTCTGCTGCCCGATTATGCGCTGGTTTTGGCTTGTTCTTGTGAGATATAGAAACCAAACCAGATGGTTATGGATGATGTGAGGATGGACCTAATGACCACTCTGCAGAACTGGATCACCAGGGTCTGCGGCAGGTTGTATTTGTACTTTGACTATGGAGACCATGTTCCTCAGATCCCTGGTATGGAACTTGAGTGACTCCATAGTGGAAACCACAGAGCCATTGATGATGAGGTGGAGTAGAGAGGGGGCTGCACCTGATGTCCACTACCATCTCTAGTGTTTTTTTTTTAGTGTTAAGCAGCCGATGTGGACTAGCTGCTTGACTTCCTTTTTGTAGGCAGATTCATCACTGCTGGCTATGAGGATCTTCACAGCTGGTTCCTAGGAGCCACAGTCAACCACAGGCTGAAGAGAACTCCAGTACTGAGTGGTCTGACATGTGTTTTCTTACACATACCTCCTGTCTTCTGTTTGTCAGGAGATCCACTGGCGCGGAATCTGGTACCAGCAGCTGGGACAGTTTGATCCGCAGCAGCTGTGGCACTTTGGTATTGAATGCCAGGCTAAAGTCCACAAACAGAACTCAAGCATGGATTCCAGTAACTGTTAGCTCTGTGTGCAAACTGCAGGTGCTCTTTCAGAGGGTTTCTAATGGCTTTCAGGTGGGCTAGGACCAGGCGTTAAGAGATATTCATGACTTCAGAGGTCAGGGTGACTGGCCTGTAGTGATTAGGTCTAAAATGATGGTAGAGGTTTTAAAGCATGTGGGAACTGAGCAGAGATTTGTTAAATATGTTTGTGAAAATCAGTGCTAATTGGTTACAGCAGTGTTTAAGGGTGCATGGAGAGACTGAGTCAGGCCCCAGGGCTTTTCTCACCTTCTGTCTGCTGAAAAGCTTGTTAGCATCCTGTAGAGATGAGTGCAGAAAGGGGATTGGGAAAAGATTAGTCGGAAGATTGTCCTTTGTGTGTTTAAGTCTACAGTACAATTCATTCAGATTATTGGTGAGCTGGCAGCTGTTCAGGAGAGTGGAGTCTTCCTCACCTTGTAACTGGCCCTCTGTTAAGGGCCTCTCCAGACTGAAGTTGGGTTATTAGCAGCAATATGGCTGTTTAGCTTTTCTGTGACTCTTATCACAAAAATGATCGTACCAGACTGGGAACCCAGACGACCGTTCTATTCAAATATCATGTGAACCAGACAGAAATGTTCTGTTCTGTATAAAAATAACATGACAAACAAGCAGAAATACTTAACATTTCCTGAAGGAACTGAAACATCTCTAGAAATCAGAAGAAGATTTCTTAAAAGTCTTAAATCCATCTTAACATGAGGAATTAGATGTACATAGGTTCAATTCAATATCATTTTACTTGTTGAATCCCATTTTACTCATCTTGTGCCTGATGTAATATACTGCATTGGTGTAATATAGTGCACTGCTAAAACTGGAGATGCAAATGTGTCTTGGTTGATGGACTACATTTGGAGTAATGGGGGGCAACCTTAGATTTTTGTCGCTTAAAAGAAAAAAAATGTTGTTTGTGTTTCCAGCGGGATGCGACCAGATAATCACCAGCGTGTCCGGGATCATCACCAGCCCCAACTGGCCGGATAAATACCCCAGTAAAAAAGCCTGTACCTGGGCCCTGTCCACCACACCTGGACACCGCATCAAGCTGGTACCTTCAAACCCATTCACAAAGCTTTTCTGATCCCCCTCAACTTTAATTTGATTGATTTAACAGAGAAAGCCTCTATAGAGCATCTTTCTTTGACCATCTTTCACTGAAACTGCTGTTAATGATCAGCCTACCAGAAGAAAGTGGCTTTGAGGGGATGTGGCTTATGCTTTGGACACACCCACTGCTCAAATGACAGATTTTTTTTACTGAGGAGCTTATAATTTTTTATTATTTTGTTCTGTTGAGTTCTAATGGAGAGCTTTCCTTTATCTGAACCACGTGTATCATTACGCCTCTAGTCTCTTTCTCTCTCTCTCTCTCTCTCAGGCCTTTCATGAAATCGACATGGAGAGCCACCTAGAGTGTTCCTATGATCATTTGGAGATTTATGATGGTCATAATGGCCGGGCGCCCAGTTTGGGGAGATTCTGCGGTGGTAGAAAGCCTTCACCTGTCATCTCCAGTGGGAATAAGATCTTCTTGCGTTTTTTCTCCGATAACTCAGTGCAGAAGAGGGGCTTTGAGGCTTCTTACAACTCAGGTACTTTCATTTCTCCCAGAAATAGAATCTAAGTCTTATTCCACCAACAGCTTACACGTGTTTATAGTTCTTTGAGGCTACCTCAGGTTTAACATGATTTAATATTAGGCAGTGACTCAAGAGACTTGATCGTTCTTTTTAAAACTATGTACATAACTCCTTTTTCTCAGTGTGGTCAGTCAAACAAGGCATGCTTGGTGTCTGAAGTATTTAGTTTTATCCTTGGAGCTAAAAATACAAGACACCTCTAAAAGCTATGGCATGAAATATATTATAATATATATTATACATTTGCTGCCTGTTGTCACTATTTTATGATAGATTTGTGATAGATTGTTCACCTGGTTTTAATCAGTTTATGGTACAGTACATGCGGGGTGTTGTGAGGAAACTTAGTTCCCAAAGATAAACTAACAAAGCAGCAATGGGTTGAGAGCCAGTGATCCATAGTGGGCTGTTGATGGCACCTTGTCATAAAAATCAAATGTACTTGTTCTAACAGTAAAAAAGAGCTTACGCTAGTTAATAATCTCTATTCACTGAAAAATGTCATAGATTTCATGTGGGCTTTCTATTAATGAGCAGGTGGGCCTTGAGGTGGATAAGGTTTAGAACCTATGGACTAAAAACAAGATTAGCATAGCTAAACCCTGCTGGAAAAAACAGCTAAACTATGCTATGTTGTGTTTTGGATAAAGGTAAGCTAGTCAATTAGCATGACCATATTAAATGACCAGCTAAAGGCTATGATAAACCCTTGTGAAATGTATTGTCTAGGGAAAACGGTGTCGACAGCATGCATTTTGCTTGTACTTTTGTTAATTTATAAGTGTGCTGTATCATGCTAACTGACAGAGTATTAGCTTTTATTACATGTTAGCAACATTAGCCTTATACTTCCAGTGCTAAACCCAAAACAATTAACTTCCGACACCAAACATAGGTTTTTATTTCCATATGGGTTTGGGGGGGTGGGGACAACTATGTAAATGAGATTTTTCGCTGAGCTATCTCTTAAAATGCTGTTGGTGTTCTCCAGAGTGTGGAGGTAGTCTGAAGGCTGAGGTGAAGACCAAAGACTTTTACTCCCACTCTCAGTTTGGAGACACTAACTACCCCGGAGGTTCAGACTGTGAGTGGGTGATCTCAGCGGAGAAAGGCTACGGCGTGGAGCTCATTTTCCAAATCTTTGAGCTGGAGGAGGAAGCGGACTGTGGATACGATTACATAGAGTTGTTCGATGGAGCAGACACTAAGGCACCACGGCTGGGCTGTTACTGTGGCTCTGGGGTAAAGTTCATCACTCAAAGCTGCTCACACACCTCATTATACATCTTCGCTGCCTTTCAGAAGCTATAGAAAAGCTAGCGTTTTAGACGGTCTCTAATAAATTTGCATATTACGTTTGCAATAAGGGAAACCAGCGAAGTCCAAGTTAAACAGTTTTCTTTTTTATTCAAATATAATCAGCGAAGTCATGTTTGGTATCAAAAATTAGTTTTTATGAAATTTGAGTACAGAAATATACATCACACTGCTTTAAAATATTGCCTTGTGCAATGCAGCGAATTTTCCATTCTAACACATCCCAAACGTCTTCTATTTAGATCTGGTGACTGGGAGGTCATTGAAGAACATAGTCATGTTTATAAAAAACAGTTTGATTCGACTTTTGCTTTGTGACGTGGTGCATTATCATGCTGGAAGCAGCCATTCAATTATGTTACTCTTATGAGACCATAATGGGATGCACATGGTTTATATACAAACATGCTGTGACATTCAGGCAATGACTGATTGGTATTAACAGCCAAAAGTGTGTGAAAGAAAACATTTCCTAAATGTTACTGTTACACCACCTCCTAGTACCAAGCTAGTACTGCTGACACAAGGAAGGTTTGGTCTATGGATTCATGCAGTTGGCATTGAATTTTGACCCTACCATCTGTGTGCCTCAGGAGAAATTGAGATTCATCAGACCAGGCAAAATTTTTCCAGTCTTCAATTGACTGGTTTTGGTCAGCCTTTGGTCACTGCAACCTTAGCTTTCGGTTTTTAGTTGACCAAAGTGGAACCTCATGTGGTCTTCAGCTGTTGGAGGTCATCCACTTTAAGGTTCAACATGTAGAGCATTCTGAGATGCTGGAGTGGCTTTCTGAATGAACATAGCCTTTCCATCTGCCCAAACCAATCTGTCCATTCTTTGTGGACCTCTCTCATCAACAAGGCGTTTCCATTACCACAACATTAATTAGCCTCAGTGCTAAATCTAACGATGCAAACACCAAACATGTGTTGAATTTGTGTTTAAATTTGTAACCCATTGCTTTAATATTGATTGTTCTTGCCGTCCTTTAGCCACCCGAGGAAATCTACTCAGCCGGTGATGCCATCGTCATCAAATTCCACTCGGACGACTCGATCAATAAGAAGGGTTTCCATGTGCGTTACACCAGCACCAAGTTTCAAGACACACTTCACACAAGCAAGTGAGTCCTTTTTAAGCAGGGCTCCAGAGGAGAAGACAGCAGCTCTGGACCCCCGGCCCCACCTACCAGAGCTGTTTGCTGTTTGTTCTCTCTCCAAAAAAACGGTCCACCACTCAGGCTGGACGGACTGAAGGCAGACGGTGAGTTTGCACCGTTTCAGCTCTGTAAGGAGGGGGAAAAGAGCCTTGTAGGTGTGAAATGTGACTGAACAGCACCCCCTAGACAGTCCTTTAAAAAAATTCACTGATAGCATGCTTTAAAACAGAAGGAAAAATGGCCAACAAACTGGATTGCGTTTCCTGAATCCATCATTGAGCAACCACTCTTTATCTTTTAACTATGGTAGCTGTTTATTGATGCTGTCAGGAAACGCACCCCTAATCTGTTACTGAGTGAGTGAGTAATGCATCATGTTGCTGATGGATAGAATAGGTAGGTCAGGCTCCACCCACAAATGCGTTCTTTCATAGCTACAGCTGTGAGCTTGGACAAGCTTTACAAAACATCAGTGCAAAGCTATTCAACCTAATGTGAAACAGTAGAACACCATTCATTTGTGGGCGAAGAGGGTGTCCCACCACGAGGGTAACTAGCCCGCGGTTTGATTTCTCTCTGACCCACTGTGAGTGCGGATTGGTTTTTGTGTATGTTTGCATCTTTTGATTGTGCGCTCATTGGCACGTATTCACAAAATGTCTTAGAGCAGGAGTGCTGATCTACGATCAGATTCCTGTCTTATTTCTGTGATTTTAATCACAGATCCCAGATCAGCAGCTCTTCTGCTCTGAGAACATTTGTGAATAAGGGCCTTAGAGAGCAGCTCATGCAGTTATTGTACAAATGAGAATAAATGAGACCGTTTCTCTCCACAACATGCTGTGCTTACTTTTATCACTCCTCCTACTGCTTGCCTAAATTGGAAAAGATTGAAGGAACAGCAGTGATTTTAAAGGACTAATAAACATATTCCAAAACAGCACCTGTTTTATCTCTTATTTATTAGGTCAGAACATGTTTTATTTTTAAAAAATCAGTTAAATTTGCCTTTTTTCTTCAGAAGATCTATAAGTTCTATAAGAATTTGGTTCAATTTGGGTATTTAATATTTTATGTGTTTTTTAAAGGCTTTTAAAGGAGCTGTGTGTAAATATTATTGGGTTATATTGAATTATTGGGTAGAAATTGAACACAATATAGAAAACTATTTTTTCATTACAGTTTAATTACCTGTAACTTCAAATAGTTGTGTTTTCGTTAGCTTAGAATGAGTCCTACTACGTAGGAGAACCACACACTGTAGGCCCTGGAGAGTGACTTTCACACTTTACTTTCTTTTAGCTGTGTGAATTTGATAGCGCTATAGCACCAGTTGGAAGATGTAGAAAGAACAAGAATCATTCTCGAAATGACTACCATGGCACATGTATCAGTAGTAGGATATGTAGGATACTATCCAGGTAGAATTATTGCTCATTATCAAAAATATTAAAACTAAAAGGCTGAAGTCAGCTTCTTATTTGCTAGTTTCTTGTTTGAATTTTCTAATTTTCTTCTTCTTAAATGGTACCTCAGTTATTATAACAGCTTAATGCCAGAATAAAACCACAGCACTGATTAAAAGTTAGAAACTAGCGATTGTCCTTATCAGAAAATGTTTCCAGTATTAAAATATTAATTAGACTGTTGAGACAGTCTAAATCAGCTTAACAGGGGACAGTAGTGATCTTATTTCAAGTCTGTACTCAACGAACATTGTATACAACACTAAACAAAACCTGACTTCTAGAGGTTTCACACTAAGCCCCAAACACCTTTAAATGCCTGTATCATGGAAAACTAGATTTTTATTTAACTGATCAGAATAAAGCTCCTTATTCTGTTTTCGGAGCTTCATTCACACGGCTAACTCTATATCTCCAGTAAACTCCTTCATCTGTAACTTCAGCCTGAAAGATCATGTGCGCCACCTAGTGTTCGATGGTAGCACTGAAACCCCTTTTCTGACATTCAGTTATGACTCTAGTTCACTGAAACACATAGAGAAATTGTGTTGAAAGTGCAGATTCTTCACCTTTAATCCCACATAATATTAATATTTATAGGTAGATGTTAAATTCAATTTCATGGGGCAAAAAGCAAGCTTTAGGGGAAATTCCACATTTATGAGGTCTGTATTTCAGAGGGTAAGATATGAACAAAGTCATTTACAGTGATTTGATATAAAATTATCTATTTGTATAGACTTACCAACATATATTTTCTTTAAAGTTGTGGTGATAGAAACCAGAGATCACCATGTCTACAACATAAACATGGCCATTTTATGTAATATTAAAAACCACCAATGCAGCTTCATGTAGCACTGCCGCGCACTGCCACCAGAGGTCTCACTCCTCTGCACTCGTCCCAGCGCACCATCACCTGCACCTGGTTTCACAAATCACCTACAGTTCATTAACAGGTGTTTATAGTCTCTCCACGCAATACAGTCAGTGCGTGGTATTGAACGTGACACTCGTAACCCACCTTTCAGCTGCCATTCTCGAAGCTAGCACCTAGCAGGCTTCCAGAGTCCAGTAACGTCGTCTTCTCCACAGCGGGGCCCGGCCGTCTTCCCTGGCGTCCTTGAGGCCGCTGGACCCACCGATCCGCCTGAACACCAGCTCTGCGTCGTCTAAGCACCCCCCGGCGTCTGTCCCCCAAGGAGCCCTCACAGTGGGGTTTGTTTAGGTGTGTATGGATCGAAATGACCTGCCTAATGATTCGTTATACTTCACATGTCTTGTGAGATTCCATATGTAATATTGATGATGGTAAAATAAAAAATTGTAATCTGAAATAGTCTTTGGAGACTACTTTGCCTCACATGCCTTGCAAGAATCTTTTCACTGTTATTTTCTTTTATTTATCTTAAAACTGTCATAATCATTTCATGTAGTAACTTTCTATAAGGGAGCTTTGGGAGGTCTGGTTTCTATCACCACCGTGTGAATAATTGTGACTGGCTCTCTGGAATGGAGCTCTGAATGCCTGTCTACACATTTAAAACAGGTGGCTCTTCAATGGTTCCTAAGTAAAGAAACTGGTTCTGTTTAGAACCATGAACAATCAAAGAATCCTTTTTGGCATTGTGAAAGTGTGCTTTAGACTGAAGGAGAATGTGTTGTGAGTTCTATAGAGCACCAAAAAGGCTTCTTCTACTCTCAAACTTTTTGGTGCTATCTAAAACATATTCTCCTTCAGTCCAAAGAACTCTTTTGTCATGCTCATGGTTCTATAGAGCCATTTTCTTTGCTAAAGAACCTTTTTTTAAAAAACTACCTTGTAGTGTGTACAACTTTACCATTTAATTATGCAGAAATTTTGGAAAATCGATTCCCATTGTTTCCCACCACTGTAAGCCATAACAGTAATAGTAATAACCAACATCATAGTCTTGTTAGTCCGTTAGATCAATTTTGATAATACATTGAATGTTTCTAGCGCCACCCAATAATCCTAATATGGTTTCAGTGATGTACAGATATGAAATACAACATTAAGAACATCAATCAAAGACAGAAAACCCCCACATTCTTTTATTAATTTTATTTATCTGAGGATTATACATTATTGCACTCTGTGATGTTTTCACAGCTGATGCTGCTGGTAATACATTCCCTTACAAAACATATGCAGCTGCAGCATTTACCCCTCAAAAGCTGCTGATCTGTGACTGTGTTCAGTCACACAAACAACACAACTCTCTTACTTTTACATTTTGAAGCGTTAGTTTGCCAAAAAATGTAGCACCTCGCCCCCCCAAATGTAGTCATGTCTGGTGTTCAAAGTTTTCTTCATTAGTAGTCTACAAGTAGTAGAAGCCAATACCCCACTAATTAGTATCTCTTAATCATCACACACTTGTCTCAAACTGTGTGCAGTTCTTTATCAGTCTCTAATGTTTGTTTATTTATTGTTTTTGTTTGTTTACAGCATCTTGACTGAACTACATTGAAAGAGTTGGAATATTTTTGGCAAACTGTAGCTTTGAAAGACAGAGCGTCTACAGTCTCGGTTCAGAGATGGAAACTCTTCATGAAAAACGAATCTCTGTCTTTGCTAATATAAAAGACTATTACACCAAATCAAATAAAAATAGCAAAATATACTTTTGCTTTGGTGCTATAAATACCTGTGACTTTCCTAAAGTACTGCATAGGCAAAGTTCTCATACTAACTAACATGTAGCTTACAAAGAGCCAGAACTCACAAAGCATCTCAGCATAAATTTTAGTCAGGATCCGTTATTCTGAGATGCTTTGAGGGCTCGGCAGATGTATAACTGACCCAGGACCAGCCTGGGAACAATAAACAGTATAAGTAATAGTTTATCATGGTCCACTGTAGAGGCCCTTTCAAATGAGATTTCACTGATTTTTCACATGTTCTACATAATTCAGTGTTTGAGATGTACACATCACAGATGTTTACATCGTTCAGGATGGTCTCATGTGAAATGGCTGATTGCAGAGAATCAGATTTCTGTAATCATACATTTTCTTTTGGGACTATTTTGCCCTACAACGTCCTGCATATGAACCTAAACTAGGAATGGATTTTAAGACCAAAATTTATGGTAAACGATGGTAAAACAATAACTAGCCCAACCCTAACCTATGGTTTAAGACGTCAGGCAGCACATTCATTATCATTTCATGTAATAACTTTTTAGAGGTAAACCTCTGGTTCCTATCACCACCACCGCTAACAATTCTGCTTCTATATGTTTCTCTAGAACTGAGCATTTCACGCCAAACTACTCTGAATGCCTTTGTTTGCATCTTGACCATTTAATTATGCAGAAAATCTGAAAATCAGTAGAATTCCATTTTAACTGACAACCAAATAAATATGTAGTAAAAACGTCATAACGTTTTAACGCTTTATTCCTATTTAAACCCTAAACCCAAACTGAGCTTCACTAGATAATCTCAGTATTTGCAGGTGAACTGCCGGAATCAATCAAAATAAGAAGGGAGCATTGGTGCTCAGGCTTTGCCCTTGGAGTCATACCCAGTCCAGGGCTTTCTAATCATTAAACAGTTTGTGCAAGTGATGTCAAAGGACAGCAACCAAGTATCCACTGAGAACACTGCCCATTTCTTTAGAAGTGCACACATTTCCTTTCTCAGTCTGCAGTAACTTTAACATATTAAATATAAAGTGACTTTCTCCCTTTGCTGTGATGTGGACCCTCAATAATTTCAATTTAAAACATCTTTTGAGTTTTTTTAACAATAGTTTGGAAAAGAAACTCTTAAATTATTATTTAGACAACTCTGCTCCTCATACCAAGAAGATAGTTGAGAAAATAAATATACACAAACATGGAGCTGCTTCATGCAGTTGACATATATCAAACCATGTTACAACAACCCAGATTAATATATATATATATATATATATATATATATATATATATATATATATATATATATATATGTGTGTGTGTGTGTGTGTGTGTGTGTGTGTGTATATATATATATATATATATATATATATATATATATATATATATATATATATATATATATATATATATATATATATATATATAATTGTGTGATTCTTGTGAAGTGAAGAGCAGTTAACATGTTCTCCACAGACCTCACTTTTAAATGCGCTATTTCTCTGTACATTTTGGGCCACATTTTCTGTTAACAGAGCTTAAAATATTAGAACAACTGTTAAACAGGCAGTTTCATGGTTTTTTGTTAAGTTTAGAATAGTTGTGTATTTTCTGTTTTTTCTCTGTTTCTGTGTTGTAGTTTTTTGCATATAAATGGTCTACAAAGTTTTAAAGCCCACAGTATATGCCAGAGGGAGAAACACTCTCTCTCCCACAGAAACCAGTTTTCTCAGCTGCCTGAAATGACTCTTTGGAATTCCAAGCTTTTTCTCTGTTACAAGATGATGTCATCTCATAACACATTTCTTATTTGCCGCCCAGAGGCCAGCTTGGCATATCCTGGCACAATGCACAGAGAGCCAAACCTGTAAAAACCACACTGAAACGTCCTACTCCAGTGTAGCTTGCGAAGGTAGTTCAGATCTACCAATTAGTTCTATCTGACTTTCAATATATATATATGATATATGTAGTATCTTGCATATGCTGACACTACTATATATGACTATTATACTGTTTATGTGGGCTCTATGTGTGTTTTTGGTAGTGTAAGCACTACATATAACATTAGAATGAATCCAAAGAAATGCAAACACAGTAGTCAGAAGGCAGACTGTGTTGTTTCATTAAAGTTATGACTATGTAGGCTAGAAGAACATATGTTTGTCTCTGGTTTCTTGCCGCCCACATAAAACAAATACAAAGCCACTACTTATTGTGTTAACATTACTTGTTTTACTCATATTTATTTAAATATTGCTGTTTATCTAAGCAACCAAACACTTATAGCCCAGATCATTCGTTTTTTATATAATATATAGATTTTTTTGTGTGTCTAAGACTTTTGTGTAATACTAAATCTGTGTATTGTGTGGTCGCACAACCTCGTTCTTGCTCCTTAATTGATCAGCAATTGTTAAAATCAGCTCCATCACATCTGAATAAATAGTATTACAATCAGATTTTGGGCATGAAGACTTTAAGAGGCTCATTCTCGTGAACTTTGTCCAGGAAGCCCAAGTTGAAGTACGGGTACAGGGTTTCAGTGAAAGTGTCCTGGAACGTGTAGAGGTGCGTCATGCTTTCGGCATTGTAGAAGGAGACCAGACCTCTCCTGTAGTCCAGATACACACCGATCCGGTCCAGCTGCTCGTCCAGGGATAGAACAGTAGGGGGCGATGTCCCGGCCATGTACTGGACACCATAAGACAGAGAGATTGTCCAGAAGCCATTGGCCGGCATGGCTTTGATGACTCCTTTCCTGGGTACAGACTCTCTGGCCACACCCACTGTCCAAACGGCGCTACTGTACACCTCGATTTCCCAGTAGTGGCGGCCATGCGTGAAGCCCTGACTGCCCAGCAGAGAGAGCGCAGCGTTAAAGCGCTGAGGGTTGTCTTGCACTGCGCTGTTGAACGTCTGGTAGCGGACGCAGGTCAGAGAAGGGGTCAGACTCAGCCACGGGTTTGCTGTGCTGGAGTTAAAGGTGATGGCGGACGGCACTGTGGATAAGAAAGAGGAAGATAGTGATTTAGTATTTCATTAACAGTTTTTACCATATTATTATTATTATATTTTACCCATTATTTATTTTAAATCTACTGTGAATTATTCAGTAACTACTATGAATTATATTGTATCTACTATAATTTATTCAGTATGTGCTATAAATTATCCAATTAATTAATTATCCAATATCCAATTAATTATCTAATGATAATAAATTATCCAGTAACATATATTAATTATTTAGAATCTACTATAAATTATTCAGTTTCTACTATGGATCATTATGTATCTATTATAATATACTGAGGTATTCTTATTACCAGAATGTCAGTACCTCATCAGTCATAAAAGGGTGGACCCACATACTGACCCTTGTAGTTTATAGGGGGTGGGGTATTAAACATGTGGCCTGGCCTAATAAATGTTCTAGTATGGCTTTTACCAAATTAAAATAATCTTGCGAAATATATCTGAAATAAAAAGTCCTGCATTACAAAAGGGGGGAATGCCAGCCTCTGTAATTCCACTAGGGGGCAAAATAGAGCTGTGAGCTGAGATCATAGACTAAACACACTAAGGATGTGTAATCAACAAGTTTAACAAGAATTCTAAAAGAGGACAATTTGAGCAATTTTCCAAGACAAAAAATGGTTACAAATCATATTAATCACAGGGGTTGGTGTAGTACCATAGCACAGATGTGAACACTGAATTATACATGCCATAATTATACATGCTAATTATAATTAATGGTAGAAGCAACAAAACAGTGGCAATCAACTGAAATGCTGGATTTACATAAACACAGCCTACACTGCAGCACCCTTCACTATAAGGCATGCATTTGCTTAACACCCTTTTCCCAGTAAATATGACATAATCAGACTGCTAAGATGATGGAAGATAAAACAACATAGCAAACGTGAAAAACCTAAACTTAACAATAATCATACTAGGCTAAAGCATACTGCCACACTAGACATTAACAATGTTTTTGGTCCATTGGTCCACTTTGAACTGAAATAATGTTACACATTTGCTTTAACTTTTTCGCAAAACCTATTGTACGTATAAAATTTGCAGAAAACTAAATAATGGCTTTGGAAGAGTAAAAAACAACATACTTCACAGGATGGACATTCTCAGTATTATATTTTAACTGCAACCAGAGCTTTAAATTCAAACACTGATGCTGATGATGAACCAAAGGCAATGGCAAATAGTAACAGTAGCAAGCAGTGATTCAAGGGCTGAGAAAAGAAGGCTAAGCATGACAAAGAAAGATATGATCTAATTGGCCATAATGCAGTGAAAGCATTATAATTTAGATCAGATCTAGAAATATGATAAAATATGATAAAAGAGCTGGATTTTACCCCAGAAATGCACATAAACGCTTGATTTCTTTCGGTTATCTCAGTGTGCACATGTGCAAAAACAACAGAGGCCAGAAATGAGCAAGAAGTGTTTAACACAACAACTGTAAGACAGCAAAAACACTTTTAGAGTGCCACAGTAACTACATATTTGATGAAAATGTATTATGTCTTTATCGTGATATGACACACTTGATAAATTGCCCACCCCTACAGCTCAACTCATAACCTAAAATGAAATTGGCACCTGTGCTATAAGAAACGTGTAATAGTTCCAGCGTTACACAATGGGCTGTTAGTGACCTCTTTTCAGTTTGTTTTAATGTGTGAGTCCTGCTGTGAGTGAATGACCTGGGTAGATGCTTCCTTTTAGGGATTTCCACACTCGGTACTGCAGTGGGCCAGCGAATCGGCCCTCACACAGCTGAGGAGGGGTCAGAGTTGGTTTCTCGAACTTCAATGGCTGCCTGAATGCCACAACAAACAACAACAACATCAAAAAGCTCAGACAGGAAAACAATCAGAGCTTCTCACGAACAAAACATGAAATTTATCCAAGTCCTGGAGCTTCTGGAACTCTAACTCACCTTTGAAGGAGACTCTTTATGCTCTGCAGAAAGACAGGAAACAGAGCATTGATTAGTTTGGCACAGGTTTGAAGAGCTGAGGGGGAAAAAGTGCTTTCCATATGAGATCAGTGCTCAGACCACTCCACCCACCCCAATTCCCTCTCACTCTCTCCTATTCTTTTTGATTTTTTTTCTCTTTCTGGAAATCCCCCTGCCATGCTAAACTCCGGCAACAGTTTTATCTTCTCCATCGAGACAGAGAGTGACATCACTAATTGGATCCCGCTGTTCCTCTATGTCCTCACACAGCGTTTCCCCCTCTCTGTTCCTCAGCTCAGTGAAAATAACTCACTTTTAGTCAGACTGGAGAATAATCAGCAATCTGCTTAAATGTTTACATTAAAATAATATATACACCTCTCTTGTTGCTCTACCTTGTTTGCTGGTTTACAGTTAGAGACACGACCTGTTGGTCAAAGGTCAGTTTCTGACCACAGAGAAACTGAGACCTACATAGTGGAGCTATACAGTGAGTGTTTCTAATGTGACCTGTGTTGAAGAACAGAGTAGATGTTTCTAATAAAGTGACCAATGGGTGGAAGCACAAAGTAGATGTTTCAGATAAAATGGCCAGAGAGTGGAAGCCCAAGGTAGATGTATCTAATCAAGTGGCATCCCAGTGTATGCAGAGTCCACATGCTTTTATTCTTTAAAACTGACCCTGAGCAGCGTGTACGGGTCCTGCTCTTTGAGTTTGTCCTCTATATCAGCGAGAGCTCTGCGGAGGCGAGATATTTCCACACACAGCAGCGCTTTGTGTTCATCCAGCCGGATCAGCTCCCTCCTCTCCTCCGTCTTCAGCTTCACCTGCAGCAGCTTCTCCTCCTGATACAGGAACTGGTGCAGGTCGCTGAACTGAGCCTCAATGCGCTGCTTCAGATCTGCAGTGTGCTCCTGCAGGAAAACGGAAGACATAACGAGTCAATGTTTAGGATATTAATGAGCACTGGTGCAAAATAATGAGTCCGTGACAAATTTTGGTAAATAACTTCTCCATAACACACTTGCACACTTGTGAGTGTTGCATTATACACTGAGCTGCAGTGTCTGTGTCAGCGTGCAGCACATGAACACTGCAGAATGAATGACTTTTTTTATTTTGGTGCTAATATTAGCAGATCAGAGATAGCAGTGCAGAAGGGAGTATCATTTAGAGGCTGGGCGTGGAGCCTATTTTTTTTCTGTGGGCCAGAAAAAGGGACCACAGCCGGCCAGGGTGAGCCTAAGCCATATTCATCACCGTATATACACACTCAGTAAGCATCAACTCAGTATCTACAATTGTTGTCAGCAGTTTGTAATTCTACAATTCCAGACTAATCCATCTATTGCTCTGCACATTTTGTATTTCATCCTTCAACCTGTTCTTCAACGGTCAGGACCACCATAGAGCAGGTATTATTTGGAGGATGGATTATTGGAAATCTGTTCCTTTCCACCATCACTGTGAACAATTCTGATTCTATAACAGAGCATTTCACACCAAACCACTTTAAATGTTTACACATTAATCACATAATTATGCAGGTGTTTTTGTCCCTTTAAAGGCTAAAGATAAACATTATCACCAATGTACACCAATCAGCCATACCATTAAAACCACCTTCTTATATCTACACACATTGTCTATTTTATCAGTGTTTATCCCCCTTCACCCTATTTTCAAGCATCAGGACTCCCACAGGACCGCCACAAAGCAGGTACTATAAGGGAGGTGGATCGTTCTGACACTGACATGGTGGTGGTGTGTCGTGCTAGTGCGTGTTGTGCTAGTGTGAGTGGATCAGACACAGCAGTGCTGCAAAAGTAGCCTCACTGTTACAGCTGGACTGAGAATAGTCAACCAACCAAAACTATCCAGCCAACAGTGTCCTACAGGCAGCATCCTGTGACCACTGACAAAGGACTAGAGGATGACCAACACAAATTGAGCAGCAACAGATGAGATATCATCTTAGACTTTATCCACAACTGCATGACCAATCACCCAAATAATACCTGCTCTGTGGTGGTCCTGTAGGGGTCCGGACCATTAAAGAACAGGGCAAAAGAAGGCTAACAAAGTATGCAGAGAAACAGAACAACACAAGCCTTCTGTACATTATTATTAACCCAACAATGTTTGGCAATAAGATTCTGTGCCGCCTGATAGAGTGGAGCAGATTTCCATCTATCCAAAGCCAATAACAAATAAAACAAATGTTGTTATTGTCAGTCCACAGCAAATTTAGTATTACAATGCCCATTCACTACCAAGCTACAGTGGGATTGTGTCTAAGCAAAATGCATAAAGTAAGACATAAATGGCATGGCAGTAAGCCTAGGATCCGGTTTTTAGGTTGTTTTACTCATCATCGTTCATCTTAGCTGTCTGGTTATGTCATCTTCTTTAGTCAAAAGTTGTGTGTGGTGAAAGTGCCGCACTCTTTATAAACCTCCAACATGGAATTTCTCAGCAGGGGAGGCTTTGATTACAAAACAAAACAAATAAATACTTATGTTGAGCAAAGGCACTGATTACAGGGTTTCCTGAAAGGATATCTGTAGAACTTGCTGTACTGTTTCACAGCCCAAGTTGTGACCCCCTTTGTGGTCTTCCCTAATGCAGTTCCGGTAATTTACTTTACTGTATATGAAGTAAATTACCGGAACTGCATTAGGGAAGACCACAAAGGGGGTCACAACTTGGGCTGGGATGTTCTATGCTCCATACAAGAAGTAATACCAGTATAACAATATATCTTGATTATAAGTTTGCGAAAAACAAGTATTTCACAATGACTTCAAACAAGCCTTAGCTAACCACATGTTGACTTGCCGATTAATCTTTTTAATGATTAATCTCTGACTAATGATGGTCAGTTATAGGTAAAAAAATTAAATGCCAAAATGTGCATCCCTAGTGTCAACATATATGCATGGTTCTGTATTTTTTTTTAATTAATATTCAGACTGTGTAATAAACAACCTTAAAACATATTTGAGGAATTAAGTGGCAACAATGAATATTGAGACATTGCTATAGCAGGGAGGAAAAGAATACTGTTTAAGACTGATCAGCTCCACTGAGCTTCAGCTCCATCCTCTCATTACCTTTAGTTTCTTCACCTCGTCCTCCGTCTCTCTCTCGCACTGCAGCGCCGTGTTCAGCTCTGCCTGCAGTGCCGTAGCTGAGCTGCTCAGAGAAATCTATCACAACACAAAGAGACACAGTTAAAGAGGTAGTTCAGACAAACAGTTGCACTGTTAATCTCCTTTACCCCAATAAACAGTCAAACAGCCAAGCCAAGTTTAATGTAGAAAGCTATAAAGCATGTTTTTTTTTATTAAAACATGTAATAGAAAACAATATACAGCCAACAACTAACATCACTAAAGCCATAATATGAGGTTTAGTAATCTCTAATGCACTTGACTGCATGATTTCTGGCACTGTGTGATACACTGTTATCTATAAACACAACCAGAAGGTATTACCATTACTTGTTGGTTATCTCGAATGATAAAAACTTCACATGCAGAGCATGTGCTGGCTGATCAACAACATTTAGGGTAAAAGAGAAATAGCAGATTTGACTTTTTGCTGAACTATTACTTCAATTGCTCATAAGCTTTCCCCATGTTCACCTCAGGCTGCTCTGCACGTGGACCCTAAACAAGTCCTGAGCTGCTGAGCTAAGCAACTGGAGGCTGGAAAGTACGAACAAGCTCATCCTCACTGGGAGACTTATAATAAGTAAGTAATAAGTAATAACCCCAGACTGTGTGTAGTGTTTGCTGGGTATCCTTTTTGCTGGCCATTTTATTAGAAACACCTACTTTGTGCTTTCAATAAAAGACCACTTCATCAGAAACGCCCACCTTGTGCTTTTTCCAGCTGGCCACTTTATTAGAAATGCATACCTTGTGCTTCCACTAACTGGCCACTTTATTATAAACATCTACATTCTGCTTGTACTCACTGTCCACTTTATTAGAAACATCTACCTTAAGCTTACACTCACTTTATTAAATACACCCATAACTCCACTATGTAAGGGTAGGAACTCATTCATCATTGGTCAGTTTCTGATCACAGGGTCGCTGTTGTCCAGATACTAATTGGTTGGTTGTTCATTTTCAGCATGGCAGTGACACTGATACAGTGTGTTTGGTGCTGGTTCGAGTATATCCCGGACACAGCAGTGTTGTAGCGGGTTTTAACATGTCAGTGTCATTGCTAGGTTGACAGTGGATTATAAAGTGTCCAAAACTATCCAGACAACAGTACCACTTTGGTCAAATAGTGACCACTGAAGAGGGGCTAGACAAACTGCGTATCAACAAGTGAACAAGTGAGCTACAGTCTTTTACTGAATGCCAGCAAGGGTGGCTAGGATAGTGTCTGCTCTTCATTATTCACTATTCTGTCTGTCAGAGTGCATACAGTGCTGTAAGCTCTTACCCTGTGTCTTTGCTGTGCATCCTGCACACAGACCAGTGTGTGAGCACGGTGTTCCTGAGAGATCCCACAGACAAGGCACAGCAGCTCTTGGTCTTCCTCGCAGTAGATCTTCAGGTCCTCGCAGTGTCGGCCACAGCGGGGCACAGGGATCACAGAGGTCACCGAAGGCACAGGGCTCACAACATCTAGCCGGCCGCCGCTCTCCTCTAGGCCCTGGCAATAGCTCTCCACTATGTTAGCCACTATGCGGTTGGGCCTGTAGCTCTGTCCAGGGAAGGTTTTTCGGCACTGCGGGCAGGATCCAGATCCGGGTTGACCTGGAGTCCTGGGCCCAGTCCAGTACCCTGTAATGCACGCCTGGCAGAAGGTGTGATCACAGGGCAGAGATACGGGCTGCTTAAACAGGTCCAGACATATGGAGCAGGTCAAATCCCGGCTCAGACGCTGCGCTGGACCTTTGGCCACAAGGCTGGACACCTCTGGCCTCTTCGGCTTCTCCGGCTTGTCCATTTTGGGCCGGTTGCTGGACATTAGGTCAGGTTTTTCAGCCTCTTTTCTAGACCACGGTGCGCTCATGTGTCCAGCTTTAGTGCCTCCTCGTCTTCGTCTGCTTGTTGAATGCCTTCGGTTTGGAGTGTTTCTTTTCTTTCGTCACTCCCCCCTTTACCCTCTTGCTCGCTCTCAGTTTTGGCAGGCTCGTCCCAGTCTTCCTGTTGACTGTGGGAACGGAAAAGGGGGAGCTGAGTGGGCGGCCCAATTCAAGTCTCCTAGAGTGCATGTCCATGTCTATGGTGAGCATTTAAATGAACCCAGATTGTACATTTAAAAATAAATAAATAAATAAATAAATAAGCACACAAACCTGTAATATCTGTTAATTGTTTTCATACACATATGTATGCATTTTCTTCTCAGCACTCTCTCCTGCACGATTTTAGTCTAGTTAATATATAGTACAGCAAGAAGGCTATAGGTCAGCATGAAGTTTTTCCAAGTAAAAAACAAAGCTCTTCTGGAAATTAATCTGGATGAATTAGCTGAATGCTGCACATGTAAATGAGTTTGTCTACAGCAAGTTTGGGTGTGTTGCCCCTTTGGTTGACGTCAGAGGTACAGTCAGGAAGCTTAAGCCAACCTTCCAGATGCTATCTGTGGTCTGTTTATTCATGGGTGATAACTGGAATTGGCCAGATGGAAGATTTATTTCATAGAGATTGTACTAAAATGACTTCCTTGTAAAAAAAAAAAAACAACATAATCTAAAACATAAAAAAATATAAAAGTACTATTTTGCTGTTTAAGATTGTAGAAATGTAATATGTGAAGTTACTGGGAAAATAATTTGTTGTGATTATCTTTTCCTAAAACCTGGCTGCATTAATCATTGCCTTCCAAAGAGAACCATTTATCAGCTGGTGTCCAAACATTTTATCTCGGGGGGGTCCAAAGTGCATTATTTGTGTCAAAGCAACATAGGCATACTGAAATTACTCAATAAACAACAAAAACTACTTAAAAGTAAAAAATTGGGGTTCAAACTGTTTGAAGTTGACAGTTAAGTAATGAAAGTCAAATTAATGTCAACAAATCAATAATGAAGCCAAACTCCACAGCTGAGTCAGCACAACAAGCCCTTTCCAACAAGCTCTGGATACCAAGGGAACCAGAGATATGAACCCGGAATCTCACAAAGTTGTATCCAACTTAGGTGCGCCCTGGGTGGCTTGCAGAGGTTCTCACCTGCTGTGGAGGTCTGGAGAGCCAGAAAACGATGTAAAATGTGCTTAAACTTTTAGAAAATTTGACAAATTTGAAATTTGATTCCTCACTTTTTATCTTCTCTGAGGCGGCCATATTGTTAATCTCACAATCAGGTGAGCACTGACTAGTAAACATTAAGCTTAAAGCATCATTGCTGAGCAGTAACTCTGTGCAACCCCTACAGTAGACCCATTCTGTCCTGACTCTTACTGAGTTTGCATTCAATATTAGCATTGTTAGCATTTTTCATGTAACTATTTTAATCAGCGAATACATTTATCATCATCTTCTCAGGCATCTGCAGTCACTGGTCAATGTTTTACTTGGCTATCTAAAACTACCAAGGTAATTTACAAGAATGGACATTTGCTGTTAATTTACTAAAACAGTTGCAAATGAAGATGTTTCTGGTATGAAAGTTCTCCAACACATGGCTGTAAATAAATAACACATGCTAAAGTGGGTTGCAATAAATGGAAACTAGTGGCTAGCAATTAGCATTTTTACTAAACTAATTACAAATGCAATGTTAGTCTTAATGTTTGTGCAACATAAATAGCCTTCCATATTTTCTCCAAGTCATTTCCAACTTATGGCAACTCCTCTGTTTGGGTCTTCAGCCTTAAAATGGCTGGTTCATGTAGGCATCTTGTTGTTGGTCATTCTCTTCTTCATTTATCTTCAACTCGTCAAAATGTTCTTCTTCAATTAATTGGTTCTTCTCAGAAAAGGCCCAGAATAAGAGAGTTATGATCAGGGCTTTCCAGTGAGAGGTGAGTCCTGATTTGTGCAAGGGTCTATTTAATTATTTTTTTTGCCATCCAATATACTCTCTTCACCAACACCAAAGTTCGAAATCATCAGTACTTCAGCTGCCTGACTTGCTTACTGTGCATCTTTCACATCTGTAAAGAACGTCAGAAGACCACTGCCTCGACAATCCTGATCTTTATTTGTACAGACAAATTATTGCATATAAATATCCGTTCAAGCTCTTTATTCTTGTTCTCCCAAATGCTGAGTGCTGGATCCATTGTCATTCATACTTTATCTAAGAAGGCCATATTTGTCCATTAACATCTTCTCCATCAAAGTTAGCTCCCTTTTGTCATAACCTTAGTCTTCATATTGAGCTGAAGTTTCATCTCTTAACTCTGATCTTTAACCCTCTTCATAAGGCCCTTCAGATCTTTACCCTGTTACCATGTGGTTCAGTGATCAGAACCCCCACATAGCAAGTATTATTTGGGCAGTGGATCATTCTCACCACTGCAGTGACACTTACATGGTGTTGTGTGTTGAACAAGAGACCACAGATACCGCAGTGCTGTCGAAGTCCCACTCTGTGAACTCTGTGTCCACTCACAATAACTCATCTGTTGTTGCACAGTTTATACTGATCATCATCTAGTCTTTCATCAGTGGTCACAGGACGTTGCCCACAGAACACTGTTGGCTGGATAAATTTGATTGGTGGACCATTCTCAGTCCAGCTGTGACAATGACGTGTTCAAAACCTCCAGCAGCACTGCTGTGTCTGATCCACTTACCCAAGCACAACACACACTAACACACCACCACCATGTCAGTGTCACGGCAGTGCTGGGAATTAACCATCACCCACATAATTCCTGCTCTGTGGGGGTCCTGACTATTGTAAAACAGTGTGAAAGGGGGATAACAAAGTATACAGAGAAACAGGTAGACTACAGTCTGTAATTATAGAACTACAAAATGTGTAGTTAATTAAGTGGCCGGTGGGTGTACGTGCGTACAGGTTGAACAGTTATGATGACAGCGTTCAGCCCTGTTGTGCTACTTTTCTGAGGTGGAACCACTTTTGTCCATTTTCCGCCCTGACCGTTGCTTGTTGATCAGTGTAAATATTTCTAATTAGATCGATGAGATGCTCTAGTATTTTTCTGAGGTTTGCTTGTTCTGTGCAGTTAAGACTGTTCTGCAGTCAGTGAATCACAGTGACTTCTATCTTGAACACCTTAGCTTTTTCAGTGATCCAGTGTATATCTGCAGTGATATCTCTTGTTTCTCTGCAATTCATGTTCGCATGCCTGGTAGTTGATGTAAAGCTCTAGTCTTAATCTTTAGGAACATTTTATTGGTGTGTAATAGTTGGCACACTGTTTTTTTTGTATATTGGCATATAAACTGACCTCTTCCAATCTGCCAGTGCTGCTTTTCAAATTGTTGGCACAATTTGGTATTTATTTTAATCAATTCTTCTTTAAAATCTTGAAAAATGTCCATTGCATGTCCATTATATCTATTCTGTGGATTACTTCTTTGGCTGACATCAACAAAAGTGTATTTACAAAAAACTTTTTTTTGTTGCAGTCTGTATATTTTTTCCATCTTCTAGGAATCTTCTTTAATCTGTTGTGATTGTCCTTTCACATGTTTATAGTACCAACTTGTGTTCTAAATTAGTTTAAGAAAACCAGTCCTTGTTTTGTTCTATATGTGTTTACCTTTCTTAGTATCTTTATATATAATTACTGCAGTGTTAGTCCTTGTCCTTCCAGGCAGCCGTTTAAGTTTTTTTTAAATCTCTCTTTTTGTAAGCTTTCCTGTGATATCTTTCTCCTTTTCATTCTTACCATGTTTTTCTCTAGCTTGGTTCCTGCTTGCTAGCTACAGAGTGAACATTCATTGTTTATTTAATAGAGCACATTTAGAGATAAAGATGTTGCTTCTAATATAAACCAAAACCAGCATTTGTTCAGTAAGTTTGCTACAAGCATATGCATGTTGGCATAGCGTGTAAAAATAATCATTACACCCTGTAGCTTGAGAGTAACATATAAACTAGCATTGAGCAGAAATCTCCTTAAGCTGTCCAGTGTGACGGCAAATGAGTCAGCAATAGAGTGAGTCAAACCAGATGTGCCCTACTTTCCCCCAGCGTTTCTTTCTAAAGGACAACGGGGAAAATGATCAGCATACGGCTGAATGCAAAGCACATGGAGTGGATAGAGCAGCTTGAAGTATTGTTGTTGCTGATCAGAGCAGCAGTAGAAGTAAAAGTAGGCAAGTAAAAAACAGCTTAAGGCCTTAGTTTCTCTTAGCTAAGCTCTATACCTCTGATTGTTTGCATCATGTTTGTCTAAAATAAAGTTCAAAGCTTCAAACTGTGAGCTGTGAACAAGGGGGTAGGAGCGGGTTTGACATTGGGGGGGACACCTTTGCTAATATGAATCAAAGCCCAGCCTGTCCCCTAAATATTACCTATAAGCTAATTCTACTGTAGGTAAGGTAGTAAATCACTGTATTTTTAGTGACGTAGAGCAACATTTGTGGAATTACAGTAAATTTCAAATAAAAAAACAAAATACAACACTATCTTCTGTTTATTATCAGATAAATCAAATTAAAGGTCACTTTACAAACTAAACAAGATGCTCCAAACGAGATGCTCTCTCCAGGAGCTGAGCTTTACGTGTTTAGAAGCATAGTCTACGCTAGAAAGCCAAAATATTTTCTTCTCTTGTTATTCACAGTCATAGCAGTCTGCAGTTTGGGACGTGGCCAGAGAGTAACATAACTTTACATTTCAAAGTGCTTTCTGACTAAAGTTAATATAAACATTAGCTAACCCAACCCCTTCTAATCTGTTACCATAACGACACATTATACTAAAGCCATCTTATTGCAGTATATATGGTCATTGGTGCTATCTGTTGCTCTCATCACCGACCTTGTGTTTAAAGCTGGCGTGAGCTACCCGACACACCAGCAAGGCGAGAGCTCGGGTCAGTGAAGCTGCTGACTGCAGGATATTTCTGAACAGGCATCTCAACACAAGCCTTAACAAAGTGAAAGACCACCTAACAACCACAGCCAGTTGCTAACAACAAACACAGCGTGTGAATTGTGAAGGCTGCCAAAACACGCATTTGAAATAAAAGTGTTTTTATTTTTTTAAATAAACAGTTTCCACTTTTTCTGTGTGTTCATTTTTGGGTGGCCCTATCTACCTGTTTTTGATATAGGGTGGGACACCCCCCCCCCCCCCCCCTTTGGTTCCGACGCCAATGGCTGTGAGCAACAACAAGCCAGTCCTGTAGCTGAACCAGCACAACAGAGTAAAACGAAACCCAAAAAAGGAAACAGAAGGCAGCTGGGTAAGACAGCGGATAACTTTCCTCACTCGAGCCTTTAAAAGCATTGAAAAAGCACAAATCCATCATAAACTGTCCTTAAGTGCATGAAAGTGCGCAAATGGAGCAAGTTGCTACCCACCTCTGCTCTGTAATAAGAAAGGATTATTACAGTGACTAACTCTATAATTGCAGATGGTGAGGAATAATTAGAAACAGAGAGTTTTACAGCCATAAAACTGCACAGACTCTAGAAGTTGTTTACATACAAGTCATGATGAGAAGAAACCCAGCCGTGCAGTTATGTTTCTCTCCTGGGCCACACATAAAGATTTTTTTAACATCTGAATCCCACCACACATGCAGCCTTGGTATATTTTCAGAAACAGCGGTCAGACACCCAGCTCCCCCACCATCGTCCAAACTCACTTCCTCTCCTCTCTCGCTCATTGTCTTGCTCCAATTCAGTATATCCTGCCCCGCTTTCCAACTTCCAAACAACGTGCAGCTTTTCATGTGCAGACGAAGAAGCCAACTTGTATTAGAACTGTGTAATGTTCAATGTCCACAGGTTTAGTTACATCACAAGTATGTGCCTGTTTTCAGTTAGGGAGATAAAACTGGGTCATTTTGGCCAACTCTGGAACATTTATGGTAATGTTGATTAAACTGAGTGTTTGGGTCAAATTTCACTCCCATCTAAACTCCTGGGATACCGGCCGTACCCTGCACAGAGTTGTGTCAGTTGCCCAGGGATAGTTTGGTGCGTAATGAATGGTCTGATTTCATTTTGTATGTAAATAATATTTTTATATATTATAGAACATCTAGCTTTTACATGATAGTATCTTGTGGAATAATAAAGTCAGTTTTACTAGCAAATATTGATAAAAATACAGATACTAGGAAAACATACTTGAGTCTAGTAATTAAGTGCATGTACTTTGATACTGTGCTGACACATAGTTGGTGTTTCTTTAGTTTTGTAACATGCAGCTAATTTCAGCTATTTTTATGGTAACTGCATGATGACTAAATGGTGTAGCTAACCTTTCTATATGTATAAGTTACATTAGCCTCATAGCTTCAGTGCTAAAACTAACTTTAGACACCAAACATTTGGCTGATTGACTATGTTTGGGGTAAGGGTAACATAGGGAAATGGTAAAATAGCTTTCTAGCCAATTTATACTTTAAAATAAAAAGTAAATACGTTCAGATTGTAACCAAAGGGTTTTTGTTTAAGAAGTGCTCTGAAAAGCAGTACACCAGTTGTTTTGGTTTAATGACCTTGAGAGCCATCAGTGTTTTCCATGTCCTCCATCTCTGTTTTCCTTCTGAGGGTCCTGAGGACGCTGTAATTCACTCCGTGTGGAAAAGCTCAAGCAATACGTCATCCAGAGCTCCCTCCAGCTTGTTTACTGTGATTGGGAAATTCCAACTCGAGGCAGGGAGTCTGGAGCTGGAGTGCCCTGTGGTTCAGCAAGAGGCTGGAGAACATGATATCATGATCATGCGAATATTGTGATATATGTTTACATCTAAGGTTTAAATATTTAATACAGTATAAAAAATTGAAGCAGTGAAACAAAACATGTATATACAATTAACTTCTTTACACTATTATATGTAGAGTAAAGGTGGTTTCTGAGAAACTGGGACAGTGTGTTGGTAATACATAACACAGGTTTTATGTCACAGTGTATAGCAAAAATGAGCATAATCCTTAATCTATTAACATATTATTCAAATTTTTTATTAAAAAAAGAAATCAATCTCTTCTTATTTTTTTATAAATATAATAGAATCCTGGATTTTATTTGGAATTGCTGTTAGGACCTGGAGGTCAGCATTCTGTAGCCGTGGCTGACTGAGTAACAAGTCTAGTATTGACCATATGTTGAACACTCAGTTATCCTGTCGCTTCAGTAGAACCACAGTATCCCAAACAGAGTACCTAATTATGCAGGTGCCATTTTCTCCTCCTGTATTACTTGTTTTTATATTTAAACTCTGTTATTTCATATTTGACTCACTTTGCTGTAGCTCAGTGGAATTCAAACTATGAGAAACAGCGACGTCGTGTGGCCGCATGGTTAAACTGCATGCTGCCGCGGAGAGGAAATTGCGTAGAGTAAAAGCGCGCGCAGAAAATACATTGGTGGAGGGGGTCGTTGTTTAAAAAGACATGGATCATTACCCTACAGCCTTAAAATGGTAAATGCTAAAAACAACAATAACGCCCTATAAATCTCCTGAGAAGATTATTGGTAAAGCAATTTCAGTGGGAAGTAAGAATTTACTTGTTTGGAGAAAAGTATTAGATATAAGATAACAGAGACTTATCATATCAAAAACGCCCCTGCTGCGCTGTAGACTGAGCTTATATATAAACATTACAGAAACTCCAATGTTTTATTTAGCAATACTTATACTACATCCAACTATTTGTTAAAAAAAATATCTGTATGTATGAGCTGTATCTTAACTGTTTATTATAGAGCGTTTATTAATTAATTAATTAATTAGTTATTATATAGGGCTTTTTAATGGAGTCATTAGACAATTAAGGAGGCCAATATAATATAAAGTCCTGTTTGAGTGACAGTCTGCCAAAAACAGCAGCTGGTCGCGTGCTGGAGTCATTGTGGCGGAGGCTGATAAAATAATACCCAGTCTGATAGAAAGCGATGACTTATTCAGTCATTACACGAGCAACTCTTCCTCTCCAGAGTTTAGAGCTGTTGATGGCTCTACTGACCCAAACAAGCCACCAACACACCATACACACAATAAACCAGTGAACTACAAATACAACTAAACTTATTATGTAAGGGTCAGCAGAGGCATAAACTGGGAGTGTGTTGAAAAAACATAATAATAATAATAATAATAATAATAATAATAATAATAATAATAATAATAATAACAAACAAATAAATAAATGGATAATTAAATAGCAACAATATTTAGATGTTTTATATATGTGTAAAAATAAGAACAAGGTTTTTAAAGTCAAAATATGAACTAAATGCATTTTGATTTTTTATTTTATTTTTTATTTGTATTTTATTTTAAGATGTTGACATACTGATACTGTTATATTCTAAATGTTAAAGAGCCCATAACCCGGTAAAATTAAACAAGCTGTATGATATATGCCCTGATTGGCTATCTCACATTGCTTCTTGGTGCCACTGTATGGTACCTCCTCGACTCTACATGTTTCTTTCTTGTTACATTAGAGGAACCTGGTACTGTTTTTCGGTGTCTGCTCTGTTGAGGTTCTAAACTACCTGAGCCGACAACAAAAAGTGACATACAAACACTGCAGACTGCTGACTGGTCAGAGAGAACTGTCAGGGTTGAGGAGCTAAGTTTCCACAAAACTAATATGCTAATGCAGACTCTGATGCAGTATTTCCCAAACCCAAATCTTGTTTTTTTAGCAGGTTTTTTTGTCTTGCTGCCTCCGTGGAACATAATTCCAACAGTCTATTTCCTTGTGCCTCATTCAATTAAACTCAATTCAACTTTATAGTCATTGTACCAATACAAGGCTGTACAGTGCAATGAAACATGGCCAGGCTGCTTCGTCAGTGCATTACTTAGTTAAAGTTTAAAAAGTTAAATAAAGATAAATAAGCAATACTGCAAATACAAAAGACAGAATCACAAAACAATATGCACAAGACAAAACAATATGTGCAAAGCCAGTAAGTACAAGATGTGCAAGAGCAGTAAGTGCCACTGTCAGTGTCAGGATGTGGCTGGAACTGGTGCAAACAGCTGTAAACATAGATAAACATAAATATGCAGTACAGCAATGAATATGTAATACAGCGAAAACAGCTAAGTGTATATACAAAAGAGATGCAGTAGTTGAGGTAACCAGAATTAAGTGGTGGTTGTAAACAGTTGATAAAAATACAAAAGTGTACAGTACATTTTATATAACTTTACTGGAAGGGGTTAGACAAATGTAGCAGAGCTTGGTTTAGAAAATTACAATAAAATACCTATGACATACATGTTTTCTAACATCCTGAAATCTTTTGTATAACCAATATGCAGTGGCAACATTTGTAGAGGACTTTATAATAATTGATCATGTCTACTGACTTTTTAATATGCTGGAGTTTGTACGCACATTGCTGCTGACCATTGCACACTGTTTCACATTGTTAAAAAAATAATAATTTTAGAAATTGTAGCTAAATTGTGTCAAGATCAAAAATGCCCTTGCTGCATTGTAGACTGTGCTTATATATAAACATTACAGAAATTTTTATTTAGCAATATTTATATAGTACTTCAAACTATTTTGGTAAAAAAAAAAATCACTATATATGGTCTATAATTTACCTGAAGTGCCTGCAATTATGTATATAATCATTTAAACAATTATCATTTAAACATTTATGAATACAACATTTTTCTTATATTAAAAAATAATAAAGAATCATAGAATAATTCTTAGGAAAAGAAGCACAGCTTTTCTTCTTCATGGTGTTTTACTTCAATTCAACTATTTTCCATGTGACTTCTACTAATAATATAAAATCTGTGAGAAACAGCGACATCGCGTGGCCGCGCGGCTGAAATGCACGTCGCTGCGTCCTGGGTGGAGTTTAGCGCGGGGAGGAAGTTGCGTAGGCTGGCTTGTATCAAAAGTGGACGGAAAGCGCGCGCAGAAAACACACTTCAGAGCCTCGTGTACCGGGAGGGTCAGCAGGGTCTCTGCGTACTTTTCTTAGCTCGGCTATAGATAATATATATATATATATATATATCATAGATCTATCAGATTCGTCGCGCTTGTTTTGCAAAGCGTCGCTGCATCTGATTATATAAGCACCAGGAACCCGCGAGGCTTTGTTTTTGTTGCATTTTCTCGTAAACTAACAGCACAATGTTCGAGGCGCGGCTTGTCCAGGGCTCCATCCTGAAGAAGGTGCTGGAGGCTCTGAAGGACCTGATCACCGAGGCCTGCTGGGACGTGAGCTCGTCAGGCATCTCCCTGCAGAGCATGGACTCCTCACACGTCTCTCTGGTGCAGCTCACACTGCGCAGTGACGGGTTCGACTCTTACCGCTGCGACAGAAACCTCGCCATGGGGGTCAACCTCAGCAGGTACTCATCACATAGTCTAGCGTTACTCAGACCTGGTTTTTTAAAGCGTATCTGTTATATGCAGTAAATTTAGCCACTAATACAGTTTTGCAACTGCGTAGATGTTGGAATGTACCATTACGCGCCGTTGTCATGTTGAAGTAAACTTTTATAAAGTTCTTCTTGGTCAGAAGTAAGCGCCATTTTTTAAAGTAGCAACTTATTGAAATCATATGACCTAAAATCTAGTTATTTGGTGCGATTTTGTTGACTTTTTAAAAAGTATTGATATGTTGGTACGTTCTGTCGGACGGAAATTACGCGCCTTTATATTAACATTAGCCGCTAATGTACATGTTCTAGGAGCGACTTTACTGTTTAACTACAATACACATGCAGCCAGTCTTATTGTTTTTGGTTAAGATAATATTTTTATATCTTTAATGTTTTGTTTTATTTTTTATATATGTCAGTGCTAGGGATGTGTTGGTACATGCCCAGGCCTCCAGCGCGCGCATTGTGTCCGATTTCGCGGCAACGTCACGAATAACGCCGACTAAAGATAAATAATTGACGTTTGGAAACAAAAAAAATGATTGTTAGTATTTATCAGTTACACTTTTTAAATCAATAAAGAACAAAAAAAGACCTGTTTAGGACTTGCTCTTCGTGTGACGTCATGACGTCACTTTGGCGCGCTGCTCGACGTTTGGCGGGAAAATGAAAAGACCAGACACCGGCTAGTTGAGTTAGCCTGACTAAGCTTGGGCTTAGTTTTTATGCAGTGAAGTTTAACAATGAATTAAGTAGTTTAAAACATGGGAGGACGAGGATTGAAAAGTGTGAAAATTAGAGGGTTTTTGAGGGAAATATATTTGTGCTGCATTGAAAGTGTCAAGGAACAATGAAACACAGCCACCAGATGATAAATGTTCCTCCGAGAACACAAACGCGCAATTAAAAAAATGCATATCTTTTTTGTTCTGTGGTAAATGAGATTTACTGTAGCACTAAATTTGGATATACAGTGGCAAATCACCAAAATGATCTTGGAAGTTTTGTGTGGAGTACTTTTAATAAGAAATGGCTGTAATAAACAGTTCCTGTCATACTTATTGTCTAATGGTATATTCTATGCTTTAAGTTTATGAAATGTTTTCCCCTCTTTGTTGAAAAACAGGCCCCATTTTTTTTGCTTCCTTAACAATGACTTTTAGCTTTTCAGTAAACCTGCTTAACAACTGTTGTCATGGCCAAGTAGGTTATCTGAAATCCATTCATTTGTGAGTCACCGGTGTTGTGTGAACTGTAGTTTCTAAAGTGAGGTGATTTGTTGGTCTTTTTAGGCTTTGTAAAAAAGCTAACCATGGTGAATTGCTCACAAATAACCTGTTTAACAAATGAGCTCTCAAACTCAAGTTCTATTTACATGTTTTAAAGTTTAAGTATCTAAGATGCTGTTTTTTCCCCCAGTATGTCAAAAATCCTCAAGTGTGCTGGGAATGAGGACATTATTACCCTGCGGGCAGAGGACAACGCAGACTCGCTGGCTCTAGTGTTCGAGACCCTTAGTGAGTAACATCTACAGCTAATTTTACTATTATTCGGGACTGTTAAACACACAATGTGCATGGATTTTGGGTGCTGAATATTAATTTTATCGGACATACTTTGCAAGTCATTGTGAAATATTGTTCCACTTACATTGTTGTCACTAATATGTTCAGATCAGGAGAAGGTCTCTGACTATGAAATGAAGTTGATGGACTTGGACGTGGAGCAGCTTGGAATTCCAGTAAGTTTTAATAACGTTTGGGGGTGGTGTGCATTGCATGCTCTGTTTGTTCAGCAAGTATAGTTGTTGACACTTCATTTGCCCTCGTGTCTCCAGGAGCAGGAGTACAGTTGTGTGGTGAAAATGCCCTCGGGAGAATTTGCCCGGATCTGTCGAGACCTGTCCCAAATTGGAGATGCTGTCATGATTTCCTGTGCCAAAGATGGAGTGAAATTCTCTGCGAGCGGTGAACTGGGCACAGGCAACATCAAATTGTCCCAGACCAGCAATGTGGACAAGGAGGATGAGGCTGTAAGAGACTTTACACGTTATCAAATATGCTATTTTTTTCCCTAGTTTGACAGTATTATTTAAAGCAGTGATATTCTCACATATAGGCATGAGTAGGCATGATGTTAGTAACATTGAAGTCAAGTATTACTTTTTTTTTTCTCCACCCGAAAGTGTTATCTCAAAATTCATAGAGACATTAATTGCTCCGGGTAGAGATCATTGTATTTATTTCGTTTAAAGTTAATATATATACATTACTTTAGAGTCTTTTGCTACAAGTACTATTTTCCTGCAATTTTGATTACTGTAATGCCTGATTTTGGCCACCAGATGGCACTTAGGATTAAACAGGTGATTTGACAAAATATTTAATATTAGCACAAGTGTTCGCTTGTGTCCCTTGGCACTATCTTCTAGAACTAAGGTTTCACGTGAATGGGTTTATTAATAGTAATGAAGAGTTTATAACCAAATGTTTTGCTGTTTTTAGGTGACGATTGAGATGAACGAACCAGTGCAGCTCATTTTTGCTCTGAACTACCTGAACTTCTTCACCAAGGCCACACCCCTGTCCAAAACTGTCACACTCAGCATGTCTGCAGACATTCCTCTTGGTACAGCTTTTACTTACATCATGGTTTCTCTCAATCTAGAACATAATAAAATTTAAAATGCATAAATAGTTTTGAATCTGTTAACATTCAAAAGCCTAGTTATTATTAAATTCTGACAAATGTGATGGATTGTAGATAATTGTATGTTTCTAAGGGCTAATAGAAACAGTTGTTCTTTAGACAGTATCTCATGCTGCTATCTCTATTTATTTGTAGTGGTGGAGTACAAGATTGCAGATATGGGCCACATCAAGTACTACCTGGCCCCCAAGATCGATGAGGAGTCATCCTAAATCTGCAGGGAAAGCTGAAGTGCTCCAGCTCTATGCATCAGAAGCTGCCTGCATGGCTGCTGGGGTATTTTTACAGAAGTTTTACTCTGCGCTGGTCCACACAGAGGGAGCCAACATGACTGACTGTTCAACCCATGAGAGAGTCTTGGGAAAGATGATCACACTTATCAATTGCAGGTTCTGGTTACTTTACCAGGTGCAGTAATGTGGTTATTGGTGTGCTCAGATGCAATCTGTTTTCAGTCTTTCAGTTTCTCCCCATTCCCATCTTGTTCCCATCTGCCTCTAAGCACTCAACTTGTTCCATTCGTTCAAATATGTAGATAATTCTGTGTCTGTAAATATGCTAATTGGACTCTTCATTCTGTTACCCTCGAATAAAGTCTTTTTGTAATGGTGTGCTGTTTTGTAGAGATTATTTATAAATGCTTTCATAGATGCTTAAAAATTATGGGTTTTTTTTTCTAAGTTCTAAAATGAGTATGTTGAGATACTATAACAAATGACAACTCATTCAAGCTGTAGTGTAATGTCTAATTTTTGCCACTTGGGCAGCAACTGCTTCCCAATGGTATTGTAGGAAGGAAAGGGATGAAGATCTGATGTACCACATCTTGTTTTTGTTCTCCAGCAGCTCTGAGAGCTGGTATTTTCACACTTGGGGTTTCAAAGTGTCTATACATTAATCCTGAAACAGGACTGAGGTGAGATGATATTTAGCATTTGGAAAAGTTACATAACTCCATGACATCGAAGACCGAGGATTAGAGCATTCTGAAATAACACAGGCTCTGATGAATTGTCCATTGGATTTCCCCCTTCTTCTATCAGCACTTGCTAATGAGTAAAACATACAAATACATTCACACAGGTAGCTGAAGGTAGTGTTAGGACTCTTGTCCAAGGCCTCTTGTGGGTATGGTGTAGGTTGGTTGGTCAGGTGGTTTAAAGTTCAAATGGTTTATGTTCACTAGATGTTTTCTTCTGTAAGCTTTTCTGACAGCCACATATATTTGCATTCACATTTAATGATGCCTTTTATACAAACTGATTATTTCTGTGTGTATTATTCCTATCTCATTTTCCCTACTGTTTTTGTAGCCTTTTGTAGTTAACACTAGGTGGAAATGTCTTAACATTCTGATGAATGCTCTTATTTTACTTAAATTATGCAGTGTTCTATGAAATACAGAAGGTTGGGTTAACTAAACCTTCATAAAATCTATTGACATTGTTAAAATGTTAGTAAAAATTTATTAAATGCCTTTAGAACAAAGAAATTAATTTGCACAAATTGTCTGCACATTAGACAAAATAATAGTTTTATTATAATCTTGGTTCTCAGTACATGCTTTTGATAAAAAACCTGACATTAAATAAAAGAAACAGATACATTGAAATTGTTAACATATGTTTTATTAGGCGGATGTAGCACAGTGTTTATGACAAATAGTTAAATACATAAATGTTATATATTGAACAGTTTGGAGGAGGATGTTCTGATATGGAAAATTAAAAATAGCCAATTAATCTTTTGGCTTTGTTAGCTGATAATAGCTGACAGTGTTGGCTTAGTCTGTAAACCTTACTGAGAGTTTTAATTGGCCTGCAGCTGATTAGAGTGGGATTAAGCTGGTGAGTCTAGTGGGAGATGGGTGCCCTGTACATCCTGTAGACTAAAAACAGGCACACACAAACCCAAGCCAGCCTTGCATATGGAGTTTCCTCCAGTTATACTTTTCTTATACTGTGATTTATATCCTTTATTTTTAGGTGTAAACTTCTTAGGGGTGACCAGGTCAAGCATGTTTTCCCCATTGATCAGTGTTTTAAAATGTTATGCTGTCAGTTTACACTACAAGAGTATCAGTAGATACTCCAGTGTCTACATCAGGGGTCGCAAACTCACCTGGGGGTCACTAATTAGGTAGTTCTACAAGGTGGATTGGTTAAAAATTCAGAGAAAAGTGCAAATTAGATTATATTTATTCTTACCTCTTTTTTTTGGCTGCATTTTCCACCAACCTAAAAGCAGCTGTTGACAGAAATTGACCACTGATGAAGATTTTAGAAGATCATAAGCAGAGGCAGTGCAACAGCAGATGGGGTATGGTCTCTAACAGGGCTTTAAATTCAGTTGACATGTGAGGGTATATATGAGCGTATATATTGTTATTTTATGTAATGTTTAAGCAAATCACTGATTTTTTTCAGTAATGTGTGCTTCACTGATCGGTCCACACTGAAGTTATGTGCAGCCTCAACATGTAGGATCTGGTGAAGCATTTCTGGATTTTATCGTAAACACGACCCGACAGCTCATCCATCAACAGGCTGGTCAGCACTCCGTCTGCACTGGTCAGTGCTCAACAACACACTGGCTGTCTCAGCAGAGACACGTTTGCTTCTTTTGTGTCAGCCCTGAAGCTATGTGGCACATGTGTCAAACAAGTCATTAAACTTTAAATTAGCATGGCGCTAACTGCAGGCCTAAATCTTTACACACTCACCTTAAACCAGAACATGTGGTGTTTAAAAATCTCTCACTTGATTGTGTGGTTTCTGACACCGTATGATACAATGTTATCTATGAATATGGACTAAAGTACATTAGTCTAGCTAAAAAGTAGGCCTACATTCAGCAATGTAGCCAATTTTAATTTATTTTCAAATGTTTAAACCCCATTTCAGGGGTTTGTGATTGTTGTCATGTTTCTCTGTTTTTCATACGTTTGAAATAGGACACAGATTGGACTGCAGGCAGGACAGTCAAGCACATGTCTATGAAGCAATGCTATTGTAGCACATGCAGATTGAGGCCTGGCATTGTCTTGCAGAACTAACCATGGACCTCCCAGGAAAAGACTTTAGGTGCGTCCAAAATCGCCTACTAGTCAGTAGGTACTAGATTAGAGCCTGTACGTACTGCTTGAGCGGCAGACTAGTAGGTAATTTCAGTAGGCGAGTTTTAGTAGCCACACAAGCTCGGACGTACTAAGTCCGCCATATTGCCAAAGTCCTGTGATGCAAGACGTCAGACCACCACTGTAAAAGTCCTGCTATTCATTTAAAAGCTCTGTTTACTGACAATTTAGATGCTTTTGTGACACTGATCTGCGTTTTTGTCTGAATCTGTACTCAGACAGTGTCGAGCTGTAGCTCAGAGAAGATGAAACAGGAGGAATGTAATCACTGTTTACCTCAGCAGTAGCGCTAACTTCTGTAGCGGCAGCTCACTAGCCGTAGCTGCGTACACAGCCAACGTCCCGCTTTTCACAGTTTTTTTCTCCCGCTTTGAATTCATCCGCGGCTCCAGGTGAATCATGCGATAGCGCAGTGTGCTGTGTTTGCCTTCATAAAAATGGCTGCCGATTCAGTAGGTCATCCGGGTACTGTTCACCTACTACTCAATACCTACTGAGTATTCAGACATACTAGCCACGCTACTGATTTCACTACTGAGCAGTAGGCAAGTAGGCAATTTCGGACGCACCTCATGTATTGATGGCAGCATATGTCTCTCTAAACTCCTAGTACACGCCTCCGCGTCAATATTACCTTCGCCCTTGTATGACTCTCCTTGCAATTAGAATAGAAAGATACTCAGCAGCCATGTTTTTTATCATTTGTCAGGTTAAAACAAACGTTCAAAACTCCAAAAGTCCCTGTTGAAAAAACAGCATGAACCACCATGCACTGTAAGCTGGTTAAAAGCTGCTCTCTGGTTGGTGGTATATTGCTGGTCTGGTGCTGGTTTAGCTGGTCACCAAGCTTGGTCAGCATACCAGCATCAAAACACAGCATATGCTGGTTTTGCTGGAGACAAGCCATGCTAGTCTAGGCTGTTTTTTCTAGGTATGGACAGCAGAGCAGCTAGAGATTTTAAAACTTTCCACATCCATCATCATCAGAGGTTTCCTATTTTTTATAACCAGAAAATCTAGAAGCTTGTAGGCATTTGACCATCAATTAAACAATGGTCACTTTCTTCCTTTTTGACTGGAGTGTCCCTTTAAGACAATACAAGGTTTGATTTAATGCATTCTTGACATCTAACTGCAGTCGAAAGGGACCCGTTCCAAACCTCATCTCTGTCACATCACTGTATCTCCCCAGCTGGATTGTTTTTTTTTTTCTTTCTCCTCTCTTGCTCTCTCACTCGAACAGTTTAATCTCTCCCCCTTCTGTCATCCATCTTGTCTTTTTCTCCTGTTTGTCAGATTGCTCATCCCTCTCTCTCTCTCTCTCTTTCTCTCTCTCTCTCTCTCTCTCTCTCTCTCTCTCTCTCTCTCTCTCTCTCTCTCTCTCTGTGTGTGTTCTCCAAAGCACTCTACTGAGGAATTCTTTGAATAATAAAATCTCTCTCTGATACATGTCAGTGCTTTCTGGTTCAGATTTAATAGCAGCAGAGTTTAAAAAAATCTCTGCTGGAAAGCGACCAGAAGCCCAGGCCAGATAATTGAAGACATTACAAAATCAAATGTACACAGTTTTCACAGGTTTCTGAAACGATTTGACTCACAGCTAGCTATAAAAATATACCAGAGCTACAAGCACAAATCAGCATAGTGGAAACTGCAGACCTAAACTGTAGTGTATTATTAAGTTTACGTTTTCGATACTGTATGATATGAACTAAAGTACATTAAAATGGGAAAAAAACCTAGAATGCTCAAATCCTGAATATTATTTACACTTTAGTCCATATTTATAAACAAGGCACCAATTAGAACTAATTTCAATAATTTGTCAATGTGTCCTTTAAGCCAATTAGAAATTCTGCACAGGCATGAAACTAAAGCCTGAATCCAGCTAGTATGAACAGCATGACCAGGTCTGCTAAACTTGAAACCTAAAGTTGACCGGGCTGTGAGTCTTACTCTATGGTTTCTCACACTGCTGCTGCAGAAATGAATAACTCACGTGTAAAAGATGTACTGTAGAACATCCTTCAGCTGCATATTCACCTGCTCCTCAGACTCCAGAGCTGTTCTGAACGCAGCTCTAGACTGTAGTGTTACAAGACAGAAAATGTGAAATTTACAGAGGCATTTTTCTAAGTCTTTCTAAAACCCAAGTCTGAGCCCAACTGACCACTAAAGTCATGTCATCATTCTGTGGTGTCATATCAGTATTAAAGCTGTGTCATGTCAGTGTCTAAACTGGTTTTCTCTATAGTCTAAATGATTGGGATTTGCCTTTGGTAACCAAAATGGTTCATCAAGTCGTATCCAATAATTTTTTTCCCCCGTGAATGTCACTGGGTTAAGGTAGTCAAGTAGCCAAAATATGAATTTTGCTACTTGTTATGCCAATGATCTTCCCCGATTATTCTGCATTGTGGGGTGTCTATAATTCAATCTTCTCTCCTTTGAAGTACTCCCAGTGCAGTCAGGGCCAGCTGCAAATATACAGTAAATATCAAACATGTTCAATATGTATTCTGTAGTGTGGGGTGATCTCTGATGAGAGCTAAGGTAAATGGAGCTTGTCAGTGTGTACGGTAGAAGTTGTAGATAGACAGCTCACACAGCCAGCATAGCTAGTATCACTGTTTGTTTAGACCTAATGTCATGTTAGTTTGCGAGAAATCCTATGATGTAACAGTTTACAAAAAAAGTCTTTTGTTTGAATAATCTAAAAATGTGTGAGCTTTGTCCAGTGTGGTATTGTAGTTGCTCTGGTAATAGTACAGTACATTAGCTCGAGCTGGTAATTATGAAATAGCGTTGAAATTTAACAGTAGACTTACTTTCATGCAATGTAATGTATGGAGTGTTGTGTAGGGTGTTAACTTGCATATTGTGACTCTTTAATGACCTTGTAATTCAGAGGACTCTATGTCGGACAACATGTATCAGGTTTGTTTTACAACTTGGAGGGTCAGCAGCCTTTTTAAAAATAACTTTTTATTAAATGTCTTTTTTATAATAGAGTAATCTGCTTAGACTCAGACTTCCTAATAAGGGCATGACGCCAACTACAGAATGGCACATGATGTCAGAGGAGCAAACGTCCCAAAACCTGACATTTTGTAGCCCGTCCTGTGCGGTCTGATGCTGTTACTTCATCTGCTTTCACTTGACCAGTTTTCCCATCATGGCACTTCTGGCTGTCCACTGCGGAAAATTTTTGTCTACATGGCCCTGGCCCTCCCAAAGATGCTTATGACTTTCTCTCCTGCTTCCACAAACGAATCAGTCCTTTCTTCTCCTGCCTTATAAAACACTGAGCAGTTTCTCGTTGCTACTCTAATAGCACTCTTAACAGTTTTCTTTCTTTTTCTCTACATTCAATTAAGCATGTAGTAGTAAATCTGAGATGGGTTCCTCCCCAGCTGGCATTATCAACATTAATGTTATGGTTGAATCAGCGTTGGATTTGGTGTTGATTTTTAAAAAAGTGAATCAACGTTGATATGGCAATCTTGTTTCAACGTTGGTCTTTCAACCTTGAATAAACCATAGCTTACGTTTGGGATGCTCAAAATTGTCTGGGAGAGAAAAAAACTGAATGCTATGATGAAAAATGAACAACGTTTTTTTTTTTTCTGTACATGTATAAATGTAATGTATAAGTGCTTTAAAAGGCTGTTGAAGACATTTAAAATGTTGAAGACATTACTCAACTAATCAATTATTCAGGACCAAATTCTTACAACTATTTAACAATAAATGTTGTTTCAAAGTTATTTCAACATTGAAACAACAACAGACATTATTTCAACCATATTTCAACCATATTTCAACGTTGAAGGTCGCTTGTGTGCCAGCTGGGTCTTTTTGAGCCTGGTTCCTCTCAAGGTTTCTTCCTCTTGTTGAGTTTTTCTTTGCCACTGTCGCCGCTGGCTCACTCATTAGGGGATTGGATCCAGAGTTTCCGTTGTAAGAGGTGCTATATAAAAACCTTGACTTGACTAGTAGACCTCTAGTGTGGAGTTGAAAACTCCTGGTGTTGTAAGCCAACCCTCACTCTGCATCTTTACCTCCAATGTAAAAACTAAGGAAGCAAACTTCAGACATCAAGCATGTCTCAGTTCCTTAACCTTCTTTGGGATAAGAGTGGGAAAACTGGGGGGATTTGATTTCCTTGCTGTACTATCGCTTTAATCCAGCTGAGCTGTAAGACACTGATGGGCGGTGGAAAAGCTAAAAATAATCGACTGCTCAGGAATGAGCAGACCGGTGGGCAGATAAAGAGCCGCAAGCACAGAGACGGACAGCCGGGAGACAAAACGTCTGTCATTCAGGCACGCGCTGGTGAGAAACCCTGAAGCTCCACTGTAATCCATCACCTTCTACAGTCATTAATCACCAACACTATCAAAAACAACTGAAAATAGTTTTGAAGAGTTGTTTTTTGATGTTTATGGTTTAGGTTGAAATCACTTTTACTGGAATACTGACATGGTTAATGACAAAAACTCTTTTCTGCCCTTTGCTCGTCCTCTCTCGTACTGGGACAGTTCGAGGGCTAAATTTGGGCAGCTGAATCTTCTCCTCTTTCTGCCGGTGAAAGAGTAGACGAGGGACAGCGGGGTCCTAATGTGGAAGCTATCGATCTGTCTGTAATCCAGAATTGATTTAATGGATAGAGATAGTGTTGCTGCTGTGGAACCAGGTGCAGATATCAGTGCATTCTTTAAGGTTAAAGAGGACAGCACAGGTATTTATTTAATAAAGAGATATACTATTGTCTAAAGCAGACTCTTTATATATATATACATGTGTTGGTGTGTGTATGTTTTTGTTGGTCTTTATATTTTCATCTATATTCCTGTGATGAATAATGGAAAATGTTTATTTATTATTTTTTTTACGTTTTTATTATTTTATATCTATTGGATGGCATTAGGCATAATACCACTTTGATATTATCTGTATATATAAAGCCCACTCCCAAAAATGTACATCAACATAAAAGAAAAATCTTATGAAGACTGTACAAATGTCAGCCATACAAATGATCTAAAACTATTTAAGCACTAACTGTGTTTTATGAGTAAACCACTGTGTAGCATTAGGATAAATACAGTACAGAAATATACATACAGTATTCAGGCTGTGCTGATTTTGAAAGAGTAAAAGAGTTAACACAGCTTAATAAACACTGATCAGAAAAAATGAGAATTGTGTGGTTGTGGCTACAGAGTCGTTTGATTGATAGCTTTCTGTCCAGCACTCCTAGTCTGCTCCACAACTAACATCATTATCCAGTTTTTATTTGACACTAATGGGACTAATAAAATGTCCAAACAGACAAACAGGTGGAGGAATGCACGAATGAGGGAACAATGTTATGTTTGCGAAGTGCAGACCAAGGCAGGGCACGGAGGGGGAACTCTGAGAAACTTCTGGGAGTTCTGGGTGGCTTCTGCTGCTGGGTTTTGAAGCCAGGCCCCCCTTTTGCCAAGCGAAGAGTTAGTAAGATTTTGGAAGAGATAGAGGAGCTGGGGAGGTGGTGAGGTGCGAACTTCGTCACGAGAAGGTGAGGACAGAGGAGTGGTTTATATAGAGCGTGTTATGATGGAGAGGAGGAGTTTGGCCGTGGTCCTTCTCCCAAACTATTTTATTTCATAACTTCATTATGGAAAAGGAATTAACCGGCAACAGGCAGCTACAGATAGAAGGTCTGGCTTTAACTGGCTAGCTTGACTCTGAAACTGTTTTTTGTGGGTGGGGCCAGTGACATCAGCCTCGTGGTTGGTTAGGAAATGCTTACATAAGAATACCCAAGACTAGGACCACCCAGTTTGCACTGGGAAGAGAGAAACCTGTATATTATGGTCCAAAGGAACAACATTAACTTCATTAGAAAGGAAACAGATTTAGCTTGGCTAATTGTGAAATTGTGAATATGTAATTGTAAAGAAACACAGGTTTGGTTCCTGAAAATAAAAGAACATTTAAAGAACAGCTAATAAAAGGCTAAAATATTAAAAGCTTTTAGCTGCTTTAATCAGTGTGAGCAAAGTTTAAAAGCAGGAATGGAGATTTGAAGTTTCAAATTGTCCGTGCTCGCTCTCTCAGGCCTGCAGGGAGAGGATGAAACCTGCTCGGCCTCTCTGATCCTGTGGCAGGGGAGAGCCAGACTGCTGTCGATTAATTAAGTCTGAGGACATCTTGAGAGATAAAAACTGTTCAGTTTAATCACGTTTAGAACGAGTTCAAACAGGAGCCTTTAATATACTTGACCTTTGACCTTAATACGTTTACAGCATGATGCCCAAATGAACAGCAGGAGCTGAAACCGTCAACAAAACATCAATAAAACAGATAGAAAGCTTTCAGGATTTAATATCGTGGCGTTCTGCCACTGGCTGCACTCTCGCTGGAGCTCTCAAGCATGCGAGCAAAATGGGCATAAGAAGAGGCTCATGGGAGACATGCTGAGAAAGGGACTGTGTTGTTGTGCTGTCAGTTTCAGTGCTGTTATGTGCATTTATTAAGTTATTATTTTGTTAGGGTGCAGGTTTAGTTGAGTGTTTTAAGTGTCTGCTGTGGACAGAAACACGTTGTTTTTAGTGACCCTTCTAATCTCTGTGCTGTATAGTACATGCCTTTTCTGTTTGTTTTTACTCTTATAACCCCTATGCCTATATGCCTGGGTAGTGTGCATGGCTCTTATCTAAACTTCATGAGTCAGAAAAGAGTTCATTTTAACATACGATACATAGGGTATATGGCATGCCTGTACATTAACCCTTTCATGTCTTATGAAGCATACATTATAGCCATAGAAAAACGGCACATGAAGTGCATGCTTAGGGGTTAAATTAAAAGAGTTTTCTGAGCAGAATCATTTTATCCTGAAATATTTATGCTAAAGTATTGTTGTGGGAAATAACATGAGACGTTCCAGCTGTTCAGTAGTAATGCACCCCATTATTTATTAGAAGAGCATGAAGTTAAGTTTATCACTAACTGCACGTTTTACTGTTAATAAAGAATAATTTTTTAAGGAATAAAAAATATGCAGATTTCTCCTCATTCCACATGCAGTCGTTCTGTTAAACTGAATGAAAATACATCCTAAAGCTTAAAACCGCATCGGCTGTTTTCACACCTGAATGTGTATGTTGACTGACAAGCTCCCTATCATCCTAAGCACTGAAATGGGGAATTCCATTGCTTTTCCAAAATTCATAATTTTAAATTCATAATTCAGTGTTTTAGATGTAAACAGAGTCATTTAGAGAGGTTTGGCGTGAAATGGATGCTTGCAGAGACTCATTACAGTGGTGGCAAATGGAATCAGTGGTCAATCATGTCTACAACGTTAATATAGACCACCAGAGAAATATCACGTGTCTTCTGTGTTTTATATATATATATATATATATATATATATATATATATATATATATATATATATATATATATATATATATATATATATATTGGTGATGATGAAAAAAATAGTAATACATTTGAAATAATACGTTTTCTTCAGGAACTAAAACACCTTGCTGGTATCCCTCCACCAGGACCAAATTCTTAAGCCATCATCTTCTCAAACCTATCACAAAACAAGGAATCAGTCATCAGGCAGCACATTCATACAATACTTCATGTAATAACATTCTGTGAGAGATCTTTTAGAGGGACGTCTGGTTCCTATCATTACAACTGTGAACAATTCTGATCCTTCAGTTTCTGAGAGCGAAGGATTTCACACCAAACCTGACATTGTTTACATGTTAATTTAATTACGTGTAAATAAAAATGGTAGAGTTCACCTTTTACAACCTGATCGGGTTTGAGGTAAGTGTGTGATGTGGTTTCCTCAGTTCTAAATGGCTACTTGTTTTGTCTAACACACTAAATTTGGGGTGAGGGTGGGGGTCCTCAAACAATTCCTGTGACTTTGCTGTGTAACAGGAATGCAGCAGAGCAGAGAGTAGAATAACTAATGCATGAGTGTGTTTTTTTCATGCATGGATGCTGGTCTTGTTTCTTGAGAACCATGTTATCTGGTAGAACATGCATGTGCTCAGCACTCATGAGGTTCAACCTCACTTCCTGTAAGACAGACCAGCTTGTGTGTAATGGAGATACACTGGAAAAAAACATCTTTTTGATTTTCATTGTTGATCAAGCAATGCAACACAAGAGTGCATTATGGTGAATAACCTCATGGCTACAGGTAAAAGCTGAAGGTAAGTACAGTAGATCCTCACCGAAGCCCCAAACATCGTATTAAATGTGCTTCAGTGTTGGCAGTTATCTAATGTGTCCACCTCTTTATATTGCAAAGTAGAAAGATATTAACACGGCGCAGCAGCCAAAATATGGGTAACCAGATGCCCCCATGTTCTTGGGACAGTCCCAACAACCAACCACTGCTACCACTTAATGGCCTAGTTTTAGAGGACAGTGCTGTGTAGAGCTCCGCCATGATGGAGTCCTCAACATTAACACAAATGTCATACCCAGAAATTAAAAGCAAAGGTGGAGTTGAATCATATTACCAGGAGAGAGGTAGCCTGCTTTTTATGGGCATTCAATCTATTTGAATGTAGTTCCATGCCATCTACAAATAGTGCATCATTTTTTAAACTGCATCACTTTTTCAGCATCTATATGCTGAAATAAGTTGCTCCAGGGCTGGGCTTTGGGTCTGGATACTGGGGTATTTGAAATATAGCTACGTGTGTTTATTTTGTGACCATGGGTCTCTTTTTACTGCCAAAATACGTAATATTATTTTGAACATCATTTTGTATTATTATGAAGATTATTACCATTAAAATGTATCATGAACTTTACAACCACTGAATATTTTGTGGTAAACGTATCTCTGCCTCATCCCAGTCTAAGCCTCTAAACCTTTACACATTTTTCACATTCAGATCCTTTTGCTTTGTTTCCCGCTAGAGGAAAGCAAGAAATATTATCCTCATCATTTTTTTATCTCTTTATTGCATGTTGCATAGTTTACCATTCTGGGCTGCTTTATGATTTATCGCTGTTGAATACCTTCCGCTGTGGTTAATCAACCATAGAATTCAGTTACAAACCTTAAAATACATTTATTTCGAATTTAGGGTTAAATTTTGGGGTGGTGTGATACAGATTGTAAACAGATTCCATTGTGGATGTGTTGTTCTTATGACCACCTCTTTCAATTCTGACACATTTTTCATCAAACCACTCTGAATGACTTTGACTGAATGAATGATGTCTTAATCTGAATTGAACAGTTTGCACTGCGTTTTCTATTCTGTTATCTTTTTACGTAACCCCAGCATGGCAGTCACGTTAGTTATGGCTCTCAGATACTTAAGAGGACTAGCAATCCTTTGGTCACCACTGAGTAACAACTGCGCACATCACATGAATTATTTAAGCGTCCTCACACTCTGCTGTTGATGCTGCTCTTTATTTACTGTCTACTGCCGCCAACATCAGAACAAATCAACAGCATTTTCACTCACTTTCAGTAAAACTGGAAGGATTTCCTTTCGCACCACTTCAAATACACTTTCACCAGCATCAAACATCATCCGCGGCTATTTTTAGAGGCTTTATACTATAAATGTAAATGTGAACTTCCTGCACAGCTTTAGACTGTGATATAATGTTTCTGCAGTGAGAGATGAGTGAAGGTTTTAATCCTGATCTGTTGAAATCTTTTTATTTAAAGAATGTGAACTATATGGCCAAACGCAACACACTTTCTAATTATTACATTACTATGTTCAGACAAACCTATGCTAGTAGGTATAAATCAAGCACAAATCTATGCAAATCTATCTCCATAGACAGACATGAGCAGTCATTGGTGTAGGAATCGGGGGGGACGTGTCCCACCCAATATCAGGAACGGGTAGATTTGTCCCACCCAAAAATTAACCCACAGAAACGGTTAAAAATATGTTTATTTTAAACACGTGTTTAGGTAGCCTTCACAATTCACACGCTGTGTTTGGTGTTAAGGCTTGTGTTAAGATGCCTGTTCAGAAATATCCTGCAGTCAGCAGCTTCACTGACCAGAGCTCTTGCCTTGTTTGTGCCAGCTTTAAATGTGAGGTCAGTGATGAGAGCAATGAATAGCAGTGATGACCATATATACTGCAATAGAACGTCTTTAGTATAATGTGTTGTTATGGTAACAGACTAGGAGGGTTTGAGTTAGCTAATGTTTATATACTAACTTTTGTCAGAAAGCACTCTGAAACATAAAGTTACATTACTCTCTGGCTACGTCCCAAACTGCAGACTGCTACTACACTACATACGTAAATAATACAATATAACAAATAAAATAAATAAATGAATGAATAAATAAACAGACACCAAGTGTCTTCTGTAGTGCAGTATGTAATGTTCCAGAGTGTGCTGTTTGGGACACAGTCTTGTCTAGTCGGGAAAATGTATTTGTGATTTACTGTAATTTCACAAATGTTGTTTTATGTAACTATACATACAGTGATTTACTACCTTACCTCCAGTGGAATCAGCTTATAGGTTAAGTTTTAGGGGATAGGGTAACCTTTGATTTATATTAGCAAATGTGTCCCCCCCAATATCAAACCCGCTCCTATGCCCTTGTGAGCAGTAGATTGGGTTGTACTGAAAACTTCATTGACTGTTATAGGATACTACATTTGCCAAAAGTTTGTAAAATGTCAGCACTGCTAAATCTTCCCCAGACAACTGTAAGTTATATTTTGAAAGGAAAGCATTTAATAACAACAGCCACTCGTAAAATCAGAATGGGGCATCGTTTGTCATGTAAACTGATGCCCCCTGTTGCATAACTTACTACAGAGTTTGCTCAAAAATTGTATGTTGGGAGCTTCAGGAATTGGGTGGATGTTTATTCAGTAACTAGCACTCACAGAAAGGATTTAATTGGTTTAAATTCGAAACCCAATTTCTCAGTGATGGATATCATGACTGACTAGGTCTCCTCTTATTTGAACAACTTGCTTCAGTGGATGTAAGTACTGATTCATTTAGTTCCCCACAATCAGTGGACCACTCTAAGTTCTACACCAGCTTAGTCTTCTCATGTTAAACAAATATTTTAAATATTTTAAACCCTTCTACCTTCTAGAAAAGCCAGCATTGAAAAGATCAGCATGGCTAGTAATCAGCAAAACCAGCAAATCATCCCTGCCTTCAAAATAGTAACTTTATAGAAGTGGACAAAACGGTTATTTACTTTCAGAGTAAGGAATGTGGGAAAATGTATTATAAGCCATTTCAAAGCTGTGTGGATGCAGCTCAGAGGTCAAGGTTATGTTAACGCCCACAACGATGATGCTGGCCAATGAAACTGCTGAACGACAAGCGCCGTAATTGATTCATTATGATCATTATTTATTCATAAGAGTTACTGGTCGCGAATCGAGTCACTCGACTCCGATAAAATGATTCGTTCAAAAGATTCGACTCGCTGGCTTATCCTCCTCCTCCTCCTCCTCCTCGTTCTCCGCGTGCAGGGATCAGAGCGAGCGAGTGGAGCAGAAGAGCACGAGACAGCTGGACACCATGCAGGTAGGACTGCTCATTATAGTGTGTTATTGGATTAAAGAAATGTTAGTGATTCACTGTTACGGACTGTAAACTTAGCGTTATACACAGACGCTTATCGTTTCTGACGTGTGCGCGCTCGCGTGCACCGGTTTCCTCTTATTTTACACAAACATATAAATACAGATTGACACTTTTAGCACGTATTTGCTTCATTACGTCTTACTGAACTACACTTTATTCTCTTTAATGCAGCAGAATAGTTATCTTACTTGTTACATGCATGCTGCTCGTCATTGGCTACTTTCTCTCTGTGTAAATATATTAAAGGTCTGTTTATATAACAGTTAATGTTTTCTGCCTATAACAGGAGTTTGATGTATTATAATAGTAGCTATAAAAAAAGTACAATAGCCAAATACTGTAACTGAAGTAAACTTATGTGTCTATTCTTGTATTTTAATTGTAAATGACCATTAAAAGTATTTTTGCTGCTCCTTTAAAAAGAAATCTCACCAAATGTTCTACATTTCTGCACATTTAAATGGTTGAGATGTAAACAGGGTCATTCTGAGGGGCTTAGAGTGAAATGCTCAGTTCACTCTAAGCTAAAAACTAAGTTTTTTTTTTAATTTATCACTATTTAGCCATCATTAACATTACATATTAAACCTGAGAAGACGTGTAGGTTCACTGGTGGTTTTAGATAGTAAAGAAAATGTATTATCTATATTTGTGTTGTAGACATTGCGACCCCAGGTTACTATTGCCACTACTGTAAAGAATTCTGAGTCCTGGCAATCAACCATTTCATAGTGAACCGCTCGGAATGACTTTGATTGCATCTCAACCAGTCAAATATATGGGACTTTTGAAAAATTGATGGAATATCCCTTTAAGACCTTTATTAGTGTTCTGTGCTTCATGTAAAAAAGATGGATGAAACACTGTTTATAAGTTTAATATGAATGAGTGGGGCTAAACTAAAGTGGGTACCTGTAAATGCATTGGTTTTACCGACATTACAAACACAACAACAAGAAACGTGTGCTTCTTCATACAAGCCCTTTAAATGACATGATGCGAATGGTGTTGTGCAATCAGAGAGCGAGGAAAGTTTTGTTCTTCAGCAGTGAGTTGTTCGATGGACGGTTTAGTGTTTGTAAGCGGCAGTTGGGGCTTCTTTATTATGTAACAGCAGTTCGTCTGCATTTTAAAATTAAAACCGTCCCAGCATGCCTCCAGGCTAATGCATCTCAGCAGTACCCTCTCAGTCTGTCTGTTTGCCTGAGTTAAAAGCTGAGCATCTCAGTGTTTCTCCTGAACACTTCCTTACTCTTCTCACAGCTCAGTTTGGATGCTCATTGTGCAGATTTCTGCTAGAGAGCCAATATTATCTAGGAAAGCCACCCTGTTATAGCTTAAAACATGGTTTTGGTGCAGTATCTTATAAAAAATTCATTTTATGTCACCATTTTCCAAACTCTCTTTATCCCTTTCAATTACATAGGCTTATTTTGCTCATGTCACTTTAAGATCTATATATCTTGTTTAGCCTAAAACTGTAGAACTCACAATACCTACATTTAGAGAGAGTTACACATTCAACCTAATGAGAAACTGTGGAACTCAGTTTATATCACTATACCTACATTTAGAGAGAGTTACACATTCAACCTAATGAGAAACTGTGGAACTCAGTTTATATCACTATACCTACATTTAGAGAGAGTTACACATTCAACCTAATGAGAAACTGTGGAACTCAGTTTATATCACTATACCTACATTTAGAGTGAGTTATATATTCAACCTATTGAGAAACTATAGAACTCAGTTTATATCAGAATACCTACATTTAGAGTGAGTTATACATTCACCCTAATGAGAAACTGTAGAACTCAGTTTATATCACAATACCTACATTTAGAGTGAGTTATACATTCAACCTAATGAGAAACTATAGAACTCAGTTTATATCACAATATCTACATTTAGAGTGAGTTATACATTCAACCTAATGAGAAACTATAGAACTCAGTTTATATCACAATATCTACATTTAGAGTGAGTTATACATTCAACCTAATGAGAAACTATATAACTCAGTTTATATCACAATATCTACATTTAGAGTGAGTTATACATTCAACCTAATGAGAAACTATAGAGCTCAGTTTATATCACAATATCTACATTTAGAGTGAGTTATACATTCAACCTAATGAGAAACTATAGAACTCAGTTTATATCACAATATCTACATTTAGAGTGAGTTATACATTCACCCTAATGAGAAACTGTAGAACTCAGTTTATATCACAATACCTACATTTAGAGTGAGTTATACATTCAACCTAATGAGAAACTGTGGAACTCAGTTTATATCACAATATCTACATTTAGAGTGAGTTATACATTCAACCTAATGAGAAACTGTGGAATGCATTTTTTGTTTTTCGTTAATCATATCATTATTGATTATATATTATGAGAATAAGTCGCTGAGAGGAACCACAACTCAAAAAGGTGAGCCAATCCCACAGCAGGATTACAAAGACACAAATGAAAGTAAACATATGCAGCAGACTCATGTGATTGATGCGGAAAGATGTGAGAGTGATTTACATAAACACGCCCACAGCTCTATTTACAGAGGAGACAGTAAGAGTGATGATTTACTGCATTATGTAATAATCCTCCACTCACAGTGTCAGAAAAAAGAGAGACAGAGGGAGTCATGAAACACCACAGCCAGAGAGAGGGAGAGAGGGAGAGGGAAAGTGGAGAAAAAGAGAAACAATGCAAGGAAGAGATGGTTAGAAAAGTAAGACACTGAGAAATAATTGAAGGAATAGAAAAAGAGATATAAAAGAAAAATAGAAAAGAATGAGAGATCATTAAAGAAAAATATAGACAGGAACAGAAAAGGGAAGGAGAAAGCAGGAGAAAGAAAAGGAAAAAGTGAAAGAAATATGAGAGAGAGAGAGAGAGAGAGAGAGAGAGAAAGTCAAGTGTTCAGTGGTCTGTAATGACGTTATTCCCACCTGACACTGTGACAGTTTAAAGAGTCCTGTGAGCAGAAAGAGCAGATTCCTCCTTCCAGAACACGCAGTGTCTGTAATTAGGGGCTTACGGAATGTTATACCTGTCCTTCTGTGTCTTTCTGAGTCTTATTGTGTCTTATTATGTGAGAAAACGATGCCACAGTTAGAAATCTCAGTGACAACACTAATGTGTAAAAAGACATACCTTTCTTTTTTGTCATATCATAGAAAACTGAATATTCCTCACTCTTGTTGCACAATGAGGTTTCAAACCCTACTATTCACTCAATACCCCATTTTGTAAGTTGCCCACAGCAGGTTTTGAACTATTTGTGGTTAATTAGTTATAGCCACAGTTGGCTAGTTCAATCAGTCAACATTTATTTATATAGCACTTTTTACAACCAGTGAAAAGCAGTTTATGAAAAAGAGGAATGAATAAGAAGGATGGTAAGAAAAGAGTTCATGCATAGCAAGGGTATTGAAAGGTATGAGAAAGGGTATTGAGGTCCAAGCCCCACCTAGAGCAAGCTGGAGGTGCCAGTGGCAAGGAAGAAACCTTGAGAGGAACCCATCCTTCTCTGGTTGGCCCCGGATAGAGAGAGAGCAACAGTTGCCCAAGATTGTGCAGTTAAACCCTGCTATATAACAAGTGAGTGGATAACAACATCCAGCTGCTAATATACACAGATTTTACTAGGATCTGCAAAACATCAGGATCACTTACGTATATCACATCATTTAGATCCTCATCAGCACCGATGAGTAAGGAAAGAATCATGTCATTCAGACTTGCACTAATTTACCAGCCTGTACACGCTGACTGCTGATGCTGTGACACGTTTGTGCAGTGGCAGCACACTTTGCAACTTTCTGTACTGAAATTATGTACAGCAAACAAATCTAATGGCAGATGTTTCACTCTTTGTGGGGGTGAGTTCTGTACGTAATTCCACTGCTTGAGAAAAGCAGCTAAATCTGCCCCTCGTTCTTGTCTGCATAAAAGTAACACAGCACTGCTGATAAAGCAGGACTCTTCTGAGGCGTTGTTGTGGTTTACAGCTTTGCGAAGAAAAAAAGTGGCAAGAGTGTATTTTGTTCACGGTTGAGAAGTGAAGAAGGAGAAGTTTCACGCAAAGCCTCAGCATTAGCAGTAGATGTTTGCCAGCGAAGTATCAGGATTGGTGTGTGGAAATAATAAAATCTAAGCTATGTTTAGTGTTAATGCTATTTAATAGTAAGGATCCAACAGCTAAATGTCGATAATAGAACTTTCCTTTCCAAATGCCCTCATCGGTGCAGAATATTATATAGAAAGTCAATGTGTAGTACCAGCTGATACGCTGGTGGATGTTGTTAGCTGCACACTACTTGTAGTTGAAGTTACATGACGCAATCTTGTGCAAGCAGCTTATTAAGTCTAGAGCAGTTTAGCCCACTTTTGCTGAAAGGTAAAAGTGCTTTTACCTTTCACCTGCTGCAAAGATTTATTGAACTTTGATCCCGCCTTGCACTGCGTGGCCAATTACAGCAAAGCTTTTTTCAATTTACAAAACAAGGAATATTAAAATACTGTGGATTTCCCTCTACTGTACTATACTCAGTTAAATAAGTATAAAAAACCAAAAGTTAGCTTGCAAACGGCGATACCAATGTTATTTGTCTGCAAGTAAAGTCACGTTGTTTTTCTGTAGAGAGCTTAGTGCCCATATTAGGACTGGCAGTTTTTTTCTATGAGAAAAATGAAATATGCTAATCATAAAGAACTATTCTGGCAATCACAGCCGCCTAAAAAAGATAGCAATGGACAGTTAAACAGTAGACTGTTGGGGTTTACCCTAAAATCAGGTCCAAATTTTTCAAAATGTGTCCAAATTTGTATCTGTCTGATGTGTGAGCTCTGTTGGGACTGCCATCCAATTTCGTTGTACTTGTTCAATGACCATAAAAGGATCTATCTATCTATATATTTATGAGGTTTTGTCTAGTTAGAATGTTTCTGTAGTGCTGTTTTCTTCAAACGTTGGAAATAGTTACTCTGTAAAGTTCAGTGAATTCAGTTCTAGCTGAATTTAGGAAGATTTTAGAGTTAGGATGCTTCTGTAACACGGCTCCAGGCTTATAAATGTGTTTTCTTATGCGTTTCTTAATTTGTTGTACTGCACTCTTGCACAGATGACTGACGAAGTAATGCTATGCCAATTATCATATTTAAAAAGATTTTCAGTCTTCACCATGTGAACATTACCCCAAGGAAGTTTTGGTTTCATGTGTAGCTATCTAAATTCCACAGGATAGCATCTTTATCTCCAACCTAAACACAGCATACTCAGCATGGTGAGCTGCACCACAACACAGACAGCTTTCTATTTGAGGTTAGCTGTGTGTACACTGTGAGTACATCAAAAACATCAATGCTTAATGCTAATGAGCCACAATCAATCAGAATAGCTGCTACTGTTTTTTATACCTATGCTGGTGTACTTCAGTCCATGTTTATAGATAACAGTGCTAGAAACCATATAATCAAGTCTATTTACTCGAATAGCTACTAATGGATGGGTTTTAATTATTTGTTAGCTACATGAGACTTGTAGCTACAGGTCAAGACCTAAAAAGCAATCGTCTAAATTAAAATATATGTTGATTGATGGACTACATTCGCGATAAGGGGGGGTTTGGAAATAGAATTTTTCACCAAACTATTGCTTTTAAATCAAGAATGTGATTTTCGGGGGCAAAGGGAGCCAGAGTTGGCAGAAAGGAAATATGCGCTTTAAGCGGAACAGAGAGCTGACACTTTTATTTAATCATTTATTAAATAATCTGGTGGAGTCTAAATGAGGTTCCCTATTGGGGACGTTATCGAATAAGCCAGGGAGCAAGGCCCGTATCAGAGCGAAGCAGCGTGGGGAATTAGAGACCGTGAGTGGGGTAGATTTGATAGTAAAGGCAGGGTGGGAATTTATTCCTGTGACAGCTGATTATTTTAGCTGCTGGGCTTCAGCACTCAAAGTCTTACCCTAAATCTAATCCTGATTCTAATGTGGATTCATGTTGGGGGATATTTGTGGTTTGTGATTCAAATAATGTCAGTCAGTTGCTGTGTTTAGAATCCAACAGCAATATGTTTTTCGATACATTACTGTGTGTATAATTAAAAGTACCATTTTTTCATTTTCTTGCTCCATCAGTAGCAGTATTGTGATAGGAGCCCCAAAAACAGTCAACGTTAATGACCACTTTCCAACCTTTGACTTACCCTTGGAATTTGAATGGCTTCTTACTGTGTCTTCTATATAAAGCACATATAAATGAGCTTCCTTCTGATTGGCTGCTCTGTATTGAGTTTTGTTAAAAAAGCGATCTTGGTTGAAATGTGTTGAGTATTAACATCTGTCTCGGTGGTCTGATCATAAGTGTAGCCGTTTACACCTGGCATTTCCATTACAAAGAAGCATTGCAGGTGACCACATATGATTGCGGCAAGCGGAGAAAAGGAACTGCCCACCTCTACGACATATGTTCCACGCCAGGTTGTTTAGGTAAATGTAAGGGCTGTTATAAACGTTTAGACTGTGAACAAATGGGTGAGCAGAGAATATATTTGTTCATCTACTTTGCGCAGAGAACATATTGAGACGTTTAAGCATCAACATCACGTAGATTAAGTGGTCACACACTTCCCAGACTGCCTCCAAAGGTGATTCATAATGTGCACATAATGTCACATTAAAGTGCTGCAGGCTGATGGATGGGCCTAAACTGCTATAGGCTGAATGAGTGGGGCTAAACTGCTGTAGTCTAAATGGGTAGGGCTAAACTGTTATAGGCTGAGCAGGTGGGGCTAAACTACTCTAGGTTGTATAGGTTGGGGCTAAACTGCTGCAGGCTGAATAGGTGGGGCTAAACTGATGTAGGCTGAATGGGTGGGACTAAACTGCTGTAGACTGAATGGGTGGGGCTAAACTGCTGTAAACTGAATGGGTGGGGCTAAAGTGCTGGAAATTAAATGGGTGGGACTTAACTGCTATAGATTAAATAGGTTGGACTAAACTGCTGTAGGCTAAATGGGTGGGGCTAAAGTGCTGGAAATTAAATGAGTGGGACTAAACTGCTATAGATTAAATAGATTGGACTAAACTGCTGTAGGCTGATTGGGTGGGGCTAAACTGCTGTAGACTAAATGGGTGGGATTAAAGTGCTGTAGGTTAAATAGGTTGGACTAAACTGCTGTAGGCTGAATAAGTCAAGCTAAATTGCTGTGGGCTGAATAGGCTGGGCTAGACTGCTATAGGCTCAAAGGGTAGGACTAAACTGCCCTGGGCAGGGCTGAATGGGTGGCCTTATGGGAAGTATTCATTTTGAAACTTTTAACATCCTTAACACCTTATTTTAAAAACAACGGTTCATTTGGTTATCAATGTTAGGTGACCTTTAATGTCTGAGGTATCTTTAAATGGACTGTGATCTTAAAGATTTAAGCCTTGTTAAGTCGAGCCAGGAAGACAGACAGACAGACAGAGAGATAGAGATGAGAAGATTTGATTGGGAATGAGTCAAGGGCAGATAGTGTGCAATCTTCCAAGCACGGTGAGTGGAAAAAAAAGCTAAATAAACAGTGTTATCAACAACTGTGTTACTCAAAGGTCAAAAAGGACTGTATGGTGCTCTTGCAGGCCGTGAGCGTGTATGTAGCAGTTGGGCGCTCTGCAGGTCTGAGAGGGATTAATTGTATCTGCTGTGTTGACAGTGCTCACTGTGAACACAGACGAGTGGCTCATTGCTGCTGTATTAATAATGCAGCAGGTGCCATAGCCCACAGGACACATACAAACATTTCCTACCACATACAGTCACACAATACAAGCACACTCATATACATGTGACCTAGAGGTCTGCATGGACATTAAACTGAAGCCCAAACTCGACCAGGCAGGTATTGCTAAGTTGTTTTTACTGTGATGCTGTGAAAAACTGGCAAATTATAAATTGGTCATTTGTGTCTATCTTGTATGTTCCTTTGTCATTTTAAAGTCATCACAGAGTCTTATTTTCCCAAATAGCTATGTTCTAATAGTTCTCCCTAACCCTCCAACCTTGCCTGTTCTAAGAACCCTATGCTATCAGGTTGTGGTGTTCCAATAGCCCTTTGCTTCTAGGGCCCCATGCTTCCAGAGAGCTGTGTTTTCTGGGCCCTGTTACCAGCATGCAAAGTTCTGAGAACCCTATGTTTCCCAAGTGTTATGTTTTCACGGTACAATATTCCCAGGGTGCTATATTTCTAGGGTATTTTGTTCCCAGTGCCCCAGGACCCTGTTTTCTCAGAGTACTATGTTCCCCGGGGGGCTATTTTCCCTGGGTGCTTTGCTCCCATTCCCAGGGCCCTATATTCTCAGGGTACCAGGTTCCACAGGGTGCTATGTTCCCTGGGTGCTTTGTTCCCATTTCCTGGGCAGTTTGTTCCTGGGGCCCTATATTCCCAGGGTGCTATATTCCTATGGCATGTTGTTTCAAGGGCACTGTGTTCACAGGGCACTATGTTCTCTGGTCACTATGTTCCCAAGGTGCTATGTTCCTAGTGTGCTTTCATTTGTATCTTATATAATGTGGGCTGCAGATGCTCTGACTAAGCAACATAGGTAATAGCCCTGTCTAAAGTAAACAATAGTAGCTACATATTAAAAAAATAGTTGCACCAAACTGATCACAGAAACAGCTTAAGTTCAAGTAAACAAACAGTATTTATTACTGTCCTCTAAACTTTTGCTGTTTCGTTTATTTGCCTCAATGCAATAAAAGAAAAATATGTAATTCACATTCTGTTTGTTGTGATGTAAAGATTGCAAAAGCAACAACTGTGGAAAATAGTTGCAGTCATCTTAAGTAACATAGGGCTTTAAATAACATGTTAATGGGGCAGTCATGTGCTGAAGGTTAGGGCTCCGATCTTATGACCAGAAGGTCGCTGGTTGGATCCCTTGGATCAACAGGACATGACTGAAGTGCCCTTGAGAAAGACATCTAACCCCCAACTGCTTCCCAGGTGCTTTGGACAGGGCCGCCCACCACTCTGGGCAAGTGTGCTCACTGCCCCTTTGAATGTATGTTTCACTGCTTGAGAAAAGTAACACAACACTGTAACAAAGCATGTTCACTAATGTGTGTATATGTGGCGTTTCACTACATCGATGGCTTAAATACAGAGGTTATATTGTGCTGCATGCAAAACACAAGTGGCAAATGGTTCTAAATTCTTTAAATTCTAACTGCGATCAGGCCATTATGTAATCGTGACAGGCCTAGCGAGTAACCATGTGAGTAATTTGAAGCGAGCTGTGATGCCAGGGTGCCCACTAAAACTACTTTACATTTGTGTACATTTGTGTATGTACAGTGTACAGGTTTTTTATTAGGGCTGTGTTTAAAGAAACTGAATTATTGATGCTTCTCCCAGAGCACAGCTTTACCTTCCATTCATATTCAGATCAGGAGACTGTAAGAGGTTTCCATCGTACTTCATTATAAACACATACAGTATCACAGCCCCTCAGGAACATATCTACAACGGCCTTTGTTTTTTTTCAGCTACAGTAATCTAATTTTGCACTAACACACACTCGTACAGCCATGTAACCATTAGTGTATACTGTATGTGGATGCACCTGACTGTATGTATGTTTTCATAATCTTAAAGATATTCTAATGTAAAGCCTTATAAACCTGTGTATGTTTTCTAAGCTGTCATGTGGAGTTTTAGTAAAATGTAGAGAGCGAAAAATGATAAATGCTTCTATAGTCAGAATGAATATGTGTACCTGGTTAAAAGTGTATAAGTGGAATGTGTGTCCTTGTTAGTGTTGTAACTGGTCACTATTTCATTTTTGAATGTGTTGTTATAGAGTTCATTATTATTCTATTATTCACTCTCGCTCACCCCCTCTCTCGCTTTCCTTCTTTCTCTTCTGCAGACTGATGGTCAGAGAGTGGACGGTTTGTTGTCCGACTCCAGCGTGGCAGACAGTGCCCCCAGCAGGCCTCAGGAAGGGAAATGGCAGAAACCACGATTCTCCCGCAAGAGTTTAATGAAGTGTTGCCTGGTGAAGTGGATCATCAGCAACACAGCACCACAGGGACCAGGTACCAGCCTTTGTTGGTAGAGCCAAATACTAGTCCAGCAGTGTCCAGGGGGAATTAATATATTAATGATTATTAGTGATTATGTTCATGTCAGCATAGATTTTTTTCCAAACCCACAAGGCTAATGTAGCCTGCATGGTGTGATATGCTGTAGGCCCCATCTGGAAGTCAAGATGAACTTTGACACTGTCCCCATGTGTTTGGGACGTAAAAGCAAGAAACTTGGTAATTGGTTAAACTTCGGTGGCATTCTTTTGGAGATGTAGAGTACTCAATGTAATTATTCACTCATTCATCTTCTAGGCCTTTTATCATTCTGGGTCATGGGAGGGGGAGATCAAAGGGGCTGGAGCCTATCCCAGCACTTATTCAGAGGAAGGCAGGAAATACCCTGGAAAGGCTGCCAGTCCATCAAAGGGCAGACACAAGCTAACCCAGGGAGAATGTACAATCTCCACACAGAATCAAACTCAGGCCCTTCCTGCTGTAACTCGACCCAGCGTGCCACCCTTGATGTAATTAATCTAATGTAATGACTTGTTTGTTTATTCCTGGCATTTTTTTTGTTAGCTTAGTTTAAAATGTCCACAATAATTTAACATTCGTTAACATTAATGTCATGTTAGTTATTGTTAATTATTAATGCAAAATTGATTGTGTAGTAACGTAGTAACTTATACCCAGTGCAGGCTAACTGGGTGTTTAAATATTGTGATGTTGGTGCAGATTAAGTGGCAGCAAACAGTGGTTTTGAGGCAAATGTTCTTTATTGCACAAAGCAGCAGGAGACAATCTCTACTCAGCACTACCTCCATCACATCACACAGGCTGGATGTAGTGTAGGAGGACATAACACACATAAAAGAATTACAGACACAATTAACTCCAGCAACACTGGCAATATATACATGCAAGAATTTCGCCTATATAATTGAGTTCATTTCTAATATAATTTAAACTGAGATGTTTATTTATTATATGCACACTCTACTCAACAATCTGATGGAAATCTTTGTCAAGTTATGAAAACAACCAATCTCATCCAGACAAGCAGTAGGTACAATTGTTACAGAAGTATGTTTTAAGTTGGTGCCCTTGTGTTCTCTGGAAAATGTGCTTCATGTATTTACTAAAGAAGGGAAGCCATCACGCCTTTCAGCATTCTGAAACACATAGGGTGGATGTCAGCCCTGTTTTTAATTTGCTGTATATTTTGTGTGAATCTACTGTCCTTCATTTACTTGAATGCTTGTCTAAACAGCTTCTTATTGGGCAGTATAAACTTCCACTATGATACAAATGCACACTCGCAAAAATACTTACATTTTCCAGTTGAAAATGTTACCAGACACAGGCATGGCTACTGTTCTGCTATTCAACAAATTATTTGCAGTTGTACCTCCCAGGATGTTGCCTTATTAAGGTATCAATGTAATAAACATTGTAATGTTTGTAGAGAAGTGAATTGCCATTTACATCACACATACCAGTTTTTAATATGATTTCATAACTGATTACAAAAGGACAAGGAACATGCAAATAAACAACAACAGTGCCTTTCACTCTTAAAGTCAAATTTTTTGTGAAATGTTTGAACGCAGTTATCATAGCACAGCATCATATTATCTTGTCCATCTGCTCGCCTGTCTGTTGCCATAAAATTAGCTTATTGATAACGATGCCCTGCATAGTTATACTGTGATAATTAGGGCTGGGTATTGCCACTGATGTCCCGGATTGATTCGATCCTGATTCACAAGATCGCAATTCAATTCGATTTCCTAATTTTAAAGATAGATCTCAGGTTTATACCAATCGGTATATAGATATCGGATTATTCAAGTGAAGATCGATTTGAATCGATTTTTTACACACACCCCTAGTGATAATATACACACCTGTGTGTGATAAGATCTTTTAAATAGATCCCTTTTAAATATTACATATTAACAAACCTTCTACCCCTAATCTAGCAATGTATGAATCACACCACTAACACCTTATTAAGACAATAGTCTAATAATAATAATACTTTGATGAGAATATACAATATTGTTTTATTGAGATTAAAATACTACCACTTGGTCAATAAGTCCTGTACCTATGGTGGCCATAACCACTGACATATTTATACCAGACAAGACTTTTAATAAATGATAACTTAATTGGGTGAAAACCTTTAATCATGCCTCCCATAGGATGTCAAAGATTTTGTATCTCCCAGTGCTCTGTTCCTGTTTCAGGGTTAAACAAAGTATCAGAGCGCCCCCTGCTGAGCGCCCCCTGCTGAGCGCTCTAATAGTTGAGTTGCACGTTTTGTCCTACAGGTGGTGCTTTGGAAGCAACATTCATATTACTGTTTAAGACTACAATTAATTATTTTCAGTAAAAGCCTAAGTAAAGGAAAAATTCAAATAGTTATAGTATTAAATGTAATAGAAATTTACATCAACTACATATGTACTCAAGTCTGCTGTGAGCTATGTTACTTTGTAGTTAGTCTCATTGAGTCTGCAGCTCGATTAGTTTGTATCCAGCCTGTGCTCTACTGGGCTTTAACAGGTCCATCAGGTCATTAGGCCTTCTGTTGGACTGCTTAAATCACAGTGGAGATGAGCTGAAGCTGCCGGTGCTCTGCATCCATCTCCTTAAGAGCCTTCATCTCCTCGCTGCAGTGTTTTGTGCTGAGCTGCACAGCATGCTTACGATGCATAAATTCAAAGCTGAATTATTAACTACATTTAACATTTATGTATCCTGATTGTTGAGCAGATCTTGCGCACTTAAATACATCACTGTCATCTTAAATTCTAACTTAACATACACTTACTGAGGGTAATCTCAGGTCAAGGAGGAAGTGAAACTGTTTTCTGTGAAAAAACAGGTTTCTGACCACAGCTCAGGTCAGCCTTTGGGTCTGTTATTGATCCTCCAGCACTGCTGTCTCCTGGTTAGAGTCATATATTAATGGATTTCTAAATGGAAACTTAAGAGTTACTTTACAGAGTTTTTCACTACAAATTATATCATTAGGCCTGAAGGTTAGGGATCCGGTCTTGTGACCGGAAGGTCGCCGGTTCGATCCTCGGGACTAGCAGGCCATGACTGAGGTGCCCTTGAGCAAGGCACCTAACCCCAACTGCTCCCCGGGCACCGTGGATAGGGCTGCCCACCGCTCCGGGGACGTGTGCTCACTGCCCCCTAGTGTGTTTGTTCACCAGTGTGTGTATAGGTGGGTGTTTCACTGCACGGATGGGTTAAATGCGGAGCTCAAATTCCGCTGTGTGCAAACACATGTGGCTAATTCTAGTTCAAAACTCTGAAAATAACATGTTAGCTAAAAGCTAGCAAGTAATGAAAGAGTATACTGGAGTACACCATTATAATTAAATAGGAGGTGGCCGGTCACAGATTCAAACATTAATGGAAAGCTTGAAACCTTCAACATGGCGTATGTATACAGGGAACATTCAAGAAAAGACCCAGTCAGCTTGCTTGTTACACTGCAAGCAAAGAAGGGTTGATGATAAAGTGGGGGAAAAGCTCCCCTCATTGTGGGAATCTGCTCAACTGTAGTAGGCACAATCCAAATATCATGTTTTTTGTGCTTTATTGAGCCAAAAGCTACCAGTCATTTATGATGTTTTTGTCAGATTTTATCAGTGATTTCCAATACGTCCAATATGAAACAGTAATTTAGCCTTCGGTTTTGGGTATTTTGTTCTCTGCCCACTTAGATAGAAGCCTTAGATAGAAGCCTTGTCTTGACTGTGAATAACTGCCCACCTGCATTGAAAAGATGGCGGCCAAGTGAGTTTCCTATCAGGGTTTTAAGTACACTGCTCCAGTTAGCACAGTGCTAATTGCATACATAACTCATCATAGCATAGAAAATGGTCAAGTAGAATTATTAGTTTTAGCTGTGCTTATGTACTTTAGTCCTTGTGTTTATTTAACATACAGCAGAAAACACATAATCAAGGCTGTTAGAGACTCCACATGGTTTAAGGTGATTATATAGGCCTGCAGTTAGCACAATGCTAACTATTAGCCATTTATGCGCTACTTATTATCTATGCAGATTTTTTGACCAAACCTTTACTTTCAAGATTCTGTAAGCAGTGATAAGTATTTATACAAGTGCACACGTAAACTTTTCCGTGTTAAGCTGAGTGATAGATGTCTCAGTGTTGTGATTTGAACAGAGCTGAACAGGAGAGGTTTATCTAATGCCTGAGTCAGCCTGATTTACAGGAGCGTTAAAGCTGCTTAATGGTTTGCTAATGCAGGAAAATCTGATCAGAGTAAAAACATTCAGCTACTTTAATAACCACTTTAATACTGAGGACGAGTAGGGCGGAGATGGTGGGAGGGAGTTTGTTCATAAGCGTGTTTTCAAACGTAAACAGGATTGTTTTTACAGTCCGTCTCTAGGAACGTGTTTGTTGCTGTTAATAATGTGATTCCAGTTGAACGCTGCACCCCTGGTATTGTTTGTCCTATCAATTTCTTCGTTATTTGTTGAACATGGGGATGCACAATGATATACAACGATACAATGATGAGTCATATCTGTATTGCTTTAAAAAATGGTCATCCAACACATTACAGTACACAGTACAGTACATTTAAAATGTTTTCTGTTACAGAATACCTTTGGATTACTTCTGTTTTTAAAGATATATACATATATTCATTCTTCATCTATGCCGCTTATGCTGGGGTGTTGGAGCCTATCCCAGCACTGATTGGGTAGAAGGCAGAAAATGCCCTTAACAGATCATGAGTCCCTCACATGGTAGACACATAAGACAGATACTAACATATACTTAATAAAGACGAAAGAAAATACATTTTAAGAACGCTTAAGAAGGCAAAACAAAAAGGAAACCCACCTTGTTTTATAAAACAAGATGATACATTATAGGTAACCCAGTTGTCGGCCATGAAATTGTGGAGCAGCTCATATTGTGTACCAAATCTAAGTGATGCAGGATGTGGAAATATTTGTAACATACCGATGACCAATTTGTACAGTATAAATCCTTTAAAGCGAGTTACCCCTGAGCAGTGATACTCTCTCTGCAGTGAAGTCAATAATGTCAATAATTAAAAATAGAGGTCATTCTAATAACTTTGACTGGGCATCATTAGTGTCTGCTCAGAGACTGTACTGCTCATATGGCCTCATATTAGTGCATCGTGCTTGAACTTCATTGATCGCATTTGTGATGTAATTTCTAGATGCTCTCTTAACTCTTTGCGGATTCAGCAGCCCACTCCTGTGAGTTTGAAAATGCATTTCACACATCATTTTTCCAAACTGCAGTTAATATGAACTTACCTCAGTATTAAATCTGGCAGGTTAACATTCACAAGGTTTAATTTACAGCCAGAAGATTGTAGAATTTTCTCACTGTCAGATCAGTTTGCTGTTGTAAATTCAGGCGATTTGCAAGTTTAGGGTAAACATATGATTCAGATATCTTTGGGAAAATGCTTCAGATGTTGTATGTGGTTCAAATGTAATCCTGCTGGTGATCAGTATGTCTTGGTGAACTGTCTTGGCATGTTATGGAATTTACTTCAGTCCTTTTGATTAAAATTTGATTGTATCTGTATATTGATTGTATATTGGTGTTTTATAAAAAAAAACAATACACTAATAATTACTACTCAGGTCAGTATTATTTTTACAGTGTATATTGTTGTGTCTTTATTATACTGTCTTGTTGTTTTGTTTTATTTGTAGTATTTTTTATGATTTGAGCATAGCTTTGCACTGTTGTGCGCTTATTGTATTGTGTGGTATAATAAGCTTGTCTTGGTCTCTTGTGCTAAGTGATTCAGTAAACACAAATGCTGGAGGAATATTATTTCATGTCACTGAATGCGTGTGGGATGGCAGTAAAGATCGTCCTTGTGCTTGACTTTCTAGTGCTTATGAAGTTTGTCTTTTTGAGTACAGGAGCCACCAGCAGATCCAGGCTTCCATTTATCTTCTGTAACATTCAATTTCTTCTTAGGAGTCCTCTCAGTAGCTCCTCCTCATAATCCTAGTTCCTTTCACAGGTTCGTCTTCATGCTTTTAGAGTCAAGGTCAGTGATTGACTCAAAAAAAAATTTCTTGCCAACTGCAGTCAGTCAGCCAAAACAGATTTGGTGTCCAAAGTTTGCTCAATGCTAACGGGTCTGGCATAAGCTTCCATCGTTTGTTAAAGAGAGAGAGAGAGAGAGCTAGAGGAAAATAGAAAGAGGGAAAGAGAGAGTAAGAGAGAGTGCATTATGTGGAGCTGATGGTTGTGCATAATTGCAGAACTGGGAGTGGTCTTTGTGGAAACTGCAGTGAAACTGGCACATGGCGGAAAGCTCTGACGGATTTCAAGACGGCATTGAAGTAAGGCTCTGCAGAAAGTACAGTGAGTAGCCGGACGACCGGAGCTATGGGTTTCTTCTGGAAAGCTTTGGAATGATCAAAATCAGATTATCAACATAAAGAAAATCTTCTTGGAATCAGCTGAAGACGAGTTTCTGCCATTTTATGTTTGTTTTCCACTTTTCATTTTGAGCCTGTGGGGCTGCTTCTGGAAAACTTGAGGAGAATGATGATTTATGGGAAACTATGAGTCAAAAACTTTCCAGGATTTGTCTGAAGATCAGTTAGAACAGATTCTGTTGTGCCATGGTTTGAGTTTGAGAAGTTTTGAGAGGTGTTTTCACGTTTTAAAACAACTTTATTACTTGTGTCTTAAAGTATTCAGGAGAATGGAGGAATGGAGCACTCTCTGTGCTGTGGGTTTCTTGAGAAGGAGGAATTATTGGAAAATCTGACTGGCTGCATGAACAACAGCTGATTGTTTAGACAGTTTTATTCAGAAACTGAATAAAATACTATATAAAAGAAGAGATGCAATGATTTGAAATCCAGTTTCTACTCCTGAGATCCTGTTTGGACTCCTGAGCCGTATATTGATCATTAGTCGCCATATACTGGTCATTAGCCGCTCAGATGCAGCAATGGCACTAAATGGGATAGAGCTGCTGGCAGTGGCCGTGGTCATCCTCCTCTTCTTCATGGTCCTAAAGCAATTTGGCTTGTGGGAACCACTGTCTCTGGATGGTAAGGAGACTACAGCGGTTTGTACTCATGTTAAGTGTGTATGAATGAAATAACAGTACAGGAAGGTGGAGAAGAAAAGAACTATAAGAAGGCCATAGTGAAGAAGAAGGCTGTAGTACTACTTTGGCTGCTTTTTTGGTAATTATATTGTTGGTGCTCTTGAAAAAAAAGTTTTGTTAATGGTTCATCATGACTTGCTCATACAAAGGCTGTTTTCTATGGACTATAACCAGCAGACACTCAATTGATTAAGTATTTTTCTTACTTAATATGTTATAGCTTATAAAAACTTACATGTGATTTCTTGACACTGCTATTGGGGTATCTTTGGACCAGTGTTATTTACTACATTAAGAAAATTCAACTTACAACAAACAGTACAAATACAAAATATGTTTGTAAATACATATTCATTCTAAAGTTGGTATTAAAAACGTTGGGACAAGTCAACCTCTCAGATTTTTTTATGGAAATAATGGATGCTGAGTTGTCTGGGCCAAAGAAGAAAACGACCAACCAGTGTAAAGTTGAGAAGCCAGTGCCTGTCATGGTATTTGGGGGTATGCACATCTGTGAACGCAGCATTAACACTGGAAGATATCCACACGTTTTGAAAGAACATGTGCTAAAATTTGATTTGCTCTGAGCAGTTTAGTGCATAAGAAGCAGCACCATTAAATGTTCATTATTTACAAATCTCGATTGAAACAGCTCCCACCCTACGTTTTATCCTCTCTTTGTAAATGGACTAACCATAATGCATTAACCATAATGATTGACTGCTTCATGCAATACATTACTTTGTCGTTTTAAAATACTGTTATACAATCTGATAGAAGATAGAACTTATAGATGAACATGCTACTGTCCTAACCTTTTCACAACGTTGCAGAGTTTTTTGTAAATAGACGCTCTTTAGGGTAAGCATATATTTACGAATATTAAAAATGGTTTGTAGGGTAAAACATCATTTTCAAATAAATAGAATTTACTAAACACTTATTTCTGTTCTTAATATCCCATCATTTTTGTGATCAGGTTTGTGTAATAATGAGGTTGGAAAACACTGAAAACTTTAGAATTTATTATTTTGCAGGTGATATTTTTATATATTCTTGTACTTCATCTGTAACACCAGCCATGGAATGTTTACAGATTTATTTAAACCTGATTCTGAATTGTTTACATAGTCCGAATCTGTTAAATGAAGGGAAGGAAATGTGTGTATTGTTTTCAACTATAATAATTGGCTGCTTCATGCAATACCTTCCTTTATCATTTTAAAATACTGTTAAATAATCTGATAGATTAGTGTGTTTTCTTAATTTTACTTGATATTTTCCTTGTTATATATTTATGTTTTGTTTTATTTGCTCTTATTTATGCCCTATAGTTTTTAACGTGTTGATAATATTTAATAGAATATTTTTTATTTGAATTAATTAATTGCAGAGACGCATACATGAACTATTGTGCACAATTGCATCAGTCTGCTGCTTTAATGTAACACAATCTGTGTTTTGGCACATTAAGTCTCTTTCATGTGTTTCTTTCTCTTTTATCTCCTCTCTTTTTATCTCCTCTCTCTCTCTGCCTGTTCTTTCTTTTTCATGACTGTAGATGGTGAGTGCATGTCTGATACAGCCTTTTGCAACTTACCTAGAACCAGTTTTCTCCACAATTTATCTAAAGCCATACAGACTCCTCCACTTATCATAAATAATCCCCCAAGCTCTTTCACATCTAATATAGAACCCGCAAGAGTCCGACACATCTTACATAGAACCCTCCTGACTCCTTCACATTTTATATAGTACCATACAGACTTTCTATATCTTACCTAGATCTATTCTTACTCCACCCCATTTTATACAGAACACTTCAGTCTCCTTCACTTTTTTTACAGTCCTCTAAATTCCTCCACATCTTACATAGGACCCCCCAGACTCCTCCACATTTTATATAGTACCATACAGACTTTCTATATCTTACTTAAGTATCTTCTTACTCCACCATATCTTATATAGAACTCCCTTACCTTAGCCCTAGAACTCTTCAGACTTCTTTGCATTTTACTAGAACCCTTCATAGTCCTTCACATCTTACCTAGAAGCCTCCAGACTATTCCACATCTTATCTAGAACTCTCTATACTCTTCCACATCGTATATGGAACTCTCCAAACTTCAATATACTTCATACTGATTTTTCCAGACACGTCTTACAGAACTTTCCATGCTCATTTTACAGAATCCTGCAGACACCTCCACATCTTATGCAGAAACCTCTAGACTCACCAGTATTTTATCTAGAATCTTCCAGACATGCCTGACTTTGACTATTGGTAATCCTTTGGATCTGGATCTTATTTTTCTTGTTGTTTTCTTGTTTGCCCCTATTGTGATGGACTGGTCTAAATTTACAAATTTGCCCCATTACCCAAACCAAGACATGTTTGATGTTGGTTTTAGCAGAGGAGCTTCAAGGCTAACATTACTAACAAGTAATGGAACTATATATTTTAGCACTGATAAGCGTAGTGCTAACTGGATGCCTAAGCCAGTATTATAGATAAGTTGAAGTATACACATAGATAACATAGATCTTCAACATCAGAAGAGGCTTCTATTACTTGTTACATTAGCTATGTAGCTCCAATCCTAAAACCAAAGAAGCAAACATCAGACACCAAACCGCTCTTGGCACACTGGTTTGGAGTGAGGGGTGAGCATTTGTAAATTAGATTTGTTTGCTGAACTATTCCCTTATTCCTGTTCTAACACTCCCTCTACCCTCTATCCCTGCTCGATCATCTACTCATTCCTCCTGCATTCGGCCTCTCACAAGTCTTGCATCTCCGGCTTGTTTGTTTCTCTTTCACTCTCTTTCCCCTCAACTCTTTTTTTCTTTCTCTCTCTCTCTCTCTCTCTGTCTCTAACAGACAGCAGTGATAGTGAGCTGGAGCTGGCCACAGTCAGACACCAGCCAGAGGGCCTAGAGGAGCTTCAGGCTCAGACCAAGTTCACCAGGAAGGAGCTGCAGTCGCTCTACAGGGGTTTCAAAAATGTGAGACTGTCTTTATTAAAGTGATCGCTGCATAGTTTTCTAACCCAAACATCAAATGTACTCAATTAGTCAAGAAATGTTGGTTGTGTAGTTTGCTTGATTTGTTTTAGCACTGGAGCTAAAAGTATAAACAGGCCAATAAGCATCGTGCTGACCACATGTCTAAATCATCACTCACCTCAAACTGTATGGGGTTGTTCACTCATCTCTAGATAGAGAATAATATTTCCATGGCAAAAAAGAATCTATAGTATACGTAAAGTATGTATAGAATGCTACAAATATTTTGATTTATTTTCAAGTAGAACATTTCAAATATTACTTTATTAGACTGTAAGGAAATATACTTGAATACTTGACATTCAGCATTATACTTAACCGAAGGTATATCCAATTGTTATCAACATAGGTGTTTTTTAAAACAATAACTTTTAAAGTATGCTTTAATACAACTTAACTGCAATATAAGACTGACAAGAAATCATATGAGTATCACCACACCCAAGAGTTTACATTTTAAATATATATCTCATATGTAGTAAAATATGTGCCTTGCAAATTGTTAAAGGTAACTTTATTTATTATTTTATATTATTTTAGGCATATGACATCTGTGTTATTTGGTATTCCTATTAATATATAATATAAATTTTGAAATGACAAGGCCACCTTTCCTTTTTTTAATGAAGAGGTTTGTAGAAAAAATGCAGAATAAAGTAAAGCATGTATACAAGGGTTAACAAGATATAAGGTTTTCAAAACGAATTTATTAAAAATCTTATTAAAAAGGACATGATGTGCATGTTTGTGTCTGTGTATACATTTGTAATTCAATGTATGTTTTCTGTTTTAAATATAATTAGTCCTATAAAAGCTTTTAATTGCCTATTTCAGTTATCAAAGCTGTTCTGGTCTGGTTGCACCATTAGACTAACTGGTTGCACTGCTGGACTTTTCAGACTAATTTCAAATGAAACAGGAATCTACTTAGATACCCATGTAAACATTTGTCCCTGAACTTGATCTTATACTTTTTTTAAAAATAAACAAACATGATTATAATCATACATTTCCATGGCTGTCCTGAGGTCACGCTATCTAATATGGTAAATTGAACCATTATAACTCAAAACTGACATATTTTCCAACATTTTTGAAAGGGCTACTTAAAATGGATGTTAAGGTTGTATCCAGTTATTGTGCAATGGCTTGGATAGGATGTTAATCTATTTGGAATATGGCTTGCTCTTCTCCCATAGACAGCTCTCTATTCTATCAGTTAACTGTTTAAACAATCAATATAACAATGCACACTTGAGCAAAAAGAAACACACCTGTCAGTCACATGTTCTATTATTTTTGCTCATTTGAAAAATGTCTGGGTTCAAATAAAATGTTTTGATAAAAATATTAAAAAATAAATGCTGAAATTCAGATCTATGTTCGGCCTCATATTTATTATTTGATCTCTGACTCAAATGTGTAGCAAGAATATAAGAATTGGTCCTGTCCCAATATTCCCAGAGAAGACTGTGTATTGAGGGGTAGGTTTATGTTTTAAGGTGTATATTTACATGTTTTATTTGTTTATTAATAAATGTATGGGTATTTATTGGTATAGAAATATAACTTAAAATACATTTAAGTGCATTTTAGTTGCATTATAACATGATAAGTAGCACAGAAGTGTATCAGTATATCCGATAGTATATGTAATATATTCCAATTAATATTAGTTATGTCTACAAATTACATGCATAAAATGTGAAATTTGTAAATTAGAACATTAGAAATTACCAAATTTTATCAGTTTTCTAATTATTATTCATTTTTTTTCTTATTAGGAGTGCCCCAGTGGATTAGTTGATGAGGAAACCTTTAAAATGATCTATTCCCAGTTTTTTCCTCAAGGAGGTATGCTGCTTTTCTTTAAACATGCATGTTTAAAATCATTGTTTAAATGGTAAAACTGTAATAGTACTGGCAAATTAATTGTATTGAGACATGTAGAATTGCCACGTGAGTAAATGCATAAGACACATACAGTACTTTGCAAAATGTACAAAATTACCAAGTTATTCATTTTTCGATGACAAGAAAATAAAACTGAAATTTTCACAGAAATTACTATATTTATTGAATTTATTTTCTTTTTCTTTATTTCAGCTTCTATCCTTTTCCAATAATTTCAGTCTTGCATGTTGGTTTAGTATGTTCTGTATGTAATTCTAAACATTTAGTGATGTGGAGGTCTCTTGAAAATTGAAAACTTGTACTTGCCCATTTACACTGGAAATGAAAGAAATGAAGGGTGTTGTCCTTAATGGCCCAATGTGGGTTTTTTCTCTGAAACTGTGCTTTTCAGATGCAACCACTTATGCACATTTTCTCTTCAATGCTTTCGATATGGACCGGAATGGCTCCATACGCTTCGAGGTATAAATAAAAAATCTTCAGTAGAAGTCATTAACTCTGCTGAGTTAACTGAGTCAATAAGTTTGTTTGTTTGGCAGGATTTTGTGATTGGCTTGTCTGTGTTGCTGCGCGGTTCAGTAACGGAGAAGCTGCGCTGGGCCTTTAACCTGTATGACATCAATAAGGATGGATACATCACTAAAGAGGTACAGAGAGTTCCACACCTGTCAGATTTGTCCATTTTCAGAACTGCACCATCACGTCTTCACCATAAGTCACCACAGTTGTAACCAGTTATTCCCAGACGTGTACTGGTTAATATCTAACCCTAACACTAACTTTAACGCATGCTAAATGAATGCAATAAAGCATTACAGTTACTGTACTGGTCTAAACAACCCATTTATTGTTCAGCTTGCTTATCATAGAAGCACTAAAGCTGTGCTGTCACTAGCAGCTTACCAAAATATGGGCATAACAATACAAAGTCCTGCTATACCTATAAATGTAAGCAATCTTTATAGAAAAGCACTAACCAATAGAATGGAATTCTCTGGAGCAGCCACACAAAAGCATAATCTACAATACCCAGCAAGAACTGGGGGGGTATAAAGCCAAAATTAGCCTTTAATGCAGTTGAGATGCATTCTCTGGAGTGATGGAGCTCCATTCAAAATCTTTGGAATGAGTTGGAGTGATCCAGAACTAATCAACCAACATCAGTACTGATGCTAATGCATTCATTGGTGACTGCGATCAAACCCTCACAGCAAACATCCAGCGTAAAATCTTCCTAGAAGTGTGGAGGCTGCTACTGTAACAGTTCTGACAGAAATAACTCTCCATTGTTTGCATCTGTTCTGTCCTGCAGGAAATGTTGGCCATTATGAAGTCCATCTACGACATGATGGGTCGCTACACGTCTCCCAGCGTAAAAGAGGATGCTCCTTTTGAACATGTCGAGAAGTTTTTCCAGGTAATTTACAGTGCTTCCTTTTGTCTATGTTTATAAAGACCTGACTTCCAAAAAGTTTTCAAACAGTATATATAGGACAGTAAAAGAAATGTGATTTCAGCCAAAAGCAGTGATTGGTAAACTATTTGCTCTTCTATTAAGTAATGAGCAGTACCAAACACAACATTTGGTGTTTTATTGTTTTTGTAAATATACACTCACTTCAATGCTTTCTGAAAAAGTGGTTTACTGCTGTTACATTACCTTATAATGGCACTGTTTTAGGTCACTTCAGTTACACAAGCTACAGGGCCTTCTCTGTTGTAGTTTGTCTTGCATAATGCAACACACATTTTCAGTGGGGGGCAGTTCTGGACCATATACATGCTGTTATACCACAACAGTATGTACAGAATGTTTCTTGCATTGTCAGGTAAAACATGGATTTGCCTGAAAAAGACAGCATCTAGAAGGCAGCATATGTTGCTCCAAAATATGTTTCAGTGTCAATGGTGCTTTTACAGATGTGCAGGCTGCCCACTAATACCCCTCCCCCCATACCTTACTTTATTTTATTGTTCCCGTAGGGGAAATTTGATTTGCAGCATAAATGACTGGGCAGTACACACAACATTTACATAGTTAACACCACGCCCTCCCCTCAACAGTCCATAGCATTAAATTATATACAGTATACAGATGCTTATTTACTTGAGTTCAGCAAGCTGATGGCTGTAAAAACAAAGAACACTTTACTATGTTTAGTTCTACCAGCCCCTGTTCTAAACCTCCGGCCTGACAGGAGGTGTACAAACTCAGATAACAAAGTATGGTAGGACAAAATAGCTTTGGCTTTTTTTCAAGGCGTGTCACTGAGCTGGTTCTGATGAACATCAATAATTTTACCTGCTACCTTAACCAGGCCATTGAGTTTCTATTAACCAAGCTAAGGTTACCATGACAGATGCTGGTTTCAGAACTTTACATCTGGATGGTTCTTTTCTCCTTTGGATCAGAGAACACAATGTCTATTATTTTCATCATTTGAAAGGTTGACTTGTGAGACTACAATACACGTTTCAACTCAGTTCATTTCAGATGAGCTTAAGGTCAGATGTTTCTGAACGTTGCGGACACATGACCTCTGCTGTGCAAGTCTCAATTTGCTCTTGTGTTATTAAAACAGCTTGGATGCACCATCCAAATAGTCCACTCTAAAGAAATATCAGCATTCTGAAGGGTTAAAATGTTTTTATGCAGAAAATGGACAGAAACAGAGACGGAGTGGTGACCATTGATGAGTTCATCGAGACATGTCAGAAGGTAATACAAAGGAAAAACTTGCCAATCACACATTGTAACCTAAACAAATATACATAGCTTTTTGTGTAGAAATTTTTTGAATACATTAATGTTTTGGTTCATTATTTCGTACTTTCTCTAATAGTAAATAAAATATTTTTATTTGGATAAGACGAGATAAGTATATGTGGGACATATTGGGACCTATATGTCTTAACTGTCAGGGTTTTCTACAATAAATAATGAATAGTTTTTATACACACACACACACACACACACACACACACACACACACACACACACACACACACACACACACACACACATATACATCTGAAAATGTTGAAGTAAAAGCCGGCAGAATTGTTCATTACAATAAACAACATTGTGTTTGTAATTTGTAATGATTTAATTATGTATAAAATATTTCATGTATTTAAGTATGTGTTGTTACACTTGTTTCTGTTTATCTGCATAATGTAAGCCATTTGTGATTATTATTCTCCTCTGTTTCTCTCTGTTTCTCTCCACCAGGATGAGAATATAATGAGCTCCATGCAGCTGTTTGAAAACGTTATCTGACCGCAGCAGACGCAGCACTGTTAGAGACGCAAACCCAGCATCAATCTCCCCATCCACTGCATGAGAAAGCAGATGTAAACAGTAAAGCAGTAGTTAAGCCAGAAATTAAAATTGAATGAGCCAAGATCCAAGAAGGGAACTAACCGGGCACGTTTTATTTATTTTTTTCAAAACTATCGCTTTAATATCATGAAGAACTTTATTTGATTCTACCAAAATGAGGCTGTTATTATGCTGAACCTTGCCAGGTGTTTGTTTGTATATATGTAAATACTGAGTTTAACTGGATGTACGACATCAAATAAACAAGCGGTCGCATGCTTGACTCAAATACTTCTCAGTTGTGCTCAGTTTTGTCTCTTACCACACAGATCACAATCACTTCATTAGCCACATAAATGCACAGAAGCCATTCTACTGAATCAGTTCAAACTGACCTCAAGCAATAAAAATAATAGAATACAATAGTGCTCAGAGTTTATGTTATGATTGATTTAAACCAAAGATATTATTAAAGATAGTAGTAATTTAAAAATATATAAAATTTCATTTATAGGGTACTTTCTATTGGAAGGTGTCTGTCCCAGAACCTCAACTCTAAATTTAAACATATGAATATAATTTCACTTGTTTATTTTTTTTCTTCTTAGACTTATTTTAGAGTTCTGATTTCAATTTATTATGAGTTTATTATGAGTATGTCACTGCCATAACACAGTTTTAGTCTGTAGGTGGATGCTTATTTTAGCCACACTCCTGCATTTAGAGCGAGATGTAAGACTGCATCTCTGTCCCTCATTGCCGTATAGTAAATGTGTCCCAAAGTCTTAAAACAGTCCCTTTTTTTTTTACTTTTTGTGTTTTCATGAAAAAGATTGTGATTTTATGTGTGTACAACTGTTTAAAGCTGTGATTGTTTACCATGTACTAGCTAGTATTTTGGGTTCTGCTTAAAATTAGCTAAACTTGTCAAACAAAATGGAACATTCAGTAATTTGTTTTAATGAAATAAACATAATCAAGATATATGGTCACTCAAAGCTAAAGTCAGTTAGAAGTCTAAAATGTGTTTTCAATTCTAAACCAATTCAAAAGAATGATCTATATACAGCAGTACTGTTCTATATACGAATGGTGGTTTGCAATATCTTTACATTTATGCACATGTGAATAATAATATGTAAACCAAATGGACCATTCAGTGTAACATATTTGTAACCACTAGGTGGCACAATTGTGACGTTTTTGATTAGTTGCGCTCTCACTGTCTATTTTATTGAAAACCCCTCTCTTGTAGCTCATCCTCGTCGGTGGACAGGTAGAGGCTGTAGCTGCTGAAGCTCTAACCACAGTGCTGCTTGGATAGTTTCCAGTGGACAGTCCACTCTCAACCCAACAGAGACAGTGATGTGTATTAAACCATCAGTGCGTCTGATACACTCATACCAGCACCACATACACTACCATGTCAGCGTTCCTGATGTGCTGAGAATGAACCACTACCCAGTTAATATCTGGACAGCAGCAGAAACCAACCAATGGTGAATTGAATAGGGCTAATAAACTGAAGAGCAACAGATGAACTACAGTCTGTAACTGCATCCCTACAAACATATTAAAGCTATAAATGAGGTGTTTTTAATGAACCGCTCAGTTAGAGGAAGAACAAGGTAGATGTTACAAATAAAGTGGCCAGTTAGTAGAAGTTGGAGGGCAGTGGTCCTGATAAAGTTGCCAGATAGTGCAAGTGCAAAGTCAGTGTTTCTAATAAAGTGGACGGTCAATGGAAGAACAAGCTAGGTGTTTCATAAAAAGTGGCCAGTTAGTGGAAGTGTAAGGTAGGTGTGTCTAATAAAGTGGCCAGTCAGTGGAGGAACAAGCTAGGTGTTTCTTATAAAGTGGCCAGTTAGTGGAAGTGTAAGGTAGGTGTGTCTAACAAAGTGGCCAGTCAGTGGAGGAACAAGCTAGGTGTTTCATATAAAGTGGCCAGTCAGTGGAAGTGTAAGGTAGGTGTGTCTAATAAAGTGGCCAGTAAGTATAAGTACAAGCTAGGTGTTTCTTATAAATTGGCCTGTTAGTGGAAGTGCAAGGTCAGTGTTTCTAATAAAGTGGCCAGTGAGTGACAGCACAAGGTGGATGATACCAATTACTATGAGTGACACTCACAACATTGGCCTAATCTGGGGGTCTTCTGAGTTCAGTTGTGAGTTAAAGCTCCTCTCAGTGTGAATGTGTGTGCACTGTTTCCTGCCTGCAGGCTGTTCAGCGTGTGCAGCTGCTCTGGGGATGACTGTGTTAGTAATTAGTAAATGTTCTGCAGTCATGCTCTGAGCTATCAGTGTCATCTCTGTTCAACTCCACTGCTGCTGACAGGAAATCCACATGCAAGTGAAAAAAAGAGCCTCAACTTCCTGTGTGAGCGCTTCTCAGGGAGGGGCCACAAGTTCCTTCAGCCTTTCAACACATATTTGCACGTTCTCTTCCTCACGGATCTGTTCTTCAGCCCAGGTTCTGACACCGCTGTACCTGTCTGAGCGGCTGGTCTAAACAGTAAGTCACCTGCTTCTTCATCTTCCTCCTCCAGTTCTCCTCTCAAAGCTTTCAAAGTCTTCTGTTTCATCTCTGCTGATGTTCAGGGTCTGCTCATCATGACAACTCAAAGAACGACCCAAATGCTTGTATAATTATTATCCACTGCATAAAATCTCGGCAAGTGAAATGATCTTAATCTATGTATATAGATAATATTATGTATCTGAGAGTCTTGTAGGCCTGTTGTACTTGCTTTAGGTAATTCTGTAAAGTAAAATGGTCAGAGAGTACTGGCAGATCATTTTGCTCGCCTTAGGTGTATTTATTAAAATCAGCTAAATGATCTGCCAACATATAGAGATTACATAGGGAGACTCTCACTTGTGCTCGTATTTCGTGGGGCAGTCGTGGCCTGAAGGTCTGGTCGTGTGACCGGAGGGTCACCGATTTGATCCCCGGGACCAGCAGGACGCGACTGAGGTGCCCTTGAGCAAGGCACCTAAACCACAGCTGTCGATAGGGCTGCCCACCGCTCCAGGCATGGGTGCTTACTGCCCCCTAGTGTGTATGTTCACTAGTGTGTCTATATGTGGGTGTTTCATTGCATGGATGGGTTAAATGCAGAGGTCAAATTTCACTGTGTAAAAGTAAACAGAATAATTCTAAACCTATAAGCATCAATTCATTTCATCATGAAGAATATAAATAGATAGATATAACTTGCTGCCAATATACCAATATGTTTCACTTGCATTGTTGTTATTAATGGTTCTATGTAGGATTAAAACGCTTTTCAATAAAGTTACAAATCTGAGCCTTTTGTCTGATACACATTAAGCAAAAAGAATTCTATATAGTACCAAAAGAGCTTTTCCTATATTTATTTCTATATAGTCCTTTTTGTTGCTATAAAAATGACTTTAAGGAATGATATGAAACAGTTAAATTTAAACATTTGTTAAACAGTGTATTCCCCTGTATATACAGTCTAACACTGCCTGTCCTTTAATGTTAAACAGTACATCGATATAATAACATCAATCACAAGTACATAAATCACAAGACCGGATCCCTAACTTTCAGGCCACGACTGCCCTGTCTTATGCCTGATTGGTGTATATACCTGACTTGCCGGTTCAATCCCTGGGACCAGCAGGACACAACTGAAGGCACCTAACCCCCAGCTGCTCCCCAGGCACCATGGATAGGGCTGCCCACTGCTCCTGGCACGTGTGTTCACTGCCCCCTAGTGTGTATGTTCACTTGTGTGTGTGTATATGTGGGTCTTTCACTGAACGGATGGGTTAAATGCAGAGGTCACATTTTGCTGTGTGTAAACACAAGTAACAAAATAATTCTAAACTTAAAACCACCTCCTTGTTTTTACTGCTTCTTTGTAGTTCTATAATTATAGACTGATGTGGTGAGTGGGTGTCCGTGTGTTGCACTGGTACGAGTGGATCAGACACAGCATCCTGTGGGCAGCATCCTGTGACCACTGATAAAGGACTAGAGGATAGCCAAGTCAAACTGTGCAGCAAAAGTTGAGCTATAGTCTCTGACTTTACATCTACAAAGCAGACCAGCAAGGTAGGAGTGTGTAATATAGTGGACAGTGGGTGGACACAGCAGCACTGCTGTATCTGATCCACTGCTGTATCTGATCCACTCCTACCAGCACAACACATACTAACACCACCACCAAGTCAGGGTCACTGCATTGCTGAGAATGAACCACCACCAACATAACACTTGCTCTGTGGTGGTCCTAATCATTGGAGAACAGGATGAAAGGGGTCTAACAAAGTTTGCAGCGAATCTGATGGACTACAGCCTGTAAATGGAGAACTACAAAGTTCTCCTAGACGGTAAGTGGAGCTGATAAAATGGACAGTGAATGCTGATACAGGGAGGTGGTTTTAATGTTATGGCTTTAAATGTATATTTTCAAGTTTAGAGGTTTTTCTCTTATTTGTTTAAGATTGTATTATAAGTCACACCTCGTACACATGCACATCATCTAGAATCCAGAGTTTCACAGTTGTAGATATAATTTTGTTGGCTGTTTGAGTGCAAAGCTTTTTAGATAACTCAAAAGTGACATAAATATGGAGAGTTTTGTGATGTCATGAAAACCAACAAATGTACATATATATCTGAATGCAGCAGTTTAGGTGGGCCATTCATGCATAAGGAGTGTTTCAGCCAATTAGAGCAGAGCTCATTTACATATACCATGTCTTAAAGGAACAGTAACAACAGGCCTGTTTCAATTTAAAGATAAGAGGTTCAAAAACAAATGTCAAAGGGAGAAATAGGAAATAATGTAGGATGTTTGTCCTTTGTGGGCATATTATATACAATCTTTTTGGCTGAGAGTGCAGGAAAGTGCCTTTAGTCTAATTGCCTGTTAACATGCTTTCATCCCTTTTGCCATTAGTTTTCATCCATTAGTTCTCAGAAGGGCAAATTATCACGTGACCCTAAGTGTCAACATTTGCAGCAGAATAAATGCTTTTTATCTTTTTTAATTAAATTGTAAGCCGCTGTGCTGCAAAACGAGCTGATTAGCTCACTAACCTAGCCACCTCCTCACTGTTCTTCCTTCCTTTGAGCTGCGAGTGACCACTTGTGTAACATAGTAGTGACGCATGTCTGTGTGGTGAGTCGAAACTAAAGAGGGCATTCAAGCATTTAAGTGAATGTAACTGCTGTACCGTTTAAGGTGGAACGGGAAATTCAAATGAGAAACCTTCAGCTAATTTCTCTACTCTCACCCTCTCGCTTCATATAAACAGACTAGCCTGCTGGACAATGTGTTGATAAATGTTTATGTGAATGTGTGTGTTTGTGGAAAGATTGTGCATTCAGCCCGAAGCTGTTTTGAGTCATGAAGCAAGTCATAAGACCCTCTGCACATTAACACCAATGTCAATGCTCTGACTTACTGCTTTCTTCCCTCTTCTCCTCTCTTCTCCTCTTTCCTTCTCTCCTCTACTTTTTTTCTATTCTCCTCTACTCTTTTCTTCTCTCCTCTTCTCTTTTCTCCTTTCCTCTACCACTCTACAATCCTCTCCACTTTTCACATATTTCCTCTCCACTTCTATTTTTGCCTCTCTTCCTCTCTCACCCTTCCTTCTGTTCTCTTTTGTCCTCTTCTCTCATTTTCTTTCTTACCCCCTCATCATCTTTTCTGTGTTCTTCTCTCCTCTTCTCTCCTAAAATCTCCTCCCCTCTTCTCTTCTCTTCTCTTCTCTTCTCTTCTCTTCTCTTCTCTTCTCTTTCCTTCTCTTCTCTTCTCTTCTCTTCTGTGGAGGTTTATTGTGCAGATGATGGCTGGTATGGATCCAGAGCAGGTGCAGATTGGAGAAAACAAGTTTATCAGCAAGTACGTTGCCAGCTCATATCTGTCCATCCTTTTCTTATAATTGTGTCAGTATGAAACCCTCACTCTTTTCTGGTCTGAATACTCTGTGGTTTCCTTTTAAGGAGCGCTTTACTCTTAAACCTCAAAACCTACAACCTGTACTATGATGGAGAGGCTCTGCAGCTGCGCCACAGAGAGGTCAGACGCTCAGTTAGACTCACACACGCTATACTACAGTCTGTATTACTGAAGTCTTTACTGCACACTGTTCACATTTTTGCTCATTTAATTGCAGTGTTTGTATATTTATTCCCCAAACTCATCATCATTGTTATATAAAAGCATGAATATTGAGTGAATATTTATGTTGAGTTTACCAGTAGAAATGCTAAATATAAGAAGCATGTTTTTACTTCTTTTTTTTTTCTTTTTTATGCAAATAATAATCTTATAATTCAATGTTTTGTGGCTAATACAGGAAGAAGGAGAGCTGATTATTGAGGGCTTGCTCAACATTTTCTGGGGGCTGCGGCGACCAATCAGATTACAGATGCAAGATGGCAAGGAGCCAATCAAACCTGCTCCTTTTCTCTTAAGACAAGACACAAGCACAGCAGAGTCTGAGTATGGACCCTGACGTCCTGTTAATACAAACCTATAACCCTGTTATTGCAACTGCTGTCAACAAATAATTAATCTATTTTATAGGAAACAGAGGGGGAAACTTGTTCCACCCACAATTGAGGTCACAGGACCTGTGGACCAATCAGAACACTGTACAGAAGCAACCGGAGAGACAAGTGAGTGCTTCCATAGGATTTAATTATCTGATGGAGTGATGGATTTGGTTGGCTGATGGATTTAATTGGCTGATGTGGTGATGGATTTAATTGTCTGATGGAGTGATGGATTTGGTTGGCTGATGGAGTGATGGATTTGACTGGCTGGTGGAGTGATGGATTTGATTGGCTGTTGAAGTGATGGGTTTGATTGACCTGAGGAGTGATGGTTTTGATTGGCTGACAAAGTGATCAATTTAATACAGGATTTTATTGGCTGAGTGTGATGGGATTGATTGGCTGTTGGAGTGATGGTTTTGATTGACTGATGGAGTGATGGAATTTATTGGCTGTTGGAGTGATGGGTTTGATTGGTCAGTGGAGTGATGGTTTTGATTGGCTCATGGAGTGATGATTTTAATTGGCTGATGAAGTGAAGTGAATGGATTTGATTATATAAATATGTGTATTATGTCACAGGTGATGAGGAGGAGGCTGCACATCTGCAAAGAACAAGAAGTGATGTGGGTGGGAGGAGATTCGCTGGGCGGACAACTCTTGGCAACCAGCGGCGAATCAGGAGACACAGATGTTCTATCAATGGCCACTACTATAACCACAAGGTCCAAGAGTTTCAGATACTACATTACCCTGAGCAGTCTTTCTATTTCTAAGCAGAGTTTTGTGTAATTTCGTGTTTGAGATGTAAACAGAGTAATTGAGAGAGGTTAGTGTGAAATGTTGCATTACAGAGAGCCTGATTTCTTTACAGTGGTTGTGATAAGTGGACTTTCCCTTAAAGTGGTAGTCGACACAATTTACCCCATTAACTCAAATGTAACTGATCAGCCAAAAATGTGTTTGTCTGAAACTTGCTTCTTTAGTTTTAGCACTGAAGCTACAGAGACACTGGAGGCTAAAGTAGGTAATAGTAATGGAAGCTTGTCCCCCACCAATTAGCATGGTGCTAGCCGCCTGTTGTTCAGTAATCTCTGATAGACTTGTTTATGTGCTCATGTAAGATACAGTGTTATCTATGGACTAAAGAAGAATATCTTATTGTTTTTTTCTGTTTTACTGCTTTGTTTAATCAGACAGCAGTTTTTACTCCAGCATTCGGTTCCGTCACTAATGTCCGCATCAACAGCTCCATGACAACAGCGCAGGTGCTGCGAGTACTCCTGAACAAGTTTAAGATTGAGAACAGTCCAGAAGAATTCAGTCTTTTCCTTCTGCACACCAGTGGAGGTGAGTTAAGGATTCAACAAATTACCACAAGAAACTCTGCAGTCACATAGTTCACTCAATTTAAAAATGCCTGTTATGATATCAGATTAGATATTCCACAGGTTTAAGACTGAAAACTGGACAGCAAATGACTAAACCTGCTAAACCTGCAGACAATTCAAACATGGGTCCATGCCACCGAAAGATAAATAGAAGTGTCATGTGGCATGTAAACAAACAAAAACAACTATACACTGTTTATGGAAAATGGAAAAATCAGAAACCAGTCCATTTTGAATTCATTGCTTTTCTGATGTTTTAAAAACTGATGCATCTGAATATAACCACGTATTAAGTCTACAGCAGTTTATCCAGCTTACTCACACTGAAGTTGTAAAGACTGTTTCAGCCTTCTTCTTAAGTGAGGCACAGTCAGTCAGCGTATAGCACATTTATATAGCTCCTTCTTAAAGGCAGCTACAAAAATAGTCAGTATAATTGTAATGGATAAAGAGAAAGATAAATTAAAGCCTGCAGGAGATGCAGGACACAATAAGCCATCATGTATAATGCAAACTATAAATCTTACATTAAATATTAATGGCAAATTTCAAAACATAGAAAGAATGCTGATTTTTATCAGGATATTAGTATTATTTGTACTTACCGTATGGTTCTGCAGTTCTGTTTGTACTCACTATACAGTTCTGTTTTGCCTATTTGTACTGACTGTATGGTTCTGTGTTTGTACTGATTGTATGGTTCTGCAGTTCTGTTTGTACTGACTGTATGATTCTGTGTTTTTGTTCGTACTGACTGTACGGTTTCATGGTTCTGTTTGTATTGATTGTATGGTTCTGTGGTTCTGTTTGTACTGACTGTATGGTTCTGTGTTTTTGTTTGTACTGACTGTACGGTTTTATGGTTCTGTGTGTACTGACTGTATGGTTCTGTGGTTCTGTTTGTACTGACGGTGTGGTTCTGTGGTTCTATTTGTACTGACTTTATGGTTCTGTGGTTCTCTTTGTATTGACTTTATAGTTCTGTGGTTCTATTTGTACTGACTGTATGATTCTGTGTTTCTGTTTGTACTGACTGTATGGTTCTGTGGTTCTTTTTGTAAGAACTGTATGGTTCTACATGCCTGTTTATATTGACTTTGTACTACCTGTTCAGCTTCTAAAGCTTTGCCATCCATTCAAACAGAGACTCATTTCTTTGATATTTAGCTTATTAAATTGTAAATACTGTTTGACCAGAGGAAGAGGGGTCTCCCCTTGTAAGTCTTGGTTCTTCCCAAGGTTTCTTCCTCTAGTTTGAGGGAGTTTTTTCTTGCCACTGTCGCCTCTGGCTTGCTCACTGGGGGATATATTTTGTAACTGTCTTGTTTTCAAAACTTGAACAAATAAACTTGAATTGAATTGTACTGACTATGTGGTTCTGTGTGTGTTCAGAGCGGGTTCAGCTTAAGCGAGGTGACCACCCGCTGGCCATTCGGATTCTGCAGGGTCCATGTGAACAGGTCAGCAAGATCTTCCTGATGGAGGTGGACCAGGTGGAGGAGGTCACTTACGACGTGAGATATTACACTGAACATTTCTTTCTTTCCTTTTTTATTTCAGTCCTTTGATCAAAAAGTCTTTGAATAGTTTTTCATTTTTAGTTAGTAAAGGTTACACAATGAATGAAAACATTTTTACGAACATCTATGATACATCTTTAGTGTGTGCCTCGCTCTTCTTATATTAGACTTAAATAACTGGCTTCTTAAAGTTCCCGCTCCAGCAGGAATTCTCTCAACTTCATGTGCATTGCGTTTCAGGTGGCGCAGTACATTAAGCTGGAGATGCCTGTGCTGCAGAGCTTCATTGAAAAGCTGTTGGAGGAGGAGCTTAGAGAGATGGAGAAACTCAAAAAGAAGTAAGAACATTTCTGCTTTACTGCTTATAATCACTCTTTTGGCCTAATGCAGTACAGTTAAAACATACATCTAATCTTCATTACTACTGTCTTAGTTAAACACTGAATAATCCATAGTAGTTACAGAATATTTTGTACTATATTATTAAGTACTATATAATTTTTAATATATAATATAAGTTATTTACAGTAGTTGCTGAATAATTCATAGTTACAGAATAATTCAAACCAGTTCATAAATAATTCATAGTAGTTACTGACTAATCTATTGTAGATACTGACTAATTTATTGTAGATACTGACTAATTATAGTAGATACTAGATAGTTCATAGAAGATATTAAATAATTCATAGTAGACACTGTGTAATTAATAGCTGATATTGAATAATATTTAGCTGTTACTGAATAATTCATAATATATATTGAATCATTTATAGTAGATACTACATATTTTATTGTAGATACTCAATAGTTTATAGTAGACAGTGAATAATTCAAAAAAGAAACAGAATAAAGTATAGTAGGTAATATTTTTTAGTAGATGAAGAATAATTCATAGTAGCTGCTGAATAAATCTGTTGTTACTGGCTGATTCGTAGGTGATACTGAATATTTCAAAGTAGAAACAGAACAATTCATAGTTGTTACTGGATAATACATAGTAGATACTGAATATTGTATAGGATATACAAAATAATTCATAGCAAATACTGAATAATTCAATAATATGTAGTTCTTACTGAATAAATTACAATAGGTACTAAATAATTCACAGTGAATACTAAATATTTCTTAAACAGAGAAAATCTTAGTAGATATTAAATGCATTATAGAAGATACTGAACAGTCTGTAGTAGACAGTAAATATTTAATAATATTTACTAAATATTTTTTGGTAGTTCTTGAATATTTCACAGGAGATATTAATATTCATAACTAATATACACAATAAACTCAATGTTTGTTATTAATGTTATTCTGGTTTAAGTGATGCTGTGCTGTTTGCTGTTGCAGGTACAGTGATCTGCGCTGTATGATTCAGAAGCATATGAAGCATCTGGCTGATAAAGCTGTTTACTAGCAGACCAAACTCTGCAGTTACACCTCATTTCATCTTTCTCAGATCCTTTAGTTGTAGCACTGAAGCTGACCTGTAACATGTAAACGAAGCTTATATACATAAATTAGCCTGGTACTAACCGCACTCCTAAATCATAACATGCTCAGCTGAACATGTGGAGTTAATAAGTTAGCACTGGCGTTAGGCTCTTAGTAGCAAATTTTAGACACCAAACATGTCCTGGCTGATAATCTTTATATAATTTAGGGGTAGGGCTGTGCAAAGTTGGTTTTGGCCAAACTACCACTTTGAATAGTAAACTTTTGCCTCTGCTTCAACCATGTTCTAAAGTTCACCCAGAATACTGTTATTCTCAAACTTCTACCACAGATTTGTAAATACATTTCATGTAATATATTTTTTAAAGATGTGTAAATACATATGCAGAAATGTATGGCTATATATGCAATAATATATTTCTTAGATATGTATATTTTGAATAAATATACTGCTTAAGTATGTATATATAAATGTTGCATAAATATACTTATTTTCGAGTTTGCAAATATTTTCACAACATATATTTCTTACAGACATAAAAGTATTTGTGGTATAAGAGTATATCACTCACAGATTTGTAAATATATTTGCATAAATGTACTTCTTTTAGTGCCTGGTTATTAAAACCTGATAATTTGAAGTGTAATTGTATTAATTGGGTTTATGTTGTATATGGTTATGTTTGTTTTTCAGCTGTGGTACGACAAGAGCACATGCTAATAAAATGCTTTTTGTATTTTTCCTAGCATTGTTTGTGTTTTTATCCTGCAGTGGCAATAAACATGTTGGAACACTAAAAGCTAAATAATAAAAGCGTATTTGCTGCTGTTATGAATCTACTGTTAAATCTGTTAAATAATTTGCCAATATCCTGATTACTCTTCATTACATAATAAACCAAAGGGTGTTACCTAACCAGCTTGCCTAGCAGACATATCTTTACCATGTTGCCATAACAACAGAGATGTGTTAGCATGGCAGAGGAAGAGAAAATGGTCCATCTAGGATTACCCAAAACATCCAGTAGCCCAAACATCAGAGCTGTAGTGGGAAACAGAAGCAGGCAGTGTGTACCAGGCAGTCACTCTGCTACAGGGCTGTCATTGTTCTCGGGTGGGTGGAGCTGCCGGCTCGTGATTGGCTCCTGCGTGTTGACTGGCAGCTCTTGAGGCTGGTTACCAAGCTAGTAAACAGGATTTACACAGAGTGGCTTGTTGAGTGAAGAGAGAAGCAGCATCAGAGCATCAGCAGGTAAGATTCACTAACAGAATAACTCTGTCACCTTACAGTGATTCAGTTCAGCTACAGTGGTTCTTTAGAAGATGATTCAGTGCACTATGATTCATTTTTATTATTTTTTTAAATACTTGATACTTGTAATTTGAGATACTTGTAATTATATGATATTGTATTACACATATATTATCATAATGTATCCGATTTCCACACAACACACAGTTTTACACAATCTTTTTACTACTACAGTGTAAATCTGTCCCCTTAAAGTGATTCAATTCAGTTATGATTCTTTAGTAAATGACTGCATATTTTTTTTCTTATGTTTATACTCTTTCATTTCTAACCGATTTGATTCTGTCTAAATATGAAATGTAAAAATGTTTTAGTGTTAGGGTTGTGACCTCACAGTGTTCCAGTTCAATTATGATTCTTAACGAAACAATTCAATGCATCATGATGGAATTTTTCAATACTTTTTAATTAATATTTCTTTTTAATTATTTTTAATTAATAGACAATGTCAATGTGAATATCATTATTATTATTATTGTTATTATTATTATTATTATTATTATTATAATATATTATATATTAATAATAATAATAATAATAATAATAATAATAATAATAATAATAATAATAATAATAGCACATCTCAACTCATTTAAATTTAATTTGAAATGTAATATTGAAGTAAATCTGTAATTTATTTCAATTATGATCAATTCAGCTCATTGTAATTATTTTTTCTTCATATTGCTGTATACATAAACATTCATATTACAATGATGTTATAATAATCATAATAAGTATGATCAATGTACTATTTCATAAGGTATTGCTATTATGAAATAATACACATCAACACAGTTCAACTTAATATGATTTGTTTAGAAATGCACTACAAATGTGGAAAATACAGAGAATTCTATGTCTTTTCATTTATTACTGAATAATATATATTAGTTAATATATAAATCATTTGTAAAGGCGCTAAATTAATGCAGTTGAATGCATCAAGATGCATTTTAGATCCCTTACTCTGTATGTGGCAACAGATGGACCACCATGTGGGGGGCGGGAACATGATACGGTATGTTTGCATGTAACTCTAGAGGATAAAATAAGGCACAACAATGTCATGTACAAGTGTATTGGAACATAAATGAATGTAATGTAATCTGAACTGAATGGAAGGAGTTTATGAGAGATTTGACCAATGGAGGCCATCGTTGGTAATTTGAGAGCCGTTTCTGTTTAACCGAATATAGTACGTACTCTGCCAGTGAGAGGTCATCATTTGTGCTCTTTCTAGATGAAGTTGAAACTAGAATGCTGATAGAATGCTGGCTTGTGTTGTTTATTTGTTTCCAGGTGGTCAGCAATGCTGTATTGAAGTGCATTTGAGCGAGAAATGCCTGTGCCGCTCTCTCTCTCTATCTCCACACTGTAATTGTGTGATGGCTGATGAAGAGAGGAGTGTGTTGTTAAACTCTGCTGAGAGAGACTGGATACACAATGCGGTTCAATCTGCCAGTCTAAGCAGATGTGAGGGCTTTAATGGTTGATTGAGAGAACCACTAACACAATACATATTTAATACTTCTCTTTAGCCTTTCAAGGGACCAAAATTCCTGCACAATTAAGCGTTTAATGTATAAACAAAGTCATTCCAAGTGGTTTGGTATAAAATGCTCTGTTAGAGAAAAATGTACTGAATAATTTATAGTAGATACTGAATATTTCATAAGTCATAATTGTTCACAGTGATGGTGATAGGAACCTGATGTCTATCTCTAAACCGCTCTCGCCCTCATAAGCGTATGTTATTATAGGAAAGGGTTATGGATGAGCTTTAAAATGTTGTAATTCCACTGTAAATGATCATGCTCATTGCTAGATTAAATATGCAGCTGCACTTCATGATTTGTAAATACCCTCAGAAAGACTCTGCCCTGATGACAGCCTGTATGCTAAAACACATTCGAGTGGATTTTTAAAGAGCATATACTAACATTGGTTGCTGTGTGTTATGTTAACATTCAAACATTCAAAACCCCCTTATTCAAAAAACATCTTTCATAACGTCAGTGTGAGTGGGCAGGGCCAAAACTGCTAAAGGCTGAATAGGTCAATATGAGTACATTTGTTGTAACATCACAAAACAATGAATTCAAATCTGAAATCTAGTTTCCATATATGGACAGAGGAGTAAACTGTACATTTTCAACTGTAGCAACATTTACATAATACATCAAACTTGTTTATTTTAAAAGGCCTTTTCTTGAGAGACCTGTTAAGCTTTTTTTTCATATGTACAATTCCGGAGAGGTTTCCAATATAAAAAGTTAATTGGAGCTTGGAGATTCACACAGTGTCAGATTATCAGATTTTACTCTACACACAGTATAACTGTACCTACTTACAATATTGTGCGAAAACCATTTGGGGACATTATATTTAAAAAGCTATTTTTCCAGACAGAAAGCTTTTATTTGCTCAGCAAAAAACATTTATTTAAATATTCAAAGAGTATTAATACAGTACAGTACAGTAGTGCTTTTACATATGTCAGTGTGTTTATTTAACCCTTTCCAAGCTTTTCCTTGTGGCAACCAAGTTTTATTTGCAATGATCATCTTATACCTGTGTTGACTCCTCAGTACTTTATTAAGCAAAGTTCATTAAATCAGGGTTGCTGCTGAAGGAATTGAATGAATTCATGCATTGTCTGGAGCGTCCAGGAGATATCTGGAAAAATGTTCTTCAAACTGTTGCATAAGATATTATATACTTCTTTTAAAAGAAGATAATTATTGTTATTATTATAACTATTGTTTTTTTATTCTATTGTTTTTTTTATTCTATTATTTTTTCATTATTAATACTACTAGTATTGTTTTTATCAAAATCAATATTATTATTATTACCATTACAACTGACTACGGTAAACAGTAAATATATTAATTTATAGATAGATGTAAATATGTAACTACATCTATCTGCTTTATCAGAAACACCCACTCGTTGGTCACTTTATTAGACACACCAATCTCATAGCTCCGCTCTCTGGCCACTTTATCAGAAACACCTGCCTTGTGCTTTGTACAGGAACAGATCATCTTCAATCTCTAACTGTACATCAACTGTTCTTGTCTTCTTGCAGGTGAGATCAGGTCATGCTGGGCCAGAAGCTGCCGTTGGTGTTTGTGTGGATGTTGCTGGTGGCCTCTATGTGCCCCTGGGCTTCCTGTAAGCGTGGAGGTGTGTTTCGGGGGCGTGGTAAAGGTGTGGGGATGGGGGGTAAAACCCCACCCACTCAGAGCAAAGGCTCCTCCAAACAGGGGCTGAAGCTGGCCGGGGCAGCCGCTGCTGGCGCAATCGGTGGGGCAGCTATAGGCTACGGCCTTGGGTCTCTGGGCAGACCCAGGTACGGTTATGGCTACGGCTATGATGGAGATTCCTCTGAAGAAGACAGACGGTATTACTATGCTGATGGACCAGGCTACTATAACCGCTCTGATGGGAGGTACTACAGAGGTGCAGGTAGCCCAGGTCCTGCTCTGAGCACACTACTAGCGACGGGAGCAGCGCTCAGCATCTTCCTGTGGGGCTGAAACTGACTGGATGTCTACGTAGACTTTCTTGAACATTAAGCCAGCGTTTCAAGACAAAACAGCAATAATATTTAAGGATATAGTGAATTGGGAGAAATGTGGCCCCTCAAGACTGTAACGGTGAACATTACCAGGTATGATGAATTAGTGTTGATGGTCGGCGTCTCTACAGAGCTGTTTACATAGAAATTCCAGGTAATAAGAGGACTTTGGGACACTTTTTTATTAAAAAGTGCAATTTGTCGTTTTATTAATGACTTGTATCCGTCAGTGGTCATATAATAAAAAAAATGTTTAATTAGCTCGTTAAGTCTGTTGCATCGAGATGGCTAATAAGTCTGCTGAGCTAGCTGTTGCTATGTTGTAAGGATTTCTGATTGTTGCATGAACATAAGGACATTGACACTGTGTTGGCCGCTTCTGCTTGTTGCTGTGGTACGTCAACACATCCACTATATTGTTCTTAGCAAGATTGGTCTGTAAACAAATGAATGAGGGATAAAAAGCACTATAATGCTTACATTTCTCACCCAATTTAAATGAGTTTTGTCCCCAGTTACTTTGGATTTTAGTAGTTATAATTGCTGCTTCGACGCTACTGAGAGTGGTGGAAAATGTCATAAGATTCATTGTCCTAAGAAACACTCACATGTCAAGCATGGATTTGCCTTTTTTAGTGGTGAAAAAATCTTCCCTAAAGCTGCTTTCTAAACCCTTTAATTTTGGGTGCAAGAAAAGAAAAAACTAGCCAGCTAACTACAGTCAGATTCATAATGTTTCAGCCAGACAGATCTGATTATGGCAATTTGGTTTATATGATTTCTGAAGACTCAGCTTTTACAGCTACCTAGCATTATCACTGACATTAGCTATTAACAGTCTTACTCTGGTGGCCAACTAGTTATCTTTCAACATAATGTTATAACATATACAGCCAAAAACAATTGTTCAGTCTTACTGGTGAATGGTAATTCACCAGTATTTATAGTAGATACTAGATAATAGGTAATTCAGTCCAGTCTTCTCAGAGTTATGACAAATTGCTCAGACCAATAGGGTGGCGACATTAATGCATAAATTTTGCGGCCAACGCGACATCTATGTTTATATGTCTATAGATTGTTGAATGCCTTGAGCTACTAGCTACTAATCACACCAGTGGGGTGTTCTTGTACTAGCTTCAACATTGGATATTCATTTCAGCAGTCTCAAAAAGCTGTCAACTACTGTTCCAATGCTAACGCCTGAAGCAGCTATCGCATGCAGGTGGTGGAAGTTTACAATAAGCTAAAGTAGTAGATATAGAGACAATGGAATCAATGTTAATTTGGAGAAACAGCTGCAATAAATGGGTTTTATTTTTGGGGCAATTTTAACACTGAGGATTGAGAAATGATTTGTCAAACAATGTAAAGGTAAGGATCATAAAAGGAAGCTATCAGGATGAAAAATCAAATATATATTAGTATAGAATAGTACAAAGTGAGTGTGGTGGTGAAGTACTTTTGCTGTTTTTTTATTTCTCAGTGCTGTGATTTACAATAAGGGCTGTATTATTATTATTATTATTATTATTATTATTATCATTTTTATTATTGTAACATTCAACGTTGTGTGATGAAGTGATATGTTTTGGATGGTGATCTCTGAAATTGCACGTGAGCAGTTTATACTTCTCTTTATGCTCACTGTTTTGTGCACGCTGGCTGAATAAACACTGCTGAGTGGTTTTCTGTCATGCTGTGTTTGCTGAGGTCTCTTATTACCTCCTCATCTCTTCACAGCCTTCCTTCTTTGAAGCAGCTGGTTGCCTAGCAACCGTGTAAGCATCATGAAAGGAGCCAAGTGATGTTGCTATGGCAACAGTCCTCATTTCGGCCAAGACAACTTTTAACACAGAATAAGTTTTTTAAACGGAACGAGAGCCACTGCACACAGTAGTCAATGTTTCAGCTGTAGTACATTTGGGTGCATACTGGTATGATAGCAGTAATACACTGGATGTTTTCTACTAACAATGAACACATTTTTGGGTTATTTCTGGGTCAAGATTTCATTAGATTAGCAGATTTTCTATGTTCAAAATGTTCATGGCTCTACACAGGTCTCAGATGTATAAAGGTTCTTCAATAGAACTTCTTAAAGACCAGCTTAAACACAAATGTTCACTGTTTTGCTGTGCTGTAGTGTATAAGGTCTTGTATTCATATATTGTTTTTACATATTGCAGTGTATCATGTTGTAACGTAAGGCTAATAGTGCTTTAGCTCATGGCTAATGTATTACGTTATAGCTAGTGCGCCACCTCTGGACACTATTATAGCACAGTTTTATTTAGTGTTCCTGTGCTGTCATTAAGCTAGTCTAAATTAGTGCACAAAGCGTGTCAAACATGCTATGATCATATAACAAATGTATGCAAATATCACAACAGCCAATCTAATTAATGCATGCTATTGTTTATTTTTTAAATAACAATCAGGCAATAAAAAGACAAACTTTCCTTGTGTACAGAGTTACATGTAACAACATGTATTAAAGTTCATTGCAGTTTCAGTACAATTCTGTGAGGTTACTGAAGTACAGCAGTTTAACACTGAGAAGAGCAGGGAGGAACTATATGCACAGTAGTATAATGTTTTGCATAGCCATACTGCAGCAGTAGTAAGATTAATATTTATATTACCTTTTATGTGAATGTATATTTATTAATATTTGTGATATTTGAGTATTTATCATTGGTTGAATGAAAAAGACTGTGGAAAGTTTGAGGCTACACTGTCCAGAAGTCCAGAAGTAATAAAGTGCAGACTGTGAAAATACTCATGGCTTAGCACTAAAACAAGTAAACTCACATGAGAATTCCATCACTTTTTTTATTCTCATGATGATTCTCATAAATGGTTGCAATGCAAATAAAGGTCATTCATAGTGGTTTGATGTGAAATGCTCAAAGACAAAAGTGTTAGCACTAGTGGTGACAGTCAGCTCTACAAGCACCTTCACTAAAAGTTATTACATAAAATTGCTATAAATACGCTGCCTGATGCCCGAGACATTGTTTCATGAAGATTTTGGCCTTAAAATCCATTCATGTTGGAGGGACACATGCAGGGCATTGTGAAGAAAAATGATACCCAAAGAATTTTTATTTCCATTATTTTACCCTAAAGACATGTATAGGTTCTCTGGTGGTTTTGGACAGTTGGACACTCTAAAGAAATCTGAGTCACTACAATGAACGATTTCACATCAAACTACTCTGAAATACTTCATATAAATTTTCTAAAAGTCACTGCAATAACTTTTCTTTAGTGACCAACCACTGTTCTGGGATTGTATTACAGAAACATCTATCAGACCCAGCACCCAATACCAGGTGTTTAGTATTTTTAATGGTTTGTCTGCGCAAGCCATTCCCTTCCCTGTGAGACTTGAGCAGGGCAGTGTTCATTGTTCACTGTAGCAGGAAGACACTGCTGAGAGCCAAAATGATGGTGGTGAGCAGAAGGTTCATTCCAGGTGAAGTGCAGCCATTTAGGCTTCTGTTGTCACCTCTCTTGTCACTTTTAGGTTTCTCTCCTGTCTGTTTCTGAAGGAATCTCTCAGAGTACATCATATACAACTGCACACATTTACGAGCCTTCATCTGCTGGATAAGTGCAGGGTATCCAATCTCCATTATGCTCACCATGTCCTCATCATCACTCTCCTGGAGCCTGGCAGGCACCAGAACATCCGACTTAGAGCCATTATCCTCTGGACCTGCTGTCTCAACAGTGCCATTAGCAAGAGTAGAAGATAGAGATTCATTTTTTAGGACATTGCTACTGAAGTTCTCCGCATGGCCACTTCTCTCAAGTGGGCCAGTCACAAGAGCTGGGGATCCAGAGATCGAATCATCTCTCTGGATGTTGCTGACCTTTGTATTCTGGTCTTGTAGGAGGTCAGTTCTGTTCATGCATGTATCCATATATTTCTCGTAGCTCTGAGCTTCAGGTGGTGGCTTGAATGCATAGTCCTGTCCATAGTCATTTTTGGCAGTTGACTTGGTGCCATATTGGCGGTGCATGTAGTAATTGTAATGACGCTCCTCTTGCGGACTTTTGAAGCTGAAGTGGGGCCTTGGAAAGCGCCCCAGGCCGTAACCCACGGCCATACCTGCCATTGCTCCAGCTCCAGCTGCCAGCATTGCCTTTTTCCCAAAACCCTTGGATTTCACTGAAGGAGCATAACCCATGCTCTGCACAGAATGAGAAAAAGGGGAACCGCCAATTCCGTGCCCTGTACCCCCAAATCTACCTCCATATCTAGGACTAAGGATCTTGTTTTTAGGGTTCCAGTTGGGATAAGCCCCTCCTATGGAAGGGTAACCAGCTGGGTATCCCCCTGGCTGGCCTGGATAGCTGCCAGCTGCTGGGTAGCCTCCTCCTGCAGGGTACTGGTTAGGATATCTTCCTGGGTTTACACCTCCACTTGCAGGATACTGTCCTCCAGCTGGGTAACCTCTTCCTGCAGGGTATTGGTTGGGATATCCACCTGGATTCACACTTCCCGCTCCTGGATTCTGATTTGGGTACCCACCAGCAGCTGGATTGCCACCAGCTGCAGGATACTGGTTGGGATACCCTCCAGGACGGGAACCCCCTTGTGGATACTGGCCTCCTGCTGGGTAACTCCCACCAGCAGGGTAGCCACCAGCTGCAGGGTACTGGTTGGGATACCCTCCAGGGCTGGAACTGCCTTTTCCTGGATACTGGCCTCCTGCTGGGTAACTCCCACCAGCAGGGTAGCCACCAGCTGCAGGGTACTGGTCGGGATACCCTCCAGGGCTGGAACCGCCTTGTCCTGGATACTGGCCTCCTGCTGGGTTACTCCCACCAGCAGGGTAGCCACCAGCTGCAGGGTACTGGTTGGGATATCCTCTGGGGCTGGAACCGCCTTGTCCTGGATACTGGCCCCCTGCTGGGTAACTTCCACCAGCTGCAGGATACTGGTTGGGATACCCCACAGGCCTGGAACCCCCTTGTCCAGGATACTGACCTCCAGCTGGGTAACTTCCACCAGCTGCAGGGTACTGATGGGGATAACCTCCAGGACTACTGCCACCTTTACTAGGGTAGCCTGCTCCTGGGTTACTGCCGGCAGGGAAACTCGAGGTAGGCTGCTTGGGATAGTTGGCCTTTGTGTTGGATCCCTGTTTTGGCTTTACAGATGAAGATGTGCTTTTCGTGGAGGACGAAGACGTGCTTTTACTGGAGGACGAAGACGTACCCTTACTGGATGATGAAGAAGAAGTTTTTGTGGAAGAGGATTTTTTGCCTGCTGACGCGTTGTGCACCACTGCCATCAAAGCCACACAGAGCAATATAAACCGTCCCAGCCGCCTCATCCTGTAAGAGGAAATATGGACACTATGTGTTATGTGGCCAAAGACTTTACTTTGATTTTGATCAGTTTAATTTCATTAACTGGGCTGCTTAACAGTAACTTATTAATATTATGCAAGTGGAATATTAAGTGGAATAGTAGTTCAGGAATAGTAGTTCATGTTTACTGGCAAGTTTATACTATACTTTCTTAGAATGTAGCAAAAATGAAAGTGAAATATTGAAATAAGCTATAAGTCCCAAAGACAATCTTGATGTTTTATTGTCACGATTTACTTGTTTAGTTATTTACTGATATGGTTTGGAATTGCACAACCTTGATATCAGACTGTCACTGTAATTATTTCACTTTGTTTACATTTAATATAAAGAAACTTGATGCTGTACATGAAAATAAAATTATTAGTGTGTCTCTAATAATTTATTAATGCTTAAATTTTTGTATACATTAAAATATGTGATTGTGGGCTGGAGTAAATTAAAAAATAATTTAAAAAATATAATATATAAATATGACCAAATGTGGCAGACATTTTTAAGTATGCAGCCAAGGCACACTGCCCTATCCCATGATTCCATCGGAGTCGCGGAGGAATTTAAAGTGGAGAAATAAACGGTAGAAAGCTGTACGATGGCTGTGTGTACATAGCTACGGCTAGTTAACTGCCGCTACAGACGTTAGCGCTACTTCTGAGATAAACAATGATTAAATTCCTCCTTCTTTGAGCTACAGCCGTGTGAGTACATATTCAGACAACACCAGACATTTATTACACTCTGGGAAGATAAAATATACTTTGTACATGTATATTGTGGTCCAGAAGAAAAGTAAAACACAGATTTAGGTCCACTGGGGCTTTCACCATGTTTACATACTTACATAATATGAGGTTTTCCATGAAATTGGGTCCTTTAAAGTGAAAATGAAGTCATTTCTTTTCTCTTTTTTGGGCCAAAAGTAGATGTTTTTGGTAATAAAACCAAATGAATGAAACTAAATTATTTGAATGACGGGAATTAATTTAATACATAATATGAACAGTCAATTGTTTCTAATGAACGTAAGAAGCAAATACTGCCATCACTGAAATTCATTCTTCTAAAAGTGACAGCCCACCCCCCACTGAGTTTGTAGTTTAGACTCTGGCATTTGGAAATTTTATTATTATTATTGTTATGATTATTTTGAACATTCAAATATGTAAACAAATGTAATTAAAGGCAACCTGTTGTCTGAGAATTTGCATTTATGAATATACAACCACAACGCCTACATATTTCCACAAAAACTACGTTTATCTCAGTATTATAAAGAGTAAAGCTACCGAGGTGGTGCAAAAAATCATTTGGTGTATAAAAGCTCGACTCACGCCCAGTCCCATTAATATCATTCAGTATTTCCTCCTCTAACTATAAACCGAGCAGCGCAGACCGATCTGTGAGGGAATATACTTTTCGTTTCCTGCACTGAAACTCGTCTGCGTTTCGCTTCAGGCGCCCTAATCATTTAATGCTGACCTTACACCAAACGAATTTCAAGCGATTTTACTAACAAATTTCCAGTGTCGGAATATATCATGAGAGTCTTGCTAGAGTTGAGTCGAGCTCGCGTCATTTCCATCGTTTAGTGTCAGGTGGTCAAGACTGCAGGGTTAGGTCAGTCTTGTTGTTGTCCGAGCCTCCCGATAAAATCAACCGTTTGCCGCTCCTTTAACACGGCGCGCGAGCGCACAGGAATGTCTGGCGGGTAAAGGAGTTAGATATGGAGCGGAGTCCGGGAGGGCTCGGAAACTGCGGTTCTCCTGGACAATACAAAAGGAGGAGAAGCTGGTGGAGCTGTGGAGTGAGCAAGAGTGCCTCTTTGACGTGTCTTCCCATTTATACCACGACAGAGTGGACAAGGAAAAAATGTGGACAGTGTTTACAGTTAGCGTACCAGCGAACCGTACATTTTAGCTAAATATTGCTAGCTTCAATCATATAAATGGGAAACAATCTCAAAAGGAATCGAGATGCAGGCTTGTAAATAGTGACTCTGAAAGACCACCAGTCTTTGTAAAATCATAGCCTGTGACTAGCCTTTAGATGTGGGAGGGTGTCAGACTTTAGTCTATTAAACGTCTTTTCAGAGTCCTTCTACTGTAAGGACAGCACGGGGGAACGGGAAATTCAAAGACGCTCAAATGAACGTAATCAGTATTTAAGGGTAGTTTACAGAGTCTCTCTGCTAATATCAGACATAATAATATGTTTTCCTACCTTAGAAGTAAGAAGGTGCCTCGCTGGTACTGACTGTATTTTCCACACGGTCTGACTGCTCCTTACTGGAAATGGCCCGTTTTGATCTTAGTTTTAAGGCGGAGTCCGTCCACTACAATGGAACTAGTGGCTGTGGTCCACATGCCCCACCTTCCCACTGCACTGCTCCTTCACTGCCTCCCGTCTGGGCATCATCCGCCCCATCTTGTTTCCCAGAGCTTTACAAGCTTTTCCCAACGGAGGAACACAGACCACCCTTAGTTTCTGGGCCATAAAGCCTATCAGATTTAGCCTTCTGTCTACCCTTGTCCTTGTTGTCACATTGTATGGACCATAGTAAGGAATATGTATATCCATACCAAATAAATTAGTAAATAAATAAAATATAAATATACAAAAAATATACAAAAAAACAATAAATAAAAAAAAGCTGAACCCAAGCCAACTTGGAAATATAATCTCTCCGACTAAACTAAAAAATTGTGTTGTTTTGAAAACGTCCAAATGAATTAAAGTCCCAGTTAATTTGATGCCAGCAAAATGGGCAACAGCAATAAAACACTGGTGGTTTAATGCTAAAAAAAATATTTGGTGGAACATCTCTCAACTAATTAAGTCAATTAGCAACAGGTCAGGATAATTACTAGGTGAGAGCAAATAATGCAATAATTTAAGAATAACTTTCTAACCACCAAATGCAAGTTAAAACTTTACCAAGCCCAAGTTCATTTAAGTGAAGTGGGAAAGTGTTTTATGGTCCAAAAAATCAAAAATTAATTTGTTTTAAAACCATGGAGGGTAAATCCTCCAGGCTAAATAGAGGGACCATCCAGCTTGTTATCAGCGTACAGCTCAAAAGCATCTATTATGGTATGGAGGGGAATTGGTGTACATGGCATGGGCGACTTGCACATCTGTAAAGGCGCCATTAATGCCGAGCAATATATACAGGTTTTAAAGTAACATATCCTGCCATCCAGATGACATTTTTTTCAGGAAAGGTCGTCCATATTTCAGCAACCACGTTCTCCATGTATTCTTCACAATTGCATGGCTTCGTGGTAAAAAAGCAGCTGAAATTATATTTCAAGCAAACTAGTGTAAGCCCTGCATCTCACCCATTCACACTTTCACACACTATCACCTACACCTGCCGGTGATTAGTGCCCATTATATTAGCCAGCCACACGCTGGCCTCGTTGTTTTCAGTGAAACTGTTCTCTATTATACTGTTCTCGATTAGATTACTTTCAGTATCCTGTAAACTGTGAGGATCAGATCCTACCTGTCCGTGGTCTCTGGGTCGGTGTGCTTTCCTAAGTCTGTTCCCAGGTTCACCAAGCTTGGCCTTCCCACAGCGGGGTCCCACCAACCTCCCTGGAACCCGAGAGAACCAGCAGACTCCTGCTCCGGCCTCCATGATCACCTCCAGTCAGCTGAGCCTTCCGGCCGCAGCCACCGAGGAGTGAGGTCAGTGTCACCACGGACTCCTGGACTCATGACTCCCTCACAAACTCTTTCTTACTGATTTTCACTGCTCTAAAACATTAAAAGCCTTGCGAATGGAACATCGGTTTTGTACTGCCTCTGAATCCTTACAACTAGGAACTGTAACAGTTGGCCTCTTCATTAACCAAACGTTCTCATAGTGTTGTTAAAAGAAGAGATGGTTCAACACATTGGCAAACATTTATCTGTCCTGCAGTTAAAAACTATGACAATTAATTGGCCTGACAACACACCCCAAAGACAATCATTCGGCCAAGATGTTTAACATCCAAGTTTTGTTTCTTTAGTTCGTTACTCTAGCTGCTAGGTTAAAAGTGCTAACAAACAAACAAAAAAGTCACCAAAACTCTCTCAAAATAAAAATCATCATATTGTTGTATCAAATTATGTTGAAAAGCTAGGTAAACATAAAAAAAGAATTAGTACAATGGCACAGATAGATCTTCTTCGTACACTTAAGCCAAAATTCGACATCCTCAAAAAGTGAATCCAAGCTAAGCTGTTAAGTTTTTTGTGCATTCTGAATGTAGTAAAGACGACAAACTGAAGTTTCCATTCGCCAGCAAAATGTTTTGTTCCACTTTAAAGGTGCAATTTGTATGATTTTTAGTTTAAAATATTACAGAATGATAATTTATTAACAGAATGAGCTTTGCTGGTGTCAAAGACATCTGTGTTCAGTGTGGCAGAGATATCTACTGAAGTTAGCTTTCTAACCATTTAGCTCCAGCCCGTCCTGTCCCATAATACCACTCTGTATCTGTGGAGGTGATAGTAAGCCACTGTAGTATAAAGTTGAATCATAAAGAGGATGAAAAAGTAGCCCTGCTGCCCCGACAGCATAATCTAACTCTTGTTTATTATCTTAAAGATCATTGGTTAGATCATTTAAAGGCAGGTGGCTAAAGAAAGGAAGACAAAATGCACAGATGGCTGAAGCAGGGGAGAGTTTACAGTGGTGCTGCTTTCCAACACTGGAGACGCTCTTGGTGAGTAAAGAGATGAAGTTTAATGCTGAACTTTTCTTCTAGGCTGGTAAGTAAAAATCTTTTAACTGCTACCTTTGAAGAGAAGAATCTGCTAAACTTCTTACAAGCTTTCTGACAACATGTTGCCCCCTACTGTTTGGACTCTTAATTCACCAGGTTGCATCATCTCGTTCCTTTAAATGTTGAATTTAGCCAAAAGTTTTGGTACATTTTCTTTTTTTTTTTTACATATTATGTTAAAGTCAACAAAAAGTCAGATTTTTCCGCAACATTTGTTACTTGACCTGCAGTGCTAAAACGTTTGTCATTTTACTGGCAGTACTTAAACTTTAGCATACAGCTATATATGTAAATGACCTCTGTTCTCATTGGCTGTAAACAATCTGAAACACTCCTTATAACTTCAGTGGGAATGGCAAAACAGCTGCATATATATGGGTATATGTTGGATTTCTTAACATCACAAAAATAGTTCATTGTTGATTTTGATCCATGAACTGTATGGACTGGAGAGAGTGTTTTTAAAAAAGTTGAAATTAATTAAATTCAATTAGTTGAATTTAATTAAAAAATAACATTCAATCTCTCTTTTAAATTATGATTTGTCATTTTAACACAGATTTATTATTCAGTTCTGACATCCAGGTTTCATACAGTCCTTTGTGTTACTGCAGTATCTGTTGGACAAGTCAAGTCAAGTCAAGTCAAGTGGGTTTTTATTGTCATTTCAACTACATACAGAGTACACAGTGAAACGAAACAACGTTCCTCCAGGACCATGGTGCAACATAGACAGTGCATACAGACACAAGTGCAACACAAACAAACAAGTACGGACAGACAACACAACACAGTACAGACAGAGAATAATAAATAATTGCTGGTTGTGTGCAAATTGTGCAATGTGTAATAAATAGAGTCCAGTGAGGTAGTAAAGTTGTTAGTGCAATGCTTTGTGCAAAAAATGCTTCCCTTTTTTTATCTGGGGTAAATGGTTGGAGAAAGATATCAGTTCAGACGTTGAGTTGTGTTGAGAAGTCTGATGGCTTGGGGGAAGAAGCTGTTGCAGAGTCTGGTCGTGTTGGACCGGACGCTGCGGTACCTTCTTCCTGATGGCAGGAGGGAGAACAGTCTGTGTGAAGGGTGGGTGGGGTCATCCACAATGCTGGTTGCTTTGCGGATGCAGCGGGTGGTGTAAATGTCCAAGACGGAGGGGAGAGAGACTCCGATGATCCTCTCAGCTGTCCTCACAATGCGTTGGAGGGACGCGTTGTGAGGACAGCTGAGAGGATCATGTTTTCATTCTACGTGTATGTACAATATTTAGATGCTACAGAAATCCATTTTATCGTTGCCTTTTTACTGGACCCTTTGTTATGAACCCTTTAGGTCAGTAGTATTTAAGAAGAATTCAGTAAAGTCCTGTGAGAGAAAACTTCCTCAGGCCGAGGTCCAGACCATCTAATTTCTAACTTGGGTTATGATTCAGTGGTGAATCTTGTATACTAAAGTAGCCTAGTATCAGCTTCTTATACCAGCAGCAACTGAAACACCAGCATATCACACATACTGTTCAGTATATTTCATTATATTTACTGTTTAAATGCTGAACTGAATGAATTATTCAAAACTTCTAACAAATGTTTTTACTCACTTGAAGTAAAAACAAATGCTACATTAAAAACAGAATGCTTTAAAAAAAAAAGGCATCTTAAAGTATTTATTTATAGAAAGCAGTATCTCGTTAACTCAGTTTCACAGCTTGACCTGTTGGTTTGGAGCCGCCTGTGGGAAGAATAAACATTTCTCGGTCCATTTCTGGTAAAAATAGAGTTTTGCCGGCATGTTATTCTTATTAATAGTTTATTGGTTTGGGTCCGCATTGGACAATGTCTGGGTATGGACCCGGACTGCAGTCCGCCTATTAGTGACATCTCCATTTCGTTTACAGTGGACTTTTTAGTGTGCTGTCTCTCTTCTTTTTAACAGACACATTTCGTTTGCATTACTGATGATTCACGTTGCAGGAATATATATTTTTTTGAGATTTACTATTAGTTGTTATTTTTGAGTTTACTATTAAAGTTTATTTCATTGCTTTTCAATGCATATTATTTAATTTTAATATTAAAGGAACCGTCAACAGGTGGCACGGTGGTGTAATGGTTAGCACTGTCGCCTCACAGCAAGGCGATCCAGGTTCAATCCCCAGTCCAGGCTGTTCTGTGAGGAGTTTGCATGTTCTCCCCGTGGTTGAGTGGGTTTCATGCGGGTACTTCCGTTTCCCACATGTCCAAAGACATGCAGTCAGATTGATTGGTCACTCTAAATTGCCTGTAGGTGTGAGTGCGTTAGTGTTGGCCATGCAATGGACTGGCAAACTGTCCCTGCCTTCAGCCAATGACGCTGGGATTGGCTCCAGTAACCCCGACTAGCAAGATAAAATGGCAGATAATGGATGGATGGAACCATCAACAACCATATTACTGCTTAATATGGCCAAATTGTGCAGAAACATACTTTACATACACCCACGACTACATAATCATGCACAATGTACAACATTTAACAGTAAAGACTGTAAATAATAGCTATTACATAGTTTACTGAGAATTTTCTTAACCTAATTATGAATTGTACTGTAATAACACTGTGTGTATCCTAATGCTGATGAACATCACTTATAGTCTGAATGTTTTTCCTGTGGTTCCATTTTAAATGAGAAATAGCTCTCACTTCATGAATAGTTGCTGTTAGGAAGTGCATTTCCCATAAGCTCTATCATGTCTTTACTGGAAGCTAATTTGTATGGGTAGTGCGGGACACTATCTCTGTAAGTCGTGGATCACACAGTTTGCAGTGTGCTTGTGAAAAAGAGATAAAAAAGAGATCTTAAAAATCATATATAGATTCCCATAAGCTTTTCCCTTTTTAAAAAATAAGAACTGAGCACTAACTTAATGACTCATTCAAAATCTATATATACATATGTTTACAGGTGTCCATAACATCATCATGGCAATATAGAATGTAGTGCTGATATACTGTATTAGAACCTGAGCAGTCTTGGCAACTTTTTCATTTTGGCTCAGACAACTTTTAACACAGAATAAGTTGTTCAAACGAAACGAGAGCCGCTGCACACAGTAGTCAGTGTTTCAGCTGTAGTATATTTGGGTGTATACTTGGATGACAGCAGCGATAGCAGTAATACACTGAATGTTTTCTACTAACAAAGCACACATTTTTGGGTTATTCTGGGGTCAAGATTTTATTTAATTAGGACTGTCTGTGTTTAAAATGTTCTTGGCTCTACACAGGCCTGAGATAAATAGTGGTTCTTCAATAAAACTTCTTAAGGGCCAGCTTAAAAACCAATGTTTACTGTTTTGCTGTGCTGTAGTGTATAAGGTATTTTATTCATATACTGTATATAATGTTGTAGCATGTTATAACATAAGGTTACTAGTGCTTAAGCTTGTGGCTAATGTATTATTTTATGGCTAGGGCAACAACTCTGTGCTGTGCTGTTATGAAACCAGTCTAAATTAGTACCGCTAAACTCCCATGCACAGTTCTAAAGTGAGTCGAACATGCTATGATCATATAACAATTTTATGCAAATACCACAACAGCCAATCTAATTCATGCATGCTATTGTTTATTTTTTAAATAACAATGAGGCAAGAAAAAGGCAGAGAAAATCTTTCCTTGCATACAGAGTTCCATGTAAAAACATGTATTAAAGTTCATTGCAGTTTCAGTACAATTCTGTGAGGTTTTTGAAGTACAGCAGTTTAACACTAAGAAGAGCAGAGAGGAACTTTAGAAACAGTAGTATCATGTTTTGCATAGTATCAAGGCCATGCTGCAGCAGTAGTAAGATTATTATATTTATATTATATATATATTATGATTTACATGCATGGAGTTTTATTGATATTTGTGAATATTTGTGATATTTAAGTATTTATCATTGGTTGAATGAAAAAGACAGCTGTGGAAAGTTTGAGGCTACAATGCCCAGAAGTCCAGAAGTAATAAAGTGCAGACAGTGAAAATACTCAGTTCATGGCTTAGCACTAAAACAAATAAACTAGCACTTTCACTAAGAGTTATTACATAGAATTGCTATAAATACACTGCCTGATGTATGAGACATTGTTTCACAAAGATTTGAGGGACACATGCAGGGCGTTTTTCAGATTTTCAATCAATCAACATTTAGTTATATAGCGCTTTTTACAACCAGTGTTGTCTCAAAGCAGCTTTACAGAAAAGCAGTTAATAAAAAAGAGGAAATAAAGAGAATAATGGTAAGAAAAGAGCCCATGCCTAGCCAAACGTGAGAAAGGGTATCGCCCAGTGGCAAAGAAAAAAAACCTTGTGAGGAACCTAGGATCAAGGGAGGAACCCATCCTCCTCTGGTCAACCCCGGATAGAGAGACAGCAACAAAGCTAATGAGATTATAAAACAGAATACAATAAGAATCTTAAACATGTTTTAAAGATGACATTTTATCATCATCAACATTTCACATAAAACCCTAAAGGCATGTATAGGTTCTCTAGTGGTTTTGGACATTAAATAAAATGATTGTATTTCTAGAAATGGAGACCCCTAGTTCCTATCATCACTACTGTAAAGAAATCTCTACAATTTCACATCAAACTACTCTGAAATACTTCATATAAATTTTCTAAAACTCACTGCAATAACTTTTCTTTAGTGACCAACCACTGTTCTGGGATTGTATTACAGACACATCTTCCATCAGACCCAGCACCCAATACCAGGTGTTCAGTATTTTTAATGGCTTGTCTTCCCTGTGAGACTTGAGCAGGGCAGTGTTCATTGTTCACTGTAGCAGGAAGACACTGCTGAAGCCCAAAATGATGGTGGTGAGCAGAAGGTTCATTACAGGTGAGGTGCAGCTGTTTTGGCTTCTGTTGTCACTTTTAGGTTTCTCTCCTATCTGTTTCTGAAGGAATCTCTCAGAGTACATCATATACAACTGCACACATTTACGAGCCTTCATCTGCTGGATAAGTGCAGGGTATCCAATCTCCATTATGCTCACCATGTCTTCATCATCACTCTCCTGGAGCCTGGCAGGCACCAGAACATCCGACTCAGAGCCATTATCCTCTGGGCCAGCTGTCTCAACAGTGTCATTAGCAAGAGTAGAAGATTCATTTCTTTGGACATTGCTACTAAAGTTTTCTGCAGGGCCACTTCTTTCAATTGGGCCAGTCGCAAGAGTTGGGGAACCAGAGATGGAATCATCTCTCGAGATGTTGCTGACCTTTGTATTCTGGTCTTGTAGGAGGTCAGTTCTGTTCATGCATGTATCCATGTATTTCTCGTAGCTCTGAGCTTCAGGTGGTGGCTTGAATGCATAGTCCCGTCCATAGTCATTTTTGGCAGTTGACTTGGTGCCATAGCGGCGGTCCATGTAGTAATTGTAATGACGCTCCTCTTGCGGACTTTTGAAGCTGAAGTGGGGCCTTGGGAAGCGTCCCACGCCGTAACCCACGGCCATACCTGTCATTGCTCCAGCTCCAGCTGCCACCATTGCATTTTTTCCAAAACCCTTGGATTTCACTGAAGGAGCATAACCCATGCTCTGCACAGAATGAGAAAAAGGGGAACCACTGATTTCGTGCCCTGTACCCCCAAATCTACCTCCATATCTAGGACTAAGGATCTTGTTCTTAGGGTTCCAGTTGGGATAAGCCCCTCCTATGGAAGGGTAACCAGCTGGGTATCCCCCTGGCTGGCCTGGATAGCTGCCAGCTGCTGGGTAGCCTCTTGGAGGATACTGTCCTCCAGCTGGGTATCCTCCTCCTGCTCCTCCGGGCTGCTTGGGATATTTGGCCTTTGTGTTGGATCCCTGTCCTGACTTTGAAGATGTGCTTTTACTGGATGACGAAGATGTTCCTTTACTGGATGACGAGGATGATGAAGAAGAGGTTTTTGTGGAAGAGGTTTTTTTTCCTGCTGATGTGTTGTGCACCACTACCATCAAAGCCACACACAGCAGTATGAACGGGCCCAGCCGCCCCATCCTGTAATGAAAGATGGACATTTTGTGTTATGTAACCAAAGACTTTAAACTGATATTGATCTGTTAAAGTTCATTAACTGGGCTGCTTAACAGTAACTTATACAATAAGTGGTACAAATTAAGAAATAGTATTTCCAAACTTATTAGCTCATGTTTACTGCCAAGATTATAATGTACTTTCTTAGACAACCTTGGGCAGTTGTGGGCTGGAGGTTAGGAAACCAACCTTGTGACCACAAGGTTGACAGTTCAATTCCCATGAACTGTCAGGACACAACTGAAGTGCCCTTAAGCAAAACACCTAACTTCCAATTCAGGTGTTTGCAAACACAAGTGGCAAATAGTTCTAAATTTTTACTCTACCAAGTCCTGTATAATATGTGGTACTTAAAGCTATGAAACATTGACCTAACCTAAACACAGATTTTACACTTTTAAAAACCTCAAATACTAATCGCCTACATATATATACATTCTAATATCTAAGCTGAGACACTACTTATAACTTAATTTATAAGTGAAAAGAGCTATGCTGCCACCGGCTGATAAGTAAATGTTGGATCCTGTCACATCACTGTAACAATAAATTATAAACGGGCTGCAACTTAGCCTACACATATGGTTTGGGGGAGTTAATGGTATGTTTTGAAAGTTCTCAGGGAACACAGAGCAATATCAAACTAAAAATAATTACAAAATACTAAACTTAAGTTAACTTTTTTTGAATAAAGCTTACATAAACGGCTTTGTGCAATCTTTGCATTTCACTCCTTACTGTATATATGTATAGTAATTTATATTCTATTTTATATACCACCCCCTTATCTCACATTCTGCGTACACCTACGTTCTATATATTTATTTATATACTACCACATGTACAATAACTTCAAATTGTTAGTCATTTCTGTTTTGCACTTTATGTAAATAATAATGTATTTTGCACTTCTGGTTGGATGCATTTCATTTCATTGGCTTTGTAGCTGTACTCTGCACAATGACAATAAACTTGAATCTAATCTAATCTAAAAAAATAAAAATATATAATATACAAATATGTCTCTTAGAAACCACTGATCAGACTTATCTGAGAAGTGTGTGGGTGTGGCTAACAAACAGCTTTATTGACAGCTCTCTGTCCAACACTACCAGCTTGCTCCACCACTCATATACAACTAACATCATTATCCAGCTTTTATGTGACGCAAATTGGATTAAAAAAGTCTGAGACAATGTGCAGGCAGACAGGCAGATGGAAGGACAAATGAACAACAAACTAACAAACAGGGCAAGAAATGTATTGAGAAGGTCAACAATATTTATGTTCATATGATTATGATTAAAAGTATGACACGCAGCTACAGACAGGAGGTTGAGCCTGTTAGTTTTTGGTTGTGCTGGGTAAGCTTTAATTTAATTGGCTATGTTTACTGTTTTGTGTTGGGGTACCAGACAAACCAGCCCCATGATTTATTAGGAAATACTTACAAAAGCGTTACCCAAAAAGGACCACCCAGTTCACATGGAGTAGAGAAAAATATGGTAAAATACACCAGACATTTATTAGAATTTGGGAAGATATTCATAAAACATATTTTGTACATGTATATTGTGGTCCAGAAGAAAACTAAAACACAGATGTAAGTGCCCTGGGGTTTTCACCATGTTTACATACTTCTTCATATTGTGAGGTTTCCATGGCATTGGAAGTGAAAATGAAGCCCAAAGTAGGCATTTTTGGTTGATAATTAATTTAATACAAAATATAAACAGTGATTTGGTTCAAATGAATGCAAGAAACCCTGATATTCATTGGTCTAAAAATCACAGTAACCCCACCCCGCTCCCTCCCTTATCTTATTGCACTTCAAATCAATCTAAATGATTTGTGCAGCTTAGTTTGAAGTTTGGAGTTTTGGAGACCCTGCCATTTGGAGATTGTATTATTATTATTATTATTATTATTATTATTATTATTATTATTATTATTAACGCTTGACGCATCAGTAGCTCTGGCCATGCCCACTCCCATTTCATACCATTCAGTATCTGCTCCACCTCCAGCTATAAACAGAGCAGCAAGACCGATCTGTTGGTGAAAGTACTGAAAGTCACTGTCCTGACATTCTATAAACACAATTTTGTGCTGTTTTGAAATGAAAACATTTCCTGCATTGAAACAAGATTGCATTTCACTGTAGTGTGGGAATGTGATCATTTAAGGTGGAATGTAAAATTCAAAGACTGAACGTAATTAGTATTTAAGGTTAGTTTACAGAGTCTTTCTGCTAATATAGAAGTTTTAAATAAGATATAATCTTCATTTTTCCTACCTTAGAAGTAAGAAGGTCCCTCGCTGGTCCGGAGTGTTTTTCTGAATCGGTCTGGCTGCTGTTTACAGGAAACTGGCTGTTTTGATCTTAGTTTTGAGGTGGAGTCCATCCGTTACAATGGAGCCAGTGGCTGTGATCCATTTGCCACACCCTGCCTCTCCAAAGTACTGCTCTTTAACTGCTTCACGTCTGGGCATCATCCACCCCATTATCTTGCCTCCCAGAGACAAGTTTTTCCCAATGGAGGAACACAGACCAGCCTTAGTTTCTGGGTCATAAAGCCTATATGATTTTATCTTTGTCCTTGTTGTCACATTGAATGAACCTCTGTATGGAATATTTATGCCATTACCAAATAAATAAATAAATAGATGAAAAAAAACAAAACCATATATAAACAGATCCGGACACGCCGCCACCTTCTCTGGGCCCAATTTCATTTAAGCGAAGTAGGAAAAAACCTTTACCTGCCAGTCATTCAGCCAAGACATGTCTTGACAGCCAAGTTTTGTTTCTTTTGGTGCTGTAGCTGCTAGGTCACCAAAACTCTTAATATAAACTCTTAATAATAATAAACTCTTAAGCTCAAAAAGTGAATCTAAGATTATAAATATATAATTTATCAACAGTGTGAAGAAATAAGCTTTGTATCTGTGGAAGTGATAGTAAGTCACTGTAGCATTAAGTCGAATCGTGAGAGGATGAAAAAGTAGCCCTGCTGCCCCGAAAGCATATTCTAACTCTTGTTTATTATCTTGAAGATCATTGGTTAGATCATTTAATGGCAGGTGGCTAAAGAAAGAAATACAAAATGCACAGATGACTGAAGCAAGCAAGAATTAACAGTGGTGCTGCTTTCCAACACTGGAGACGCTCTTGGTGAGTAAAGTGTTGAAGTTTAATGCTGAACTTTTCTTCTAGGCTGGTAAGTAAAAAGCTCTTAACTGGTAACTATGAAGAGAAGAAACTGCTAAACTTCTTACAAGCTTTCTGGCAACATGTTGCCCCCTACTGTTTGGACTCTTAATTCACCAGGTTGCATCATATTGTTCTTTAAATGTTGAATTGAAGTTTTGGTACATTTTTTTTACATATTCTGTTAAAGTCAGCAGATAAAAAGTCAGATTTCTCTACAAAACTTGTTACTTGACCTGCAGTGCTAAAACATTTGTTATTTTACTGGCAGTGCTTAAAGTTTTGCATACAGCTGATATATGTAAATGAGCTCTGTGCTCATTAGCTGTAAACAGGCTGAAACACTCCTTATAACTTCAGTGGGAAGAGCAAAACTGCTGCAGATATGTGGGTATATGTCACATTTCTTGACATCACAAAAATAGTACAGATTCATGAACTGTACAGACTGCAGAGAGAACTGAGTGTTTTAAAAAAGTTGAAATTAATAATTTTAATTAAAAACAACAATAACAATAAATCTCTCTTTTAAATCATGATTTGTCAGTTTACCACAGATTTATTCATCAGATCTATCATCCAGGATTCAAACAGTCCTTTGTGTTACTGCAGCATCTGTTGGACATGTTTACATTCTACATGTATGTACACTATTTAGATGCTACAGAAATCCATTTTATCGTTGCCTTTTCTTGGACCCGTTGTTATGAACCCTTTAGGTCTTCCATTTAGTTTACAATGGGCTTTTTAGTGTGCTGTCACATTTCATGTGCTTTACTGATGATTCACATTGCAGAAATATGCTTTTTTGATATAGTTTGAAACATTTATTTTATGTTTTTTTAATACAATTGATTTTAAGATTAAAGGAACCATCAACAACCATATTACTGCTTAATATGGCCAAATTGTGCAGAAACGTACTTTACATACACCCACGGCTACATAATCATGCACAATGTACAACATTTAACAGTAAAGACTGTGAATAATAGCTATTACATAGTTTACTGAGAAATTTCTTTCCCTAATTATGAATTGTACTGTAATAACACTGTGTGTATCCTAATGCTGATGAACATCACTTATAGTCTGAATGTTTTTCCTGTGGTTATCTTTGCATTTTAAACGAGAAATAGCTCTCACTTCATGAATAGTTGCTGTTAGGAAGTGCATTTCTCATAAGCTCTATCATGTCATGTCAAGTTTGCAGTGTGCGTGTGGAAAAGAGATAATAATGTCCACAAATCATCTTTAAAAATCATATATAAATTCCCATAAGCTTTTACTTTTCCAAAAATAAGCTTAGAACTGAGCACTAACTTAATGACTCATTCAAAATCTATATATACATATGTTTACAGGTGTCCATAACATCATCATGGCAATATAGAAATGCAGTGCTGATGTTCTGTATTAGAGGAAATGTATTAGAGTGCATGTTAAAATGAACAGAAATATGTACATATTTAAAGATAAAGTTCACAGTGTCCTGCATGCTGTGTATAATGTCCTTGTTTAGCTGAAACTGAGGCTGGGAAAGAATCTAGGCCGTCGACTTTGGTGTCGAGCTTCAGGCTCACTGCCTCTTCTTCTGCTTCCTTCATATTCTCTCCTTCTACGAGCCAGGTCTTCTTCTAATGCCTACAGACACGCATTAACAGTGAGAAAGACAAATGCACACCAGTTAAATCTCCTATGTGCTTTCACTAAGTGGCCACATTATTAAAAACACCTGCCATGCACTTTCACTAAGGCGCTACTCTATTAGTCTTATTACCTTGCATGCTTTCATTCACTGGGCACCTACATTATTTCCACACACTGTGGTCAGAAACTGACCAATGATTCAGGACTAGAGGTTGACTAACACAATCTGTCCATCAACAGATGATCTACACGGATGATCTCTGACGGCACACCAGCAAAGTGGAACTACAAAAGATGGGTTTCTTAGAAAGTGGCCAGTCAGGGTACAAGCTGCATTGCGTTGCATATTCTTATTCTCATTATCTCTCTGTACCTCTTTCCTGCAGGCCAGTTTATCCCTCCATTCATTCAGCTCCAGCGTGTGCTCATCCTCCAAACATTTGATCTTCTTCTTCTCCATCTCCACCAGGACCTGCAGCTTCTCGTTCTGAAACAAATAATGCACTTTCTGCATTTGAATGCACCCGTACAGAGTGAAAGGATAAGCACCGCAGTGGTCGTCATTGCATAAATGTAAGAAATAGTGAGTTCAAAGATTGAAAATACAGCTAAAGCTGTTTTGAATGATAGGTTGTATCAAAACCACTTTTTCAATCATATTTTCTCACGGACTGTCCACCATGTGTCTCAGATTCCAAAAGCATTCCAAAAGTCAAGTCTCTTAGACCCAAAGATATAGACCAGACTAAACACAGTGGAGCAGTTATTCTGCATGCAACTTAAACAATCTGTGATCTGGTGATACTGTACTGAACCCACTGCCTGTTTAAAGGCACGTCCTTCACCTCCCGCCTTTTCTGTTAACCAGTGTGCTGGTTTAGACGCATATGAAGCTGGCTGGTTTACCTGCAGCTGCTGGAGTTCAGCAATGTTAATGTCACACTGCTCCTGCACCTCCTTCAGCTGGCTCTCCTGGTTCTCCTGCAAACTGCTACGCTCCTGCTTTTGCCTGGACTCCTCCTCAGACAGAAACTGAGACACACCAGACCGCACATAAAGGGAGAAGAGATGTTAGTTTTCATATCTCCAAACGTCTTTATAATTTCTTCGAGCATGTCCTCCATTGGTTCATCCTTGATGAATCAGGATTATACTAGATATGCACTTTATGCTGCCAGACCTTTTCTATGATATCCCATGTAGTAGAAAATACATAAAAAAGGAAATTGAAGAACAGTCATTTAAGAAAGGGCCAATGGAACACAGGGATGGTTTTTGATAATTAGGGGTGATTCTGTTAAATTTTAACACACCTGTGTAATTTTCTGCCTCTGTTCGGGTCCAGTCAGCCCCTGTTTCCTCAGCTCCTGTCTGTACTGGTTCAGTCTGGCCTTGGACTCAGCTCGCTGAGCTTTGTGAAGGCGAGCTCTCTCTTGAAGTTGAGCAGACTTCTGCTCTTCCAGCAGAGCTTGATGGAATCGGGATGCACGTTCCATATCCTACCAAAAAGATAATGGAGGTATATAAGAATAATATATAATAAATAATAATTATAGTAAAAATAATAATATGTAACTAACGTACAATTAATTGATTTATTCATGGATTTTTATTATCATATTATTTTTCCTGAATACTATTTGCTAAGAAACATAAAAACTATGGCTACTTTAGAAAAAGCTGGTGGAAATGCTATTTTGGTCGATGAAATTTTTCTATTAAAAACATTTGTTTGTTTCACAATAACATTTCCTCTTTTGTTCGGATGATAACACAGTAATCAGTAATATCATAACAATATGTCTGTACTCATAGATGCCTGTCAATCTAACATATTAAGTTCCTAATTTGGTAAATGTATGTCTACAGCTACCATTGATTTTATCCTTGATAGCAATAATTTGTTTGTTTTGTTCTTATATGAACGTCACTCATTAACTTCAGAATGTAATGTAGATGTTACCTTGTTGTGTCTTTTGCTGAGCTGCTGTCGTTGTAGTGAGTACTGCTCTTTCACCTGCTGCTTAAATAAGTGGTATTTCTCCTGCAGGTGACGCTGTTCCAACTCCCAGATCACTGACTCACGTGCTGCAGGAAAATATAAATTATTCTCAAGGATGGATGTTTCTCAGGTAAATGCACCTGGCAGGCCTGGCTAGTAACTAACTTGATTCCTCAGACTGAAGATTCTCCACAAGGGGGAGCTATTATCACTCAGTTAGCCTTTGTGTACTGTATGCTGTTTAAAGGTGGAAAATTGTCTTGAACATTCAACAGCAGGACTACAGACACAGTTTTAGTGTGTGTGAATAAAAAATATATACATACCTAATAATTTACTGTGGCCTGACTTATATTAATAGTAGATATGGAATAATTTAGATCAGTTCCTGAATAGTTATAGTGGGTACTTAATAGTTTATCGTAGCTCCCGAATCATTTATACTATGTGGTCGCTGTCCAATGAAAACAAGTATCTCTAAAATTGCAACTTTACAGGAGAGACTAAAACGTACTTTCAATGTAAGTCAATGGAACCAGAATTTTTTCCAAACTGTTTTGGAGCACTTCTATTGGTCCATTGAGACAATTGAGATGTAAATGGCCATTGGTGGGTTCAATTGATGAAAAAAAAATTGTAATCGACAAAAATGGAGACGCATGTTTTTCATGTTTTTTATATTTTATAGTTAATACTAAATGATGTATTCAATCTTAAGATTAATAATTAATTAACAGCCCTGTAATTAGCTAAAATTAGGCATTTTTTGTGACAAATGATTGAATCATAGAAACTCATTGTACCTCTCTTGAGCTGCTGAGATTTGACTGTAACCTCCCATTCCATGGAAGCCACTTTCCTCTTGTGTTCCTGCACAGCTTTCTGCAGAGCCTCATTCAGCTCCTGCTGCTGCTTCTGTAAAAACCGCTGCTCCTACAACACCAAAAGAGCGGTCAGCTCAGGTCAGTTCATTTCAGCTTGATTTGTATGGCACTTTCTACAGCAGATTTTGAGAGGCTAGTCTTAAGTCAGTGATTTGGTCACTATCTCTTAGTGAGGCTATTCTGAGGTCAGTGCAGTATTTAGTAGCTTTTTAGGGCTAGTAAGGCTTTTCTATGTTCAGAACCTCCTTTAGTTTCATTGAGGCTGTAGACAGTAAATCTTTAGGGTCACCGATGCTTCTCTCAGGTCTGTAACACCGTTCTGAGGTCAATAAGTTGATCAGTACCTCTTTAGGGTCAGTGAGGCCATTCTGAGGTCAGTGCAGTGGTCAGAACGTCTTTAGGGTCAGTGACGCTATGGTCAGTACCTCTCTGAGGTCAGTGCAGTGGTTAGTACCTCTTTAGGGTCAGTGCGGCTGTTCTGTCAGTGCAGTGGTCAGTACCTCTTTAGGGTCAGTACCTCTCTGAGATGAGTGTAGTATTCAGTACCTCTTTTGGGTCAGTAACTCTGCTGTAAGGTTAGTGCCGAGGTCAAGAAATGTTTAGGGTCAGTAAGGCTGCAGTCATGTCTCTTTGAAGACAACTCTTCAGGGTCAGTGACATTGCTCTTGGGTCAACATTACAGTGGTCAGTACCTCTTTAGGGTCAACTTTGAGTGCGCTGCTCTTACGGTTAAGCTCCTTCTCCTGCTGGGCTTTGAGACGACGAGCCTCCTCCTGCAGCCGCTGCGTGTGTTCAGTCTCCATCCTCCCACTCTGCTGCTGATACTGTTTATCCAAACGCTCCAGCTCACCGTCGTAATACTGCTTCTTACTCTGTAGGGGGCGTTACGCACTTTACTGAACTTTTACTCTAACCTCCTATACCTCCTATAAAAGTTTGTCTCTTGCCTGTTTGCAGATTTAAAGCAGAGGTGTTCAAATATAAGCAATTAATTCACTTTCTAGACGTAGACTAGTAATCGGTGGTAGGTAACACTAGATGGCCAATCAGTTACATCAAAAGTTCAATTACCTATCAGTGATCACAATATCCGGCAAGGAAAACTGAATATCAGGCTTATATTTTTCTGTTTTCATGGAAAACAAAATCCCTCCCTTTACCTCAAATTAAGATTTTTTTTCTGTAAAACACGATATACCCCACTAAGGAGCATTCTCAGCAATCTGTTATAGACCTGATTATGTGATTTCTAATACTATACACCACATTGATATCTCTAAACATTAGCATAGATTTAAAAATATATCAACTATAACATTTACTTCTTGAAGTCTAGCTTTTTGTCAAACACTTTAGATACTAAGCATGGTTTGCCTACAGTTAGGTCTATGCTGTTTTTGAATGTGTAGTAGGGGTTGCACAACATCAACTAGTCATTCAGTACAAGTAGTCAACTTAACAAAACTAAGAAAATAAATAAATACATGTGTGCTAGGGAATGTGTGTAATTTTTAATAGATTGCTAATAGGCACTGGGGCTGCATACACAGTCAGAGGTGTCAAGTAACGAAGGACAAATACTTTGTTACCTTACTTAAGTAGAAAATGTATTTCTACTTCTTACATGTTCACACCATTATCTGTACTTTCTACATCTTACATTTTAAAAATAGCCTTGTCACTCCTATTTCATTTCAGCTTGTTTTCATTCATGTACATTTACATTCTAATAAAGGATATTGATAACATGCCTTTGAAGTTTAACTCTTACAATACTTATAGGCAACTAGTCATCATATCTTCCACTCCATGAAACATATGTTTATGCTCAATAGTACACAGATATGCTTCTTTAATATATTTACATTGTACTAAACTACATTAATTTTAATGGGCGTATATGCGGCTGAAACAGGAATCCTAGCGCATCCCAAATTTATCAACATTAACATTTTAATAAAACATTATAGTCATTATGGCTTTTAGAAGAATTATTTTTGGGGAAGGTGGGGTAGTGCACTTAAGCTTTTGTCCTCAATGGCATTTTCTTCCTTACATTACTTTTACTTTTAAACTTTAAGTAGTTTTTAAACCAATAGTTTTACACTTTTACTGAAGTAAAACGCTTGAGTTGATACTTCAACTTCTACAGAAGTATTTTTAAACCCTAGTATTTATACTTCTACCTGAGTAATGAATGTAAATACTTTTGACACCTTTTTACACAGTGATCAAAGGTGTGATACTGCAGAAGAGTTTTTGTTGTCTTTCAGTGAGGTTCAGTCACAGACGCTTTGCACACAACACTACACAGACTGTCTAATGTAAACTGCAGAATCTCACCTCTCACTGAGAGCTCAAACTGGCTTGGGCTTCCTGCAATTCCTGCACTGTTTTTAACAGCACAATGGGAAACAAACAACTGTTTATCAGACAGATGCAAGCGATTGCATCTTTGTTGTTTTCCAAAGACACATCTTTGACCCCTATGTATGTGGCCCCTGCGCCAATAAGATTTTTGGAGGATTTATTCAAGATGCATTTATTTATTATTGATTACTATGAACTAGTTCATGCAACCCTAAACTAGTTTGTAGATATCGGGTTAAGTGTATAGTGATGTGTCATATTAGTTATAGTCAGACTCACGGTCATTTCTTGTTCGATGTGGCGGAACATCTGCTCCCTCTGCTGCTGCAGTTTCTGCTCCAGCTGAGTAAACTCCCTCTGCTCCTCACGCTGAAGTTGCTTTAGAGCGTGCAGCTCCTGACGCCTACACACACACACACACACACACACATATATATATATATATATATATATATATATATATATATATATATATATATATATATATATATATGAATTTATATGAATTTATATGAATTTATTCATCCCACTATGGGGGGATATGGGGGGGCTGGAGCCAATCCCATTGTCATTGGGGCGAAGGCGGGTACACCATGGTCAGGTCGCCAGTCCATCACATGACCAACACACACTCACTCACACCTACGGGCAATTTAGATTGGAAAAACTAGAATATTGCTAAAACACTTGACGGGAAACAATTGGCCCTTTAGACGGTCTGATGACGGAATATACCTTTTTGAAAGCTCCTTTCAACATTTAAAAATGCCTAATCCCAAACCCTTAGAAATGTGACTCTGCACAATGTGTTTATGTTGTGTTTGCATTCCCAGCAGGGTGCAGCAAATATGCAGAGAGGCAAACTGCTCTAAATTTAACTTAAAGTAAAAGTTTAAGAGTTAAATCTCTTCATCTCACCCCTAATCATGGTAGCCTACATCCTCTAAAGTTGCGTAGCATAATGGATAGGCCATTGTTAACAAGTTGAACAGTTACATATGGACAATGAACTGCATTTGCATAGCTGAATAGTTTAAACTCTTTTAATTGTTTACAGTAAATGCAGATCTGTAGAACTATATCTGATATGTAAAATGTGATGTGTCATTTCATGCTGCAAGACTAATGTAGGGCTAACTCAGCTAACTGTTAGCTGTAAGGCTAACTCAGGCTCTATGAATTACATAATTTGAATATTACATTGATATACTGTTAACATCAAATTCATGCTCTAAGACTAATGATAGTCTTCTGTGAAAATGAGGGTGATAAATATTCAGGTGTTTTGGTAAGTGATTACAAGCATTGCTGTACCTGACTGAGCGCATCTGCTGCTCTTTACTGTCTCTCTCACTAATGACCTTCGAGGTCGTTACGCTGACCTCTCGTCCATCCACCAAAAACTTACGAGTCTTCTTTACTGTCCTGCGGCTCATAGGCAGAACCTACGGGGGACAAATGGATTTTACTATCAATAAGACATGTAATAGTGAGGTAGAAACATGGGATTCTTCTTTAAATTCTTTAAATGCTCACAGCATTTTTATTTACCACTTCCTACTGGAACACAAAACACTTTTTGAAAGCAAAGTAGTTGTATCCACAGGTTGTTCTGACTGTCATATATAACAGATGGAGTAGTTTGCTACCTCAATCTCAGCATTAACATTTCAAATTGAAGATTAAATTATTTTAATAAATAGCTTTGTCTGCCATTTTGCCTGCCAGAAATGTAACATAGACCATAGTGTACTATACTGGATGTTGGTTCGATCATCCTGGGTTTACCATCTAAACTAGCACCAGACCAGCACCAGACCTGCACTAGACCTGTATAAACCATGCGTTCTGTTCTGTGATTCTTTATAGCAGGGTTGGGTTTAAAATAAGAATTGTTTCAGATTAAACTGAGTTATGTTGCCAAATCGAGAGTTATGTTGACCCCATCTAATCTCCATCACTAAAACCAAATGATATAACTCTCTGAGCTTTGGTCCCTTTGCCAGGAGATTATGAGTTCAATTCCCCAGTGATGCGACAGCCAGCCATAACCAGGAGTCCAAGAAAGCATTATAGACTGATCTGGGCAAGTAGGATGGTACCAACATTAGTAGAATTAGTAGTTAGCATTTTCCTGATAACATGTTGAGCTGTACAATGATATACTATTTGGTGGAGCTTCACAGAAAGTACATTCAAGCCAAACGTGATAGCAACATGTGATGGAGGGACACAAAGCTGAGCACTAAAGATGAATATACACTACAAGAAGGGCAGTGTGTCAAATTTCCTCAGTAATGTTTCCTAAAAGCAATAACATCCAATATTTGCTTACATCACATTTTTGCCAGGTAAAAGAATTTGATTCCTATTTCAATGAAAAGGCATGATTACAAATAAAGATGGACAGTAAGTTGACATTGTGTCAATAACTGACTCACCCCTTCATCAGTAGGGGACATCGGTGGTGAAGAATCCTTGTGACTCTCATTATTTACAGAGGTGGAGATGGCTGCTTGATTATTGATGTTTGGATGAGTCGTCCCGTTTGTCTCCGTGTGAACTGGTTCTGCTTTACTTCCCACGGATCCTCCGTTTACTATAAACTCCGGCCTCTCCAGTTCCAGTTCATCTACAAAGCACACCTGCTTGATTATTCTATGAGTCTTCACTGAAGCATCACTGTTTGTCTTTCCTGAGTCTTTTTTCTCCTCTTTTATTTCTGTGCTGTTTTCACTCTGAGGCTCTGGCTTATCAAGTTCTTCAGCTTTGCTTGCTGGTGTTTCTTTCTCTGCACCACTTTGAGGCATTTTGACATCTTCATCTTCTAAATTTTCAATCACGTCTTTATTTTCTTCCTCCTTTTTTACCTCTTGCTCTTTACTTTCTTCTTCTCTTCCTAATTCTTCATCTGGTGTCTCTACTTTAGGGGAAACCTGTTCATGATCACTTAGGAGAGCTACATGTTCTTCTACAGCTTGGATTGTTTCTTCAGCACTTGGTTGTTCAGCATGTTCTACTACATTGTCTAAATCTTCAACTGTAACCTCAACCTGCTTTTCCTCTTGGTTAATTTCAGCTTCTTCATCTTCTGTTATACCATCTGCTTCTATACACCCTGAATCAGCATTTGCTTCTTTGATCTCCACAGAAGGGTCACTTTTATTCTCGGTCAGTTCCTTGTCTGTCTTTGGATGCTGCACCTCCACTGCTTGAATTCTGCTCAACTCCACCTTGGAGGAAAATTCAGCCGGCCATCTGTTTCCAGCTAAATCCAAGTAGTCATGAAAATGTTTCTCTTCTACTTCATTCGTTTTGCTTCTTTTCAATGTTTCCAAACACAAGGCCTCAGTTAGGAGATCTACATTTTTTTGGTTTTCATTGTTGGTTCCTGTGTCAGGTGGCTGGAGGCATCTCAAAAATGTTGGTTCTTCAGCAGACTGATTTTCATGATTAACCTGAGTAGCTTGTTCCTTCACCAAACTATCAGCCTCTGCACTGCATTCCCCTGTAAAATTAAATATAAGGTTATGTTATGACAGTATAAAATATGTAGAACATTTTGTTATATAGTTTACCATTAAAAGTCTGGAATTGCTGTTTTCAGTAAAATAAACCAATGTAATTGCAGAATAATGTATATAATGATTTTAATCTGCTCAACCTGTCTGTGTAAATAATTAAATGTTAGAAATGTCTTGATTAATCTGTAGAAGCTTCTAAACTGCCTATTGAAAATGCATAGACTGTAAAATGTATTGTTGTAAAATAAGTACTGTAGTCAGTACCTCTAGATCTGAGTCAATACATAGACTGAGGTGCTTAATCAGTGTTCTCATTAGGTGAATCTGAAAAAACAGTTGTTAAATATGCAGAAACTTCTGTGGTCATTTGTGTAGTTGTGAAAGTTTTCTCTCTAAGCAGGTTAGTCTTGCTCTCCTGGGGGCAAATTTGTCCAATATCCAATTATTGGCTGATTTTGTCAAAATTCTCCATTTTCGATTTTAGTAAACTGGACCATTATAGTCTTGGGTAGCACTGTCCTCATATGTGTCCTCAGTGTCCTCACCAGTTCAGTTAGAGAGTAAAGCTAACCACCAAGCGAAAGTTACTCAAGCAAAACTTTTTAGTATCATGCAAGCATTGGAGGTATAAATCAACATTGCATAGTTACTGTTGTTTGTAGAATAAATACTAATTAACTTTTTCAATGTGGGTGTTGAATATATTACCTGTTTGTACAGGTTCTTCTTTCTCCATGTGCTCCATATCCTCTTTGGTAATATCTAGTGTTTCCTTTTCAGATGAAACTCCCTGTTGTTGTGCTTCTTCAGCTTTTGGACAGTTTGTATCAACTTCAGTGTCTTCACATTGGCCATCAGTCTCCAACACCTCTTCGCTGTCAGTATTGTCTTTGGTCTCAACGGATGCAGTCTGGAGATCTTCAGATTTCTCTACCTTTTCTTTACCGCTGCTTGCATCAGTGTGGTCTGAAACATTAGGCTCTTTTGGACTAGCATCTGCTTCTGCTTCACACTGCCCTGCTACGATATCAGAAGAGTATAGTTATTAGTTTATTTACTCAGCAGTGTCCTCACCAACTCATTTAATTGGAATCCTTTAGTTCTAACATTCTAATTTGAATTTGGGTTTAATACAATTTAATTCTGCTGTTTCGGTTCAGCTACTGTTCTGCTTTACTGTTGATTACGTTTCTCACTTTGGAGTTTTAGCATTTTATTTTAGACCACAAAAATCCAAAAAGGGAAAACCAGAGTCTAAGACACTTCACTTCTTATACAGATTCTTATTTTTCACCTTAAAATGCCAGAATGTAATAGCTGCACCATTTAAGGTGGAAAGGAAAATTCAAATGAGGTCCCTTGATTCATTTTCCTTAGACCCTTTTTCTTACCTTTGTCAGTATCCTGTTGCTCCTGACTTCCCTCAGTTTTCACCCCATCACCCCAGAATCCAGACTTGCATCTGCGAGAGCCTCCAGTCAGAAAGGACAGAAGGTTTCCAGGCATAGACAGACGTCTAGCTAATTTCTGGGCTTTATCTGGGGCGCTGGACGCTCGACGGGTCACTTTAACCTCTTTAACGGGCTCAGGATCAGCCAGAGACTCAGATGGTCCTAGAGCTATCAGGGGAATTTGGGGTTGATCTGTTCCTGAATCCTGCTGTACTGGAGGTTCCACAGCTGTCACGGTTGACTCGTCTACAGAACACTGCAGATCTGAGAGGGACTAACAAAGAGAAACAAAATAACATCTTCAATGGAATGTTATTATTGACAGAAAACAGTTGTATAAAGTCTTTAATTCTTTAGGTTCCCTACATACTTTGTAATTTACACTGTTACCCCTAAATCTCAGATGTAGTCAGTCAGCCAAAATGTGTTTGGTGCCTGAAATTAGCTTCTTCCGTTTTATCCCTGGAGCTTTAAGGCTAACATTACTAGCAAGTAATTAAACTAATTAAGCCCAGTCATCATTATTCAACTTAATTATGTGGTTTCTGACAATGAAGCTTCATTTTTACCTAATCTTTTAGGTAAAATGTAGCAGTCATTGCTAGCTAATTTGTCATGTAGCTCACATAGAAACACACAAACAGAGGTAACAGCCTTGAACTTGAAGTAAGGCTCAATAATTTGTGGAAAATATAAAGTTTTGTGATTATTTTATATTAGTTCAGCTCCAAGACATGTTTTTTAACCAAAAGAAACACAGACACACATTTTAAAAGAAAAGGAGTTGAACTAATGTTGTCATTTTCCAGGAATTCCAGCAACTTTTCAAAATGTCAGTATAATAAATTGATCAAGATAAAAACAGTGTTCATGCTGAGTGGTTTGGTGTGACAATTTACATTCTAGAGAAACTTGGCAAATCAGAATTGCTCACAGTGGTGGAGATAGGAACCAGACGCCCACTTCTAAAAGTTTCCTCCCAGAAGGTTATTACATGAAGTAGTTATGAATACACTGATGTCTAAAACATAATTTTATGATAGTTATAAAATTGTGGCCTATAATTTTTCAATGTATTTCCATTAAAGACTTGTAGACTTCCATTTATTTATTGGTTACATAAGCCTTGTAGCTAACTTTAACAGCAAGTAAACTTCAGACACCAAACATGACTTGGTTGATCAGACATATTTGAGGTCCAGGAGTGCAACTGTGTAGATTGGGGGTCTTAGGGTTTAGTGAATAATTATTTTCACCTCTGCCTCTATGACCTCAGTGACCTCTGCTTTAGCCTCAGCGATGAGCTCCTTTAGGGCTCGGCTGTCCCGGCCCGCATATGAGAAGGGGTGGGCTAGCAGTTGCTGTGCTCCCCAGCGTGACTCTGGGTTCTTCTGTAGCGCTCTCCGCAGAAAATCCTGGAAATGGGACGACCTAAGAGCACAAAGCAGAAGGATCGGTCAGTTTTAGCCTGTTGTTGACCTGAACAAGTGTGGCTCTGTGGTCAGAATCTGGCTGTAGATAGAGATCTAACTAGTAGCACACAAACTGTACATCAACAGATGACTTAAAGTCTCTGACTGTACATAAGCAAGTAAAAAAAAATTCTGATAAAAGGGGTCAGGGTACATAAAGAAGGAGGCGGCTCTAGCTGTGATTTGGCGATATACAGTACTCTGAAGAAGTAAGTCTTGGTTTGAATCTGACCAGCGGCGTGGGTTGCTCAGTGTAGGTGGGGGTGATTTGGTGATTTTCAGTAGGACCCTCATTGGGTTGAGAGAGTGATGAGGAGGCTCCATCTCTGCTGCTTCAATCAGAGTGATGCCAAGAGACCAGATATCAGCCTTGCAACTGTACGGATTATCCTTAGATGTCTCACACATTATCACCTCTGGAGCCATCCTACAAGCATATAACATTCAGGTCAACTGTATTAGTATCAAATTATTACATGTTATGGGAACGTATATGAATTAAATGACTGTAATAAACTTTCTTTCCTGTAATTAAATAGATAATTATTACTCATATCAATTATGTCTTTTTGCAGACAATATTTAAAAGCTTTGAGAATACAACACGATCAAATAATTGAAAAGCCAGTGACAGAATAGTGATACGTTTTAGTGCTATTGTTGTTTGTGAACACTGTGTTCAGCTATAATAGAAGCAGAAAACTCTCACCAGTACGGAGTTCCAATGAATGTTGCACGTCTTTGCATTGTGTTGTCATTTTTTGCAGACACTCCGAAGTCAGCTGGAAGAAAGCAGATGCACAGTGTGAGTATAGTGTCAGTGCAGTGCGATTACGAGTGGCCCATATTCAAAAAACTTCTTAGTTTTGTAGGAGTGGTAGTCTAAGATCTGTCCTTGTTAGCAAAGACATAAGTGTAGTGTATACAGTGCAAATACGGTGAGTATAGTGAATATAGTGAGCGCAGTGTGGGTATAATGTGCACAGTGTGTACAGTGCGAATACTGTCAATATGGTTTGAATATAGTGTGAATATACTAAGTGCAGTGAGTATAGTGTGTGCAGTGAATACAGTGAGTATAGTGTGAGTACAGTAAATACAATGTGAATATAATGTGAGTTCAGTGTAAGTGTGAGTATAGCTTGTACAGTGTGAGTACAGTACAATGTGAATATAGTGTCAGTACTATGTAAGTAAGTATAGCTTGTACAGTGTGAGCATAGTGAATAAAGTGAGCGCAGTGTGGATATAATTTGCACAGTGCATACATTGAGTACAGTGTGAGTACAGTGTAAATATATTAAGTGCATTGAGTATTGTGTTAGCACAGTGTGAGTATGGTGTAAATAGAATGTGACTCTGTGTGATTACAGTAAGTACAGTGTGAATGTAGTGGGAGTACACTAGATACAGTGTGAGTACAGTAAGTACAATGTGAATATAGTGTGAGTACTGTGTAAGTGAGTATAGCTTGTATAGGGTAAGTAGAGTAAGTACAATGTGAATATAGTGTGAGTACTGTGTAAGTGAGTATAGCTTGTATAGGGTAAGTAGAATAAGTACAATATGAATATAGTGTGAGTACTGTGTAAGTGTGAGTATAGCTTGTATAGTGTAAGTAGAGTAAGTACAATGTGAATATAGTGTGAGTACTGTGTAAGTGTGAGTATAGCTTGTATAGTGTAAGTAGAGTAAGTACAATGTGAATATAGTGTGAGTACTGTGTAAGTGAGTATAGCTTGTATAGTGTAAGTAGAGTAAGTACAATGTGAATATAGTGTGAGTACTGTGTAAGTGTGAGTATAGCTTGTATAGTGTAAGTAGAGTAAGTACAATGTGAATATAGTGTGAGTACTGTGTAAGTGAGTATAGCTTGTATAGTGTAAGTAGAGTAAGTACAATGTGAATATAATATGAGTACTGTGAAAGTGTGAGTATAGCTTGTATAGTGTAAGTAGAGTAATTACAATGTGAATATAGTATGAGTACTGTGAAAGTGTGAGTATAGCTTGTATAGTGTAAGTAGAGTAATTACAATGTGAATATAGTATGAGTACTGTGAAAGTGTGAGTATAGCTTGTATAGTGTAAGTAGAGTAATTACAATGTGAATATAGTATGAGTACTGTGAAAGTGTGAGTATAGCTTGTATAGTGTAAGTAGAGTAAGTACAATGTGAATATAGTATGAGTACTGTGAAAGTGTGAGTATAGCTTGTATAGTGTAAGTAGAGTAATTACAATGTGAATGTAGTATGAGTACTGTGAAAGTGTGAGTATAGCTTGTATAGTGTAAGTAGAGTAATTACAATGTGAATGTAATATGAGTACTATGAAAATGTGAGTATAGCTTGTATAGTGTAAGTAGAGTAAGTACAATGTGAACATAGTATGAGTACTGTGAAAGTGTGAGTATAGCTTGTATAGTGTAAGTAGAGTAATTACAATGTGAATATAGTGTGAGTACTGTGAAAATGTGAGTATAGCTTGTATAGTGTAAGTAGAGTAAGTACAATGTGAATATAGTATGAGTACTGTGAAAGTGTGAGTATAGCTTGTATAGTGTAAGTAGAGTAAGTACAATGTGAATATAGTGTGAGTACTGTGTGTGAGTATAGCTTGTATAGTGTAAGTACAGTAAGTATAATGTGAATACAGTGTAAGTACTGTGTAAGTGTGACTATAGCTTGTATAGTGTGAGTACAGAGAATATAGTGAGCGCAGTGTGGGTATTATGTGCACAGCGCGTACAGTGTTAATATGGTGTGAGTATAGTGTGAATATTGTAAGTGCAGTGAGTATTGTGTTAGCACACTGTAAGTATGGTGTAAATGGAGTCTGTGTGACTACAGTAAGTACAATGTGAATGTAGTGGGAGTACACTAGATACAGTGTGAGTACAGTATGAGTACAGTAAGTAACCGTATGAGTATAGTGTGAGCACAGAAAGTACAATGTGAATATAGTGTGAGTACTGTGTAAGTGTGAGTATAGCTTGTATAGTGTAAGTACCGTAAGTATAATTTGAATACAGTGTAAGTGCTATGTAAGTGTGACTATAGCTTGTATAGTGTGAGTACAGTGAATATAGTGAGCGCAGTGTGGGTATAATGTGCACAGCGCGTACAGTGTTAATATGGTGTGAGTATAGTGTGAATTGTAAGTGCAGTGAGTATTGTGTTAGCACAGTGTGAGTATGGTGTATGGAGTATGGTAGTATGGTAGTCTGTGTGACTACAGTAAGTACAATGTGAATGTAGTGGGGGTATACTAGATACAGTGTGAGTATAGTATGAGTACAGTAAGTAATCGTATGAGTATAGTGTGAGCACAGTAAGTACAATGGGAATATAGTGTAAGTACTGTATAAGTGTGAGTACAGCTTGTATAGTGTGAGTACAGTGAACATACCTAATTTAATCTGTCCCTCCATGGTCAGCAGTATGTTTCCAGCCTTTAAGTCTCTGTGAATGATGTGGTGTTGGTGCAGGTAGGACAGAGCCTGCAGAGTCTGACAGCAAACCTCACTGATCTGCTGCTCAGACAGCCCTCGCTCCAGCTCTTCAACACAAACACACACAAAAAGGACTTGGTAAAGGCTGCAATAGGCTAAAATGTTAAAAAGAAATTTATTAAAAAAGAGCTAAATCCACACACACTTGTATGTCAATAAGTTTTCTATAAAAATCGGTGGCTATTGAAGTGTTTATAAAAGTAAGATAACACTGGCGTTGGTGCATGTGGACATTTTTTGCCTGATATTTATAAAAGACATTCCTTATGTTTTATTTGAAGATTGTTAAAAGACAGTGAGACATTTTTGGACCTATATGTTTCAGTTTCACGGTGACTTTTTTAGTAAAGATTCATGGCGTAAAACTGCTGCATCTCTTTTTTTCATCTATTTTATTTTTATATGGTTTTAAGCATTCTTATTTCAGATACATGCAGTTTGTTACAGCAAGCAAAAGTTCCACACATTTCTGCATTAACTGCAATACTAGGTTGCACGCTCTGTCCAGAAATCTATTTAAAATTTTAGGATAATATACAGTGAAATGTCCTGGGAAATTATTCCTGGAAAATGCAGCATATCTCAGCCGTTGTGTTCTATCTCTGTTTTTTTTTTTATTTTATCTGTTGACAAGCTTTATTTTACAGAGTGCAGAGAAGAAGTACATGGAGATATATGGAGTATATGGAAGCCGAGTGGCTTTACCTCACTTTATATTGCTGCTGTTTCAACAAAAGCTTGCATTTCCATTTTTGTTGTCTTTTATTTTTCAACACAACTCTGGCTCCCCTTTACGCTGTATAAGCTTCACAATGAGTGCTCCTAATAAATGCTCAAAATGTTTAACCTACATTGAACGTTACAAACATTTTATGTGAAAACAAATTTGAAATTATAACTGGACTTCAGTCTAAAATCTTTTAGCTTTGAGTGACCCTATACCTTAATAATGTTTCTGCTTGTAAAACAAATGACTAAACATTTAATTATGTCACCACCAAAACAGTCAGAAGACTACTCAGACTTTACCAAATGTTTCAGTGGTGTTTCAGTAAGGAGTATTTAGACATAAATAATCATAGAAACAGTACAAAGTGGCAGGAATATTTTATTTAAAAAAAAAGAAGCAAATAATATCTTTGGTGCCAGTTTGAAGGACAAAGTGTAGTTCCAGATTTCTCCTGGACGCCCCAGACATTTATAAATTTAATAAATTCCATCACCAGCAATCTTGATTTAGCTTAATGAAGTACTGAGCAGTCACAGCAGGTATTAAATGATAACTAAATAATAATGGGTTGTTTCCACAAGGAGAAGCATGGAAAGGGTTAAAGAAACATTGACAAGTAAAACCACTATTTATGGTATTAATAAAAATTTGATACTATTTTAATTTAAGGAGTGTCTGATGAGCAAATATAATTTTTAAATACAATGTCCCCACATAGGTGTACATTTAGGGTTAAGACAGACACTTTTTTTTTTTTTTTTAAACTAATATTAATTTGGTAGGATGCTCCATATATCTAGAGTCACAACACTCTAAAACAGATCACACAGGGCCTTTTTAATTTTCTACTATGGCAGTTCACACTCACCTAACATGATGTCATCCAGCGCTCCTCCTGGACAAAACTCAATGAGAATCTGTGAACACAGGAATCCACCCAGATTGAATTATTTGTTTGTTTATTTATAAACTGCCCATCAAAGCATCTTTTTAAAAGAAATCAGTAATGTTGAATTTTTCTAATAGAAAATGCTGGTATAGAACATCTGGGAGAAGGAGGGTGTGAGCTATGGCTTCATTCCCAACATAACGACTGTTGCTTTAGTTTTTCAGTTTGAACATTTACTAAAAATATTTTGAGAAGACTGGCATCCCTAAATTTAAAAAGCTGGATTACTTAGATAAATAGAGTGATATAAAAGTCAGTGTCAATATTTCTTACCCACAGCCATCCTTCAAAGTAGATGGCATCCAGCAGGGAGATGATATTGGCATGGCGGCAGCTTGCCAAGATGTTGATCTCGGTGATGTAATCCTCTAGCTGCTCCTCACTGCGCACCTCCATTACTTTAGCTGCCCCTATCACACCACTGACAGTGTTCTGAGCCTAAAACACACAAACACATGAACCACAGCAGGATGGTTCAGTTAGATTGCTATGAAACAACATAATTAAATGGTGAAGAAGTAAACAAAGTTCCTTCAGAGAATTATTCTCAGTGGTGGTGATTGTAATCAGACATCCACTTCTAAAAGCTCTCTCACAAGACCCTGCATGAAATGCTAGTTTCACAAGACCCTGCATGAAATGCTAGTGAATATGCTTTTTGACTGTGTTATAATATTTAAAATATAGATTTTTAAAATCCAGTCATGATGGAGGGTATATAGGCAGGGTCTTGTGAGGTCTTGGATGACACATGAGATTTACTGGTTTTAGGCTATTTGTGTTGTAGACATGGTGACCCCGCTTTTATTTTTTTTCCACCTCTGTAAAGAAATCCTGAGTCTCTACAATCAAGCATTTCACAGCCCACTCAACAGTTGCAGACAATGTTGGCAACTTGGTGGAATTTCCCTTTAAAGCAGCTTCTGCTAGTGTTTTAGCAGCAGCTTCTTTGTTGATCATATCACAGAGTTTGGCCTTTGTAACACATATACCACATGCCACATGATTTTTGATGTGAGCCCCTTGCCCGTTTCCACTGTTACCCGCCTGCTTTGGCCAATCAAAGCATTTTTATGACCTATTGAACGTAAAGCCCTCTGGTCAAAATAAAATTTATCACAATCACTACTGTGGTTCAGTATGTTTTATAATTTACAGGACTTGCAGTAATACATCACTTTCTGGCAACTTTATCAGAAAACCCCTCTCTTGTAGCTCCTCTGTGCTAGTGTTCATTAGAAACTGTAGCTCATCTGTTGATGCACAGTTTACATAGCCCTTCCTCAGTGGTCAGTTTCTGATACGATCGACCGTAAGATTTTCATAGATAAACTTGAGAATTTGGGTGGACTCTCTGGAACTGTCCTAAAATGGTTCATACCTGCAAGGAAGAAACTGCTTTGTCGCAAAAGAAAATTGTTTCTGACACCATGCCAGTGATCTGTGGTGTCCCCCAAGGTTTGATTCTTGACCTGCTCATGTTTAATTTATACATGCTTCCTCTTAAACAAATCCTACCACAGCTATGGGATAGTTTATCATATCTATACTCAGATATACACAGCCCTTTCCCTAAACAACCATGGTGCCCTCAACTCACTCAACTCGGTAAGTGCTTGAGCACATCACTAATTGGATGGGACAACACTTACTGCAGTTGAACAAAGATAAAACAGAGATTATTTTATTAGGGAATATTAAACAAGAGACACAGACTAGCCAGCTATTTGAATTTGACTAAAGCCAGACCTGGAGAAACTCACACTTGTATTAGCAGGATTGATTTCTGTATAGTTGAAGGACAATCAAACAGTCACTGCTGATTTATAATACATCTGCCAAAGTTCTCACTGGGAATAAAAGAAAGAAACACATCACCTCCATTCTTCAATGTATACATTGGCTACCAGCATGTCACAAAATAGACTATAAGATATTATGAAAAACAAGTGTCTCCAAAATGGCAACTTCACAGGAGAGGCCAAAAACTGTCTTCACTTTCAATGTAAGTCAATGGAACCAGAATTTTTTCAATGCTATTTTAAAGCATTTCTATTGGTCCATTCATCATGCATCACAATTTTCCCACAATGTAAATGACAGCTACTGCATTTAATTGTTGTAGATAAATAGAAATCGACATGAATGTAGATACATCTCGATATATATCTGATATTCTGCAGCGATATGAGCTGAGCATGATGTATTAGAAGATTCCCAACACTAGACACTAGTATATCAGGGCTAACACATTTCTTTTTTGAGCAGCTTTTAGCACTTCACCATCATAATGGAATTTTTATATGTGAATAAACATTTTTTAATTTCATGTTTCATATCCTCTTTTTAAATCTATGGTTTCAGTAATTTAAATTATATTTAATGTACATGTAAACATCCTTTTAAATTAAATATAAAATGTCTTTGTATTTTCTAATTTGTAGAGCTGAAAGATGGCTGCGGTGTATTAAAGGTGCTGTATGAATTAACTTATCTCGTTTTCTCTGGATATTTTTGGGTGGACGGTTCACTCCCATTCTAACAGTCACACTGACGTGTGTTAAAACCCTCAGCAACATCGTGGTACACACTTATACCAACATCACACACGTTACCATGTTAGTGTCACTGATGTGCTGAGGTGCACAAAAGGTAGGTGTTTCTAAAGTGACCACTTAGTGGAAGCACAAGGTTGGTGTTTGCACTCACTGGCCACTTTATTAGAAACACCAACCTTGTAAGTTGCTCTGGATAAGAGTGTCTGTGTGAATGTGAATGTTGTTGGTCTAAAGTTGTGAAATTTGATGAAATCATACCTCAGAAGATTAAACAGTGAATATTTTTGATTGATTGATTCATTCTTTCCTTCACTAATCTTCTCAGTCGCTTATTCTACTGGGTGGGAGAGGGCAGGGTTACTCATACATTGTAAATTTTTTATTTTTCATTTCATCAAATTGATGTTTTTTTCTAAAGCTGCTAGGTAAAATAATCTGACACCTGCTTTTTATTATTATAAACTTCTGCCCCACAGTCATATAACGTTAGATGATCTTTGAAAGCTGAAGGAAGAGCTGCTCTCGGAGTCTACGTTTCAGACAGTTTCCTCAGATCTGTTGTAATTTTGATGTGTGTTAACTTGATGATGTAAGATTAAACTGGTGTTTTGAAACATTCTCGTCGGCTCAGATAAGAATTTTCTCTTGCACACGAAATGAAGACAGCTGAACGGGGGAGGTTAAAATCTATAACAGGAAGTTATCGTTCACAGGAAGTGAGCAAAACCACAGCACAGACATGAACCCCAAAACTGTCACCTAGGAAACCCAAAATAATTTGTGACACAGTGTTTGGGTTATTCGTATTGGCAACCAATGGGATGTGTTTCAGGTTTGTTCCAGTGGTGTTTAAATACGAAGAGCTATAAAAGGCCTATACTTTAACTATTAATCGTTCCAGTAATTACAGCACAAAGAAAAGGCAGGACTTTATCTAATCACTGAATCTGCTCTGTTTTAGTCTGACCTTAAACTGTTACTGCATCTCTCTCTCAATTACCATAAAACCTCAGGAAGCTGAATAGAGTATTTAGTATTATTATTATTAGTAGTAGTAGTAGTAGTAGGAGTATTACTACTTCTCATCTACACTCATCCCTGCCTGACCTCACAAATATGCACGGTTTTAAATCTGACTGGCCTAAAATCTCTGACATCTCATTGGCTTTCACCTGGGGGGAGTGTTTGGACAGAATGTCTGTTTCTAATGAATATGTCTGTTTTTCGTTTTTCTTTGCTTTTGGTGGATCATAAATCATGCCAGCCAAACACAACTTTTTAATGGAACAACAGTAAACAGAGTAAACTCCAAAGCCTTGTAATTTTTTTTAATCTAAACACTAACGTAACTGTAACCGCATCTTTTGCTCAATTATCTTAAAACCTCAAGAAGCTGAATAGAGTTTTTAGCAGTAGTAATAGTACTGACTTCAGATGTTTCATCCACACTCATTGTTAACAGGTGTATTAAATCAAGCATTCTCCATAGACCAACACTGACAGCAGAATGGGTCGTACTGAAGGGTTCAGTGGCTTCAGTGGCCACCAGTTAGTACATGAAAGTTCTGCCAGATCTGCCCTGGTCAACTGTAAGTGTAGTTATTTGGAAATGAAAGAGAGAACAGCAGCTCAGCCACAAGCAGCAGACCACACAAACTCAAAGAGCTAGACTGCCAAGTGCCAAAGCTTCTACCACCTAAAAAACGTCCATCTCTTTCCTAACTGGACACATTGAAGAACTTGCTTCAGTCATCACAGAGTTCCAATAAATGGGTTTCCATAGCTGAGCAGTTGCAATGTGCTATGCTAACCGTAGTGTAGAGCGTACCACCACTGGACTCTGGAGCCAGGTCTCTGGAGTGATGAATCACGCTTCACCATCTGGCAGTCTAATGAATGAATCTGGGTTTGGAGGATGAAAGATGAATGCTACCACCTGAAAACATAGCGCCACAATGAAGATTGGCATATGGTGATAATGATCTGTGACTGTTCAGGGTTTGGGCCTCCTAGTTCCAGTGGAGGCTAATAATAATGCAACAGCATACAAAGACATTTTACACAATTATATTATCCTCCAACTTTACCAGCAGTTTGGGAAAGAAACCTTTCCTGTTCCAGCATGACTGTGTCCCTGTGCTCAAAGCGAGTTTCATAAAGACATGGTTTGGTGTTAAGGAACACAGCCCTGACCTAAACCCCACTGAACACCACTGGGACGTTCAGGACGTTCTCTGCCAGTCAGGCCTACAGTCATCACTATCACAAACATGCACTGGTTTTAATCTGATTGGCCACCCCAGCATTTCTGGCATGTCATTAACTTCCACCTCACTGTGGGCAAAGAGTTTGACCAGAATGTCTGTTTCTACCGAATATGTCCAGTCTGTCCAGTTTTGCCTTTCAAACAAAACTGTGCTCTGATGGCAATACATGGACCCCAGGTCAGCAAAATACAACAGTACACAGTGTAAACTGTAAACCTTGTCAACTCTAAATTTATTTATTTTTTTGTTCTTGTCAACAGTGCTGCTCAGACGAATTTCATTTGCAAGCTAATGGTGACACTCTAGCCTGTTATTTGGCTAGGCTAAGTGGTTAGCTAGCTATTAGACCTGTGCTTCTCAACCAGTGTGTAAGCGTGCTATGGAGTTTTAGGACACTGTCTCAGGTCAAAAAGTTCACTGACCTCTGGTTTACTGCATTATATCCCATAACAACACCAGAACAATCGTCTATATTGTTTTGAAGTATTTAACAAATACAAACAATCTATATAAATGAAAATGAATAGGGAGAACTACACCGCTCAGTAATATTAAGGGAACACCTAAATCACTTCTGTTTATAACTCAATAAACAGAAGATGAAGTTAAAAATCTTTACTGATATAAATTGTGTAACTCATTAAGGATGTATTAACAGTCAGTTGAAACCTAAATCATCGACCCATTGGGGGCTGGATTCTAAATCACATCAAAATGTTTTTAATTTACAATTTAAACAAACTCCACGTGCCTGGATGCTTTTCCAATAATGTCTGGGCATACTCTTGATAAGACGGTGGATAGTGTCTTGGGGGAATTCCTCCCTGACCTGGATCAGAGCATCAGTGAGCTCCTGGACAGTTTATAGCACTACTTGGCAGCATCGGATGCAATGATACATAGTGTACCAGAGCCTGCTCTCATCTGTTAATCCTGGCATTAGCTGCATGGTGCACAGGTTCTACTAGAGGACATTGGGCCACCCTCATAGAGTTTATTCCTGATAGTTTGTTCAGAACCATGCACATCAGTAGCCAGCTGAAGGTTACTTTCTGGCAGTGCTTCTCCTGTTCCTTTTCACACTAAGGAGCAGAAACTGGTCCTGCTGCTGGGTGGATGCCCTTCTATAGCCCTGTCCAGCACTCCTCGTGTAACAAGCTGTGTCCTGCTTTCTCCACCATGCTCTTGAGAGTGTGCTGGGAAACACAGCAAGCCTTCTTGTGCTGGTATGTATGTATGTGAAATTCCTAGAGAAGCTGGACTACCTGTGCAACCTGAATAGACTGTAAGTACTGCCTCAGCCTACCAGAAGTAACAAGGACACTAGCAAAAAGCAACACTAGAGAAGAATCAGTCTGGAATGATAAGTCTGTCTGTGGCCACCACCTGCAAAACCATTCCCTTTATGGAGGTTGTCTTACTGTTGTCTCACTCCACTGCACCTTTTTTCACTTTTATTAGCACCAAAACATGATGATTAAGCGTTCCTTTAATTTTTTGAACAGCTTTCAGTCATAGGTTAACCTTCAGTTTTACTACAGATGAATTAAAAAGTCAGTTTAATTAATCAGTTTTACATCTTTGCAACTTTTGTCAAGCCTATAAAATGGTTTGGTTACACCTGTAATGTAGTTAACTTCTGCCTCCGTGCAGACATTAATTTAGTAATTAATTCAGTGCAGTTAAATGTACAATCTACTTATGCTGTACAATAAAGTGTTTTCAAATAAAAAATAAATTTTAGAAAATAAAAAAATATATGTTGGTTGCAGTTGTGTTAATGGTTTTGAAGTTTGTTAGTATAAATCTGTACTAAATAGATCTAAACTATATAAAAAGACATTGGCAGACATCTTAGACATATAACAACATACATCATTTGAGCCAGGGTATAAAAATCTGTGCATACAACTTCAGCAATAGTAAGTATCACTATCTGGCCTAAAAGTAGCATTTAATAAGATATTTCATGATAAACTGTAGTGCAGTAATGCATCTCTTGTCCTAACTTTAACAGAATTCACAAATTTGTATAATTTTTGTGTTTTTGCCCATCATTGTTCTCTCGCTACAATACCCAATAGGCACTGCGCAAATACGTACTACAACCATCAGGCATCACCAACACTGTATTAAAGAAATCCACTGATACGAGCACACTCAAAAGTGCATGTAGTTTGTCATACATTCCTTCCACCTTCAAGATACATTATCAAGTGGATGATGTAGTAGATTTTCTTAGTCCTTAACCTGGAAAATCTCACCCTCGCACCGCCATGGGAGGCAGGTAGGTATGTTTACAACAGACTTCTGTAGTGGTTACATTTTTCATTCTTGTCAGAGCGTTTCTCTTGGTAACATACCATCTTCAGCAAGGGGGCTAATCATGCTGAGTCTAGCAGTTCTTAGTTTCTGATGATTGAGTCATGTCTGATGCATTGACTTTAATAAAAAAGTCTAGTTACGTCACAACAGCCATGTGCAAAAGTTTGGCAGGTCAAATACCATACTGTGTTGATTTTCTAGGTTACAATAAGTGAACACATGCTCTACAGGCAACACACCTCTGCACCTTTTATACACTATTACTGTTTATTTACTGAACTTAATATATTTTAAAAAATTAAATAAGAAATCATAAAATGATTAAATATTTTATTTTGTTCCAGTATGTTATTCTCAGCAACTAAATAGAAAATGTGCACTAGAATTGGAACTGTTCATTTATTTTCCCAACACGTGTAATCAGACCTGGCGTGATCAAACTTTTGCACACAGCTGTATATTTTTCCAAAAGCAACACATGGAAGGCAAATGAAAAAAGAGACAAATACCTTCACTATTTTATCTTTACAGGTACAGTAACAGGTGAGGGGCCTGTATTCCACATGGAACCACACAGAGCTATACAGCACATTAGCACATGCTTTGGATCGGCACCTGCATAAACACTGCACGCTTTATTCAGTGGCTTGTAGTAAATTTGTAATACTGGAATAAAACTGTTGACCGCCAGGTGATCCACCTCGGAAAGAAAAGAGAAGGATTTGCTTATTTAAAGCATGTTTGTCCTGAGAGAATCACGTGGGGTCTGTTTATTGAGACCTTAAAGATAAACCATTTCTCAGTAAAGAAGTATCCTTATAATGCATGATTATTCACTGACTATTAAAAAATAGATTTAAGGTTCTGAGCTTTAAGTGATATCCACTTTTGTAGAAAATTGATGCTTAGTTTGTAATGCTTATACCTTTAGCTTTTTCTTTGGATTCAGCACTTTATACATTTCATTTGAGGAGGAGGGTAGATGTTTTTATTTTAAAATACTTTCATTTAAAGTACTGTGGCCTGCTCACACGAAAAAACGAGACTTAAAATAAGATATGGGTTTTTATTGAGCTACTGTGAGATAGGTCACGCCAAAATACAAGAAAAATAATATGGCTATGGCCCTAAGCTACCCCCACCCCCGATACCCAGCCTTGAATACATGAGCCCCCCGTGGATTGGCAGATATGTACTGGCTGGTATATTTTCCCTGAAGTAACATGAGAACCAGAAAACTAAACTATTCCAACATAAATGAAATCAATCAAATACAATATATATTGGTACATGCATCAAGGTTATAACCCACAAACATGAATTGGACCTACAATTATAGAATGGCTCTATATCCAGCACATGACCCTAACCAGCCAGTTGTTTTTGATGAATACCTAACTGAATCATCTTTCAAGGCCAAAGTGTTGATGGGGGCCTTTCAGCCATTTTCTGAGAGAGCTGTTGCCTGTTGTTATTTGGATCTGTATGAAAAGTGTGTCTACAGGAAGTGCATCAGCATAGACTGTAGAGAAACATAAGCTGCACGACGGTCTAATTAGACAGCAGTGATTTCTTAATGTTTAAAAAAAACATCCATGTACCAACAATCAACACACATTCTATCTGTCTTCCCCAAATCAGTTTTTTCCACAATCACCGTCCACCATTTCATACCAAACCACTCTGAATGACTCTGTTTACATTTCAACCACTGAATTATGGAGGAAATTTTTAAAATATGATGAATTCCTCCTTCTTGGTGGTGCTATAATCCCTTAAACTGCAGACTTTTCAGTACCTTGAAACTTATTATTCACTTATTATTCTATGCATTATTATTCACCATTTAGCAAGACTTGTTCAGCAACATGTTCTCCTAACTTGTCTGTTAATGAACTGATTATTGTTAATCATCATTAAAAAATATGATTTTGTTGATGATAATAATCAAGTATAGTTATTGTTATTTAAATGATGTGCTTTAAAATGTTAACGTGTTTTATTTATTTGCTGTACTAAACTCCTGTGCCATTCACTCTCCATTCACTTTAGTCCTGTTGTGTGATTTTACCTTGTACACTTTTCCAAACGCTCCGTCCCCCAGCTCCCCCAGCGTCTCCCAGCTCTCCCGGGGGTCCACATCCCTCTTCAGGTTTTCATATTGCCGCACTCGTTTTTTCTCCACTCCCAGACGGAACAAACGCATCAGGAGGGTCGCCATCCCCCCACGCGTCACTCACCCACCAGTCCAAACAGGTGATTTTCCTAAAGAACCTCCAGCTGGACAGAGCCGTGCCCTTAAACACACATGCACATGCACACGCACACTGAGAGATAAAAACTGTTGAGTGGCAACTTTTACTCCTCCACACGCACATACACACACTCAGTCTCGCAGCGTGTCAGGAAGCTGCTTCAGAAAAACCACATCCTTCACAGAGCAGCAGCAGCAGCAGCAGCAGCAGAGTGGGAGGGTACTGCAGTTTAGAGAGAGTTCATCTCTACATCTGTCCCACCACAGCACTGACCGTAAACACCAGCTGACCCTGAACACTCACTGACCATAAACACTCACTGACCATAAACACTCACTGACTGTCTGATTTCACTCTTACTTTCAGCTACATGTAAACAGTTCACTTCTATTCAGTTCCCTACAAAGCAGCTCAGAGCAGCAGTACTGATTCTGGATCAGATTCACGCTTTACTGTCTTAATCTTACTGACAGGAACAGATCCTAGATCAGCCGAGCTAAATAAAATGCCAAGTTCGTGCCACATAGTTGCTATGGCATCCCTGGTGGTTGCCAGGAAGTTGCTGCGGTTTTTCAAGTGGTTTTAATGATGTTACTAGGTGTTTGCTATGGTATTCCAGGTGGGTGCTATGGTGTTGCTAGGTGGTTGCTATGGTCTTCCTGGTGCTTGCAATGGTATTCAAGGTGGTTGCAATTGCCTGCATGGTGCTTGCTATGGTATTCCAGATGGGTGCTTTGAAGTTGTTAGATGGTTAGACGGTTGCTTCGGTATCCCTGGTGGGTGATATGGTGTTGCTAGATGATTCCTATGGTATTCCAGATGGTTGCTATGGTCTTCCTGTTGGTTGCTATGGTATTCCAGGTGGGTGCTTTGGAGTTAGTGAATGGTTAGACGGTTGCTTCGCTATCCCCGGTGGGTGCTATGGTGTTGCTAGATGGTTCCTATGGTATTCCAGATGGTTGCTATGGTCTTCCTGGGGGTTGCAATGGTATTCCAGGTGGGTGCTATGGTGTTGCTAGGTGTTTGCTATGGTATTCCAGGTGGTAGCTATAGCCTTCTACTGACCTTCTGTCAGTCACAGTGTCTTTTCCTGGTATGAAGAGCACTCTTCTGGTCCAAAAGTGATCTTCACAACTGAAGGTTTGAAGTGCTGATGAGTGCTGACATCACAGCAGGGGAGAGTGGGTGTGACCTTTGGCGTTATGTTATTTCAGTCCTTTAAATTAGAACTGCTTGTTATTTTATATAGTGAGTTACTGATAAACAAACATCATAGCAACATTAAGACAAACCTGGTGTCTCTAATCTTTTGACTGGCAGTGTAGAAACTTAGTTTCAGAATGAATGCTGTTTGTTCCGAGTAGTGCGAGAGTTTCCTTTGACTCTTTTCTGGTGGTTTCAGAACGCACACGCTCACTGATGCAACAGGTGTTGAATTGTTTCTGTTACTCTTCACATTACAACACTGTGAATGAGATGCTCAACCATCGATGCTGTAAACTTATTTTATAAGCTGTGATTTATTGACTCATTGATTTATTTTTATCACTGTGAGTCACAAACATTTCATCTGTGGTTTGCTTTGTATGTCTTAGGTTGAAGACACAAATGTAACATTTGTAAAAAATATTTGTAAGCAGGTATTTTCCGGTAAGGCAGTTTTGTATTCCTGAGATCTGTAAATTAATTTCTGGTGTATGCTTCTTAATCACGAGGAGAGGTGTTTTCTATTTGACCCCTTACCCCCCACCAGAACAGTAACCTGGCAGTGAAAAATAGCTGTAGTCCAGCTATTCAACCACTAGATGTCTCTACTGGTCCAAACTTTACACCAATTATTTACAGCAGTAGTTCTCAAAGAGGACTTTCAATGATTACTGGGTGGTCATTCAGTTGTTTGGTGTGAAATTGTTCACTGTAGAGACTGGATTTTTAGGCCAAAGTCTTCTCAGAGCTATCACAAAGCAATGTCTCAGATGTCAGGCAGTGTATTCATAGTCATAATTCATGATCTTGTAATAACTTTCATTGAGAGAGATTTTACAAATAGATGTCTGCTACCTGTTACCACCACTGTGAACTATTCCGACTGGGTCATTTTACAGCACACTGCTATGAATGAACTTTAACCAATCTAAAAAGGTTCAGCCTCCACATGGTGGGCTTAGTTTAACGCAGTAAATGTGTTTACATGCTCTAAATCAGATTCAATACAGAAAATAAGATTTTCAGATGTCAGTAAACTGGTCAACACGTTTACATGCTCTTGAGTAATCAGATCTTCAGGTCTTCCTGAGTCAGGCAGTAATCAGAATTCTGCTTCCAACCATACAGAGACTTAGAAAGCCAAAAGAAATAAGAGTGTACATTCGCTAAAAAACCTCAGTTTAAATCCAGCTGTATTTAATAGATTCCTTTATTGGACTGTAATGTTTGCATGGGTGCTTAAACAATAAATCTGAGTATGATCAGTATTAAGTGCATGTAAACACACACTATACACACACTGAACTAAACAATATTGAACATTTAATATGCTGAAGTTTGCTGTTTTAATTAGTTTAACATAATGATCCCTGCATTTAAGCTTCTTTTCAATGTTCATATGTGGTCTGTTATCATATTTACACACTGCATTTGCCTAAATTGTTTATAAATTCTACGGGCTGGGAAACACTGTTTATTTTTTCTCGCTCTTTCTTAATTTGGAGTGTGAATTCAAAATTGAACACATTTTTCTTTACATTTAGTTTCTTTTATCCCAAAACCAAACAGCTTTAATATTCTATTAATATTTCAAAATGATAACATATGAAACATGGAGGGCTTAATGCTGTTACACAGTGTTATACCCTTTAACAGCCAGGGTACCTTGTACATCTACTTTAAATCAATTATATAAGCGATATACACTACATTGCCAAAAGTATTCGCTCATCTGCCTTCACACACATATGGTGCAGTCATGTTGGAACAGGAAGGGGCTGAGCCCAAACAGAGTTGGGAGCATGAAATTGTCCACAATCTTGATATGATGAAGCATTAAACGTTCATTTCACTGGAACTAATCCCACCCCATAATCCTTCAAAACAATCCCACACCATAATCCCCCCTCCAGCAAACTTTACACTTGGCACAATGCAGTCAGACAAGTACCGTTCTCCTGGCAACCTCCAAACCCAGGCTCGTCACTCCAGAGAACAAGTCTCCACTGCTCTAGAGTCCAGTGGCGGCATGCTTTACATCACTGCATCCCACGCTTTGCATTACGCTTGGTGATGTAAGACTTGGATGCAGTTGCTCAGCCATGGAAACCCATCCTATGGACCTGTTTACACACTGTTCTTGAGCTAATCTGAAGGCCACATCTGCATGAAGTTGGTGACCTTTGCTCACTGTGCTCCTCAGCATCCACTGACCCCGCTCTGTCATTTTAGGTGTGGCTGTCGCTCCCAATCGCTTCCACTTTGTTATAATACCACTGATGATTGACAGTGGAATATTCAGTAGTAAGGTCATTTCACGACTTGACGTTGTTGTACAGGTGGCATCCTATCACGATACCAGGCTTCACTGAGTTCACTGAGCTCCTGAGAGCGACCCATTCTTTCACTAATGTGTGTAGAAAGAGTTGGTTTTATACACCTGTTGCAATGGAAGTGATTGGAATACCAGAATTTAGTGATTTGGATGGTAAATTCTTACTGTTGTATACGGCTAATGATACATACCGTACACTTAAATCTATTTTATACAACATCTTAACATAATCCTTTTTTGGTCACAAAATTTGGTTATGAGAGGAGCTGTTTTACATGTAAAGAGAAATATTATTTAATCGTTGATGTAAAAGTACATACTGACACACTTGGAGCTGTGTCTAATATTTTAAGCATCTTTTTGGGCTCTGCAACCTTTGTGACATCTCCTTTCAAGTGGAGAATGAAAATATAAAATATAAACAAAAAATGAGACCCACTGTGTCTCATTATAACTGTTCAGCTACTACAGGAAAAAAAAAAAAAAACACAAACAAACTGCAAAACTTTCACTGTTAAATGCCGTTAATTTATTTCCAAAGATGTTTTTGTGCTCACAACAAAAACAGTTGGATTTGGGCAACTACAGAACTGGAAATGCTATCCCAGCTTGAAAAACATGAATTTGTAACAATACTAAATCCACATAAAACAAAAATATATTCTTCCATAAAGATGAGCTTCTTAAATAACAGTGTAAAAAATAAAAATAATAATAATGTGGGGTAAGAGAACTGTATTATTATTAATATTGCATTAGTCGCCAATGAGCAATAGTATGGCTTTAATTACAGTTTCAGGCATAACAGCGTTTTCTTTACTTTACATTGTCAAAATATAACACTTCTCTTTTCTTTCTCACAGAGGTAAAAGTACAGCGGGTCAAAAGCATCTTTGTTTCCGACTGCACAGCTGTTTGGAGCGTTTCACTGGAGACACACGGCATTTATGTTTAAATGTTATGTTAAAAAAAAGTGCACCAAAGGAAAAGGCATTGAACGACTGTCTGACAGAGAGGAGTGACTTTAGCTGGTAAAAGCTCACCATCTCTATTTAAGCTCTGACCACAAATGTGTTCTTTTATAGCTACTGTTGTGAAGTTGAACAAGCTTTCAGGACGCTGGTTAAAATCCCGTCCAACCAGAGAAGCCAGAGCGTAAATAGGGAAAGTCACCCAGAAGCAGTCAAATCAGGTGAAAACACAACACACAGGCATACGAGGGTTCTTACTACGCTTTGGAGAAATGAGGTCCATCCTGTTCCACTCAACTTTTCAGTGGTTTTAAAGAAAAATCCAGTTCATGTTCAAGACAGAGCCAATGGTTAACCAACAGACTCCAACAGTGTCCACAAAGCACAGTGATGTAGCCATTTCTTCAATAACAGATACGGTGAGACTTGAGGAGCTTTTTGAAGCCCTAATGAGGAACCAAAGACCATAAAAGACTACAATATCTTTTTTAGGATTTCAGCAGCTAACTATGAACTTCTAAGGACCCAGTATTTATGAAGCTAGCACTAGACTCAACATTTCCAGAGCTTACTCTTGGTCATAGCAATAATGTAGCCCATTCAAGAAGCTACCACTTCCACAGCTGAAACTGGAACCTGCGTTTCCACAGCTAGTTCTGAACCTAGTGTTTCCATAACTAGCTCTGGGCCTAGCAGTTCCACGACCAGCTATGAATCTAGAATTATTGCAGCTTACTCCAGACTTAGCATCTCTAGCACCTATTTTTCATTAAAGCAACCCCAGAGCCCACCTAAAAACCTACCACTACAAAACTAATTCTGGACCCAACATACCCAGAGCTACTTCTGGACCTTATGTTTCAAAGCTCTGGGCTTCTTGTTAGCAAGATTGTAGGATTAAGCCAATTTTACCAAAAACTGAAACTGCTATTACCATACTAACCCAAAAGCTATGACAGGATCTTTATCGACAGTGATCTTCTTAGCGCCGTATTCAGAATATTCTCAAACTTCAGGAAAGTCTGATTCCTCCTCAGCTAGGTTTTGCATGGATACACTCTGCATCCTTTTGTCAGATTATAAAAGCAGCTGAGCGAGCAATTCCTGATTAGAGCTTCAAAATGTCCAGTATCTTTTATCCAAATTAAACTTCCAAAACCTGATAGAATTTATACCATCAAAAAAAGCAGTTCCGTTTCTGTTATTTAAAAAATGTGTTATTTACAGGACACTGTATATCATGAACACCAACAATATGTTTAGATGCTCATTTTCATTCTAAATACAGCTTGTGCTACAGTGCATCTCCTGAAGGAGTGAACTTCACATTTCCTCGTCAGAAGAAATGTACAAACACCCACCAAAACAGCCGCACGTTCGGGTACGCAAAATAAAACGCAGGGTGACGTTTTTACAGACTGTCAGGATTACATATGGCACAGTTGAGTGTCCAAAGCAGTAGCACTTCATCATATTAACAATAATAATTATTATATGCCAATACTTTACAAGTTATTTACAAATTTATACAATGGGGAGGGGAAAGGAAAAAAAAACATAGAAACCAAAAGATTTCCATCTTGAAGCATGCATACTGCATATGAGACAAAGCAGTTTTACTCATGGCCAATTTAAGTAGAACATAATGTTTTGAAAAGTTCTGAAAACTCTGATGGTTGAGGACGCTGGCTGTGCCTCTTTCCAGATCTTTTCTTTTTTTTTTAACGGGTCACACAGGACAAAAATACGTCCGGTCGGCCTCATGGTGCTACGGTTCTTGCATCGTAATTGAGTCCGAAGTTCAAGAGGGGCTCGAACGTCCTGGAGAGTGAGAGAAAAGAGAGAGAGCGAAGAGAGAGAGGGATGCTCTCCCGCCTCCTGAAAAGCATTCCTCTCACAGCATAAGCAGCATTTGGGGTAGAGTATGGATGACCTTCCTTGGCTTTCCTTCAGCAAGAAAGTTGTCTTACAGTCCGTTGGCGCTCATCTTGGATTTTTGAGCCATCTCCGCACCTTTAGCCTGACGGAACACAACATATGCAACAGTCAATAAGATAAGCACATTCAAAACAAACAGTAGCTGATGTTAAATATAAGTGGAAATAGAAGAAGATTTCTGTGGATATTTAACTAGACATCTGCTCAGAATGCCATTTAATAATTGGAGCGAATTCAAATAGAAGCTTATTGCTAGATATTTTAGAAAACAACATATTACAAGGACTGGCTTATCTTTGTCTTGTGGTTGCTGGAGGAATTGTGTAAAAACTGGATACAATTTTGTCCATTTAAGGTCACGTTAAAAAAACGTAATTCAGGAAGTACAGGGAAGAAGCTACAATGTCCTAAACTCTGTCTTTGATAACAGTCCCATCCCTGAAGCACCTTTAGTGTTATTGCTAGTTGTTTCCTAAGAATTTGATGATAGATGCCAGACTCTGAACTGTCTATTCAGTCACCATGAAACATTTAATTAGGCCTGCATTTAGGACTTTACATAACAGTTTCTGACTAATCTTATATTAACTCCAGATAAGAAAGCCTAGACTAGACCACAATTAAGTATCATAACAGTTGATAAAAGGAAATGATTGTTTCGTCCCAGCACTACTACAAGTGAATGTTACTAAAGATAGCATGCTTTTCTTTTTCTTCCTATAATTCTTATTATTATTCTTATTAACAACAACAACAACAACAACAACAATAATAATAATAATAATAATAATAATAATAATAATAATAGGCACAATCGATTTATTAGGCGCAATGTCACCTTGCAATACTTTCAAAAATCTTTAAATACAGAATTACAAAATACAATACAACTGTATGATATCTTTAATATCTTAATATCATATCATGGGGGTTTTTCTAAGTTCGTTTTCTAAGTAGGATCTGCAGTGTGCCACCAACAATAGCCCAAAGACAGTAACCCCATGCATGTTTTATATTTTTAAATTAAACATAAATAAATAAATCATCATTTCACTGAACTGTTAAACTGGAGCTTAACAAAACAATTAAATGCTCTAATTTCCTGGCCAGTGGAGGCCAAGTTAACAGATCTGTACAGTTAAACAAGATGAAAGTAAACGGATTACAAGATCTAAGTGGAGCAGATCAGCTGTAATCTGGCCTGTTACAGAAAGAGTAAGGCATGAGGTTAAATCTGGGTTACATAACTGATCAGTCAGTTTGGATCAGAAACGGAGAACAGTTTAAACACTTACGTGAATTAGCTGAGCCTCTGGTGATGGCATGTCCAAAGCACGGGGCTTCTCCACCAATTCTTCTGCCTACGGATCAAGCACAACCAGACCATCAACCAATCAGAATCTCAAACCAAACCATGCAAGAGTGACTCATAAAACCACAAAAAGTTAAACTGAAATGCTGTTTTTCCACTTCAGAGAACCAATGGATTCCATCAGTGTGTCCCAGTACATAGCAAGCTCTCTACAAAGGCACCTTCAACCGGTAGTTAAGTTTCACTTTTTTTTCGATGTTAGTCATTTTAGATCGACCAAATCAAGATCATCAGAATGAAGATTCTTCAAGTATTCCCACCTTGCGATCCTTGAGGACAGGGGCGGAGTCAACCAAAACCTCGGAGCCGGAGACAGACTTCCCTGTTGCCGAGGCTTCAGAAGGCGTCACTGCAACTTTCTGTTACACATATAAACGTTTACATTAAAACAGGCTAAGTGATATGTAGTGTCTCAGGACCAGAAGCTAAAAAGCAGCAAAATCTACTGTCATCAAGGATACGCCACTCAACCTGGCCCCTAGCTTCCTCAAGCCTTTTAACTGGGGCTGGACTGGCATGGGTCTGTAAATGAGCGTGTGGGTTATGCTAACAGGTAATTTGTGCTTGTTGTCAAACCTTGGCATGTCCTCTCACTCTATTTGGTGTAGAAAAAAAGGACAGCTTCTTAAGTCACCAATGATAAGATGGACAGCTTGATTGTGTTAATTATGGCCATTGTGGTCAAGGTATCAACCAGCTTATAACACCGTGAGATGCACTACTAAAGTAGTTTTTACACCCAAAGCTGTGGCTTGTTAAAAATGGAGGTGGGCAACATGGCAAAAATGTATTCACAATAATTCAATAAGCTTCCACAATACACAATATGTCACAATGGCTGGTCCAATAATCGGCCGACTACTACACTTAACACTCTAAGTTACGTGTAATAACACAAGCAAAACAAGCTAGTTAGTAAAACACATTACATTCAGTAAAAATAAACGTGTTGTTAATTGATAGTAATGTGTTTTTAGAAAATCTACATGCTTAATTTATGTTCTTTGGGGGACTTTTCAGCCAAAATACTTCAAGTTTTATTCATAAGCCAACAACAGGCTTGTCAACGGTCAGGCAGTGGTGACAAGTTAACTCTGTTTGTTTCCACTCTAAAAAATGTTTTTTTGATTCCCTCCACATTTAGCCCAAAACTTTTCATGGTTGTCAGACGTTCTCGATATGAAACCATGTCTGGCGCCGAAACACTAGGTTGTCTGCAGGCACTCACTGCAGTTAAAATTACACAGTGATGCAGAACAGTTTAGTGCATTTAATTAGCGATGTAATTTACTTTAAACGTTTAAATCATTAAGTGGACAATTTCTATTCCACATTATTTTACGGCTACACCTCATTGGAACCTTTAAGCACTGCAGACACTGATCAAAGGCCACATTACATAAGCGCTCTCCATTAAGCACAGCTCTAAGATAGCTTATCAGTTGGTGGTCCGCATGTGACTGCATGCCAGAGCACATTTTCTCCTGCAGTCAGTCTAGAGTGATTATGTCTCAAAGGTCAGAGAAGGTGAGCAGGGGAGGCAGCAACTAAGTTTCACCAACTCTATAGCAGTTTGTGTGTGATCTACCTACACATTTAGCTAATTAATTAATTAGTGCATGTTTCAAAAAGAATACCTGCTTGATGCTCAGGGAGCGAGTGGACAGACACTGAAGACACTGAATTATGATAACTGAGGCACAACTGGTGCTGTAACAGATGTTTAGCAGAATGGCGGGTTTACCTCTAACGTGGGCACGGGGGGGATAACGGGAGGTTTTGGTTTGAGATCCGTGAGATACATGGCCCTGGACAACAGCAGCAGAGACGGAGGAACATTCTCATTCAGGTGCAGATCCAACCACTGCAATACATAATTACAAATACAGTTAAAATATTGAATATTCAGCTACTACCACACAGTCACAACCTTGAGTTAAAGAAATATGCTGACGTTTCTTTAACCTAATCAATACCCCAATCATTTTAACATGTTTCCCATTTAGAACACAACAGAACACAACAAAACTTATAACTAATAATAGAATATTAATAAACCTATGTACTAAATTCTAGGAATAAATGGAAATAAAACATGAAACCTTTAAGCAAAAAATGGCTTATTTTGTATCTAAATTTTATTGTTTATACTTTTGAATTAACATAATAATGCTGACAATGTAACAAATGTTGGCAACATGTTGGCAAAAACAGAACAGACAAAATCAAAGTCCTAAATAACATTAAAACAGCTCCATAAATAATAGTTAAATTAAATGATAAAATTGTGAAAATACAATACTTAATATAATACAATAAGGCTGAATGCCAGAGTGTCTCTGCTACAACAATGCAACACTATTTTTAAAATGTATTTATTTATTTTTTACATATGTAAAGCATCTAATTCATCTTTATATAACAGTAAGATATACAGCATCCTACAGCAGTGTTTCACAACACTGGTCTTGGTGGCACCGCCCTTAAGAAGCTGAATTTGCACACTTAACATATGTTGGCTGATCAATAACATCTGGGGCGAATGAAAAATGGGTAAACATGATTTTGTTTAATGAACAGGACCTGCTGGAGCTGTTGCCGGAGCTGATCTGTGGTCAGACCCAGAGACCTCATTCCTCGACTCCGAGATGCAGCCTGCAGCTCTGCTACTGTCATCCCAGCCACGCCTTCCTTTGCTATCATCTAAAAGGAGACACAGAGAAAGATTGATCTGCAGCCATAGTAAAACTGGTTTTAGGGGGAAGTATTTGATTAGATCCTCTTTAAAACTGTTATGACAAGGTTTGGGTAAATCACCCCGTTTCATCTTTCCTGCAGTCACTCTCACCTCGTCATCGGTTTTGATTGTGCGCAGTTGCATCATCAGCTGAAAGCGCAGCAGGTTATTGGTGCCAATGGGCTGCAGCTCCAGGAGCTTACACAGAGCGACAAGCTGGGGCCGCTCTAAATGCTCCAGAGTCAGCTCGTCCTCGAACAGCTTGGAGAACTTTACAATGTCTTTGGTGCTGGGCTGCTCACCTGTGTGCCTCACCTGCAGAGAAGCACAGACAGAATTCAGCACAGAGAGGCAACAAAGACACACATATTTCTCCCTTTACCTTAAATATAGTAAATTAACCAATACACGTTTTGGTGTCCAATTTACAGATTAAACTTGACATGGTTTGAAGTATATGATGACTCTGACACTGACACTATTCCAGCAAGTCAATACACTGCAAAGTACATTAAACTTTTTTTTTTTTCCAGCATGACATGGAAGATCAACAGTAAAAGCCAATATATTGAAACACCTTCAAAATCTGGAACACAATCTGTTTGATGATAAAGCAAGGGGTAATCGATGACCCAAAGCCTAATCTGTGCTAACCTAATTAACATAAGGAAATTATTTGTTTAATGAGGCATACTAGTTATTACTAATTAATATAAATATTTACTTGTATAGAAGCATTACATTAAAAATATCAGCAATATCAGTATATGTTACCAGTTAGATTTCACAGGGAATGCCCTAATAATAGCTATACACAGCCAACTGAGTCCACTGATGCAACAGGGCAGCACATATGGACCGTTATGCATGCAATTAGGACCACGCTAACTGGTGGGCTATTAGCTTCCATTAGTTTTAACTGTATTAGCCTTGTAGCTCCAGTGACTAATAACAGCGACATTTAGCTGCAGGCCTGTAGACCAGAGCCCAAGCTATGAGGGAATATATATATATATATATAAAATGTGTATCCACATCACATTTATATACAAAAAAAGGTTATTCCAGCAAATAGTTACATGCCAACAGTTTACAGTAAATCTATTTAGATTAAGAAGGAAAATGAAACCTGTTTGAGCCTTACAGCAATCTCTTTAAAAGCTTATTCGCCTGAACTGGCGGGTAACTTCCAATAGCAACCTTAGCATTTGAAGATAAGGACGTACACATGTGTTCTGTGTTATAACTTTGTAGAATACCGCTTTCTTAATCGTACCCTAGTTTCACTAAACAAACAGTTATTAAGATCTAAACTGAATCTTTGAGAATTTCTGATTCCTTGTTTTACCAAATAATTGTAAGAAAAACCCATTCTGATTATCTAAAATATTTTTTTTCTGTACAGACCTGCTGGACGTAGGTGGAGAATTTCTGTGTTTCGTCCCCCACGGCCGCCTTGTTCCTGCGGGCCATCTCAGCTATCGTCTCTTGCAGGAACTTGGCCAGCTCCAGTTTAGCAGCCAGTCCCTTCTTCTGTTTCTCCTCCTGTACAGAGTGAAAACACTATGAAGTCAAACACAAGCCCCACCAGATACTCAAAGGCAAACACACAGCCTTTCAGCAATAAAACGTTACATGCCTTCTTGGTCTCTGTCTCGAAGGTGGAGGGCAGCATCTCGGGGAACAGTTTGAGGAAGACGGGCAGCAGGAACTCCATAAAGGGAACGATGATGAAGACCATGAAGGGGACAAGACGGAACAGGTCCGCACACGTCCTCATCAGCTAGAATGGGGACGAAACAGGTTGGTGTTAACCATTAAAATGAAACAAAGCCCACAGAGTAATAAGAGAAAGACTCCCTAGGGTTCCTTTATTCCCAGAGCTGCTTCCTCTCTTTTCTTATGCAAACTGCTTTCTGTCCAGTTACACAGCTAAGGGCTACGGCTAATCCCTGAGTCAGCCCTACAAAGGACAGATGAAGGTTAGTCATCCTCTGACAACAGAATCAATTACTTAATGGATAAGACTATCCAATACTCCATTTGTAAAACGAACACTTGCTTGTTAGATTTGAGGCTTTTATTGAAGCCATGTGCATCACATTGAGCTCTGCCAGTGAAATGACATGTTATGTTGATTTTTTTTTAGAACAAAGTGCACAACAGCTGTTTGTTTTCTGTGAAAATAAAATATAACAGTGTGTGCTTTCACCCGTTTTTTCTTTTTTTTTTTTACCCCCAAATTAAAAGTAACATTTTAACCAAACACGTTCAATGGGCTTAAGGTTTTGGTGCACCTTGTCTTCTACATGACGTTCACTTTTTTCTTGTTACTTTTTAGTTCATAAAACAAACAAAACTCCAGAACTGTGCTAAACCCTTGAGTACACTGTACCACAAAAGCCAAAGATGCTGCTTCATATATTTATGCCCATTTAGTACTAGTGATGGGCCGATCCAGTGTTTTTCAGTTCCGATCTGATACCAATATAGAACTGCCAATACCGATATAAGGGCTCTTTAGTTTATTATTATTATTCCACCCCTTAGGACATCCACCTTACAAATACTACATCTAGCCTTTTTGCTGTTCGGCCTTTCCAAAGAGAAAAATCTCCACACAACAGCCAGCTGCAGACTGAAGCTGCTGGGGGTTCAAGGTAAACTGTGGGACTGGAACACGGATCACTGGTGCGTTTTGTGTTAATGTTACGGCGCGTTTTTTGTTCAACTCAAGCTGCGGACTGGAAAATGAATCGGTAAGTGTATCGGCCGCATTCACCCGATATCCGATTTGTTAAATTGCGTCAATATCGACCCCGATACCGATATTGTATCGGATCGGTCCCATCTCTATTTAGTACATGTTAAAATGATCACACCCCAACATCTAAATTTTAAAAGAGATGTTTCAGTATTTAGTGTGTCCACTCTTCTCTTTTATTACAGCTTCCATTCTTGGTTAATCATTTTTTTGCAAGTAACTTCAAACACATTTAGTAAGGTTGAGGTCTGGACTCTGAAGTGGTCAGTCCATTGTTCTGAGAACACCAGCAACTTTGTTTGATGGGTCTACTCATCTCAGTAAGGAGCTTCTTGACAGCTACACATCATTAAAGACCAACAGTACTGATTGTCTTCTCACAGTGGAAGGATGGACAGAATCAGCTGCTGATTTTTTCAGATTTGAAGAGTGGATCTTAATTTTCTCCTTCCTGTCATAGATGAAAGCTGTAAATGCAGCTTATCTGATTGGAATCTTTTTGGTGGTCTACCAGGGTTTCCAGATAGTTCTTAAAAGTTTCTCTGTAGCTTTTGATCATTTATTTCCCTTTGATTTTCTCCTTCCTCAAGCAACCAGATTATCTTATATCTAATCACCTCACATCTGCATAAAAATAAGAATGTGTACTTTGGGCTGTTTATCAAAATATCATATTTGGTAGGAATTGCAGGTTTTGTCTGGATAGTCATTTCTGCTCCAAACTACTGTTGAAATCTCTTTAAACTTTTTTGGTGCAAATGTGCTTTAGACACTTGAAAGGTTTGATTGCCAACATCCAAAAAAGGGGAGAACATATCTAGCCTTTGGCAAGAGTAAAATAAATCAATACATCAGGTTGGTGCAAATTAGGTGTTCCCAAACTTCTGGAAGACTTTTTTTTAACGTACCCTCCTCCTTTCTCTGCGAGTCAACTGTTGTCCGTGCAGAAGCCGCCACACCATCCTGCCTGCAATCTTCGTATCAATCCCCAGCAGACGGAAACCATGATAGTAATGCTTCAGTTCGTCCATCACTCTCTGACCCAGTGACTTGCGTGCCACAGCTTTGCTTGGTGTGGTTGCTTCTGCTGGAACAGCATCCACCTTGGGCTCTGATACTGCAGGAGAATCCTTCAGCTCTTGCAGCCAGGCGCTGGAGCCATGCAGAGTCCGTGAAGGCACGCAGGCAGACCGCAGGTAAGTGGCACTAGAGCAGTGCAGGTATAACGGCCTAGAGGCACGAGTTGAAAGCGCAGCATGGCCACGAAACTCAGAGTGGTAGCGGATGCAGGCAGTGGAGGGCAGGGAGGAGCAGCTGTGCCGTTTGGAGAGCAAGTAGGATCCCCTAGGGTCATAAAAACATGCAGTAAATACCAAAGACAGACAGTCATGGTATTCTCATTACCTCCAAGAGGTGTCAACACATTGTGTGTGCAAAACAGCACAGTTCTCTAAAAATAGGTTAATCTGTTTTAGGAGAAATATTTGAAAACTGGGTCATAGTCTTACCTGGACCTGGTCACTGCCAGGAGCACCTGAGAACTAAACACTGTCATGATGAGGCAAACCCTGCAAAACGAAAAGCACTCAGTGTCACTTAAGTCAACTGCACCTTTAAGCAACTGAGTTATATCCAGCAAAGTATTCCATACATGCAGCTGATGATTTTCGAGTTTTACAAAGTCGAGTTTTTCAATCAAAACAGCTGTATATAAAAGGAATGACCGTCACCTCTGATTCTGGTAAACAAGCTTGCCTACCGACTTGTTTTTGAGTGATCTGACCGACTGCTTTGCGAAACCCCCCATTAATGCTTTCGCTTTGTTGTTTACTCAGACTTTTACACGTGTAATGAAACAGTGACACCCTGCGGTCAAACATGGGAACTGCATCTTCACCCGTCCACACTTGCCTGTCTCAATCGACTACTGCCAAGTTAAAAACTCAAACGCAGCACAAGGCCTAGCACACTTACTACATCTAACACCTGCTAAGCTAAACGCAAACTCACAATAAATAAAAAGAGTGTAGGCCCAGATAAAGCCAAACACCTGTAGTATAAGACTGGTGTGACTGTAAACGTCGCCTCTCTCCAAGTTATCCCAGCTGAGTGGAAGAAAAAAAAACGGAGAACGAATGAATCTTTTAGATCAATCGCGACTCACATCATGGCTATTATAGGTTCTATATAATAATGCTTTTATGCTTCGAACCTAGTTGGGTAAACATTATTTCTAAACAATGAACGAACAAATCAGCTAAAGATTCGATTAATTTTACTGTGAAGCCCCACACGAATCGACTCCGTGAAATGAATCATTTTGGACGACACGAGCTGGAAGGCCATGGCAGCGGCGGCGCTAGGCTAACTTTGCTAGCTAAAGCGCTGGCTTAATGTTAGAGAATTCAGTGATTAATAACACTAGATTTGGGTGAAATATATGAAATAACTCAAATGATACAGTATATTAAAATAAAGAGCTCAAACGTGTTACATGTCTAACATAACACCAAATCACTAATACAAAAACAGAACATTCTTAATATTTACTTCACAGGAGGCCTTGTTGACAAGCCGTTATATGTAAACGCGGATTTTGAAGAACATACCTGTGGGTGGAAAATGCGTGTCCTTGAAAATCTTCGCCGTTAGACGTTAATCATTTGATTCGTGAACTGTTCGGGCGACTTTAGCTCGGCTGTGCTGTTTCTCCTCCCGGGCCGGGGGGTCAAATTTCCTTGTTGTCGACGACAGGGGAGCAAAACGGGTCCTTTTAGAAACGAACTGAGCCATTCACAACAAGTAGGCACTCCTCGATTCGTGATTAAGTCTTTAATGTCAACACATCGCTGTTGTTTTACGCGTTTAAAGTGATCTAACGTAGCTGCTCCGGTTTCTCCCGTAAACCCTCCGTGTACAGAGAACTCAGCACATCTCCGAGACTCCCATTGGTGGGTACGGTGTGATTGAGAAGCCACGCCACCAATAGCTGTGCACTTTGTATGAGTGATCGTGATGCAGACCAATGAGCTTTCTGAAACTCGACACTGAGAGGCGAGTATCACAGAGGTGACGGAAACCAATCAGCAGCGTGAATGCCCTATGCGCATAAGTGGCTCTAAGCCAATCAGCTTCGTGGACCTGGACAGGCGATGTCTGTTAAACAGCCCCGGTGACGTAAGAGCCATGCGAGTAGGAGGATCTTCGACTCTTTGACTCTGATCTGCGGTCAGCCATTGCGAAAGCACTGGCGAAATATTCCGTCTGAGACCAGTTTGAGGGCCGTTCTGAGATCAGCTGTTGCCTCTAAAGTGTCAAATGTCTCTCTTGAAATGGCCGGAGTTTAATACGCAGACTGTGGCGCTGTTTTGTTGCCCATGGTAACAACATACACTTATTTAGTCACGCTTTTAGGGAAAATAATAAAACAGTACAGTGTAGAAGAGTAGATGCATAAAAATATACATATATCTGTGTATACGTATATAATTAAATGCTTACAAGGGAAATACATTACAAGACAAAAATATTAAAGTACATACAAAGTTTTCTATAGTTTTGCTGTTGTAAAAATAATTTCATATAATGTTTTGTTCTTTGGCCTTTTGCTTTGGAATTTTGAATTATAAATATAAAAGCAAGCCATATATAAAGGTATAAAATTTATCTTATACATAGAAGTATACAAGATTAAAATTCTTAAAGGTGGAGTTAGCAATTCTGAAGAATAAATTTAAGTTCAACAGCAAAGAAACACATCCCTTCCTTCAGTAGTTTCATCAATTTCATGGGTACACATTGCCAAGACAAACACACTGGGCTTGCAAACTTTTTTTTTTTGATGTTCGTGGCCATAAAACCCTTCCCAAAACCCTTTTTCCGACAGTAACAGTAACATAACTAACAGTATTTAGTTTGGTTTAGCAAACTGCTGCTACGATTGCTGCTGCAATGCTAACCAGTTGCTACAATTGGGAATGATGGTTGATTCCAGCAAACAGCAAAAATAAGTTAATGTTCTCCATCTGTTAAGCAAAAACAGACCAATCGCCTCATTCCTTTACATGTCTTCAAGTCTTTATGTAGCTGAGGTCAGTTTCTTTTTTTTCTAGCTTCTTGTTATAATTTTTCTAACAAGAAGCTGAAGCTGTTCCACATTGCAAAGTCTAATAAATGTCTGCTGTATTTTAACTAGGCAATCCTAATCCTGAGTAAGGTTTCCAATCACAAGGCTGACGTCTCTGGCCCCGTCCACACAAAACAGTTAGAGTCATGTCAGAGAAACTGTGAGCTAAAGCTAACCCAGCATAACCAAAAGCCACCAAGCTGGAACACATGCACTGTAAAAATTGGGGTGTTGGGGTTACCTTAAAATAATAAGTTTATGGTTTATAAGTCTATATTCAGTGTTTTTATTTTTATTTGAGTCAGCAAAGTGTTTCAGTTTTGATCCTAAAAAGACTGTACCATAAAGGTACCACTCTTGACCCTGTGTCCACCAAAGTCGAGCATTGAAGCCCTTTAGTGTTGTCTGATATAGACATCTCCACCTTGTCCACTGTGTGTTCGGCACCTGTGCTGTTCTTTTTGGCTAACGTGGCATTCATATGGGATGTACAGGGTGTACATGCCTGCAGTGTCTGCTCTGACAGATAAAGCTGCTGGCCGCACATCCAGCAACTCTGTGCCACTGGCTGTATGACTGATGGTATATCCAACCCCTAAATAATTTCTGTCATGTCCTCCCATGATGGCTTTGGTGACACACTTGACTCCTCCACAGTTCTGACTGCAGGACTGGTAACATCTGTGCACCAAGAAGCTGCTGACCACACCATCTCTTTCTCCAGCAACAACTCCAAGGCCAACGACTGTTGATCAAGCTGTCTTGTGCAGAAGGTGATATGTAAGCATAAGGCTATCTACATAATTGTACAGTTTTGTAAGCTAGGGGTCTAGATGTCACCCCCGTCCTGTCTTCAGAGGTTACACAGTTCAGAAATATGAAACATAAAAAGCATGAAATGTGTATGAAATGTATGTTTTGTTTTTTTGTAAACAAATAGAAATTGTACATTAAAATGAAAATTATTTATGTCCCTGTGGCAGAAACTTTCACAGCATGTATTTGTCTGGGGGACTTTTGCATGTGACTGTATTTCCAGTTGGGTTCCTTTACTAATAAGACACAGTGTGGATGGAGCGCAGATCTACGCATTGTACATTACTACAATGTAATAACAACAATACCAAACTGTATTTGAACAGTATATTGATTGAGTGAGTGATTGATTCTTTCCAAATGGCAAGTTCATAGTTATATAGGATGCATCAAGACATTATTCGACCCTGTTGTAGCACAATGCACATAAACATACATTGTAACACATATGCAATAAACAATATACAATAAATACAGAATAGTGGATTCACTAAAAAGGTACTAATAAACAAAATGCTAACACTAAAGGGAGTAAGTGAGTTTTCAACCAATCATCAGAATAAGGCTGATGGCTCCAAGCAGGCAAATAAATTTAAATATTTAGCGTTAATTAACAGAAAGCTACTTTACCACGTCTCTCCTATTTTACTGCAAGAATATTCTACACTTGATCAAATTAACATCCCATATGGGACAATGTCTGTTAATTACTTGGGAGGTTCCAAAATATATAGAGCTGTAAAATTAATAGAAGAACCTTTAATTCAGCCACAAAAAATGATGCAAGGAAGATTCTTCAGATGACGTTGGAGTCTGTGAGCTGAAGTAGGAGTATGCTAGAGGATTAACTGAGAATTGTTTAAAGCCCATAGATATTAAATGACAGCCCTCTAAATTTACTTTAAAGAACATAGCCTTCACTTTAGTTCACGTGCCGTGTTTACTATTTTAAACTGCGGGCTAAAAGGAAGCACGTTCATTTTATAGGCTGGAATAAATTTTATTGATGGGCTTCTCATATTATGCAATACAGTACAATGGCTGGCTTGGGTTTATATTTCATAAATAAAAACTTTTACAGGCCAAATAATTCACTAATGCTATGTTTGTGTATAAATAATAAATATAAATGTAGTGTATAAATAAAAGAATATGAACTATAAGGTGGCAGTGCAATATAACACTCCCATCACATCCATTAGATAAAAAAACAGTTTATGACAGTATCCGGGGTGCTTAATTTAAAGAAACACCTATAATTAGTGCTGTACTCAAAAACAGGAAGCAGACACATGTTTTTTTTCTTTTGTATTACTGCATATGTACGTGTCAAGTGATCTAATGTAATAATAATCTAATTTTAAACTTTTCAGCTCCTTAAATATATTCAAATGCAGCTCAGTGTTTTACAATGACAAAAAGGCGAATAAAAGTATAAAATAAAAGTTTAGCATAAAAAAGAACATTCATTTAACATTTAGAAAAGAATTAAGAAAACTAATTGTAAAAAACCTATAGCATGTAACAACAAAAAAATATTTCAATTACAATTATTCAAATAAGTCTGTCCTTGTTAACAGTGACATCATAAAATGAAATAAAAGACAGTCTTTTAAGCTGTTTTGATCTTTTTATATGCTTGCAATGTGGGAGGGAGTTTCACAATTTAGGAACTTGATTGCATAAAATAACGATGGCTATAAAAAGTTTAATCTGAACAAAAACAGTCAACCTGACCATATATTACCATATTTATGTCTGTATTCATAATGTCGGTTGTATATATTATGTGCTCACGTTTATTTTATTATATAATAGTCAATTATTTTCTCGCATTGAAAGAGAACGTTAAAAACTGCAAGTCCCAGCATGCCCTTCACCTCACAGCCTCATAACCAATCAGGGGCGCTTTTGTTTTGGCGCTGAGCGAAAGGGGGGCTTTTGTTGGAGCCGTAGAGACACACAGCAAAGGCTGGAATTAAATATATGGCAGACAAATTCCCCCCCGATCTGCATCCTGCAAAAAAAGAGAACAGATAGAGAGCGAGAGAGAGCAAGAGAGAGAGAAACGGGGCCTCTCCCGATTTCACAGCCACCAAAATTTTCCAGCATGGGGATCGAGACTGGACTGAGCTAACTCCGTTTGCCTACAGCGGAATATAGAAACGTGGAGCCAAACGCTGTGTTTTATTCAAACCCTTTGTGTGTCTCTCTGTATATATACATATATATTGATATATATATTTATATATATACATAGGATTATATTTATGTTCCCTGCACCCGGAGTCACATTATTTGCTGTATTTGTTTAGGATGGAACACGCTGAAGGTACCGAGATTTTTTAAACCATTTCCCGTCGTTTTAGTGCATCATTTTTGGACTCTTAATGAATTGCACCACTGCATGCGTTTGTGTTTTTGATTAAAAACCTATATCAAACATGAAATGTTCGTATTTTATCACACGTTTCGGTCTAAGCGCTGCTGGAAACGTTAATCCGGCCAATTTGATTTAAAGGGGCACCGGCAGCCATGTTAGCTCGAAATGCTCTCATTTCCCCCCGTTTACCTGCGTGTTATTCCACAGCAAACTGCGAATTATCAATATAAAGCGGCTGTATTTGACAGTTCGTTTTATTTTGGTCACTGTTTTGACGACAGGCTCAATATAACCATGTCTATTTTGCTTTCACTTGCGTTAGCGTTTGTGCTAAAGGCCCCTTTGCTATCGAAAGCATTCGACGGGTTTCCCCCAACATTTGAAGAATTTTATATCGTAAAATATGCAACGTTTGTGCGAATAATGCAAGCCAACCGTGTTAAAATGTCAACTAGTGATGTGTTATGTCCATAAACGTTGGCTGAAAAGCGGTGTCTTGTTTGAATTGCTGTTATTAAGCTACTAATTGAAGCTAGCTAGCTAATGCTAATGCGGATTTGTTTTTCTTGGGACGAAATTTCACTTCGCATGATTTTCGAAACGTATTTTCGTCTGTTTGCGTCCAAGGAGTCATGAATTGGGGGGCACCATTTCATATTTTGGGCTTTTATATTGCATATACACGCGTTTAAGTGTTAAAACTACCCCTTCCCTCCCTACCTTAATCAAGCAGTGTAATTGTTGCTGTTGCTAATTCACGTATGCAGCCGTGGAGTTTTGATCAACTTGGCAACAAAATGCTGCCCATTGTTTTCTATAGGGCTGATGGGCAGCAGCTAAACTCGCGTTTTTGTGTTAAACACCCAATTAATATGCAGAGACTTTTCTTTAACCGTAGAGGCTGGTTAAAGAAAAGTCTCTGTTTACCCTGAACGCTAGTAAGGAGAACCCCCCTGTTCAGTGTTTATCCAACTCTAACGCACTTCACTCATCAGTTAATGATCAGTCTCCTGTTGAGTTGAATCAGATGTGTTTGTGCAGCCCAAAGACTAAACTGGGAAGTGCTGTGATGCTCCAAAGCTCACTAAATATCACCATATAACATTACACTAAAGGTGCCCCCACCTCTTTTTTTTCTAAGCAGAAGTTCACATTTGAGTTCACTTCACATGCACACAACAGTTCTATGTGTTTAGTGTTAAGAGGGAATGTAGAAAGCAGAACTAACACACCTAATTCAGCTCTCATCAAGGGCTTCATAATTAGTTGATGAGTTGAATCAGGTGCAGAAACAGAAACACGGCAGGGTTGATATTGCGGCCTGAACAGCTGCACAGCACAAAAACAGCCTCTGTATTAGAAATGGAAAAAGAACTTAGTCATCTTGAAAGATTCATGTTCAAACATGTTGTTTGTGGAAGATGACTAATTTCTTTTCTTTTCCTGAATGGTGTGCATTGATGTCATAGGTGAAGTGCCTTAAAGAGGCACTCTAGTCAAAATTGAAAATGTAACAATCACTGCGCTGTTGTAAACATTGCTACTCTTACTGGTGGTGCTGCAGTGGTCTCTAGAGAGATTTTCTCATTTAAAGACTGTAGGGGACCCATTTTTGGTGATTGAAGTTGGGAGTAATGTTTTGAAACTACAAATTTTGAAAATAGAAACTGTCTTCATTTGTGGATGTGTGCGGTTTATATGTTTTATGTGTATTGAGTGTCATTTACATTGTTAGATTTCTTTGTGTATTTTCTCAAACCGATTAGGGTTAGAGATACAGTGCTGCACTACAGGATTTTAAACAACATGACAAATAACATATTAAACTAGTTTTAGGCCAGAATACCCCTTTAAGATTTTTGGTCATGAAGGTGTCCTTTATAAATAAAGTGTAAAATTAGAATGCTTAAGGTTGTAGTAGTACTAGTTTTGCAGAACTGAAACTTAAACTGCCATCTAGGTGCATAAGACCTTTTTCTGCATTGTTTAAAGTTGTTGCACTCTAATCAGCGTACACAAGGACATGGTGCTTTTCAGTTGTAGTGTCCGTTTGTGCACATATTTGAATTTCAAGTTTTTGTGTATGCGTTTGCTGTTCTATAAACAGATAAAATGTAGTAAATGTAGTTAAATCCTCATGGTGGTGTATTACTAAAGTTTTTTTTCTATATTTCTGAATTTTTTTCTTTAGTACTATTCTGCTTATCTGGAGTTCAATATATACGTCAGCTCAGACCTGTTTGAAATATTGACTATATCTAAACAGCTGTCTGATAATTTAAAAATAAACAACACAGCACTACATAACAAAATGAACTTTCTATAATCTGAACTTTAATCCAAAACATTCCGCAAATATTTAATTAAATCTTAACCTCTATAACTCAGTTATTTGTATTGTTGAAACCCTTTTAAAGGGCCAGAAGTCATGTTTTTAGTCTGCTCAAAGCATTTTCGTTTGGTTTATGTATAAAAAACGTTCAATTTTACACCATTTCATAACCTCTCATTACCCCTTAGAATTAATGTTTTTGTTATTGCACCATTAGCACTGATGTATGTAAATGAGCTCTGTTACAATTGACTGGGCCTTGTCAAAAAGCAATCTGTGAAAAAGATCCAGAGTGAATGGGCGTTGGTTTCTTGTGATGTCACAAAATCATTTCTAAGTGGGTTTTGATATATGTACTGTATGGGCTGTAAATGGTAGATTTTTGAACTTCAATAATGTTAAGGTGCTACTTTTATTAAATAAAACGGCAATAAAAAATATGGTTTTAGTTGATATGGGATGTTTAAAGCAGTCTTCTTCACTCATGTTTACTTGTCGTTGTTTTGTTCTCCTTTCCTTTTTACCCACTCTTTCTAACCTCTCTCTGCAGGCCCTGTAAGAAAAAGGGAAACTTAAAGGATGCTGGAGCAGAACAATGGATTTCTCCTTCTCTTTCATGCAAGGGATCATGGGAAACACAATTCAGCAACCCCCTCAGCTCATTGACTCGGCTAACATCAGACAGGATGACGTGTACGATGCCATCAGTGACCCAGGGGACGAGGGTGGACCCCCAACATACGAATCTCCGCTGGAGTCTGGTTTCTCCTACCCTCCTGAAGACCTTCCAGTGGTCGCCAACGGTTACCCGACGGGGATTGGCAGCTATGAGCATCAGGCGAAGTTCGCTTTGTACTCTCAGTACCCCAACGGCTCCGCTAACGGCTACGGTGCCATTCGTAACTACGGTGACCACGGCCTGCTGCTGGGCGAGGGAACAGTATTGAGGACACCGGTGGTCCAGGAGAAACCTTCATCTCACGTTTCTTCTCCCCCTCCTGCTCCTCCTCCTCACTCTCACCTTCATCACCAGCCTCATCCTCCACCTCCTCACTCCCACCATCAGCATCAGCACCAACAGCAGCATCAGCATCACCACCCTCCTCCCAACCCTCAGTTATTACCTCAGCACCATCATCATCCTCATCCTCATCCTCATCCTCCTACGTCTTCTCATCTCTTACCTCCAGTGTTCACCCCTCCTCCTCCTCCTCTCCTCCTCCCCACCTCCCCTCCTCCGCCTCCTCAGCCCGTCCAGGATGGCGCCGCCACCTCCAACCCACTCATGCACTCCGCCACACCAAAAAAGGCTGAGAAAAGCTCCCCGGAGATCAAGATCAAAATCATAAAGACTTATCAGAACGGCCGGGAGCTCTTCGAGTCCTCACTCTGCGGGGACCTGCTGCAGGAGTTCCAGGCCACCCAGGCCTCCAGGAGGAGGCACGAACAGAAAAAGGAGAAGAGAAAAAAGCGAAGCGGACGACATGCCGTCGCAGCAGAGCTCCCTGAGCAGGCCGTTCAGGAAAAAACTGACCAAACTCCTGGCCCTGCTCAGCCCAGCGAAGTTCAGCCTGCAGCGCAGGAGCAACAGGCTGCAGTCGCTCTCAAAAACCCAAAAGTAGAACCCAAGGAACACAAGGTAATGATAACACATGGTTTTTACTCATAAGTAGGGCATTTACTGTTGTTTATTAGTGATCCATCAAAATGAAATTTCCTGACTGAACAAGACCCACCTGTCAAAAAACTGAAATTTTATTTGTGGTTTTCAATAAATGTACTAAAAATAACAAAGAAATACACTTATTTGCTGCATAAAGGTTATTATTGGCATAAAGGTGTCAGCATAAAATAAAATCCAATTAAATTAATATAGAAAAAAGGATATTCTGTATATAACCACAAAATAGTACACAAACAGTCCATGTGTAATGTAAATGCTGTGCAAGTACAGATACAACCTAGTACTGAAGTAAGTGGACAAGTTACAGCTAAAAGACATGCTCTGTAAATGCAAATGTTAAAATATTTATAAAATGTATATATTGCAACAAGTTTGAATTAAATTAATTTAAATGTATTATGTCATAAAAAATGGTGCAACATGATGACAATAGATTCTGGGTGATCATATAACACTGCATTGTTTCCTGTAGGATTTTCTGGAGCAATAATTTAAGAAAATCTTATAAGTATTGTTATATTTTCACTGTTTAAACATGATATTGTTCAAGTTGGATTATCAAGAGGGGCATCAACGTCAAAAACAGCGTGTTTAATTACTGTTTCTCATTTTCATTACCATGGATTTTGCAGACCTTTTGAATGTTCTCTGCCAAAAAATCAAGTTGTCATAATTTTGATACATTACCATTGATTTTACGGCTAATTGAGTAGTCTAGTGATTTTAATGATTAGTTGAGTAATTAGAGGCCATAAACTAAAGCGGAAAGTAACAATAAGCAGCCATACAGAGCTTTTCAAATGTTTCAGAAAGCTTTACTGGAATAAAATTAACTACAAAATGCTATACAAAAAACCCAAACAAGTATATTAAATGCTTCTTTCCCATTTCTTACTGTAATGGGAGGGTAACATTTAAAATATGATCACCATATTGCTAAATTATAAAGATCATTTATTCACACAAAAATAATTATACAGCAGGTATTAAAATAAATTGGAGAATGAAAAGTGTTTGTGCAGCATCTTATGAAATTTGAAATTAAAATATTCTAAAGTGTTAACCAAAAGTAGTTGGGTGGAATTAATGGAAATACAGTTTTTTATTTTACAGGGATTGTAGGGTTGAATGTGTCAGTTTGGACACACCTTTTCTAATGACACATTTTGTTGAATAACTAAGTAAAAAGTGAGCCCAATTCCACATGGAAGAGACATACATACCAAATTAATTGTAGTTTTAAACTATTCTTTATGGTCAGGACATGAGAAACACTCATCCAACAAAAATCTGTCTCAGTGGGAGAAAGCTAGTTTCCCAGGTTAGCTGTTTTTACCAGCTAAAACAAAAACAGATTATTTTAGCTATCTGGTGACGGGTGATAGGCCATCATGTTAGTTTCTCAGCAACTTCAAAACACGGAACATTATCTGGCTGAGTATGCTCCATGCTCCCATCACTCTTACCACATCCATGTAACAGCATACCGCAGTAATCAAACACAAGCTAGCAGACGTTTGGATTTCTATTTTTTGTCCTAATATTTTGAGAGTTGCAAGAACTGCAATATATCTGATTCTGGATGTTTCAGTGTTAGACCTTGATGGTATTAACTGCCGTGTGATACAGTATTCTCTTTGTAGGCGTGTTTAAACTGAAATCGATGCTTTTCGTCTTGTTTGATTGCTGTAAGCTAGTTCACTACAAAAACATTGGTTTGGTCATGCTGTGCATGTGACAGCACTTCATGTTAGCCAGCTGCTAAAACCCACCAGCTTGGAGAGCTACCTTTCTCCCACTCTCCCTTTCCACACATGCAGCATCCTCAGTCAGCTTTTGTTTAAATGAGTGCTGTAACTAGCAAGAAGCTGCTTCTTCCTTACACTTTTTGTGTTGTTTGAGAAAGCACTAAAACTGAAATACAACTGTTTGAATGTAACAAACAGAGCACTTTGATGGTAGGTGTGTGGAGCAGCGGTGATTTGATGTTAGGATAAGAGTGACTTGGCATTACGCCAGTACAGTCCATGCCATTTATCTTGTCACTCACGTTAGGTCACAGGAGAACAGATTGGGAATCGTGCCACTCAAACAGGGGTCGCTTCACTCAAGCCACATTTTAGGCTGCACTCTTTTGCTCTGTCTCATTTAAATAATTTAAAACTTTGAAGTACGCTCTCTTGTGGCGACAACTTAGTTCTGTTTTCTTACAGTTAAAAAACAAAAACTGGTCTGTCTCTAGAAAGAGAACGTGTAGGAATTAAGTCTTAAATCAAATGTTTATCATGTCGTTGTTATATTTCTGTAGGAAAGTTAGTAAGCATCGTTTTATTGTCCAGCCCTGCTTTTAATCAGTAATAAATCAATAGTTTCCTGTTTGAATTTATAGAATGCTTCCAGTTCAGATATATTTATAGGTCTTGTTGCATGCAAAATGTAAAAGATCTAATTAGAGATTTCCATAGTATTCAAGTCTGGGAACAGTGAAGACCATTCTGAAACCGTCTAAAAGACTATTCCATTCCATTAAGTAGTTTAGGGTTGGTTTGTATGTGTGTTTTAGGTCTAACCTTGTTTCATCTTTATTTTCCTCGCTGTCTGTGGGACACTACAACCCTAAAGATGGTTTGTCAAGGGTAAAGCCAGGGTTAAAACAACGTTCCTGAACCCTTTGTGGTGCTTTATCGAACTATTTTCCAAAAAGTTCTATATGGAACCATACCATCATTATCCAAAAAAAACATGCATCTCCATTTTAGTTTTAGTTTTCTGCATTACTTGAACCTGGCTGCTGACTTTCATATCCTCTAAAAGTTTTACGGTAAATGGACCAATAGAAATGCTCCACAATAGTCTGACGAGATCTGGTATTATTGATTTACATTAAAGTAAAGTAAGTTCTTGGCCTCTCCCGTAAAGTTGCCATTGAGATGCTTGGACAGTGATTATTTGCAACATATTCTCTATTAATTTGAAGCAGAGAGACCCTAAATATAGCCATTGCCTTTACTTAAAAAACAAGAAATCTTCTCTTCCCTCTGTCCCCAAAATATTTCCTGTGCCACTGGCAGCCACATAATGTCAAGGCATAATAGAACCGCCCCCATGCTTAACAGTTGGTAATGCAGCTTATTTTCTCCAAACCATAGCTTTAGTGATCGTGGCCAAAGAGTTCCAGTTTTGTTTCATCAGACCACGGTATGCCTTTTGATTATCTAGTTGCGGTCTTACTAATTTCAAATGTTAACTTTTGTGATGAAATCACTGAGCTTTTCTGATAAGCCCATGGCTGTTTTTAAGTGTGTTGAGTTCAGAGGTGGTGTTAACTTCTGTTTATTTTAATAACCAAACAGTGTTCACAGTTTTTGCAGTCTAAGAAAAAAACAACACCTTTACAAATATTCTCCTGTTCAGCCAACAGCTGTTTAGCTCCACCCTTTCACATGGTTTTCAGATTGAGGACTGTACAGATCAGCCAGTCAGAACATGTTCATGTACATGTATAAAGAGTGCTGTTACCAGCACCGTCATAGACACAGTCTGTTTAATTGTAGGGGCCAAAGACATGTTGGAAAATGCTCATGTGAAAATCTATTAGGATGTGTTTGGAATGTGAAAAATAGAATGCATAGACAGCAAAATGTGGGCCCTTTAAGACTAATGTAAGATAAATGAGCTGTGTTCTGATTGACTGCCCTGTATTGTGCCCCGTATTGACTGCTGAATACTGAACAGAGGGTATATGAATGTGTTGATATTTGTTTTTTCTTTGTTACCGTCTTTAGAAAGCACTGCAAGCCATTGAAATTGTACATATGTACAAAAGTAAATATTAAGAGTTAAAAGAAGCCGTTGTAAGAGATTAGAAGCATGTTGTTCAACTTAATTACTGTGTACAAAAGTTGAGTTCAAAGCTCTTAGCTGGTTGAGAACCCTGCTATTATCTTCTTGTGTGTCATGTTTGTGAGGAATGTTATCTCTTCAGAGGGGAATTTCACATTTTTTTTTTAAATGTTTGCATAATTAAATGGCAAAGTAATTTGGAGTGTTTTAGTTTGAAACACTCTGTAGGTGGCAGGGACCAGACATTCACCTCAAAAAGCTCCCTCAAAAAATATTTCCAGACATTGTCTTATGATAGTTTTGGGGAGATTTTCACCTAAAATGTATTTTAAAACTCTGCATATTAGAGGGGTACGTGGATGATAGTGTGATGCAAATGTATTTCTTCAGAGGTCCACAATTTTGCCATAATCAACATTTTATATACATACATACATACATACATACGTACACAATCACTTCTGTTTCACTTCTGGTTTTAAATAGTGAATAAAATATTTGTATTGTATTAAATAGAATTCTATATTTTTATTGTAGCCATGGTGGACTCTGGTTCTGATCACCACCACTGCAAAGAGATCAATATCTCTACAATGATCCATTTCACAAACTACTGAATGACTGTTTACATCTAAACCACTGAATTTGAAGATATCATGTGACTAAAAGCCAGATGGTTGTCTAAGAAGAGTACCTACAGTGTACCTACTTCACGTATTTAAGCTGACAAGCAGCACTTCAGGGGCGGTAAATACTAAAAGGGGCAGTAAATAAAGAGTCTTTATCTTTAATTATACACTAAACCAAATCCTGTCTGTTTCACTTTGAAATGCGGTTCTGCTTGTTTTTAATGAAGGCTTTGATTGGAGTCTTCCTGCTGCAGTGTTGTCCTGTTTTCTTCCTCGCTAATGGTTGTGATTTGTGTTCAGGTGGAGAAGCACTTCCCCTCGGTCATTACCTGCACAGGAGTCTGTGTGGAGTATGAAATTGGAGACCTGGTGTGGGCGAAAGTGGGGACGTATCCGTGGTGGCCCTGCATGGTCTCCTCAGACCCCCAGCTGAAGGTCCACATACGCATCAACACCAGAGGTACTGATTCACTGGGTATTTTCATGTTCTTATTTAGTTTTTTTGTGGTTTTATGTCTTTGTAATAAGACTTGCAGTTGTTTATTGTTCTTTAAGTACTGATGATAGGAACTCCGGTTGGAAAAACAAATTGTATATCGTGATAAAATTTGTTAGCATTCAGGTATCATCATACTCCCCACCACTAAGTGTAATATAGACAATTAAAGTAATGCAAGCTTTTTTGTTTGTTTTGTAGCTTGAGATTTTTATTCTGGCCAATAAATAAGTTTATAATAATTAATGTTGTTGATTGTAAATAATTATGTTACAATACTGATACCAGGGAACCACTGTAGGTTTTTTTATTGATAAAAAAAAACATTTTCTGAAAAGCCATGCATGCAGGGGAATATGTATATATGTATGCATGTATTAAAATGAATGGTTTGTATGGTGTTTGTGTATGTAACAGGTCATAGGGAGTACCATGTGCAGTTCTTCGGCAGTGTGGCGGAGCGAGCATGGATCCATGAGAAGAGGATAGTGGTGTATAAGGGAGAGAACCAGTTTGAGGAGCTTCAGGCGGAAACGTTACGGAAGACCACCAATCCGACAGAGAGACAGAAGGTTTGATATGCTGTCAGCCTTTATGTACCCTCGCTGTTTAGGATGGGAGAGAATGTAAACTATTTTAAACTGTCAGCCAGTTCACTTTAGTTAGTCATTATACCAGTACAGCAGAACAAATATAACATGTGGAGAATAAAGAATGCTGTTCTAATCTCATATCAGTGAGGGTGTCTGTGTTAGTGGAGTTGAGCTCTTGAAAGGTGGGGGAGGAGGAATGCATTATTGGGTAATATTAGTGTTCCCCACCCACTGGTGCATAGTGATATAATCAAACATCAGAGGGCATTTTAGAGGGCTAAAGTCATTATATTGTGATTAAAGATTATGAGGAAACCAAGATTTAATCTTTTAAATAGCATTGTGTTAAAAAGTGATTTTATATGACCACTAATGAGATAAAAAAAGATTGTACCAGATATTAGATTTCATGTCAGTCTTTTATGATGGCCTGAATTATGGTCTTTAAAGGTCCCATTTTATGAACAAAAACCTGCTTTTGAGAGTTGAAATGATATGCAAACAAGTTTCAAAATGTACTGTTTACTCGGTAGTCTATACAATACATATATGGAAACTAAACTGCAAGTTCATTCACCAATGTGTCTGCATACATCCATCTATTCATCCTACAGCAGTTTAGGTCAGCCCATTCTCACTGTAGTTAATAGGAGTGATTTAACCCAGCCAAGAGCAGAGCTTATAACAGTTTTAAAGATGCAGCAAGCAACACGTCCAAACTCTACAACAAGGTTGTACTATATATTGTGATCATTTTTAGTATACACAGATATTATAAAAATTCATGTAAATGTAGAATGCACTCTTGTAGGCAGTTTTGTAGATGAAAGATCTTCTTTACATAGTTTTCAGTTGCAAAATGCCAGTAGTATTGGGGTAATGTGTCATTGTGGAAAGATATCTTATTGATATTTTTTAAGTTGCTCTGATCATTTATAGTAGATGTTAAATTCACATTACAACCCCAAATCAGAAAAAGCTGAGACAGAGTATATATATATATATATATATATATATATATATATATATATATATATATATATATATATATATATATATTTATTTATTTATTTATTTATTTATATTATATATATATATATATATATATATATATATATATATATATATATATATATATATATATATAAATTAATTAATTTATTTTTGTTATCTTATCTATTGGTGAATGGAGGAACAGCAAAGTAAGAATTTCATTGTACAGTGTAACTGTCTGTTCTGCTGTGCATATGACAATAAAACTCTTGAATCTCTTGAAGGAGATTAAAGAAATGCAGCATTTACCTTGATTTTTATTTCCATGCAGATAGTATGAACCCAACATATTTATTGGGTTTTTTTTTCTGGACAGTTTTATTTCATTTGTTAACGTACATCTATTACTGCATTAAATACATGTAATAATTCTTATTAGATTAATTATTAGATTAATAATTCTGATTAGATGCTAAATAATGTACTCAGTAATTCATATTAAATCCTAAATAATTCATGAAAAATTAGGAAAAATTTAAGAATATTCATAGACTTACCTGAATAATGTGTAGCAGATTTACTACTATCGAGTAGTAGTTTTGCAACAATTTATAGTATAAGTCTGAATGTACTGTGTCTTACTTTGTAGTAAAGGTGTTTCTAAATCTGTCTTTCCAGCTGCTGAAGCCTCAGTCTCAGCGTGAGCGCGCTCAGTGGGAGGTGGGTGTCGGCCATGCAGAGGCAGCTCTACTGATGACCCGCGAGGAGCGCAATGAAAATTACACCTTCATCTACATCGACAAACAGCCCTGTGATGAGCCTGAACCGGCCACTTCCCCTACCACCAAGACCAAAAGGATCGCTCGGCCTGAGCGCCGAGCCCGACGCTCCAGGAGCTTGAGGGAGGAAGTGTTGCCACGGCGCCAGCAGCCACGCCGCCAGTGCAGCATCACCAGTGCCGAGGAGCAGAGTTCTCCGAACCAGGATCAGGAGGATGCGGACCACAGCCCAGAAGGTAGGGCTGACGTATGTCCTGTTGTCTAGAGGAGGTGCTGTTTAACTGACGTGTTCATGCAAATAATGTTAATAATCATATTTTTGTTTGATAATGTTATAATGATATATAATTGTTGGAAAGTATTGAGAAATATTGCGATACTCATTTGAGATCTTATGGTTTGCCCTGGTCCCTCAGACGAGCCTCATAGTCCTGAAGAAAGTCCGCCGAGCCCCCGGAAGCCCTCTCCTCCTCCAGTCCGAACTCCATGGAGAACCGCGGCTGCTCGAAAGCTGCTTCCTCTTTCCATCACTATGAAGAAACTGAACGTTGAGATCATTAAATGCGACTGGCAGCTGCCCAAGGCGAAGGTGGAGCCACCACCCAAGCAGGTGGAGCGAGAGGAGAGAGCAAGAGACAAGGCTCGGTCTCCTGAGGTCAGAATCGTTCGTTTTATTACCTATTCATATTCATATTCAGATCTATGCACAGTCATTTTAAGAGATTAGGGTTGTAGGCCAGTAGAAAAAGGGGACAGCCTGAACGGGAATAAAAGCTAAAGTAACAACACATCACTGATCATGTTTTAGAGAAAAGCAAATGTAGTATTGAGGGTTTTTCCTGAGGCAGTCAAAAATACTAGTGTTGCTGTCTAAGCAGGGATTTGAACCTTCATCTCCAGAATAAGAGGCTTTTTAAGCATTACCTGCTATGTGATATAGTTATTGTAAATATTAACATTATATTTGGTTGTTTAGGGTAACCACATTATTTAATGTAACTCTTTTTGAAAAGGCACTATTTGTGCTTTATCAGCAAATCGTCCTGTGTTTTGATGATATGCACAGATCTTTGGAAGCCCGTTCCTGGCAGGTATAGGCAAAAAAGCCCCAATATTTTTCTTCTTGTCTATTTGGCAGCATTTTGGCTGGAAGTTTTGATTTAGTGTTAAAACATGCTTACTTCCTCAAACATTTAATTAAATATGTTGTAATTAGTTATTACCGTTCTAGGTCGTAATTTATTTAGTATTTTGAAATATTTAATCATTGTTTCAAGTTCCCTTCATTATCACATGACCAGGCTGGTGGAATTACTCTCAGTGCAGATTGGATGACTGTAAAAATACACCACGTGTAAGAGCAAACATAGGACATAAGTGCATGACCTCAGTACAAACATAAGGACACAAAAGGGGGGAAAAAGAATCCAGTGTAGAAAGTCTGCAACTCATGGCCTGTGATGCTCTGGTGATAATTCTGTATCTCGTCTTTAATGACTGCTTTGATGTATTTCCAAACCAGACAGTAAATGAAAGTTACATGAAGCTCTGAATTATGGCTGTATAAAATTGGAGCAATAAATGTTGCCTGACTCTGTGTTTTTTTTAGTTGTCTAAGGCAAATAAAGTCTCTGTTGGGCATCTTGCTTTAGATGATTGACACTGAGATTCCATTTCAGATTATTGCTGATGTATGTGCCAAGAAACTTGAAAGAATGGTTTATTGTACTCTGTTGACTGTTGATGAGAATAATTTCTTTATTGATTTTGTTCTGAAGTAAATTAACATTTCAGAAGACTTTTAGCATACTATGTCATTATGTTATAACACTAAATGATCATTTTGAGAAATTATTGTTTTGAGGAAAAGTTATTATTTTGAGATACTAAATATTTTAAGATAAAACAATCTATAATTAGCAATTTATTTTAATATATATAAGCATTCTGAGAAAGTAGCTCTGTTTCAGGAATGTAAGTGTTTTAGAAATGTTAAGTAAATATTTTGAGGATATATGAAATTATTGTGAAAGAATACATAATTGTTTGGAAAGAAAAATATTGTGAGAAAATGGGTTAATATCTTGTGATACTAATTCAATATTTTAATATTCCCCCAAAAACAGTTCTTAACTCCCAAACCTCTAGTGTCCAAAATCAGAAGTCATATATATATATATATATATATATATATATATATATATATATATATATATATATATATATATTATTTTCTTAAGCAGCAATCCCCAGCTTTATATGGGATACATGTAGACAGAGCTAACAATGTAATGTTGCTGCTCTGTCTTTAAGTAAACAAAAGATTTCCAAGTAATGTGTTGCATGTTCTTATGGGTTTCTTCATGCATAGAAATCTTTTATTGGTTGTATTTCTTGTTTTATGATGTTGAAGGTGTTTTTATCTAATCTATTTGTTCTGTGTGTGCAGGGCTCAAGTGATAAAGCAGAGGCTGAAACGTGCTCCAGTGAGGAGGAACGAGCAGCATCTCCTACAACCTGGAGTGACCCGGAGAGTGGAGAACACGCTTCAAAAGGTACAGGCGTACACATGCCCACCAAACAGGCCTCAAATTTCAATTCTGAGAAGAAGCAGTAGCCAAGTGGAAAACTAGATGGAACATAGTAGATGAGAGCAAGAGGCTGCAGTGGCAGAGTTTTAGCCCTGTTGCTCCAGACGGACGTCAGTGATGTAAATTAGAGTCTTTGTTTTTCTGATTTTTATCCTTAGGTTAATGTCAGTTCCTTATATTCACTCATACTTGACCGATAAATGTTTGTAATTGGGTGCAGGTTAATGTGTTTGCGTGTGCTTGTGTGTGTTTGTATGTGTGGTGTACAGAAGCGATGGAGAGGAAACAGCAGCGCCGGTGTGTGCGGAGCCGCTCAGAGTCAGAGAAGAGTGTAGAACCCGTCCCAAAGAAGAAGATTAAAAAAGAGCAGGTAGAACAAAACCATGCTGTCAATCACTACTGCAGCATCACCTGCCCCTCATGTACACATTACTGCAGCACATATATACAGCTGCTAGTGCTACATTGCATTTGTGTGTGGACTTCATTAGGTACACTCCAGTGCAACGAAAATCAGTCTATGTACTTTTTCTGATAGTTTGATAGTGCATGGTGTGACATTCTTTGAAGCCCTATATATAATATATAGGGCTCATTAATGTAAATAAAACACAGTTTGGCTTTTTAGTCTAAAATGTTATATAAAATAAAATCTAAAACCAAAGACTTCATAAGCTGATGAATAAATAACAGATGAGTTATTGGTTCTGACTTTACATTTATAAGGTGGAAGTGTCTGGAGTGGACAGTGAGTGGACACAGTATTTAAATATTCCAGCAGCACTGCTGTGTCTTATCCACTTGTACCTAATTTGCAATTCAAGTAATACTTGCTCTGTGATGGTCCTCTAGGGGTCCTGAAGGAAAGGTTGAAATTTGGCAAGCAAAATACGCAGAGAAACACATTGACTACAGTCTGTAGAAGTAGAACTATAAAGTACACCATACTGTTCCAAATAGGGTCTAAATAGAGTCTAAAATATGACTAAAGTATGTTTGTGTACACTTATACAGTCCGGTGTTTCACAAGCTCTGCTTTCCTATGTTTATTTTCTGCATCAAGTTTAAGCACCAAGCAGTTAGTTTTTGTAAAACAAACAGTTTGAATATTTTGTACATTAGGAAGAAAGGTGCAGACATTTATGACTGGATTGTCTGTTTTGTTTGCCTCTCTGCCTTCCAGGCGGAAACGGCACCCCAGATGGACTTTAAGACGGGATCACAAAAAGGTGATGCTTTCCTCACAGCGTTAGGACAGCTGTTCACACAATATCATTTCTGAATCCAATTTTCCAATTCTGAGTCCAATTTAAAAAATCCAGTAATCAATAATACATATTATTTTAATTTTTGTGTTTTATTTTATTTTAATCAATTCATTACTTTATTTTAAATTGATACTGCTGTAGTTTTAGTTACCCAGTGCTTTCCTGATTGATATGGTGGTAAGTTCAGTTCAGTGGGACTGGGTGATATGGCAGAAATTTTAATAGTACAAGAAATGTTCATTGAAAAAGTTTAAACTTTGTTTTCTACTAAGATGGTTGTATTAAGCTCCCTGCTGAAGTAAGTAGTGTACCTGCAGCCTGCTAACACCACTTACTATTCCCCCAGGGGCGAGTGAGATTTCAGACTCATGTAAGCCACTGAAGAAACGCAGTCGTGCCTCGACAGATGTGGAGATGGCCAGCTCTCTGTACAGAGACACGTCTGACTCTGACTCCAGGGGACTCAATGACCCACAGGTAAAATGAATAGGATAAAAAAATATATCAGGATAGCAGCTATTAGTACAATGGAAAACATTTTATTTATTTAATGAAGCTATTAATCACAACATAGTATTACCATTTTATAGATATTACTTGTATGTGTAAAGCTCAGCATTGATTATGGAAAGTGAAAGTGGTCTGTGATTGTGTTTTGAAAGTAAAAATTGTTCTCTGTGTCTGTGGCGTTCATTGAGGTGTGTGGTTTGTAAGCTGTGACAAACCAGAACAATATGCACTAGTTTTTGACTGATCATAAGAACTTTTTTATTTTGTTTTATTTTGTGTATTGCGTTTTGCACAGAGCGGGTTTGGGAAGCGCTCGGACAGTCCTGCTACAGTCGATGCTGACGGCTCTGACGCTCAATCAGTTGACTCGAACATTTCCCGGCAGGGCTGCAGTTCCTCTAAGAAGGACCTGGTGTGTCAGGTGAGTCAGCCCACACTGCAGTGTAGTTCATTAGCCAGGATATTTCTGGTGTCTGAAGTTTGTGTCATTGTTAGACCATTGCTGGACCAAATGTACAAAGATGAGGTTATTCGAGGTAACTCTGTTAGGCTGGTAGTTCATTATGCACACTTGAAAGTCAACAGATTTCAAAAACACACAGTCGTTTACAGAATTTTATGCTACAATTTGGGGGGTGGAGCCTGAATCTTTCATGAAATGATATAATACAAACAATGCTAAACTAGATCAGACCTGATTGTGGTTCTGTGTAAGCAGAGGAATAAAAACTGGGAATGCTTTCTCTCTGTGAGACCACAAACTCTCAGCTGACACAGGAGTGACACATTTTAAACATTATAAAGACTCTTATTACCAAGTAGCTCGTCTAAAGCCACAGTCACACACACTTGTCTCTCTCCTAGCTCTTTAGCTTCAGAACTGATTTTTTTTTTAGCCCCACTTCCCATGAGATTTTCTCCCGCTGATGCAGAATTGGCACCATCCCACTCTCGCCAGAACCCAGATGTTATGTCCTGAACCTGACTGCAGTTCTGTATAGCTGGTTTCCGTTTGTGTTCAAATGACTGTCACATTAGACTCTCCATTGTTGATGTGTCTTTAAGATCGTTTTTAAAGCTGTCTCGATGTGTATTGTTTGTCATTGGTTGCTGCAATGAGTATAATAATTTTGGGGTTTCGCTGTTAGAAATTGTTTATATGTTCTAATTATGTGTTTGTTGCTATTTTATTTAGACTTATCATTAATTAGCAGAATTTCTCTACATGTGTTGTATTGATCCAATACAGTGTCCTGACTAAGAGCTCCTTTACGGTGTGCCATTCAGTGGAAACAGTCAAGTCAGGTGAAGTTTGTCATTTCAACCGTCTACTCAGTACACAGTAAAGCAAAACAATGTTCCTTCTGGACCATATGGTGCACACAAGGAAAATACCACAGACTAACATGACTAGACAATGCAAACAATGCAATAGTGCAAACAGTGCAATGATGGCTGACATGCAGTAAACAGTGCAGGAGAATAGAACAGAGAGCAGCCAACGTTCAGTTTGGGGTGAAATTACTTCTTTTTGCCCCCTGTTAGTCTGTGTGATTTTCCTTGTGTGCACCATATGGTCCTGAAGAAGACTGTGTAGATGTTTGGAATGACAATAAACCCATGACAATAAACTTGACTTGACTGTTTTCACTTGCTCGGATGATTAAATGGCTGCGCCATAGTGCCACACTGTAAAGGAGCCCTGTGCCACAAAATACTGTTGTGAATCCTGCAGCAATGCAGGCCTCAAATCTGAAGTTGGCTGTTGCCCCGAATCACTTGCTCATTTGTGTTGCAGATCATGTCACTTTATGGCACAGAGGAGTGTACAAAATCGTAAAAATTATTATATTAGGTTGCTTCTGACTCCTTTCTGTTCTCACACACTTTCTCATTTGCACTTTCAGTGTCTCCCAGGTGCAGATTTCAGATTATGGCTGGGTGCCATTTACAATGATCATGTCGTGATACTCTTTTTCTGAGCATATCATCAGTATTTGACTAACTACATGTTTGATTACAAAGAGAGCACAGTTCATCCTATTTAGGTTCATTTATTACATAGTAATTTGTAATAAAAAAATGAATATGAATAGTTTTCGGTACTGCTTTTTACTTCCAACTTTATTTTAATTTCTCAACTACTTCGTGGATTAAGTGAGTAAAACAGACACTAATTGGGTTAAATGTAGTGGATGAACAGAAGTGCTGTGTTTGTGCTCTTGAACACTGGAGTATAGCTGTGCTCTTGCGTCAGCATGCAGAAGGAAGATAAAAGGTTTGAGCTATAGTTGAGGAGAGCTTTGTGTTGTGTCTCTGCAGGTGTGTGAGACGTTTGGGGATTCCCTGCTGAGCTGTGAGGGCGACTGTAACAGACTGTTTCACCCCGAGTGTCTGGCCTCTGCTGGGGGCACGGAGGGAGAGGCCATCTGCACTGAGTGCAGGACAGGTCAGTTCAATTACAACTGTAGTTATTATTATTATTTAAAAAATAATAATACTATTTGGGTATAAGGTATTGTTAAAAGGTAAATTAGACTGAAAAAAAATGTATTTTAAAAAAGCAGTTTGTAGGAGTGCTTTTTTTATGTATGTATGTATGTATGTATGTATGTATGTATGTATGTATGTATGTATGTATGTATGTATGTATGTATGTATGTATGTATGTATGTATGTATGTATGTATGTATGTATGTATGTATGTATGTATGTATGTATGTATGTATGTATGGGCCAGTTATAAGTAGGGATGTCTAACTTAAAACCTAACAGCACAGGTCTTATGAATCACAGATCTTAGGATGAGCTAGACCATTCAGAAGCAATTGAGCACTCTTGTGCTGTGACTTCACAACCACAAATAACTAGCAGTCTAGCACAGTACGTTCTGGCTTCACACCAGGAAGAACATAAAATATGAGAATGAGAACAATCTAACTGGGTCACATTTCAAAATTTGGTGATATGGTGTTGATGATGACAATGATAATGATATTAATAACAATAATACTAGAAGCTTTTTTGTAGAATAGTTTTTATAAATGTAGCAGCTGCCTGCTGACTTTGTGTACTAGGTATTTAAACATGCGCTCCAATATCCTAGATTGAGAGTTGCCTATTCTTTTAGGTTGAGTGATTTTTGTATTATTATTATTCGTATTCGTACTGCTACTGTTAGGGTGCTTTCACAGCTTGGTTGGTTTGGTTGTTTTCACACAGGCAAAAATCGAAACGCACCAAAATGCGCCCCAACAAACCACATGAGCATGTTGTCTCCTCTGATGGGTCAGAGCTGTCTGGCACGGGGCAAGAAAGTAAACACAGAGAAACGACAGAGACAGCATTTGTTCATAGCTGTAACAATAAACTGGGCCATATACCAAACTATAGTACAGCTGCCGAATTCATGGCAAATATCAAGTAGGAAACATACCTCGTTTCTAGTCCAAGTGAGACTTTGGTTCATTGTCCGTGCCCGGTTTGCTGCTAAAGTTATCGAGTTCTCTGTTTACTCGATCTGCTACATCCCTTAATGCAAAGCGCACCTGGCTACAGGAGCCGTTTAGCTCAAACTTGTGCAGTACACCTAATATTTGGGTTGGATGAAGGTCGGATCATGTTCTCACCACAAACAAACTGCTCGGGAGTTTATTTGGAACTTTATATATTTCCGACCCAAGTTTTCACACCTGCCAAAACGAACCAGTTGCAAACGAACCAGACTTCTTTGCTTAAGTTTAACCTAGAGTGCTTTGCTTACATACATGCTCACTTACACTTTCTCTTTCCCTCTATTTTGTTTTTCCATCCCTGCTCTAGGTTCTCATCCCTGTTTCTCATGTAAAATCGCTGAAGGAGATATAAAACGTTGTTCGGTGAACGGATGTGGTCGTTACTACCATGAGACTTGTGCCCGTAAATACCCGGGTAGTGCTGCCGAGCCCAGGGGTCTGCGTTGCCCTCAGCACAGCTGTTCCACCTGCTGTCTGGAGAGAGACCTGCATAAGGCCAACAAAGGTTAGCCACTTACACACACCCTTACAAATTGCATTTATATCTGGTACGGTTAAAGGAAGCTAAACAACGCTAATGTACCTAACAGACCGTTAAACTAAGACTGTTGTTTTTAGACATGTTACATTGGGTCCTAACTTAAAATGTTATGCAAGACATATTTGGTATCTGAAGTTTTGGGAGCACCCCAATAATTTACATGCTGCCTAAATCATTACAGACTGACTGGAGTTAAATAATTGTTGTACATTATGTTGTTACAATCATTAAAAGCTTTGTGTGCTGACGGCAACTGTTATGTACATCCCTGTATGTATTTATTTATGTAATATTGCACCACAAGGTATTGGTTAATGTTTCCATCATATGTAATGATATTACCACCCCTGGAGAATTTGCATCAAATGGCACAGTTTCAACGGCAAATGACACCTATTAACCCCAGATATTGTTTGTTTTGCAAATAATTAAGATAACAAGATGTTACATCACATTACTAATGACTAATGATTAATATGACCCATAAACAGTGAATCCAGTAGTAAGTAGTGAACAAAACCCAAGGTTCAAACCTGTGTTGTGTATGTTTTGTAGGCCGGATGATGCGCTGCATTCGCTGTCCTGTGGCGTACCACACTGGAGACGGTTGCATAGCGGCGGGCAGCGTGGTCATCACACCTCACATCATCATCTGCAGCAACCACTCAAGTGCTCGGCGAAACGGCCACTTCTGCTCGCCCGTAAACGTAGGCTGGTGTTTCATTTGTGCTCGAGGTAAGTCTGATCCCTTCACTCTTTTATATAGAGAGTCAGTGACCAATAAGCAGCCAGGCTGAAAACATTTACATTGATAGGTCTGGTTCTTCCACAGCGAAGCATGTGGAATGCATGCTTTTCCCTTTTAAAATTAACATAGCCATTACAGATTATTATTAATACTTCTCATACAATACGAATAACGTAATGACCTCTGGTTCTGTGTTGTCTTTGTCCATGTAAATGTTCCTTTTCTAACTGTAGGGACACTTTTTGAATGCAGTTTCTAACCTTTCTTTTCCTTTTTTCACCTAATCTTTTTTCCTTTTAGATGTACTGTGTGTTCGTAAACCGTTGGAGCGTGTTTGTTTCTTGATAATCTGTAAAAGATTAATTCTGTCTGTGATCCTTCAGACGTGTGACTGAAGTTAAAGTGGACTTAAACAGACGTTTCCCTTTCAAATGAAACAGTTCGTTTCCTCTCTCGTTTGTCCTTTAAAGGTGTTATCAGTGATGGTGAGCTCATGAATGGCTCAGATTTCTGTAGGTTACCTCTTAAGGCCACATTACTCACCTTGTTTCTCTGGTAAACCTTACTGCCAAAACTTCAGTATGATTTAAATGTGGGGGATATGGCAGAAATATAACATCACAATAGATCATCATGTTTTTCTGAGGTTTATAAAAGGGGACAAAAATTGGTCAAATGAGTCCTCTTTAAATAGTGTTAAATACAATCAAAACAACTGTCAAAAATGAATGAAAAACAAAATTAGCTCATAATGACAAGTTTCTGTTTTTTTCATCTTGCTGTCTTTTTAAAAACATTGACCACTCCTATTATACAGATGAGAAAATAAACAAAATGACGTGTCTGGTTACCACAATCCATAAGAATAGTTTTAATGCAGCTTTGTCTACATGCTTTCTGTCTCTAGAACCGGACTAGAACGATGGTGCTTTTCCCTTATTTGGTGTTTTGTCGATAGTGGTGGAGAATGCAGGCTAGCATTCTAGTTGCCCCAGAGTCTCCCATGGTTGTTCAACTGGGTTGAGATCTGCTGATCGTGAAGACAGCAGCGTTTGATTTGCATCATGATTATACTCAAGAGTATACCCCCTGTGATAGTAGTGGGCAATGTGACAATGTGGCAGAAATGGTCAATATGTAAAGATTTAAAGTAGTGCGTAAGCTTGGTGCTAAATTTGTTTTACATCAGAATTTCTCAGGTCGTTTTCCTCATGTATTCGTCCTGTGCTAGCTTTCGTCTACAGAGCCTCTCGCTTTGTAGCCGTGCGCTGATTAAGGCAGCTGGCCTGATAAGGGGAACTTGGCCCCGTCATAATTATTACATAATTGTGTATTGTCAGTATTTGAGATGATCCCAATCACTGCAATTGTTTTCCTCCTACATTGCAATACAAATTTGCTGCAAAATGTTCAGTGCAATTGGCTATGTTGGTTTTAAGTAAGTAAATGTAAACAAAAGAGAGGAAAGCATTGAAACACATCATGTCACTCGCGAAAATAAAGTTTTGTAAATTATGAGCAGAAAGGTGCCAGAAAGTCCAAAAAAACTAACAGTACAGCTACTAAATATACACTCTTTTTATACACACTTTTATAGCCTTTTAAAATATAGTATTTTTTGCGTGTATATCATGTATTGTGAAAATATTGTGATGGTGTATTTTTCCTCCCCCCTATCGTCCCTTACAGCAGTACTTCCACTCAGCAGCAGCAATATATCAAACCTAATTCACAATAAAAGCAGAGTGAAGTTCTATGAACATGCTGAAGCATCACTGATGACACCGTCAGCCTTTAATGTTCATACTCTACTCCCACCTGTTCTCTCATCTTCTAATTAGTAGGTTAGCAACTAATTATAAATAGATGATGGGTTTTGATAATTCTTCTGTATTGTCTGTAGTTCTGATGATGGGGGGTGTTGGCATGGGAAGATTTTTTTTTTTCCCCTCGCTGGCACGGAGTAATTCTTTTCAAAAGGAAAAAAGCCATGACCTGGTGGATTATTTTGTGCAAAAAAAGTATTTTTTCTTTAATCTGAAGTAAATATGTTAGGGTCATTATTAATGATGCACCAAAATAAAAATTCTTGTCCGAAACCGAAAAGTGAAAAAGTTAATAAAAACAATAAATTAATATAACTAGGCAGGCCAGGTTTTGCTGGACTGTCATGGGCTGCACAGGGTGGGAGGTAAAATACATAGCCTTCTTAATAGAAGTCCTTGGGACATTTTTTTAAATTAAATGTAATATTGTTTAAGGGGCTGAAATGTACATTTAACAACTTTTTTTCCATACAACAGTTGCCTTAAACGGTTAAGACACTGTGCAAATGTCCAATACTATTAAAATAGTTAAATGATAATTGAGATATATAAATGGCAGGCTACTAGTAAAATGATTTTGTCTGTTTTTTAAAACAAATAAAGGGTTTTTGTTTAGTTAATACACTATAAATCGATACTATTGGACATGCACACCATATTTGGGTCTCAACAGTCAGTGTTTCCTTGAATGATGCTCCATAGTGTAACTGCAGGGCTATTTAACCTGGAACAGCTTAGTTCTGCTAGCAAAAAAGTAAGTCTCAGCTTCGTCCTCTTCTGCACAACACTTTTCAATGCTGGGGTCATCAGATTAATTGAACAGTGTCTGAATATAGTTGTGAACCGTGGTACTTGCATTAACAAAAACATAATGTAGGGAATTTAGCCAGGCCGTGTACCAAAGCCGGCGTATGTACATTAGTATGAAGCTGTCATATATACTTCAGTGGAATTTGAATGCAGGTAGCATCAGTCTAATGTAGGTTAGCAGAGTTTGAATACAGTTGTGAACCAGGTACTTGCGTTGGCATCCAGCAAAGTTTGAGCAGATTGTGAACTGTATAATACTTGCGCTACTTTCAAGCTAATGTTAATTAATTTATCTTGAATACGGTCAGGAGTCGAGGATTTTGCACCAAGACAGCTGACTTTGATGAATGTCTTAAAACCACTGTATGTCTTCACACTACTTTCTTTAACAGTAATATTTCAGGCAAAGACACAAACCCACATGAATCGACACTACTTTAGTCCACCTAAGGTAACCTCTCGGCACTGCAGCAATCCCTCTGCATGTACATTTCAACAAAGGTAGTCAGTCACTCACTGACTAAGCAAAAATGCCCATTTAGGCTGGTCCACTGGACGGTATGGCAAAAACAAAAAATAAATAAATAAATAAAATAAAATTAGTTTCCATAAAAGAAACTTACTTACTAATATTGTTACCATATGGTCATATGCAAATATTTGAACACCTCTGGTTAGAATGATATGTGGCTGATTTGAAAATAACACATCCTTTGCAAACAACACACTTAAACATAGCATTTCTTCTGTGAGTTTTACACATTGGGCAAAACAAATAAAGCATATTATATAAAATGTACAATAACAGGTCAACATATTTTATATATTGTGCCCCAGTATGTTAAATTCAATAAATAAACACCAATTGTTCATTTAAAATTCCACTGTATGCAACTACACATTTCCACCAGAGGGCTCTCCAAATCCCAGATTTTTTTAAAACACACTATTTGAATGGGATTAAATTTACATGCTCCTACCTTCTTATGTGCCAAGATGTTCTAGTGCACGTGTCCATATTAAATTGTGGATGCTCTGGCAGTCTTTTACTCATTTGCTCTGTCTAGGTGGTGGGACTTGATTTCCCTCAGCAGGAGAAGAATCAGATCGAAATGGCAGCTGCAGCTATAACATATTTTATATTAACATATACATTCAGTATAATCACAATCATTTGTGTTGCAAAAAACTTTTAGCCCCAAACTGTCCAAAACCTGCTGTGGTAATTAAATTGTTGTTATTTTTTTTAAATAATAATAATAAAAATAGTGTATAATTTGTCTTTACTTTAAATAAAAATGTCTCGGTGCTAAAACCTCAGGGCAGTAGTAATCATTAAGTACTTCCATTTTGCTAAATTGTTCGGTTATTGGGCAAAAATTTAAACCAGTGTGGCTATTCTTGCATTTTAACCATAATATTATGAAACTCCCAGGCCAACACTGAACTTTCCCCCCCAAACATCAGGTTACTGTTTTCTCTTTCCAGGATATGTTCACCCTCTTTAACAGCATGAGTCTGCGTGCGTGTGCGCGTGTATGTTTCACCGTGGTGTGCGTTCTCTGTGTGTGTTTTCGAGGATGGTGGGTAGTGTGTGATTGCTCATGGATTTTCCTGTTTGTCTCGTGTAGGGCTCTTAGTGCACGACCACACTGACACCGTTTTAAGTTCTTATACCTTTAAGTCTCACTACCTTCTGACTGAGTCAAATCGTGCTGAGTTGATGAAATTACCTATGATTCCTTCTTCTTCGTCAGCTACCAAAAAGAATGTCGGAAAAGGTAACATCACGTTTTCTTGGCATTTTTAGTGTTGATCGTTTGTGTGCTGCTTCTTTTTTTTTTTCAACGTTAGTGGCACCTTTTCTGATTTGTTTTGTTTCGTTTCAGTTCAAAGATTCCCGTAATTTTGCAGTTACTAATGCAAATGCTGGACTTGAAATAACTCACCGCATCACATAACAGACTCAGAATAAACAATCTCAATATCTTTGTAGTTTTAGTGTCCACTGAATTATGTCTACCTACCTTAGAGCTACAGTCAGTGGGCCAAGCTATATAGTAGAAGCACAAGGTAGATGTTTCTAATTAAGTGGTCTGTGATTGGAAGCACAAGGCAGGTGGACATATCAGACTCAGCAGGAAGTTTATAAATTCCCAGAATTCCTCACTGCGCAGGTGAGGGTGTAAGGCAGGTTATTTTGAGTCCTAGAGCTGCTCGGCTGTAGGCTTGCTTCAAATCTCCTCATGTTTGCTTGAGCACACCCTTCTGTACCCAAAAGCCAAGCATATTTTGGATGGCAGCATGCAAGTTAATTTAATTTCTTTCTCCTTTTTGTACGTCCTTGTTGACGTTTTATTGCACACGGTTGATTTTTTTATTTTTTTGCCATCCAAAATAAGGACTTTTTGCCTATTTTGCTTTTAGTTTGGGTATTTCAAATGCAGGCATGCGCCTCGTCCCTCTGTGTCTGATCCCTTTGCTGTGGCTGCACTGTAAATCAAACCACTAAGGCTAAGAGGTTTTTAGACGCAAATTTCGTATTCCTCAAACCTCACCCTGAAGCATGCATGCCTAAACCATTCAGAATACTCACCAAGTCTCCTCAGAAGATTGCGAATTATAGAATAAAATTTGGTGAAAGGACTTTTTTATAAAAAGTACCAAAAACTCTTCAGTTGCTGATCTACCAGCCAGCCCTGAGAGAGTCCCATGTAACCAGAACATCTGGGGACGAACATGAGAAGTTTTGGGCTAAATATGGGGGGAACGTAAACTGACTACGTTGAAAACAAACTTTAAAAGTTACATTTCTAAACCAGTCTATGGCTTTGTGAAGGCAGAGCTCACAGCAAGTGGTGCAGAAGCAGTCGTCAGCACTGTGAGACCGCGAGGATGAGCGGCTAACCAAGCACTCAAGTGCTCATGCACATTTCCAGTTCAAAGAGGGTGGGCTAGAGGAATTTTGGGCGCACGGTTTAGCGTTGGATTTCTCTGCAGTCCAGCACCAGAAGTGTAACAAGCTGACACCATACATGTGTTTAGTGAATTTCATGTAAAGAGGCCTTCGTATTGTTTTGTTAGTCGTTGCAGAATTCGTAAATATAGCTTAGGAGCCAGTGATCTACCAAGCGGTGATTAAATGGGCCGCTAGCATTGCTCTGACAGACGATATGCTGGTGGTAACATTATTTTGCCTCACAACGCGCTGCATGTACCCCTTCACCACAAGTGGACTTGAAAAATACGTTAGACCAAAACCTTCTCAAACCTATCCTGAAATAATGTCTGACGCGTCAAGCAGTGTATTTCTAACTCTCATAATCTGCACTGTGTTCCTCAGCTGTCTGCATGTGTTCCTCAGCAACTGAGACAGGCGTACTGTCGGGTGAGGTTTGAAGAATAGCGCCCTCTAGGGTTTGTTAGCTGAGTGGCGCACAGTAACAGGGCGTGCTCCTCTGTGTATGTGTCTCCTGCGCGCACGTGTGTGTATGTGTGTATGTATGTGTGTGTGTGGGTGTGTGTAGGAGGAAGGCTGCTGTGCTGTGAAGCGTGTCCTGCCTCATTTCACCCCTCTTGCCTGAACATCGAGATGCCGGAGGGAGTTTGGCTGTGCAGTGAATGCAGAGCAGGAAAGAAACCTCACTACAAACAGATCGTCTGGGTCAAACTGGGCAACTACAGGTAACCAGCACCTCACATATGAATCGTTTGCAAAAAGGTAAACGCTCTGTTAAAACTTGTTGCGTTTTTAAAAGAAAAGAGGTTAACGACTAAGGCTCAGAGGTTTTGGACGCAAATTTCATTTTTCTCAAACCCCACCCTGTTGCAATTTTGTTGCTTTTTTAAGAGAAACGAGGGAAACAAGGTTAACACAGAGCTTAAATATTGTTAATATTATTTCAAACATTCTAGTCATTTTAGTGCATAGCTTTTTTGATGTTTATTTGTGTACATCAAAAGTGTAGATTTGCTCTTTACATTGGTGGGGGCCTATTAGTCTACCCCAAGCGCCGCCCACCAGCCCCCGACCAGAACCCCCTCCCCATTTTGGCCTGCTGTACGCTGGGGGCCAAAGACTAGGATTGTCATTAACATTATTATGATGGTCTCATTTCATTTTACTTACATGTTTGATAAATAGCTTCTTTATGTCCAGCTTCTTCTTTTTTGCTGCCATGCTCACTCGCTTTTGACACCCATGTGTCTCCCACGTTGCACCTGAGTCTTGCACAGTGAGTCTCGCATATGACTGGAAAGCTTTCGTTCCAGTTTTGGCGTTGTTAGCAACGAAACGTAGCCACAGAGTCTCACGTGACAGCAGGGAAAGGCTCAGCCCATCACACTAGCCATATGTTTTGCGCGGAGAAGGACTCCAGTAGAGAACTGTATTTAACGCTTTCTGCACCTTTAGGTTAATGAGACGTTGACAGATCGTGTTTTTTGAGGGGATTAAATTATTGGTGGGGACAATTAAATTATTGTTGGATATTGGTGGGGACGCATCGTTTCCGTCCATGCTAATTCTACGCCCTTGGTATACTATAAACTATAAAATGTAAAAAGTGTAAAATTTGCACACACCATGTTTGCTTTTGTTTTATTGTCCCCTAACGCGTAACATTCAGCAAATAACTGTTCTCGGTAAAGGATGTGTTAAAATAGTTTTTGGGTTAGTGTAAGTCACAGGCGTCGTAATGTGCTGATGCTAACGTTCTGTGTCTGTTGTGTGTTTCCTTGGCTGTAGGTGGTGGCCTGCCGAAATCTGTAACCCTCGCCTGGTTCCGTCCAACATCCAGAGTCTGAAACATGACATTGGAGATTTTCCCGTTTTCTTCTTTGGATCCCACGACTACTACTGGATCCACCAGGGCCGAGTGTTCCCCTACGTGGAGAGTGACAAGAACTTTGCTGAGGGACAAGTCGGGATTAACAAGACTTTTAAGAAAGGTACGAAAAAAACACTGTCTTCATTTAACGGCTGCAACTAATTATTATTATATTATTGATTAGTCTATTAGTTAAAACAGCCTGTTAATGAAAACTAGCTATCAGAGATCTTTTTAAATGCAGCAGCAAAGTCCTTATCGTCTCTGCTCTTTCAGTTGTGTATTACAGGCTGTCAGAATGACTGCGTGGACTATATGAACTTTACAGCACATTGACAATTTATTTTATTTTTTCTTGGCAGTGCATTTGTCTACTAATTGTGTCAGCTATATCTGTAACAGGTTACCATAGAAACAGAATTTATATGAAATATTATACAAAGACTAAATGTTCATGTTTGGGCTTTGTAAGTTTTAAGTCTGTGTATGTGTTTGTGTGTAGCTCTGGAGGAGGCAGCAAAGAGATTCCAGGAGCTGAAGGCTCAGCGTGAGACGAAAGAAGCTTTAGAACAGGAGCGCAACTCCCGCAGACCCCCACCATATAAACTCATCAAGGTACTACACACACTCAACCATACAACAGAGACCCGCCAGCAACTCTGATTGTCCAAGTCTGTCAAGTCTGTTAGAGATTACTAAACCAAGGTTAAGCCTCCATTATTTATTAGCCACATTAAGCTACATAGCTCCACTGCTAAAAGTATAAAAGCAAACACCAGACATGTCTAAGCTGTTTGGGTTAAGGGTGAAAAACTGTGTGCTGAACTATTACTTTATAAGTGTTGTAGCGGGTAAAATGTATCTTACGTTTCCTGCTTTGTCTCTCTTTGCAGTCCAATAAGCCAGTGGGGAAGGTGCAGGTGCACATGGCTGATCTTTCAGAGGTCCCGCGCTGTAACTGCCGCTCAACAGATGAACGCCCATGTGGTCAGGACTCTCAGTGTTTGAACCGAATGCTACAGTACGAGTGCCACCCACAGGTGTGTCCAGCTGGAGACCGCTGCCTCAACCAGAACTTCTCCAAACGCGTCTACCCTGACACTGAAGTCATCAAAACCAGCGGCCGTGGGTGGGGCCTCAAAACCAAACAGGACCTAAAGAAGGTCAGTCAGTTTTGTCATATTGTATCAGCTGTTACTTCATATATTGACTAATTTAACTAATAGCAGTCATATCGTCCCCTACACTTCCCATAATGAATAACAATCTGCACACAAACTGTATACAAACAGTATTTGACTTTGGCATAAATGCCATTGTGGCTTGCTCAATGTCAGCTGGTATTTGTGGTAGTACTGTTGTGCATTATATTGTTAAAGGCATGAACTGCACACAGATATGCACTGAGAACCTGTAGAGTATAGACAGGTCGCAGTCTTTCTGTGAACAGTTAGAGTAGTGGTAATTATATTGCAGGATTTTAAACAGCCCTGAAGTTTGCGACTGTGTGTGTTTTAAGGGGGATTTTGTGATGGAATACGTTGGAGAACTGATTGATTTGGAAGAGTGTCGTCAGAGGATAAGCCACGCAAACAAGAACCATGTCACCAACTTCTACATGCTGACCCTCACCAAGGTATTTAAAAAGATTTATTTCAATACAAGTATTTTCATTGCGTATTTGTGTATGTTTTGGTCCAGAAGAACAGTAATCAGTCACCTTTCTAGTGCTATTTATTTTGTATGTCAAATTGTAAAACATTAATTCATTCATGTGTTATTCAGGCATTGTTCAGATTGAATCAAAATAGTTGTGTTAATGATCCTGTTTATTTTTTTGGTTTTATTTTTTAAGGACCGCGTGATTGACGCTGGACCCAAAGGAAATCTCTCTCGCTTTATGAACCACAGCTGCAGCCCAAACTGTGAAACACAGAAATGGACGGTGAATGGGGACATTCGCATCGGACTCTTCACGCTGAGTGACATTGCAGCAGGTAAGAAACTGAACCCACTGAGACTTAAATACATTCTTCAATTCAGAACTGAAAAGAAGCTCAAAAAGAATCTCAAAAAGAATTGGGTATGTCGTTTAGCCTGGCTCTGAGTTAAAACAGTAGGAATTGTGTTTTCTGCAGACACTGAGCTGACGTTTAACTATAATCTGGACTGTCTGGGGAACGGGAGGACATCATGTCACTGCGGAGCAGAGAACTGCAGCGGTTTCCTCGGTGTTCGGCCCAAGGTACAGACAGCAGGTTTAGGGCCATTACAGAGTTCAAATGTAATAATTCTCAATTACCCTCAAAATACATGCACTTCACCACTTACTCCTTTTATTCCTTGTCTTCTCTGCTAGGCACAGAAATGATATCCTATAGAATCTGAAAAATGATACAACATGAAAAATGATATTTGTTTGTAGGAGTAAAAGAATGGAATTTGTAAAGCTAAAGGATTTCAGTGATGAGTTAAACAGTGGTTTTCCTGCAACAGTCACTGGTAACATGTCAAACTAAAATAAGTAATGAACTAACAAAAAAGTATCTTCTGCCAAAAGGCAAATAAGCTTTTTGATTAAAAAAAAAAAAATCCAAACTTTGTTCCTTTTCTCATGTTGTGTTGTGGCTTTTGTGCAGAGTGCAGTTGTGATGGAGAAGGAGGAGAAGGTGAAGAATTCAAAGCTGAAGGCTAAGAAGCGCAAACTGAAGCTGGAGAGCAAGCAGACCCATGAGTATTACTGCTACTGTTGCGGTGAGGGTGGAGAGCTGGTCATGTGTGACAAGAAGGACTGTCCTAAAGCCTATCACCTGCTCTGCCTCAACCTCACCAAGCCTCCGTATGGTACGCTAATGCTACACTAGACTCTGAGAAACTGGTTTTGCCGCAGCTTTTAGTGAAATGCTCTTCACTTGGGCTACTTTTTGTGTTGTGCTTTTCACACACATGATATTATGTTATTTATTTTTCAGTAAGTTAAAGTAAACAAAAATGATACACTTTAAAAAAGTGTTTAGTTTCATGCTATGATGGGATTTATCACGCTAACAGTAAATATCATAATATTGCCTAGCTGTAATTATGATTTTTCCCATATTGCGCACTCCTACTGCCTTTTATTATCTCAAGGTCAAAGTAAAGCTGGCATCACAGCAACTAAACATTTAACTTAAATCAAGAAAGTAAAAGTAACACCCTAATTAAAACAATATTGTGTAAAAGAAAAAAAAAAGAAAAAATGTTTTTTTTATGGCTGTTTCAGGTCGTTGGGAGTGTCCATGGCACCAGTGCAGCATATGCCAGCGCCCCGCCTTCGCCTTCTGCCACTTCTGCCCTGCCTCCTTTTGCCGTGACCACGAGGGCGGGCAGCTGGTGCTTTCAGCCCAGGACAACCGACCCTGCTGCCCCAAACATGACCCTGCTCAGACCGGCAAGGCCAGAGTAAAGGAGGAGCAACCGGAGCCTGGGGAAGAGGAGGCAGAGGGGGATGAGGAGGAGGAGGAAGAGGAGGGAGGGGCAAAGGAAACAGTGGGAGGCGGAAGAAAAGCTGGACAAGAAGGCAGAGGCGTGGAGGGCGAGTGACTGAGGCGCGGGGATTGAGACTGAAAACCAAACTTGGTGACTGGAACGGAAATAAAAGGCCCTCCAGAGCAGCCAGGAGGGGGCGCTGTGGCTTTGATAAAGTGTTATTTGTTATTCATTCCAGGTCGGCAGCAGCTGGTGTGCTTTTTGAGCCACAAAAAAATCACTTCACTTCTTCTCCAGTAACAGCGCAACAGTCGAACAGTCGCTAAGAGGGGAAAACATCACCACAAACCACCACCTTACTGATGTTTTCACCCCGTCCCGGAAGCTGCGGAGGCTTTTTAACGCATTACATTCTCTATACGGTACCCGCAACACACTCCAGAACTTGATTTTATGTACCTCATGTAAATAGAAAGGATTCCTATGAGACATGTAGGTCATCGGAAGGATTTCACTGCGTTATATCGACTATTTGGTGGTACCTTAAAAAAAAGAAAAAAAAGAAAAGAGGAGAAAACAAAACAAAAGCAGTCACTGGACAGACCGTGGTTGAGGTTTGGTTACGTGCTGCCACTTCATACCCGTGTGTTTGTGATTTGTAAGATATATATCATTATTAATATATTTATGACTATGTTTACATCCACTCACAAGTGTACAGTATTGTTCATTGGTATTAGTGACTTTGATATCACTATTCTTAATGTTGTATATGTGCCCTATGATTAGCCCTAAACCATTGCTTGGCCTTTTTTTTTTTTTTTTTTTTTTTGTCTTTTTGCCTCACTCTTTTTCACACAGGACTATACATTCAGATGCCGGCAGTTGGGAGCTACGGGAGCTACGGCGACTATAAACTTGTAGAAAACCACAGCTAGCACTTAGCGGTTTCACCTTTTTGCCTGAGACACAAGGTTTCCTGAGTCGTATTACCAGCGTTAGGTACTTTTGAAGGTACCTTGAAACCTTACCTTGCTGTTTGTCTCAAATTTGGCCATCGCTAATAATCCTAACACTGCCATCTTCAGATTTTGCCATCGTTAATATTGTGCCAATACAAATATGAAGTAGGAAACCGCTTGTTTTTTATTTCCATTGCTGTTTTCTTTCTTTTTCATTATAGCACCGTTGATATAGTTGTGGCTGTTTGTTTTTGTTTTTGTTGTTTCTCACAAGAGTGTATGTAAATACAACCTGTTTTCTTTTCAGTGCTGTTGCCAGTGTAATCAGTCACTCTTTGTCTGTATCATGCATTTAAAAAAATGTACGATAGTGACAAATTTTAAAGCTGTCACGTTCAAGGTGTACCTTTGCCCAGAATTAACCTTTTTTTAGTCATCGATGTTTGAACAGATCTTTTGTACCACATTTTGTCTTAACGACTCAATGCAGACGGTTCCGATAGAAGACTAAGAACGTGGATTAACCGGTCGAACGGAAGAACGAACGCGCTGTGCAGCCTACAGCCAGTGTAGCATAAACGTTTTTGCGTAATTTCTACTTCTCGATGTAAATCTGAGTGAAGATCTCGATAGCTTTTAATCATGGCAGACCTCCACCATGGCTCAGTGTAACGATATCGTGATTAATTCCTCGCTCAGTAGCTCCTGTGACGTGAAGTACTGTGCTTGAGAACTCATTCATGTCTTTTTAGGCCGCCTTTACCGAACGGCAGTTAGATACACCCGCTAACCTTTTGACCTGTTTGATCCTCGTCTCTTTCCTGCAGGATTATGTGCAGTATTGTATGTGCTGTATTTACGCCCTCGTGGCTCGACCACATCATGACATTCACGTTTTCCTAAACATGAACCGCTAGTTCACAGTATTCAACTCCAATACAGTCTTAAAAATAAAGGTAACAACAGAGAGTTCTGGTTATGAGGAACCCAGTTTTGTTTTTTCAGATAAATCAAGAAATCAGGACAAAGTTTTAAAATGTTAAAAGTAAATACGGATATTCTTTATAGATATTATTTAAAACCAGAGATATTTTACTGTGTAGAGCTCAGTATATAATGGGCAGTTCCCATTTTCAACTGAGTGAGTGACAGCTTTTGTCACAACTGCTAAACATTCAAGTAAAATTATTAAAAGAAAAATTCAAGAAAATTTCAAATAAAACATTTTAATTGTTAATGAATCAATAAGGAGTCCTACTTTACTGTCTGTAAATAAGAAGTGAGAAAAGTTCTGGATGGACCAAATTATTAATATATTTATATATATATTGTGTATTAACAATATTTTAAGACCAGAGATATTCTACTTTGTAGTGTTCAGAATGTCAAGAGCAGTTCCCATTTCCACCAGAGGGGGCGACAAAGCCTTGGCCACCACTAATAAAATTAAGAAATAAAAGTACAGCCGCAATTAAAATGACTCATTCGCAGCCCCTCCCCAATGAGCTTCCTGAATTTACCAATAATTAACGATAAATCAATAAGTGGTCCCAGCTTTACGTCTGATTAAATAAGATGTATCATGAACCTGTTTGAGGGACAAAAAGACAAAAATATATATAAAAAAGACCAAAGTTGAACTAAAAACTGCTGGTATTTTACTGTTTAGTATTCTGTACATCTCTGGCAGTCCCCATTTCCACCAGGGGTGGGGCTAAATCTTCAAACCTTAAACCTAAAATTAAAGTACCCCAATTAAAATGTTAGAAATGTTAAAAAGCAAGATTATTGGATTTATTAATTAGAAAACCTCCACAGCTGAAGGGTTTATTCTCAGAACTGCTTAGCCAATAAGAAGCCTTTATTTTTAAGAGTGTACATCATCAGTGTTCTTGACTCTATCTGCGGGAGACAGAAGTGTTGCCAGTTCGAGTTTACTTGAATCAGTTTTTTCATGCTGTTTTTAGTTTGCCGCCGGTCTAGTATTGGATGTGTTGTGTACTGAACTGAGAGAGTGAAGTGTGTGTCCACTCTGAAGGTGTTTCACTGCCAAGCTGAGGCTTTCGGGCGTCCACAGTAAAGCGTGTGCCCTTTTTCAGCATCCGGATCTGCATCGTGTTACTTTTTAAACATGGAGCGCTGTCTCATAATGCACTTTTGCTTTGTTTTTGGCCTTATGATGCTCAGATACTACAACGTACGAGACTTTTGTTTTCTTTTCCATATATATTTTTTCTACTTTATTATTATTTAGCACTTTTCTCCTCAAAAGACCAATATATTCCTTGTGTATGTTTCATTTCTTGTGTGGTAAACGGTTTCTGTGGACAGGTGTCTCAGTGAAGCAGTTTAGGAAATGCGTTTTCTTATAAAATAAGAAAAAAAGAAAACACATTTTGTGTCATACTCTTATCTATTTTAACCCTTTTTGTATTCAATTGACACAAAATGTGTTCTTATCTAGACACGCCCAGATGAAGGACACAGTGTGCTGTTTTGAGAGAGTGGGGTGTTAATTTTTTTTCTTTTTTTTTTTTTGCTACTTTTCTTTTTCTTTTCCTTTTTTCTTTCTGGTCTTTCTGGTTCTGCTTCAGTGTCCCTGCATGAAGCACTCCTGTTCTTTTTTGGCTCGTTTCTGCTGTTCCACTAGATATGAACGTCCCGATTTGTTGTTGCTGTTGTTGTTTATTTTTGGACTGATGCACAAATGCCTTGTTTTGATTCCACAGATAGTCAAAGTATTTGTATGACTCACTTTAACTAAACTTTCTTACGTTTATCTGTGCAGTGGCTCTGGTCATTATTGGTATTAATTTCAGGAGCCTTTTTTTTTTGTTGCCATATCAACTGTTTTTGTATTACCTCCTTAAAGCTGTTGAGAGTGTTAGTGCACTGTACTTCATCATTTTTTTATATATATAAATATGTGATTTAAAGTGTCATAAACATCTTGTGCTTATTCACGCATGGTGGTGCCTGTTCTTTATGTTGCGAAATTACATTTTTTAATGATCTCACCAGCTACATAAAAGCTCATTTGTGTTGATGTTACATTGATCTCACATTCCTTGAAAAAAAATAGACTGTTTTGCTAAAAAATCTTGCTACTGGACTTCTGTTTTGTGTAAAGCTTAAGTGTTAATGTAAAGTTTTCACCATCAAAGTATACACTCCAACTGAATAAAAGTATCATAAATGATATTACTTGGGTAGAATGAACGTCCTCTCCGGGTTTTATAACGATATAATCATGAATAGAGATTTTTGGCTATGTAAACTAGCCCGTGTTATTGCATTTATGTACGAGAATGATGCTTGTCCAACATGTACATAGTAGAAGGCAAAGAACCCGACTTGTCATTATATTGTAGTGTCTCAAGAATGCCTGTAAAATTCTGAATGTTTGTGAACGTAGGCACATTTTTGTAAAATTTCTTTTACTGTATTTTTATTTGACCAACTTTTGAGATGTTTTTTCTTCAGAATTCATAATTTATTGAGAGTATTTTAAGCGACATTCCACAGATTTACTCGGTTTCAGACTTGCCTGGTTTGACTTCAATAAAACTGTACTGAATGTTCATTTGTGGGGTCAGAGCAGGTGTGTGAAAGTTAGGGGCGTGTGATGAATTCATATTCTGTGTCAATGTTATTAAAGACCCGGAAGACTTTCACAGTGTAGTATTCAGAAGGTCGAGGGCAGCTTCCATTTTCACCAGAGGGGCAACACCGCCAAATAGAAAATTAAGAATTGAAAAATACAGCCAAAATTCAAACAATACATATTAACATCTGATTGTACTGGATTTATCAATAATTACGTGAATGTCAGTAATTATTGATAAATCAGTAAGTTGTCCTTGCCTAAAATTTTGTAATTAATGCAAGTGTGAAGAATCTTGTTAGAGGACAAAGTATCCATTTAATTCAAAACTACATATATTTGACAGGTTAGTATTCAGTATTCAGAAGGCAGTTCCTATTTCCACTAGAGGATCAACTTGAGTTTTTGACTTCAGAGTTGCCTGATTTGACTTCTGTACAATTCAGCTGAATGTTTATTTATAAGGTCAGAGAAGATGTGAAAAGGCTAAATGCATTTCATTGTTTTTAACCCATTCATCACCCCTTGAATACTATACTACAGTGAATCACAACTGAGTTAATCAGCATTTTTGCTATATTGAATCCTTTCTTACAGAACCCATAAAATTCAGTTTCGGCACGGCCTCTGTTGAACCCAGCATACTTTTTCCTCAGTAATGTTGGAATATCACATAAAAAATCTGGGATTTTTTTCATCTACACTTGGAAATTAACAACAGAAAGTTTTGGAATTTTGGGGAAAAAAGAAAAAGTTTAAAATGAATAAATCAAAAAATGAATTCTGCGATATCTCCGGGTCATTGGTCAGATTTAAGCAAATATATGATTCGGGCCATGTTAAGGCTATTATACTTCTCATATTTCTTCCAATTAAACATGTTTGACTCTCAGCTGGATTTGACCTACTGATCTGAGGCTTTAGCAGCTCAGACCATGCAGCTTGAGTAGATACTGTCATTAAAAAACTAAGTTCGTGTTAAAATGTCCCAAGATTCTGCTTTTGCTGTTAACAGAATTTGTAATGAAAATGTTTTTACTAAAGATAAATTCAGAACAGAAACATTTTACTAGTTTTTTACTCAGACTTTGTATAACACTGAAGATGTATTTTGGTCTTTGTAGGTGAAAGAGCAGGTACAGCCAAGTGTCCACACTAGTAAAGATGATGTATGAAGTGCAACCTGAGATAAAAAGTATAAAAAGTGAGATTAAAGTGAGAAGTATGGCGACACTATTACTAGAACATTTTCATGATTTTAACAGGAAATTCTGGTTCTTAGACTAAAATACAGGAGTAATTCCTACAGAATTATTTATTAACTATGCAAATACGAATGTCAGAATATTGTACTGCTTTCCAGTTTTGAAACTAGTTTGCTAAAAATTGGGTTGTTCAACACAGCAAGTTAAAATATGTAAGAGATTTGATTTCCATCTTTGCTCATCATTTGTGTTCTGTTTAAAGCCTTTACTGTTCACAAGGGGCCCGTGCTTGAACACTAAAGATTTGTAATAAGTGGAGCTCTAGTGTTAAACTGTAATATTTTTGGTATTAAACAATAATGACGATAATTCTAACATACAATACAAAGAAAGTCTGAAAACTATTGACAAATAGGTTCGGTAATTGCTTTAGCTAACATTATCTGACCAATCCACTAATTCAGCATTCAAAATGGTGAATTCAATCAAAAGGTAACTAGTTTGCGATTAAAGTGGACATATGTCAATTAAAATGTGGCTGATAGGTGGGATTTCAGTGCTGTTTTTAATTAAAATGCTGCAATAGCACAGAAAAGCAGTATTAAATTCGCGTTTTACGCGAATTTTAGGACACATGTAGGGCTATCAAGTGTGCACTAGCCAAGTGATCTAGTACGCGAGTGTGCAGATTGGAACGCGCACTTCGTGCAATGCCTAGGCTGACCGCTAGAGGCCGCCCGTTTTAATGTGACGTGTTCATGTGCGCTGTCTTCCCTGCTTGTCCGGTTTGTGCTCTTCCAGGATGAAGAACCTTTTTCCTTTTTAAAGCAGCTTCGGCGATGTCGGCCACAAGAAAACACCAAATAATACATGACAGACTCCACCAGCACGGAAGGCTCGGGCGGCTGCGCTACACGGCGCCGGTTTAGACGTAAAAGGAGCGAAAGTGAAGGTCTGTACGAAACTGTGCCAGTCGGACAAAAGACGGAGAGGAGGAGGAGGAGGAGGATGATGATGATGGTCATGAAGGTGGCGATGATGATGATGGCTGCAGTGCCGTGTTTGCGGATCGTAAGATCTGAACAGCTCTTCTTAGCCTCTTTCAGTTAGCTGCAGTAATCGAAGTTCTCATTCCACCTTAAACAGTGCAGCAGTCAGGAGCCAGAGTGCAGTTGCTGCACCATTTAAGGTGGAACGGGTTTCCTTAGGCTTGTACATAAACCTTGTTTTGGGGGCTCTAATACTAAAACACCCTTCCACGTGATTCCTTCAGCTTTCCTGAGTGGACACTGTTGTTGTTGGTGGTTATTTAAGTAAATTTCTCAACTTTTTCTTTCTGTTGACTTGCACTTCCGCAGGTCTGAGTACCTTTAGGTGGGTGTAATCAGCAGCTTCACTCAGCTACATGGCTGTGAACCTCATCACTTGATTATTTACGGTGAAAGATTCGTTTCCCTCCTTCACATCATCGCCATCTGACTAACCCTCGTCTATCTAAAGGCTTTAGTTTCTGTGGGAGTTTTTTTGTTAAGTTTTTAAAACTTTTATATAACTTATTTCTTTACGAAGACACTTTGCTAATGGTCACACTGACTGTCTCTAATGTTTAACCAGTTTTAAGGGGCCTTTCGGGAAGCAGAGGCAGAAAAATAACTGATTCCCTGCTGGCTATTAAAGGAGAATTCCACCGAGTTTTCAAAATGTTTGCATAATGAAATGGCTGGGATGCAAATTGGGTCATTCAGACAGGTTTGGTGTGAAATGCTAGAAAAAAAACTTGAGGAACTTACTGTGTCAGATGTGTTCACAGTGGTGGTGACAGGAACCAGATGATCAGCTCTAAAAGCTCCTTCACAGAAAATCTCCAAAATAGCAACTTTACAGGATGTAAGCCAAAAGCACCAGATGTTTTTTTCATATACTGGGAAAAACAAGCAAATTACGTTAATTCTACTCACCCTAACATATTTGTTTTATAATGCATTCACTTTCTCCCTCAAACCCTGTATATAGTTTTTAACACTCAGGAAGTATTTTTATGGTTATTGTAAGTAGTGCATGAGGGGATGTTCATGGGTGTGTATATATATATATATATGTACATGTGTATATGTATGTGCATATAATATTGGACATTTAATTTTTTAGAATGTCATGGAGCAATTTTATATAGATATGCAAATATGTGAATATTACTTACTGATTTGAAGATTTTGTAAAGAAGCAAATAATACTTGTCCTTTTCAATAAACATTTAAATTAAATAAAGATGCCTGTTTTCCTATGGACAGCAACGATTTGCTGCCTAACATTGCTTTACCATAGATTTGGCCCATTCATGGTGGAGTGATACATACAAGGCATTGCGAGGCAAAACAATCACCAAAGAAGAAAAGAAAGAAAGAAAGAAAAAATAAATAAATAAATATATATATATATATATATATATATGATGTTTGTGTAAAATCTCTGGTGTTTTCGGATCATGAGTAAAATGGTTATATCTGTGTTTGGTGGAGACTCCTGCTTCCTGTCAGCACTGCTGAAATGAAACTGGTGGAAAGATCACTTTAGAGGGAAAACACAGTCCTGCTCTATGAAATGCTCCTCAGTTCTCCTGATTGGCGTAAACAGTAAAATGTAATTTTGTAATCCGGACCCTCAGGGCGCAGGGGCAGCGGAACGCAGTAGCTCACCTGGCCTGAAGATGAGGAAGAGTTTAGACACGGGCTTCATCGCTGAAGCTGTGGTGCGTCTGCTGCTGCTGGCTGTGTTCCTGTAAGTGTTTTCACTCCAGCTGCTATAAATACAGCACCAGAGTGCTAATTACATCTGCAGGGCATTTAGTTCATGGTTTATGACCACTCGCGCTACAGAACCTGTAATTTAGATCAAATTCAAGCCCGTCATATATACTATGCTAAAGTTCTGGCCGCCTGATTGAATTGTTATGGTCAGTGTGTGAAATACCCCTGGGTATTCGGGGGTCCCATGTTGGTTGGCTGATTCTAGCTCCTAGTGCAGCGATAGGTTTGCTTTAATAATTCTTCTTCTGGAAATGCTCTTTTCTAGTTTGGTAAAGCTGTTCCACACATTAACTGAGATCTTACACATCCCGTCTTTGGTTTGAGAAATGAGCAACAATTCACTTTTTCCACAAAACTCTTGGGGGGAAAATTGGGGAAGTTTTCAGATACACAGTGATGCTCCAGCGTATTGTAAAATTTTCCAGAGATATCTCAGGCATAGTAACAGTTTCTATGCTAAAAAGGACCAACTGGGTGAGCTAATCTGTTACAGCATCTTTAGATAGTTAAGAAAACAAAGACTTAAGTTCACAGGTGGTCAGTGAATCAGCTAAACAGTGAGCCATTAAAATTAGTTAATTTTAGGGACCCCCTCAAAATATTGATTTTTGAGACATTTAGGACGTCTAAGAGTTTAATTTGGGGTTTATTTGAGGTTTATTTTGCACATTGCTTGTAGCGTTGTGTTGATTTTCTATGTGAACACACTGTCAGTAGAAAACATACTTCATACATACATTGCAATACAGAATGACTGTTAATCTACTGAACCTGAAACATAAAACCTGCTCTGATCTGAGTGTTTCATGGCACTTATTACACAGTGTATTATATCATCACTGTCTAAAGAAAACATTTCTCTAAAAACACAGCTCCATCTTTGTCGCTTTTCTTGTTTCCACTCCATTTGAATGAAACAGCTGCTGTTTACAGTGTTTATAAAGTTTACGATGAATGGACTGATAAAAATGCTGCAAAGTAGAAAAACTTTGGGCTGCATTAACTTACATTAAAAGTAAAGAATGTTTTTTGGCCTGCCTTGTAAAGTTGGAGATACTTGGACAGCGACAATGTTTTCCAATATATTAAACTAGACAAATGAACAGAAATGTGTGTAAATGGAGATCTCAGCACAGTTTAAGACGATCATGCAAGTATCACAGGCTAATTGGTTGAACTTAAGCTTCCATTACTCGTTAGCAACATTAGCCTCATAGCTGCAACTTTACATACCAAACACTATCTTGGCTGATCAACTACATTTGGGTTAAAGTGTGTGAAGGATATTTTTTGTAAATAGGAAACTTGTCTCTTTAGTGCGATGATTAAAAGTGGCTGGTGTGTTCTCAGAGTGACGGAGGAGCTGTCTCCGTTCAGCCGGGAGATCCAGCCGGAGGAGCTGTGGCTCTATAAGTTCCGCCATGTGAAAAACGACCGCGTTCCCACCTCGCTCATGTTTGTAAGTGGGTTCCTGACTTTATTCCTCTTGAGTCGGCTCAGAATCCCAGGCTGGTTTTGGGAAAGGGCATACAATTCTTCTCACCAGTCAGAGTTGCTGTAGATGGTTCCTCTTGAAACTTTGTTTTCTGTCTCTGCTGTAGAGCATCGCTCTCTTCACACCGCTCGTCACCATCCTCCTGTTTGCATTCCTGAAGCAGAGCGGAAAAGGGGATGTTAAAGAGGCTTCACTGGGTGAGTCTTGCACCGACAAAGACTAAAGTACAGTGTTCTACGTCCTCATGTCATTGATAATTGTCAACCGATGCCGATATCCATTACTTCCATATATACAGTGTATATATATATATATATATATATATATTAGCTTTTTTCTCTCTGGTGCAAGCAGTCTTATAATATCATATCAGTGCTGTATCTCTATTAAGACTCTGTGTTGTTGGCTTATATTTGTTTCCTCAGCTGTGACGCTGACTCTGGTACTGAATGGAGTTTTCACTAACGCTGTGAAGCTCGCTGTGGGAAGGTAAGTGCTGAAACATTGAGGTAGGAGAACATCTGTTAAATGACCATTCTCCTCCTTTAATACAAGCTTTTGTTAATAACTGAGCATATCAATAGACATATCTATCCTTTAAATCCACTGGAATACTGGACTTGTTGTTTTCTTTGTGCTATCACTCCCTTTCTTTCTGCTCCTCCAGTAAGGCTTAATGTTCTCTGATAGAAGAGAAAGCCCTCAGGCTCTCCAGGCTTTTCTCCAAGTTACAGTGAGCTGTGTTTTTATCTCTGTTCATCTCTTCCAGACCGCGTCCTGATTTCTTCTACCGCTGTTTCCCGGATGGTCACATGAACCCAGAGCTGCGCTGCAGCGGTGATCCAGAAGTAGTTATGGAGGGCAGGAAGAGTTTTCCCAGCGGACATTCATCCTGTAATTGCGCTGATATTAAGTTGGCTTTTTCTTCACGGGCTGTGTCTCATTGTAGACGAGGAACTGAACTTGCTTGAAAATAGTATGAGTGTGAGATGACACTGTGTCACACTAGTCTTGCTCGTCCTTCGTACCTTAATTAATGTACCATTACAAAGGTCATCTAGAATTAAGGAACTAATCTCAGGCTACTTAAACACTGCGGGTCAAAAGTTTTAGAACATTACCAGTCCAACATTTTAAAACAGTACTTAAAAACGTTTGGCTGGTAGTGATCTGAAACGTTTGACTGGTAGTGTACTAAAACGTTTGACTGGTAGTGTATCTAAAACGTTTGACTGGTAGTGTACTAAAACGTTTGACTGGTAGTGTACTAAAACGTTTGGCTGGTAGTGTACTAAAACGTTTGACTGGTAGTGTATCTAAAACGTTTGGCTGGTAGTGTACTAAAACGTTTGGCTGGTAGTGTACTAAAACGTTTGACTGGTAGTGTATCTAAAACGTTTGGCTGGTAGTGTATCTAAAACGTTTGACTGGTAGTGTACTAAAACGTTTGGCTGGTAGTGTACTAAAACGTTTGGCTGGTAGTGTACTAAAACGTTTGGCTGGTAGTGTACTAAAACGTTTGACTGGTAGTGTACTAAAACGTTTGGCTGGTAGTGTACTAAAACGTTTGGCTGGTAGTGTACTAAAACGTTTGGCTGGTAGTGTACTAAAACGTTTGGCTGGTAGTGTACTAAAACGTTTGACTGGTAGTGTATCTAAAACGTTTGGCTGCTAGTGTATCTAAAACGTTTGACTGGTAGTGTACTAAAACGTTTGACTGGTAGTGTACTAAAACGTTTGGCTGGTAGTGTACTAAAACGTTTGACTGGTAGTGTACTAAAACGTTTGACTGGTAGTGTATCTAAAACGTTTGACTGGTAGTGTATCTAAAACGTTGGCTGGTAGTGTACTAAAACGTTTGACTGGTAGTGTACTAAAACGTTTGACTGGTAGTGTACTAAAACGTTTGGCTGGTAGTGTACTAAAACGTTTGACTGGTAGTGTACTAAAACGTTTGATTGGTAGTGTACTAAAACGTTGGCTGGTAGTGTATCTAAAACGTTTGACTGGTAGTGTACTAAAACGTTTGACTGGTAGTGTACTAAAACGTTTGACTGGTAGTGTACTAAAACGTTTGGCTGGTAGTGTACTAAAACGTTTGGCTGGTAGTGTACTAAAACGTTTGGCTGGTAGTGTATCTAACACGTTTGACTGGTAGTGTACTAAAACGTTTGACTGGTAGTGTACTAAAACGTTTGACTGGTAGTGTACTAAAACGTTTGGCTGGTAGTGTACTAAAACGTTTGGCTGGTAGTGTATCTAACACGTTTGACTGGTAGTGTACTAAAACGTTTGACTGGTAGTGTACTAAAACGTTTGGCTGGTAGTGTACTAAAACGTTTGACTGGTAGTGTACTAAAACGTTTGACTGGTAGTGTATCTAAAACGTTTGACTGGTAGTGTACTAAAACGTTTGACTGGTAGTGTATCTAAAACGTTTGACTGGTAGTGTACTAAAACGTTTGGCTGGTAGTGTACTAAAACGTTTGACTGGTAGTGTACTAAAACGTTTGACTGGTAGTGTACTAAAACGTTTGACTGGTAGTGTATCTAAAACGTTTGACTGGTAGTGTACTAAAACGTTTGACTGGTAGTGTATCTAAAACGTTTGACTGGTAGTGTATCTAAAACGTTTGACTGGTAGTGTACTAAAACGTTTGACTGGTAGTGTATCTAAAACGTTTGACTGGTAGTGTATCTAAAACGTTTGACTGGTAGTGTATCTAAAACGTTTGACTGGTAGTGTACTAAAACGTTTGACTGGTAGTGTATCTAAAACGTTTGACTGGTAGTGTATCTAAAACGTTTGACTGGTAGTGTATCTAAAACGTTTGACTGGTAGTGTACTAAAACGTTTGACTGGTAGTGTATCTAAAACGTTTGACTGGTAGTGTACTAAAACATTTGACTGGTAGTGTATCTAAAACGTTTGACTGGTAGTGTATCTAAAACGTTTGACTGGTAGTGTATCTAAAACGTTTGTCTGGTAGTGTTACTAAAACGTTTGACTGGTAGTGATCTAAAACGTTTGACTGGTAGTGTATCTAAAACGTTTGACTGGTAGTGTATCTAAAACGTTTGAATGGTAGTGTACTAAAACGTTTGGCTGGTAGTGTATCTAAAACGTTTGACTGGTAGTGTATCTAAAACGTTTGTCTGGTAGTGTTACTAAAACGTTTGACTGGTAGTGATCTAAAACGTTTGACTGGTAGTGTATCTAAAACGTTTGACTGGTAGTGTACTAAAACGTTTGACTGGTAGTGTATCTAAAACGTTTGACTGGTAGTGTATCTAAAACGTTTGTCTGGTAGTGTTACTAAAACGTTTGACTGGTAGTGATCTAAAACGTTTGACTGGTAGTGTATCTAAAACGTTTGACTGGTAGTGTATCTAAAACGTTTGAATGGTAGTGTACTAAAACGTTTGGCTGGTAGTGTACTAAAACGTTTGACTGGTAGTGTATCTAAAACGTTTGAATGGTAGTGTACTAAAACGTTTGACTGGTAGTGTACTAAAACGTTTGACTGGTAGTGTACTAAAACGTTTGACTGGTAGTGTATCTAAAACGTTTGACTGGTAGTGTATCTAAAACGTTTGAATGGTAGTGTACTAAAACGTTTGGCTGGTAGTGTACTAAAACGTTTGACTGGTAGTGTACTAAAACGTTTGACCGGTCACGTATGTAACTAATGAATAATGAAAAACTTGTGCTTTGTGCTTCAACTCACTGGCCACTTTATTAAAACACCTACCGAGACATGTTGAGACTATCGACTCTACCCCATTCAAACTGGTCAGTCTGTTAATGGTGGAGCTGCATGTGAGGGATTTCTAATACTGAGTGGAAGTACAAAGTAGGTGTTTCTAATAAAGTGGCCAGTTAGTGGAAGTAGAAGGAAGGTGTTGCTAATCAAGTGGTCAGTGAATTCAAAGGCAGTGATTGGGTTTCTGTGTGGGTATTGTGTGTGTTGAGCTGTGCTGTTTGACTGTGTGCGTCTCTCTTCTTCTCTGTGTCCAGTTGCGTTCGCTGGTCTGGGGTTCACAGCGCTGTATATTGCAGGGAAGCTGCACTGTTTCAGTCCGGCTGGCCGGGGGAAAGCCTGGAGACTGTGTGCCTTCCTCACTCCGCTCCTCTTCGCCATCATGATTGCCCTGTCCAGAACCTGCGACTACAAACACCACTGGCAAGGTGAAGAGTACATATTTACACTGAACTCCTTTCACATGTACACTTTTATCCTAGAAGGTGACTAATTAAACAGGAAAAGGTTAAGTGTGAAGACAAGTAAAATAAATAAATACATCAGTATGGTACCACAAACCTGATGTATGGTTGTCTAAAAAAATATTTGTTACATATTTTAAAACAGGAGTATCTTAAATCCCACATTTTGTCCATGTTAACAGTGTTTCATACGGTGTTTACAGGATTTCATTTTTCAGAATTCATTTGGGTTTTTTTTATTATATGTTTATTTGGTAAGGAAAGGCCTTACATTCCACCTTTTTTTTTTTTTACACATCTGAGACAAAAAGAAAACATAAATACAAGGCTTCCTTCTATTTTTCCCGCAAAACAAACATAAAAAGTACACAAATAAAGTAAATTATGATAATAACAACAAGAATAATAATACCAATAATAATTAATTAATCAAAAAAATGTCTCCATGACAGAGGTTCATTTACATGGTTTGATGTGAAATGCTTCCTTTTGGTGTCTCAGTTTCTTTGCAGTGTTGGTGATAGGAACTAGGGGTCAGCATTACTACAACACATTTTATTTGCTGTTCAAAACCGCCAGTGAATCTGCTACTTGAGATTTTATGTGATTTTGATAATGGCTAAATAGTGGAAAAAGTGAAAATAATAATAAGAGGTTTTGGGAACTATTTTGCTTCAGAACACCTTGCATGTATCCCTCCACCATCAGTCCTAAAAGTGAGTTTTAGTAAAAAACAAAATCCATACAAAAGATAACACAGTCTCAGACATCAGGCAGTGTTTTCACAGACATTTATGTAATAACTTTCTGTAAGAGAGCCTTTAGAGGTGGCTGCCTGGTGACCACCATTGTGAACAGCTTTGCAACAGTAATTGTTTAATTATGCAAAAAACTTTTAAAGATTATTAAATACCTTATCAACAATATGTCTTAGCTGAACAACTACAATAGGATAAATTGTGTATGATTAAAAAAAAAAAGATTAATAGATTCAGTATCTGTGCTAACACTGTGTGGTGTTTCTCTGTATGGTTCCTGTAGATGTGTTGGTGGGGTCTCTACTGGGATTGGCCTTCTCATACCTGTGTTACCGTCAGCATTACCCCGCTCTGAACGAATCAGACTGCCACAGACCGCTCCGACTCAGAGAGACGACGCCATCCGCGCAGGACCGTAAACAGGCTGACACAGGCTACCTCCTACCTCTATAGGACCCCAACGATATTGGCCCTTAGAACCCATATGATAATGTAATATATTGGAATAAGTTGCCAATATATTGTGAAGTTATAAGAAATATTCTGCATTTTTAATGCATTTTTAATATTCTACATTTTTGTATGCGTTAAAGTTATGAACTGTACGGGCATGTGAAGAATGACCACATATGCCTCAGGCACTGCCCACAAGCTAATGCTGCCAGTTTTTCGTTTGTGTTGGCTGTGACCTATGAGGACCAATTTTTGTTGCAGACTGTTACAGACATTGAAATCATTTCCCGTCTCCAATCTTGTGTGTTATTTGGCAGCTACTGTTGAGAAGATGGACAGGTGTTACAGAACGCTGGTAAATATACCTAATGAGAAACTAGAACTGAGTTTATATCATAGCTATAGCTGTTTATCAGTGTTCGGTAAAGCTTGTCCAGCCTACCAACAGTAGTTATGAAAGAATGCATTTTTGGATGAACCCTGTATGGGACCATTGTATTTCAGAAAGGAGTTTTTGGGGTTTATTAATGGACTGAACATTCTGGCTTCCATTGTAGATATCAGTAACAGGGTCTGCTGGCTATGTGTGGGATTTACGCTAGAATTGCTCCAATTAAGAAAGCATAATTCTGTAATTCAGTGTTTAAGATGTAAACAAGGTCATTCCGAGACATTTAATAGCGGTGGTGATGGGAACCAGGGGTCTATGACACAAATATAGACATTATATGTTATATCCAAAACCACCGGTGAAGCTACACATGTTTTGAGGTTTTATATGTAATGTTGATGATAGTGGAAAATGTGGAAAATAGGAGACTGATTTGTTTTACAACACCCTTAATGTATCCATCTACGATAGATTGGTTTTAAAAATCTGTTTTAGTCTCAAATTTCTCATTTTATGCAATACCTGTCTGTAGGTGAGCTTAGTGGTGGCACTAGAATGGAAGCATCTCATTCCAGACTACTCTGAATGACTTTGTTTACATCTTAACCATTTAATTATGCAGATTCTTTCTTTTTTAAATTGGTGGAATTTGCCTCTAATGAGGTCTGCTTGTGTGTGTACAGTATAAATGTTCCTCAGTCACTGAGTTGAAGATGTATGTCAATAAAGTTATTATAGCCAGTCTTTTGGTTAGTTGTTGCATCATTAGCGCATGTTGGGAAATTTTGTTTGACATCACCATCATGTTCAGACTGGGTGGACAATTTGCTCTTTCACCTAGTTAGATTTAGATTAAAGACAAATCACATCTATCCAGTTTCCCCCCTATGTGTCATATGTAGTCGATCACCCAGGACATGTTTGGTGTCTAAGTTTGCTTCATTCATTTTGCCCCCGGAGCTCTGAGGCTAATATAAGTCTCTGTTAACTAAATAACTGAACTGTGTTTTATTGGCATGTATTGGTCAATCAGCAGTGATTACTGAATAAACTCGTAGGAAAGAAATCTGCTTTGGCATAATAAAGTCACACCCTATACAGGCCTTTTCAAAAGCAAAGGTCAAACAGGGTAACCAACTGTGGACTTCTGAATCATCTGCTCATCTCTGAGATTGTAAACTACAGCCCTCCTAAACAAGATAACCCAAATAAACTAAACCAGTACTGTATATTCTCTCAGTGCTGCTCACTGGGCTGATTCTGGGCTGGTTGTTAGGAATTTCTCTTTTCTCTGTAGCTTTTAATCAGTTATAATTTTGTAAACTCTGTTTTTTCATTTTGACGTTCTATAGATTATCCTATATGTAATCTCCTCACAAATGTATAAATGATAGTAGCTGTACCATTTTAATCATATAATTTTCTTTGTACCGAAAAAAATGATACCATGGTTAAATTTTGTGACTAATGAATTGGGTACTGCTGCTGTCATTTAACTGTAGTATGGTTTTGGGGTAAAAATAAAAACTATGGTATGGTGTTATATGGTTTTACCACAGCATACCTATGTTTTATATCAGTAGAGAATATGGTGTGGTTAGTCTGATATCTCTAGCGTGGTTTTACTATTGTATCATATCTTTTTTTTTCTTTTTTTTTGTGAAATGAAAAACTATTGTTACAATTGGTGAATCAGATACCACTGTGGTATATTACCATAGTATCTTCACTATAGTGTCCGACTGTACTGGTTTGTGTGTGTTGTTTTCATTATTTACCATGTTTTTAATTTACATTCAGGTTGGTTTGAAGCGGGGTGTGGGGTAAATGATGGCAGTGCAGCAATGTGAAATGAGTTTCGTAAGATATAATAGTAGATCACTTTATATCCACTTAGATGCATGGTTAAATATACAATAACTTTAGTTACTATATAATCCACCAGAGTAACTCCATCATAGTATAAACATTTGGCACCACAGCAGTTCATGAATCTTTTAAATCCTCTAAACAAATATAGTAAAACCATCTGGTTCAAGGGTGGTCTCTGACTTTTGCACAGAATTGTTAAAATTAAGTTGTAAAACTTAATACGTACACAAGTATGTATGTGACGTATTACACTAATGTTTATGTTGTTATTTTTATTATATGTATAATTATATTATCATCATCCTGAGCCCTGATTATGATCAACTGACTCACTGATCCACGTTGATAAATTTTGTAAATTACCTCATACTCGAAACGAGCGCTGATATTTCACTTTTTTTCATCACAGTCGACCTTTATCCTCTAAGAGTTCTGTATTTATACCCTGTGACTGTTTTCCTGCAGTGTTTAAACCTCTGCGAGCTGAAAACGCCGTTCTCTTCGCTTTTTGACCCCGCTGAGAGTCCGTATGTCTGAGCTGGAGGGTAGGACTGTTTTAATGTCACATTTATTTATCTGTGAAACTCGAATTAGTTTTAGTTTTTATGTGTAAAATCGGACCTGAACGCTGATAAATATTGCACTCTTCTGGCATCCTGAGGGCTGAACTGTGGCGAACCTGCACTGAGCAGAAGGATTTAATGATATATGTGCGTTTATAAGTGATGTAAATGTACTTATTCCGATGTGTCCTCGCGTTTGATGACCTGGTTTTCGCTTTGTGACAATTTACTGTTGTTGTTTAATATCTGCTGTAGTTGTCTGCGTCCACACCCTGTATAACATCAGCACGTCCGGTCTGTTTGTCTGTTATTCATATATTTTTCTGTTGTTTGAAGCTGTTTTCTTCGGACTGACTGTCGTTCTTTGAAATGGGTCACAGTAAAACTCGCTACCAGTTTTCTGAAAGAGCTCAACCGCTTGCTTTCTGAACTTTAGCTTCTTATTCTAATTCTCCGGTCCACCTTAAACGGTGCAGCAATAACAATCTGGCACCTCGAGATGCACCATTTAAGGAGGAACGGGGAATTCGAGCAAGAAGCTAACTTCAGCCACGTCTTTCTTCAGGTTTACACTCAATAACCGCTCCACACTAAAATGAATTGGTCTTATATTTGGGGTTTTATTCTTAGATCAATTAGAGATTGTTTGGTGGTCTGTATGTTGACGTTACAGACTCAGTTAGCCAGATAACATAGAAGGTCAAGTTTGGGAAAGTCTTCGCGCTGGGCTTAAAGAGGTATTTTAGACCAAACCATTTATATGTACACAGTTACTTTTCCTTACCACAAATGTTGACCAGTTTAGAAATGTTTAGTGTCTTAGGTTTTCTTCTTTAGTTTAGACTGTCTGAGTGTCTAATATAGACAGGATACCAACTACTGAAGCTACGAAGCTAATGTAGCTAACTAGTGAAAGTCTATGTCCCACCAGTTAGCATCACATTCATCATTACTATAATAACCCGGATCCGCTATATATGAGTAAGTAAACAGATGTGTAGAATTAATAGAATTAAGTTTTCTTTTGTTATGTATAAAAAAAAGCAGATTTCTGAAATGAAAACTAGGGATATTTCTAATTTGGTGGAAAATATATTGTAAAAATATATATTGTTTTTATCCTTTTATATAGACGACAGTTCCAGTTACATGAGTTTTAAATATCGTTACTGTCCAAAGAAAAAAGACCAAAATAGTTTTTGGAAAACAAAACTTTACAGGAAAATAGTAAATTTATAGGAGGAAACAAAAATGGTCTTTACTTACATTGTAATTTAACATAAAGATATTCCGAATAATTTTTGAGCGTATTGGTCCATTCATCATGAATTTTTTATTCAATGTAAACAGATGCTGCATTCAAGTGATATAAAAAAAAGATAGCTAAAAATGGACATACTTGTTTTTCTTTGGACAGTGAAGATATATATGTTACAAATGGATATCTGTATAAAACGTGATGCATTAAATTAACATTAAAGTAGATAATATTTCTGTACAAATCAGCCTGCCCATCGCTGGTAATACAATTCAAACCCTGTAACCCACCCTGGGTAACAGAAGTCTTGAACAGACGTTTGTTGTTATGTTGTGGACTTATTTGTTAGCCTCTGGGGGTGTTTTACACAGCAGTGTTCTCTAAAACTAGGCCAACAAGGGGTAGAGGTGGTTAACAGATGACAACAGCCCCTTGTGTTGGCCTAAGCAAGCATAATGCGATACGCCTGCCCGTCTGCTCTGCTGCAGGTCTTTCTGAGGACTTTACAGTGTGTTTTTAATTCACAGTTAAAGACGGGGTCCATTTTTAGGACAGCTCCAGCCAAGGACAGACCACCACAAACATCTCCCTACTTTACTGGCTGACTGAGACACCCTGCCTTGTAAATGTCAGCTGGATATTTTATCCTTCTATTGACCACTGAAGCTGTGTGTCATTCATCCCTTAGAAATTCTGTTCTATGTCTGGAAAAGCATGAATGTGTTATTTCAAATAGCAAACAGCTGCTGGTGTCCGACGGTAACTTAAACTTGTTCCGAAGCTGATACGTTTTGTTCTATATAAGTAATTCAGAAGACCCTGTGAAGTTCAGAGGACATTAGACAAAACATGCAGGGGCACCATAGCAGCAGATTTTGAAAATCCCATTCATTTTTATTATGGGGAAATCTAGTTTAGACCCAGTGTGTGTAATATGGGCAGGACACCAACTACTGAATCAAGTAACTATAGAGGTCGGTTGGACAGACTTGACTTTGGGCCTAACTGGCTAATTGACAAATATAATCACATCATAATGACATCAAGAGTCCACTGTGTAAAAAAGAAATCCCCTTGACGTGATGTGTACCAATTGGAATGAAGCAGTCAGCCCTCATTCTCAATCTAATCCAACAGATTCTCAGAAAGCCTGGTGATTTGTTTTATGAAGCAAAAGGTCTCTTACTAAGTTCTTACTAATTCCCAGTTTTCCCTCCTTATCTCAAATGTATCTCAAACAGTCATATCACGTTTGCTTCTTTAGTTTCTGCACTGGAACTGTGAGGCTAATGTAACTAACAGTTAATTGTAGCTTATACCCCACTAATTAGCACTGTGCTCACTTCATCACCACAAACCCTGCATAAAAAGTAAAGATGAAATTCAGATTTTAGAATGTTTATTCCATGTTTATTTATAGATATTAGTGACAGAAATCAAATAGTCAAGTCTGTTTAAGATTACTGAACAACTGCACACAGTCTGAGGCTAGAGTGATAATTTAGAAATGCATTTAGCTGAATGCTCTGGAATATGATCCATTACTTGTTAGTTACATTAGCCCCTTAATCTAAAGATGTCTTCGCTGATTGACTACATTTAAAGAAACTGCAAATGAGAGGTTTTAACTATTTCTTTGAGCTAAAAGTAACAGAAACCTGTAATGTTTTCTGACCCAGACCGCAGTAGGATGTTTGATGATCGAAAGAGATCTGGACCAGGTTGTGCTCTCTAGGCTTGCTGGCAGTGACACTGAGAAAAGGTCATTCAGATATGACGGTCACTTGGTTGCTTCACAGCGGCAGCTCACTAAGTCTGCCCAGTTAAACGCACAGTGGCCTGAATTTTCACATATTTCGCCTGGTTACGATCTGAAAATGTTTGCTCGGAAACACTGCTCGACGCTAAAGCTTAGCATTTTTCTAGCACTGTTTTTTTTTTTTTGTCTCAGGAGCATTTTCGTGGCCTACTGTACTTTTGTACATGGAAAGCAGTGTGATGACTTCTAACTTAATTTTTTGTGTTTTTTTTTTTTTAATGCGCTTTTATTGCTTTTTTATTCTTGTCTGGTACTCTCGACACGTGGGACGGACTTCACAGCCTACACCCTTAAAATAGGGGTTCATTAAAGTTCTATCTTTTACTTACAATAATGGTGAGATAGAACTGCAACAGCTATGAAAACCATTTAAATCTTTTCTGCTCAAATGTTTCTCTCTAAGAAGGAAAATCAGTGTGTGTGTGGTTCTTCACAGAAGCATAGCACCAAAAAGAGTTTATGGCTTGACAAAGTATTTATCTGGTACTGCACAGACTCCCTTAAAGTGCTCTTTTATTGTTTTGTTATGACATTAAACATGTACCGTCTGTAAAAAAAGGCACATTTAAATGTATATCTTCAGAGCCAGAGCTTTGATAGTGCGTGTAAATGGGGTTGTTTAAAAATAAGGTGAACTAAAAGATTTACGAATGTAACGTGTTGCAGACTGTGAAGTTCAGGGAGGAAGTGGTGGTCCTGACTGGATCATGATCGAACCCCCCGAGCCGTATGAACCAGTTCAGCACCACTGGTTCTACAACCAGAAGACGGATGGCAAGGACAACTGGCAACCCTTCAGCAATGAGGACTCCAAAAGGCTCGAGGAGGCCTTCGCTCGTGGTCTGTTGGACTTTTACTTTTATTAATGCACTTTTAGTACAACGGTTTTCAGTCACTGAACGTTTTCATTATAACTGCTTAAAACTGATTGCTAATATGTAATTGATATATATGACTATATATAATCACGCAAAATTCTAAGACATCCCTCGTCAAAATCCATGTGTTGTTGGATATTCAAAGTGAATTGTTTATTTGTTGAATTGCAGAAGCTACTCAGTAGCATTTAAACCTGCATATACTTCCATATCATGTGCAGTCATTGTGTTCAGTACAAGTTTTATACAATAATTAAAAAAGTAAAAAAAAATGAAAATCATGATTGCATGTGTGTAGTCGGTGAGAGTGAAGGTGAGGTGATCGTAGCTACAGAGGGGCGGCGATATGATGTGTGCGTCAAGGAGAGACGGCGTTACGCTGTTTATTGGGAGCAGGTGTCCTCTGAGGTCCGGCGCTGCTCCTGGTTCCATAAAGGCAGTAAAGAGCTGAGCTACACTCCCCACACCGAGGACATCAGTGACCTGCTGGAGGTGAACCACATCAGCATCACTGCATCAGTGTCTTACCTGTTTATAGACCAGCAGCTGAATTTGATTACTATTCTTTTAGTAAATGTTTTGGTCTGTTATGAAAATATTACGATTTGATTGAATTGTTTGTTTCAGTACAGAACATTATAGAACTTTGTTAAACTATGCTGAATACACAAATACGACACATGCAGACCTACAGGTGTGAGATGTGGCCGGGACTCATATTTGAATTCTCCCCATCAAACAGGACGCCTACATGATCGCTGTGACCCTGGAGGAGTGGAAAAGGAATTTGGAGTTACCCACAGGAGAAACGGTCATCCTTCACAACCCAAAGGTATTCTTGCATAGCTACTCTTAACTAACAACTCTGAGATTTAACACATTATTTTAAGCATTGTCATCTGTTCAAATAAACCGTTGTTAAAGCATCTTATTTACCAGTGAAGCCTGACTGTTTTAAGGGCGTATGGAATGCTTGTGTTTGTGTAGCATGTCTTTGTTCAGTTTTCAGACTTGAAAAGCTTGTTAGAGAGGTTGATGTTACCATGCTAGTTTAATCCAATCCACTCCTTAACATCAGCATATGCAGTTCCTGCTACACAAATTTAAGTTCTTCCTAAACGGTCTTCATATTGTAATGACAGGCATTAAAAAATTGACCAAAAGCATATTTTACACCAAACATGGTATTTTCTTTAATGTCATAAAACTGTGACTTTTTCAGTGTATTGCTCTGTAATTTCCTACTTAAGACTGACCGTCTTCCTACTGCATTTTCTTTACATAACTGGCTATATTAACTTCCTTTTAATGACTAATTATCCAGGACTTGGTAATGATGTGTGGTAATGATTTAGGGCGGCTTTCCTCCGAAGCAAATCCAACAGAACTAGAATAAGTTTGTACTAATTTCGTACTAAGTAATGCTAGTGTATCAGCCAGCCAAAGATGTTTAAAGTCCTAGTGATCAGTATCACCGATATCTGTGACAGCAGGAGAGTAAACTACATTTAGAATGCTTTACCTTTCAGACTTTATACAGAACAGATCATAAATCACCCCTAATTATGAAGGGTCTTTTTAGTTGTAATATTTTCTACATTTTAAAATAACGGTAAAAACTATGAAATTACACAAATTGAATTATGCTTTGAGCAAAACGTTAAACAACGCTCAGAGCATAATTCAATTAGTGTAATTTCATAGTTTTTACCGTTATTTTAAAATGTAGAAAATATTAAAACTAAAAAGACCCTTCATAATTAGGTGTTACATTTGGGCAATGATGGTATGTACAGTGTACATATGTATATCATTGCTGTCTCAAGAAAAAAAAACCCAAAAAATCTTCATTTTTGTTGATTTGCAGTTTTCTACATCATTTGAACACAGCAGCTGACATGTAACATAGTGTAAGCATTTAATGAACGAACAGAAATGCTTCAAAATAGCTTTAAAAATTTCTGGAAATTTCTTTCCATTTACTTACATTAAAAGTAAAGTAATTGATTGCCTTCTCCTATAAAGTATAGAGTTCCAGCAACAATGTGTTTTTTCTATAGTATAAAAGTCTTTTTTTTATTTCTGTGGTAAACTCCCTGTTTGTTTGCTGCATATGATGAGGCTTCTGGTGTGTGAACAAAATGTATATTTTATAAGTTAATATTGAAATTTTCTGAAAGCAGTTAGATTTTGTTTTTTTCTTTATGTACCTGGAAAATAAATGTCCTTTTCAAGGTTATTCATTATTTGCATTGTATGCATCGCATCATGCACTTCCATTGTTGAATACTGTTGCCATTATTGCTTTCATTGCAGGTCTGATAGTTTGTGTGATGATTTTTGTGTCCGTGTGTCCTCTCTCAGCTGATGACCCAGCACCCAAATTTCTGCAGAGATTTCCCTCCGTCACCTGGAGAGCGCACCCAGACCAGGACCCTGAAGAGAGGAATAAAGAATATTCCATGGGAAATGCCCCAGGGTGAGTCTAGAGTCTCATATCAGATTAACACACTTCAGCATGTACTTCAGAGAGAAAGTGAAAAATTCCCCAAATGTAGTTAATCAGCTAAGATGTGTTTGGTTTCTAAAGCGTACTTCTTTAGTTTTTCACTACAGCAATGTAGCTAATAAGTAATGGAAGTCTATACCCTAACTTAGCTTTTTACTTATATATTTGTCTTTTGTGCTGTACAACAGATATGCTTCTGGAGTTTGTTTTACATAAAACTGATACTGTTTACTGAGTGTGTTCACAACTAATTTTGTCAGTAATCTGTAAGTATGAATTTTGGGAAGGCAAGCTTGATGTCTAAAATAAAAACCATAGCTTAGGCTAGCGTTTGCCTTGAAGTGGCTCATTTGATTTATTATTTCCGTTTCGTTACTGTTTTAATCTTTTTAGTGTTTTACTTTTCACACTTGTGGATGATGTATGAATAAAATATGTATATAAATATAAATGAATAAATTCACTGTTGTTATTGCTGCAGTGCAGATGGTTCATCACTTAACATTGTGGTTGATATTAGTTATATGGAATATATTAACTGTGTTTGTGAATTCTGCAGAAGAGCCAGACAATGTGGATCATCTAGTGTTTATGGTACATGGAATCGGACCAGCATGTGACCTGCGCCTGAGAGGCATCGTCCAGTGTGGTGAGCTTATAGCTTCATCGCCCATTACATAATGGCCCTTGTACATCTAAGAGGCGAGTGCAGATCAGACCACCCTGAAAGACTTAATGACTGTACTGACATAACAGCTGAAAGTGGCTGTGGCCTTTGGCTTTATTGTCAAGATAGCACTGTCTTTAACATTGGAAATATGTAAATATGATCAGTTATTTCAAACTGACAAAAAAAACCATAATACTTTGGAACTAAAACTTTGATGGCCAGTAAAGCACCCTCTGTTTAAGTTAATAACACTTTCACTATTCACAATTCAGAAATTGAGTGTTTTTTCTCTTTTTTTCAGTCAATGAGTTCCGCAGTGTGTCTCTTGCACTTGTCAGCAGCCATTTCAGCTCCCCTGAGAACCAGGACTCCATTGGTCGTGTAGAGTTTCTGCCCGTTAACTGGCACAGAGTGTTACACGGAGAAACCACAGGAGTAGACAGGTAACCACAGGAGTAGACAAGTCTTGTTACACCAGTTCTAAAGCTAAAAAAGCAAACTTTTAATTTAATAAAAGCAAATTGTGTGAATATTTTTATCATTTTTTTTAATTAATTGATTCGATTTTTTTGCCTTTTCTTTAAACTGAGCACTCTCTCTCTCATATTTCAGGGATATGGAGCGGATCACTCTGCCCAGCATTAGCCGCTTAAGACAGTTCAGCAATGACACAGTGTTGGATCTGTTCTTCTACAACAGCCCCACCTACTGCCAGACCATAGTGGACACAGTAGCATCAGAGATCAACCGCCTGTACAGCATCTTTCTGCTCAGACACCCATACTTCTCTGGAGCTGTGTCTGTAGCTGGACACAGTCTGGGTCAGTAACTCCAGTCTTTTTTTTCTATCAAATGTTGAAAAACTAAACTCACATGATTTTCCACTCACTCTAAATGCAGTTGATGAGTGAGGATATATTGGGTGTCCATGTTTTTTAGTTTAGAACTAAGACTGCTGGAATAGTATTACTAACAAATACACAAAGTCAAGAGTCACCCAAACACATAAAAACACATAATTTTGATACCAAACATGTCGTAGCGGTATTTGCTTAAATGAAATAATATGATTATGGTAAAAGTAAAAGCTGTTTTGGTTATTTTTTTAATCTGAACTGTAACAAAGCAAAAGACTGGACAAATAAATAGTATAGATTTTTATCAAAATTTTTAATATGAATATTAAAAGATAATGAAAATAAATATTCAGTGCTCTGTTTCTTGTAGGTTCTTTAATCCTTTTTGACCTCCTGACCAATCAGAAGACAGGATCAGAACATTCTGATGAGGCTGAGGAGGTTTGTCACAGAGGGTGCTTCTACATTCATATATGAATTCAGTAAAATGTCTGATAAAGTATTGCAGTAAATATGATCAGATTGTGACTTTAATATGTAATATGTATTATTAATAATATGTAATATGTATTATAAACAAAGCAGTGATTCACATACTCATATTCATTTAGACAGAAGAGCATAATGAAGACTTGAAGTCTGTTCCTGAGTTGGCCAGCAATTCTTTTGCAAGCCTGGAGGAGGCATTGAAGAGCATAGGGCTGGAGGAACATCTGAGAGTGCTGCAGAAAGAACAAGTGGACATGGAGGCTCTGGTGAGGCTTTAGATCAACTCAGATACAGAACACATGTGATTGGCCAGTGACCCATTAGTGATAAAGATTACATAACATTTAAACCACCTCCTTGTTTCTACATTTACAGTTCTATATTTACAGTCTGTAGTACATTTCTCTGCATACTTTATTTGGGTCTTGGATAATTCTCAGCACTGCACTGACACTGGCATGGTGGTGGTGTGTTAGTGTTTGTTGTGCTGGTGTGAGTGAATCAGAACTGCAGTGCTGCTGGAGCTTTTAAACACCTCACTTTCACTGCTGGACTGAGAATAGCCCACCAACCAAAACTATCCAGCAAACAGCATTCTGTGGGCAGTGTCCTGTGACCGCTGGTGAAGCACAAGAGAATGACCAACACAAACTGTGCAGCAACAAATCAGCTATCGTCTCTGACTTTAGATCTAGGTGACCCAACATGGTAGTACTGTCTGCAGTGATTGGACACAGTGTTTAAAAACTCCAGCAGTGTCTGATTCCCCCATATTAGTGTGACGCATACTTGTATTTCATATCACTTAGTTTATTAATATGTATATTATTTATTTATTAGTGTACAGTAGTACTAATAAAGAAGATACTGTGTCAGTATGACCCCTAAACTACATATGCATAGTTAAGGACTAAACAGAACACAAGTGTTAATATTGAGACCCTGGTGTATGTAGACCAAGTCTAGTGATTCTGAACAGCCATACTCTCCCTGATGTTAGTCACCAACATTGTAGCACTATCCCACTTAACAGCCCCCTCAGCCTAGTACAGAATAACACAAGCCACACAACGCCATGCTCACAGCCCCAACTGTTGATATGTTTAAGACTCTCTTACCACTTCTGCAACACTACCCGTTTAACAAAGTTTAAGTAAATTTGAGCAGGGGTTTACAGAGTATCCAGTAAACACACAGTGGGTATGCGCTCTCTGCCGCCAGTACTTCCTCAGCGGTGCTCCTACTCAGAGGTGGTGGAGTAAAGAGAATCTGGCCTCCAGCCTCTGCAGGCCCTCCTCCAGCTGGAGCTTTGCTGGGCTGCTGCTCTCTTGCAATCCTCTCCCAGGCTTGGTTCCCTTCAGTTCCCAATCCCTTATGAGGGTGATCCCACTTCTGACACCACTGCAGCGTTGGCATATAGTAAAATAAAGAAGCAAACATTGCACATTAGACTAAATTTCTTTTATCAAACACAGCAGCAGTGGAGAGTGCTATAGAGAGTTCTGCTGAATAGTCGCTGAACAGTCTTTGTGCTACTCGAAGCACCAACAGCAGCAGCAGCGGCGTTCCCTAGACCCCTCTCTGCTGCCCACAAAGCCTCTGAGGCTGGACTGTGGAGCTGCATTCACTGTGGCATGCTACAGTATGCTTCAGCATGTTTCATATTAGGATTCAATGGCGATAAATTGATCAAACAAATTGGATAAACTGCCACTATTAGTGTACAAAGAATGACCGTTTTTATTTTTTAGAAACACTTGTATATGTATGAGTACAGATTGTAGCTCATCTGTTAGTACACAACTAATAAGCCCTCCTGTCTCCTGTCTATAGAAAAAGACCACAGGACCACTGCTGCACAGCAGTTATACTAACATGGTAATACGTTTTACTGGCTGCAGCCTTTCTCTTAATACGACTTTGTGTTTTCCAGATGCTGTGCTCTGAGAGAGATCTAAAAGAGTTGGGCATTCCTCTGGGCCCCCGGAAAAAGATTCTCAACTATGTGAAGAAATGGAAGGTATCTGAAGCTGTAATTTGAACGTCATGTACTGTAGCTTTAACTCTGTGTTCAGAGGGAAAAGCAGGTTACACCGAGGCTTCCTCTGAGACAAAGCGGCGCTGTGGTCTGCTCCGCTGGAAGCTAAGGCCGATAGCCCTCTATTGTTTCAAAGTTCTTGTCTCATCCTGATCCTGTTAATCCAGCTCCAGGCTCCAGCAACCCAAACCGGAAAACATTCCCAGAACTCCTCCGGACTCCAGAGCCTGATCCAGGAGAGCCCGCCCACCACCAGCGCTGTGGACTACCAGCACTTTGACGTTGGCATTGGACAGGTGTTTTTTTGTTTGTTTTTTTTATCACAGTGCTTGTTAAAAATTTAAAAACTGTTCACTTGACCGTCTATGGAGATTGAAGTTGCAGAAACAGCTCGTTTTTAGTTCATCATGGTAGACATACACTACTGCTCAGAAGTTTAGGATCACTTTAGAATTTCATTTTATGCAATTTTCATGCAATTCACAAACAATATTGTCCATTTCACAATTAATTTAAGTGTATCAGATGATTTTTAAAGAATAAAAATGTTTGTATTAAAGCCTATTTTTGTAGAGACCCTTATTTGGCATATAGTTCTATTATCAGCAATTCTCAGTCCTCTGTCTAAATCTCCTGGTACGGCCGCCAATCCAAGTTAAGGATGTTATTGGGCTAATGGGTTGTTAGGACACTCTTGCTCAGCTGTGATGCACAGCTGAAAAACATTCTACTAATAAGTGAGCATAAAAAGAAGCACAGCATTCTAGGTTAGTTTAGTATCTGAAGCATCAGCAGTTGATGGCTTGCTGACAGGTTTAAAATGGCGAGAAAGAAAATTTCACTGTAATCCCAAACTTTTGAGCAGTAGTGTATGTGGCTCGCTGTTGTGACCTGTAAAAATATGAGATGGCCTCTGTACTGCAGCATAGCATTATTTATATGGTGTTCACTGACCAGCTGCTTGTCCTGCAGGTGTCAATCGAATATCCACAGCTGGCCTTCCACCCTCAGGCCCTCTTCGCTTTTGGGTCACCCATAGGAATGTTCCTCACCGTCAGGGGGCTGAAGAGAATTGATCCAAACTACAGCTTTCCCACCTGCAGGAGCTTCTACAACATCTTCCATCCTGTAAGAATCATCACATAAATATATATTCATTTGTTTAGCTCTTTATTTATTTACTTTTTTTATTTAATTCAGTTGAATATAATCAATGGAAAAAAACTTATAGATTATTACAAAATACTGTGTTTTTAAAAGGACAGTACACTGAGTTATCTAGGACAGCATATTGCTATGCCATTTGATTCCATCAATGATGAGCAGAGCAGCCAAACAAAGAAAATCTTTATTAATCACTATTTCTAATTATTATTACCATTTATTTATTAATTTGAACTGCTGTGTTTTGATGCTTTGATGTAAGCTTGTTTAATCTTATAAATTAAAATGACCTTTGTTGTAGCTTTCTCACAACCTCTGTGGCATTCAGTGTGTCATCTGAATACACAAGCTTTTAACAGACGCCATAGTATGCACGAAAATGGGGTCAGATTTTACTGTTTTTTAAATTGTGTTGGAATTTCGGTGCATTCTTAATAAGCTGTTCTGTTCTCGTGTATAGTTTGACCCGGTGGCTTACCGGATCGAGCCGATGATTCTGCCTCAAGACATGGATGTCCCGCCCATGCTGATGCCCCACCACAAGGGGAGGAAGAGGATGCATCTGGGTAATTTCTATAACATCAGTATAAATATATGTAGCCCATATTTTTCTTTTTGCTGTGTTTTTAAGACTAATATATGTAAATGGGCTTTGTTCTGACTGGCTGCTCTGTACCCATTCTAAACCATTGTAGACTGAATAATCAGAACTCATGAAAATGACATCACAAAAACAACCAATTATCTGTTTTACAGCTTAGTTTTAAAAACTATCTAATGTCTACATACCACATCAAGTTGTTTTACTTTTTTTAAAAATTCCATGATATGGGCCCTTTAACTGAATTTTTGAGTTAAGTGGTTTGTTAAGGATTGCTGAATTGAATGGCCTGGTATGCTTTGAAGGTGGCTAATGAGCCTCTTTGTCTGTCTGTGTGCTGTAACAGAGCTGAAAGAGGGTCTAACTCGGGTGGGTTCGGACCTGCTGGGCTCATTACGGACTGTGTGGCAGAGTTTCTCTCAGCTGCCCACTCCAGCACTGGCTGAAGCAGGTGCTACGACTGCAACAGCACAACTGACTGAGGACATGGAAAGTGAGTCAATACCAAAAACACTACAAAACCAAAAACACTACAGAGGAAATCACAGGCTGAGCAGTCGATTTCAGTCCTGTTTCACTGTGAGTAAATGTTTAATAGCAACATCTAAAAGAACAATTATGTAGGTGGTTGTAGTTGTTAAAACAAAACAAAACAAAAACCTAAAAGTAAATCGAGAATGAATTCTGAACCAATTCCAGCGTAGTCCAGTGTATATAAGTGCTGTTGCTACATGTGCTGCATCATCCCCTTCATCTTTGATGTTCCTAAGCATCTCTAATGGAGGAAGAAGAGAGAAAGGAGGTGAAAGTGGGGAGGCTGAACAGTGGTCGGCGTATTGATTATGTACTCCAGGAGAAACCCATCGAGAGCTTTAACGAGTACCTGTTTGCCATCCAGAGTCACCTATGCTACTGGTGAGAGAGAGAGAGCAAACAAACATACCACAGATATCACCCAAACATCCACCTTAAAGTAGACATGTACACTCCAGTGTTGGCTGGTGTAGTAGATTTTATCCATGTTAAACGTCACAGATGAAATTAAAATATATATATATTAACGTGAAGTTGTTTATTATGTTGGTGGAGAACCAGGGGTAACATTGTCTACAACACAAATAAGGCCAATCACTTTTAAGCACCAGTAAACCATGTCTCTTGAGTTTTTATATGTAATGATGATGATGGTAATATGGGAAGGATAAGTTTTCTTGGGGGACTTTTTTGCCTCCCAAGACCCTGCATGTATCCCTCCACCATTATAGGATTTTAAAACATTGTCAGACATCAAGCAGCATATTCATGTTGTAAGGGAGCTCTTAGAGTTGGATGTCTGGTTCCTATCACTATTACTGTGAACAGTTGTGGGAGAGTTTGCATAAAACCACTTTGAATTACTTTGTTTACATCTTTACTAAATGTGTTTTAATATTACTTGCTAATCCTTTTTTTGTTTTTTTGGCAGGGAGTCTGAAGACACAGCTCTGCTGGTTTTGAAGGAGATTTATGGAAACGGTTCACACAGCTCCTCCCCTCAGCCGTAGAGGATCCGCCTCAGAAATGTGTATGTGTAATGACAAAATGACAATGTACTGTGTTACACTGCCAAAACCGCTTGTGCTTGCTTGTGCTCCATGGTCATGTTTACATGTGTAGCATCTGATCCCAGTAATACGTCCCAGTTCCCAGTTGAGGAGCTGGTGCTGCTTTCCTCACTCAGTGACACAAGTCGCACAAATTATTCAACTACCTACCAGCAATGAGAGAGACAGGCTGGATTTGGATCCATGATCCAGGTTTGGGTACCTCTGTTTTATGCCATGTTAAGAGCAAGGTCAGTAATCTGCTCCTGGTATTCTTCTCAGCCAGCAAGCTACTAGAAGAGATACATTCTTAAAGTGATAGACCAGCCCATATTATGGACAGATGTTGTGACAACACCAGTTTCAAGCATGCTGCTACTTATTTTAGCACCGTGACATAATATCTACTTAATTTTATGAATACCAGGGTGTTATACAGTCAGAAACTATATTAGCAAGTCAGTAACACTTTATTGAGGCATTCATAAAGCTACATGACACTTGCATAAATCTACAGTACATTTGTAAAGGTAACAAGCACCAATTTCATAACACTTTCTGAGGTGGACAGATGTCTAAAGTGATAGATGCTGCCTTTATGACAGCATATTTCAATCACTGAGATCTAAACAAAGTGGTTCGAAAGTGTTCATCGATGGTAATGTGTTTTCATGATCATAAAACAGTGTTTCAGCCATCATGCAGTGTAATGATGACAACTTCTTGTAATGTGAGGGAGGGTTGTATATCTGGTTCATATCATCAACACTATGAACAATTCAGGCTTTGTAAGTTTCTCTAGAATGAAGCATGTCACACTAAAGCCCTCTGAGTGCCTCTGTTTATGTCTTAATCATTTTATCATCCAGAAATTATGATCATTCGGTGGCATTCTTCTTTAAAGGTTCATGTAGCCTTGCAAATACAGCTAATGAGTGTACATAAGCTTCCATTACTTGTTAGCTACATTAACTGTGTTGGGAAGGATTGTAAATTAGATTTTTGGTTGGACTATCACTTTAAGAGTCTACAACATTGGAGCAGAATGTCAGGCCCAGTTTGGAGAGCCTATGCACTGCACATGTTTTTTCCTGTCAGGTGCAATATTTACCTGGCCAGGTCAGTCAGGTGAGTTAGAGCAGGGGGTAGAGTCCTGGGTTCCTCCTGCCAGTGTTCTGAAGAAGACCAGTGTTCTACTAAAGACGCCTCACTCCGCCCTTCTGTGTGGTCTGACTGTTGTTTGTTTTTGTGTGTAAACAAATATTTATTGGCTCTTTAACCACTGTTTTTTAACTTTTCCATGAATATAATGAAGAGTTCCTTACACTGTTTAGACATCTGTTGTGTTTTATATTAAAATATTTAAATAACCTACAAGGTCAGTCCTGTCTTGTCCTTCCAGGATTACAGCATATTTACAGATATTTCTTTGTAGAACTTTATAGAACATCCATACAGACTGAAATTATATTAGAGATATCCTACATTTCTTTTCCCCATCTAAGGTCCACCTAAATAACCATGGTGTGCCTAATTTTTGTACATTAACTGGGGTGTGAACTAAACATTTATTTTTTTCTTAAATGAGTAACAATTTATTTTTCTCATTATATTAGCTTTAACATCAAACACTTGCCACACCCAAATGTATTTCTACATTAGCACAATATTCAATAGTCAATGCTAATTTAAGAAAAATATAATAATTTTTCTCTAAGCCTTCCACCCCATCACTCCTACTCGTTTAGCAGAAACAATGTGTCATATACAATGTGAGCCCATATCTTGGAAAAAGCCATATTCCCTACTTTTGGAAAATAAAAATGAAAGTATGTGAAGCAGGGTGTGAACTTTGTTAAAATGTTTCTTCATACTGTTCCGTCCTCTGGCCATACAGTTCATAGAAGAAGGATAAACTGCAGAAACGGCCTTTATTGTTTTTTGTGACGTCACTGCAACCATCAGATTTGCATGTATCAACCTATTCAGTCTACAGCTGTCTGTCCCCGCCCACTCTCACTGAAGATGTATATCAGCCTGGACCGGTTTTTTGAATGTCGTACAACCAATGAGAACAGAACTTGTGTAAATCTGTTAGCCTTATGCAAAAGTGTTGGCACCCCTAGTTCATTTTTTAGGTTCAATTATGTTATTTTCTATTTGTATTTTTTAACATATTTTAATTAAAAAAATATGATGAATAAATAAATAAACATTGTGTAAAATTGTGTATTAAAATATGAAGACGTGTGCTCTCCGCAGGGTCTTTGCCCAAACTTATGCATACTGTGTATGAACCTCAGAACTAATAATAATAATAATAATGATAATAATAATAATAATAATAATAAATTCAAGAAGAATTTAGGATATAGGCTATTTAAGTGATATGATGAGGAACTGATAGCATTGCCCAATTTCATGAGGGCATTAAACATAATTTCACTTTATCACAAACATTTTTATGTAGTTTTTTTGTGTTGTATTCAGTTGTGTAATGTACTGTTTAAAAACTAATTTTAGAAAGTCTAAATTTAGTAACGGGACTTATAACGGGAATATTACACCTCAGTCATTAAGTATGATTGATTCAAAACTTAAAATACACATTTATTGAGGTGGAAAGTTTTTTTTTGTAAGAGTGATATGTAATTGAAACTATGGAGAAAAAAAGTGTTGACATGAAAAAGTTGAACAAAAACATAATTTATAAAAATAATAAAATATAATAATGATTTAAAGGTCCAGTATTGAGGGAAAAAGTTGACTTTACTTTGTTTATAAATAATAAAAATGTATGTTTATTGAGTACCTAAACACTTCTGATGTCCTTACCCAGGCTACAGCAGCCCCGCCCACTTATACAACATTATAATTAGTATTTCAGCCTGTAAGACATGGCCAGTTTAATTGTAAGTGATGCAGAGAGGTTTGGAAAATGTAGAAATAAATTATGATTAGACTAACATTAGAGGGTCCCTTGACCCTTGATACCAGGAATCTTCTTTCCCTTCTCTATCTTTGGCACAAAAAAACACATGTTGATGAATATTATGTGGTTTTTTTTCACAAGCAATGAAGTTCGGGAGCAAAAAGCATGATTTAATTGGCACAGCTTTGTTTGTAAAAACATTGGACTGGCCCTTTAATAAATTATAGACCGAGTATCATGAAAAAACTAAAAAAACAAAAAACAAACAAAAAAAAAACCTGTTGATGTAGCTCCTTTTATTCAGGCAGATGTTGTAAGGATAGGACCAGGCATAGAAGAGGTACAGCCAATCAGAACAGAGCATATTTACATCAGTCTTAAAGATTCAGTACCCTAACAAAAACATCTGGTTACATTTTAAAGGTCAAGGTGAAATGGCCATGCAAAAAATAAATAAATACAATTGGTAACTGTATTTGGTACCACGCTGACATTACAAGTGAACCTAAAGGGGAAATGATTTAATACATTATAAAAGTAGGACGGGCGCTTTAAAACCCACTGTGTCTTTAAAGCACATTCCTAGCATAGCCAACACGCCACCGGGAAACTCGAATCATTTCCCATATTACCAAACATCCTCTTTCCTTACAGAGGCATGCTCGCCCTCCTACTCGCACTCTCTCACTCTCTTCTCATCCACTTTTCCTGTTTTGCGGCTCAGTAAGCCGGCCAAAGCCATTTAACTCCGGAGAGCTCAAGAAGTTAACTTCACCGCAACTTCTCACCAAACTCTGGCGAACAAAACCAGGTGAGTAAACGCGACTCTATTACTAAATTCTCAGATGTGTGTGCTTTTGGTGGAAATCCGTTTTTTTCCGACGTGACCAGCCCGTTGTTTTAGCAGCATCGTGTGTTCTTGTGCGAGATTTCCACCTTAAATAGGCCAGCAGTTGACAGCTGCACCATTTAAGGTGGAACGGAAAAGCGCAGAAAAGGCCATTTAAACCGCTTTCTGATTACAAGCTATAATAGTTTTGTGTGATTTTATGCTGTCATTGATCCAAGCCTTGCTGAATGTATGAAATTATCGTGTTTAGACCGTCATCATTTTGTAGTTACGTTAATCTAGTTGATGTTAGCCTCGTTTCCCAAACTGTTTATTTAACAGTTTATTTAACAGTAAACTTACGCAATAGTAACTTATCCACTTTAATAAAGAATGTTAAAATATAATGTCAGTATTTTTCATTCTTAATGATTAATGTTGTAATTGTTTTCAATTCAATCACTGATTTCAGTTGTTGATTTTTTCCATATGGATTGTTTTATTTGTAGCTAGTTAGCTAATTTAGCTAATACTCAACAAATTTTAGTGGCATATTTTAATTTCTCTCTCTCTCTCTCTCTCTCTCTGAAATTTGTTATGTTATATTATAGTTATCCCTAAAATTGTTTAACACTATAAATTCTCAGTTGGGGGGTTTATCCTCTAAATGTGTCCGAACGGCGAGGTAAAGTCACTGAAACTCTGCTGCTAGTATGTTTACTAGCTAGTCAGGTTAAGTAGTGGTTACCAGCATAACATCACTTTATCACTTCTCGTTTATCTGAATGCTTTTTAACATTTATAGGGGAAGAGATCCTATTTTCACTGGTTTATTGTGTATTTAATAATGTTATACCACAGATAATGTATTTGTTACTGCGCAAACGTTAGTTTTTCATGGAAACGTTCCAAAGTTATGTAAAGGAGTACTTCACCGATTTAAAAAAAAAAATCTAAATAATTAACTGGTTAAGAGGTACACCAAGCTATCATGAGTGGTTTGTTGTGAAATGTCCTGCTTTAGAGAAACCTGCTCTACAAAAATCATTTACAGTAATGGTGATAGTTACCAGGTGTCTGGGGAGTTAAATGCCTCTAAAAGACCCCTCACCAAAAGTTATTACATGAAATAGTTATGAATACACTGCCTGATGTCAACATTTTGGCATAAAATGTAATTTATTGCATTTATTTTAAGCCATTTATTTATCTTTGAGATGCGAGATGTGCACCAAACTTTGTGACTTTTTTTTTTACCTAATCAGCATTACATGTTCAATCTCAGAAGTCATGTAAAGGTTCACTTTTGGTTTTGGATTGTAAGCATGGCTATCTTTAATCTCTGAAATCTGAATATGCAGTAAATCATCTGCACCGAACCACTGGGAATGGACTAAATCATTTAGAAATTTGGGAAAATTGGTGCAATTAATCAGTCATTTGTGTTGAAGGGGCAATAATACTCAATATGAGGTAATGTTACTCGATCCAAGTGGATGAATGACCAAGTTTCTGCCTCCTTCACTTCTTAGCTACTGTATATAGTGCTCTTTTTGTTTGGTATTGCACTTTTCTTTACCATCCACTAAATGCTGTTAGAGCTCTTGTATTTGGCCACGGTTTTGTTCTTTTGGCCTGACGGCTCAATTGGTGGCTTGTTTCTGGTGGCTAATTTGTCATCTTTCATATTTTTAAGGGGGAAAATTACACTTCACAGACTGAAGCACATCCGTGTGGGTATGAACAAAACCTCATTGTTTTTATAGCTTTCCTGTGTCTGCACCAGGATGAGCTTCAGACACAGTATTTACATTTAGAATGTTCTCAGAGCTTCACCTCAACAGAGTCCTGTTTTTCTCACAGCTTATACAGCACATGCTTCATCACACAAATCTGTTAAATCTCCGGCAGAAAGAGAGGCTGAGACATTCCTGTGATGTTATCCTGCAGTGCACAGAATCAGAGAAAGTCTGAGAAATGTAAACACAACCATAACCTCCAGAGACTACAGAGGCATAGCAGATATCGTGATGGTTGGACGGTTGCTGATGTTCACAAACAAAATATTGGAAGGGAAAGATAAAAGTGTAACAACAGTAGGGAAGCACAGATTCCCCTTTTCCCCCTCTGATACCGATACCTGATCTATAAATATGGGCTGATGCCGAGTACCAATACCAATACTGATTTTGTCTAATCTGACTATATAACCTAATCTTTTTTACAATTACAATTTTAAAGTATTTTGTTTTGGTAAAGTGTCATGATCGAATGGTATTTTCCTGTTGGATTGTATATTATATATTTTTATATTATATTTTATTTTTATATATATACCATTTGGTCATATATAGTACCATATTAACAACTTATCTTTATTGTGCAAAATGGTTTAAAACAGAACTGAACAGTAGGAGTGAAAGAAGTCTGAGCCATTCAGGTAAGCAGCTTCCATTAGAAATACTGCCATTACAGATTTAGCCATGAGCATGTTTACTGCTGCTTGTCATCCAATCAACCAGTGATGGGATCAACGTGCAAGTGTGCAGCACAGATGTGTCATAGTGTCTGTCGTAGGTATCCGTGTCCCCAATCGCTGATAACGAAACTGCATATAAGTGCCAGTATGGTGCCGATATCGGTACCATGTCAGTGTCATTGCAACGCGGACTTACTGTGCACTGCTCTACAGCAGTGCTTCTCAACCAGTCCTCAGGACCAGCCTAACGACTTGGCTAAACCCACAGTGCATAGAGATTCATCAGCTTCTTGTTTGAATTTTACCTTCCACCTTAAATGGTGCAGCAGTCACTGGTGCTGGAAAAGAACAGAAACTGAAAATTAGAATAAGAAGCCAACTTTAGCCTTGTGTGTTGTTATAGTGTTGTGTCTGTGATGACTAGTTTTAACCTTAGTTAATCTATTAATTTATAATAAAAAGTTGTATTAATTAGTGAGCAAAGCTGTAGGCCATCTGGTGGGTCCTGACCACTGCTGTACACATACCTACAATTTTGTGTCACAGTAATTGCATAATAGCCTAATCACAGTTATTGAGATGATCAGTTTTTTGCGCTGACTGCAGACATTTTCCAGTTGTTAGATTTCTATCATATCATGCTTATGTGTTGGTTTGAGGCAAATACGTGTAAATAAGCAGAAAATGCTTCCTTTAATATTATGAGGATTATAAAAATAAAAGGTTTGAACAGTTCTAACTTGGTGCTTTAAGTAACATTGGTTCATGTGTTTGCTGTGTATGTAATACTAATGGTTTTAGCCTGTATACCAACAGAATGAGTGTTTTTTCTTTACTCTCTTTATTTATAGATTTACCTATAATTCTGTGTGAATATAGGCCTTTTGTGAGTGTGTGTGTGTACAGTATTGATTCTACAGTACAACAACATGACCAGATTTCAGAAATGAACCCCAGGGACATTTTTATTTTGTTCTTCAATTTATCATATATCATTATTATGATATTAAAACAAAGATAGCTTACCTATGCCCTAACTTCACCCCACTGTTTAAACCCTGGGCTACAGATATTTGTAGTATTGTGGTGGACTCACTTGTTATGCGCTGGTACATCATCAGTGTCAGTAATATGTGCTAATTTAAATAAGTGCAGGTAAAAATGTGCAGTAGATGCTCAATTCGATAACTTTTGTTGTGCTGTTGATGTTGATGGAAAAAGTCAAACTGGTCATACTGGTGGAATGTGGGACTCCTGTTTGTTATTCCATTCTATTCTAGTTATTCTTGGTGTTTTTTTATTTATTTGTGTGTTTTTGGTTATAAAAAAATAAGCTTTTGTGGATTGAAAAACGTGGTATGTTTGTTCTATTTCCGGGTGAGGGCGCGTGGGAGTTAACCAGTCAACTTTGGGCAACCTCCTGTGATAAATGAGTGTCCTGCAAACTGCAAATCTGACATCATAGTTTATTTTAATAGGGCTGTTTTTTCTAAAATTATACCAAACCTACACAGAGACGGAAACCATGTTTCCATAACGACAACGTACTATTTATTTATTTTTCAGGCATTCTTTCAAAACATTCTTTAAAGCACACATTGCTGTTGGCTTTTTGTTACTGTTTGCAATACCATATCTTACTTGTTTATTGTCTCTTTTTTCTTTCCTTTTTTAATGGTCTTATGGGTTTATGTACTAAAAACGTACATACTTAATTTTTAAATAGCCATAGACTTAAAGTTGCTGTGCCATGTGTAAATGAGCATAGTTCTGATTGGCTGCCGTGTACTGTGCCACATTCAAAAAGCAGTCCTCATCTAAAACACTACTTGTTCCTTTGTAGCTAGTTTAGGTTGACATGTCTGATATATGCACTGCATTTGGTGTCTCATTACAAAAAAAGTTTTTTTTGCAGGTTTGTTTTTTCGAATGCACTGTAAAAGTGTACATTTTGTAACATTATCATGCCACAATTGTTTAGTTTCAAAAAAGTGCGAAAAATTGGATTTTACATGAAATGGGCCCTTTAGGAAAAACAGTCTGAGCAAAATAAACTGTGATGTCAGGTTTGTAAGACATTCCTTTAGGACACGGTTGCCCATAGTGAGGCCCCTGGGTCAAAGTTGGCCCCTCATCCCAACATTTTTGTACAATGGATAACTTATTAAATTCTTATTTTTTTATTTGTATTTTGTGTTTTAATGCAAGATAACATTGTGATGTTATACAATACAGATTAAAAATGAAAAAAACAAAAGGTTGTGACACCCTTGAGAAAGAAGAATGGGTTAATTAACTTTATTATTCTAATTATTCTAGTTCATCAAATGTTAATTGATACTGAGTTTTATCAGTGCCGCCCAGCATTACCCCAAACCAGAAGCCACAGTTCACACTCCTGCCCAGGCCATACAGTGAGGAAGTCGCACACCAGAGGCTTCTGGCTGACCCCTGCCCCCTCTCTCAAAGGCCTTCACTGTCCACCCACTCACAAGAGACTCTTATAGTATTTTTCCTCTGAAATGCCTCAGAAACACAGCAGCTATTGAGAACAGGGTGTTTCGGTGACTTAGTGTTCCCTTAAATGTGGATTTCTCTTCAAAGATCCTTCCAAGTGCAGAAACTTCAGGAACACAAGCTTGCGAGCCTATTGCATCATATCTGATTCTTTCTTTCTGTGTTATTTCCATGCAGCTTGGCTCTGAGAGAAGAGTGAGGTTGTCTCCACCCATGCCGTGAGAGAATAGAGATGTGGTGATCTCGCAGTTGGAAGGCTTAGCAGGAAGGGAAAGGCTAGCAGGTGGAAAGACTAGTGAGCTGGAAGGGAAAGCTAGCAGAGAGAAAGGAGTAACAGGCATAAAGCTAGCAGTGTGAATGGACTCACATTTCCCAGTATTAGCAGCTAAAAATGGATATGCAGTTCCTAAGATTACCACTGGATTGGTAATCAAAAATTCTAACAGAATGGACAAAATATTTCTAACCCTGGCATTTGGGAAATGACTAGCAGGTCCTAAGACGGCAGTTGGGATAGGATTAGAAGTTCCTAAGACTAGCTGTGGGAATTGACTAACAGTTAGAAACAACCAGTGGCAAAGATTTAGGAGTGGAAATATACTTGCAGTAGTAAATGGCTAGCAGTTGGTAAGACTAGAAGTGGGAATCGACTAACAGTTGAAAAGGCTAGCAGGAAGGATGAAAGGATGGTTGCGCAGCTTAAGCAGTGTGAGGAACGAGGGATGAATAAACGACAAGTAGAGGAGTGCATATCAGTGTGTTTGAGGACCTGTCATGAGTGACTACATGCAGTTTTGTGGCTGTAGGTTTAATGAAACCATAATGTTTGGGTGCACATCAAAATGAATGGAACACTATTGGGGGAAAACAGATGAGTGCAGGTCAAACCAACACTGCAGTTGTGGATGGGGGTCTGCCCTGAGTTAATGTATGCGAAACAGTGTCAAGCAGAAGTACAGTAGATTAGCATGCACTTTTCTATTCTATTCGTTCTCTATGGGGAAAAAAAAACATTTTAAAAAAGCTGTTTTGCGGAGTGCGTGTATCTGTTTGAAAGGTTGTATACAAGCACTGAACCATGACAGGCACGACACGGAGCATTTACGCTAGTCAAACGGACTGGACTTTGGGGGTCAAATGTGCTCTGGCACTGTACTGATTGCCTAGTGTGAGTACACCCTAATAGGTGGCTGGGATTACCAAGAGAGGAAGCTTGCAGTAAATGTTAAGACTAGCTCTGGGAATGAACTTGCAGCTAATATTGCTAGCAGTTGGAAAAGACCTACAGGGAACGCCCAGAAGTTGGTAAGGCTAAAAGTGGGACTATACTACACTATAGCTGGCTTTACCATTACGGTAGACGCATGTTGGCTCTAGAGATTCTTTCAAAAAACGTTTGAGGCCGTAAATGATTCAGTTACTACTTTAATGTTGATAAGAAGCTTAACTTCAAATATCAGAAATGATAATTAAGCTGTAGAACTTGTGAAGTTGCGTTAGATCTTTTGAAAGTCATAGTAAAAATTCTGCCATCATGACTGCTCCATATGCTTTCTTTCTTGTGTGTAGTGAATGTGTGTAGGGTCTGCGTCCCAGAGGAAGTTGTGGGAAGAGGTTGAGTAAACAGGGGGACATTTCCCAGCCTCAGATCACTCATGCCCCTGTGCTTCTGAATGGTACCAGATCTGTTTCTCCTCATGTTCACCACCCCACACTCTGCATTTCTCTGAAAGGAGCTTTGCTAGCACTATATTAGGAAGGTGCAGTTCCTTAAAGCTCTTCCTTTTAAAAGCCTACACTCATGTTATTGTTTTTTTCTTTTATTTTTTTAATGTTCACAGATGTCCACTTTGCTTGTATATTTGTAGAGAAAACTGTCACTGTCCTACCCTGTACATTTCAGCGTACAGCTGCAGCTCAGTCTCTTAGTACTCGGTGTACAGCGTGTAGTTCTGATTGAAACACCATGGACGGAGCGTTTTCAAACAGTGGCTACTGCTTTTCTAACAGGAAACAAAACCCACTCTTCTCCAATGCAGTGCTCAGTCTAAGGTAATTAACTAATATGCATCTTTTAAATAGATTTTAATGACTTTTAAGGTACATTGCATTAATTTGCAACAGCTAACAACTAGTGTATATCATTATAGGTAGGTAATTTATGGTATCAAACTTGGTATTTGCATGGTCTGGAAAAAAAGTGATTGATGCATCTGAGTTACAGTTGGTGTCTTGTAGTTGCTCTGGTAGTTCCCTGCAAAGTGGACTACAAAGATATGCAGACATATTAAGAGTGAATCCAATCCATAGGGATTGAAACAGATATATAGTGTATCACCTCACAGGAAGCTGCAGGAAAGTTTATTTATCTGCCGTTGCATATCTCTTGATAAGTGTTTGATTGAGACGCTGTAGAACATTCTGAACATCCTGTGCTGAAGAGTTTAGGGAATATACAGGGGTTGGACAATAAAACTGAAACACCTGTCATTTTAGTGTGGGAGGTTTCATGGATAAATTGGACCAGTCTGGTGGCCAGTCTTCATTAATTGCACATTGCACCAGTAGAAGCAGTGTGAAGGTTCAGTTAGCAGGTAAGAGCACAGTTTAGCTCAAACTATTGCAATAACACAACATTATGGGACATACCAGAGTTCAAAAGAGGACAAATTGTTGGTGCACGTCTTGCTGGCGCATCTGTGACCAAGACAGCAAGTCTTTGTGATTTATCAAGAGCCACGGTATCCAGGGTAATGTCAGCATACCACCAAGAAGGACCAACCACATCCAACAGGATTAACTGTGGACTAAAGAGGAAGCTGTCTGAAAGGGATGTTGGGTTCTAACCTGGATTGTATCCAAAAAACATAAAACCACGGCTGCCCAAATCACGCCAGAATTAAATGTGCACCTCAGCTCTCCTGTTTCCACCAGAACTGTCTGTCAGGACCTCCACAGGGTCAATATACACGGCCGGGCTGCTACAGCCAAACCTTTGGTCACTCGTGCCAATGACAACGTCGGTTTCAATGGTGCAAGGAGCGCAAATCTTGGGCTGTGGACAATGTGAAACATGTATTGTTCTCTGATGAGTCCACCTTTACTGTTTTCCCCACATCCGAGAGAGTTATGGTGTGGAGAAGCACCAAAGAAGTGTGCCACCCAGACTGTTGCATGCCCAGAGTGAAGCATGGGGGTGGATCAGTGATGGCCCAATACTTGTGCTAGATGGATGCGTCACTGCCAAGGACTACCGAACCATTCTGGAGGACCATGTGCATCCAATGGTTCAAACATTGTATCCTGAAGGCGGTGCCGCGTATCAGGATGACAAGGCACCAATACTCACAGCAAGACTGGTGAAAGATTGGTTTGATGAACATGAAAGTGAAGTTGAACATCTCCCATGGCCTGCACAGTCACCAGATCTAAATATTATTGAGCCACTTTGGAGGAGCGAGGTGATGCTGGTGTTTTAGTTTCATTGTCCAACACCTGTAGCTGAGCCACCCTGAAAAGAATGTCTGGGGACCTCAGAATGTGGCAGTTTGTTGCACTTCCTCTGTCTGACCACAAGATGTCAGCCTACACACAGTGCTGGTTGTGTCCCACACAGGTTTAAAACCTTTATTAAGAGTTCAGCCTAATACCTCCTGCAAACAAACTCAAAATTAAGTAAACTAAAAGATTGTGGAAGAATAGCAATATAGTCTGTGTGTTATTGTTTTAACAGCACTTGTTTTTACCAGCATTTTAGAATTAAATATAATAATCAATAATAATAGTAATAAAAATTCTTGAGTTTTCCTCCTAAATTACTGTGTATTCCACGTATTGAGATGTTCACAGTTTCATTCAGAGTTTTGTATTGAGAAATTGTTCATGGCGGTGATGGGATTTTTCTCTGTGTTATTATTGTGTTTTAAAGTGGTGGTTTAGGCTACAAGCAAGCAGGTGCAAAATGTAGCGCTACTGTGAGAGAACGACTAGCTCTCTCTCACTTTTAAACCTTTCTTTCTCAGTATTTTCTTGCTCTCTGTTTTTCATTATCCTTCTTTTTCTTATTTTTTTTGCTTTCATTTCCTCCTCATTTATATTTGTTTCTGTTTCTTCTTTTTGTTATATTTTCTCTTTGTTTTTCACTTCTTCTTCCTTCCTTCATTCCTTCCTATCCCTATGTCCATCTCTTAATCCCTCTCTCCATGATTGCTGTATTGATGACTCTTGTTCAGCACTCAGGTTTTCCTGATTCAGCTGAATGTGTGAGATAGGAGTTTATCCTCACAACAAGCACAATGTAGCGCTGCTGTCTGATGAAGCCAATTATCTACATTCATTTATGCACCTTTATAAAAACAGTAACTTCTTATTTAATCAACGACTGGGTCTGAAACAGGTTCTGTCCTTGTGTATTGGATAAACGCTACAGTGGCATCAGCTGGTCACGGCACGAATGGACATGACGGTTGACATGAACTATGTGGCTTATGTGGCTAACAAGTTATGGAAAAACTGTTCTACTGTTTTTAGCTATGCTAACATACTTCAGTCCATTGTTATAAATAACAGTGTCAGAAAAACTTAATCCAGTCTATTAGAGATTACTGAACAACTCCTGTCCTGTTCATTACGTTAGCTACGTCCACCTCGTAGCTGCAGCGCTAAATTGAAGAAGCTTCAGAAAGGAAAAATCTTGGGTGAACATTTATTTCACTGACCTCAGGTATGTCTCATCAGCCAAGATACATTTGGTTTAAATCATACTTTATACTTGTATTTTGTGGACCAGAGGAGCGAGATGTGTTAGAAAGAAAACAGATGTAGGTTCTCTGCAGTTTTAAGTCCTTAATTAATACCAACTGGTTTCTAACTATGCTTTTACTAATTTTGTCTTGTCATAGCTTACAAGCAATAACTACTGCGTACAACACTTTATCGTGACTGCGACATATTCAGAACCAGTCTGTAAACCTATATTTTTGTATACTTTGCTTGTGAAATGCATGTGATTTTTCACAACTCTTTAAATAATAGTTTCTGAGCCATTTGACTCAACTGCAGCATCATGCTACATATTCCGACAGATGCTGAGTCTCATTGTACGCTCACTGTGGCTTTCCGGCTTCATTGTTGAACTTAAAACCCACGCTGTAAAATCACAGCATATAGCGTTTTGTGCTTTTAAGATTTGTTGACGAACCAAGTAATGTTTTTGGTCTTTCTTTGTAAGAGCTCTTAACTTGTTTTCTGCTGGTTTCCTCAACGGTTACCTCTGCTCAGATGGATATAAATATTAATATTAACTATTACCCAGCTGAAAAAATGGCACAGCATGCATTCTATGCTAGTTTAACCTGGTATATTGCTGGTCTGTTGCTGGTTTAGCTGGTCACCCAGCATGGTCGTGCTGTTTGACTTGCACACCATCATCAAATACAATGTATGCTGGTTTTGCTGGTAACTTGCCATGCTTTTTTTTCTTGGCAGGGTAAGCTCAGCGTTAAAGCTAGTTTGTGTGGTGCAACTCATTTGGTTTGGTAATGCACAAACCTGTAGTAGTAAACACTTGCCTTACAACTAGCCTATGTTTGAGCTTACATACAGCTGACGCAACCAGCCTGGTTCATTTTTACAGACAGCAGTACGTCATACTAAACCACACCTATAAGTCTGTGTCAGCTTTATAAAGAGCTGGTTTTGGAGGTATATTTAAAAAAGGTTTCACTTTGCTTGTGTGTGTCAGTAATGTGAGCTGTGTAGGTTTTGCTGTACACTAAAGAAACTGCATTTGGACATCAAACGTGTCTGGTTTTCTGACACTGTTTCTATAAGTACGGAGTAAATAACAGTGCCGTAATGTACTGATGTGTGAAATTACATTACATACAGTGTTGCAATGTACTAATGTGTGAAATTACATTACATACTGTTTTGCAATGTACTAATGTGTGAAATCTATTTTTGACTAAGCTATTCCTAAATCGGTTAGGAACACACAAGGCCTTCAGGTTTAAGATGTGTAACAACACTGAATGACGATACAGACACAGATAGTCAAAGCTTTTGTTTAGATGCCTATTGTTTCCATACCAATAAAGGTTGATAGAACCAGTTTTGGAGTCATGAAGTCATGGGGCCTATTGATTTTTCTCTGACAAGGCGCAAGGCTTTGCATGTCTCAAATAATCTGTGGTTATCTGCATGTTTTTGCATGCTGACCTGCTCTGATCTGATAAAGTGCATTGGACCTCACCGCCCCGCCTCAGCCTCAGTCTATCTGCACTCATCCAGATAAAAACATACCTGCTTTTTATAGCACTCTGTACAGTCATTTGTATTATTATCATTGTATAGTGCTTTTTTTACTTGGCCAAGACCTATTTTAGTAACATCACAACATATCATGTATTATAGGGCCCCATGTCCTATATTTCTGCTCATGAGATGCACTTAAAAAGCTTGTATGGGTTTTGTGAACAAGAGATGTAATAGATTTTTACAAGAAGCAGTTTCTGTTAGTGTGCCTTTGAAACTGATGTATTTAAATGAGCTCTGCTGTGATTGGCTGTCCTTTATTGTAATTATTGTGAAACCCTGAGAGTTGATGTTTTCTCCTACCAGTCCTTGTCCTCTCATCCATAGCCCAGAAACCGATTCCAAACAAACGTCACTTTGAAATGGCATTTTTTATTTTATTATTTGTTGACAAGAATTTTTAAGCAATGTGACACAGTAGTTCTGCACACAGTTCAGTCTTACTAAAGTCTTACTAAAGTGTTTTTGCCCCCTGGTTGTTAGCTCCCCCTGTAATGTTGGCAAAAAGGAAACCCATCTGTACTTATAAGTCTGTTTTATTCAGATTTCTAAAATTTTTGGTGTTGTGTATTTTGCACTTGGTGTACCACAAAGCTGTCGGGCTCTGTACAGCTGCTGTGATTGGATACAAGAGTATGAGGTGTGTGTTTGGCTCGATAGACCTATTTAAAAGGAATCTGCTTTCTGCCAGTTCTCTCCATTCTTCCTTCCCATTGACTCTCCTTTTGTTTGGCATAGTTTTTGGACACAAGACACTTTATAACTTCAGAGTGAATGGACGGGACACAACTGCTGAATAGATGGATGTACGTAATTGTACTATATTCAAAATATCACAAACACAGTGACTGATTTTGAAGTCTAGATTCCGTATATGAGCTGTATGAACTGTATAGACTGGGGAGTAAACAGTAACGTTTGGAAACGTTAACAGTGTTCACACACTGTATCAAACTCTGTGAGGAAAATGATATGGGAAACAGTTCAAACAGCATATAGTACAAATGTTTTTATTTCATGTCTGAAATTGAAATGAATCTCAATTCCGCAACTGAATAAAACTGTATTGTTAGAGCTCAACTACGTCACATTATATAACATATTAAAGAGTACATTAAAAAATTCTGCATAAATGAGTGGTTGATATGTAAACAATGTGATTTTGGTGTGAAATTGTTGACTGCAGAGATTTAATTGTCTGACATTTGTTTTTTTTACAAGTAAGAAATAATTTTTTTCTTTAGGGACAATGTTGCTTCTGCATGTATTCCTCCACCAGGACGCTACATATTTTATGTAATAACTTTCTATAAGGGAGATTTTAGAGGTGAACGTCTGGTTCCTATCACCACCACTGTGAAAGTTCTCATTATGCAAAAATATTGAAAATGAGTGAAAATCTAAATTCAAGAGTAAATATCAATTCTGTGCTTCACTGCTAGCTGGTATTGGTCCTTGGATAAGTTCTTGGATAAGGTGCTCCATCAAGGTTTTGTATGAACAGCTATGTTTTGGACCAATGTGTGTGTGTGTATGGTCTGGATGGAGACCAAAAAAAGGAGAGCTGATGAAGTTTGACCCACATTACAGGCAGCACACTGAGCCTTAATTAGACATTCTCAAGAGATCCCTGTTCTCAGCTGATCTGCTTCGGTTCCACATTCCATCTTATCCTCAGTCTGAGAGGAGGGGTGGTTGAGAGCTCTGACCTTTGACCCCAGTCACATGCTGGTCTATTTTCCTGTAGAGCTAAAGCTGATTGTTCCAGATTATTGATTATTTTGAACATATTCCAAATAAATAGTTGTTGTGGATAAAAGAGCAATGCAACTGCGCCTTCCCCCTCCAAAGAAAACAAACAAAAACTAAAAGATCTTCAGTGCAGTACTTCCCATCAGACCATGAACTTTTGTGTGTGTGTGTGTGCACGTTTAGCTATACATGTGAGAACCACATGTCCGTACAATGATAGAACAACATGGCGTCTTGCTGGTCCTCGCTTCAGCTTGTGTTGTTTTCACCATAAATTACATTTTACTAATTACATGCCGTGCGGCTGCAGAGTTGAGGTTAGGGTTAGGTTCAGGAATAGTTTTACTCAGTTACAGTAATACAAAAATCAATGGAAATCAATCAGTTCCTCACTAGTGACAAGACAAATGGATGTATGTGTAAGGTAGGCGGTGTTGTTGGAGGTGTGTGTGTGTGACAGAGAGAGAGAGAGGTAGGTGGAGTCAGTGAAGGTGTGTATGTGTGTGTGTGAACTTGGATGAGTTCCAGTTGCTGAGCGTTTCTCTGCTGTGTCACTGCTGCTCCTCCGGACTCCAACAGCGGACCAGCATGAGCTCAGTCTGAACACCAAAACTAACACTGACCCGCATCAGTACTGACATGGGGGGCTCTTTATCCCAAAACAAGAGAACTGCAGGGGTCGCAACCTCTCTGAAGCAGAAGAGCAGCAGCCTGTAAGTTCCAGTCTGTTTAATTAGGCATAATAGTCGTTCATTTCCTGTTTATAGTGTTTACTAACACCAGTTCATGGTTTACGCTATATGAAATCTCGAATAACTGGTTAATAAAACATTAGAAAAACATGCAATAGTAATATAACTACTGGTGATGTATTCACTGTTACAGCTGGATTACAGTAGTATAGTCTATGGTATTACATGTGTTAATGTGTAACTACAGAATTTGTTACAGGACATCATAACTGTGGGACTGAATTCACTGTTTACAACATAGCAAGTAGAAGTAGATATAGTTGCACCACTATTGCTTAAAACGATCAAACTCTACTGAATACTTGCTTCAGCAATCATCTGTGCTGCTTTAGTTTATAGGTTAATTAGGTTTTCCCCTTTACTGTCACTGCACCACACATTTCATCTTCATTTTAGTCTAAAGAAGCTAACAAGCAGTGTAATGTACACCAGATAGCACTGTGCTAACTTCATGTTAGTTAGACAGTGTTGAGCTGTTAAGACTTGCTTAAAGTAGAATTTCTTGTTTCATATGGAGACGTTGTGGATCTTGTCTGCGGTCTTGACAGCTGGTCTGTTTCTTTCCCCAACTTCACTGCGTACTGTCTAGTCTTTACTGTACTCCAGTACTTCCCATCTTATCTGCAAAGGGCCAGTGTTGCTGCTGTTTTCAGTAGCTGTATAATTAGAGCTGAACAACTTGTGGAAAATATGTCATTTTGGTTTTCTCACCAAAATTATAAATGCGATTTTAAGAGAACCTATTCCAATGTTTCTAATGTTATTCATTTTATTTTTTGTTCTACTAATTTTCATGCTTTAATTTTCCTAAAACAATATTTTTCTTCTGCTACAGCTAATTTTCATGCTTTAATTTTCCTAAAACAATATTTTTCTTCTGCTACAGCTAATTTTCATGCTTTAATTTTCCTAAAACAATATTTTTCTTCTGCTACAGCTAATTTTCATGCTTTCATTTTCCTAAAACACAATATTTTTCTTCTGCTACAGCAAATTTTCATGCTTTAATTTTCCTAAAACACAATATTTTTCTTCTGCTACAGCTAATTTTCATGCTTTAATTTTCCTAAAACACAATATTTTTCTTCTGCTACAGCAAATTTTCATGCTTTCATTTTCCCAATACACAATATTTTGCAATATTTGTCTGAAATGCTCTGTTAGAGCTTGTGTCCTCAGGCCCCACTGCCTTATGACCCAAGTGTGCTCAGACAGGTCAGCTTGCCTACTCTGTTTTGATTGATCCTGCTATAAGTTCCACCCCCACATCGCTGAGGCTATTCCTAAAATGGCGTCGGTTCTGGCGTACCAGTCCGATCCTGAAAGTCAGGCAGAACAAGTTGGTAGATCCACCTTGGCAAGCTAGAGTAGGACCGTTCAGAGTAGTGAGTTTGTACTCTTTTAGTGCGTGGTGTGCCAAGCTTGCCAGAAGGAGGGCAGTAAAATGATTGTGATGATGCCACCTTGTCACAGGTTTCTACATAACACAGTGTAATGGGAAAAACTGAAAAAGCTTAAAAGCTTGTTTTCTTATATTGCCTGTTTGGTCCCCTTGTGCAGGTATCTGTAAGTTAAGGTACAGGCCTGTTTCTTTTTTTTTCCTCCAGCATTTTGACTAGTTTTTGAGGCACTGTGTACACCTGGTACAGGTTAGAGGAGTCTAACTCATAAAAGTTGGTTTGACAAGCTCAGCGTTATTCAGCTTAAATTTCTGCCATTAAACTTTGACAACATTGTTAATAATGTAAACTAACATTGCTGCTCTCGAAATTTAAAAAGTCATTGTCTGTCACTTCCACATCCTGTGCAAATTACTTTTCACATGCTTTGCTTTTTATGTGTACTTGCGTAGATTAACTAAGTAATTTAACAGTAATTGTAATTATTAAACAGTGCAGACGTCTTTGTAGCAAATGTTTCTGTTTATTTTTCCTTAAAAAACAATAACAACACAGAAATTTGCATAGAAATATTGTATAGAAGAGCTTTTCGTTTGACTGTTTATTTAGTTTGTTTTCTGTTTTTATTGTATTAATTGTATTTACATGGTTATGCGTTACCCTCCTGTGGTCGTGGAGTATCTGTGTTCCATTCCTCACTTAGTATAAAATTTTATGAGGTAGACTTTCAATTTATATGGTATGGATTAAATATTATATACATTATTTTGTTAGCTGATTGACAGCTATTAATTTCAGAAAATGGTTTCATCTGATTTCTACGTGAAACAGCATTGTTGCAGCTTTGAAAGACGGTCTTTCAGCTTACCTGCTCTGATGCTGTCACATGCTTTGAGCAGTTTTATTGTCTGTGTAATCAAACACTCCTGTACAAACAGCTCCCCACCCATAAAGGACAATATGATGAGTCCTATTGCAATATAATGCACACACGGATATTTTGGTACAGCCTTATTTACACAGCATTCAACTCAGATCCTGTAAAATCTGACCAGACTGGACTGTATAGTTACTTTTGTTAGAATGAAAGTTTTTATACTCATTTTGTTTTTCATTGATAAGTAGATTACTTTGAGCTGTGGACTTTATTAAAGGTATCATGAGTTTTCCAACAAGCCTTCAATTACTGTTCTGTGTATGTTCTCCCTTCTGTCTGCTGTCTACTAAAGCTTTTGCTCAGAGCACAGCAGCATCCTCTGCTGGCCAGTCACTATATTGGACTGAACGTTAATCAGAAACCTGAGGCAGAGTGGCGTGTAATGTTTATTTGCATATACAAACATGCTCTCCCTCCTCATTTCTGACTCTGTGAAGCTCCACTGTGACAAGCTGTGCTACTGATAGTACACAATTGCTTTTACTGTGTGAAATTCATGTTGCCGATAATCAAATTTCACTGTAACAAATTTCATTTGGATCAGAATTTGATGTGTGTTGCATCTAATTAGGGATTCATTTGGCATTTAGAAAGGAAATTGGATTCTAGATTTATTTTGAGGGCTGGGTTTCTTTCGGTCCCTGGTAACAGGAGGAACAACTTTGCCCTTGGTGACATTAGCGTCAGTGAGCTAGCCATGCAAACTTTAATGCAAAATGCTTCTTGAGAACATAAATTCAGCTAATGATTGCTTTGGCTAACTATAAGCTTTGCCTTTGTTTTTTGTTGTTGCTATCTGTTTGGCTTTTAGCTTGCTATATAGCGCACAGGCAGAGTAAACCTTTTTTTTAATTCCTACATATAGGGAACAGGGAGCCATTTGAGATACAGCCCCAGCGTGGGGAAAAGGGATGTACAGCACTGTTAGCCTGGTGCTAAAAGAGAGTGGAAATCACTAAGAGGTGCTAATGGAATATTATCTTCAGTGTGGTGGTGATTTGCTGAGCAAAAGTGCTTGTAATGCTATACCTTTTTACACCAGGTCAGTTCATGCGTCTTGAGTATCAGAATTATATATGGATAAGGTCAAGCCACATGAAATTGCAAGTGTAAACACACCCAAGACCCTGTCTGTTTACAACAGAAACAAATCTAAACACTCAAAAGACTTCAGGAGGTTCTGATGTTATAGCATGGTAAATGCATCCGTCTCTCCAAGACTCTTCAAACAAAACCCCTCCCAGTACAACCCAAACTCTTCCCCGAGCAGTTCATCAGTGGGCATGTAATTTAAGTCTGGTTGTGAACCGGACAAAACAAAATGCTTAACAGCAATTAAGACAGACACTACTGTATTAGGCTGAATAGATTACCGTGTATTAGATTTTAATATCCCAGGCAGCTATCAGATTTCAGTCCAGCTATAGAAATGTAAAATCTTATCAGTGTACAATATGAATATCCTGTTTTAGCAGCCCCTCACATGTAGTAAAGAAGTTACATTTATTGGCAGAGTAATAGTTTTTCTCTTTTATTATTATCAATAATAATTCCGATATTTAAAGACAACTGTGTTTTATGTTGTATACAACCAGTAAGTCACTACAGTGATTGTATAATGGATACAGAACTTTTCCTTATTTATACATTGTGCCTTGTGACACCCTTACCCGTGCTAAAATCACTGTATTTGTTGTTGTTCAAAATATTTGCATGATGGAAATCAGTGACGTCTTGAAGAGAGGCGAAGAGGGGGGGTTTGTAGTAGGGTGTCACATAGAGGTACGGTGCTCTGCTTTTTAATCGTCATGCCCTTCTAAACCCACTACTTTAGATTAGAGCTGGTATTGGCAATAACATGGCAATACAATATGTATCATGACACAGGGGTTATGATTCATTATATTGCAATATATTGTGATACTGTAAGCAATTTTAAACATACAGATACAGTATCACAAAACATACATCACAATATTTAATATTTTCAGTATTTTCTCATACCTTTACTTTTAATAATGGCCTCTGTGGTGGTAGGCAGAAAAACAGTGTAAAACTGAAGTTACGGCTCTGTGCCACATGTGCATAAGTAACAACGTTCTGTTTCTCATTCAGCATATCAAGGCTTTCGAGGATATCAGTCATGTAAGGCTGTTGATTATAGGCAATATAAGAGCCTATTGATAAACGCAGGAGTGTTTACATGTAACATTATGAGAGATTAAACAGAAATTAATCTTAAGGTACCAGAGCTGACCCACAAACTCTATTCTCGGGCTGAGATCGAGCCTCAAATGGACCCTGACAAGCAGCTATAAAAAACACTGTAATTACACACATCAACCAAGAGGGACCTTATACAGTCTGAAGACAAAAGGGCATGAGCTCAAGCCCACCTGGGGATCTGTGCAGTCCCAGATATGCTTTTCTCGTTTATCTCTTAATTCACCATATACATCCAGGACTTATTTATAAAGGACAGTGTTTTTCCTCATAGTTAGGCTGGGTTGCAGTGTAATCCAGTCTGTCTATAGTAGTAATACTACCAATCAAAAGCCAAACTATGTTACTGCAGTTTCAGTCAAGAATTAGAGCTCAGTATGTAAGTTAGCTGTCTGTGGATTACTTCTATTTATACTTATATGTCGAAGCGTAGTGTAGTGTAAGAATTTCATTGTTTTTTTTTTGTGAACACCTTGTATTCTGAATACATATGAGAAGAAACCAGTCTTGAATTTGCTCAGTTTTTAAATACAACTGCATTAATATTGTAGTAACTGTAACTATAAAATCCTGCAGCAAAAAAGTAAAGGGCCTGTTTTCCAACCTCTCTTCATCCCTCGGAATTAAACAGACTGTTTTTGTTATGGTACCTTTAAAGGCAGATATATGTAAATGAGCTGCGTTGGGTTTGGCTGCCCTGTATTGTGTTTCATTCAAGAAAACCATCATAACATTCATAAACATCTGCAGGCTACATAGGCTGACTGATTTAATTGTAATTGTATTTGCAGTTTAGATTCTACATATATGTATGGGAAGTGAATGGTTCTGAAACAATGTTTACATATTGCCTTTAAAAATAAAATTGGGGATTTTGGGGACCTTTAAATTTCCCCTGCGTTGTGCTCTAGTCGCAGTTGCTGCTGCTTGCTTTTGAAGGGAAGAAAATTCTTTAAAGACGAATTAACGGAGTCCTAGGGGAGCCTTGGGAAAAGTGGATTGAACACTCCCCTCAGTCAGTGGTGGTTTGTGAGTGACCACCAGATGGCGCCATGAGCACGTGCTGATAAAGTAGTGATGAAGAGATTCAGGCCGGCGTGTTTACAGGGTGGATGATATGGGTCAGCATCAGCCTCTCCTCACCACATAAAGGTGTGTTTCAGCCTTAGACTACTTTTTAAAGGAGGCACAGCCAAACAGCCAGAACAGAGCTCATTTACAAATAATTACAAATCACTAAAGCCACAGTAACAGCCCTACTGTTTAATTAAAGTGATAAGAAAGACTGGATAATGAACATTTTACATGAGTTGTAGCTAATTATATATTAGTAGACCTCAGGGACATTCAAACACAGAAAATGTAGGGTGTGGTTTTTCATTTTACAGTGTTGCAGTACAGCTGAAGCTGAGTTAACCCTGAGGAGTTGATGCACAAATGCAGAGCACGTTCGTGGCTTTTTAACACAGGCTGTATTGTTTGATCACCTCGTGCATTGGCACCCAGATGCTCTGGTCTTCTGTTGTCATGCCAACCGTCAGATTGTCTTTTTTTCCGTCGCGCATAAACATACAAGCCATGTAGATAAACGAATTATGAAACATCTGTAGATCACTTCAGTTGTTTCTTATAACAGTGAACCTCAGAGCAATAGTTTAACAACAAATCTAATTTAGCCACTTCACATTTCCCCACTTACTTGAAATGTCCTCAAGCACTGAGTAATCAAGGACACAGACACAGTTTAAAAATAAGAGATGTAGAAGTACATGAATTACATTTGAATACATTTTAATCAGTCATAGAGATGTCATAGAGAAGTCATAGAGATGTTTTCAAATGTTTGAGTAAAAGTGTGTTCCACAGTTTAGAAGCACAACCTCAAAAAGAGTCCTCCTGATAACATCACCCAGAGGTAACTTTTACAAAGAAAAGCAAAGGCCCTAAAACAGGACCTTGCGAGACGCCAAAATACTTTTTTTCTTTTGTTGTTGTTGTTTCCTTGATAAATGATCTCTCATTGAAACCAATGACTGTACATGATAAGATAATCCTTCATTAGTCCCACAGTGGGGGAAATTCACAGAGTTACAGCAGCAAAGGGGTAGCAAGGCACTCAGTACAAAAATAGATAAATAAACAGTACAGTATATACACAATATAAATAATAAAGACGCCAAGAACTCCTAAGATTGTATTTGCTTCTTAATTGCACTGGGGTAATGGAAAAATATTGCAAATTATGTTAAACTAAAAAATTCTATTTTCTATAAAGAGTTTATTCACAACACAAACCCGTGCTATCTTTGTTGTGAAGGTTTTGTGTCTGAAGGCTAACAATTAGCTAATAAGTAATGGAAGCTTACTGCATTCCTAAAGATCTGAAAGCATGTGGAGTTTTTTATTGGAGTTTATCTTCATTATGTGGGTTTCTGACTGTATGCCACACTGTTATCTATATCTAAGAAAAAAAAACAGATAAAATTGAACAGATAAGATGTTCTGCCTTACTTGGAGAGCAGATAACATATTTGAACATGTTTTCTGTAAAAACATGTAAGATTTATGCATCAAATGATGCTTTAATTACTATAACCAATTGCACCAGCTGTCCAGCTGTGTTTTATTTATATGTTACAGTCATACTTCATTTCTACATGATCGTTTCCAACCTCACTTTATCCCTTAGACATAGACTGTTTATGTTACTTTGCCTTGGTATGTAAATGAGCTGTTTTCCAAATGGTTGTGGCTCAGAGGTGAAATTGCTCGGAGGTGGGGTTAAATTGCTGTAGGCTAAATGTATATATTGTATAATTGTGTATATATATAAACCGTGACATCATGAACACAATGAAACTTAGGTTTGGTTGTTGCATTGGATTTATGCTAACATTGCCATTTACACTTAAGCAGCTGTGAACAATTACTGTAGTCTACAGTTTAAAGTAGATTTTTATATGAATTTGCTTGGAAATCATGTGTTTAGTGTGAAATGTAATGTAAAAGATTATATGCTGATTTTTGTATCTGGAGTCTGTTTGGCTCCAGGAGTAAAAGCTGTAGTATTTTATTCAGAATAGTAGAAGATTAAAGCAACATATGTGGTGTCTGTGGACATTTTACAAGTGTTTTGGAAAATGCAGTGTGGCTGCAGACCTTAATGAATTGCAGTTTCACATGCAGGCTGAAGGACGGATATGTTTATTTCACTGTTAAAAGCCTGGAGCAGGGAAACCACCATCTATCATGTCCTTTTACCAGTATTAGATTAGTTCTTATTAGGCTAATGGCTCTTTATTCTGCTTTCAGGTTACACGCATTGTCAGGTGATTCAAATGATGTTGGCGTTGTGCTCCAGAAATGTTGCATAAGACAGTGAATGAGCGTGAATAGACCACAATGAGTTAACTTCGCACTGGTAACTGGTTTTGAGCAATGTGAAGCAGAGAAAAACCTTTTACCCATCATAAAATCACTGTAACACATGGCCTCAAGTGACTTTATGTTTTTCTTAGACAACAGCAACATAAAATCTAATAAAATACACATATTTTCACAAAATAGCTTAATTAATAATCGCAGCGAACCAGATTTTTTTTCTATAACATGTAGGTTATGTTTCCAAGTGACCAAAGACTGCTAAAGAGGGACAAGAACTTCCAGTCTCCTGTCTCTGTATAATATGACTAGTAATTCCTCAGCTTTAAAAAATGTATCATGTACTAATAAACATATAACTGCAAGGTTTTGTAACAAAGATCTTTACAAGGGTAGGGAGTCAAGTACAAGTTTAATGATACCAAAACCAACAGATGATAGTCCAGGTAGGAATTCACTGAAGCAACCAAAATCCAAGACGAAGATCAAAATTATGGGCAAATGCCAAACCAAACTAAAAAAACCCCAGAAAATGCACAAAACAAACCGGCTCAGAAATGCAAGGGACAGAAAACCAAAGCAAGACTTTGCAAAGTGAGTCAGAACAGACAGAGCTTAAATACACTACAAAAATGGCATGTTATGTACAGAAATCTTCACTTTATACATAATTTTGCCAACCAAATAACTACAGGACTGATCATATAAATTTTCGCTACCATCTTGTTAGCGTCAAGCTAAATGTGTCACATGTCTGTTTTACCACAATGGGTATATATATATATATATATATATATATATATATATATATATATATATATATATATATATATATATATATATATATATATATATATATATATATATATAGAGAGAGAGAGAGAGAGAGAGAGAGAGAGAGAGAGAGAGAGAGAGAGAGAGAGAGATCTTTGAAGCAATACATTCAGAGAACATATTTTGGGATGGCTTAATATATACTGTACCTCACAGGTTCTGGCACCATCTTGGTTAAAATTAAGTGGCGTTAAACGGCCAGAATCAAGAGCCAGCGTCGATACCATTAAACTGCTAACATATAAAGCTATAAGAAAACAGGCAGAACACTGATTTAACCAATAATACACCGGCAGAGCTAACTGTATATTAGCTGTGTTACTGTGTGTGCTGTTCCATTAATCTGTGTGGTTGTTGATTTTTTTTTTTTTTTCTTTGAGGGTCTGTGTTCTCTGGGCATCGTCCCCATTCTGACTTGCTCACTCTCGTTTGTCTACAGCTGTGCTATTTCTGGATCCATAGGGACGTTGGTTACGAGTTTTTGGCTCTCTCTTTCTTCCTGTTCTTTCTGCCCCAGTCAGGTCCATTTCCCTCCGTTATTCACCTCAGAACTTCCTGTGACCCGAACAGGGGCCGCAGCGGGTCTGTGTCTGAGGATTAGGCCATGTATTCAACCCCCAGATACAAAACAGTTGATGGTATATATACACCATTTTAACGACTATTTAATAAACATTTTCTTTTGAGAAAGTAATTAGTATTTGCGAGCATTTGATTGGAAACGGGTCAAACTGGTATAATATAACACGAGGGTTAACTGTTCCGCAATGACTGGATTAAACTGTTACCTGACTTAGAATTATCAGTATCTTCTGTGTAAGCAATCAATGTTTGGCTGTTGACATGGTAAAGCATTAAATGGTGAAAAATCTTATAGCAGCTGCAGTAGATCTACTAAGACGATTCCTAGTGTGCCACCTTAAAGAAGACCTGTGTGCAGTTTGAGCCATTGAGATATCTTTTAGAGAGACGATTTGGGTGACTATTGACTAGCAGTGTTCAGTACATAACCTTGTAGCTTCAGCTAAACTAAAAACTAAAGTAGCAAAATCAATTTGATTTATTGATTGATTATTGATATTTGGACAATTATATATAGAGCTATCTATAGCAGCAGGAAATGCCTTTAGTAATTATCAATAATTATCCATGTCTAACAATAAAAATTTTATATCCCAGAGTAATATATAAAATATTAGATTGTGATGAGATTGCTGACCACGTCGTGCAGCTCTAGCTGAGGGGTTTAGTGAACTGCAGTGTTGGGATGCTTCCCAAAGGGGTGTTGATGGGCAAATATTACATTCATCCACTGAGACAGCTGAATATAAAACCCTGTAAAAACAGATAATATTGCCTGATAGTTCTGACCTTATCATCTTTCACTAAAGCACTTGCAGACGTTCTGAACAAATCAAAATAAAATGAGTCCTTCAGAGATTTGCTGCAGCTGCCCACTCAGATCCCTTTGGCTAAACTCACAGTGGCCTGTGCCTGGTGTCCATTAGCTGAACAACCATGCTAACAGGCTCTTGTGATGATGATAACTTGTCTTAACTATAATTTTAAAAAGCTATGTATTCATTCAATAATAGTAATTATAATAATTAAAAGAAAAACATGTATGTCCAAAAAACTTTACACAAAAGGACAAAAACATTTTTAACTTTAGATGTAAGTTACTGTAAAGAAGTTTTATTCCAATCAGTTTTGGAGCATACCTATTGGTCAGTTGCATTATGAAATGTCCACACAATGTAAAGGACAGCTGCATCACTGAGGATTAAAAGACAAAGAAGCATTATGTAAACATAAAATCAGGAAAAGAAAAAGGTTAATTAACACCAATAAGAATAATCAGCAATAATTAAAGGCAATAATAGAAATAATCATAACAACAGTTAAAGATTTTTGTTTCAAAATGCATCGTAGACCATTCCCGCGATATACACTGTTCAAGAAACATACTGTATTACTATGATATGCTGTGCTATCACTTCTAGGAGAGAAATCAACATGTGTTTCTCATTATAAGTCAGCTGTTATTGTTAGCACATTGTTGCGCTAAGCTGCTTTATCCCATTTCTTCATTTATTTATTATTTTTAGTTAATATATTTTCTTATTATTTAGAACTCATTGGAGTTATTTCCCCATAAACCAGCATTAAAATGTGCACACCCTGCTCTCTCTGGCTTTTTAGAATTCCTCACATTTTTTCCCCTCATGTTCTGCTCTTTTCCTCTCCTGTGACAAGCGTCCCCTCCTTCTAGATGTTGTTGATCTGCTGAGGTGTGTTCGGTGTCGTTAAAGTGTAATTCTTTAGTTTTAGCACAGAAGCTATGAGGCTAGTATAGCTAATAGGCAGTAGAAACTTGTAACCAACCAATTAAAGAAAATAGATTTTATATATATATATATATATATATATATATATATATATATATATATATATATATATAGATATATATATAGATATATATATATATATATATATATATATATATATATATATATATATATAGATATGATTTTTAATACTGCTCTGTACATTGCAAAAAATACACCTTAACAAGTGAAAACATCTTAAATCTAGTCAATACATCAAATATTTTCCAATTTGAGATTGTTGTAAGGTTTTCTAGCCTTTTTCTATCTATTTATGCTTGTTTAATTAACATTATTTAGTTAATACTACATAAACAAGATAAATAAATAAAGCAACATTTAGAGTTAAATAATTAAATAATCTTATTTTGTAATATTCTTGTAACAATCCCATAATAAGAAATATTAGACATCTTGACTAGATTTACTAGATTCACTAAAGTCTCTTTGCTTGTTAAGGTATACTTTTTAACTGAGTAGGTGGAGCATGAATAGTTTAGTTCATGCTTCAGTATGGCGCCTACTCTTGTGTTAAACTATAATAAACAGGGCATGTAAGCGGTGCAGAGTAGGAGCGGAGCCGGGAGTGGAGTGTTTGGAGTGTGGAGCGTCTGTTTAGAAAGTCAGGGCATCAGTGGTCCCTCTTGCTCAGAACCTGCTCCAGCTTTGCTTTATTCATTCACACATGAGCGATGCAGTAGTGACTCTACAGCTCATAGATGACAGCCATTCATACATAGCGTCTGTGCTGCAGAACTGCTCAGCAGGCATACATACTGGAAATTCTTACCAACCACAGAACAAGATTTTGCCTTTGCTTAAAAGAGTAAATAGCACAGAAGAGTTATTTATATGGAGTGAACATGGAGTGATGTGGAGTAGAGTGGTAACGACTGAAAAACTCTGGAGTGGAGCTGGAAGGAAGTGATTACAGAAACACTTTAAACAATATGGATTGTAATGTTATTCACATGTTCTGATGCTAATGTACTTTAGTTACATGTTTATATATAACATTGTATCATACAAACATGTTTTGGCCGACTGGGAGGGACTGGATGAGTTTTATTTTTGCTGACCTACAACAGTTTGCAGAGCACAGCAAAGCTTTGCTCTGTAATTAGCAGGCCAGACATACAAGCACCAATTAGCATTCGGCCCTCAGGACTTCTCTTGGACGTGGCTCAGTTTGTTGGTATGTTTTGAAAAGGGTCTGCCCCGTCTTTTGTTCTTCTGACAGGCAACACCCTTTCTTCTCCTTTCCCTGACTATTTTAGTCCCTCGTTTCTCGGGAGCCTGCTTTTTTTAATGTTTTTCCAGCTCCTGTGGAGGCTCCTGCCAGGCCTTCTGCAGCCGTTCAGCCGTTTGAAATGTGAGACCTCCTCGTGTGGTTCTGCTTCGGCTGCATAATGGAATCTCAGCCTCATATCCTCCATGGTATTTGGGATAGGGGGGGGGTGAAGTTCCAAAAGAAAGGGTCTGGGTGGCCCTCTGTGAGGAAAGAGCTCTATAACCACTTACACAACCAGACTCTCCTTTTATACAGGCTTTTAGGTTGGGCTTCCTGCTTGCTTCAAAGAAGATTTCCACCAACTTTTCTGTTCCACCAGACCAAGTCTCTGAATAATTCAATGGTTAAGACAGTTGAACAAAGTCATTGAGAATGGTTTGATTGAGAAGGGTTTGGTTGAGTTTTTCATGGTGGTGGTGATAGATGTCCACCACTAAAAGTTCCCTTGTAGAAAGTTATTACAGGAAATGACTGTGAATATGCGGCCTAATGTCTGAGACATTGTTTTATTATAGTTTTTAAATGGGTTTGGCCTTGCCAATGGGTTTGGCAAGGCATTTTACCTTTATCATTCAATATGAAAACTCAGAAGATGCATGTAGGTCCTCTGGAGGTTTTGCATTGTAAATAAAATGGCTGTATGGTGTTTTTCGTTTTACACTAGAGCCATTGGCAAAGTATAATCAGGATGACTGGCAGTGTTTTTACCTATACTAATGTACTTTAAATGTAGGCATGCAGTTAACATAATTAGTGTAAATAAGCTTTTACGGCCCTATAGTTGCCTTGTAACTCCAATGTAAGACTATGGAAGGATAGTGGTAGGGATGCCTGTGTGACATTTAGCTAAACTGTCCCTTTAAATTAAATCATGCATTTGCTCCTTGGTCTCTGTTTAATGGCCTGTGTGTGATGTTAGATAACACTGCTCTGCATTTGTTTCATAATTTGCCTTATTGGACTGTTTTTCTCATCTTCTGCTTGTCTTGGTTTTTCCCCTTTTTAACCATCTCTCTCAGTATGTCTGGCCCGAGGCCTCGGCTGAGCTCTGACGTGGGACTCCTGGTTTTTTCCTCCCTGAGTTTGATTACATAAGAGATTCTAGGCTATTGCAGACCATCAGATATTTTCCTGACCCATTTGAGGACTCTGAGGGGAAGAAGTGTTCTCCTTCGGTCTCTTTCTACATTAACTGAACCGTGTAATCAGTAAAGGAGATTTTTATTTATATAGCTATATTATCGTTTTGCGTAATCAAAGATCAGGCAAACATCCTAACATGGCTAACAATGTATGTAAAGTAACAAGCATCAGTTAGCATGATGTCTTGTGCATAATGCTGATTGGCGGATGTCTAATTTCATGAACTGTTAGCAACAACAGCTTTTCTGACCAACCAGTTCATTTAAGACATAGATCACAGCAAACAAATACAACTTGTTATTAAATACAAGTCAAATATAAATGAAGGCCTTTCTGATTTTCTGCTGCTGTCCTTGAGCGTAGTGTTGGTATTGTTTGTGGTGCCTAGCTTAGCAACATCCACCAACACTGTCACAGTCGCACATGCACACTTTATTTTTAGAGTGTTTATAGAGGCCAGAGAATGTGCTCTGCTGTGCATGGAGATCTTGGAGAATCCATAAAGAAAGGACACTCTGAATCTTTCTCTACCACAGTGTCTTAGTTAGAAGATGGCTTGATGCTAATCAGTGTTATGTAACCTGCTAGCCAAGTGCACTCTGTGCTCCATTAAGTACACTAGTTTTAGAACCTGGTATTAGTGAGTGATGTGTCATTTTTCAAGTCAGTATCTTCTTTAGTGAACTGTTCTAACTCAACTGATTCACATTGTTTAAGGCTCTTAAAGATTCTGGAGAATTGTTGATATTTGAAATCAACAGTAAAATGAATACCCACTATCCTTCAGTTCTCCCTCAGAAGCCCCAAATTCATGGATGCTCATTGCCAAGGCGAGCGACACTGGGCTAGAAAACTTTGATATTTGTGGCTATACACCAAAGCCTTTGTCTGCTGTAATAGATTGTGATATAACATTAAAGCAAACAGCTACACAGTCAGTTATTTAGGTTGTGGTTACATGTTTTTCACATCTCGATAAAACCTGTTTTTACCAGCTTTCTGTTTAGATTTTCGCGTTCCACCTTAAATGGTACAGCAGTTACATTCTGGCATCTCAGTCTAAAGATCTAGCTTGAAGCACCTGACTGTAGCTGCTGCACAATTTAAGGTAGAACGGGAACATTTGAACAGAAAGCTGGTGAGTAGAAACCCGATTTAAGCCTCATCAAATCTCAAAGTTAAAACACTTCACTAATGTTAACACAGTTCTGTAACCTTACATTGTCTAAGAACTACTTTCACACTCTTTGTTCTTCATTTCTTCTCCTCTTTTGACTGATTGCCTGCCATTTATCCTTCTTGACAATAAATGGAGTTCATGTAAAAATGTCTTATCAAAAATTTGACACAAGCAGAGTATTTGACGCTGCTGTGTTACAAACATTATAGACTTGACCTTCAAGCTGTCAGGCCTCCGTAATTTCTTATTTCACATTCCAAGTTAGATTTCTGTCAGAAAATAAAAGCCAGTTATGTAGTTAATTACAAACATGTGGACACGCATGTCTGTCAGTAAAATTATGTAGGAATGAATCATTTCTGATTTTGAAAGGAGCTGTAAAGGCCTCTAAGTGAAGCATTCAGTGTGAAATGTGTTAGGCATGCTTTGCTAACGCTGGATAATCAGAGTTAATAGTGGAAAGTGAGGTCACTGGTCAGCCTCTGTGCTTGTCCACCTGCTGTTGTGTGCGTGTTTGCTGAGTGGCGGGGTGAAGGACTGTTTGAGAGCAGTGATGGGAATAGGATGTTTCTCAGGCCGTGTGTGCTCGGGCACGCTGAACAGGTGTGTGTGAGAGTGAGAGTGAGTGTGAGAGTGTTGGAGCAGGTTTGTCAGGTTGTGCTAGTGGCTGTAGTGCTGATAAAGCAGAGGTGTGCAGGTTTGCTGGTTGTGAGGGCAGTGAGATGGTTAAAGCACAACTGAGTGAGGAGGATCTAACCGCATTCCACGGCCGCTCTGCTGTTACCATGGAGACACTCTCTCTCACACACACACTCGCGAACACACGCGCAAACGCTCTCCCTTTCAGTCACTTTCTTTCTCCTTCTCTTCCAAATTCTGTTATTCAAGTATAATAATAAAGTGTTTTATTGTTTATTCTTGTCTGTCCATCCATCCATCCATCCATCTGTCCATCTGTATTTGTTTATCTATGTCTACCTGTTTTTCTGTCTGTCTGTCTGTCTGTCTTGCTATCTGTCTGTATGTATTTCAGTCATATACACTTTCTTTATTTTTCTCTCTCTCTCTTTTTCAGACAGACCTCTCTTTCTTTTTTCTTTCTCACTCATTTTCTAGCTTCTTCTGTTTCACTCTTTTTCTTTCTCGCATTCCCTCACATTCTTGCTCTTCTCTCTCTCTCTCTTTCTGTAACTTACATGCACATCTCGGTCACGCTCCCACACTTCCTCCCTCTCTCTCTCTCTCTCTCTCTCTCTCTCTCTCTCTCTCTGTGTTTGTTTTCCTCTCTTCTGCTTTTCAGATGAAAGCTCATGCACTCGGATGGAATGTACCATTCTTAGTCAGATGGGGGAGTTTAAATTCTCAGTCTGACAGAAACCGGCATTTATTTTAAAGTGGAAAAACTTCCCTCCTTCCCCCTCCGAGTCGGTAAAATGGTCTGACCCGCGGAAGGGGGGGCCAGAGGGGATCGGGCAGCCAGCTGATCACTGCTGAGGTATTCAGAGAGAGAGAAAGAAGGGGGGAGAGAGCACGAAAAGGTACAGAACGATAGACAGGGATCAAACGAGGGTGAGAAAAGAGCTTGAAAGAGAGAGTTCAGAGAGAACAAGGAAGGGGAGAACAAGTGAAAGAGAAAAAGAGAGAGAGAGAGAGAGAGAGAGAGAGAGACATTGTGGCCCTCCCTCACTCAGTCGCAAGAGGTTGAGGAAGCAGCTCAACTTCACGAGTTGCACGAGGAGAAAGAGGAAGAAGCTGTAAACGTGTGAGAAAGAAAGAACGGCCATGAAACGGAGCCTGAGGAGAACCAGAGGAGCGTCCAGCTGCTGGAGAAAACATCTTTAGGAGGATAGAGTGACAGAGAGAGGGAGAGTGTGACTCAGACTGGGTGGATCAGACTGGACTGTTTTTATCCTCACCAGCGCAGAAGAGTGTGTGTGTGTGTTTAGACCAGTCTGAGCAGTGTGCGTGTTGGTAAGCGGAGATGTCGTGGCTGTCGCCCGTTCAGTGGGCTAAATGGACATGGTCAGCCGTGAGAGGAGCGGGTGAAGAGGAGGATGGAGGGATGCGAGAGGAAGAAGACAATTCTCTCAGAGAGAGAGAAGAAGATGAGGAGAAATCTCTGAGGTACAGAACAGATTGTAAACAACTACAGAGAACTAAAAACGACTACAAGGTTTTAACTAAAAAATGCAGGGATTAGATTAACAGATAGTTATCCTAACTATAGTTGGACATAGATGGATAAATAGACTGTTTGATTGATTGATTGATTGATTGATTGATGCAAGCATAAAGAGAGAGATGGTAGAAGGATGCTTAGATGGATAGATGGACAGAGAAAGGTATATGGATGTATGGCGAAATACATAGATGCACTGTGTAAGTGGAAACTTGGTGCTACAGTAACAGGAATACAGTACAGGAGTAGTTTTAGTGTCCTAAAACATTATTTCTGATTTAAAGACTGAAGGACATTGTAAGGACAGGGTAAAGACTGCACAGACAGTGAAAAGACTGTAAAGACAGAGTAAAGACTAAAGACTTTAAAGACTTAAGAGTACTAAGGATATTATAAAGATTGTAAGGACACTATAAAGGCAATGTAAAGACTGTAAGGACATCATAAAGATTATAAGGACAGTGTAAAGACTGTAAAGACAACATAAAGGCTGTGAAGACAATAGATAGCTTAAAGACAGTAGTGACATAATGAAGATTGTAAGGACACTGTAAAGACAATGTAAAGACTGTACAGACAGTGAAAAGACTGTAACAACAGAATAAAGACTAAAAACTTTAAAGACTTAAGAATACTAACGATATAAAAATTTGGGGGGGGACACTATAAAGGCAATGCAAAGACGGTAAGGACATCATAAAGATTATAAGGACAGTGTAAAGACTGTAAAGACAGTGTAAAGAACAGTAAGGATATAATGAAAATTGTAAAGACACTGTAAAGACAATGTAAACACCACCTAAATATGGTTAGACATGCAAGGAAGACTGCGAGGACACTGTTAAGACAGTAAAGACTGTAGGGACACTGTAAGGACAGAGTAACAGCTGTAAGGACAGTGAGATGTCACTGTGGTAATATAACTGTGTGGTTAAGTGATAGTGAATGTGTACAGATGATTAGTGAAGCTGTAATAAAACGAAAGCAGGTGTCAGTAATGAGGGTCTGCAGTGCTGATCTGAGAACACAGTGTTATTGCGTGTGTGTGTGTGTGTGTGTGTGTGTGTATGTGTGTGTGTGTGTGTGTATAGGAGCCCTTGACGGTAAGACTCAGATCAGCTTTCGGTCTGAGGATGACAATACAGATGTGTGTGTGTGTGGGTGTGTGTGTGTGTGTGTGTGTGTGTTGTGGTAACAGCTGGAGTTTATGGGCACACACACAAACATGATGGGGGTCTGTTGAGATGTTTTTATTCATGTTTCGGCACAAAGCCAGACTGTGTGTGTGTTTGCTTACAGATGTGTGTGGGTACCGTGGTAACGGTTAGTAAGAGTCACGTGTGTGAGAGAGTATTTTATTTATGCCTTATTACATAATCAGACCTACATACACACTGTGATCTCTCACATCGCATACCTCACATCTCTCTCTCCACTGTGTATCTCTCTCTCTCTCTCTCTCTCTCTTATCGCCCTATCTTTCTGTATCTTTCTCGCTCTATTAGGTATATTTTCGTTTTGTATGCCTTCGCTTTTTTTTTCTCTCTTCCTCTTTCTCTCCTTCCAATGCCTGTCTCTGAGCTCTCTCACTTCATTGTCCCTTTATCACTCTATAATTCATTGTCTTTATATTCGCTCCTTCTTGCTCTTTCTCTCTCTCTGTCTCTCTCTTCGTCAGTATAGACAGTCAGTATGTTTGTGTGTGTAACAGTGCAGCTGTATTTTGTCTGTTTATAAACTTAACCGTCACCTCACTGGGAGTGTTTGTGTGTGTTGTTGACATCCTGCCTTTGTGTGTGTGATCTGTGTGCTAACATTCCTTTCTAGAGTGTTCTTTTCTTTCTTTTCTTCTCTTGTGCCTAAAGAGAAACACAGGGAATAGCCAGTAGCACTTCTTTTGAACAGTAAGGACTGATAGACACAATCAGAAAAACAAATACAATGTCTCTCTCTCTCTCTCTCTCTCTCTCTCTCTCTCTCTCTCTCTCTCTCTCTCTCTCTCTCGCTCTCTCTCTCGCTCTCTCTCTCTCTCTCTCTGTCTCCCTCTCTGCGTCTGTGAGTTGAGCACAGTGCTGGAAGTGACTCAAAGCTGCTCAGAAACAAGCAGAGTTTTAATCCAGTCATTCTGTGGGGAGCTTTAGTGATAACGGCTGCGTCCAAAACCACAAACTACACTATAATGTACATACCGTACTAATGAATGTGCTGCGAGTTGTGCTGTACTATTTTTGGCATCCTAGTTAGCTTTGTTGAGTTGGGACTGTTAGAGCTAAGCCGTCAGTTCAGAATCATCAACAACAATGAATAGGGCGAAAAAGAAAATTACATCTACAGTAATTTTACTATTTTCTGTTTACTATTTTCCAGCACTGCAATGGGAATTCTAACAGTATGCTAAGCTAACACTGCTTCTAAACCCTACAGCCTAGAATAAACATATTTGACGCTTGGTATAAAGCTGAGGCTGCTGTTTTTGGTTTCTAAAAACTGACTTACCTTACGCTTTGATTATGACTTTCGATTGTATTCAGTGACATATCTGGAAACCTCCAGCACAAGGCCTAAAGAGTTTTTTTGGTGTCATGAAATTGGTCCCATTATAAATCAAAGCATGACTAGTTGAAATTATGTTTCTCATAGAGACCAGATAATAGTTCTAATATTTTCACTCTTGATTTCCCGGTCGCAGTTCATTTGAAGGCATCCTTAATCCTTAATTAATTATCCGGTAATTAATTAATTAACTAACCAATTCATAATTGTAATTATCATTAAATACATTTGTAAGGTCTTGTATTTGATCTAGTTATAGGCTTATTTAGTCATTTTCTTTAGCTGTTTTTATGTATTTTAAACTGCAGCTATACATTTGTATTGCTCAATTCTTGGAAAGTCACTGATTCGGTTGCTTTTTAATCTCAACAGAGAGCTGCTCATAAAAGTTCTTTTCAATCATGCCTAAGGTTAGTTTCCTGCAGGCAGTGTGGAATTGCAGGTGGCCTGCAGAGCAGGACTGGGCACAACTCTCTATCTCACGCTCCTGTTCACTCACTTATCATTCCTCTCGTTTATCCTCGGGCGTCTACAGCCTCAGCACTGAGAGTGGCGGCCCTGGTTTGAGGGGGGCTCATTTTTCTTCCTTCTTGCTTCCTCTCCTGAACAGTCACGGCACTGCAGAGTTTAATCCAGTGTTTCCACCTTTTAATCCTGTAATCCACCTGCACAGGTGTGTCCCCGCTCTGACTCAGCTCCGGTAAGACTCTATTGTAGGTAATGATGTGTTTCAGGTGCAGGTAAACCACCCCACCTGTACAGAGCAGGTGTACCTCAGTGGAGCTGCAAACCCTTTCTTAGTGATTTGCTTGCTTTAATGGGCCTTATTAACTAAAAAGGCCAAATTATGACAGCAACTAAAGAAGACTAAACTGTTGACTGGAAGAGTGTCAATATATATATATATATAAATATTATATATACATTTTTTGTAAGGTGATGGATTTATATCAGACAATGTGCTGTCTGTGACTTTAAGATGCATGAAAAGTTGGGTGGGAAGCTGTTTCTGTCCATCCAAAGCGGTATGTTAAGCAATTGCATTGTTATTCTGTAAAAAAGGCCCTCCCAGACTTCTCCTCTGCACTTGCCTTTAGGGGAATCCCCTCCTCCATCTTGAAAGCCGTTCAGATTGTCAAAAGGATTGAGGGAAGTTTCCACAGGCAGCTTTTCCAACCCTCTACAAAAGTGCAGACTTAAGGCAGTGTCATATTTATATATATATATATATATATATATATATATATATATATATATATATTTATATATATATATATATATATATATATATATGCCTCTTAAACAGTGATCTCATCTGTTTGTCATTGCTACTCTCTTTTTCCTTTTTCTCTATATGAAACAATGCATATAGTTGTAAATCTTAGTCTGTTTGTATTGCTTTTGTACTGGTTTTGCAATCCATTGTCAAGCAGAGGAGGTTGGGTTCCCCTTTTTGAGCTTAGTTCTTCTCAAGGTTTCTTCATTTTGCTCTAAGGGTGTTTGTTCTTGCCTGACTTGACTTTATATACTTTATGTAAACTTGTGTCCTGTATATAAATAGATATTGCATATAAACTACAGAGTATATGGGCAGTGCTCTGTTCCAAAAAGCATATCCATTGTTCATCACAAAACTTTACACTTCATCAAATGTTAGCTAGCCATGTGTGATTATTTTATTGTTGTCCATGCGGCCAGATTATAAAATATTTCAGTAGAATAAAAGTGAATGCTAGATAACATTAGCTAATGTACAATGTGTGTGTAGTACAATGTGGCTTATAGCTGTTCTGTTCAATTGAATTAAGGTAGCTAACTCAAACCTAAACTCCGATGTTTGCAAGTGTTTAAGTGGCTTCTAACCTTTGAGATTTGTGATATTACTGCGCCCCTCAATTCCTTCAACATTTAGCACTCATGTTACGTATAGCTACTGTCAGAACATTGCATGTCCTAATGATAACTGTGGAGGAGACAGAAAAAACCATAACTCCAGATTGTTTTCGACCTTTTATTTTAGTCCATTCATCATAAAATGTACATACAGTTAGTCCAAAACTAAAAAAGGTTTTTTTACAGCTGTGTTCAGAAGTGATGTATCGACAGGACAGGATTTTGTGATCTTAAGAGTGATTTTAACAATTAAACAATTAAATAAAAAAAAATCTAGCTTTTAGTGACATTTGCAGTAACAGACTGTGCTGTTACTGAGTATTTATTGTGATACTAAAGCTGTTGTGGTGCAGGTTAGCTGTCAAACACTATGAAGTCAGCAACTTTACTATTAAGGACTATGTATCCTTCTTTTTTACTTTATGTCATCTTGATTTCCCACCTACAAATTTCATTGAAGTGTTGTTTACTTACTTCAATATTATACAATAATGACGGTTGTTTATGTTGAATACTAAAAAGGCTGCTGTCTTTTGTATAAATTGTTAATAATGTTCATAATTTTTTTTTGGATTATCTGCTAAATTACATTTCTGTTGTTTGTTATCAAACCTGAAATTAGGAATCGTGTAATGTCACTGGTATGAGCATTGACTGCTAAAATTGTGCTATTGTGACATTTCTGCAGATTAGCAGTTATCCTCTACCCATCCCAGCCTAAACAGCTCTTCAGTAACCAACCATTTCGTTTTACACCCGGCAGTTAGACGTGCCAGTTTTATGTAATTCGTCTGACGTGAGTCTCTTTTCCTGCTGTAGTTCGGACTCAGAGGGCCAGTTTGAAACGCCCGAGACTGAGACACCCGTCCATCACCCGCTGAATGACCCGGCAACACTGTCCCCGCCCACCGGAGACATCACAGGTATGGCAAGCTTTTGTAGTTGCACATATTAAAACAATAGTTTAGCCAAACATTTTTTTCCTTACACTGCATGAAGTCTATCAGACATAAGATGCATGCTACTATAGTTTTAGACTGAAGCTATGACTCATAGCTAACAGCTCACATATCAGCACACATAATTATAAACAACATGAGATGGTTCCGGTATGGCTGCTATTGTTTATAACTATGCTGATGTCATAAAGCCCATGTTTATAGATAACAGTGTATTGTACAGTGTCAGAGACCACATAGACAATTAGTTTGTTAGAAATTGCTGCACCACTACACAGATTTATAAGACAACATTATTTACTCGTTAGCTATATTTTCCTTGTAGCTCAAGTTCTAAAACTAAACATGTCTTGGCTAATTGACTATATTTGTAGATCATAGAGGAAACTGGGTGAAGATTTTTTGCCCAACTGAGACTTTAATGCTTGTAGACTGGACAGACAGGAGATGAAAGAGTCTCTCTGAGGCACCTGTAGCTGCACGTGCTTCAGTATTTTTATACCCTCTGCTGTTGCTATGGCAACTAGAGAGGATGAGAAAGGCTGTCGTCTTTCATAAACAGCCTCATGTTGTGATTGTACAAACGTGTGTGTGTGTGTGTGTGTTGTGACTGAAGTGATTATTTTAGTGCATCTTATTAACCCTTTAAAGCCTTTTTAGGCCATAGCGCAGTCTGTTTCTCACTTTGTAACCACAGAATTTATACATTTTTCATAGTACATGCTGCATAATAACTAATTAAATGTACTGCATATAGTAGATATTGGATAATTCTCAGTCGACTACTAATAATTCATAGTAGGTGCTGGTTAATTCATAGTATATACTGAATAACTCATAGTAGATACAGAGTAACATATATATTTAGTTCAAGACTAAGACTCAGTCCTGACACAGTGTTTTTTATATGCCTAGGAACATTCCTTATGAATTGTATTGTCTGTGTGTGGAAGTAATGCAGTTTGCAGTACTTACCTTCTGTCCAATATGCAAATAAAGTGGATTTTAATATATCAAAAGAATATTATAGTAACAATATCAAGTAATATAATGTCAGCATGATAGTTTGTTCCTATCATGCAGTCCTATTCCCTCTCTCTCTCTCTTTCTGTCTCTCTCTCTCTCTCTCTCTCTCTCTCTCTCTCTCTCTCTCTCTCTCTCTCTCTCTCTCTCTCTCTCTCTCTCTCTCTCTCTCTCTCTCTCTCTCTCTCTCACTCTCTGACACGTGGCCAGGTTGGTGGAAGGCTGCAGTGGTGTAATTGGAGGCAGATGGGCTGTGCTGCTGTATTGTTAAGTTGTTTATCTTGCTGTTAGATGCTTGTAAAAGTGTGTGGGTGCTACCACATAGCATCACTCTTCCAAAAAAAAAAAAAAAGCAGAACAGACACAATTTAGATCTTACTGCTGTTTTAGCTGCTTTAGGTAACAGTGCATTATACAGGGTTCAACAGCACGTGATCAAGTCTCTGACAGTTATTATCTTGCTAAATGGTGAGGCATAAACATCCAATATAGGAAATCTGTCGCTCTATTTCTGTCTATCTGTTTGTCTGTCTGCCTTGCTGTATGTGCTCATCTGTCTTTCTTTAGTAATATATATATATATATATATATATATATATATATATATATATATATATATATATATATATATATATATATATACTATTCAGTTATTAAAATTATGCATATCACATATATCACAATAATAATATCACATATATTACTAATAATTTGTGGACCTCAGAATATGTAGACAGAGTGAGCAGAGTCAGAGTTAACATGGGAGTGAAAGAGAGAGAGATGGGGGATGGGGGTTTAGACGGATCTCAGGGTGAGTGTGTGGGAAAAGCCTTGAGTTTGGAATCAGTAGCTTAGTTTGGAACAAAAGCTTCTGCTCTTCTCTCAGCTGAGTTATCAATGGCCGAGGCCAAAGGCCTGCAGAGCGCTGCGTCATGTGATCAGGACTTTCTCACAGATCCTCACACACACACACACACACACACACACACACACACACACACACACACACACACACACACACACAAATAGTGCTTTAAAAAGTATTTCATACTTTTTGCTTTAAGGCTATAGCTCCCAATGCTAATAACTGTGTATGTTCAGTGCTGGATAAAAGTCAAAGACTACCCTTCATCTATTTCATTTCTAGTTAAAACAGCCATTAAGTAGCCCATGCTACTAATTTTAATTGAGATATTTGTGAGGAGATTAGATATAAGATAATCAGTTTGAACAGGGAAGGTGAACTTCAAAAATATATATAAAAAAAATTAAAAGCTACAAAAAAAAATGAGACTCCTAACAACCATGTGGAACACAACACCTAATACATTACCAAAACTGACCACATCTGATAAACAGCACTTGAACCTTTTTTTTTTTTCTAGGTCTGAAATAATGTATAATTGTAAAGAAGCTCTTGACAAAGCAACTTTTAGTCTTCTCATAATAAGGGACTGACCACCCCAGACCTCAACATCGCTGATTGTGTTTGAAGGCACTTTCAGAAAATGTGAAAACCAGATCTGTGTCTGCAGATGTCTTCAAGAATCTAAAGGGAGTCGTTTGAAAAGTAATGGAAGCTGTAAAAAGAGTAGATGCATTAAATAGCGACCCTTTCTAATCAATTGAGAGTCAAATTTCAGAAGGAAATCAAAATTTTGTTGATGCACCATGTCTGTAAGTTTATTGCTATGCTTCTGGAGTGTATAACTCTAGTTTCTAGTTTTCTTCGACTAAATTACTGTGTTTGACGTTTAACTGTCATTTCCCTGTTCATTTAGAGTGTCTTAGATTATTACTGCTGCACTCGGCTGAAACTGTGTTCGGTACAGAGTGTATACGTGTCACGGTTTAAATGGCAGCTGGAGCACATCTGTGTGTGTTTGTGTGTCTCTCTCCATCTACACTGATTTTAGTCATTTAGGTTGTGTTAGCTCTTTTGGATTCCGTCAGACTGTGTTAGCTCTGCTGCGATAGACTGGGTTAGCTCTTTTAGGCTCTGTTAGGTTGTGTTATTGCTGTTAGGTGGCTGGTTTAGCTCTGTTAGGCTGAACATGTTTGGCTCTTTTAGGTTCTGTCAGGCTGAGTTAGCTCTGTTAAGCTGGGCTAGGGTAGATCTTTTAGGCTCTGTTAGGCACGGCTGTGTTAGTTCTTTCAGGCTTTGTTAGGTTTCGTTAGCTCGGTAAAATTGGGCTGGATCAGCTCTTTTAAGATCTGTTGGGTTGTGTTATTGCTGTTAGGTGTGGCTGGTTTAGTTCTGTTAGGCTGGGCACGGTTGGCTCTTTTAGGCTCTGTTAGCCACGGCTGGGTTAGTTCTTTTACATTCTGGTAGTTGTGTTAACTGTATTAGGCTGATTGGGTTAGCTCTTTTAGGCTGTGTAAACAATGTTATTTCTGGTGGCTGTGTTTGCTCTATTAGGCTAGACTGAATTAGCTCTGTTAGGATGTGTTAGCTCTGTGATCTGTGGTGGCTGTGTCAGCTCTGTTAGAACGGGCTGTGTTAGCTCTGTAAAGCTGGACTGGGTATGCTCTTTTAGGCTCTGTTAGGCTTTGTTAGGCTGTGTTATCTCTGTTATCTGTGGTGGCTGTGTCAGCTCTGTTAGAACGGGCTGGGTTAGCTCTTTTAAGATCTGTTGGGCTGTGTTAGCTCTGTAAAGCTGGACTGGGTATGCTCTTTTAGGCTCCGTTAGGCTTTGTTAGGCTGTGTTATCTCTGTTATCTGTGTTGGATGTGTCAGCTCTGTTAGAACGGGCTGGGTTAGCTCTTTTAAGATCTGTTGGGCTGTGTTAGCTCTGTAAAGCTGGACTGGGTATGCTCTTTTAGGCTCTGTTAGGCTTTGTTAGGCTGTGTTATCTCTGTTATCTGTGGTGGCTGTGTCAGCTCTGTTAGAACGGGCTGGGTTAGCTCTTTTAAGATCTGTTGGGCTGTGTTAGCTCTGTAAAGCTGGACTGGGTATGCTCTTTTAGGCTCTGTTAGGCTTTGTTAGGCTGTGTTATCTCTGTTATCTGGCTGTGTCAGCTCTGTTAGAACGGGCTGGGTTAGCTCTTTTAAGATCTGTTGGGCTGTGTTAGCTCTGTAAAGCTGGACTGGGTATGCTCTTTTAGGCTCTGTTAGGCTTTGTTAGGCTGTGTTATCTCTGTTATCTGTGGTGGCTGTGTCAGCTCTGTTAGAACGGGCTGGGTTAGCTCTTTTAAGATCTGTTGGGCTGTGTTAGCTCTGTAAAGCTGGACTGGGTATGCTCTTTTAGGCTCTGTTAGGCTTTGTTAGGCTGTGTTATCTCTGTTATCTGTGTTGGATGTGTCAGCTCTGTTAGAACGGGCTGGGTTAGCTCTTTTAAGATCTGTTGGGCTGTGTTAGCTCTGTAAAGCTGGACTGGGTATGCTCTTTTAGGCTGTGTTAGGCTTTGTTAGGCTGTGTTATCTCTGTTATCTGGCTGTGTCAGCTCTGTTAGGTTGTGTTGGCTGTGTTAGAATGTGGTGCATTGTGGGAAATGTCCTCCTTCAGACCTGTATAGGCCGTGAAGACCGTCATCTCCCTTAAGAGCAATCCTACTGTCTTACAGCATCCCATTCTGCTGAACTCTGATTCCAAAATAAACTCCTATGCAGATGATCTTCCTGAGTGTTGGCTTTGCCCTTTTTTTGAAAGTGAAACGTTCAAATTTTTTTAAAGGTATGTTTGATGGTATTATGATTTATATATGCTGAAAGCTGCGTCTGGCCTCAGCTCTGACCACAGCACAGTTATACTTTTACTTTTTCCACAGACATAGCGTGAGGGTGAGGCCTGAGATGAGGCCTGGGTTTTGGGTGGTTCAGAGGCTGTGGGGCGTTGGTCCCTAGAAGAGTACTGACCACAGAGAGTCTAGAGGGAGGAGCAGAGAGAGAGAGAAAAAGAATTCTTTGTTGTTGACTAATAATTTTGTAATGGCTTATTTTCCATTGTTCTCTTTCATTTCCAGTTACACTAATATTTTAATCTGTGCAGGAAAATGATCAGCGTGATGTTAATGAACTGAATTGACTGAAAGTGGTAAATCCTAGTCTGTCTGACTTTTTAAAAAATTTTATCCAACTTTTGGACGATAAAAGTTCATGCATACTTTCCTAATAGTCTGATTATTCAAATCAAATAATAACTATACATAAATAAATAACAGGGATATCCCACATGCAGCCAGCTGAAGCTGGAGGACGTACATTAACTGGATTTCTTTAATTTGTGATTTAAGTGATTTGGGTCATTGATAGGAATAAAAATACATAGACCCAATGTGTAAGTACAGATTATGAAATGGTATTATGATGTATAAAAAAATGGATTATGATGTATAATAAGGAAAATACGCTTTTCACTCTAGTTCTGTTGATGCTGTAGTAATCAGCAGTTAATTACCAATTGCTGGCCTGAGCTTTGCTGACCTTTACCTGCTTAATATGGGCATTTTAGGGACATTATAGGTGCATAATAATTTCCACATTTCTTTTTCATACATACTCTACTTGTTTGTTCATTGTTTTTATTCCTGCCAGTAGAGCACTGCTGTTAGGAGAGAGACAACAGAAGTTTTGTTGACCTAAGAAGATTGAGGAACTGTAGGCTGTAAATCTGCTGTTACTACTGTTAAGAATGAAGTTCCTGTTTTTGTTGCTATTCTAACTGACAAACATGATAGAAGAGAATTAGTTTAAAAAAACTTAAAGGGCCCATATGTCAAAACATACAGTTTGACAGTTTGAAATTCATTGTTTTGTATCAATCTATCTATATATATATATAAGCAGTTATACAGTTATTTAGCCCTGCCCACTCATGCTGAAGTTATAAGTGTATCAGTCTGGAGTATTTTTTGAGCTCATTTACATACATAATTCCTGAAGGCTTTTAATAAGTAAAACCACACAGATATAATAGGTAAAGAAAAATATTGGATATGGGCCAGTCGAAGTAATGGAAATCAAGGTTAGCCCCAGTTAGCATTAGCACTTGCATGTCTACGTCATTACACTTTCAAAACACTCTATCAATAAAAATGGACAAAGGTGGCACAAAATTCAGACTTTAAGGCTGCCGCTACTGTTTTTAGATATACAGATGCACTTTATTCCATATTTATACATATTGTGTCATACAGTGTCAGAAACCACACAATTAATGCTATTAGAGATTATATCTCCACATGGTTTGAAACAATGGTTGTGGCATGCAGTTAGTACCATGCATATTGCTGTGGTGTAAGCTCCCATTACTCATTAGCTACATTAGTGTTGTAGCTTCAGTGATACTTCTTATTGTTTTTCTGTGAGCTGTATAGACTAAAGTACACTAGTATTCAAATGTTTGACTTCAGGGGATTTAAAGATGTCAATATTTCAACAGTTTGACAGACAACACATGAATAAAATGATAAATAATTTCCATGTCCATGTACAGTGTTACCTCTGTTTGCAGTAGTAAACATACTACTAAATGTTTCCATTTTAGAGAAATGGTCTAAAAAGCAGTGGGTTTTTAAAAATTGACACACACTTGTTAATGTTTTGACTAAGGGCTGTAACAGCCGTCAATCAGACCAGCACCTCCGACAGTGAGTCGTTACACTGCACTTATAAATAGAGCCCATCTTCAGCTGTAACCTAGCAACAAGCTGCTGCATCAAAACTCAGAGATGATGAAGTCCTTAGGAACCGCTTCTTCAACAGGAAGTGAGGTTTACTGTTTGTTTACTGAATCTGAGTCTGTTTAGGCTCTTTTCCTCTTTAAAGCCAGCTGCAGACTCAGCTCTGAGTTTTCAACGGCTGCCCGGCAGAGAAAGGAGGCTGTTGTTGGACATCCTGAGTGATTTGCTTCCTCCCCTGAGTGATGCGCTTCCTCTCCTTTCCCACAAAGGAAGTGTGTTCTTAAATCGCCTTTACAGCTCTAACAATGAGTCGATGAATAATATTGTCTAAGAACACCTAAACCACCAAACCCAAACAATACAGCCAGTACAATAGCTATTGTAGTCTATATAAGACACTTTTGATTTATCTGTTTGTTTGTTTATGTACTCCTTATTGTCTTCACTGGTTACCTACTATGTACTATGTTCAGTACAAGACTATTATTCTCATATATAAGGCTCTGCACAGCCTGACTCCTCATGACCTGGTTGAGCTTCTAAAAAAAATTCACTGCTGTAAAAATAAGAAAATGGTCTCTTACAGAACAAAAACAGTTCTATTAGCTAACAGTAGTGTTTTACTAGATAGCTTATTTTGCTTTTGTACTCCAGATGTTAAACGAGCAAAAACTGTGGGTGGGGTTTAGATGGACACACTTTTTGTTGGCAGCAGATTTTGCCTTAACCCAGCACCACAAGTTTAAGTGGTTGTCCTTAAAATTGTATTCTTGTTACGAGATCATATCTGGCCCAGTGATGCTACCCCAGCACCCCTCCTGGACCCCTTTGGAAAATTTGGCCTCCACCCCCTCATTACCCTAGGCTCTAAAGGCCTATTGGACTAGAAAGTAGACAGTAAAACATTTCTCAAAGTTAAGTGTTATGTATATAAGTCATCACTGTCTCTTTTTCTTTTTGCAGCTTTAGAACAGGACGGTGAGGATCAGGGACTTTCCATTGCTGAGGAAGCTGAGAGGATCTTTGTCCAGCTTGAACCAGACCGCCATGAGGCTATATCTCTGCCAGACCACAGCCTGACCCCACAGCAAACCGGTGACCCCCACGCAAAACCTTCCAGCATGACCACAGAGCCAGCCGAGGATCCAGCACAGCACTCCCAGCCTGTGTGTAACGGCCACCTTCCAGAACATTCCCAAACTTCAGTTCCCAAACCACGGCCTCCATCTCTGAAGATGAAATCCCCGCTGAATGCCGTTGACCCAAACGAGGTGGACGATGAGCCTCCTCCAGTGCCAAAGGGAAGCTACAGTTTCAACCCGGATCAGAGTGATGCTGACTTTAATCCGTTTGCTTCTGGCAGGTCCATGCTGCAGAATTCTCCAACCCTTCCAAAGGGCACGTATAACTTTGACCCAAGCAACCTTGACGAGTCTTTGGATCCTTTCAGGCCGTCAAAGGCTTTAGACAATGACTCAGCTGATTCCCAGCCTGCATCCTCCAGCATCCCAAAAACACACCTTCCAGACCCTGAATCCGATTTCCAATCTGGTGCTGCTGGGGACGAAAATGCTGGATCCAAGAAAATTCCAGTACAGAAACCAGGGAAAAGACCCAGCGCTAAAGTTACGCCTAAAAAACAGCGAGCTAAACCTGCATCACAACAGCCAGAAGTTTCAGAAGAGTCCTCCAAGTCCGGATGTGACTCAGAAGCTCCTCTGAACGTTGATGACATACCCATTTCCAAAAAATCGTATAGTTTTGACCCCAGCCAATGGGATGACCCCAATTTCAACCCGTTCGGAGGAACCACCAAACTTAGCAGCTCCCCGACTACTGCTAAAGGAGTCTATGCTTTCGATCCAAACAACTATGACGACTCGGTGGATCCTTTTAAACCAAGTAAGGTTTTTGGAGCAGGCGGCAACTTGGAACAAACAGAAACAGAGAAAAATTTTGATGTACTAGATAAGCAAACAAGCCAAGAGTGCCCCCTGGTGGAGGAGAGGAAAGCGCGCCAGTCTCCAAAGAAAAACAAGGACAGAATCATCACGTGAGTGGTGCTGGTCAGAGCCATGTGTGCTGACAGGCCGGCATGCTGTTTGTGTTCATATGTCTGTGTCTTACTGCAATGTGCCAATTCTGTCTGAGTGGAGCGAAGAACGAAAAGCAGGTCTTAAAGCGATAGTTTGGCCAAAAATCTGATTTACACAGTTTTCACTCTTATCCTGAATGTAATCAGTTAAAGACGTATTTGGTGTCTGAAGTAGGCCTGGACTATAAGCAGGGTAATCGGATATTGTTGGTGATGGATAAGTAACCAGATGGATGGGTCATTTTAGAAAAAGAACTGACGGAGCACTAGAAAGAGCTGATTTACCAATAAACTTTCTTGTGATTATGTTGAAAAACTTTGGATGCATTACCCAATAGCATGGCTGTTTACCTTTGACTGATTCTATTTTGCATTAGGTTTAGCTTGAGTAAATATAACAGAAAATTCTGACAGAACTTTAGCTCGCTGTAGTGAAACAGCCAACCAAAAGCTAGTGGCGATTGACCTAGAGCAGCTAGCGCTAGAAATTTCCTCTATTGCCCATCTACAGGGTAATAAATCATATTAAATAATCTGTACACATAATGTTTTATTTACTTTTAGTGTTAAAAACATTGAGCTATAATGAGGCCTTGTGAGACTGAAGTACAGTAAATTCCCTTCTGACTGCTTAAGTACAGCTCCTGTTGTCCTGGTGGTTAGCTGATTTATGAACAATCCACTGTAGTGATAAAAAAACAGTGTGTGTGAATATAGTCACAGAGAATCTACACCAGAAGCTCATAAGCATGTGTTTGCAGTAACATATATATATATATATATATATATATATATATATATATATATATATATATATATATATATATATATATATATATATATATATATATTTGAAGTAGTTTTCAGCAGATGTTGGGTTACTTAGTGTTATATTGTTTAAAGCCTCACTGTGCAAGATTTGTTTGTATAACTGAGCGCAATTAATCTGCTAAAAAATGTTGAACTTGCGCTGTGGACACCAGGCTATCAACACATCCCACCTGTAATTTTAATGCTGGTCGCGTTTTCTGACACAGTGATTTAGGCAAGGCTGAAGACCACTTCCTGTTTGACAGTGTCTCATTTAGTTCTCCCATTCCAGATTTAATAGTGCCTGAATGCCTGAGGAGCCTGAAGCACCAGAAGGTGCAATGGAAAAATTTAAAACTAGTCAATAGGAGGCTGATTTCAGCTTTGTGTGAGGCCATCAAAATAATCTACGTACAGTTTTTATGTACAGCTCTACTTGTAAATGCGCTCTATGGTAGATTAATCAACAAGATTAATCAGAATACCTGCAGTCTAAAATAGAGAGTGACCGGTAGGACAGCAGAGCAGACCAGAATCAACGCTGGCTACAGCTCTGTGACCTGACGGGATTTAAAAGAGAATCTGGCTTTTTACTTGCTAGACAGGTTAGTTATGTCAGTTGTTTGCTGGCTAACTAATAAAAATAGCTAGTCCCATTATTAGCTACTTTTTGAAATGTTTTTTTTTTCTTCAGAGTTAGTCTCTACTTGAGAAGTTTATAATTAGTTAACTGTGATGTGGTTTTGGCTGTTTAGTTAACATTGTCTGGCTAGTATAACTCACTAATATATAAATTCACTAATATAAGCCAACTTTTTGCTTTAGAGTTCGTCCTGTATTGTTTGATCAATCAGGCTAGCCATTATTCCAGTTCCAGTGCAACCGACTGTCTCTTTTTGTAAAAATACTTGGCTAACAAGGTCTAAATAGATATCTGTCTGAGTGGAGGCTTACATAAATAATGGACACATGCGCTACCCAGCTGTTGTATGAATAGTAATGTTAATTAGCTGTCTGTGACCTGTGGTGAAGTAAGAAACTCACATATGCAATCATCAGCGTGGTCTTGGAAGGGGACCCAAATTTGTGACCCAAGGTGTAGCTTTTATATGTATTTTTTTTCCTAAAGAAACCACTAAAACATAAAAAAACATTATTTATTTTATGTTGATGTTTTCTAAATTTAAAATCTTTTAAATAATAAAAATACTACTACTACTACTACTACTACTACTAATAATAATAATAAAAAATAAAAATTAAAAATATTTTTTTATTTCATATTTACTAAAAATAGACTCAGAAGTAAGACAAAGCTGCAACAATATAATCAATAATCATGATTTTTGTAGCTGACAAATAATGGAATCGTATAATGCACCATATAGCGGAGTGCTAACTGCATGGCTAAACCATTCCTGTCACTGTGAATCACTGTTATCTATAAATATGAACGTAAGTACTTTACCATAGCTAAAAACAGTCTTAAATCTAAAAATTGGTGAGATGGCAAAAAATAGCTTCAGAATGTCACAATGATATGCATCAAAGTCATAATTCATTTTTACATGATAATTTATTAAACATGAAGTCTTTTGTACTGTTCCTTTAAGACTAGTATATGTAAATGAGCTCTGTTCTGATTGGCTGTGTCTCATTGAAAAAGCATTCTGGGCTGAGATTAAAAAAAGTTCAGCTGGACTACATTTGGTTTAAGGATGCTTAGATTTTGACCAAACTGTCTCTTTAATTGACATTGAAGTGTCCTGAGATTGGTCTGATCTGGTCTGGTCCAGTCCCGTCCAGTCTGGTCAGCTCTGGTCCTGTCTATTCTGGTCCGGTCTGGTTTGCAGTGAACAGTCAGTCGGTTCTCCTGCTGTCTGCTAGGCTTTATTTCTCTATCTGTACTGTTCAGTGTTGTTCTGCAGTGTCCCAGTTCCTGCTCTTCAGCATTACTGTCCTGTGTGCGTGTCTGAAGCCCGGCTGCTGCGGCCTCGCTCTGAACTAATCCCACTCTGCTCACTCTGCTCTTCTGTTTCTCTCCCTCTACTTCCTCCACGTCTGATTTTTAACCCTCCATCCTCCTCTCCATGTCCTCCCTCTGTCTGCCCGTTTAATGTTACCATCAGGACCACTGAGCAAGTGCGGTTTCTCTGTTTGCTCCTGTAAGTATCCTCTTCTTTTCTTTTCTTTTCTTTTCTTTTCTCCTCTATTCTCCCATCTTCTCTTTTCTTCTATTATTTTCTTAAATCTTCTCCTGTCTTCTCCTCTCCACTACTCCTCTCTCTTCACTTCTCCCATCATGCTCTTCTCTTTTCTTTTCCGGTCTTCTACTTTTTTCTTGTTTTATTTTTCCTTCTCTGCTGTTCTTCGCTTGTCTCATCACTTGTCTCTTCTCTCCTCCAGTCCTCTTCTCTTTTCTCTCTTTGTTTTTCTTCTCTACAGCTTTTTCTCTCCTTTCTCACATTCTGCTTGTTCCTGCTTTAACCCATTGTTTCACTGCATGTTGTGCTGCTGCATGTATCTGTAAATCTAGGCCATGTCCAACTTTCTGTCTAATTTATTTGCTGTCTAATTAGTATTTATTGATCTGATAAGTATTGATTGGGTAGTAGAGTTGGTATAGATTTCTGTACAGTATTAAACCCATTCAGGGTCACTAATTTACCCCAGTGCCCTCAGTGTCCCAGCACTGTATCCTTGAACTTACTGTTACTGAAAGACAACAAAAGAAGCTATGAGCCACTCATTACAACAAATGTATGTGTCACAATTCAGTATATCAATATATCAGCGCATCATGACTAACCCAGTGAATGTGTAGCAAACAATAAGCAAAGTATAGAAGCTGTAGAAAATGATTTACTGGCCTACAACCACATGTGCTATATCCACATTGACTGAACTAAAGAAGTGGATATGAATGTACAGATAAATAAAACATATTTATGCTAAGATGAAACATTATTTTTCTGTTGAAAATATGAATTAAAAAGTTATCAATAGAATTGTGATACAGTGATTAATCGTAGTATCGCACAGCTCTACTTTCATCTTATGGAAAGCTGACAGTGTGCTAAAATGACCTGAAACTGAGGTCAAGTGCCCAGATTTAGACACAAACACTATCTAATACGTCTGTCTGTCTGTCTGCAGGAACTCCTGTAAAGTGAAGAAATATGAGAATAAGTCTTTAGTGCTGGATGTCTGTAATCAGGTAAAGCTCCTTTTGCATAAATATATACACAATATATTCAAAAAGAGAAAGAGCTAGATAGATGAGAGAGGAAGAGTAGAAGATGCTCTGTATTGTTCTTCTGGGCCATTGATCCGCATACTGCTATAAAACCTCCCCACTGCTGACTCACTCCCTGTGATATTACTGCAGTGACTCAGCAAAGGTCACTCTCTCCTTTCTCTCTCTAGCTCTCTCTCACTCCTGACTTTGTAAAGGTTCTGTTTTTTAACTAAAAGAGCAACAGCTTTTTTTTGTTTTTGGTTACTGGTGTTAGATTAGGTTTTAGGATTCAGCCTAGAAGTTTCTTATCACATACAGATACTTGCACTTGTAATACACAGTGGGCATATGATTACATACAGGTCTGAATATATACATAATTCATATGTGCAGAGTGAGGAGGTGCAGGAGGAGTCTGATACTCCTCTGGAGCTGCCTGTACGTCATGCCACTGATGAAGAGAAGCTGGCTTCCACAGGAATGGTGCAGAAAGATCCTTCAGACATGAAAAACACAGATGGTGAGATCATACACTTCAATAAACCTGTAAACATGCAGATTGCTGGGTTTGGGGACACTCAGCTATGCAACTGTAATTCAAAATGTAATGTTTCCTTTATTGGTTTCCTTTATTGTTTCCTTTATTGGTTTCCAATGAAAGGTCATTGTAGTGTGGTTTAGTGTGAAAGGCTAAATTTTTTCTTTACGGAGGTGGTGATAGTAACCAGGGGAGCCATGTCTACTACACAAATATAACCATTAGCATGTATCTGTATGGATCTGTCCACTATGACTTGGCTCAAAAATAAGTTTTGGACCAAAACCTTCTGTAAGTGTCTGGGCAGCGCATTCAAATCCATTTTATGTAATGGCTTTTTGTGAGGTAGCTTTTATAGATGAACATCTGGTTTCTATCACCACCACCTTGAACAATTCTGACTGCAAGTTTCTATAGAACAGAGTTTTTCACACAACACCACTTCAAATGTCTTTGTTTACATTTTAAACAATACCACAAATATTTATACCAGCATTAGGGCTATATTGGGAATAAGGCCAAAGGTCACACCCACTTTCTCTCATTGTTTGATGTAAGCACAGAGACCTCTGAGGTGTTTAAAGCATCTTTGGGCCAAGAGTTTTTTAATATCTGCTCTTAACGGAACTTTGAAAAAGACAATGCTTGCTCTTTATACGAAGAAGATGCTTTGATTAACATGAAGTTGAAAATTGAAGATAGATACCCAAGAAATATCGCAGTTGTGTAGGGCATCTCAAAACGTTTGGCCTGTAAGTGCTAACATGAACGGATATCTGGGGAAACAAAAGGCTCTGTTTCTCCAGCTCTGCTTTTTCAGCGATCTTAGACAGACGGGTCTCGCTGTAACAGTGACCATATTGAGCTGGTCAGTCTGTTAATGAGGCCTGGCTAGTCCAGATTTGGTAGAAAAGCTCTTTTAGAAAAGCATTCTGCTTCAGTGTCCAAACACAGAGCAGTTTCTCTGCTCCAAACACTCAGCCACTGTGTGCCTGGGGCACGCTGGGCCTGTATGGGCTTTAATTTGCTCAATAAACAAAGACAAACTCCAGACAATGCAATTAATCCACTGTATCTTAAATGGAAGACACCAGAATCACTGGGAAATGTCACAGGGCTGCAAAATATGGACAAAAATACCAGTACTGTGATTATACGGGTAATTTTGTGATTTGATTACACCTTGCTATATATTAACACACACTGGTGAACCAGTAATTGTGTGTAATTAATGACTGCCGTGCTTTATTCTAACCAAAATATCTGTTAATTTGTAACATAAACAAAAGAGATTTCGCCTCTGAATTGATATTACCTGTTCTGAGTAATTACTGAGTATCCTGTGTTTCATCAGCTCCTGACAGCTTATCTTGTTCTCAAACAACAGAACATGTTAAGCAACTAAATTTTATACTGTCTGGAAACGTTATTGCTTTTACTCAGCAGAAGATGAGGTTTCTGATAAAGTGACCAGAGAGTGAATTTGTGTTTAACCTTTGCTGCCCTCTGGTGTCTGTATAATAATTTACACACTCTGTGATTTGTATCTACTTTGAAAGGTTGAATCTAATTAAAATCCAGTTCTTCATTCTTCAGTCAGTGATTGCAGTGCTTTATAACACTGTTATAAGACATAGTGGTGATGTTTTCTATTTTTTTAGACCTACAGGTGGGGAAAATGGACAACTTCAGCGAGAAGGAAATCTGTACACCTGTAAGTAGTATTCATTTATTTTCTTACTAGTTTATTTAATATGGACATGTATAAAAGTCAATAGAAATGCATATGCAAAGGTTTGTATGACCTGGTACAATTCCATGTTGTTGTTAAATGTTTGTAAGTAAAAAAAAATTAACCAGTGCCCTACAGAGGGCACATGTCTGCACATTTAATACATAACTATTGGTTGTTAACTAAATTTAACATACTGGAAAAAATAAAATTTAATGCCAAATATGACCTAGTCAAAAGTTTAAGGGCTTCATATAGATTTTTTGAACCTAATATGTTAAATTCAGCAAACACCTAGAAAGTTTGCACTTACCTTGCTGTTCGCATGTATTGTTCAGCTTTCTGTATACAACTGCAGCGGTACTCTAGTATGCAGTCACTAGATTAACCTTCTTTAAACTTTAAGCTTCTTATTCAGTTATTACTCATAATACTTATTACTCAGTAGTTACTGTTAATTAATCAGTAACTACAGTAAGTGATTCAGTATACATTATGAATTATTTGGTATTCACTATGAATTATTCTTTATCTAGTGTGAATTATTCAGTATCCACTACTTATTATTCAGTATCTGCAATTAATTATTCAGCATTCACTAAAAGTTATTCAATATTATTTAGTGTCTACTATGAAATATTCAGTATCTACTATATATTATTGAGTCTATTCTGAATTATTTAATATCAACTTTGAATTATTTAGTATCTTCTATGAACATAGAGTTTATTAGAGTTTAACAGTCACATAAATGTACCTTGTATGATACCAAGTGTTAGGGAACCGTGGCTTGCTCCAATGCACAGCAGCAGTGGTCAGAGGAAACGGAAAGACTTTAGAATTAGTGGTCATCCCATTTGAAGCAAATACCTGTAGAGGCCTTTGTAAGATTGGAGCTGGGGGGGATGGGAGGGTGGATTGCGGAAACAGAGTGCCGAGGACTGAGGCTTTAAATCACTGTACTGTGCTCTGAGGCAGAAATCTTCAGTGCTTATCAGATGTCTAGTAGTGCTGCAGCTCATTGCAAAAGTCTGTGCAGTGATTGGCAGAGAAACATAATCGTATCCTTAAAGAAGATTAGCACTGAACACATATCATAATCTGACCAAGGACACTGCGTGACCGCATGGCTGCTAATGAACTGGGTCAGACATAGAGGGGAGAGTGTGTGTGCTTCTCACTCAATAATTAATTTATTGAATCATTCTAATTTAATAATACATAACTAAAGTCCATATAATCTCCAAATATGTAATAATATTTCATAATTTATCAGTTGATGTTTAATGTTGTTCAGAGTGATTTGAAATGGTTAACTGTTGAGACAAATACAGCTGTTTTATCAACTATTCAAACCCACCAGTGAACCTACATATGTTTTTATATTTAATATTGATGGTAAAATAGTGGATAATACATTTTCTTTTGGGACTATATTGGGACTTTTACATTACGGTGCTCAGTCCACTATTTAATTTTAATTTATATTATAAAACCCTCACAAAATTATTGTAAAACATCACAACATAACAACCTTTTCTATAATAATTTCTAACTTTCTGTGAGAGAGCTTGAGGAGGTGGGCGTCTAGTTCCCTTCACCACCAAAGCAAACAGTTCTGCCTCTCTAGAACGTAACATTTCACACCAAACTACCCTGAATGACTTTGTGTCTTAACTATTTACTATGCAGATTTTATACTGTAATTTTATATGTTTATACAGAATTGTAAACATGGAGCGTTTGTCTTGTTGTAAAGCTTTTTGTGTGCTTGTGTCGCAGACTGAGGGCCTGTGTAAGCCCCCGGCTCTAATTGGCTCTGAGAAGATAGAGAAGTCTTCTCCAGGTCTGGATTCCATCCCCCTCAGCGAAATGGACAAAGCAGCTGTGCTGACCCTCATCAGAGAGGAGGTACACCATATACTATACAAGGTTTAACTTGCTTTAGAAATGAAAGGTGGTGTGTTTGAGGAATTTAAATCTGACCAGCACAATTGCTGCCTCTTCCACTGACACTTTTAGACTATACATACACATTTATTTACTTACTAGCACAAACAGATACACGTATTAGCAACCAGGAATATCATAGCAACAGCCTAGTAACCAGCAGAAAAACCCTAGCATCTGCATATCAACACTATAGCAACTAAAATATCATAGCAACCACCTGCATTACCAAAGCAATCTTCTAGTAACCATCTAGAACACCATAGGAACCATCTAGCAACATCGTAACAGTACTCTTTTGAGAAAAAAACCTTACAAAACAAAAACATACAGTGTAACACACATATCGGCTAGGATTTATGTGGTATGCAACTTTACAGGATAAACCAAAAACATACTTTACTTTCAATGTAAGTCAGTGGAACCTGAATTTTTTCCAAGCTATTTTGGAGCATTTCTATTGGTCCATTCATCATGAAATGTTCACACGATGTAAACAGCCATTGGTGTGTTCAAATAATGTAGAAAACACAAAATCGCCAAAAATGGAGATGCATGTTTGCAGCGGTGATATATATATTGCTGTTAGAGAAGAAGAAGGGCAAGCACTACTTCATATGTGCTTATAAGTGTGCCCAAGATTGAGTTTATGTCTCCACAGATCATTACTAAAGAGATCGAAGCGAACGAGTGGAAGAGGAAGTATGAAGAGAGCAGGATGGAGGTGATGGAAATGAGGTACATCATACTCTACAACTCCCAAAATACAACTCTTTTTACAAAGTAATTGTTTTATAGCGTGAAATAAATGAATCTTTATGTTTGTCTTTTAATAGGAAAATAGTGGCTGAATATGAGAAGACAGTAGCACAGATGATAGGTGAGCCCTGTTTGACATGTCTGAAGTAGTAGTTTCGATAAAAAAAAAAAAACTTTCAATTTTCCTCCTTACCTGAAATATGATAAATCAGCCATGTGCCAGGTATCCGTCCCTCAGGCACCAGTGCCCAAGAGACGGACGCCTGGCACAAGCCAAGATGTGTTCGTTTTTAAAGTTTATTTCATTAGTTTTAACATTGTAGCTACTAGGCTAATGTAGCTAACAAGTAATTAGTGCTTCAAGCCCACCACCAACAAAAGACCTGACATGAGCTAAACATTGGACTAAATACAGACAAAATAAGGCCATTATTTATGATCTGTTATGGACGAGGTCCATTTTGTGTCTAATTGGTATGTAATCTTATAGTTATAGACTTAGAGAGTCTGCAATGCGTTAGCTATACATTTACACATTAGTTAGCTTTAGCTTCAGTTAGCTTTAATATGAATGTGCCTTCATTGCTGCTTACAGAAGATGAGCAGAGGAAGAATATGGGCTCACAAAAGAGTGTCCAGCAGCTGACCGTGGAGAGAGACCAGGCCCTAGCTGACCTGAATTCAGTGGAGCGATCGCTCTCTGATCTTTTTAGACGCTACGAAAACATGAAGACTGTCCTGGAGGGCTTTAAGAAGGTGAGGATGCTAACACTACTTCTACTACTGCTAAAATTAATTCTCATATGTGCAATAATTCATTACCATCTATTTAGCCTTACCCATTTGATCAATGGCAGTTTAGCCTTGCCAACTTAAACTACAACCGTTTAGCCCTGCCCATTAACATACTGTATTCACAATCAAAGTTACCAACAATCAACACATACATTTTATTGGAATCTAGTTTAACCAGTCTGCAGCTGAGTGAGCTGACGGTTCTCTCGCTGTTTCTTCTTCTCAGAATGAAGAGGTGTTGAAGAAGTGTGCTCAGGAGTATCTGGCACGGGTTAAACAGGAGGAGCAGCGTTACCACACGCTCAAACTGCACGCAGAGGAGAAACTTGACAAGTAAGACTGATTCACTGCATCATTTAAAATCCATTCAGACCAACACAAAGCAGTGGCTACTCTTCTCTTTTAATATTGCTAATCTAAATGCTGCCATTGCATTTCTTTGAGATGTGTATGTAATTTGATGTAACAAGGCAGAGATTTGTAATGATTTTGTGTAACAAGCTACCTTTTAGGCAAGTTAACATATAAGTTGGAACATAATAACACATCAGTTATTTTCTATGTTTAAACTGATTAGTCAAAACAGTTATGAGTGATCCAGACTTCACTCTGAATGAGCTCACTCAAGGTTAAAAAAGCATCCAGCATCCTGCAGCCAGCTCCAGTTCATCATGCGTTGATAAAATGATCCAGAGTGATTTTCCTGTACCAGTGACTGTGTATCTCTGGTACTGGGACATGTGGTTAATAAGTATCTGCAGGAAATGCTGCAGTTTGGAATGCAAGTGTGCACCTGTGCATAGAACGGTTTACAGGTGTGCAGTAATTACAGGTGTGTTGTTAGGACAGGTGTGTTGTTAGTGCAGGTGTTGTTGGCGCAGGTGTGTTGTAGGTGCAGGTGTGAGACTCGTGCAGGTGTGTCGTTAGTGCAGGTGTGTGTAACTTTGTATCTGTGCTGCTGTTTCAGGGCTAACGAGGAGATCGCTCAGGTGCGTTCCAGGGCGAATGCGGAGGGCGTGGCACTGAACGCGAGTCTGAGAAAAGAACAGATGAAGGTGGAGTCTCTGGAGAGAGCGCTCGAACAAAAGGTAGTCATCTTCAGCCTTTCTGTAACATTGTGGAAAAATGTGCCAATTCAAGTCTATTTTATTATATAACAAAATATTAATAATCCAGAAGTGCACCTGTCCTGCATCTTTCAGCACCGTGTAAGATTTATTCTCACTCAAAACAGACCAGCATTTAAGTGAAATAATATTTTTATTGGGGCTATATCAGTGTATCGTATAGAGCAGTAAATGATGTGGAGACTATGCACCCCGACTTTTTATTTTAAAATAATTTGACTGTCACTGAAAATAAATGCATGAGATTCGTACTGGATTAAAATCACATTCTCGTCTATAGTCACACAGATTACAGCACCACTATTGTTATTATTTCTGCTTCAACATAGCTTAAGTGGCAACATTGTATTTCTACATTAAACTAATACTTGTCTATGTTATAGAGTCTTTTAGGAAACTTCTGTTGATGATGTTGAGGATGATGCACACACCGGTGGAATTACTTTTACCCTAATTTAACTTATTTTTAAAAATTGCAACTATGCATAAAACTGCTACCGTTCAGCCAAAAATTAGGAAGAAATAATATCTTATTTGTAACAGGACAGTTAAGCTGTGTAAATGAAATAAGGAACAGTGCTGGTAACATTTTATAAACTACTGTTTTAAACAGAACAATAAAATACAAAGCTTGGAGATACACATAAATATGGTACGATTATGTTCTCTAACTATGAAGTTACTGAAGAAACTATCCCAGACAAAGTTTGGCACCTTTTTTCTGAGAGTGTAAGCTGTAAACCAGTCATATCTAACCTTGACGTCAGTGAAGCCCGCCCGAGACAGTTTTCTCCAGCAATGGCAAACCAGGTCACAAGCATTGTGCTATTTAAGCATTGTCACCAGCTGCAGTTAGCTCTACTGTTAGCATTAGCTTATTAGCTCATTTAAAGGAGAGCAGCCATTGCTCAAAACCAGCAAAAAATAAATAAAATGCTGGTTGGACCCACTTTGGCCAAAAACTTTCCCTTAGACGTTTTTGTAGGATCAAATTCTTTCTAATGTACCTCTACTACAAGATTTTTGTTTGTTTTAGCCTGCTAGCACACCAATTTACCCTGTTTGTTTATCATGCCTATCAACCAAAGCCATTTTTCTTCTTATTAAACAAATATTTGTTCATTAACTCTTTCCGATACTAGCAATAGTAGTCAGAACGTGCAGCCCTGTTTTATCTAACAGCAAGGGCATAAATGTCCTGATATTCCTACATTGCTAGCAGTTATAAGCCACATTAACTTTTTTAAATTTAATCTTGTTTTTTAATTTAATCTGATGTTAAAAAAAGTAAAATGTGCAAAATTAAATGCTCACATGGCTCATATAACGCCTTGTTTCAATTTAGGCAAAGTTAGTTATCACATAGAGCCACGAGCTAACTGTGCTAACAGAGCAGCTGTTTTCAGGCTAATGGTAACGCTTACAGTACATGTAAAAGAGTGTGAAAGCCAAGTCAAGCCACTGTTGCCAACTCCTCAGTAAAGAAGGTAGCTATTGGCTGTCCTGAAAGTCACTAGAAGTCGCTAAATGATGTAATCGCCTAATTTGCATAATGTTTTTTTTGCGTGTATTTGAAGGAATAACGTTGTGGGAGAGTAAAAAGTGAGTAAAAACACCCAAAATATGTTATAACTACAAATGAACTGTGAATAAATGAACTTCTTCTGTGGATTCTTTTTTGTTGATTTTGAAATAGGCCGTGTCACACTGAAGAATTTCCCTCTGGAATAAAGTATCTATCTATAGACGCATTTATATTTACATCCTGCTCTGTATATAGGGGGCGGGATCAGAGGCTACCCTGTAGTGGGTGTAGTGGGTCGTGGAGGGGTGTGGGTCTGCTCTCACAGCAGCCCCCGCTGCTCGCTGAGGACAGTAAATGAAGACCATGTGTGTTCACCCTTAGAGTCTTCAAAAGTCTCCAACAACACCAGAAAAAGAAAGTTGCTAGAGGGTCTGAAAAGTCGCTAAGTTGGCAACACTGAGTCAAGCTAATGTTAGTCATGTTTTGGGCTCCATAATACCTGGAATCCATGGAATATATTATTTAAACATTTGATTAAAATGTAACTTAAACATTTCTGCCCAGCTTCCGAAAGCATGACAATCACTAAAAACCTGTTTGAACAGTATCTTACATTATCGTAAAATATTTCTTTCTCTCTCCCTCAGAATCAAGAGATTGAGGAGCTGACGAAGATTTGCGATGAACTCATAGCCAAATTGGGCACAACAGACTAAAACTCAGTGAGAGACTCTTCCAGCTTCCTGTTCACTCCCCCAGCTGCTCAGACTCCGCTTCAACACCTATAAATTCACTCCTGAACTACAGAGCTCACATCTGCACAGCTCGACCGCAACCTGAAGAAGTCCCCTCTTCTTCTTCTTCTTCCTCTTCTTCCCTTCAACATTCGAGGCATGAGATTTCATCAGCTGATGAAATGAAGAATAAAGTGGGTGAAGTGGAACGGAGCACTCTCAGTTGTCTCAGGAGAGATCCAGCAGCAGCCTGCACAGATTTAGTTATGTTTTAATGTGAGGTTGCTTTGTGTGCAAAGCTTAAATTAGCTTCTGGCTTCACCAGATTTTCTGTTCCACCTTAAGCAATGCAGCAGTTACATACAGAATGTATGGAGTTAAAGGTGGAATAGAAAATTGTGTATGTGTATGTAGTTTTGTAGTGTTTATATGTCAGGGCTGCATGTTATGGACAAAATACTAGATTTTACTGCAGCATATTGCGATAATGCTACACCTTGCAATGTAATGATATACACTTTGCTAAATCAGGAATGTGACATGGTTACAGATTTGCACTATTTTAACCAAAATAAGTAACATTTGCTGGATTACGTAGATATGCTGATTCATCAAAATGGCCACAGAAACTTATTTGGAGCTGTGATTGGTCTGAATGCTTAGAGCTGGTTAGAGGCTCATTTGCATATTGCAGCTTCAGTTTTGCAAAGTATTAGTATCACGACAACAGTGATATATCCTGCAGCCCTAGTTTGTGTGTGTATGCTTGTTTTTTATGTGTATTTTTTGTTTGTGTACTTTGGGATGTCATGATATGCATATAAATATTCTTTTTTTCAATGCAGGGGTTATGATATGATATGTTCATCGAATTCAGCACAGGTGTATTTTATACTATAATATATAATTGACATAGATTGCAATAATTCCACGTACCTATTAAAAATACACTTGATATTTCTAAAAGATACTTCCTCCCTAACTATTTAATCTGGCTTTACACAGTGAAACTTTCGTGCAACTTAAGTTACTTAAAACCTATGTGACTAAATTTAATTGCACTTCAGTTGCATAATACAAAACGTCCTGCAACTAATGAAACTCATCTGCATCAAGCATCTTAATTTCATGAAACAAGTTTAATGAATGAGCCAATTAAATCACAGATTATGCAATAATCTTATTGAATATGCGTTGAATTGAATATAATCAGCGGCCATGTGATGTGCATGCGATTCGATTGTTTTTGTGTTGCTCCAAAACAGGTTGCTAGATTGCAACAAAATTATGCTGCAGACAAATTACAGCATGCACATAGTCGCATTAAAGTTTTACTTAGGTTCTTATAGATACACAAAAAAACTAATAAATAATAGTAAAATACTAGCTATTCAGAAGTCTTTCAAAACAGGTTTTTTAAACAAAAGAATACAACTCAGAATACAAACAAATCCAAACATCTTGGTTGTTGCCATGCCAACAATAGAGACAACAGTAATTGGCAGAGTGAGTTCATATCCTTGCTTTGCGATTGCAAAAATCGAATAAAAAACAGTTTTCACTGTTTGAAAAATTAAAAAACACATATCATTTCGTGACATTTGTTTATCATTACACCCCTAGTACCATATATTTGTTTGTATGTGTGTTGGCTGACTGTTGATACAGATGTTTTGATTTGGGGGTAAAAATAATCCACTCGTAATGCACTCGTTTTCCATCCCTCACTCTATTCTGGTTTTGCTGCTGATCCTGAAGGGGGCGCCATCACACTCACTGTACTGTAAATAAGAGACTTTATTGTATGTTATTTTGGACAGTGGTTTGTTTTCCAGGTTTGTGGTCCAGTCATGCAGTGGGTAGAACTGCACCCTGTCATAAATAGTAATTGAGCAACAGATATTTTAGTGTTTTTCAGTGTTTACATGCTGGAGTTTGTACGTTACAGTGATTTGCGTTTATCGTTAATAGTCAAAGTTTGATTTTTTTCATCAAAATGTATGCGTTACTTTTAAAAAAGATGTGATGCACCAGGTGATCAAAAGGATGTGAGATACAGTTTATGAACAGATCTTTTCACAAAGGTTGAAAAGCTCAATATGGGAACAGTTCTTTTAATTTTCTTTTTTAATATTAACTTGCCGTTATTAAAATATAATGCATTTCCAGTGAAACAGCAGCACAACTTTTAAATAATGATTTAAAGCACTTATGTTCACAAGACCAAGACCAACCATTTATCAGTTCATAAATGGGTTTTTGTTTATATTGTTTTTTGTGTTTTAAAGTGATAGCTTGGCAAATATCCCCTTCCTGATTTCCAGTGTAGTTGATCAGCCAAGACATTTTTGGTATTTAAAATGCTTCTTTATTTTAACGAACTGGCGCGACAAGACCAATGTAGTTAGCAAGTATCTAATGACTGTGTATGCTAATTAACATGGAGCTGACTGCATGCCTAAATTATATCACACTTGCCTCAAACCCTGTGGACTTGTTACACTAAGCAAATTAGCTTAGAATCATATTTAAGAACAGTAAGATGTCTACACACTGGGCTCCACTAGAGGACAGTGTAGAGCCTAAATGTAAAAACTTTTGGGTGACTTTAAAAGACTACTTCCGCCGCCTAAAGACTGCCACACACACTCCTCCTGTAGATTTAGTAGAATAAAACTTTAAACATTGTTTGGTGAGTTCATCATAATTGGGTTTAAAATAAGTTATGGTGTGAAAAGGCTAGTATTGTTAGCAGAGATAAAAAATGCATGAATAGCGTTTGTTATTGACTCCTACATAAATTTCAATTTCTACATCACCTACTGTTGACGTGCGGTCTAGGTTTATTATAGCACAGCAATAGATGGCACATTATTTATGGATGTTGCACGTCACTGTGGTATTAGATTTCCAAATTTTATCCACACATTTATTTGTGTGGAAAGTCGGACTGCAAATAATGCAAACATGTCTTGGCTGATCAGCTATGTTTGTGGTAATGGAGGTACTCATATAAATTAGATTTTTTGCCAAACTGCTTCTTTAATATAACATGTTGACACTCTGGCCTGGTGTTTTCTGTCTTCAGCCCATCTGCCTTTATCTCTCTGTGATTGCCATGAAGTTCACTGCCTTTAATTTCCTCACCTGTGGAAGTGTTATATTAATGAAATCACGCTAAACTGACAATCCACGCTGCCCGATTTGCTCTGTGCCTGTTTGCCAAAGTGACGCTGACCAAGCAGCTGTTGTTATATCCCACAGTGTCCACTCTCTATATGCAATAGTCCAGCTCAGTGTGACGGATTGCTAAAAACTGCCCGCTGTGGAGCACGGTGGGAAAGGGCCGTCTCTGTGCCACTGTTGGGAGTCCAGTGTGTGTGTTTTATGAAAGTAATATTCACTCTTTTATTCATGTTTGTAAAGTGGAAGAGAGAGATGCTCAGAAATCATGTTTACTAATATATATTTTGTGCGTTAAGGCGTTTGCCTGAATTAAAGTAATAATAATAGCTTATCCCGTTGTGCCAGTGTTGTTTTGATTTTTTTCACTTCAGTGTGTTTGTGCGTACAAGAGCAAAGCAAATACAGTCCACTAGCAAAAGTTTGAATGTTTCTTTTTGCATTAAACTATATTTTCTTTGCTTCACAAAAACATTTACAATAAGGTTAATTATTATAAAACAATGCAGATTTCTAAATTGTATTTTATATTGCAAATCAAACATGGTTGTGGCCCATACCTGAAATATAGTAGAGACAATTCAACAATTAAACCAGACATTTAACTCAATTAAAACAATTAATTAAATGAAACCACCCACCGCTACAAAAATCAGTACAGTGCCATAAAAAAAGTTTTGTGAAATAAAGTGGAATGACGCAAGAAAAAACATAACAAACGTATGTTCTTCTCCTTGTTGGAAAAGCTTTTGTTTGACAGTCTGCACTGTTCAGGTGGCCCATTCTCTTAGCCAGTCTTTAAACATTGAAGCTTGTAAAGCAAGAATAATACAGTTTTGCTGGTTAAATAAATCTTAAGTAAAAGAATAAAACCTAAAAATGTAATGTATATTGTTTCAGTAGTCCATAAAGTGAGTCCCTAAGGTGACATGTTGATTACTTCTTAAAAAGGCATGGCCTTAAATTAATATATAGAGGCCACAAGTTCAGTTTCTCAAGAATTGTGACCTCAGTATAAGCATTTGTGCTCTAAACATCATAGTCTGTGGCTTATTATATTAATTTGGCTTTAATACAGCAATTTGTAGCCACATCTTATTAAAAATAGTTAAAAATGAACATATTTTCCTTTCAATATGCCTAAATCAGGGCAGTATTGACATTCTGTACCTCAACACTGTGTACTGTAGACATTTTATTCCTATATATTACTCTTTTGTCAGTGGTTAGTTATAAAGTTTCTCTTTTATGCGCTGTTTAAACCTAATACTAAAGGTATGTACTTGAAATGGCAACATTTTACTTTTTAGACTAAAATTTAAGGTGGATTTGTTTCTGCATCTTCTCTCTAACATGGTTAAAGCAGGTGTTTCAGAGCAGGTTCTGAGGGTCTTTCAGAGTGAACTACAGTTTGAAGTCTTTTGTTGGCTGCACAGAGTTAAGCTGTACTGTAATGTCATATGACCAGGATGACCGGTATTAAACGGGTGTGAGGATTGTCCTTGGGCTAAAGGACAAGCAATAGGTCTCAGTGCCTCTGATTAACTCCGCCTTTTGGTAACATATCTGATCATATTTTCCACATTAATGTCTTTAAGCTGCCACAATAGGTATGAGACAAAACACGTGTGACTGTTTTTCTCTAAATAAACCTGATTAGGCTTCAGTATGTTCAGTTGTTGCCAAACTGACAAAAAAGACATGAATATGTCTTAAAAGACACGTTGAAATTGAAGGTGGCCCCAAACTATATGAGCAGTGTATGTTCAGGTGAACCTGTAACTGAAGCAAACAGAGGCAGAAGTTTCAGAATGATTTGAAGTGAAATGATTCAATTCTTTACTGTGAGGTGAGTTGAAGGTTATTGTTACTGCGATATATGCAATATTATATTGTGCTCTCTGCAGATGATGTTTTTCATTTATTTTCACTTTGATAAACTGACTAAATCATTAGATCGGGCTGTTTAAAGTTTTGCTGTAGTTTGATTAGATGCTGCTGCTCTTGGTAACTCGTCTTTGATGATGTGCTGATGATGGTGAGGGGGTATTAAAGGGTGGGGTGGGGGGGTAATCTGAGTGAGCAGCAGGATGAAACACGCATACACATTCACACACACCGCTCAACATGAGGACTGTAGTGACTCTGCTGCTGCTGCTCGTCGCTGCGCTAAATAGTATGTATCTAAGCTTTAATAACCAGTTCTCAAGTGATGCTGTGATATTAGCGCATTTGAATGTGATATTAGTGTAGTCTGTATTTTAGTCAGTAGTGGTGTACTGAGTTCCGTCTGTTAGGGTCTTTAAGTATTATCCAGAAATGACCTACATACAATTCACTGGAATTTAAAATATTGATAGCTAAATATTTTAATAGATTTATATATTAAGAAGCTTTTAAGTATTTTAAGCAATAAGTACCCTAAAGTATTTTAATTGAAACCGTATTTAGATGCTACTCAATATTTCATATTTTTTATATTTATCAATAATATACTGGAATTGTCTTATGAGCAATTAGAATTTGGATACCAGTTCTTTAAAGTAGGGCCTTCTGAATATTAATTTTATTTAATATAAATTTATATATGATTTTTCAGAACTTTATTTTGGTAATTAATGTTATACGAACATGTTGGAAGCTGATTTTAAAATAACTTCATTTTGGATGTTAATTTCAATAGAACTTTATTTTGAAAACTCATTTGAATAGAACTTTATAGTGGAGGATAATTTTATTATAAATACTTTTTTATAAATATTTAATTTAATTATAACATAATTTTATAACACTTAAAAAATAATACTTTTATTAAAACGTTTTTATATCATTTAATCAAAACTATCAATTTTATTGAAACTTTATTATAGATGACAATTCTTTAGAAGGTTTTTACTGGCTGATTTACTTGTTGCTTACAATACTCACTTTAAATTATGTGTTTGTTTGAATTCCTATGATGGTGGCTTCGGCATTAATGTAGTTACAGGGCACTGCACAATGATGTGGTGGTGTGAACATTGCTTGTGGCCTTCAGTCCAGCTCCTGAAGGCCTAACCAATGAAAGAGCTGTATTTCTTGTGGTGCTGCGATGGAGATGGGGATGTGTTGAGGGTAATGATGGTTTAGTGTGTTCAAGTTAATCTCAGATCAGCTGTGTGTTCTTGTCCGGTTTGTAAAGGCGAGGCATTGAAGTGTCACACCTGCGTGGCTGTTAACCAGGAGGACTGTAACAGACAGGGGTCATCGGTGTGTCCAGCTAATGCGGACGCATGCTCCACCATCACTGGACCCAGTAAGTATATATATATATACACAAGCGCAGGTCATGGTGTCATACGTTTTTATGTAAAAAGTACACTATATGTAAAATAAATATATATGTACACTTATCTATATGCAGTAAGAAAGTTTCAAACATAACCCTAAAAATGTTTTTTATTTTTTTTATCAGAACTATTAATTTATTAAGCTTTCACTCTGGAAGAATTTTATATAAATGTTTTTATCCTTTAGCTAATGCTAGCTGGCTCGTTGCTAAAAATACATATTTCTTTTTTCCTTAAATGCAATGATTCGTTTTTACTAAGCTTGATCGGAAATATGGGCTGCATGTTTAGGAGTGTGAACCGACCCAAATAGGAAATTACAATTCTATACAAGTCTATAGCTGGAATCATTATAACCATGATGGTCTGGTCTCTTGTGCAGCTCTAAATTTTCTTATTTGGCTAATTAGCTACTTGGCTTGTTAAATTTTAGCCTTGTTAAAGTAACACTCTGTTCATTTTCTCTGTCAGGACCACTCATTCTGCAGAAGTTAGCATAAATGCTAATGGTGTAAACATTGGCTTCTTCACTGGCTTATTTATTTATTTTTATTACAAAGTTAAAATTTTTAAAATATTAATTGGCTCATTAACTTCTAGTTTACATTCTGATGCACTCATTGGTAATATACTAGTAAATGGTAACTTTATCTTAGGCTGGAAGAATAGAAAATGTGTTAAATTGTCGTTAGCGTTGGCTGCAGAGTGTTAGCAAGAACAAAGAAGCACACCTGTTAGGTGGTCCTGTAGGTCCTGTTTTCCGCCATATAATTGGCAATGGACAACGTGGCAAAGCACAGTTCCAGTTTTCTGCGGCTACATGAAAGAACTCTGATGTCACTCAAATGACAACATCTAGGACAAATTATTGAATTGACTCTACACTATTGAATGACTCTACATCAAAACAAAAAAACTCTCATTTTTGGGCTCATACTGAATCACAGTCAAGTTACTTGTCATTTCAACCATCTATACAGCACACAGTGAAATGAAACAACGTCTCTTCAGACCATATGGTGCACACAAGGAACATAACACAGACCAGCAGTGCAAACAATACAACAGTACAAACAGTGCTACACAAGACTGCCATGCAGGAAACAGTGCAGGACTATAGAACACAGAGCTGACGTTCAGTTACAGGATAGGTAGAATGTGCAAAATGGTTAATATTAATATATAATAAAAAAAAGGTTGAATTAATAAATGCAAGTTAATTTATCAACTTTCTCTTATTTATAGCAAAATATCACATACACACCAGCCAATGTCCTGCACAAAAGCCCCTATTGGAAAGTCCAATAAAGCCAGTAAGACAAGTTTATTTGTGAACTTGTTCACATAAAGAGGTGATTTAAAGTGCTTCACAGAAACACAGAACAATAAAAGCTTTTAGTAATAAAGCTTTTACTGTCCTGAGATCTAGCACCTCAGAAAATAATAATAATTCAAATTGAAGTGCAACGCAGAGAAAAAAGATACATACGAGATAAATGTAATAATCATTTTTAATAATCAAAAAGTCTTTTTAAGTGCTTAGCTGAACGTGTTTTTTCTCTGCAGTTCTCTGCATTTTTGTTTTTAGTCTTTTCACTCCTACTGTCCCGTCACATTTCTTTGTTTTTCTTTTACATGCAAAGAGGAACATAATACGACTCATATGAAATGCAGTTCCCACAGTGTACATATGATGGCGCCAGATTACATGCTTCTTTATCGTCGCATTCATAATCACAAGCTCTAGTCTGCTGATATTGTGGCAACGTAATACATTAGTATGATTATTAATTATTAACAGACATTAATTTCACTTTGATTTACTGATTAACTGAACTGGTCAACACTGTGCCTGCTCCACTCAGAGCTCTGTCTCGCATAACGATGCAATTCCACCTGTGTCCACATGATGGCACTGCATCACACCCTTTTTGCTGAAGGGCCTTTTTTTTAAATCAATTTTATACATTTAATATTAGGTGTACATACATACATACATTTCATTGCTGTCCAAACAAAACAAGCATCTTCAGAACAAGAACGTTTGCATTTTGGAGCTTTTCCATCAGTCCATTCATCATGACTGTAAACAGCAGCTGCTGCGTTCAAGTGATGTACAAAAACACACATCAACATTACACCACTTTCAAAATATGCTATTTTTATTACAGTTTTATATTCCAACTATGCATTCTTAATTAAATAAAGGTTATGATATATACACGTGTACATGTTTATACAGTTGGTGAATCTGAGGCAGAAAAAGAGATGCAGACTATACAGGAGATATTGTTATACATATTTCAGATTATACAAGACAGAAGATGTTAAAGAGGTCAGTCTGTATGTGCAGGTGTAGAAATGCAGAGCTTTCCACTCAATAACAGTTCCTGTACCAGGTGGTGATGGAGCCGGTGTACAATGTTCTGAGGATGTGGTGGTTCATACCAAACCTCCTGTGGTGTGTTCAGTCTATGTAAGATTCTCTGTGATGTGAACACCAGGGAAGCTGTTGACCCTCTCTACGGTAGCCCTATTGATAGTGATGGCTGTGTGCACCTTCTCCTGCCTCCTGACGTCCACTCTTAGCTCTTAGTTTTGCTGAGAGACGAATATTTCCTTGGCAGCGGTGTGTCAGGAAGTTGACCCCCTCTCTGTAGGCCCTCTTGTTGGCGATCAGGTCCACAATTGTTTTGCCATCTGCAAATTTGACGATGGCGTTGGAGCTGTGTCTGGCTGTGCAATCAGAGTACAACAGGGGGCTGAGCACAGAGACCTGGCAGGCTCTGGTATAAAGGGTCAGTAAGGATGAGAAGACGCTGCCCATCCTTACCACCTGGCGTCGGCCTGTCAGGAAGTTTAGGATTTAGCTGCACAGAGAACTGTTCAGACCCAGATCCTGAAGCTGAATGGTGTTGAATGCTGAGATACAGTCCACAAACAGCATTCTCACATATGTGTCCTTTTTGTCCAGATGAGAGAGGACTATATATATTAATAAATAATAGTATGGCTAATCTCCTCAAGTTTAGATAGCAGTACAGATTTTCTCACAGACATTTTTAGAACAGGGAATGGAATTAACCAGTGATTTTTGAACTTTATCTACTTTTAACTTTATCTTTATTTTTTATAGCTCCAGTATGTATGTAGGGGTACAGTTACACATTGTAGTTCATCTGTTACTGCAGAGTTTATCAGCCCCTTGTAGCTCATCCATCACTGCTCGGTTCCTGACCACAGGGCTGCTGCTGACCAGATATTACTTGGCTGGTGGAATATTCTCAGCATTGTGCTAATATTTACCTGACAGAAAAAGTTGGTAGAAGGACCTGTCATCACTAAAAAAGATATTAAGTATGTGTGTGTTTACAAAATAAAAGTGAAATTTTATATCCTTTTATAATCCTATGTTCACAAAAGCCTAAATCAATAAAGAGTCTGTATTTCCAGGAACCTATGTTCCCAGGACCCAAAATCATATGATCCTATTATTTCATATTCTCAGAACACTTATTCGCTTGACCCTGTACACCCAACACCCTATGTTCCCAAAGCCCTATATTCTCAAAACCCTTTGTTCCCAAGACACTATGTTATCCAGGCCCTATGTTTTCAATATGCTTTATACCCTTAACCCTATATTACCAAAGAGTACAGGACCCTCTGTTCCTGTACCCTTTATTGCCAAAATCTTATGTTCACAAGCCCTTACATTCCCAAAAACCATACCTTCTCAGACCCCTATGTTTAAAATACCTTATATTTCCAGGCCTCTGTATAGGAAAGACATTGACTTGGGAAAATTCAGAGTCCAGGAACAAACCATCACAGAAGTTGCACTGAAGTATAGTTGACTTACAGTAAAAAAAAACACTGACGTGAGGAGTCTCACTGTAGGCTGTAAATGAGAAAAACAAATGGTCCTCTGCGTTCAGCAGACACATAAAAATGGTCAGCGAGGCCGTGGGTGAGACCCCCACACATGACTGATTCTGTGTCATTGTTTCCGTCCCTTTTTCCTCCTCTGCAGACTCAGTGATGAAGTCCTGCTCCTACAAGTCTTTCTGTGAGAAGTCCCACATGAGTGTTGGAGGGGTGAAGCTGGAGTGCTGTTTCACTGATGACTGTAACGGGCCGCACCTCTCACGCAGCCATGGAGAACACCACAACGGCGCGGCGCCACTGAGCTACAGCGCCACCCTGCTGCTGGCAGCACTGCTGCTGAAAGCGGCTGCACACGTCCTCTAACCTCACACTGATCCCTACCCATCTACTCATTCCACAAGGGACCGGTTTAACCCCTTAAACTCTTAAAGGGCTCATATAGTGGAAAACGAAATGATCTTCTTTTTAAATAAAACAGTCTGATACGTAAACACTGTTAAACTTTACAACTTTACTCATTAGCCCATCCATGTAGTCTACATGAGGAGACTAAGCTGACTGTTCTGAATTTATGAGGTCACAACCACAAACATATGTGTGTGCCCTTTCAACATGCAGCAGTTTAGCCACGGCCACTCCGGTTGAAGGGATGTGAAGAGTTGTTAGAGTGGAAAAATGTTTAAACATGCTGCTCTTGGCTGTCAGAAAGCAAATAAATCACTGTTAATTGATCACGACACAATACAAGGTCCCTAATCAAAGCAGAGCTCATTCACGTATATCAGTCTTGAAGGCACAGTAACAAATGCAGCCTGTTTAATTTTAAGGGATGACGAGAGGTTGGACAGCGGTAGGAACTACAGAGAGAAATGAAACTAAACAATAAAGAGAAATGTAGAATATGGGCCCTTTAAGATCTTTTGTATGTCCATATGATGCGCTTATTATCCATGTTACAACATTACTGACTAAAGAGAGTGAGGATTTACTGAGAGTGAGGAATGGACATCTATAGAATTTAAGGGGTTAAACACTAGGCTTTTTATTCAAATATTAATATTAAGGATTACTATTCAAAATTACTATACAGTCTTCAGTAACTACTATGAAACTATAATGTGTTATGAGATTGAGGAATTGTTTGACTCAGTTAACTGCTAGATGAGCTTGTTGCCATGTGAGAGAGGCCATGAAAAAGTGCTTCTGTATGTTCAAGTGGATTAAATGAGTAACCGCGTCATAGTCAGTTCTGGCATTGTGCTGTGCATGTGCTCAAACGGGCAGCTGCTAAATAAAGTACATAACCTTCTACTGTTTTCATGTCTGAATGTCTGTCTGAGTGGAGTGCACAGAGTTACTAACATCGCAAGAGCTTCAGTGCAGTAGTTTTGTTTTTAGTCATGCGGTGTACTTTTGACCATTTTCTGTAGATAACAGTACTAAAAGGGGAATTCCACCAATTACTCAAAATTTCTCTATAATTAAATGGATAAGATGTGAACAGAGTCTTTCAGAGTGATTTGCTTGAAACTGTCTGTTCTTACCGAACCACAGCTGAAACGTACTGAGTCACAGTTGTTCATTGTAGTGGTGATAGGAACCAGATGTCTAAAAGCTCCTTCACAGAAAGTTAATTGATTATGAATGGCTGTCTGATAGTTTTGAAATCGTTTTTGTCCTATGTGTAAGATCATGCAGCATGCCAAATTCATACTCCAAACAATAGGGGGCAGCATATCACCAAAAAGTTGTGGTGTCCACCCATCATAAAATCACTCCTCCTCCCTCTTCGCTTCTTATCAAACTTTATTCCTCTAATCATCAGAAGTATCTCCAGTGGTGAAACGCAGCACCAATGTTAGCTCTTGTTTTGCATCTATATAAATCACTTTTTTTATTTGCTGTTAAATGTGGATTCTTGTTAAGAGCTTCAGCTGTACTTGTATTTACTCTTCCTTTCATTGGCTACCTGTCTTTAAATTAACTTACTGGACGCAGAACTTTCAATGTGGTTGAGATGAGGTTCAAACGCTGTTAAGGCGGTGATACTTCTTCATCCTCTTATGTTGGACTGATTAGACTCGATGCTACAGTGACTCACTACCACCTCTGGAGGTATAGAGTGGTATTATGAGGCAGAAAAGGCCCGGGGTTAGCTGGTTAGCTACTGACTTCAGTAGATATCTCTGCTACACAGTACATAGATGCCTTTGACTTACCGTTAAATTGTTATTTCATCACAGTCTGTTTATAATGGTGGTTCATATTGGAATGTTCTAAATAAAAAAAAGGGAAATTGCACCTTTAAAGTCACATCAGTGGAGTACATGCAGGTCGTTGTGAGGCAAAATGAAGAGGACCACCATCACCATCCGATCTGAAGATCTGAGTGCCTAGTAAGAACCATTTCATGCCAAACTACCGTGATTTACTTTCTTGGTGAAATGTCCCTTTACTAGCTACTGGTTGGACTCCATCAAGCCTCATTAGCTAATTGGTATAATCCTTCTGGGTTTATAAGGGACATCCCAGCAGGTGAAACCCTCAACCAGTGTTTGCAGCTTCGTTTCTTACTGTACAGAAAATCTGAAAAACTTGTGGAGTTGTCCTTTAACTTCTTACCAGTATTATCTGATTTCAGTTAAACTAACGTGTGAGCTGGGCTGGTTTCAGCCAGGCTGGCATTTCTGGATGCCCAGTGCTAATCAACGCATAGATGATTTCTTACGTCATCCTGGCTGTTTTTCGGCGGTTTCCTGCAGACTCGCACGTGTCTAGGGTGGGGGTGTGTTTGGGGTCTGCAGGGGGCGGGCAGGGAGGGAGGGCGCGAGGGAGTGAGGGGGGTTAAAAGAGGAGGAACGGCAGAGCAACTTAGAATTGATCACAGCTCCAGCTTACAGCCACTGCAACAGCAACTCCAGCTCCAGCTGCTCTGTACAGTAAGTGTGAGACTGCTGCTCCTCCAGCTCCGCTCTACAGCCTCTCAGTCTGCATGTCTGTTGGGTGAACTCTTGTGTTTGGCTGTGCATGTTTGATTGTATCTGTAGAAATGCAGGAAAGTTGGCAGAGAAGAGAACAAGCTCGTTTTCAGAGCTGACAGAAAGTGTGGGGTGCTTGTTATTAAGCGACTGATGGGCTGTTTGTAGCTCTGGCTTGTTTAGAAGTGATGCAGTGCAGCAGCAGATCCTGACACTGAGCTCCAGAGTGAAGCTGTAATCTCTTATAAAAAGTGGGAAGGTTTCCTCACTTTGGGGGGATTTCTGCGGTCTTAGCATCAGTCAGTCACACAGCTCCATCTAGACTGTACTGTTAAGATCTGTTCAGCACCAAGTCTGTTCTCACTGTATGCTGTTGGATGTAGACGTTTGAGAAGGTTCATGTTTTGCTGATTGTTTAAGTGAAACTAAGTTATACAACTTCTACAGAGAACACACAGGGGAATTCCACCGAATTCTTAAAATTCCTGCATTATTAACTCTTTTAGAACTCGAACAATGTTAAGTTAAATATTTGTGAAAACAGTTATATCTGATTCCTGACGTTTAGCTTAATAATGATTTTGAAAGTTTTGTCCTAGAACTAATTTTTCAAGTTTCATTCATGGTGGAGAGATACACGCAGCGTGTTGTGAGGCTAAATAGAAAATGTATCTAGATTTATCAGATTTATCACTATTTTATTATCACAAACATTACACAAATAAAATCCGATGACATGTAGATTAACTGGTGGTTTTGAATAGTAGATAATAGTAAAGAGTCTGGTTTGTAGATGCAGTGACATCACCACTGTAAAGAAATCTCTACAATCATCCATTTCACACCAAACCACTCTGAATGAGTCTGTTTACATCTAAACCACTTTAATATGCTGACAATATTAAAAAAAAGAGGAATTCAGCTTTAAATATGGTATTTTTGTGCTACTTGTTTAGTGCTGGATAGAAAATAAAAGATAAAATATAAAGAATGTGCTAAAAACCCTGCAAATGAACAGTAATTGTGCATTAATTAATTGTCTCTGTAGGATGGGTTCACTTATTAATGCCCAAAAATTAACAAAACTTGGATATTTGATTCAAACACTTGTATACAATAATATATATCCATTTAAATCGAAACTCTTAGGTCATTGTTCTACTGTTTATTGTTATTATTCCGCATGAGCATCAAACTCAGGAAATCAAAAACTGAACTTTGTGTAGTGACAGTATTGGGTTCTACTCTACTTTCAGCTCGCTGACTGTGCAGTTTATATTCTTGAGTAGGTGCTGTCAGGATGAGTGTTGTTAGTGAGAGTTTTAGTGGAGCTGCTGAATGATGAGGTATTGTATGTGTGGAATGACCTCAGAGTAAAGGAATGCTGGTAGCTGGCAGGCTTTTACCTGTGCACAGGTATTGCGTTACATGAACAGGTGAGTGTGTCATAGAGTTCATGCTGCACTTTAAAAAGCCCTACAGAGACCGGCTGATTAGATTTCTCAGTTGGTGTCGTACTGTGCACTCAAGAATGTGCCACACTTTTATAATGGGAGACATTTTTTGACTGCAGGCATGTCTGACTAGCACCAACACTCTCTGATTACACAGCTATGCTTTAGCGGTATATACAGAATGTTTCTTATTAATGAAATTCACATGGATGTTCCTGAAGAAGACGGCGTCTAGAAGGCAGCATATGTTGCTCCAAAATGTGTATCTTTGAACAGTTACAGTACTTGCACTGATGTGCAGGTTATTCACTAATACCCCAAAACTGGCACAGATTCTAGCTTTTGAAATTTACACTGGTTACAGTCTGGATGGTCCTTTTCTTCTTTGGCTCAGACAACACAACATCCATTATTTCTATAAACAATCTGAAAGGTTGACTTGTCAGACCAGAGTACACGTTTCTACTGAGCATCAGTCCATTTTCCTCATATCCAGAAAAGTCAGCAATGTTTCTGGACATTGTTGGCATATTACTTTTGCTGTTCATAGTTCAGTCTTCATAGTTCAGCATTAACATGGATGCAGCAACAAATGGTGTTTATTAATGATGTTTTGTCTGAGTATTTCGGAGCCCTTGTGCTGATATCCATTACAAAAACATGCTGATGGTTTTTTGGTGTTGAGCCCCCATTCATTCTTGCTCATACAGGACTCAGTCCTGTTTGGATCTTGTATGCCAAAGCATGATTGCATCATATTGGTTAAAATGTTTTCTGAACATTTAACAAAACTGCTAGTTTTAAACTGCTCCTGTCCCAACTTTTTTGGAACTTGTTACAGACATCAATTTCAGAATGAGCATATGTTTACAAAATATAATGAAGTTTATAAGATAAAACATCACATATCTTGTCTTTGTATTGCTTTCTTGGAAATGCAGGTCAAAGTGGATTCACAGATTTACTGCTTCCTGTATTTGTTTGCATTTCACACACTGTCCTCACTTTTTTGTAATTGTGTTTGTAGTTAATGAATAATTCTGTATAGTTACTGAATAATAGCTTGTACATATTGAATGCATGGTACATACTGAATATTAAGTTTTAAGATTAATAATTGACTTTGCAGTTTAGTGGGTTTTAAACAAAATCTTTTGCTGCCCAGCAGTGCAGGTTCACCAGCAGAGCTGAAATGTTGCCTTTAGGACTATAAAGGGGCCTGGGGAAGACCAGTGGTCAAACAAAGAGCCGGTGGATTCCTAACTCTTGGCAAAGCACTGCAATTGTGATTAGGTTTAAACAGCCATGGTGTGGATTCATATTACAACAGCATAATATAGACAAAATACTAGTACTGTGATTGTTCTGCTGTATATTGGAATATATGCTGCATTATATTAAACATGCAATCAATAATGTGGTTAATAAACAATGTGTATTATTTACTGAATTACTGATTGATCAGAATGCTTACAGTGAATCATTTGCATGTTATATTTTGCTATACTAGTATTACCAATGCTAATATTGTAGCTAGAATGCAGAGTAATTGAGTAATGCCAGGTGGCTTCTAAAATGTTGCTATGGTGTTTCATGTGGTTGCTATGGTGTTGCTGTGGTATTCCAGTTGCATAACCCCAGTATATTGTTGGAGCCCTTGTATAATTTAAAGCATTAGGGAGACCAGTGTGCAGTTTTCATCTCCTCTTATCAGTGCCTTTCTCTTCATATTGCATTTTTAAGAGCCTTTTGGCCAAGTGGTAGAGGTTTAAATTCTCATGTCTGAATTCAGCACCACTACATTGCGGTTCTTTGCAAATTCTTCACAAGCTATTAAAAAGCTTGAGTATATTTGTTCATATATAATAATCGTTTCCAACCTAAAGTATTCAGTTTTACAGCAATATTTCAGTCGCACTGTTTTTCCACAGTTCCTTCCATATGTAGATGTGTTTGATCAGCGGCTATATTGGTATTTTTTGGAGCGGTCAGTTTGCTGTTTCAGCATGTCCCATCTGTCCTGCAGTAGCAGTGCAGCAAGTGAAAGTTCAGTCTGCTGATTATGGGCTACAAGGCTCTTTAAAGCCCCTCCACTGACACTTTGATGGGCTGTCTGAAGTAAGAGGGCTGAAAAAGCCCAGACCTTGAGGCAGTAAGAGAGAGAGAGAGAGAGACAGAGAGAGAGAGAGAGAGAGAGAGAGAGAGAGAGAAAAAAGAAGACTCAAGTCTTATACAATCCTAAAAGTAAAGGTTGCTCAATGCTTCTTAGCTTGGACATATAGTTCTAGTAAAATAAAAATGGTACAGTACCCTGAAATGGTACAGAGCCTTTTAGAATCTAAAGGTAAAAAGCTAATAATAGCTAATAGCTAATAATATAAAGCTAATATAATAATAAAGTAATATAATTCAATAAATATAAAGTTATTATAAAGCTTTAAAAAGTGGCTTTATTTTTCAAAGGTATCAGTATAGGTTTTAGTAATGATGGTACTTTTACCACAGTAAAACTTATATAAGTGTAGCAAAATAGAGATTATCTCATTCTGTTGTGGTTTTACTGCAAGGGGACAGTAAAAATGTCCATGTGGTGCTGGGACTGCACGCCGCCAACAACTGACCTAGGATAACAACATTATATCAGGGAGAATCACATTGCAATGTTTTATGTTTTGATGATTAATAATTGCTCTTTATAAAAAACATAAGATGCGAGTACAATTCTAGTTAGATGCACAAGTAACCTTTGAGCGTTCACAGTTTGGATCAGTCTGTGATTATTATGGAGTTTTAATAAAGCAACTGATGTGTAACTTATTCATGTGTTTTCTTGTTGGTAACGTTTGAGTACAAACCATAAAAATCATTTTTAGCTTTGTTGAATCACGTTCTGTACATATCAAAATAGATGCAACAACAGCTCTGAAATCATGTGAGAAAAGCATGAAATTGGCCTTAAGCAGTTAATCACGATAACAAAATCTATCAGCTCTACTCAGGACACACAGGACACGTATTAAATATCCAGTGATTCATTTCAATTTTCATATCACAGCCTTCTGCAATATTTCAGTCAGTATCGTAATAACAGTGCAGCCCTATATGAATGTATGTAATTCATATGTATATGTATGCTCTGTATGTGCTGTTTCTGCAGGTTCCTTCTCCAGTGAAGCACCATGGCGCTGTTGTCCTGCCCTCTGCTGGCTGTGGTAGTTGTTCTGGCCGTGTGTTCCGCCCAGTCAAACCCGGAGCCGGCCCGAATCCAGCTGCGTCTGGCCGGAGAAAAGCGTAAACACTACGAGGGCCGAGTGGAGGTGTTCTACAACAATGAGTGGGGAACCGTATGTGACGACGACTTTGACATGTCCGCTGCTCATGTGGTGTGCAGGGAGTTGGGCTACATTGGAGCTGTGTCCTGGTCTCCGTCCGCCAAATTTGGCAAAGGAGAAGGTGGGTGAGACCACATGACCTCTGAACTTTTCTCCACAGTTGAATGGAAATAAATCAGAATAGTACACCCCTTTATTGCATATGTCGTCGGTCAGCCAAGACATGTTGGTGTCTGAAGTTTGTCTGAACATGTACAAAAAAGAGAAGGCCCTAAAACAGAACCTTGTGGGACACCACAAGAAATCTTCTATTTTTGATTAGTGATATCTCAGATATCCCAGACATACCTCAACAAAGCCAAAAAATATTGTTATTATTAATATATGTAAAGCAGGGGTGTCCAATCTAATTTGCAGTGGGTGTGACTGCAGGTTTTCATTCCATCAAAGCAGGAGATCATATGATTAGTTGTTTGAAGGCTTGAAGGCTGAGCAGTTGATTAATCAAGTAGAAGCAGGTGAGAACCTGCTCATTTGGAAGGAAAACCTGCAGGAACACAGACCCCTTCTAGATAAGAGATTGGACACCCCTGCTGGAAAGTATGCACACACACACACACACACACACACACACACACACACACACACACACACACACACACACACACACACACACACAAACATATGTATATATAATATACATAATGTGTGCTTCTGTGCCTACTACCACTGTAAAGAAAGCCCCATGCTGCCTTTATTGTTGGATGCACTCTGCGCTTATAATCTTCCATCAAAGTGTGATGACATCTGGTGGTTTTTATAAAAATGTATTCTATCAAATGATATGTTAAATACATACATACAAGTTAATTTTAGCTTCTTAGTCATTTCGTTTTTTTGCCTCATTCGTTGTTATTAGAGCAATAGTTGTAACTTCTCATGCAGGTTGTCTTTCAACTGTGAAAAAATCCTAATAATAACAATAATGGGTCTCAGGCGGGTTTTTGTTGTTTAAAAATCTTTGTTGCAATTCCAAAAACTGAAGTTGCAGAAATTCCTGTCTGGAGCTTGTTCTTTTCAGAGCTAATTTAAATCTACATGTGTTACAATGTTCTGTAGCTTTTGTCCAGAGTAGCAGAACATGTCCCCCCTATTACTAACAGTTTCTTATGTTTGATGGAAATTCTCCTGAGAGCAGATATGTTCTCCTCCCTGTCTGTCTGTAATCACTGGAAAGTCATGTTTAAGTCATTAAAGGGGTACAATGTGATCAGAGAGCACTCTCAGCTTTAGAATGGAAACTGGATTTATAGATCCAGACACATGACCTCAGCCTGCTGTGTGCTTCTGCTTTACATCATAAACAGGTAACATGATTGAGTGATCTGTCACTGTAAATGAACGCCTGATCTGCTTTTTCCTTCGGCTCCTGTATCTTCCCTACTGTTCATCAAACAGCCGTGACGGTATATACCCAGCACTGCTAGTGTCTACTGCTTATGTACCAGAGATAAAAAAAGGAATGCAAGAAGCCCTGAATATTTTTTCAGATATATATTTTCAATACTGACAAGTTCATCCACTAGGTCCTTCATCCTCTAGGCTCTAGTTAAGAAGCGTTGTTGTTGCTTAGCAGGTCAGTGGAATAGTATGATAGGGTTAAGTAGAATACTTTACAAGCAAGCTCTCATGTTGGCTAACACCTCAAGGAGCTGGACTAAAGGCCTTACACGTTAGATTAAGTAGCTAAACTTTAATTTACAGTATGACTAATATATAGAGAAAAATTCAACACGTCTGGAAGTTCTCATTACGATATTTATATTTAATCCAGAATGGCCAAAACATGCACCTCTGTGTTAGCTTAGTGCTAACATACTATTGAAAATCACATAGTAGCACTACGTTTCTAGTGGCACTAGAAATTAGCTTTATGACAGCATTAATATTTTGTGTTTTAATTTTTTGACCACGTTTTGACCCTTCAGCTCTAACAATCGAGGTTCACCACTGGGTAAAAACTCCCATTCACTTGTTTGCAACATTAGCCTCATAACTCCAGAGCAGAAACTAAAGAGGCAATTGCCTTAGAGGAGGTAGAAAAGTGTAACTATGTAATTATTAATTTAGGCTCTGAAGTGGTTAGATGTTTTATGGTGTTTCTTCTCATGCAGGTCATATTTGGTTGGATAATGTCCACTGTACGGGTAGAGAGACATCTTTAGCTGACTGTCCATCGAATGGCTTTGGTGTCTCGGACTGCAGACACTCTGAGGATGTTGGAGTGGTCTGCACTCAAAAACGCATCCCAGGATTTCAGTTCATCAGCACCTCCAGCAACGATGTAGAGGTAAGATACACACAAACACACAAGTCTGGAGAAATTAAACAGCGTGTAAAACAGAACGTCTGGATAAAAGGCGCATTTATAAAATCAGACTACAGGAATGTTGGGATTTCTAAACAGTATTTACTGCAGTAGAACATGAGGTCATATAAAAAATGAATTTGAACTATTTTACAGCATAAATCTACACAGACCTTATAAGTGGACATTATGGTAAATACGGGCTGTATAAACCGCTGAGTAAATGCATTGTGTATATAAAGCTTGAGCACTCAGCTTCATGTTCACCAACTCTTAATCTCATAGTGAAACCCCTTTTGACCTAAGGTGATTAAAGGGCCCACATCATACATTTGTCTTGTATTAATTATTTGTACTGTGCTTAAATGTGTACCATGTATATATCAAACGTGCCCACAGTTCATTTAACATGACCATTTTCCAACCTCTCTTTAACCCTTAGAATAAAACAGGCTACTTTAGTTGCTGTACTTAGGATGGATTAGCTCTGTTCTGATTGGCTGTCTCAGAGCTGAAACATTAGAACCTCAGTATGAGTGGACAACGCTAAACTGCTGTATGCTGAATAAATGGGTATATATGTAAACAAGTTGGGTCCTGTGACAGAAACAATGTATTCAACCCAGACTGGTCTTGCAACGTTAACAATGTTAATTCAGACTAATTTATTTGTGAAGAGAATTTAGTTTCCATGCTGTGGGCCCTTTAAAGTCTGCTGGTTCAAAAACTGCTGTACAATAAAACTGAATTCATTCAGTTGAATTACTATTATGCCTACACCCACTCACAGTATGAATCAGTTTGATTTCCTAACTGATTTGTGTTGTAGGTTGTGTAATACTGTGGCATTCGTACCCCTTTTGTTCCTGGAGCTAAAATGGAAAGAACAGAAAGAACACGAGTCAAAGGGGAGGAATTCCCTCTGGCATCCAGAATAACAAATAACTCTCATGCAAATCACATCTGAAATCACTAAGCCAGGCCATTACAACTTACTCAACATTCAGACTTTGTCCTATGCCTTAGGAAGATCTGTAGTTTCTATGGACTCTCTGGTGATTGTGTAGCTTTGCGGTTGTGCATCTGGTTCTGATGGAGCATATGGTGAGTCAGTAGTCTGTAATGTGTGCCTTTGCTGTCTTTAAAAGTTTCGTAAAACACTTTCTTGGGCCAAAATCATGTCATGCAAGGACACTAGAGCAGAGTTATGCACATTGTTGCATGTGTCACCATGCAATTCATAACGTAGTGCCAGTGTGAGCTGCATTCCGAACGTTATAGCAGGGCTGCAAGGGCCTCAAACCTGACAAGCCATCTTTTTTTATCAGCATGCTTTCTCATCTGCCATAAACAGAAACAAAAAAAATGGTTTGATTGATCTGATCTTTCCATAAGAACAGGTAAAGCAGCTCACACTCCGCTACTGTCCATATTTAGCTGTTGTGGTTGTTGGAATAGCAGTAGATACTGCTTTAATGTTCTAACTCCCATAGCAGCACAGTACATGGTCAGTTTGTATTGAGGGGATGTTTGCATTCACATGCTTGCACTAAGTATGTTTCTTTGCTGTACCTCAAGATATGTTTGTTGTCTGAAGTTTGCTTCTTTCGTTTCAGCACTTGAGCTATGAGGCTAATTTAACTAACACACATAACGACTGCATATTAGCACCAATTAGCCAATCATTATACGATGCCATCTTATTGTAGTTGTTCTGTCATTTCTAATAGACTTGTTTATGTGATTTCTGCCTTTGTGTGAAACCTATTATCTGTAAACATGTAGTAGGGCTGTATATTGGCAAGAACCTGGCGATACAATACAGATCATGATACAGCGGTCACGATTCAATATATCACAATATACTGCGATATTGCAAGCAAAGTGATATATTGTGATTTTTTCAAATCCTGCTCTTAAAACACACCACTGTATGAACAGGTTTGTCAATTCTTACAATAGCATTGCGCCCTTGTGCTGCTTGTTAATGTTAGAGTGAAGCTAAAAATGGATTGCAGTGCTGTCATCTAGGGGACAGAGGTTTAAACACAACACACACTGATTTACTGTCTGCCAAGAATCTGTGTATCGATACTATATTTTTGATAATCGATCACAAAGCATAATATCCGGATATTTAATATTTCAATATTTTCTTACACCCCTAACATGTAGGTATATTAGCATAGCTAAAAACACAAGCAGCCATTCTAAAGTCTTCTAAAGTTAATTGTTAGCTACATTAGCCTTACAGCTCACATGTAACATTACTGCAACAAAAAGAGAAAATGCAGGCCTCACTATTTTTAGCTTTGTTGTTGGCGTCGTTGAGCATGTTAGCACCATACATACTGATACTAATATACCGTTCCATTCATCAGCTACATCAGCCTCATAGGTTGACTTGTGCATCATGAGCCTACAGAAGACAGAAAACAAAATCAGAGAATTATTAAACTGAATTACATATTGGTACACATAGCTAAGTATGAATTCTATTTCAGCTCTGCCCTGGTTTGTGCTGGTCAGGTGCTGGCTTATTCATGCCAGTGGACGAACATTCCAGCATCCAAGACACAACATATGCTGGTTTTGCTGGTCTAGCAGGATATAGAAGCAAACTTCAGACACCACATGTCTTAGACGATGGACTAGTAAAATGGAAGAGACTGAACATTTAATTATAACTTCAAGAAGTTCCATAATTTGTCTGTCTGGTTTTGTGGCTTTATGGTCATCCATGTGCTTCTGATCGAAAGTCTGATGATGAGTCAGACCTTTATCTTGCCATCACCATCTTTAGAGGCAGAGGCCAGTCGGTACAGGAGGAATGACCTCATGTCTGTGATGTTTCAGGGCGGGCTGTCTGTGAAAAATGTGAGGCTCACGTGTTCTGCCTCGTGTTGACCATAGTCAACGATAACACAATGGCTTGATTCTGACTCACTGATAGCTTAAAATTGTGTGGAAGATGCACACCGTTCAGTGTTTGTGTTTGTAAGAAGACATTAGTGACTAAATAAATAAATAAATAAAATAAAAAAATAATAGTATTTATTCATATTTTATTTCATTTATTTAAATTTTTTTTTTGCTTTCCAGTAACTTGCAATTTTAACGTAGGCTTAGCTCTACTCATGCTCGGCTCAACCACATGTCATATGTCACTGAGGAGCTTGTTTTCTTTAGAATCTAACCAGAATATGTAAATATATCAAGGCCTTGGTACTAACCGCAGCATTCCTAGAACTGGTGCATATTCTGTCTGGGCCTATTCATAAATTAATTTTGCTTTGAATTGAGAACTTGAACTCTCAGTTTCACTGCTGATTTATGTCAGGTTTTGTTTCACAAATTGAAATGAAAGATATTGTGTAATAATAAGGCATATTGTTTTATTCATTAAACAGTAAAGCATGCTATTTCAGAAATCTGTCATGTGAAATCCTCTGTCTGGAGTGTTATTTCACAGTAAAAGTAACATTTGGTTTGTAAAAATATGCAAATACACATATTTACATTTAGATGTATGACATTTGGCAGACGCTCTTAGTCAAAATGACCATTTTAGTCATGCTGCTTAATGAGGTGAGCATATATAGTGTTAGAGGTTCAGCTCTTATTGGGGTAGCATGATTTGGCTAGGGTATTAAACACCAGGCTTTTACGTATTTTATTGTATCATTTGCATATCTAATTAACTTTTTTTGAAGGCCGTGGGTTTTAAATACAGTAAACAGTACAGTCTGAAATTGGGGATCAACTGGCAGAGCTAAATCGTGAAAGCTGTGGTTTTTAAAATAAATTATTTGTAGTTTAGTCCCTATAGTAAATTACAATAGCACTAATTTATTAACTGGCTTAAACTCTACATGTAATCTCAGCTTTGTAATGCTGTGGAATCTCACTGTGATTGTGATTTGTTGTTGTTTACAGAACAGTATGCTCCTGCTTTCACATAGTATAGCATGAGAAAGGCCAGCAGAGAGAGAACATACTGTCCTCACTGTTAAATAAAAGAACAGCTCTCATTATAAATTACTGGTTGGAAGCAGAGTCGTGTTTATTGTTTATTTATACTCTCCATTTGCTCCGTGCTGTTCTCCTATGCTTCGCCCTCACACTGCTGGGATCAGTCCACTGCTTTCTCACGTGTGGATGTTTGGATGTTTGTGGTGTAGCCATGGAAACCAAGGTGATCAAAGCTCTGTAATGTTCCTTTCCATCGTTCTGACCCTGAGGACTAATTACTTTACCACAGAGCAGCCCCCCACCATTCATAGTCGCCCCACTGTGGGTCCCTCTGCCCCCCCCTCCTTCCTCAGGAATGCTAACGGAGAGTAAAGTTGCTGACTGGTGGAAGGAGTGACGTTATTGTGGGGGAATCCCAGCTTTGGGATGAAGAGAAGCCCCTCTTTTAACACAGAGCGGAAAGACGATGTGGGCACGTCTGAGGAAAAGTGCGGTAAACTCCTCCGCATGTGCCTCTGTAACACATACACGGCTCAGTAATGACTTTACCTCTCTCTGTGTCTGTGCAGTTCTGAGCCATTGGTAGTAAATTGAGTCAGTTTTCCTCTAATTTAGGAAAGCACGATTCCAGGGAAAGGAATATTCTATGTATGAAGGAGATTTCCTTTTTCAAATTTTAGAGTTACGTAATTAAATAGTTAAAATGTTTTTCAGAGAGGTTTGGTGTGAAATGCTCCATTCTGGAGAAATTTACCAACTCACAGTTTTTCACAGTAGTGGTGATAGTAACCAGACGTCCACCTGTAAAAGCTCTCTGATTAAAAGTTCTTACATGAAGTTGTTATGAAGACACTGTCTGATGTTTTAGACAATGCTTTACAATAGTTTGAGAAGATTTAGGTCTAGTATCCATTAATGGTGGCAGGATATATGCAGGGCATTATAGGCAAAACGGATTCATAGGAAAACCACTATATACCACTAATTTAGCATTCATCGTACCATCATCAATAGTACATAGAAAACTCAGAACATCCCGTCACCACCACACCTGCCCAGTAAGTTTGTCTACATGTGTATAGTTCAGGATACGTCGGTCACAGAGGGCTACCAGTGCCAGCGGGTAGATTTATTTCTAGTTTGGAAATGTTTTTCATTCAGGAGCTGAAGTTTTATAAGTGCTTTCACATCTTTGCTTAGATGTTGGAAATGCACTTGTCTGCACTAATCTGCCAATCTAGAAGTTCTAGTTACTTGGACACAACCATTTAGTTATGTTGGTTGTTGCTGTGCTACCAGTAGAGACAACATTAATGGATGAACTATCTGACGAATAAATCACGCTCACTACAGAATCACATCTGGAGTCACAATCAGAATCAGAAATACTTTATTGATCCCAGGGGGAAATTGCAGTTTTTACAGTAGCAACTGGTTATGTAGAAGAATAAACACTTAAATTTACAACAAAAAAGAAATTTGCAATTTGTACACATATATAAAGTCTTATAATACAATAGAAGAATAAAATATAAAGTGACTGTGGCTATAATGATAATAATTAATAATAAGTACAGATGAAACTGGTACCTGGTCAGGATTTGTAGTTCTAACAGAGGCGTCAGAGTCACTAGTGCTCCTGACTGCTGCAGTGGCTGTGTTGAAAGTGCAGACAGTCCAGATTCCTTAGGCGTCTCTCCAGGCTCTTTGTTTTTATAAGGAAAAGCAGATCTTAGCTTTGTGTATTTTTCTCATCAATGGACAATTTAGTGTAAGAAGGGTCAAGCCTTCCCTGCTGCTGACCACGCACACAGTTCCCTTCCTATACCACTGACTCAAAAACTACAAAACACTTCCACAAATATTATTCAATTTCACTGCATGAAAAAAGTGGACCCATAACGTTCTGTCATATACCTACACATACCAACTTCCGAATTGTTTGTTTTGGCTTTATTTGTATTTGCGTCTTCTTGGTACTGGTACTGGTACCCGAATCAGTCTGCCCTGCAGACGGGTTGTGGTCTCTGGTTTGAGGAAGGTGTTTGTGAAGTGTTTCTACTTTGGGCCAGTCTGGCCCTGGAACTGTCACTCCTCCAGAACTATGTTCTCCTTCTCCATCACTGCAAAACCTTAGCCAGGGCTTGTTTTATGAACATTTAGGTGCCAGAACACACAAAGAATGATGTATTCAGCAAGCCAATAGGCAGGAAAGGTCCTGAAAAAGAAATAACTATATAAGTATCAGACACCAGCTGAAGAGAATCACATTAAAGAATTGTAAAGGGAAGCCAATCTGCCCACCAGCAAACTTGGCACGCTGTGTCTGATCCACTCAAACCAGCACAACACACACTAAAACACCACATCAGTGTCACTGCAGTGCTGAGAATGATCCACCACCCAGATAATGCCTGCTTTATGGTGGTCATGTGGGGTTCCTGATCATTGAAGAACAGGTTAACAAAGAGTACAGAAACAGAGCTACAAAGTGATTCTAAAAATAAAATAGACAATTGTAAAAAGAAGAGTGTTGATTTAATTAAGTGGCCAGTCGGTGTGTAGATTAAGTGCTGATAAGTGATGATATGCTCAGAGAATGTATTGTGACAGAATTTCTCTCACACATCATTTCAGGGCAGTTTAAATTCAACAGTTCACACATTCAGTTGTATGTAAAGGTTTAAAGCCTTAGTAAACGGTGAAAACGTGTTTCATTAAAATAACTCATTTATTGCCAATTGTACAGGAAAAAATACATCATGAAATGTAAAATGTCCCATAACTTTTGTACAAGGTACATTTTATGTTTTATTTTTTGGCCCAATATTTTAAATTCGGTAATTCTATATTTAAATGTACAGAAATGCTCTCTTTAGAGCCCAATCTGCACATAGAAAATCAACAGATGGAACATGGAATTTGACCAACAGTAGATATATATGTATTCTGAGGTTGGTACGTTGAAGCGTGATGAATCAGTTCCTCGTTTTCTTGCATGTTTTGTTTCTGCAAGCCAGTGTGTCCGTGTAACAGCAGCTCAGAGCTGAAAGCCTGCTGTTTTTTGTTTGAAGGTTGAAGGTCATTCACCCCCGTGAACTTTTCTCCTCACGTTTTAGTGCTGCTGTAAAACTGCTGCAGCACCTCTCAACCTCACCATGGAGATCCTCCTTCCTCATAAGACCCCTAAACAATCACCCCACAGCACTGATGCAGTTATTTAAAGGGGAATAAGTTTTTCTACATAATTAAATGGTCATGCAGACCAAATCAGAGTGTTTCACAGTGGAGATGATAGGAACCAGACATCCACCTCTTACAGCTTCCTCACAGAGATGTTGTTTTACAATAGTTTTAAGAAGGTTTGAGCCTAAACGTATTATTAAATCAGTTTACTTATGTTGGACCATGCATGTAAGGCTAAATAGTTCCCCCTAAAACTTGTGGATTATAGATTTTTAACTATTTTACCATCACCAACATCACATATAAATAGAATCGTACAAAAGCTGCAAATAATAACACAAAGAACAGTAAGTCAAGCTATCCTAATCAGGAAAACCCTGGTGCTGGTGTGTTTGGTCCTCATTGTAAATCTCATAACTTTGATTGTAATTTTGTTTCGCATCACTTGTTGTTGCAGACTAAAAGCCTTTAAACTACAAACGCAGCTACAGACTGGCTGTTTATCTGCCCATAAACAGCGGATGGAAGCTCATGATGTCAGTGAGAGACATGTGCAGCATCTCCATAAACACGCAGGAGGGAAAGAGAGTGTTTAGTGTTAGTGTCAGTGTTAGGTAACGGAGTGAATCAGCAAGTTTAGTAATGGCACTTGGGCACAGACACGTGAAGACCAGCGTGTCACCGTGGGAGAGTTTTCTCCAGCTGTTTATGGGGAGAAAGAAATGACTAATCCAGATTCACTTCTGATTTAATTCCTCACATGTGAGACTTCAGAAGTCAACTGCCTGACAAAGGACTATTTTGTATACTATTAAGGAGTATTTTTCTTATGGGTGCTTTTTTCACTGAGGTAAGAAAAGGTCACTATGCAGGTTTATTGATCATGAACAACTGAGCCCCTCTGTATGTTTATCTTGTCAGCTTCATCTTCAGCAATGTATCTTCACGATATGAAGAGCAGGTTTTGTGTAAATTATAATTTGACAGTTTTTATTTATACATTTTTGTTAAAAGCTCACATTGAAACTCTTTTAGTTGTTTAAACACCTGAAAGGTTTGCATGCTTATGACTGTGGATCAAGGTCAGCAGCCACCTAAGATCCCCATGCTCCAGAGGCTTCTTAATTACGTTAAGTAGTGATGTTAAATAATGTAATGTAACAAATATATATATATATATATATATATATATATATATATATATATATATATATATATATATATATATATATATATATATTGTTGTTGTTTATTGGAATTCTTGCTATATGGCTAGATCATTTTTTGCATTCTTCTTAAAACAAGCTATTATCTATCTATAACGAGATATTTTACTTAATAAATTACTTAAAACAAGTAAAATACCATGTATCAAAGCATAATAGATTTTGTTTTTATGATTTTATGAAAATCCCAGCTCATTTGCATTTACATATGTATGCCTGTTTGGCCTACAGCAGTTCAGCCTCATACTTTAAAGTGAACTTATAAGGCATGCTTTTTGAATGAGACACAGTACAGGGCAGCCAACCAGAGTAGAGCTAATTCACAGCCTGTTTAAATCTATGGGATAAACACAGTTTGAAAAATGATCATGTCAAAATAAAAGATGAATATTTTTCATCCATAAAACAGCACAAATGTTATGTGACCTGGGGGCCCCAGAATCACTAGTGACATCCCGTCAGGGACTGAAACGGGTGTGGCCTTTGGCTTTATTCCCCAGGCTAACACTGCCACTATGTAATACTGGCCCAAATATAAAGAGCTTATATAACAATATAATAACTGTTATATTGTTTTCCCCTAAAAACACTCCGTTTTCCCCACTGTGTGACTAAAGGATTATCTTTTTGGTCAGTTATATGGAAGATATGGTACGTTTGTGTAAAAACTTTATGAATAGGCAGATGTTCTTGTTTCTAGTGCACACGAGTGTTACTGTAAATGTTGCTGAGCATAACTGTAAGTCATGCGAGGACAGAGTTACGTCAGAGTCATGAATCTTGGTGTTTGACTAGTTGCGAGTTCTGCATGCCAGAGGGGGCTTAGACTGGAGAGGATGTGAAAGGTTTGTTTAGTCCTGGAAGGCTGAGGAGAAGTTTGTTGGATGGAGCAGATGCTCTTGAGTAAACACACAGAACTCCAGGGCCAACGCTGTCTGAACATAAACCCATATATTAAAGATCTAGATGATGCTGATGACGTCATTTGAAAGTGATGTGATGATAACTTGTCTACTATATTCACAGATGTAATGTAAACATGTATGCAATAAATGCAAGCGTGCATAAATTGCAGCAAGACATTATCCACATGTCTTATATGTGCATATGTGTACAAGTTCTATTTCATTGTACTGAAAGTTACTAGAGCAACTGATATTTGTTTTTGTGTATTATTATTGTATTATTATTAGCTTTGTTAGCTAACTAGCTAATTAGCTAGTCAATTGTCTGTGTGAAATGTAGTTATGTAAGCTTTAGATTAGTATATCAATCTTACAAAGTTTAGTTAAATGACTAGCTAGCTAAAGTAATCTTAACTGATACTCTAAGCATTTTTTGCATCAGACTTTTAAACATTTATTAATCATAAATACTTATGCTCAAATGAGTGGTGTGTAAGATTTTTAGTTTAAAACATTCCAAAATTTACTAAAATTGTCGACAAAATCTAAAGAATTTAATGTTTTGTCTGCTGCTGTCCGCTTTCAACAAGAATCAACACAACATTATATAAATAGAAGGAGAACAATAGTTAACTTTGCTATTAGTTTCCACCACTGGAGATGTTCTTGTCGAGTAACGGTATAAAGTTTGATGCTGAATTTGTAACATTTTTTCTAGATTAGTAAACATTGAAGGCGGAGTGGGAGCGACTGTGCATCTTCTGGTGATATGTCGCCCCTGTTGTTTGGTGTATAATAATTTTGGGTACTACTTGGCCACTAAAAAGTTTTGTAACGTGATGTTAGATAAAACTAATAGATTCTAGCATATTAACAACATTATCAATAAAGTACCATCAAACAGTTGAAGCCAGGCCTTCAGGTTGGGTCATAAATGCTAAACCCATTCCAAACAATCCACTTCTAAAATCACAATAATAATATAAAAAAAAAAAAATAATAATGAAACAGTGCCAGTACCCCTGTGGGATTTCTAATAATGTAGCACATGAATATATCAGAATTAAAATGGCACTTTCAATTAAGACACTATGTCTAATATTTACAGTCAGCGAAATACCTAGAACCTACAGAGGGACTAGTGTTGTTTTCACAAAATTGGTTCCACTCGTTTTTAGTGAAAGGGTGATTGGTCAGTTCCTCTGTTACTTTCTAATTACATGTATGTTGATAGGTAATGTAATGTGTAAGGCCTTCAGTCCAGCTCCTGAAGCTCTAACCAATAGGAAAGCTTGCTCGGCTGTATCTACCTAGATACCACAGACAAAACAATCCTGACTGGATTATTTCTGTTATGTGTTTTAAGACTTTAAGCCATTTGTTTCCGATTGATCTAAATATTACAGATGTGTTGTTCGTAGTTTAGTAGACCCAGAAGGGCTCTCTTGAGCAATTAATGTCAGGCAGGCTTTCACCGCTCAGATGAGGAGGAGGCAAAGTTCACATTCTTCCAGCTCACTTGAGCTACAAGCTTGATGGCAGCAAGTTTGGACAAAACCTTGGACAAAGGAGAGCAGAGCAGTAGGCCGAGAGAGACGCAGAGAGAGATAGAAAGGAAGGGAGTGGAGTGTGTGGGAGTTGTTAGATCAGGATGTGCTGGTGTGATTATAGAGATTCTTTCACTAATTTAAAAATCCCTCCTTCCTCAACAGCTGCACTCTCACATACAGAGCACTGCCCATCAAACCCTCAGTCCTGACCAAACAGCAGAACAGCCACTCCATCACCTGAAACAGTTAAAGATGTTCACTATATGCTCTTAATGCAGTGTATGTGATGTCTAAATAGATTCACCTGTCATTTATAAAAACTGTAATATATGTAAATACATTAAATTAGTTGCAAATTAGTTGAAATCTATTTTGTCTTAATATTTGCCTGTATATCATACCTATATCGAAATATGAGATGTGTTTTAAAAAATACACTGAATGATCTTTTATATGCGTCTTTTTTATTTCCATTTGTAGCTAATATCACAAATAGCCACTTATCTATCCCTTACTTTTCATTGCCGTCAGAACAAAACCTTGTTACCTCCACAAACTTTTACAGAAGAAGAAAAATCTTATCTTACATAACTTATAATAGACGTACAACTTAATGTAATTTTGCACCATTCTGCTGATGTGTTGATGAAATTATAACAGCATACAAATGGTAACTGAAAGTTTTAAATAATACAAAAAAGTAAAAAAATGAAAATAGTAATGCAAGGTTTTTGCGTGACAGCAACTAAAAAATTCTTGATCTGAATTGGCAGGCGGTTGAACAGACTTTAAACAAAACTTTCTTCTAGTCTGTTAATCAAAAATGTGTATTTTGGCTCTAAATAATCACATGACCACAGCAATCACATAAGATGGCCTAAGGTTTTCTGTAGTCGGGAGGGAGGTGGGGGGTTTAATCTTTACAGTTTCGTGAAATGGGCAGAATTTCCGGACTCTGGTCTCTGCTGTCTGAAATATGTTTACACTGGAAGCTCTTGCTTCAAGAACTCTCTCTGGTACAGTTTCTGGGTACGGGTGGAAGATATGAACTCAAATTTGTATCACAGTATTTTTTCACTATAATAATAATAATAATAGTAATAATAATAATAGTAATAATAATAATAATAATAATAATAATAATCACAGTATTTGATAAATACCAATACCAACAGTAATAGAAATTATAACTATAATAATATTTTACATAGTCAGTGTCGTATTATTGGCCCACCAGACTCTTTTTTTTGGCTATCCGGCCTACATGTCTGCAGTTTAATGGTAAGTTCTGAGCTGCTTCACAGACAGAAGAGTGTCTGTGTGAGTGTGTGTGTGTGTGTGTGTGTGTTTCCTTAGCTGCTGTGCGGAATGGAAGGTCAAAGGTCAGTAGAAGCTGGACAGTTTCTTGGGTCCAGTCCGAGACGACCTGCTGACCCTCCAACTGAGTCAGAAGCAGAAACAATGAGAGCTGTTTCTGCACCTCAGTGGTATTAGGCAGGCAGGATGTGTTGACCTTGCTTTGACTCAGTGATGAACACAGAAGGCATGCGGCTGCGGACAGGCTGGGTTCGGTACGGTGGTGTGAATGTAGAGTGGACGTGTGGGCATGCTGGCTTGTATATCCATGTTTGGAATGCAGAAGTCTCCTCATTGCACAAGAATCTATCTAAGCTCTAGTACTGGCTGGCTATTTTTGGGTGGTGGGCTATTCTCAGTCCAGCAGTAACACTGAGGTGTTTAAAAACTCCAGCAGCACTGCTGTGTCTGATCCACTCACACCGGCACAACACACAGTGTCGCTGCAGTGCTGAAAATGGCCTACTACCCAAATAATACCTGCTCTGTGGTGGTCCTGTGTACCCCCTGACCACTGAAGGATGACAAAGTATGCAGTAAAACAGAAGGAATACAGTCTGTATTTATAAAACTACAAAGTGCTCCTGTATGGTAAGTGGAGCTGATTTAATGGACAATGAGTATAGATACAAGAAGGTGTACTGAATGAAGTGGCTCGACCATTAAAGAGTTAATCACTGAAAATTAGGTGAGTTGGACTCATTCAGATGGGTTTGATGTAAAATGCTTGATTGTAGGGACACAGATTTCTTTACAGTGGGGATGAGGGGAGCCAGGGGTCTCCGGGTCTGCAACATAAATATAGCTAATTAACATACTATACAAAACCACCAGTAACCCTACACGTGTCTTCTGAGTTTTAATAATGTTAATGATGGTGATAATCTCTCTCTCTCCCCTTTTCTCTTCCATGCTGTCCCTCTTTGTTCCCCCCTTCTTCTACTTGCCCCCATCTCTCTCACCCTCACTCCCTCTATCATCTCTCCCTATTTCTATCTCTCCCTTTCTATTTTTTTCCTTTGTCTTAGTTTTCAATATTTATCTCTGTCTAGCTGTCTTTGTTTTTTTTCCTATCTCTCTTTTTTTCTCTCTCTCTCTTTCTCTGTAGTTTTTCTCTCTTCCTCTATTTCTCTGATAAAGAGCGTTTCAGCCCTTTTTCGGTTTAGGACACGTTTTTGGCCAACGTGAGTCCGACCACAGGAAGTGAATAAGAGGGGAGACGTCTGGCAGGGTGTCCACGCTCTCCCTCCTCCGCCCCTTAGAGGAACATTATTAGTGTGTAAATATTGTGATTGCTGGATTCTGGGGATCTGAGTACAGGGGTTTACTGTGCAATGAAATGCAAAGTCATCTGAGAAAATATCCTTAGAGCATTTAAAACTTTCTATCTGCTACATTACCAAAATTCAAATCAATGTAAAACTCTGGGTGAGCCCAGTACTTGTAGTTTCCTACATTGCCTGACTGGGTAAATCAGACCTTCAGTAAGTTCAGCCAACTTTGAAAGATAAGATTCATACTGGATTACAATCTCTCCTTAATTATTGCTGTCAAACTGTAAAACAACACACACTGCAGATTCATACTGGATTACAATCTCTCCATACTTATTTCTGTCAAACGGAAAACATATACACACTGCAGATTCATACTGGATTAGACTCTCCATACTTATTGCTGTCAAACGGAAAACCTATACACACTGCAGATTCATACTGGATTAGACTCTCCACACCTATTACTGTCAGACTGTCAAATATGTGGACTATGAAGAGTTTCCTCCTTGTCTCCACTCACACACAGGTAGCAGTGGGTGTGTATGAACAGGTCTGAGTGCAGTGTGCGTGTCTGGCAGTGGTGTGTGAGTTAATGGCTATCACACACAAGCTTCATCCATCGCTTTCAATGAACTCTTTGTCCAGTTTCCTCTCTAAAAAAAGACACAGCATGAAAATCAAACAACAGAAACGACTCAGAGCAGAGAGCTGCTCACTTTTCCGACATTACTAACACATCATAACGAGGACATACATGCATAACTTAATGTAGTGCATAATATCCCTTATACTCTGTAGCTCATAGCTGAGGTAGTTGGCACAAAGTGATCAGCCAAAACAAGGTTGGTGTCTGAATTTTGCTTCTTTAGTTTTAACATGGGAGCTACAAGGCTAATGGAGTAACCTGGTGCTAATGCGAGCCATAAAAATAAAAAAAATCAAAACTCTTCCTCAACACACCTCAATCATATTGCGTATTTCTAATAATATGTTAGCGCTAAGCTAAATTTTTTGGGCTACCGTAGATAAACACAGACATTTGAAGCTTGTAACAGCTTTTTCAAGCTTGTGTGTATGAGGCTTACAGTTAGTTCAGGATGGAGCTGTCACTGCTGTTTTCCATTCCTAACAACTAACCGGAACCACTTAGAATGTAATTCAGGTAATCCAGGGCTGTTTTCACATCTGAAAGCCCGGCCAAAGGTCTGAACCAAGGTTTTGTTTCATAGCATACATTTGATCTAGTAATTTAGCAAGTGCTCTAAAGACCTTTGCATGACTCTGAATTTGGTGGTGTGCTGCTTTTTCTGATGGCATCATGCACAAACAGACCTATGAATCTATCCCGCCACGCCATATGACTCGAGTAGAGAACTTTATTTAACCCTTTCTGCACCTCTGGGTAAATCAGACTTTGGCCGATCAGGGTCTTTTTTCAGAGGGGATCAGATTATTGGTGGGGACAATTCAATAATTGATAGATATTGGTGGGAATACGTTACTTCAGTCCATGCTAATTCTACACCCTTGCTTCAAATTCATTCAGAGGTCCACGCCTACGTCAAGAATAAATCCAGCTTTATATGCTCTCATGTCCTGTCATATCCCCCCGTCCCTTTCTATATTATATTTTATAAGATGCCTTTTTATAAGTTGACCTTTGATTATTTTGTCCGACCAAATTGCAATGAAGTATTTTACTGCCCTCACCTCATGTACTCCAGCAGCTCATTTTTGCTTCTCTTCCTTCCTTTTCTTCTGCTCTTACTTACTGGGTGCCGAAGCCTGCTTCAATGTCCTGTAATAGGTCTAAAGGTTGAAACTTCCCATAAAAAGTGTTTTCACACTGCGCAGAAACAGAACAATGGTTTAGTTTGCTCTAGACCTAGACCACCTCTTTTGGTCCTTCGGTCTGGACTGTGGTCTCAGGCAGGTATCACACCTGCTGTTTTGTTTCAGACCAAACTGAAAAGTCCCAAAGTCTGAACCAACAGGGTAGGTGTGAAAGCACTCTATCATGTAAGACATCCAGTCCAGCTCCTGAGGTCCCAACCAATGGGAGGGCTCACTTGGCTTCAGAATTTGCATGATGGGTGGGGTATAAGCTTCTATTACTTGTTAGCTACTTCAGAGCCCAGACATGTTTTGGCTAAGTGACTACTTTTGGTGTGGGGGATTATAGCCAGACTATTACTTTAATCACCCCTGTGGCTTTCTGTATAACGTTAGATGCAGTTGGCTGCGGCTGGTCTATATCTGGCTCATGTTTTTGACACCATTTGCCAAGTTTGGCGCACGGATATACTCCCTTTCCAGCACTGGGTGGGAAAATCATCAACCAGAATTACTCGCTATTAAACACATTAAATATATATCCTTAGGCATGAATCCAGTGGAACTGCATACAGAGTATCAGTGCTGCTACTGAGCAGGTGCTGCTTGGTCTTTCGTCATTTTAAGGACATTTTATAAAAAAAGAAAGACTTCTTGTAATTTGACTGCTAACGGCTATGCAGCAAATAACCGTAATGGTTTAATTGTGAGGTTCCTAAACCCTGTGCTTGGAAACAGAACCAGCAGTGTAGCAGTGAGGGGGCGAATTAGGAGCCTAACTGCTGCAATAAACTGTTATTTTTAAACAGCACATTTTGGATTTGGTTAATTTCTCAGGTAGGCATCTTTAATATTCTTGGTGAGAAAAGTATGGCCATGAATTTACTGCAGAACAGTAAGTTTCTAGTTGACTGTGTTTTCTACAAACTACAAAAAAGTCAAATAATCACACTCTGTTTGCTGCAACATGTCATCTAAACAGACTGCAAGCTAAACAGAGATACTGTCTGGAGGTAAATGTATTAATTAATTAATTTGTTTATGAATATATTGCATTTAAAGCACAGGCCATCTAAATTTTAATTTTGCAGCACAACTGGAGTTCAAACCTTCGCAGTAGCTTTTGCTGTTGTACACTTCAGAGGAGATCCACGGACTGAATGAATTCGTTCTTATGACATCATTCCTGCACTTCAGTTCTCCTTCATCAAACCTGTCAGTCAGTCAGTCACTAGATAATTACACTGGCCCTTACTGGTCTCTACTTGTCCAGCCTTAAGCCTGAAATTCTTTAGAAATCTCAGATCACAGCTCAGGGATTTCTTGCAGAAGATTAATTGTGTTGGCTGGACTTCTTTAGAGATCCTACATCCTTTAAAGTGGTTGGATTCTTTGAAAATGTATTAAGCAGACATTAAAAACTGTGGACCACACTGGGCTTGTTTTAAACTGTTCTAGGCGTGCAGTGAGGTGAGTCAGTTATGACTTTGAGATGGTTTAAGATGTGCTTTATTTATGCCCTGCAAGGTTTAGATGGGTCTTTGCAATTCCAGGTATTAATTACTGCCCTGAGGAGCCTTTTAGTGCTTGGTTTCCAAAGAACAATGTTTGTTAATGAGATAGGTAAGTATGAACCTCCACATAGTCATAAGGTTCTACACCAGTCCAAGCACTGAGAAACCCTTATGTTTAGGAATGTGTTATACATTAGGATCTCGCACAGGCTGGTTTTTGCAGTAGCTCAGAAGGTGAAGCAGGTTCATTCTGCTGGAAAATCCTGAGACTGATCAAACAGAGGCGTTCCTTTAGTGCGGACTGAGTCAGAGATGTGTTTGGTCTGGACTTTAGGTGGAGGTCACACTGCGGGGTGTGTATTCCTCACCTTACACACTCCGCTCTTTGGTTTCCTGATGGAGTTCCTGGCCAAAGCACACAGAGACCTCAGTTACAAAAATGCAATTCACTGTTTTTTCATAGTCCATCTTTAGATACAGCACCATTCAAAAATTGAGCTGCAACTATGTTTTTGAGTTTGCTTTACTTTGGCCATTTCCACATTTTAAAATAACAATGAAGACCATTAAACTATAAAATAACATGTATGGAATTAAGCAGTAACCAAAAGACCCCTCCACGTCTGTATTGCTTCATGTAGAGCCACCTCAGATGCTTCTTCTAACATTGTGTTTCCGTCATCTGTCCATAAGAACCAGATTTGTTAAATAACAAATTCTAAGCGTTTAAGCATAAGCCTTAAATCAGAATGTCTTTAAAGGGCCCATATCATGCCAAATCAAAATTGGTGTTTTTTTAGTCAGTTAGAGTTCCTAATATGCAAACACTGTTATAAACATGCCCAGTCCAGTCAGCTTATATCAGAAAACTTAGCTGGAAAATACCCCATCATGCTTGTGCTGTCACAAAACAATAGCCTGTTTAATTGTAAGGGACAAAAAGTGGAAAACTAAATTTACAACTGTCTTTGATACAACAAGGCACAAGAAATATAAGTGGACGTCACGGAAATAAAAAATAATACACACCAAAAAAAATGCAGAATGTGGCCCTTCAGTGTTATGAAAAGCATACATTCAGTCAGGTGTGTCCAGACGTTGTCTGGTGCTATGTTTATGTTAAAACTTGCTTCCTTTGCGTCTGGCGGCTTGTTTCAGGGGCTGTGAGACCACCACATTCCTCCAGCCTCCTCATGCTTCACAGTCTGGGTTTCATTTAGATTCCAGCCCCCCCTCCCGACCATGATGGCTGGTGTGGTCAGTTGGAAACACTCCCCTTCCCTGCATTACTGCTAAAATAAGGCCTTTAAAACGTTCCTTTGAGCTGATGCCATAGCAGGAAAAACAACCCTCTTGTTGTTAATGGTGAACATTTCTGGACGCACGTAGGCTGTGGGGTCTTTCGGCGGACGCTCTGATTTTAAACATGTTCACGTGGATGTATTAATATATATCTCGTCGCTGCATCTCTAAAATGCCAACTAGAGGACAAAAACAGTCTTTCCTTTCAATGTGAGTCAGTGGAACCAGAATCAGATCCAAGCTGTTTTGGAGCATTTCTATCAGTCCATCAACTGTCAAACTCTTAAACGGTGTAAACGGCAACTCTCTCTCTCTCTCTTTCTATATATATATATATATATATATATATATATATATATATATATATATATATATATATATATATATATATATATATATATATATATATTGAAGTAATTCACAGCAATGACAGAATACAGACAAGCAATATTCTGCTGCAGTGTGTAAGGAATTTGCTGTGAACGGTGAGAGGACAGGCTGTAGAACAGATCGAGACTGGGCTTGTACTTTTAAGCCCATTTCGGGGTCAGAGAGTATAGCCTTTCACTCCTGTCCATCAATAAAGAAGGCAGACCATTCACTGATGCTTTTGCTTAAATATTTTATCCCAAGAAGAGATCACCTAGTGTACTCAGCATACAGTGCTGCATCACTGAATATATTCATATATATATAAACACTATTTTGTGAATCACTTGTTAGTTTGACCCCAGTTAATTGTGCCCTGGTAATCAGTGAGCTTTAGTTTGTGCTCCCTTATCCTTTTTCTGTTCTTCATAAAAAATGACCAGATTCTTTATGTCTGTTTAAGTAGATGAACCTAAAGCTCTATTCACAGGCCTGAGGAACCTGAATGGGTTGAATGAATAGGTTAGCCCACTGCTGTGTCTGTTTTATAGCTAACACGTCCTACGTGTCAAGGGGCCCATGTCCTACATATTGTTTTGTATGTTATTTTTCACCATGTATAATACTTGTGTGGTTTTATGTTCATGTGTATAATATATGTATATTAGCTACATTTTGACTGGTCACCTTTTATTCTGCCTGCTTCAAAAGACACTAGAACAATGTGAATGGTCGGGGCTAAACCGATATAGGCCAAGCAGATGGTTATATGCAAATGAGTTTGTTCTTGTGACATCACAGAAAAATGTAATTCAAAATGGGCTGTTATTGCGTCTTGGTTTTTATGTATGTACTGAAGAGTGAACAGTAAAACAAAGTAAATGCAGCGAATCTCAATAACTTTCTTTGAGAGAGAGCTTTCAAAGCTGGACGTCTGGTTCCTATCTCCACCCTGTGACTCTGCAAGTTTCTCTTGAATGGGACATTTTGCACCAGACCACTTTGAAGAACTTTGTTTATGTCCTAATCATTTAATTATGTAGAAATGGATGGAATTCCCATTTAAGAGCTAGGTAGATGGTTAGAGTAAACAAAATAATGGCTAAATTAAATGTTTTCTGCTTAAACACATCTCTGCATCTTGACATTTCACCAAACTGTTCCTGGAGAGATTTCTCCGCTTGTGGTAATGAGCTGCACGAGTGAAATAATCAGTGTGAAATTACAGCCTGCTTTTAAAAGCTCTGGCCAATAAACATTTAGAGTTTTAGCTAGTGTTTACTGAAAGGTTATCTATTGCTCTTGTCTCTCTCTCTCAGACTCTGGATGTGCGGGTGGAGGATGTGCGTATCCGTGCAACGTATTCCCAGCGCAAACGTGTTCCCATCACAGAAGGCTTTGTGGAGCTGAAGGATGCTGGAAAATGGAGGCAGATTTGTGATGAGGACTGGAACATGATGAACAGCCGGGTTGTGTGTGGCATGTATGGTTTTCCTGGAGTGAAGGGCTTCAACACCAGAGCTTACAAGTAAGTGTTTTCCTTGCTCTCATGCAGGGAATCCTAAACTTTTCACACCTTGATGCACAGGTAGAGGTATCATTTGTTCTGAAATCCAGGTTTTTGTAAAATTAAACAAGATGTACAGGGTGATGTTGTAGGAAGATGAGGCAGCAACTGTGAGGTCGGTAGCAGTAATAGCAACCAATCAGCATTCAGTAGCAGTATAGGTAGCCTATCAGCACCCAGTAACGAATCAGCTTAGTAGCAGTGTTGCAACCAATCAGCATTCAGTAGCAGTAATGCCAAGCAATCAGCACTCAAAAGCAGTAATGGCAACCAATCAGCAGTGATGAGATGATCTTACTGCCTAAGAACTGTAGAGAATTGAATTAAGGCAGCTGCATAACCAACTCTATTAGGTTAAAACCCCTAATTTTTTTTTGGAGTGTATTTGTATTGTGCCATACCACTCTTAGAAGTGTGGGGTGTTACACTAGCATACATGCAAAACTTCAAATATTTGTTTAATACCTAAAACATAAAAAATGAACTGTTTTAACCCACATGCCAACAGAAGCATTTAGTACTCCTTTTTTAGCTTTCGAAAATATCATAAACATTAAAGTTCAATGAAAGGTGTAACTGCCCTTCATACACACAGGAGCAGTGCTGTGCAGTAATGCTGAGATCCTGTCTTCTGATCAGAAGTCACCTTTATTTAGTTATTTAGTGCTCTCGTGAGAAAGCAAAGAAACATGCTTATGGTTCCTCACTGCCCACTTGTTCCCACACAGACCCACATCTATAGTCAGACAGTTTGTTTCTAAAAACTTGTGGACCAAGAAGAAGGAAGTCTGTCTTGTCTAAAGTGCCTGAAAGGATGTTTGTGAGCATGAAGTATTTTGTGTTATTTACTGACTTTGCGGCTGCCATCTCATTTGGCTAATCCATATGAGTTTGCATCACAGCACAGCAGTGCAGGTAATGGCATGTTTACAGATAACTGTAGTCAGTGGTAGTAACTGTAGTGAAAATAGTCACGGTCCTAGAACAAAGCCCTGTGGGACACCGTACTTAACTTTTTTACATTAATAAAGCCTGCTTCGGGAAAATTTTTGTCTTGCAAACACACTATGCCCGCAAAACAGAACAGAATTCAATTATCAATTCAATTCACAGATCAGTCATATAGCAGTAAAACCACCTCCTTGTTTCTACATAATTGTTCTTTTTTATCAGCTCCACTTGCCATAAAGGAGCACTTTGTGGTTCTACACTTACAGATATTGAGTAGAAACAAGGAGGTGGTTTTAGGGATTGAATGGTGTATGTAATTACTAAGCAAAACAATAAATACTCCTGCACAGTATTGACAAGTTATTAATGGAATCTTTGTCTTTTATATTATCATAACTTTTTACTACCATGTTAGATTTTTCAAATTTACTAGCACATTCGCTAGTATGGGATTATATGTGATTTTCAGTGCACCTCCAGTGAGATTAAATTTGAGATTTTGAAGCAGAGGTGGTGACATTCCATTTATTAGCTGCTCCGACATTCCTTTCCCTCATTTTTCTTCTGCTGAAGTATGCAGAAAAAACTAAACAGACTCCCTGTCATTGAAATATGAAGTTCTGGGCTGAAATTCTGGCACTGAAAGTAATGTGATACTTCATTTTTTCAGATCTTCATTTGAAATATGATGCAGGTGCACAGCGATTACTGTGGGCTCTGTTGTAGAGGATGAGAATAAATGAGCTTGAAAAGAGTGAAGGATTTTCTCGTAAGCCTGAAAAGACAAGTTTAATAGATACCAGATGAGTGTTAGCGTTGTGTTTGGCATTTGTTTGGCCCTCATCTGACCCTAAAATAACATTCTTACACTCTAAATGCATTGCATACAGTGTTAGAAAACACAAAAACACTTCTTAGCTACATTAGCCTCATAGCTCCAGTGTCAAGAAGCAAACTTCAGATTAGACTTATATTAGTTAACTAAAATTGTTGCTACAATGAAAACTAGCTGCATAAACAGTTTTACAGAGCACAAACAATAAATAAAAACTAAAATCCCACTGTATATAACATTCAGTTTTAGTTTTTCAGGCTGAATAATAGTTTAGAAGTGTGTTTCTGTGTTCAGTCATGATCTAGAAAAGCTGGACCCGAGCTGAGTTCAGTCTACAGTGGTATTAATTTTATTATACTGCTATTGCTGCGCTCATATTGAAATTAAAAATTACAATAAAACTAAAAATAACTGAAAGTAACACATAAATAAAACTATTAAACCTAAAACTGAAGGTGATGAATAGCAAAAAACAAAAATGAAAAATTGAATAAAAATAAAACTAATGTTAAAAATGTCTGTCATCTATGTGTGCAGTGTGGAGAGAAATATGTGCTTGATTTTTGTTTGATTTTAGTTTAATATGTTGCATCAGATTTACTACAAGACCATTTCCTTCTGCTTTTAGATACTGAAATGTTTTAGACACCATTTCCTCTTAAGACAACAGTCTTAGATTTTAACAACTGAGCGCTGAGTAACAGATGCCTCAAAAGAAAAAAAGAAATTCTCATGTTCTGCAAGTCAGAGTCTTAAATCAGAAGGAGCGAGTTTGCCAAAGCTGTGCTCCGGTGACTTTTCTGTAATCAGGTTTGTTTTGTTTTATTGCTCTCTCAGGCTGCTGTCTCAGCGCAGGAAGAAGAATTACTGGGGTTTCTCAGTCAACTGCACGGGAAACGAGGCGCACCTGTCTTCCTGCAAGATGGGTAAAGCACTGAAGTTGATGGGGAACAGTACATGTGCCCGTGGGATGCCTGTGGTGATCAGCTGTGTTCCTGGACGAGCTTTCGCCCCCACAGTCTCCGCCGGCTTCAGGAAGGCATACAGACCCGAGGTACAGCACAACAAACACGTCCTACACAACACAACCTGCACCAAATTACACTACAATCCTTACTGTGTTCTGTATGTATCGCATGAAAGTTCATTGCACAGCAGAGTACATTTTGAGTACTGGAGCAGAGGGGGCACTGTAGTGGGCATTAACTCATGCATGGACCAGAAAGACAGACTCTATGAAACACAAGCGTCAACCATAGACATGTTTACTGTCGGAATAATAAGTATGATGGAACAACAGTGATGGAACATTATAAAAGGAATCAAGAAATATCGTTTCTCTAGGAACAACATGGTGCAACATAGAACAAAGAGTACAAAGTGCAGACATGCATTCATGTATACAGAATAGCAAAAATAAGATTATAGAATTAAATATAAGAAATGGAATATTCAATGTGGAATAACAGAAACTGAATAATAGAAATGAAATAAAGGAATAATAGAAATGTATTAATAGAAATACTATAACAATAACTGGAATAACAACAATGGAATTATATAAAAGGAACATTAGAAAAGGAATGACATAACTGCAATGAATAAAAACTGAATAATTTTAATTACGTTTTTAGCTCTCTGTGTGTTGTGATAGGGTGTGCAAATCTTGCCAGTAGACAGACAATTAGGATTGTGTTACCTATTGACATCACTATGTAACACACGGAAAAGTGTTGAAATTCAAAGTAGGTGTTTCAGGCAGCTAAGAGCACGTTTTCATACAGAATCCGCCGGACGATGACATGTGCCTGCGCGTGAAACACATTTTTCCGTCCATTTATTTCTGTGGAAAGACAGACAGGTCAGTCGAGACTTTCACGTGAAGTCACTATAGCTTCATTCATTACACTTTATCATGAGTGCTTCTAACCACAGAACCTCAGATTCTCCACTGTCCTGCATCTGCAATATGTCTCACGTATCTCAGCTAGGGAGACTGTAGCTAATCTGTAATTTTTCCCATGAGTCATCTCAATTTTTTCCTCCGAAATTCTGGAGACTCCGCAGCGGTTCCCATGCAGCTTGGCAAGCAGCGCAGGCCTACACAGTATATCAGCCCAACACCAGGCCTTCCTGGAAAGTTCTTTAAACAGTCAGAAGATTATGTAAGAGATGGAGATGGTTGGATGTTTATACAACAAGTTGATGTTGATTTCATGTTTATTCAGCATGTGTAGTGATGAATCCTCTCACAAGAAACTGTCATCTGGAACAACTCTACAAGTCTTCCATGAATAAACAGTCTTTTAAACAGAGGTTCGTTGGCCCTATGGAGCTAAAGCAGGCCTACAGTTCTGCATTCATATCACACTATCCTGAGGTCTGTCTTTCAATAAGACTCCTAACTATTAGGACATGTGAGCCAAATTTGGTGTGCATGTCCAATACCATTGAAATTTGTTGTATAAACCGAAAAAATACTTTATTTATTATTACAGTTAGACTAAATTCTTTTACTCTTAGGCTGCCTTTTTTTTCTTGTCCACTAAATAAAGAACAGTGAGCTACATATTTAATATAACTCTTAATATATCAATCAGCTACTCTCTAATAAATATGTTTTGTTGTAGACCTGGTGACTCTTGTTTCTCATCATGACCACTGTAAAGAAATCTGAATTTCTACAATTAACCATTTTACACAAAACCACTCTGAATGACTTCCTAACCACTATATTATACAATAATAATAATAATAATAATAATAATAATAATAATAATGCATTTTAATTAATTACTTATTCAATAGTACATAAAAAGTGCACAAGTATGATAAAGTATGATGTTACTTTTGCTAGCATCACTCATTCCTGTTTATATGTACGTGATAAGCCAATGCTGTTACATGGATATTTTAAATGATGAACATATTGGCCAATCAAATTAAGACATTTGAAGATTGTAAAATATTTCATATAGTTGCTATTAAAAAAACATGTGTCTCCTTTTCTGCTGTTGGTGTATGGGTCAATAGAAATGCTCTAAAATAACTGGTTCCAATGACTTGTATTAGAAGTAAAGAAGGTTTTTGGCCTCTCCTATAAAGTTGTGTAGTACGTGTTTTTCCTTGGACAGTAATAACATGCTTTAACTAAGGTTAACACACATTAGCATACATTTGAGCGTAGCTTTACAGTGATACTTTCATCAAAGAGGAAGTAGCTGATATAAGACTGTTGTGAGGTGGATCTTGAGAATAGTTCATTGAGAAAAGTCATTGATCTGGGATTGAATACAGTGCAAACAATAAAACCTAAAACAGATGGATGATGTCACCCACTCTGCAGAAGATGAATGAATCATTTCAAATCCCTGCAGAGTTGTGGAGAGATGGTACTCATTAGAGTGAGGAATATTGACCACACAGTATGTGGGAAAGTTTAGCCAAACCTAGAATGGAGCATAAACCACGATGATCATCTGCATATTTCTGGTGTTTCAGAGATTTTCTGTTAGAGAGGTTCCACATAAGTTAATTATAGGTATAAAAATGCATTGCAATGTTGTGACTACACTGATATAATGACTTTATGTATAATGATGTCTGTAACCTTCCTGCAGTTTCTAACACACACACACACACACACACACACACACACACACACACACATATATATATATATATATATATATATATATATATATATATATATATATATATATATACACTGACTATACTGTTATCATTATACTATACACCATGTATACAGTCTACATATATAAATAGTACTGCTGCTTTTTATTACATGGCCGACGATCTATCTATCTATCTATCTATCTATCTATCTATCTATCTATCTATCTATCTATCTATCTATCTATCTATCTATCTATCTATCTATCTATCTATCTATCTATCTATCTGTCTTATCTATCTAGCTATCTATCTATCTATCTATCCATCTATCAAATGATCAGCCTCAGTTTACAAAGACAGTGTGACAACATACCTGTACGTGCACCGGCTCCCATAAAAACTTTTAATGTTGCTAATTTTCCCAGCAACCCCTGGTGCGTCTGCGTGGTGGGGCGAATGTGGGCGAGGGTCGTGTGGAGGTTCTGAAGAATGGAGTGTGGGGGACGGTGTGTGATGATAACTGGGACCTAAAGGCTGCCACGGTGGTGTGCAGAGAGCTGGGCTTTGGCTCAGCTAAAGAGGCTCTGACCGGGGCTAGCATGGGGCAGGGTGAGTATTTGTCTCTCCAGAACAAATGTGTGCAGCTGTGCATGTATATGATAAAATCTCTTATTTCTCTCTCGTAAACAACATCGGCAGCATCGTTAATGCCAGAAATAAGCTAATCTTCTTTCTGATGTTTACCAGTCACACACAGTGCATTTTATTTTGTTTAAATTAAGGGCTTTATTATAATATTCCCCTCTCAGTATAGTGCACTTTAAGAGAAACTCCTATAAATGCATATTCAAATGAGGCAAATACGCTAAAGAGCAGGTCTGCCAGTTTCAGTGAACTATTAATCAGTAAATCAAGACTTATGTAACTGACTCTGTCTGATCTAAGACAGTGTGTGTGCGTCTAAAGCTGCAGTGAGGATTCCAGAAGCAACAGATCCAGGTGCAAGCATCTGCTCCTAAAACATAGCCAGCGCAGCCGTTTCTGATATCAACATATACACTTGTACTGTATTATCACTCTTGAAAATCTTGTTATGTAACAAGATTGTATTCCAAGTAATGTTGGACTGTTTCTATCTGTCTGTTGATGAAATGTTCACACAGTGTATACATACCACACCATAAATTACAGCAGAATACTTTACCATTTGGTTTTAAGCAAATTTCTGTATTTATTGCACAAACTGTTGCCCCCCAGAAAATTTATAGAAGATTTGATTTTGAAAGATTAATAGTAGACACTGAATAATTAATAATAGACACTGATTAAATAATAGTAGACACTGAATAATTCGTAGTAGATGCTGAGTAATTGGTTTGAAGATATTAACTGAATAATAAACTTGCAGTTTAATGTATTGTAATGATCACTAAGCTGAAGTTCAGGATAAAACAACATGTTAAACTGCAGCATAAGAGAGACAGAGTGCTACTGCGAAAACATTCTTCTTTCACCAGGAGAACTATTCTGAGGGATTTATTGTGTTGTTTCGCTTCCAACTTGGCCCTGCTGGTGTTTTTACTCTTCAGCTTTCAGAGCTAAAACACCTGTTTGATGCATTACAGTCCAAAATACAAGTATCATGTACTAGAACAACAGTGAAAACATCAGACCTAAAAAAAACTTAAAAACTTAATCTAAAAGTTTTTATCAAATCTAAATGTTACCCCCCAGAGGTAGTTAAAAACTGATGAAGTCAGCCTTTATGTTTCTAAAAGAACCGCTACTTAAAGGTGGTCCTTAATCTCCATAGAAAAGCAATGGCCAATAGAATGGGATGCTCTGGAGCAGCTGCACATTAGCCTAAAGTCACCATGCCTAATTACACCAGGACTGCAGTGTTAAAGAACAGCACTGAGCTTTGTTAATAGCAAATACATGAAAAAGTCATATAGCAGGTCATAGAAATTCAAAATACAGACTCGTATCTTGGCATCAAAATAAATGAGCCCGTGTCCTGCATTTTTATTATCGGAAAGTGAGTCCCTAGAGATACCCACCGCTAATTAATACTCACAAGAAATGCTGGTGTCTACAAAGTTTTGGACAAATAGTGTAGACATACATGCACTGATTGAGAAACAAGTTACCTTTTGGGGAGGGACAGATGCTAAACAAGAATTTATTTAACATTTAATTTCTACAAAACAAAACAGCACAGAAAATAGAAAAGCCAATAATGGGTAACAAATTTCTCTCTAGAACTGAAATCCGTGGAATGAAACAAAAAGTGTTAAGCATTATGTAATATAATAGTTTTACCTTAAAATAACAGCTTTACAATCATGTTGGTACTCTGATTTACACAACACCCCTCACAAGGACTGTAAGAACACTTTACACCACGTGATACACCAGCAAGGATGGGTATTCAGCTAGCTATAAGAAGAAACTAACTTGGGATTCTCCATATGAATGCCATGGCAGAGGCTATAAAAAGAAAAAGAAAATGAAAATAACAGAATAAGAGGCCAAAGTACATCTAGGACTGGCTTTTATATGTTGGCTAGAACTAAACTAGATGAAAGGATGTAAGATAGTCCCACAACTTAATGAGTAACTAGCAAAAACTGTTCATCCCTGCCAACGTTATATATGAAAGATTGTAATATAGGATGTAACCTGTATCATCCTTCTCACTGAGTTTTTTAGGTTTTCAGGATACTTCAACTAACCATAGTCCTGTTTCAGGATAACATACAAAGAAATACATTCATCTCACACCATAATGTTTGGTCAGTCTCACACCAAATAAGTCAACCTGCTGTAATAAAATACTGTAATATTACTGTACCTTTACATCAACACTGTGTTTATCATCAACAAATGCACATGAACAGCTGTTCAGTGGCTCAAAGCGCATTTTGTGCGCAAGTTACACTCTGCAACTGTAGGGGAGCCCAAGAGCAAAAATACCATTTCTTGCATAAAACTGCTTTAATATCAGAATTATTTTAATATCTTGAAAGTATACATCCAGTCTGGTGCGTCTAGTAACTGTGTAGATCTTCAGGACAGTTTATGTTCCTCTGGTTGGTGGATATGAAGCTGTGTGTAGCTGTGGAGTGTTTGCCATTTCTCTGTTATCAAAATTTACGCTTTCATCAACAACAGCCCTCTGGAGATCATTACTCAGAGCCTTCAGTTTATTCCTACTTAGCCACACTGAAAAACAACACTGAGCACTGCCCAGGCCAAATGGACACAGCAGACCATCGGGAATCCTGCCCATTACTGTGGAAACACCGTTGACTCACACATGGGCCACTCTGGTCTGACTGATGGGTAGAGAACTGGAGAGCGTTCCATCTCGTTTTTGCCCAAATGATGGAGTGTGAAAAATGTCCCATGTCTCAGCGCTATTTCCTGCTGGAACTGAAACCCACACGTGTGGAATCCCTCAGTCATTTATCCTCAGACTCGTCATTTCTGCAGCACACAGAGTGCAGTGTCGTCAGTTCTGGTGCACATGATGGCTAAACTGTAAACACACTTAGGTTCCTCACTCTCAGAACTACAGAACTGAGACTTCAGTGTGTATTCATGAGGGTCACTAATTCGTTTATAGAAGTTAGTAATGAATTCATAATAGATACTAAATAATTCATAGTAGATACTAAATAATTAAATAATAAATAAATAAAATGAAATAATAATAATAATAATAATAATAATAATAATAATAATAATAATAATAATAAAAATATTAATAATAGTAGTAGTAACATAAAAAAAATCATAGTACATGCTGAATAATTAATAGTAGACACTAAATAATTTATAGTTTATGCCTAATAATTTGATACAATAAAAAGTATGTGTTTTAAAATGGCATTTGCATGGATGAGAAGCATGATTCCTACTGTGTCCATTTGATTCAACAGTGCAACTTATACGCTTTGAATAATCTCCTCTCTCTCTCTTTTTCTCTCTCTCTCTCTCTTTTTCTCTCTCTCTCTCTCTCTCTCTCTCTTTTATATATATATATATATATATATATATATATATATATATATATATATATATACTTTAGAATCTGTGTATTCTATGTATCCTGAATATTGATTCCATGTTTGACATTATTGACTTTATTATTGAAGAATGCATAAATGTAATAATAATAATAATAATACTAATATTATGTATATTATGTATTGTATTAATAATACATTTGATAAGAAATGTAAGGTTGATGTTTGTTTTGACTAATTTGTGTGTGCAGGAATGGGTTCAGTCCACATGAATGAGGTGGAGTGTTCAGGCTTTGAGAAGTCACTGACCGAGTGCTTCTTCAATAAAGACTCTCTGGGCTGCAGCCACGAAGAGGATGCTGCTGTCCGCTGCAATGTCCCTGCCATGGGCTTTCACAACAGGGTTAGATAACAAAAACATACTCCGCAAAACTTTCACTAATATATGAAAAAAACAAGTAATGTAAACCTCTGTACTGCATGCCCGATTCATGCAGTGGAGTTGTTCAGTATCTCTAATAGACTTGATTATATAGTTTCTGACACTGTATGGCACACTGTTTGTCAAGTTTCAAAATTCAAGAAAAAAGACATTTTATTGTTATTTCAGTTGTTTACCAGTACACTGAAATGAAAAAATGTTCCTTCAGGGCCATATGGTGCAAGAAAAAAAACAACAACAATACATTATACACAGTGCAGACAAAGGAGTGCAATAAATACACGACATACAGTAAATATAAAATGGGATAACGAATACAAAACAGGACACGGTAGTGAGAATATATTCAGTTGTGCAAAAAAGTTGTGCAAATACGATGACTTTAGCTGATAATCAGCCATATATGGACATAGCATTCACAATAGCAGAAGTGAATTGCTGATGGCTGCTGCTACTGTTTAGGCTAGATACATTTCTGCAATTCTATACATAGATGTTAGTAGTACACATATTTAGCCATGTAATGAATTTAGATGTTTAGCTATGTTAGCTCATGGCTTCAGGACCAAAGCAAAAGAAGCAAACATGTCCTGAGTGATTGACTATGTTTGGTTTAAAAGGCAAAAACTGTAAATTTGGCCTTTTTTCAGCCTTTGTGTTTTTCCTCTCCAGCTGCGTCTAAGTGGAGGCCGCAACCCATCTGAGGGTCGTGTGGAGGTTCTGGGAGAGAGGAATGGCTCTTTGGTTTGGGGAACGGTGTGCAGTGAGAGTTGGGGGATAATGGAGGCGATGGTGGTCTGCAGGCAGCTGGGACTGGGTTTCGCCAGCAATGCCTTCCAGGTAGGTGTTCACAGGAGCTTAGTTATGGCTGTATGGCTACATACAGTTTAGAAGAAATGCCACTGTTACAGTCCACTACTCCACCTAAAGGCCATTGTAATGCTGTCTCTGGCAAAAAGAGTCAGAGGACTATTTGCTATTGAAGTCTTGTGTTGTTTTTACACCCAGTTTTTTTGCACTAGAGGTTTGGTGTTTTGTGATATTGTATCTTTTTCATTTGATTCAGTTGATTTCTGGTTTAAAAGTAGGTAAAAGCATCCTTAGTGTGTAGATTTGGGGCTAAAAATTCACCAATAAGAAATCTGTATGAATAAATGATCACCAACAAGACAACAAGATGACTAATGATAGAAGATCAGTATGGCTAAAATATCACCAATAGCAGAACAACTCATCTAAAAGATCATCATTAAAAGATCATTGTAGTTAAATTAACATAAATAGTTGAACAATATAGCTAAAAGATGGTCAGTAGAAGATAATAATAGTTAAAATATCACTAATAGGAGAACAGCACAGCTAGAAATTGGCCAGTAGAACATGATCATAGCTAAAATGTCACCATTAGGAGAACAACATAACTAAATGAACCAATGAAAGACCACTGTAGCCAAAATATGATCAGCAAAACAGCATAACAAGAAATTGACCAATCAATGTAACTAAAACACTACCAATAGGAGAACAGCAATGCTCAGAATTGACCAATAGTAGAAACAGCATAGCTAAAAGTCTACCAGGGTACAATATCAGATAGTAGTCTGCTCCAGAGATTTTATTGGCATCATCTCGTATGGTGGGGCACATTAAACTTGTTAGGCACATATTTTTGCACAGTTTACAAATGGAGCCATAATTCAACTACATACTATTTGATATAGCAATTACAGCAAACATGGCCACATGGTAGCTTTAAAGAAGCCTGGGTTCAAGCTTTGAATGAGTGAGAGAGTTCAAATAAAAGCAGATCTTCTTTGCTGTTGACTGTGGCTGGTGTGCTAAATGCAAGTCAGCTCACAGATAATTAACTCCAGTGTTTAAAAGCTGTTGTGAGAGTAAAGTGAACAGCGTGATGCAGTTAAAGAGATGATCCCCTGCCTTTCAGCTGCTTTGAAGTGTGATTAGTCCACCTTTTGGTCCACGTAGACACTTATGACGCTATTTGCCAACGTCAGTGGACTTAGTGAGAATAAAAGGGCAATAAAAAAAATAAAAAAAACCTATGTAGTTAACACCGCCTTTTTCACAATACTTACATAATTACACCAGTAACCGGATACTCAGTAACACAAATAGGTGCCAAAGAAATGATATATTAAAAACACTGTACAAAGAATTTGTTTGCCTTTTTCTTTGTAAAACTGTCCTAAAGATGCAGTATAGCAAAATATAATGTATGATGGTGGATGAAGTTACAGCTGTGAAGATCTGCCAGCACCTTAGATCTTATTTTAGTATGTTTGGCTGCAGTATTCTGTTGATTCACAGTGGAAATGGCGATACAACAGACTAATTCAAGTAAGCAGAAGGATCTTCAGCTATTTTGCACGTGAATCCAACATCTTGCTGGCAACAGGAGACGTTCTCTAACGGTTACAGTCGTTCCACTGAGATAATGACAGTGGAATAGTTTAATTAGCGGTTTAGCGAGAGCTTGGCAGTGCAGGTCCGAGACATTATTAATGAAGCATTGGTTCGGTTTGGAGTTTTACGAGTGGAAACTGGACGATGCTGAAGTGGCTCTGCAGAGCTAACATGCCGCCTCATTATCATGTGTGTGTGTAAAACTGCACACAATTGGAAGAGAGTGTTGTTGCAGCTGTAATGGTCTCAGTGGAGACAAGAATTACACAATGACTCAAATTTCACTCTGATGTTGGATTTTTAAAAGGTTTGTCACAGAAAACTTCGATTATAACTTATAACTGTAATGATTCTCTTTTCTAAACTATTGTTAAAAGCACATACACACTGTGTGGCCTTTCCTGTAAATAAACCTAATAAATATTTTAGCATTGTGAGGATTGGCAGCAGAGGTGTGTGGGGTATCCTAAACCCAGTAAAATGCTACTGCAGTGAAATAATGACTGCAGTAAAAGTACCTTTCCAAAAACTTCTTGAGTGGAAGACGTACAGAAGCAGCTCAAGAAACTACTTCAGTACTAAGTAACTTTAACTAATGTAGTAGAACGTCTTAGTAAATGTAGCATCTATAAGAACTATAACTGCAGTTTGTATGACTTAATACTTCTCTTTTTAATCTATAATTGTAGTAAAATGTCTGATGCAAATTGGAAATTGCATGCAAAATGCACATTTGAGATTATTTATTATAATTGAAGTATGATTAACAGTTATTGTTGTGTGTGCAGCCTGGTGTTGGGCTTCCTTAATAGTTCTGCTGTTTTCAAAAATTATTGACATTTAATGTTACTCAACTATTTAATTAGATATGTAATAATGCGAGGGCGTTTGAACAGTATAGCAGAAGAGATGTTTAGCAAACACAGAGCAAGTTCATCTTCATTGCAAGTAAGGGGGGCGGAGTTGCTCCTCACGTTTTGAACACATGGATACAGACACATGGATACAGACAGGAAGTCCATATGGACAAGAGGTCATTAAACAAAGTCTAGACCCAAACTTTTGTCTAGAGAAAAGACCTGAGTGTTTCAGCAGATGGGGGCAGAGAGAGAGAGAGGGAGAGAGAGAGCAAGAGAGAGGGAGCATATGGAAAATATGAGTTTGGGTCGCCCCAAGTTTATAGCTAAGATAAACCACTGGCTCTCACTCACTGTGTAGGGGGTTCTGACTCATCACCATGGAAACAATGCACAACCCAAGCATACAATAGAATCAAACTGAATCAGAATTACAGAATGAATAGATATTGCTCCCTCTAGTGGCTAGAAAGTGCTGCTGCTGCAGTTTGTGGTAATACTGCTCCCTCTAGTGGCTAGAAAGTGCTGCTGCTGCAGTTTGTGGTAATACTGCTCCCTCTAGTGGTTAGAAAGTGCTGCTGCTGCAGTTTGTGGTAATACTGCTCCCTCTAGTGGTTTAAGAATACTTTTACAGCTTACATTATTCATTATTATTACAAGTGATTTGAAATCGTTAATGTATTAGTAATATACTGATATACTGAGTATGTCAGTGCACCACACATTACTTTAAAGTGTTAAACCAGGTTATGGTATTTTATGTTAATCTTTTTGTGGTGTATTTATATTTCTATGTTTGTGTACGTGTGTGTGTAGGAGACGTGGTACTGGCCGGGTGATGTTAGTGCGGACAGTGTGGTCATGAGTGGGGTTCGATGCTCTGGCACTGAGATGAGTCTGGCTCAGTGTCTTCATCATGGCAAACACATCAGCTGCCCAAAGGGAGGAGGACGTTTTGCCGCTGGAGTCTCCTGCACTCAAAGTAAGACCCTTAATATCAAGCTATAAGGTTAACACAGTTAACAAGTTATATCCCACCAAATAGCATAGTGCCTAAATCATCATTTACTCACCTCAAACCATGCCGAGTTGTTCAGTAATCCCCAACAGACAGGGTATTTTTTAAACCATTTTTATTATATTACTCTACTAACTATATCATTCTGTTATATAGAATTGAAACATTAGTAGGGTCTGTTTTATTTGGATAACCCTAACAGACTGCATACAGAGGCTAAAATTGTTAACAAACTAATTGATTCAAACTGAGGACTAACTTTGGGATTAATGTTAAGACTAGTGCAAATGAAGTTGAAGTTAAAGTGTAATTTGTTGAATGTATTGTATTAACATTAGCCACTATTTGTCACTTGTGTTTGCACACAGTGGAATTCGACTTCAGCATTTAACCCATCCGTGCAGTGAAGCACCCACATATATACACACACACACAAGTGAACATACACACTAGGGGGCATGGAGCACACATCCCGGGGAGGTGGGCAGCCCTATCCACGGTGCCCAGGGAGCAGTTGGGGGTTAGGTGCCTAGCTAAAAGGCACTTCAGTTGTGTGCTGTTGGCCCAGGGGATTAAACCGGCGACCTTCCAGTCACAAGACCTAACCTTCAAGACTCTAACCTTCAGGGGTCAGGTGTAGGTGAAATATAAGGTCAGCATCTAAATAAAGAGTTACACTACCGGGTGTAGAGTTACACTGCCCTAGGACAGTAACCTTTTTTTTTAAAAAACCTGTCATGTCTGGTAATTTTTTCAATCGGAAGGTTGATCTGAATGCACTGATGTGCCAAACATATTTGCTTTTACAAGAACAGCTCTATAGGTTTCTATAGCCTATTCTTTCTAATGTTTGTTTTTTATTTCATTTATTTATTTATTTAGCCAGGCCTGACAGTCATTAAAGGAGAGGAATAAGAGGAGAGAAAAAAAAGAAAAAAGAAGAAAGGAAGGAAAAAAATAAAATAAATAATAATAATAATAACAATAATAATATAAATAAATAAACAAGCAAATGAAAGAAAAGAGAGAAAGAAAAAAACTCACTGGCAGTGTAACTCTTTACACTTTGAGCTTTTTTAACTGATCCGATGTACAGTTTTCAAACTGTGTTCATTTAAACACAGATGTTTTCTCCATAGTAATAAGTGGCAGATTGTTCAATGTCTTAAAACTGAATATTTCTTCTTATATTAGCCTATTTTTCACCACAGACATGTACACCTCTCACAAGTCACCATGATACAACTATTTTGCAACCTCCTGGGATGCCACCATAACCCTCTATCAACACCCTACGCACAACCTGAAACATCTCAGCAACAACCTAGCAGCTCCCAGCAACCACTAATAGTTAACATAGTTAACACATAGTAATACCCTAGCAATCATTTGTAACACTATAACAAACCCCTAGAAAATACCTAGCATCCAGGTAGTGTAGCTACAACATAGCACCACTCTAGCAAGCACCTGGAACACCATATCAATCACTTTTTAAACAACCAAACAGTAAAAATAACTGGTTTTGTTTGAAATTACTGAAAAAAAACACATTCACTTCTTCAATTTCCCCTTCCAGTTATCATCTGTAGTTCTCATATATCTGTTTATTTGCATCTGTATCTTCTCTTCTTTCTCTTGGCTTAAGTGAGTCATGTTAAAGCACTGTGTTAAATTAGGTATATCTTTTTTTTACTCTTTTCTCTCAGCTGCTCCTGACCTGGTGCTGAACGCTGAAGTTGTTGAACACACCACCTATCTGGAGGATCGACCAATGTATGCCCTGCAGTGTGCACACGAGGAGAACTGTCTGTCCAGCACAGCCAACGGCGCTGACCAGAGCTCGTACCGCCGCCTGCTGCGATTCTCCTCACAGATCCACAACAACGGCCTGTCTGACTTCAGGCCACGAGCTGGACAGCACGCCTGGGTTTGGCACGAATGCCACAGGTCAGGAAACAACATCAGATAATCAGCACGATTCATATGCTAAGCAAAATATTTTATGCGTACATATTTTATTGGTATTATGTTACATTTCATACAAATTCATTCAAAATAAAGTCCAGAGCTTACATTGAAAAAGCAAAATAAAGGAACTTTGCTTTCTTCCTTTTTGGAGATTTTTCCATTTGATTCAACTTTTTTAAGTATTGTCATTATATACATACACGTGTACAGTATAACAAAAACACTTTTGGGTTATCTCTCCGGTATATACACATTGATAGGACATGAGTGCACATGTACATTTGCTAGTAGGACATGTATAATAATTGTTTTATAATATAAATGATTTTATAGTAATGCTAAAAGAGTGAATATATGATAAGTACCATCAGTTAGCCAGTTGGCACAGAGTAAACTAGAGACACAGAAGTGTACTGGAGCGAAAAAGCCTGTATTTGTAAACGCTCTCAGTGTTTTCAGAGATAGTCGACCAAGAATGTGCACAACATTTACTCCTTCAGTAGACAGCAGTGACATACAGGCATTAGGAATTCTTTGTTTCTTTGTCTCACTATAGCATATGCCCACCTGTGTAGGCATCAGAAGCCAGAAAACTGAATATTTGTCCACAGCAGGACACTCAGGAGTGAGAAGTCCTCTGCTGTTGCTGTTGTAGCTGGATTTTACTTTAGTCAAAATGGAAAACCAAGTCAAATATAAAATATAAATTTGTTTTTAAAATCAATTATTGTATGGACTCTTGCCATCGATTTTCATCACACAGAATCTGAGTCAACTCTAAAACTTCTGGAACCGAAACAGCCCTAATCTCTAACTCATGTTTGTGTTCGTTTGTTTTCTGTGTGCAGGCACTACCACAGCATGGAGGTTTTCACTCACTACGACCTTCTGAGTCTGAATGGCACCAAAGTAGCCGAGGGTCATAAGGCCAGTTTCTGTCTGGAGGACACGCAGTGTGATGAAGGTCAGGTTCCATCCCATAATACTATCACAACCTCAGCTACATTCAGTTATAAAATCAACTTTTTACATACGACTGTTCATTATTTATGAGCTATCGTTTGGATTATGTATTCATTATTAAGTGGTAGGATGCCAGATTACTGGCTGCATGCTCACATGTTTATAGATGTAAATGATGTTCTAAACACCTGCTCTCTTCATGACAGGCATCCAGAAGAGGTACGCCTGCGCTAACTTCGGACAGCAGGGCATCACCGTGGGCTGCTCGGACACTTACAGGCACGACATTGACTGTCAGTGGATCGACGTCACAGACATCAAACCAGGAGACTACATTTTCCAGGTCATCATTACATCTAGATCTCAAAAGCAAACAAACACAAATTACTTTACTGGCACTGAGCTTTTAAGCGTTTTCACTCATTGTCATAATTTCTGTATGATGCAGTGGTTGAGGTGTAAAATGATTTATTGTACAGAGTCAGATCACCACCACTATAAAGTGGGAACCAGACGTCATCATGTCTATTCAGTTCAAGTTTATTTGTATAGCAACTTTACAGAAGTTTGAAAACAGACAGTTACAACATACAGTATGTCCCCCAGTGAGCAAGCCAGAGGCGACAGTGGCAAGAAAAAACTCTCTCAGACTGGAGGAAGAAACCTTGGGAGGAACCAAGACTCACATGGGGAGACCCATCCTCCTCTAGTCAAACAGTGTTTACAATTTAATGAGCTAAAAACCAAAGAAAAGCTAAAAGAATATCTGTTTGTAGTCTGCATGGCAAAGCTTTAGAAGCTGCACAGGTAGAGGCAGTCTCTGACTGAGTTGTAATGAAAAGTGGGAGTGAACTGAAACAGTCCCATCCTATATCAATTCTGGTACATCTGGATGGCAGTCATTCAGTTGGCACAAATGAACAGGAGAGCTTGTTGGTGATAGGTGAGGAAGAGGCCCTGATGGTAAGTCTTCCAACAGCGTCTACAACACAAATGCAGTGATATTGATGATGGAAAAAAACAAACAAAAAATTTTGTCTCAATTTGCACTGCATGTCTTCCTCCACCATGAATGGATTTTTGGACTGAAACTTTCTTAAAACTATCATAAAACAATGTCTCAGACAGGTTTTTCCAGAATGGAGCATTTCATACCAAACCACTCTTTGTTTACATCTTGACCCATTTAATTATGTTAAAATTTGATATTGATAATAAACTAATATAAGCTAAATATTGCTATAAAAATAAGTTAAATAAGTAAATAGTATGGTCTACTGCAGTCTATATGTGGAGGTGTTAATAGTAGATCTGTTTCTGTTTCCTGCAGGTTGTGATTAATCCCAATTATGAAGTAGCCGAGTCTGATTACACCAACAACATCATGAGGTGTAAATGCCGCTATGATGGATATCGGATATGGACGTATAACTGCCATATAGGTAAGCTTTGAAACCTTTACTTGGGTCCACATGACTTAAGTATTTTTTTTATAATGGTCCCAGTTAAGGAAATGCAGTTGTACACTATGCATAAAAGTACTGAAATGTATCCTCAATCAGAGGGATAGTTCACCAAATAGCTCACTAAATCCTTAGACACCAAACATGGCTTTAGTGCTCTGATGATGATCATGGCGGTACCTTTGTTTCCTGCAGGTGGTTCACGGAGCTCGGATGTCGATGACTTTCCAGGAATACTGACGAATCAGCTACAGCGTAGGTAGAAAGGACGAGTGAGGAGGAAGGCCCTGGTCCAGCCTGACTGTTGAACCAAAACCAACCACTACAGGGAGTGTTAGCCATGCTGAAGTCAGCGACTTGTACCTCGCACCTCACGCAGTACTGTTTACCTCCTATAATCGTTAGCGCTGGAATTCAGAATTTGATCCTCCCTCCATGTTTTTGTTTTTACACCATTTAAACTCCATTTAAAATTTTAAACTTACATGGAATGAACATTTCATAAAGAACTGATAGAAACTGTTTCAGCTAAATTAAGAATGTTAGAACATTTGTTCAGTTTCTATATTTCTCTGTTTTTATTTTTCATGGGATTTATATTTGTTTTTGTTCACACCCCTTTGGAAAAAATGCTTTATGTGAATGTTATATGACAAATGGAACAAAAGAAGTGTTTTAAAGTTATTAGAAATAGACAATTCTACTTTTTGCCAACACTTTACACCAGGCTGTGTTCAGGCTACATGAGGCCTACATACACTCTGACATAAACCTACTTAAACATTTATAAAAGGATATTTCAAAAAGCAGTATCTATCATAAACGCTACTTTTGTCAGGATTTCTCAGGTGAAACTACCTTTTCTGATATCGGCTAAAAGGACATGGTATGTTATAACAAACTCAGATAGTACAGCCACTGTTTATCACTCTCCAGTACAGTTTTGGTGTTGATGTTGCTTCCAGAGGCATTTTGATGAGTGATGCAACAAAGGATAGGTGATTTTTTTAGCACTCAGTGGTCCCTTTCTGTGAGTTTGTGTGGCCTACCACTGAGGCTGAGCTGTTGTTGCTTCTAGAATCATTCTAGATAAAATCTTAAAAGTGGTGTCCTATGACAGCACCACTTTTAAAGTCACTGAGCTCTTCCGTATGGAGACTGCATGGCTATGTGCTTGATTTTTTACACCTGTGTGCAATAGAATTGAGTTTTTGGCCACATATAGTCATATTAACAGCATTGTCACTGTAATATACATTAAGCTACAAAGTCTCACCCCAGAAAGCCTTAAGTTATTGATAAGACAGATGTTACGTCAACATCATAGTTGTCGATCTTTATGATAAATTACACCTGCTGAAATAAACGTTTATGAATGTCTATGTCAGTTGTCATGAAGGGCCTATGTAGCCTTATGAACGCGACCCTGCAGTGAAGTGTTTTTAAAGGTGCTATTTCAACAGTGTTTTAAAGATACGGTGTTTTCTTATGACACTGGTGATGCATTACTCGAGACTTCCTCTTCTGTCCCTTAAAATTAGGGAATGTGTACTGTACTAAACAAGACTGTCACTTGAAATGATTCTTTATAATTTCTATATTTGGATCAAACACCACCACACCATTGACGAACCATCAGCAGATCATACTGCAGTGCTCGCTTTACCATATTAGCTTTATATTTACAGCTTTGCATTTACATCTGATCATATTGCATCATAAACTGTGCAGTTTTCTGTTCTGTCAGCTTCTCTAGCTAATTAGAACATTCATCAAGCATGTCACATAACTTATTCCTACCAGTCAGGGATTCTTTCTTGAACGTATGTAAAATTGATGCAATGTGAAATTGTTAAAAAGAAAAAAAAAAGTGCCGTTTGTTTGAAGCTTTTGTTGAACTATTGCTCTCCGTTTTATGAGGGCATCTATGATTTTTTGAACGGTGAATGCATAAACAATGTGTTTACTTTCTGAATGCACAATAAACATCGTGCCTTTTTCTACAATGAAAGAAAATGTCTCTTGTGTTGATATAAAAAATATGATTTTGAACATTTTTAAAATATTAATAAACGTATGCATTAAAAAGTCAGATTTAACTATTTCATATATAGCTTTTATCACATATGAATATCAATATTTTAACAAATATCTTAAAAGTCACTTTAAAGTCACTGAGCTCTTCTGTCTAGAGACTGCATGGCTATGTGCTTGGTTTTATACAAATGTTCGCAACATGTGTAATAAAATTATGATTTTAATATGAGCTACAATGTAGCCCAAAAACTCATGACAGCCTTAAATCATTGTTAAGACAGATGTTGTGCCAACTTGACATCATAGTTGTCAATCTTTATAAAAATATATATAATTATATATAAAATATATATAAAAATATGAGTGAGTGAGTGAGAGTGAGTGAGAGAGAGAGCAAGTGAGAGAAAGAGAAAGAAAAATGCATCCAGGAAAATGAAGATGCTTTGCAAATCAGATGTTTTTCAGGATTTTACAGTTATGTTATAAAGTATATACCAACTATGATACTTCAGGGTGTTCTATTTCTCAGTCTAAGAAATAGATAACCTCAAGATTTAAGCTGGATTTGTAAACGACACAATTGTTTGTTGTTTTGGGATAGCAGAAGATTTAGGGAGGGGAATAATGTAACTGTTGACAGACTAAATAAAGTCAGTAAAGAAGTGTTACTGAGTTGAAACTGGAAAACATGTTGGATTTAACTGAAACATACTGGCAGACCTTAATTAAAATGTATCAATGCAAAACTGAATAGTATGGTCTTAGTAATTAATCAAAGTGTACTGAATCATTACCTGTGTATTGTTTTTGTATTGAAGCATTCATTGTGCATTAATATACATATCATCATCTAACAGGAAGGATTAGGCTTAGGGTAAGGAATAACACTTCTACTTTAGAACCACTGGAAAAATACAGTAATGTTTTTCCTCATTGTACTAAAATTTAGTTGCTGAGCAGGAACAGGTTAAAAGAAGCTGAAACAAATAGAATTGTTTTTTTAAAAAAAGAATGGTTTAATTAGATAAATTACTAATAGAACAAAACACACTGTATGAACTGCGTTTTTAACTGTAAACAAATCACACTGTATGAAAACGTATGTACAAAGCAAGCTTTAAAATCCAAATAAACACACAGCAATATAAAAACCTCAATCACAATGTAACGTCTGCCCACATTCTACACTTAATACTGCTGCTCAGCCGTCCACACCATGCTTCGCTGTAATATCTTCTGTTTACGTATAAAAAGAGACTTACGAAGCAAATACTGAGAGTAAGCACAATTAAAACGTGCCAGATATTTAAACTGAGCAAAGTACAGATCGGGGAAAAGGTGCTAATCCCAAAAATGAGGAGCTCTGCATCAGAAGCATCCAGAAGTTACACCCTGTAGATTTACTGAAGAGCGACATTATTAAAAACGAACAAGGAGGGAAATTGTATGTAGTTTGTATAGCTTCGCATCTAAAACAACTTGTGCTACATTTTTACTCACTAAAAGAAAAATAAATAGATGAATTCAGACAAGGATGGAGAAGTGATTTAAAGCTTTAAAAGCGGACACAGGTATGTTTGATACTGGTGGCTTTAGGCTGTGGGTCCTTTGTATCTTGGCTAGGTGCTAGCTGAGAGGCTTAAAATGGGTTCCTCTAATGTCATTATCTTAAGAAGAAAAACAACTTTAAATTACTCTCATTTAATGAGATTTTTTTTATTTTTAACAGACTGAATGAGTAGGAATGATTTTATTTGCTGGGTGCTTTAGCAACCTTTTGCAAAGACTTTTTTTCTCAACTTGGGCTGAAGATTTTAATGACCAAAGTGACAGTTTGTTGTAAAACAATCTATTGTAAAACAATCTAACTTACACTATCTTTTTATGCCACATGTAGACTAATTCATGTTTGGTGTCTGAAGTTTAAGGGGTAACTGCATTATTAAGTTAAAATGTAGGAAGAACAAAGTGCAGGGTGGTGGGCCTCAGGGGACCAGAGATAAGAAACGCTGCCACAATCAGCAAGTGGTTTCCATAAACTGTATAAAGTTTCTGAAGAATCTCTAGCCAAGCTGATTATGTGGTTTCTGGGTTATACTTTACTGCTGGGTACTGCTCATAAGGCTACATGACACCTATATACGCCTGTAACGATGACCGACATAACCCTGCATAAATGTTTACAAATGCTCAATCCTATATTTATAACCTGTCATAATGACTACTTTAACTAACTTTGATTAAAACTGGCATGACACCTGGTGGAATAAGCATTGGTACAAATTCATGTTGCCATAAGCTTATGTAGGTGTCATGTAGCCTCATGATCGGTAACCTACAGCATAGCGTTACCAGTTTCTAACACTGTATAACACACTGTTATCTGTAAAGATTAACTAAATGTACGTTCCATACATAAGATAAAAAACAAGTTTGTCTGAGCTGACGGACCGCCCTTGGGTTACGAAGAAAAACTGTTTCAGTCAGATCTTTCTCTTTACAAGATAGAAAAAGAGAGTAGAGACACTAAACTGCAGGGTGCCGCAGGACAGGAGTAAATAAAGTGGAAGTGCACTAACTCTCAGTAATACAGGTATTCGGGCAAGGCTTTGCAATGACTTTTCTTGTTCTTTGTATTAATTCTCTGTCAGTAACGTTTTCCCCTGGATCCTCCTCTTAACCCAAGCGCTCTGGTCACCATCCTCCTGGCAACTGCCGTGTCCGTCCTCGGCCTCTCCTTCACTGGCTGAATGAACTCTGGATAGGAAACAGGAGTGGAATGAACTGCATGGATTTTACAGCATTAAAATCATAATTCAATAATGCACGCCCAACATAAGCATTGGCCTTTTTCCAATGTACAAAAACACAATCTGCCTAGTATACTGTTTTATTGTTTACATTCCTCTACTGTGTAAGGAGTTCCTCCACTTACATTTGTGTATTCTGAATCCGTCATGCTGAAGTTAACCCATTAACTGTAAAAGTTGTGTGTAATGTGGATGGTTCTTTTTGACGACTTACAAAAACTTAAATTATTAACCTAACTCATTGGAGATACTCTGCAGGAAATCAACAACATTATGGTAAGCATTATGCTTGGGAGTATATGGTTAAGTATGAGTATTTGAGTATGAAAATAGGGTTAGGGATAGATTTAATACAATCTTTCACACTGTACTTCCAGTTTAATTGTATTTAACAGATATTCAGATGAAGGTTAAGACAGACAGATCATGTAAAAGACATCTTCAACATTTGCTACCAAATAAACAAATACAGCACAAATCAAAAGCCTATCAATTTCTATGTAATGTTAGGATGTACCTGCTCGTCTCATTGCTTTGCCCTTTGCCTTCCTACTGCCCTCTGAAAGTGTCCTCGTCTTCAACAGCGGGTGTCTGATTGACAAGGCCTGCATCGCTGAGCACATAAACAACAACAACTGTTAAATAATGCAGAACATCCTGAAGAAACTGATAGGAGACTGAAGGTTCTGCAGTTTTCTGAGAGATCATAACTGAATTATGTATTAATGTACTTTATTTGAAAGTACTGACCATGTATGCAAGGGGCCAATTGTGAGAGTAGCAACAGATATTTTTCTTTTTAAGAGATTCTGCCCATTTGTTAATATTAAAAATATTCATTAAAGATATTAATAAAACATATCCACATAATTAGCATTTTAGTGCTGTTTGTTTACATTGTGTTTACTGCTTGCTGGAAGAATTCTAATTATTATCTTAATAAATTATTATTTTAATTAAACCTTATTTAATTAATAATATTTTTTATTATTTTTTCACACTGCATTTTTCATCATACCTGCTGATGCACTTGAAAACACACCGAGAGCATGTGTGTTATCCACCCATTTTATCTTCATACCACCTTCACTGTAAACAAGAAAGAAGTATGAAGTCAGTACTGGATGAAAAAATAAAGCAGGTTGTGGGCAAAACCCACACAGACTGATCTTTACATAACATGCTTCTGAATACTCACGAAGATGAGAGACACTGATTTAGATTTTTTGATTTTTAAAAAGCTTTTGGTCTAAAATGTTTTTTAGTCTGTTCATGCCATATGGATGCCTATAGGTTCCAAAGAAAACATATTTCATCATATTTGTCACTACATGTGTAGGTTCATTGGTGGTTTTGGATTGTAAATAAAATGTCTAAATTTGTGTTGTAGACATGGTGACCCCTGGTTCCATTTACCACCACTGTAAAGAAATCTATACAATTAACCATTTCAAACCACTCTGAATGACTTTGCAAAGATTATACAGAAAATAAATAAACAAATTACCTGTATTCTGCAAAGGCATCTAGCAAGTCATCTGTTTTGAACATGGCTGGGAAATCGTAGATTTCGATGACGTGGGCAAAGTCTTCTTGATTAATCCACACATTCTCAAAGCTGGAGTAATCATTCTGGGCGTTTTCAATCACCACCTCTCCTTCCTTCAGATGGGCTGTGATCTTAGCAAATACAAACCAGGCAGAAGACAATGATGAAATCACAAAAAAAAAGCGAAACATAATCAGAAACAAATGCTCTAAAGTTTGAACAAGATCTCTCAAAAGAAACTTCTGTAACTCAATTAAAAGCATTTTGCTTGTAGCACTATTAAGTTTAAGATTTCGGATCATAAACCACTCTCTGTCCTTACAGGGCACGTTTCTGCAATTTAGAAATATCATTCTGCTGGAGGTGGATCACTCCCGTACTTGTTTTGTTGTGACTTTTGTAGCTCCACTTACCATACAAGTGCAACGTCTGATACATTCTCACCAGCGCAACACACACAAACACATCACCACAATGTCAGTTTCACTGCAGTGCTAAGAATGAACCACCATCCAAATTATACCTGCTCTGTGGTGGTCCTGAGAGGGCCCTAACATTGAAGAGCAGGGTAAAAGGAGGCTAGCTAAGTATGCAGAGAAACAGATGGACTACAGTCTGCAAATGTAGAACTACAATGTGCACCTATACGGTAAGTGGAGCTAATAAAAGAGACAAAGAGATGGCTTTAATGTTATGATTGGTGTACACGAAGAATAAAAAGCAGTTATTACTTGCAAAAAACTATTGTTTATCACACCGTGATGAAATCTGAGGATTAATAATGAATCTTTAACCATTTTTTATTATTCATAATTGGATCTTTGTGAGCTCAGATATTTACACTTCAGTTGTGCTGACATGTGGCTTTTGTAGTGAAAGTCAGTCAGAAAATTAGCTAGAATTATTCTCCATACCTCCGGGTAGAAGTCATCAGTCTCGTCTTTGTTCTGCTGCTGGCAAGGTGATTTGGTGGGAGTGATATTACTGCAGTTCTCCTCTGCCTGGTCCTCCAGGGTCATCGCCATGAAGTAGGAGACAGTCTGGTCCCAGGCTGGGGGCCAGGGGTAGGGCTCAGACCCTGAAACCTGCATAAACACATCCTGCTCGCCCACTGATTCATCAGTGCTGTGAAACACCGACTCCTGATTGGCTGCAGGGGGTTCTGTGGTGTCGGAACTGGACTCCTCAGAGGTGCTGAGGCAGCAGCTGGAGGAGCTTCTGCTGGGCTCATCAGAACCTGAGCTTTCGCACGCCTTCTGTCTCAAAGCTCGAGGGACATAGATGGCCTTATCTGGCCTTCTGGTTCCTCTGCTGCGAGTGGATCTGTGTCCGGCTGGTTGGCTGCTTGATGTTCTCTCCATTCCTCTGTCCCAGCTGTATGGCTGCTCATATAAACTACTGTCTGTGCCACTACTGTCCTCCTTGGGTGGTAACCTTCCAGAACAAACATACATACAATAAATACATTCAATTTGAAACCAAATATAATCAAATCTCTTGTGTTTTCTTGACGCTCTGTATTATCTTCTTCGGATAACCTGGTCATTTCTAATAGGTCTCAACATAACAGTTTGGTGAAAAATCAAAGGGTCTGCATTGTGGACATAATGCCATTCATTCCTCCATAAACTAGGCTGCAAAAACAAGATGCTCTGACTGTTTTTTGAATGAGGCAAAATACATGACATGGTAAAGGCAATGAAATAATGAAATTTTCTGATACATATAAACACACAAATTAACTCAAGGAAGATGGACAATACAACACCCTAAATGTAGTCAATCAGCCAAGACATGTTTGCTTCTGTAACTTTAAAGTTTAACTGGAGAGACGAGGCAAAAATTATCAGTAATGTCCAGAATTTAGTTTCAACCTGCATCCAACATGTTGCCCCTTCCCATATTTAAAAGGGAAAGTTCTACTTAAAATAATGTTCAACTTAAATAAATTAATTGTTCAGAGTGCTGATGGCAGAAACCATCCACATATGCTGCATGATGCCATCTTAATTTTGTATCTCGAACACCAACAATGACTTGGCTGACCCACTACTGTGTACATCTGGCCAAACCATGCCTTTCATAAAGCTTTCCTTGTGCTTAATGTTGCTTGCTATATTTTTACCTGAGGTGGGAATAGCAGACAGCTACCCTGCGGCTCCAGGCTTCCCCAACAGAAAAAGTGCTCAAGTTTGGGTGGTTCTCAGCCGTCTTGTGGATCAGAAAGCGAAGTCGACTTGGGAGGGGTGGGAAGAGTAGGACGCTTAAATGAGAAAAACAGGCAAATATATTGAAATATATTACATATCCACAAGTTTGTAAGCAGCATTCCTTTTGAAATGACGGGTATATGCCCCCCTTTTGAAAAGGCTTTACACTAGATAGTGGAACACTACTAAGAATTTCATTGCATTCAGCCGCGAGAGCATTAGTGAGGAAATGTACCGATGTTGGCAGATCAGTTCTGGATCCAACTCCCAAAGTGGTCTGGGAGAAAGTGCAAAGGAAGATCTTGTACAGTGATATATATGACAAACAATTGAATGGAGCTTCATCGCTCCAGAAATATAGTTCCACTGTCCAACAGCCCTGTGCTGGGGGGCTTTATACTTATCTACACACATGCTTGGTATTGGGCATGGTGACCTTAGGCTCATGTGTGGCTCCTCTAGAGTGTCTAATTGTTTGGTCACTGCTTTTCTATGGAGATTATACAAGCAGTATCAGTACGTGGTTACCTTAAAAGTAGCGGACCTCCCCAGTTTCATACTTCTGGACATAAAGTGCCTCTGGAATCTGACATTACAGTGACCAGACACTTCACAGACACCAGTTTTGTTAATTTTGTACCTTTTGTGATCATCCCTCTGCTGAAAGGCATCCAGCTCTTCGAGGACTTTATGAACGAATTCATTTTCTTGCTTGGGGAGGTAGCAACCATCATAGCAGGGAACCGCCAGGGTGCTGAGATGACGAGAGACGAAGCTAGACAGAGAAGCATGAAATAAAATCCAAGTGCAGTACTACAAGAACAAAACGCTTAAGAGAGGCAAAATGAACATCTAGCTGGCTAGTCAGGTCACGGTTCAGTTTGTAAAAGCTGGTAAACAATCACGTATTAAATAAATATCTCTTGCAGACAGACGTTAACATAGGAGCAAACTTCTACTACAAGGTTGAAGATCGCCTCTTAAATGCTCTTTCCAACTTTCCGGTCCACCTTAAAAACTTCACTATTTACGTTCTGGCGCATCCCGACACTACAATTGAACTCGGCCAGCATTTAAGGTGGAACACAAAATTCCACTACAGCGTCGGGTTTCTGGTTCTAGTCAGCCTCAATTAAGCTAGGTCAGGAATTAAACCATGACGCATAAGACAGTGACATGCAAATATAAACAACACAGTAAAGATACATGACAATGAAATACAGTCTTTCATATGCAGAAACAGATACACCAGTCACAACAACGATTAGCTAGCACAGCTAATTTAGCTTAGCTCGCTAATCTGATTTCCAGGGAAACGCCTCACAAGCTTGCAGTTTTTAACAATTTTTGAAATGACCTCGTCCTCATACCTCAAACAGAGGACACCACAAATACGCAGAACTGATAAATATAATTTAGGTACCTAACTAAAATCCCTCACCGGTCACTTTATCACAAGCAGCATTTAATTCAATCGTAAACACCAAGAGTCAGCCGTGAGAGTGATTATAGCGGACCCAAGCGGTTGGCGGTGAAACTGCAATCACGTCCAGTTTATTTTCAGACGGTAGTAAATGATTAGTATTAAAACCTAAGACAGCCTTTTAGATGCCCTCCGTGACTATACTACTACTACTACTACTACTACTACTACTAATAATAATAATGATAACAAAAATAACAATAATAACAATTACAAATATCAGGCTCAGGCTACACATTTCCTTAAATCTTAATATTTTATTTTCAGACTTTTGTATTTCTCATACCTTCCAAGAATTAGAATCAGGCTTCATTTTTTCAAGTTAGCACAACACAACAATCTGAAGGAAACAAGATTTTATTATGATACATATCTTTAAATAAATGTGTTCAGACAATTTCAAGAAAAGACAGTAAATGTTTATTTTAATACAACAAAAAATACAAATGACACTGCTTAAATCCGTTAAAGATGCAACTCTGGATGAAATTGTTGCCTTAAAAGTGTTTATGGTCAGTATTGATGCAAAGGGGGAACAATAAGAGCACAGGACAGCAGTTAATCAGTCATTCTTACAGCTAGACGACACTCGACCTCAGGGTTGGACCCAATTCGACTGCATCTGGATGAAGATTTTGAGTCACTATTCATAGTTCAAGACCAGTCAATCCACCCTGTAGTGTTTTCAACTGAGCACAGGGAATGATGTCACATACTGAAAATGGTCACATGATCCTACGAAAGTCACTGTGGAATGGATCAATCATCACTGATCAGCTTTATGGTATTAAAATGCATATTATATCAAAATCACTTACACACTTCAAATATTCAACTGAAATGTCATCATCAGAACGTCAATTATGCTGAATACGGCACCGACAAAGATCCCCCAAGACAATTTTCATTATGTGGACACCGAACACTGCGGCCATGTGGTGAATCAACACTGTACACTGTACCTACAACTCATTCAAAGACACGTATATACAGAAAACAGAGGTTAAATGACTAAAAAGAAAAAAAAAAACATTTCAAAAGGAGCAATATAAAACACATGGCACAACGTAATAGCTTTTAAAATGATTTTTTGATTAAGTAAGCCAGAATACACAGAAACTCTGACATCTTATAAATGAACAAGCAAGGCTTCAGAGAACGCTTTGTAGGTCATTCTCGTGTGAGGAGCAAAAAAAATAGAATAGAGGAAGAATTGGTAACATAAAGTAAGAAGCGGCGTCTACATTCAGATGCAGACAGGCAAGACGATGAGGACACGATAAAGGGACTCCGTTCTCAATCCAGCAGGCCAGTGATTAACGTGTGCGATACATTCTCCTGAAAGGAAACACAAACCTGATTAGATTACATATAGTTCAATTACTCCCAGCCTATGAAGTCCCTTGTAGCTCCACCTTGCTCGTGTACAGTTACAGAATGTTCATCTGCTGATGTATATTTTCCAACCCATCAATGCACAGCCCTGTCTGGGCATGGGGTCAAATGACCAGAGATCAATAAGGTAGAGGGGGCTGAAACTACTGTTATGTAGTGGATCTCTAGTGTAGGTGGGGTTTAAAGTGGCCAGTTAAGAAAAAGTATATAGTCTTTTTCTTCTAATAAAGTGGTCAGCTACAGGGAACACAAGGCAGGTGTTTCTTATAAAGTGGACAGTTGATGGAAGCACTTTCCTGGCCAGTGAAGTCTATTATCTGGGTCAGTGTTTACCTTTGGTATGTTTTATCTTGATCCAATGCTTCTGTCCTCAAAAATGGTTATCTCCACCTTAACAGGACTTGGTTAGGGAAGACAACTTATAAGATCCATTACTTCCGCCCGTTATGTTGCTATCAATATGAAATACACACACGAATAAACACCTAATAATACAGTAAAGTGAAGTAAAGCACTTCACTTTATGATTTTACATGATACATAAAAAATTCAGGACACTATTTATTTTTAACCAAAACGTAAAGGGATGTACTGATATGGAATTTCTAGGCCAATAACGCTAACCAGTAATTAACATCTAGTTTTGGAACATACACATACAAATAGTCAATAAATAAACTCTCTTTTGCACTGTATACAAAGTTCACTCCAAAAACTATATGTGAAGTTATAATGCATTTATTGCCGTATCACATCTGAAAACTTGTTTTAAACTTCAGTTCTAATATCTTGTCTTTTCTTTCACACCACTCACTCAAATCACTCCATGTGCTGGGTTGCTAGTTGCAGTTATCCATATATTATTAAAGGGGAATTTTTTTTTTCCCATTTATCTGGAAAATTCATACACAGACCTGCCAACCTTTCTTAAAGCCTTTCCGAATTACATGTTCTATCTATCTCTATTTCCAAGAATACTGTGTCAATCAGCATGTTTCTGATCAGAATTCATGTGCTTTGAATTTTATAGAGGATGTCTGGCAGAAAAGGATACCACTCGAAGGCCTCTCTCTATGGGGTCAGTGAGGAGGAGACCTAGAGGAGCGTACACCTTCTCGTTTTGCTCCTGAATGTACTTGGCGATCTTTTTCAGCACCTAATTGATTAAGACATGAAAAACAGTGATCAGTTAAATGGAATGTAATTAGAGTTAAAATAACAACACATGCTTCCTTATTTCAGTCTAAAGCAACTGTATACCAATCATCTCCAACTGTAATATCTGTTCAGGTTCCAGGGACCAAAAGTCCAAGCAAGTCTGAGATTGTTATTGCTACACACATTACATCTTAAGGAAGTTATACAACAAACATACCAAAACAAATTCTACTGTACTGTATAGTGCTGGATTGTATAAACAATACTATTAAATACGTTTACATCTTAAATCTAAGTATCCATTTTTTTTTTTTTTGGGGGGGGGGGGTCTAGCAATATATTAAATGAATATTCAGCATTATATTATACTGACACTAAACTGTTGAGTCATAGTTTATGCACTTTAAGCAACACTATGTAACAAATTTACCTTTAAAATCTCTTTAAAATGATTTTGATGGTACCCTGACTTATAATAGGGAGAATGATGTCTCTGTCATTGCCACTCTGTGCCTGACTAACTGGGCAACTCTTTCTGGCACCATGTCAGACACCAACAGCTACAAGCCTTTAGCTATCTTAAAGAAGATGATAGCTGGGTATACCCAGTATGGACATCATGGAAGAGACCGAGATAAGACATTGTTGGAGGAAGAGGTTAAAAGAAAATTCTTCATGTTTTGCTGGGTAAGCAGAGTCACTAGATTATTTTACATGTTTTTTTTTTGCTTCTGCTGCTGTCTTTGCTGGCTCTGTACTGTTGAGCTTATCAATGAATATATGTGTACAGCTGTGCACATGTGATTTGTGTTTATGACGGTGGTGTAAAAGTTAATTACACTCCGCAACAGCTAGAAGAACCCAGCAGCAAAAAAATACCATTCTCACATAATGCTGCTTTAACTAACAGATAACTGTAAGGCACAGCATTTCCTTTGTGCTTCTGACTACCTGAAGGAAGAATTTAAAAGCTATAATTTCCTTTAGTATCATTTAAAAAAATGAATAAGCACAATAAAACATGCTATTTCAAGTTAACAAGCCATCTTTTAGCACAGAGTGCCAGTACCTAGGACACAAAGGTTCATCATCAACTTTATTAATACACACTTCCTATGACACCATGATATACTGACAATTACTGGAGGGAAGTACATAGCAGTTAATTGTAAGGTCCTGGATAATGATTAGGTTTCTGCATTAAGCACTGATAATGATTATGATATATATATATATGATTATATAACAAATTTGTAAATGTATGAAATAACTGCTATATGCAATGACGTATCCTATTAATAGATAAAACTATTTATTAACACATGTAGGTACTTTATGATGTCACTTTATAAAGCAATAAGTCACTCAAATCCGTCACAGTGGTGTTATCAGCCGTAAAGGCGTGATAAAATCACTACAAAGCACAGACTCTTGTAACTGTTTTATCTAAAAAAAAAATTGGACTGTTTCACAGATGCTTGTTTTCACTTCAACCTCTGCCAATATTTATTGTTCCATATAAAAACTTATTACACTGCACTTTCGTTTCATACTGCTTACACAAACATGCACTGATTATGGACGCAGCACTGAAAGAACAGTACAAAAGTGACAAGCTTACTTTTTCGTAGTGAGTCTCCATGCAGAGAAAAATGGTATAAGCAGTGAGACATGCCAAACAGCCCTCCAAATACGACTTGCCACCCAGCTTCTCTGCCTCTGCGTACAGGTTGTTCAGTGTCTGTATTGTCTCTTCAAACTGTTGCTTTTCGATCTGTAATAATAAACCAAATATAGCTTCATTTAAAACCTTTTTTAAATACAAAACATATTCAAGAAACAGAATTGCATAAGTAAATTCTGTTTTTCTGTTCTTCAGGTCAGAAAAGAAAATCCCATTCCTTCTCCATTATTATAAACACTGAATCTAGGTCAAAATGTACCATATTTTTTATTAGTAGCTCTGCTAAAATAAAGTGCAAAATGATCTCACCCTGGCCTCCAGCTCAGCTGGAAACTTGGTCTGGAACTTGCAGATGGTGCCAGAAGTGTAGTCCCGCTGGACGAACACCTTGGAGGCAATGGCTGCTTGCTGCCGCAGGTCCTGCAGGCTGTGCGTCTGTTTAAGAACATCGGTCACAGATTAAAACTAATATAATTTGCTGAAACTTTAAATTGTGTTAAACGCAATGAACTTCTGACAGTTCTGTGAAGGTTTTACCAGTATTCCATACACTTTGTCACTTAACTTCATAACATACATTATAGGAACCTACATGAGCTCCTAAATAACAGTGTTAACACTTAGTAACCACTGCAGATGGCATTTCAATTAGTCTTAGCTGGAGATGTAAATGCGTTATTAACCGATAACAGGAAATTAATACTATAATAGTATCGGCAGATGTAGATGACATATTTAAATTGTGCTACCATCTGAATGCTGGGTATATTTTTCTAACTTTCTTTTTTTGACCTCATCAGTCGGCTTTTATGTAATTAGCAGCATGGACCTTCTGATTACAATTTTACTCATATTAATCATATAAATGCAAAAGATTAGAGACTTAACACAAACAAGGTTGTTTCAAGTTGTTGACCTAAATGTCTTCAACAAAAAAATCATTTTGTATAGTAGAGCTTTCTTAAAGTACATCAACATTTTAACTGTTGAGATGTAAACAAAGTCCTTCAGACAGCTACACTGATAGCCAATTATTTACTACCCAAATGAACAGGCTCTTCTGAGTTATTACACTGAGCATTGATTATGGTAACAGTGATCGCAGCATAATTACAACAGAGAAAGCTGCTTTGGATCATTCCACAGGAGAACAAGATTTTGGTTCCTGTGTCCATCCAGAAAGACAGAAGCAGGACTCACAGCAGCTCACATTCCTACGCAGAGATTAATTATTTCATCTCACACAGAGTTTAAATACATCTGACTGTTATGATGAGGAATACAATAATGTGTTGGCGTTAATGAAGCACGAAAATACATCGGACATTCCTTAAGAGGGTTTATTTTAGAGCAGCACTTGAAAAGGGTGGCTTTTGTGTGAACAACCCTTGTAGAAAAACGAGTTAAATAAGTCATAGAATTTAATCAGCTCTAAAAATCTCAGACTGAATGTTTATAGACTGAGACAAACATAGAGCCAACAACAAACGCTTAATCAGTCAGTTTACCACATCAGTAAATATATACTGTGACAATATTTTACACAAAACAAAATGTTAAAAGCATGAATAGAAGAAAAAGCACCTAAATACGGCGTTATGTTTTACATTTTGGTATTAATGCACCGATGTATTAAAAACATAGCGAACGCTGTTATGCTAACACAGTTAGCCTGCAAGCTAACGACAGAGTGACTGTTTAATTACGAATACACGCCTAATTCGCCCGTAAATTAGGATAACATCAGCACTTACGGGTGGATCTGAACACACACTGCAGTTAATTGTAACTGATAATACAGAAAAAAACACTAAACGAACTATTATTTAATTTTACACACCTCCGCCATGGCCTCTGCTGCGTTTCCGCCCCGATCCTGTGTCCCGCCTGTAAAAGTGTCCGGAAGAATCTTGATGTTTTTTTCTTCGTCTTGAGTTCCGCCCTTCACACCCTAGTGGAGGCCCACGTTCTAGGACTGTTTCCGACTCGGGTACAGGTTCGAATCGAGTTTGGTCGTACAGTACGAAGGTTCGACTATTCGCTTGTTTTTTTTTCTACATATTATCTAGCAATCAGGAAATAAATTAACTTCAGTGATGATTTCTAGCACATTAACATGGCGTGTAAATGAATAAACAAATGAAACAAATTAAATGAATTAATGGCATAACTTCAAGTCTTCATAAACAGCATCAGCTCACTTCTTTATTTGTCATAAAGACTAATACATACATCTAACTGAACAAATTAAATGATTTAAAATTGAAACTATTTTAGATAAAATAAAAAACAGCAGGCTTTCAAATGGTAAATACATTCACAGCATCATACTCTTTTAAATAATAACATATGTCTTTGTCAGAATGGGCTGATTAGGCTATTGTATTTCTCTTTAAACATAAAAATAAATCTTGAACAAATAAATCAACAAATCAATTGTGTGTGTTTGCTTATCAGTTAATTACCAGTGCATGCTGTCACATATATATTTTATAAGAAAACCCAGCAGAAAATTCAGCTGGAATATTAACTATATTTATGATTCAACTTCTTTATAATACTTTTTTTTAATATTATTGTGAAACTTTTGTAAGCTCATATCTGTTTTTACATCTTATTATAATATACACTGACTGAAAAAATCCCACTTCTTGACTGCTCGACTTGAAGAAGCTCAGGTTGATGGGTCTCTGACTGATGACGTGATGACTTACAAAGGGCAACACAACTGCATTCCACTCCATCAAGTGGAGCTATGCTGAGCTAGATCACATTTATATTCTAGAAAACTATGGTAGATTCTAGAATGTTAGGTAGTGCTTTCATGTAAGGTGTGAAATACAAGGGATCCTTTTAGATCTGGGACCACCAAATGAACCTCTTAAATACCTCAAAATCAAAATTCTGCAAGATCCATGAAAAAAAATTATTATGCTGCTCATTAAAAGAATTTGACTCACTAATACAAATTCAGGGAAAGATCATTGTTTAATCAGCAAGCTTCTGACTAACTAGTGAAGCAGCACTGCCCTTCCTCAGGGTGGTGCTGTAGCAAACTTGTTCACTTAATTGGTGCTAAAGGGCAAAGCAACTGTAACTATGACTGGTATACCTCTGAAAACTTTACAGTATGCCACAGTATCATTGTGTATCTAAAAATTTTGCCAATATTGCAAGAAAATGGTGGAAAGAGTGAATTGTCACTTGTTTCTTATACCGCAGACAGAAGAGGAAATATGAAATTAGTTAATGTGTGTATGAGGCATTCCCACATTAGAAAATATCATTTCCAGAAGAAGAGCATTTAAATCAAACAAGCTGTCAGCACTGCAGTGATTGAGCAGCCAGCCAACATGGGAAGCCTGAGTGTTGCCAGGGGTATTTTGCACACTGCTTATTTAACTTCTTGAACACTTAAGCTGTGTCTGAAACTGTACCCTATTTACTACATAGCACTCTATTTGGGTTTCTGTCTTTTTGGCAGAAGTTGTGTCAAACAAGTAGTGTACACAATAAGTAGTGTACAACTTATGTGTCCTAGGGGACAGGGGATACCCACAATGCACTGTGTCCTAATCCATAAACCTCTCTTCAGACCTATTACAGACGTAGTAGCAGTTATACACAGTCAAGTCACATTATTATGACTAAAATTCATAGTAACCACAGCAGCTAGACGGGCTGAGAGACACAATAAGGTCCTGGTAGCTTGTCACAGGTGTCAGTGCATCCCACAGCTGCTGGAGGAACGTAGAGGAGGATCCACAGAGTGAACATGACAATCAAGGTGGTCCTATTGATGCTCAATTGGGTTAAAGTCTGGGAAATTGACTGATTCTTGTGCTTGGATGTATTGGTCATGTTCTTCCAACCAGTGTGGGACATTTCTAGCCGTCTGATGTGTTGTATTGTCTTGCTGGAATATTCCATTGACCCCAGGGAAGACAATCATCATGTATGATGTACGTGATCTGTAACCATGGATTCATACCCAAATCAGTTGAGAGTGCTTTCCACCTGGATGATTAGGCTCAAGATATGCCAGGAAAAAACTTCCCCCAGACCATAACGCTGCCACCTTCATGCTGCTGCCGTCAAGTAGGAATAATAATGTGACTCAACTGTCTGGTAGACTGGTGGCACAATATTTACAGTGTTTATATAACTTAATTTGCTGATGCACAGTAATGAGCAAGCACATATGAGGCCTTTTCCAAAACTAATATGACAAATTCTGTTCTTTTTAATAGTGTTATAATAGTGCATACTTCAGCTGTAGAACACTTAGCTGGAACATATAAACACAATATTATAGAAGAATTGTACTTTAAAATAACAGCTTTAAAGTAATTTCAATTGTACTCTAACCTATAATAGAGAAAACAGTCTCTCGGTCATTGCCACTCCAGCCCAGAATGTCTGTTTAGAAGGTAGTTCAGTTTGCCAGTATGAACATCATGGCAGAGGCTGTGAAGAGACTGAAGAAACTGTTGGAACAAGAGAAAACGAGAGAGTGACTGAGTAACACATCAGACCAGAGTAAATCTCGGTCTTGCTTTTTCTCGTTGGCGAGAGCTAAAAGCAACTAAATGATGTAAGGCAGTTTTACGGCCAACAGGAAAACAATGAAAGTCCTACAGCAGGCTGTTCAGGCCTGTCAATGTTATTTATTAGATTGTAATATAGGCAGAAACCTTATTCATGCCATCCATCTCACAGACTTTTGTAGTTTTTCCAGATGTCAAAAACTGTTAAACATCAGTCCTGTTTCAGGCTCACATGCAAAAAAAAAATTCACCTCATGCCAAATATTTTGGTCAGTCTTTGTTAGTCTCACACCACATTAGGCTTAATAATTTGCAACCCTGTAATAGTACTCTACCTTGAGCACTGACATCCCTTTGCATGCACATGTGTCATACAGGCATACGAATAGCATACAAGCCTATTGATACTAAGTCAGATTTATATACATAATAAAAAAAAACATTTTGAAAAACATAAATAGAATACTTGTGAGATAGAATACTTAGTGTACACTTGAGCTGTAAAAATACTTAGGGTACACTTGAGCTGTAGAATACTTAGTGTACACTTGAGCTGTAAAAATACTTAGTGTACACTTGAGCTGTAGAATACTTAGTGTACACTTGAACTGTAGAATACTTAGTGTACACCTGAGCTGTAGAATACTTAGTGTACACTTGAACTGTAGAATACTTAGTGTACACCTGAGCTGTGGAATACTTAGTGTACACTTGAGCTGTAGAATACTTAGTGTACACCTGAGCTGTAGAATACTTAGTGTACACTTGAACTGTAGAATACTTAGTGTACACCTGAGCTGTAGAATACTTAGTGTACACTTGAACTGTAGAATACTTAGTGTACACCTGAGCTGTAGAATACTTAGTGTACACTTGAACTGTAGAATACTTAGTGTACACCTGAGCTGTGGAATACTTAGTTTACACTTGAGCTGTAGAATACTTAGTCTACACTTGAACTGTAGAATACTTAGTTTACACTTGAGCTGTAGAATACTTAGTCTACACTTGAACTGTACAATACTTAGTGTACACTTGAACTGTACAATACTTAGTGTACACCTGAGCAGTGGAATACTTGGTGTACACTTCAGCTGTAGAATACTTAGTGTACACCTGAGCAGTAGAATACTTAGTGTACACTTGAGCTGTAAAAATACTTAGGGTACACTTGAACTGTACAATACTTAGTGTACACCTGAGCAGTGGAATACTTGGTGTACACTTCAGCTGTAGAATACTTAGTGTACACCTGAGCAGTAGAATACTTAGTGTACACTTGAGCTGTAAAAATACTTAGGGTACACTTGAACTGTAGAATACTTAGTGTACACCTGAGCTGTGGAATACTTAGTGTACACTTGAACTGTAGAATACTTAGTGTACACCTGAGCTGTGGAATACTTAGTTTACACTTGAGCTGTAGAATACTTAGTTTACACTTGAGCTGTAGAATACTTAGTCTACACTTGAGCTGTAGAATACTTAGTCTACACTTGAACTGTAGAATACTTAGTCTACACTTGAACTGTACAATACTTAGTGTACACTTGAACTGTACAATACTTAGTGTACACCTGAGCAGTGGAATACTTGGTGTACACTTCAGCTGTAGAATACTTAGTGTACACCTGAGCAGTAGAATACTTAGTGTACACTTGAGCTGTAAAAATACTTAGTGTACACTTGAGCTGTGGAATACTTAGTTTACACTTGAGCTGTAGAATACTTAGTCTACACTTGAACTGTAGAATACTTAGTTTACACTTGAACTGTAGAATACTTAGTGTACACCTGAGCTGTGGAATACTTAGTTTACACTTGAGCTGTAGAATACTTAGTCTACACTTGAGCTGTAGAATACTTAGTCTACACTTGAACTGTAGAATACTTAGTCTACACTTGAACTGTACAATACTTAGTGTACACTTGAACTGTACAATACTTAGTGTACACCTGAGCAGTGGAATACTTGGTGTACACTTCAGCTGTAGAATACTTAGTGTACACCTGAGCAGTAGAATACTTAGTGTACACTTGAGCTGTAAAAATACTTAGTGTACACTTGAGCTGTGGAATACTTAGTTTACACTTGAGCTGTAGAATACTTAGTCTACACTTGAACTGTAGAATACTTAGTTTACACTTGAGCTGTAGAATACTTAGTGTACACTTGAGCTGTGGAATACTTAGTGTACACTTGAGCTGTGGAATACTTAGTTTACACTTGAGCTGTAGAATACTTAGTCTACACTTGAACTGTAGAATACTTAGTTTACACTTGAGCTGTAGAATACTTAGTGTACACCTGAGCTGTGGAATACTTAGTTTACACTTGAGCTGTAGAATACTTAGTCTACACTTGAACTGTAGAATACTTAGTTTACACTTGAGCTGTAGAATACTTAGTGTACACTTGAGCTGTGGAATACTTAGTGTACACTTGAGCTGTGGAATACTTAGTTTACACTTGAGCTGTAGAATACTTAGTCTACACTTGAACTGTAGAATACTTAGTTTACACTTGAACTGTACAATACTTAGTCTACACTTGAACTGTACAATACTTAGTGTACACTTGAACTGTAGAATACTTAGTGTACACCTGAGCTGTAGAATACTTAGTTTACACTTGAGCTGTAGAATACTTAGTCTACACTTGAACTGTAGAATACTTAGTCTACACTTGAACTGTACAATACTTAGTGTACACTTGAACTGTACAATACTTAGTGTACACCTGAGCAGTGGAATACTTGGTGTACACTTCAGCTGTAGAATACTTAGTGTACACCTGAGCAGTAGAATACTTAGTGTACACTTGAGCTGTAAAAATACTTAGGGTACACTTGAGCTGTAGAATACTTAGTGTACACTTGAACTGTAGAATACTTAGTGTACACCTGAGCTGTAGAATACTTAGTGTACACTTGAACTGTAGAATACTTAGTGTACACCTGAGCTGTGGAATACTTAGTTTACACTTGAGCTGTAGAATACTTAGTCTACACTTGAACTGTAGAATACTTAGTTTACACTTGAGCTGTAGAATACTTAGTCTACACTTGAACTGTACAATACTTAGTGTACACTTGAACTGTAGAATACTTAGTGTACACCTGAGCTGTGGAATACTTAGTTTACACTTGAGCTGTAGAATACTTAGTTTACACTTGAGCTGTAGAATACTTAGTCTACACTTGAACTGTAGAATACTTAGTCTACACTTGAACTGTACAATACTTAGTGTACACTTGAACTGTACAATACTTAGTGTACACCTGAGCTGTGGAATACTTGGTGTACACTTCAGCTGTAGAATACTTAGTGTACACCTGAGCAGTAGAATACTTAGTGTACACTTGAGCTGTAAAAATACTTAGGGTACACTTGAGCTGTAGAATACTTAGTGTACACTTGAACTGTAGAATACTTAGTGTACACCTGAGCTGTAGAATACTTAGTGTACACTTGAACTGTAGAATACTTAGTGTACACATGAGCTGTGGAATACTTAGTTTACACTTGAGCTGTAGAATACTTAGTCTACACTTGAACTGTAGAATACTTAGTTTACACTTGAGCTGTAGAATACTTAGTCTACACTTGAACTGTACAATACTTAGTGTACACTTGAACTGTACAATACTTAGTGTACACCTGAGCAGTGGAATACTTGGTGTACACTTCAGCTGTAGAATACTTAGTGTACACCTGAGCAGTAGAATACTTAGTGTACACTTGAGCTGTAAAATACTTAGGGTACACTTGAGCTGTAGAATACTTAGTGTACACTTGAACTGTAGAATACTTAGTGTACACCTGAGCTGTAGAATACTTAGTGTACACTTGAACTGTAGAATACTTAGTGTACACTTGAACTGTAGAATACTTAGTTTACACTTGAGCTGTAGAATACTTAGTGTACACTTGAACTGTAGAATACTTAGTGTACACCTGAGCTGTAGAATACTTAGTGTACACTTGAACTGTAGAATACTTAGTGTACACCTGAGCTGTGGAATACTTAGTTTACACTTGAGCTGTAGAATACTTAGTCTACACTTGAACTGTAGAATACTTAGTTTACACTTGAGCTGTAGAATACTTAGTCTACAATTGAACTGTACAATACTTAGTGTACACTTGAACTGTAGAATACTTAGTTTACACTTGAGCTGTAGAATACTTAGTGTACACTTGAACTTTGGAATACTTAGTGTACACTTGAACTGTAGAATACTTAGTCTACACTTGAACTGTAGAATACTTAGTCTACACTTGAACTGTACAATACTTAGTGTACACTTGAACTGTAGAATACTTAGTGTACACCTGAGCAGTGGAATACTTAGTGTACACTTAAGCTGTAAAAATACTTAGTGTACACTTGAGCTGTAGAATACTTAGTGTACACTTGAGCTGTAGAATACTTAGTGTACACTTGAGCTGTAGAATACTTAGTCTACACTTACGTTGTAGGATGCTTTTTGTGCACTTCAGTGATAAAATACTTAGTATGCACTTGATTTGTAAAACGCTTAGTGTGCATTTGAGTTAAAGAATGCCTAGCTAGTGCGTATTCATTTTATAGAACACTGATGTAACACATGCTCAGTGCAGAACACAATACTTTTCCTTAGAGAGAAAAAATAAATTTCATGCTTTAATTTTCTAGCTCTTCTAATTGTCTTGCCGGGAAGCTTCACCGTAACCTAAAATCAGCTCCAGCCAGTCAAACCTTCCAGTCACAATTATTTCTGTCCTTAAATGACTGGTAGTAGACCCTGCATAGTCAGGGAGAATAATCTTGAGGTAAAAGTTATTGTGTATTACAGTTGTTATGGAGTAAAAGTACAATTTAATTGATATTTTGTTGAAGTGAGATTCAGCGTTGGTGTAATTTACTGTAAAATGTGCCCTTTGGGACACATGGAGGTTATAGTTCATGTCTAACAAAGCCTGTAACTCACTGACATTTCTCACTCTTTCACAGATGCAGTTGGAACCTGCAACAATTACAGATAGGAAACATGCTAGCACTTCTGTTTACCTTCTGATTTGATTATGACAGATTAAAGCTAAATCTGTTGAATAGTTTGAAGCATATGTAAGGGCAAAGATTTAAGGACAAAGATGAATGTTGTACGGTGCTTTAGTCCGCATGTGGTCTTAATGATGATGATAAATGCTGCTAATTAACTAGCTGAAAGGTTCAAATGCTTAAACATAACATTTTTGCAACGAACCAAAGAAAAACATCATTCAAACATCAACTTCATTGACCCTCATTAATTAGGACTGCAGCCAAACAGCAGTGTTTGTGAAATCCGCATTATTACCTGCCAGTAATCTTCTTTTTCTTCTCACTTACAGGAATAGCTTGGCAAAAAATTGCATTTGCACAATTTACTCCCCCCTTACCCCAAATGTTGTCAATAAGCCAAGACATGGTTGGTGTCTGATGTTTCCTGTTAAATTTTAGCTCTGTCTCTATTAGGCCAATATAGCTAACAAGTAAAGGAATCATATATTAGCACCAATTAGCATGATGCTAATTGCATATCAAAATTATTAAACCATGTGGAGTTGTTAAGTAATCTCTAACAGAGTTGATTATGTAGTTTATGGCACTGTGCATCACACTGTTATCTAAAGAAATTTGACTAAAGTACATTAGCATAGCTAAAACACTATAGCAGCCATCTTGAAACCTGAATTGTGTCTGTATTTTAGCCTGTGTTTATAGATGTCTATTAAAAAAAGATAATGTTAGACCCTAAAAATGTCTTGGCTGGTTGACTGCATTTGGGGTACAAGAGGAAACTGAGCTTTTTTTTGCAAAAACAGTCCTATTTTGTGTTTTAAAGGTATAATATAACATAAATGTCAAGCGTGTTGTCATCTGCTTCAGATACAAATCCCACATTTACAAAAGTGGACAGTGAAACGGGCCAATACCAAAAACCTAAACTGTTAGTTAAACAGTTATGTAACAGCCACTACTCACTAATATTTACACCCCAACATTTACATACACTAGCTCACGTTCTAGCCCAGCAAAACAACAGGAATGAAAATGGCAGTCTATGAGGAGAAATCTGCCCTACCAGTAAAGGGGATGTTAGCCCTTTTCATGTTCTTTCAGAACTATCACCAGGAATGGTTGAAGTTTATCTTTAAGGGCCACATCTTTAACAACATCTAACAACATTCATTTACTTCGTGTTGTTGTGAAAATTGAAAGCGAAATGTTAAATATTAAAAATTAACTAATGTTAGCGTAACAATATGAGAACCGCAAAAATTATTTATACAGATTAATACTATTATTATTTTCCCATCTGTGCCTGTTTCATGTGACCATCTCACTGTAAACCTGTAAATCAGAGAAGAGATAAGCAAATGAGAGCACGAAAACCCCCCGCAAAACAGCTTGTTTCATTCTAGGGCCAAATCTAAGAGGTATAAATGGGTTTGCAGGACTGCTACTGGGTATTTTTCAGTCATAAGTCATAAAGTCATAAACCTGTCTATGTAGACATCAGAGACAATTTAAAATACTGAATAAATGCATTCTATAACACATTTATGACATACAGAGTCAGAGACCACAGCCTGCAAAAAACCAAAACATTATATCTTAGCAAGTTCTAAATCTAGACATTATTCCCAACATTTCATATTATGAGATTGTTCTAAGAATAGTAGAAGTTTAATTTCATTCATAATTAAGAACCTTAAACGTTTTCCCTTCTGTTGCATTTTTATCTAATTAAAGCTTCTTTTTTTATCAGCCAATCATTTTGCTTTTGCTTGTTTTCAGCATAATTTCTCAAAACAAGGCAAATGATATGCCAGTGGAATAAGACACTTAACTGAATCAAAAAACAAAAATAGAAGTAGCTCAAATCATTTTATAATGTTCTCACAACTATCTTATAATGAAATCTGTTAGATATATTGACTAAATTAAAGTTGTTTTCACTTCCTAAGGTATAATGTTTTGCAGTGCATATCATGGCTGTCCAAGAAAACTGAATCTCTAATGATTTTGGAGCAATAGAAACATTTCAAAATGTTGCAAATAAAATCTCTTTAATTTTCACTGACTAGAAAGGGAGTTTCTGGTGGTCCTGTAAAGTTGCAGATACTTGTTTTTCTTTGAATAGCTATGAGACAAGGTTTGAGCCAGTCATGCAATTAGCATCAATATAAGCTTCCATTACATGTTAGCTACATAAGCTCCAATGCTCAGACTAAAAATCCAACTTCAGACACCGAACATGCCTTGGCTGGCAGTATTATGTGTAACAGAGAAAACTGTGTAAATCTGTTTTTTTCTTTGCCTACTCTTTAAATCGCCCCCTAAAGACTCTGGAGTGTCTATGTTGACTTTTTCCATTTCATGGTATGTTTTCAGTGGGTTACTGAAAGTGTTGCGTGTCAGTGCAGTTTTGATGGCAGGCTAACTCCTGAGTGGAGACATTCATAAATCCCCCCTTCTACTCTTCCAACAGGTGGTCTCTCTGACAGGACTTATTCTGTAGCGCATTACTGCGTGGAGATCTTTTTCAATTCCAATCACTGTTGTGTGGAGAAACGATAAATAATGAAAGAGACTTTACTTTATGTTCAACCTCCTGCTGTTCATGGTAGTTGGTGGTTCTGCAGCTCAGTAGACATGCTAAGCCTGTTCTTTCACTTGTATTATGTGGCCTACCCCTCACCATATCATCAGGACTCATGCATTCAAGTTCATACAGCCTCTGTTGAGAAGGAGTTATGCACACACTATTCAGTAGGGGTTCAGCCTACCTACATTGTATAATTAAAGAAAGCTCTGAACTTCATCAGAGCAGCTTCACTGTAAAAAATAAAAACCTTCATTAAAGTCACTTGAATGTGGGCTTTTGAATCCAGCTTAAATCAAACATGTTGGGAAACAGCTCTGTTGTCTCTGACAGAGTGAGAGAACATAGCTGAGAATAAAATTCCTCCTGTGGGGAAACCTGCTTTTATACTGGTCCAGGACCTGTCAAACTCTTCCATCATTTAGATTTTAATATTAGCATTCAGCTGGGCAGACCTCAGCTTTCAGCCCAACACCATCCGGCATCTGCGCCACACGCCAAGCCACAGGATCACACATGCTCTGGTATAAATTCTCACTAACGTGTGTTTGTAACACAGTGACAAACAGTGCTGTAAATCTCTCTGAGGAAGTCTAGTAAAATCATTTCTGCCGTTTCTCTAACGACATAGTTCAGGATTACAGTCATTTGCATTTCTGTATGGGTGTGTTAGTAAACTGCTAGGCCAAAAAAGCCTCTGTTAGTGTGATGTTAAGTTTGGACCTAAATCCTAGCTTAAAAGCATTGATATTTCAATCAAATATTGTGTCAAGTAAAAGTAAAACCACCTTCACAACAGCAATAGGATTTTCAATTCTATTATTGAATTCTATTCAATAATAGAATTTTCAATTACTAGCCATAATTGTAATGACATAATGTATGTTATTTATGTGAAGAGGAGAAAGTAGGGGGCTTTGCTGAATAATTAGAAGTGTATCATTTGTTTCCAGCACCTGGTGTGAGTGCAAATTTAACAAGGGGCTAGTGGTCATTCCGACAACACTGTCTCAGCCATTTTTAATAAATCTTATAATAAAGGACAAAAGAAGAATCAGCTGAAACCATTTTCTGAACTGAGAACAACAGATCTTTTAGCGAACTCAGGCAGAACGGCACATACACTGAACTTGTGGGGGAAGGTCACCACTAACCACAGGCTTCCCGCCACCGGTAACCCCCCCCCAAACTTAGAACCCACCCCACAAAACACCCCAAGAACCCACATCCCAGACACACAACGACACAACCAAACACCTAAAAAACATCAATGTAAATGATATATACAGTACCTGTTTTAAGCAGGGTACGAGCCTCCCTTGAGCCCCTTTGTGTGGTTTTCTGCATTCCAGCTCCTGCTGGCATCGCGCCCCATGGCTATAACCACACTATAATCAATGCTTGCTCACCCACAAAGACCAAAATCCAGCTTCTGGTTTTATTACTAACTTTCTAAAAATTTCCTCTTACAAATACATGCCATCAGTGTTATTGAAGAAACGTGTAGTTCAGCTGAGGCAAAAGAGGTTAATTTTAGAATATTTCAATATGAAAATGGGTTAATTCAGTACAATTCTGCATTGTTTAAACCTGATATAGCCGTTTTATTTACTATCCAAAACCACCAGCGGATATCTGGTTCCAATCACCACCACTGTGAACAATTCTGATTTGGTAAGTTTCTCTAGAGCAGAACGATTCCAACCGCTCTGAATCTGCTTTGTTTACATCCTAACTGTTCAATTATGCAGAAATTCTGAATGATCAGTGAGCTTCCTGTCTACAAAGTAGAAAATCAAGTATCAATGGGATAAAACAGATTTTTGTACTCAACATGGCATATAAAGTACATTTTAAAGAACATGGTAATAAAATGCCTTGCTACATATGTAAAGGGAGAAAGGGGGAGGGGTATTATCCAGCTCTCTAATTGTTTACTTTGGTGGTCTTAATTGTAACAGTGTAAGCTGTGTGGGGGTGGGCTGTAATTTAGCCTGGTTAGTTTACACTGTGAGCTGTGAAAAATCACAGATGATGTTGCTATGGAAACACGAGAAGATGACCAAAAGCATGTCTCGCCATGTCATTTGTTATATTTTATCCTGCAATACATTGTGCACCACTCTGTCCCCTATGATCTTAATCAAGAAATTCCAATGCAACACTTTATTTAATGTTATATTACACTGAGACTAATCTGCTGCTGTTTTACTCCTCTCCTCTTGTTAATTCGAAATAACATTAAAATCTTCTACAAGATTAGAGTCTGATTTGCACCCAAACCGCAGCGTCCTCTGGCTGGGTTCTCCTTTGGCCAACGCTGATGTGTTTATGTTTCTGTCTCTCTCACCTCCGCTGCAGAGGTGAACTCATAACCGACAGGCCATCAGTGAGCGTTCTGGGAGTTTGGTTTTGGTTTGGCGAACCTCGCCTTTCCGTGTCGAAATTGTATTCAGACTTCATTTCGTGTCATTTCTGCATCATAATCACAAGAGCTGGGTCATAAATCTTCCTCTCTGGCAAATTGAGTTATAGTAATAAAGAATTCGCTGTAAAGATTCCCTCGAGGATGGAGCTGTGAGGAGAAAAGTAACACAGTAACACAGAGGGCGGAAGCACTTAGTAGAAAACGTTAATTATATCTGAAACAAATGCATATATATATATATATATATATATATATATATATATATATATATATATATATATGTGTGTGTGTGTGTGTGTGTGTGTGTGTGTGTGTGTGTATAAACAGAAAAAAACTTTTTACTACATTGTTTTATCAGAGTTTAGAGCAGTTTTTTTGAAAATTAAGGTAAACATGTAAGGAAAAAAAGTTATCAGATAATTTGCCATAATTAACATGACATAAAACCTTAGGACATATATAAACACTGATCAGTCATAACATTAAAACCACCTATCTACACATATTGTCCAGTTTATCAGCTCCACTTACCATATAAGCACACTTTGTAGTTCAACTATTACAGACTGTATATATATATACTTTATGGATACACCTCAGATTCAGTAGTTTAGTAGTTTAGCTCTGACCACTCAGGCAGAAGCTGATGAGAGCAGTCATATGTCACTTTTCTGTCTGGTCGGAGTCTCGCCATCGAATGGGAAATACTAGTGGAACCAGGCTCAAAAGCTTTTGTGTGTCAGAATTATTACTGTCTACGTTATAGCCTGCATTTTAGTTGCAGGGTGCTAGTTGGCTTTCTAACCCCCTGTTAAGCATGTTAAAGTGGACTTGATAGCCTCTTTTGAATGTTTAGAATTTTATTTTTGGAGTCTACTAGAATAGATTCAAATGCTTCAATTTTCCCAAAACACCATGTTTTTCTCATATTGTACATCTGCACTCACCCTCCATCTGAAACACTCTGTTGGAGCTCCTGTGCCTTTAAGCCCCGCCTCCTGATGTGTCCGGTGTGCTCTGATTGGTTAGCTCACCCACTCTGTTATGTTTAGTCTACCACAAAGTGGTTTAATGATAATGGTTGTTGATCAGCAAGGACATGACATAACTGCTTGCCTGACAGGCCATATGATTTGGGATCCTAATAGCTATAAATCAGTTAAATTACAGGGGCTGCTTTCACCCCAAAAAGGGGCAGGGGCATTACGCAAGGGCAAAGCTTTCCTTTATTATAGGGAGTGTTTCAGCCCACGCTGTTTTTTTTTTTTTTGCTTTTCTTTTACATATAGTCTATCAGCACAGTAATATAGGGTTCCTGATCTAAGTCAAATTCCTTGACTTTTTATGGCTTTCACTGACTAAAAAGCTGAATCACTCCATGACCTAAAAACAGGCCACCTTTGTGCTGAGCAGATAAAAAAAAACATTTTAGACTAATTTGTGAGCTTTATTTTCTAGCTCACTGACATTTTCAGTGGAAACATCTATTGTTAGTAAAATTTACAATGTCATACCATGTTTACCTTCATTGGCAGGTACAGGAGACTGCGTACCTTAACAGTTGATGAGGAGCAATGGGATACGGGAAACAACAGAAATTTCATGACTTTTCAAGACTATTAAAATTTCAGTTATGTTCCAGAAACCTCTGGTAATAAAACCAGCCTGGGAAAAACAGAGGTTGTGCCCTTTAAAGTGAACTGAAAACTAGATATTGAGATTTTGCTGTGCACTAGCTCAAACCAGAATTTGAAGAAGAAGAAATACTTCCAAGAAAAAGTCACTGACGTTCCTGCAGCTCTGAATCCTTCCCCCCGTCTTATAGCCTCTATCTGCTTGGCATCACCTTTTTAATGTTTTATGCAGCTCAAAGCCTTTGCTGCTTACTGCCAAGAAGAAGAAAAGCAGAAGGCAGTTGAAAGAAAAAAAAAAGTGAAGAGGAGGAGGAGAAAAAAAAGGCTGGATTGGGCAATTTTCAAACTGATTGAGCAATTGTGTGCTAGTGTGCCAGTTGCACTGCCATTGGTCGCCCCAGAGAGCAGAAGCTGGATCCCCGCAGCTCTGCTGCTTTTTTAACAAACACTCACCAGACGGGGAAGGAGGGACAGGCAGGCAGGCTTGGAGATAGAGAGAGAGAGATAAAGAGAGAGACAGAGAGAGAGAGATTCAGAGACTGCCGCTTTTATAGCCTAACGCTGCGCGAGCCGTTTCAACGCCTGCCATGAGCATCTTCTGGCCCCTCCGGCTGGCGCTAGCCGTGATAATGCCCATGCTAGCCGTGTCTGAGTTTGAGTACGTGAGCTGGAGGGAAGTGGGGGACAGCTATGGTAAAGGTCCCCAGTGCGTGGACATCCCAGAGGACCTGAGGCTCTGCTACACGGTGGGCTACCACCGCATGCTGCTGCCCAACCTTCTGGATCACGAGAGCATGGCAGAGGTCAAGCAGCAGGCCGGCAGCTGGGTGCCCCTCGTGCACAAGCGGTGCCACCCGGGCACGCAGGTCTTCCTCTGTTCCCTCTTCGCCCCTGTGTGTCTGGACAGGCCCGTGTACCCGTGCCGGTGGCTGTGCGAGTCTGTGCGTGACAGCTGCAGCCCCATCATGGAGGCGTTCGGCTTCCCCTGGCCGGACATGCTCAACTGCAGCAAGTTCGTACAGGACGAACTGTGCATCGCAGCCAACGCCTCGGACACGTCTCACTCCTCAGGTGGGTCAGCCGGGGTGACCTAACTCCCCCCGTGTGCAATCTCAGTAGTGCAACAAGATGTGAGATAATATCACTGCAGTGTGCCAGTTTTTGTGAAGATGAAAAGTTGAAAAAAAAAGAAAATACATTTTGTTCTATATATTGTGTGTGAATTTTATGATCAATTGATGAAACCAAAAACTACTTCTGGTTCTGGTTCCATTGACTTACATTAAAAGTAAAGCTTGTTTTTCTTCTCCTGTAAAGTTGTCAAACAAGGTTTTGTTGTGACAGCAGTGATGTATTAAATATCTTAAGAATCCAATTTTTTTTTTATTTTACTGGAAAAGAAAAAAAATCATTTCAATGGAAGGTAATGGAACTAGATTATTTTCCAAGTGATTTTGTTTGCCAATTTTTGTTTGTTCACTTATTATAAGATCAACAAAGTCAACAAAAATAGAGATAAAAAAGTGTGTATATTTTGACCAAATATAAATTACATCAAAAACCAAAAAACACAATGTTTTATTCTGACAGCAACAACATATATACATATATACATGTATATATATATCAAACCCAACATGCGACTGACAAATCTTTTTGCACAATAAAAAACAGCTGCTTCTTTTATTGTGCCAAATAGACCAGTAGAAATGATCTAAACCAGCTTTTACAAAAATTCCATTAAAATAACTTACTTTTAAAGTTACTATCTGACAGATACAAGGTTTCATATGGTAGCGATAATATAGTGTATGCAATCAAGTTATCTGTGTAGTCATTACACTTGGTTTATGTTAGGCATTTAGGTTATATATCAGCTTATATTAATAGAATAGAGGCTCCTCTGTACAGAATCTTTATGTGCCACCAGTTTGTTATTAGTTTGCATATACGTTGTTGTCTAACTACTGCTAATAATAAAATAAGAACAGATACAGTAGGTAAAATTCAGTGCAGACATGAAACAGTACATCATAAGTAAGAGTTCAAAAACAGTTTGATCAGTTTGTAAGGTAAGCCTGGTAGGTGCAGCCAGATAGCTTTATCTTTTACTCTAAAGTGGTTTTATTCCAAGCAGTGTTGGTACATTTCTATGGGTCTGTTCGTTATAAACATTTCATACAAAGTCAAGGGAAGCTGTCATGTCCAAATGATGTAGAAAAACTGGTGATCTGATTTAAATGTAACTTAAAGACAATTTACTGCAATCAGATAACTTTATATTACTTTATTTAATCAGGTTTTCTTAGTATAGGCATTATCTTACTATTTTCAATCATGTAGCTTAATGGGATTATACATTGTCTTATCTTGGTGTGCGCAGTTATTAATTTGCTGTATTCTATAGCTTTATCTTTATGTGCTACAGGTCGGTATTATCTTATGCAGTCAGGCAGAATTATGTTATTATATGCAGGTGTATTTTTGGGGTTTACGAAGTAAACTGGCTGCAGTGAAGTGGCTTTATTTTACTTTGTGTATTTATTATTTTTTGCAGTCACTTAGAAACTTTGTAGCTCTATTTTTTTTATTTATTTATGTTATTATTTGTGTAATTTGGAAAGTGCCACTTGTGCTGTGCATTGCTTTCAATTTTCACAATGCACAGACTAATAGAAATGGTCCAAAATCAATGGTTCTATTCAAAGTTAAGATCTTTTGCCATTTTCAAAATATGAGTTGTAGTTCTTACAGTCACAATATTCTGTGTCAACTGTTTGTGTACTAGCAGGTAGTACTGTTTAGTTGGTGCAGTCAGATAAACCAAAATTCCATTTATCTCAGTGTTATTCAATAAACGAGTATTATATTTTGAGTATATATGCATTTAAACAGAACATAATATCTTAGTAAGTAAAATTAACTCAAATTTTGACTTTATTTGGCCTATGTCTAGGTGGTTTTACCTTAAGTAATACATTTTCTCTAGAAAAGTTTTATTTTATTGGCAGGCTGAAGTAATAATCTCTGAAACAAGCAGAAAAGGTAGTATTATAGCAAGCTACTGTACATAATCCATTCGTCTGATCTTACCAGGTGCACTCAGGTAATCATACCCTTTTCTTATGCGCAGTTGCATTACACTGAATATCACAAAGTGCTGGTGTCATACAAACATCATCCATGCCATGTCTCTTTTTCTTTTCTTTGTCTTTAAATAACTTCCTTTGTACAATCATTCTACCCTATGGTTACTTTAAAATGTACACAATAGAAAAAGACTAAACTTAATTATAGACTATCCAAACAAAACATTACCAACTTAACTACACACATATGTTCTCTGAACACCACCTGGAGAGATTATAACATAGATTTTCAGTCTCTGAAAGAATGCTGGGAATGTGCAAATGAAAAATAAACTTTAGATCTTCTTTCTCTATATATATTCTGTTCCTTGTTGGGTGGCTATGAAAACAAGTACTGTTGTGGAGCAGCAGATTTGTGCCCTGTTATGCAATTAGTGAAATACTGTTAACTTAGTATGTGAAATCAGTTTGTATTAAAGGGGAATTCCATTGATTTTTTTACAATTAATTAATTAATTAAGTATGTGTTTATAATGGAAAGTGATTCAGAGTGGTTTGGTGGGGAATGCTCTGTCCTGGAGAAACTTAGAATTGAGTCAGAATTGTTTGCAGTGGTGGCGAAAAGAACCAGATGACTGAAGACCTTAATGCCCCAAATACATTGCCTGATGTCTGAGACAGTGCTGTGTGCTACAGACATAAAGCATTACTTTGTATTACGATATACACAATATCATTGCCTTTTTAATGATTGAGTGTAGTGAGACAGAACAGTCTTCAAAGAAAACGTATTTTTCCACTTTTTACCATCACAAATATTACATAGAAAAACTCAGATGACATGTGTAGGTTTGCCGGTGGATTTAATAGTAAATAAAATAGCTATATTGGTGACACCTGGTTACCATCATCACTACCACAAACCACTCTGAATAATTAAATTATGCAAAAATTTTGAAAATTGAATGTCAAATGTTAAATTCGATAAAACTCCCCTTTCAATGTAAAATCAGTTAAAAAATATAACCTCATAGAAATGTATAAGTCATGTGGTAATTTTATGTATGTTTATCAATGACAGGTAAAGAAATTGTTCCAGACGTCCCCCTATAAGCTAAAACTAACTATAATATTAGACAGCCAGTATTTACAGAAGAAGTACATTTATCAAATAACAATAAAAGAAAGCAGCCTAATGCACTTAAAGTATTAAAGTACTTTGTACTTGGTACTTAGAAAGTATTAAAGTACTTTTTGTTAAAAACTTTAGTGTTCAAATCTTAGTGCATGTATAATTGAGATTTTTCCTTTTCTTGTTTGGATCAAAACTTCAGACTGCACCATAACATAAAATGTTTATGGAGACTTTCATCTTTCCTGTAGGCTGAACATATTTAAACACTTTTGACTTAAAACAAATGCTTAAAACAAAATCTGCTGTTGTCCGCATGTTGTTTAGTTTTAAAGTTTATGCAGTGAATTAACTGCATGCTGTTTTGAGTAAGACTAATGGGGCAAAGAGCTGTCTATCAGCAACTCTCTACATGACATCAGAGAGCATGTACTGCCTTGTGCAGCCAATGAGCCGATCGGCTTGTCAACCAGTCAGCATTTAGATAGAGTTATGCCAACCAATCAGCACTCAGTAGCAGCAAAGCCAACCAGTCAGCTCTCAGTAGCAGTAATGCCAACCAATCAGGACTCAGGTGTAGTAATGTAATCCAATCATCACTCAGAAGTAGTGATGTAAACCAATCATCACTCAGAAGTAGTAATGTAAACCAGTCATCACTCAATAGCAGTAATGTAAACCAGTCATCAATCAGTTGTAAAAATAACATCACTCATATGTAGTAATGTAAGCCAGTCATCACTCATAAGTAGGTATGTAAGCCAGTCATCACTCAGCAGTAGTAATGTAAACCAGTCATCAATCAGTAGTAAACCAACCATCACTCATAAGTAGTAATGTAACTCAGTCATCACTCAGTAGTAAACGAACCATCACTCATAAGTAGTAATGTAAACCAGTTATCAATCATAAGTAGGTATGTAAGCCAGTCATCACTCAGTAGTAGTAATGTAAATCAGTCATCATTCAGTAGTAGCAATGTAAACCAGTCATTACTTAGTAGTAAACCAGTCATCTCTCTGTATTAGTAAGGTAAACCAGTCATCACTTAGTAGTAAACCAATCATCACTTTATAGTAGTAATGTAAACCAGTCATCACTCAATAACAAACGATAATTGGTTTGTTATTGAGTGATGACTGGTTTACATTACTACTATAAAGTGATGATTGGTTTACTACTAAGTGATGACTGGTTTACCTTACTAATAGTAGTAATGTAAACCAGTCATCACTCAATAATAAACCAATCATCACTTAATAATAAACCAATCAGCACTCAATAGTAGTAATGTAAATCAATCTTCACTCAATAATAAACCAATCAATAATAATAATCTCAATAATAAACCAATCAATAATAAACCAATAGTAGTAATGTAAACCAGTCATCACTCTGTAGTTGTTGTAATTGTTCAGATCTACAGAATAGTGTTTTTAAATCATTTTTAAGTGACCTAAGTGAAATAAAGAAAGCCGTCCACCCGTTTGTGATCAGGATGTGATGTTTCTTTGTCTTCCTACAGACGACAGCCCTGCATGTCCTGCGTGTGATGAAATGAGCTCAGACCTCATTCTGGAGCGCTTGTGTGCCAGTGAGTTTGGTAAGAAAAACCTCCTTTATACTGCTTATACTGCCACCAAATGTTCCTTAAACAAAGTCATCAGAAAGGAACAGAGCAGGTAAAGAAAGTAAGGAGGGTTTTTTTATTTGACATGATTTAAATGTGACTTTTGGTACGTGAACAAAATGTGCAACATCAATATATCGCTTAAAAAAGCAAACTTAAGGCAGCACTTACATCTCTTCATTACCATGCCAGTAATTTTAATTAAGTGTTCATTTTTTTATTTTCGAGTTCCACTAGAAAAGTTGTATATGCTTCAATTTTCCCAAAGCACAATATTTTTCTTATGCTGTATATCTGTATTTACTCTCTGTATACAATGTTCATTTAGAGCTACTGTGTTGTTAAGCCCCACCTCCTGATATGCCCACTGTGCTGATTAGTCCGCTTGCCCTCTCTGTTCTGATTGGTCAATTGCTGGAGCGGCAGTCTGTTACAATTCTAGGCTACTTCTGTGATTAGGTGCAGGTCAGAAAGATCTGATACCTGTGACTCACCACAGCATTTTAACTATCCTAATTGGGTTTCCCGAAAGGATCTTGGCACCAAACTATTCTTACATGGTAGCATTATCTCTATTATATGCAAATAACAAAATCAATCCTGTTTTCTCTGATTCTGAACACAGATCTGAAGAAATCTTTTAAATCAATTCAACCACAGGCCCAAGACATACTTTTTTTCCTTATGTGGAACTGATTTTTAGCAAAATACAGTAAAAAAAGATTTGATTGTGAATAAATATTTATAAATACTCAATATACATTCACTCAAAAAATAATTCCCAAGTTACTGTAAGATTGTCATGGTTTGAAATTTGGAAAAGCTCTCTCTACATGTTTCGTGCACCTGCCTGTCTCACAGTTCCCAACACACTGTCTCTATAGAAGTGTATGAGTGGTGAAATAAAATCGGGTTTTTTCTTCTCTATAATGGCATTGATTCTAGATGCGGACACTGCAGAAGTATTTTTGTCTTCTGAGCTGTTTTGTAGCTCTCTGCAGTTTTTTGAGTAAGCATGCCAACATTAACAATGATAACAGATCTGCCCGGCACACACGCACAGGCACAGAGCCACAGTCAAATCCCTTCATAGTACACCAAAGAAGTAAGATTGAGTGTGAAAGTCCCTGGCTTTTAACTGCACTGAATAATTCATCTCCATAAAGTTTGTTCCTTAGGGGTTTATAAAGCTGTTACTGTGCCAAATATCCCTTGTTTATTATTTACCAAATCGCGCATGTTTTACACAGGGCTAACAAAAACACATCACAATGCTGGAAGTCATTTTCACAATACATATCATGTTAATTTTTAGATGTCTGCTAAGTTGGAACTCGATATTAGTTGTATGAATAAATATATTTATTATTAGCCTTGAGAATACAAGTTAAATTACATATAAACTGTGTGAATAAACTACAAACTAGGTAGTTGCTGTTAAAATACACTATAAACTAGATTATTAGCTGTTAGAATACACTAGAAACTAGATTATCAGATGTGAGAATACACTAGAAACTAGATTATTAGATGTGAGATACACTAGAAACTAGATATTAGTTGTGAGAATACAGTAGAAACTAGATATTAGCTGTGGAAATAAACTATAAACAAATATTAGCTGTGAGAATACAGTAGAAACTAGATAATAACTGTAAAAATACACTATAAACTCGATAATAGCTGTAAAAATAAAATACAAACTAAATATAAGCTGTGAGAATACAGTAGAAACTAGATATTAACTGTGAAAATACACTATAAGCTATATATTGGCTATGAAAATAAACTATAAACCAGATATTAGCTGTGAGAATAAACTATAAACTAGATATTAGCTGTTAGAATAAACTACAAAACCAGATATTAGCTGTAAGAATAAACTATAAACTAGATATTAGCTGTGAAAATAAACTATAAACCAGATATTAGCTGTGAGAATAAACTATAAACCAGATATTAGCTGTAAGTATAAACTATAAACTAGATATTAGCTGTAAGTATAAACTATAAACTAGATATTAGCTGTAAGAATAAACTATAAACCAGATATTAGCTGTAAGAATAAACTATAAACCACATATTAGCTGTAAGAATAAACTATAAACTAGATATTAGCTGTAAGAATAAACTATAAACTAGATATTAGCTGTAAGTATAAACTATAAACCAGATATTAACTGTAAGAATAAACTATAAACCAGATATTAGCTGTAAGAATAAACTATAAACTAGATATTAGCTGTAAGTATAAACTATAAACCAGATATTAGCTGTAAGAATAAACTATAAACTAGATATTAGCTGTAAGTATAAACTATAAACCAGATATTAACTGTAAGAATAAACTATAAACCAGATATTAGCTGTAAGTATAAACAATAACTAGATATTAGCTGTGAAAATAAACTATAAACCAGATATTAGCTGTAAGAATAAACTATAAACTAGATATTAGCTGTAAGAATAAACTATAAACCAGATATTAACTGTAAGAATAAACTATAAACCAGATATTAGCTGTAAGAATAAACTATAAACCAGATATTAGCTGTAAGTATAAACTATAAACTAGATATTAGCTGTAAGTATAAACTATAAACCAGATATTAACTGTAAGAATAAACTATAAACCAGATATTAGCTGTAAGAATAAACTATAAATCAGATATTAACTGTAAGAATAAACTATAAACTAGATATTAGCTGTGAAAATAAACTATAAACCAGACATTAGCTGTAAGAATAAACTATAAACTAGATATTAGCTGTAAGAATAAACTATAAACTAGATATTAGCTGTAAGTATAAACTATAAACTAGATATTAGTTGTGAGAATAAACTATAAACCAGATATTAACTGTAAGAATAAACTATAAACCAGATATTAGCTGTAAGAATAAACTATAAACTAGATATTAGCTGTGAGAATAACCTATAAACCAGATATTAGCTGTAAGAATAAACTATAAACTAGATATTAGCTGTGAGAATAAACTATAAACCAGATATTAGCTGTAAGAATAAACTATAAACCAGATATTAGCTGTAAGAATAAACTATAAACTAGATATTAGCTGTAAGTATAAACAATAACTAGATATTAGCTGTGAAAATAAACTATAAACCAGATATTAGCTGTAAGAATAAACTATAAACTAGATATTAGCTGTAAGAATAAACTATAAACCAGATATTAACTGTAAGAATAAACTCTAAACCAGATATTAGCTGTAAGAATAAACTATAAACCAGATATTAGCTGTAAGTATAAACTATAAACTAGATATTAGCTGTAAGTATAAACTATAAACCAGATATTAACTGTAAGAATAAACTATAAACCAGATATTAGCTGTAAGAATAAACTATAAATCAGATATTAGCTGTAAGAATAAACTATAAACTAGATATTAGCTGTGAAAATAAACTATAAACCAGACATTAGCTGTAAGAATAAACTATAAACTAGATATTAGCTGTAAGTATAAACAATAACTAGATATTAGCTGTGAAAATAAACTATAAACCAGATATTAGCTGTAAGAATAAACTATAAACTAGATATTAGCTGTAAGAATAAACTATAAACCAGATATTAACTGTAAGAATAAACTCTAAACCAGATATTAGCTGTAAGAATAAACTATAAACCAGATATTAGCTGTAAGTATAAACTATAAACTAGATATTAGCTGTAAGTATAAACTATAAACCAGATATTAACTGTAAGAATAAACTATAAACCAGATATTAGCTGTAAGAATAAACTATAAATCAGATATTAGCTGTAAGAATAAACTATAAACTAGATATTAGCTGTGAAAATAAACTATAAACCAGACATTAGCTGTAAGAATAAACTATAAACTAGATATTAGCTGTAAGAATAAACTATAAACCAGATATTAGCTGTAAGTATAAACTATAAACTAGATATTAGCTGTAAGTATAAACTATAAACCAGATATTAACTGTAAGAATAAACTATAAACCAGATATTAGCTGTAAGAATAAACTATAAACTAGATATTAGCTGTGAGAATAAACTATAAACCAGATATTAGCTGTAAGAATAAACTATAAACTAGATATTAGCTGTGAGAATAAACTATAAACCAGATATTAGCTGTAAGAATAAACTATAAACCAGATATTAGCTGTAAGAATAAACTATAAACTAGATATTAGCTGTAAGTATAAACTATAAACTAGATATTAGTTGTGAGAATAAACTATAAACCAGATATTAGCTGTAAGTATAAACTATAAACTAGATATTAGCTGTGAAAATAAACTATAAACTAGATATTAGCTGTAAGAATAAACTATAAACTAGATATTAGCTGTAAGAATAAACTATAAACCAGATATTAACTGTAAGAATAAACTCTAAACCAGATATTAGCTGTAAGAATAAACTATAAACCAGATATTAGCTGTAAGTATAAACTATAAACTAGATATTAGCTGTAAGTATAAACTATAAACCAGATATTAACTGTAAGAATAAACTATAAACCAGATATTAGCTGTAAGAATAAACTATAAATCAGATATTAGCTGTAAGAATAAACTATAAACTAGATATTAGCGGTGAAAATAAACTATAAACCAGACATTAGCTGTAAGAATAAACTATAAACTAGATATTAGCTGTAAGAATAAACTATAAACCAGATATTAGCTGTAAGTATAAACTATAAACTAGATATTAGCTGTAAGTATAAACTATAAACCAGATATTAACTGTAAGAATAAACTATAAACCAGATATTAGCTGTAAGAATAAACTATAAACTAGATATTAGCTGTGAGAATAAACTATAAACCAGATATTAGCTGTAAGAATAAACTATAAACTAGATATTAGCTGTGAGAATAAACTATAAACCAGATATTAGCTGTAAGAATAAACTATAAACCAGATATTAGCTGTAAGAATAAACTATAAACTAGATATTAGCTGTAAGTATAAACTATAAACTAGATATTAGTTGTGAGAATAAACTATAAACCAGATATTAGCTGTAAGTATAAACTATAAACTAGATATTAGCTGTGAAAATAAACTATAAACTAGATATTAGCTATGAGAATAAACTATAAACTAGATATTAGCTGTCATAATATACATTAACCTAGATGGTGGATGTAGTTTTTAGTTGTGCAATTAAACTTGATAAAGAAGAAGATCATATACACACTTCTGTGTTGTTACGAAGTGGGAGACATGACAGAAGGCAAGCTCAAGTCCATGTTTTATTGCAATCTATAACAAAAATAATCCACAATAGTAACAAAACAAAGAAAGAACAGAAGATATAAATACAAAAACAGGAAGAGGACAAGTATGAAGGAAAACAAAATACATTACAAAATAGACCCTTAGAAACCAAAATACCAAACACAAGATGAGAAACTACAGGCAACAAACAAGAAACTAATGAAAGAGCGGGGCTGCAGATTAGAGACAGGTGAGTCCGATAACCAGGAGACAGGACAGGACAGGAAACAGGAACAAAAACACATTTGGGAAAGTAAACAAAAGAGAGGAAACAAAGAAAGAGGGCATACAAAATAGGATGTTACATAGGTGCTCATCCAAGATGTTTGCAGACACTGAACAGACAACACTCATTTGTTTTGAACAGTTCTTTGTTCATTTGTTTTTAATTAGTTTTTGCCATTGTGGGGTCCTAATGTTTGAAACCACTTGTAAAAATGGTTCTATTTTGAATTATTTTGAAATGTAATATTTTTTTATTGCAAATGATTATTTCTGCATACAAATCTGATTGAAGAGTAGAATCTTCAAAATCTCAGAAACAGAACTGCTCGATCAGTCTGCCATTCCTCAACACACTAAATTACGCTGTTGGACACAAATGGGTTAATGAAACATGTTCTTTAAAGGGGACCTATTATGCTTATGTTCACTGTTCATAATTTTATGTTTGTAGTCTACTAGAAATAAGTTGCATGCTGTATCTATTCTTACAATGGCGTCGATCCTGCTTGCTGCTTTTTTACTGTGTTCTCTGTGTGAGGGTCTGTGCCAAGACTGTTAGGTGGACAATAAGGATTGTGCTACGAGATGACATCACCTTGTCCCCAAGAAAACACTGGAATTTCAACAAGGTGTTTCAGGCAGCTAAGAAAATGGTTTCTATGGGAGAGATTTTTTCCTCTGCTGTGTACTTTGGGCTTTAGACCTTTGGAGACTGTTTACGTGCACAAAAAGCTTTATAACACATTAAAGAGAACTAATCAGACAAGCACAATAGGTTCCCTTTTAAATACTGACAATACAGTCAGTTTGTTCATAGAAGCCTGTGATATAAGTTACTTGATCACCAAAGAAGTAAGACGTAAGATGTGAGTGTGAAGGTCCCTGGCTTTTAACTGCACTGAATAATTCATCTCCATAAAGTTTGTTCCTTAGGGGTTTATAAAGCTGTTTCAGTGCCAGATATCCCTTGTTTATTATTTACCAAATCGCATGTTTTACACAGGGCTAACAAAAACACATCACAATGCTTGAACTCATTTTCACAATACATATGACAATGTTAATTTTTTCAGATTTCTGTTGGTACTTGGCGGCACGGTGTTGTAGTGGTTAGTACTGTCGCCTCACAGCAAGAAGATCTGGGTTCAATTCCCGGTCTGGGCCGTTCTGTGTGGAGTGTGTATGTTCTCCCCGCACTTGAGTGGGTTTCCTCCGGGTACTCCGGTTTCCTCCCACAGTCCAAACACATGCAGTCAGGTGATCGATCACTCTAAACTGGCCGTAGATGTGAGTGAGTAAATGTTGGGCATGCGATAAACTGGTGAACTGTCCATGGTGTACCCCACCTTCGCCCGATGACGCTGGGATTGGCTCCAGCCCCCCCGTGACCCTGACTAGCAGAATAAAGTGGCAGAAAATGGATGGATGGATGGATGTTGGAACTCAATATTAGTTGTAAGAATGAATAAACTTAATATAAGCTGTGAGAATACAGGTTAAATTAGCTGTGAGAATAAACTACAAACTAGAAAGTTGCTGTAAAAATACACTAGAAACTAGATATTAGCTGTGAAAATAAACTATGAACAAATATTAGCTGTGAGAATACAGGAGAAAGTAGATAATAACTGTGAAAATACACTAGAAACTAGATTATAGCTGTGAAAATAAAATACAAACTAAATATTAGCTGTGAGAATACACTGGAAACTAGATGAAAGCTGTGAAAATAAAATACAAACTAAATTTTAGCTGTGAGAATAGACTGGAAACTAGATGATAGCTGTGAAAATAAAATACAAACTAAATTTTAGCTGTGAGAATACACTAGAAACTAGATAATAGCTGTGAAAATAAAATACAAACTAAATTTTAGCTGTGAGAATACACTAGAAACTAGATAATAGCTGTGAAAATAAAATACAAACTAAATTTTAGCTGTGAGAATACACTAGAAACTAGATAATAGCTGTGAAAATAAAATACAAACTAAATTTTAGCTGTGAGAATACACTAGAAACTAGATGATAGCTGTGAAAATAAAATACAAACTAAATTTTAGCTGTGAGAATACAGTTGATGCTGTGTACTTTGGGCTTAAGACCTTTGGACTGTTTTCATGCACAAAAAGCTTCATAACACATTAAAGGAAAGAGAACCAATCAGACAAGCACAATAGGATCCCTTTTAAATACTGACAATACAGTCAGTTTGTTTATAGAAACCTGTGATATAAGTTACATGATCACAACATGATCTATGTATTGTAATAAGTTCTCACAATAGAGATTTATCAATATATCGTCCACGTCTAGGTTGACATGCCAAATGGTTCTCCCAAAGCTCTAATCAACCCTGCCATTGTTCAGCTTTTTCTTCTTGAAGATGGTAACGGGAGTATAATCCACCCCTAACACGCGAGGGTCATTTAATGGTTAAACTAGCGAGATAACTCAAGCAAGTGGTGTTTGTGAGTGAGGAAAGGCTAAAACCTGTTTTTGATTATGAGAGAATGGATGTTGGTGTACGACATCAGGATGACTTCCAGCCCGTTGATCTGGAAGGTTTCACTGTGGAATTCAGACTCCAGCGAGTTTGCAGTGCTGCGTATTTCTCTCAGGATGCACAGAGCGTTGACATGAACAGACATGATGGATTTGACGATATGAAGTTTGTGGGAAGATCTTTGCCAAGGCTGTGCAAAACTTCCACATCTGTAATAATACGTCAGCTGTGAGATAAGAGATGATGGTCAGTATAGTGATGTTTACAGGAGCTCATGAAATGGTTTTATGTTGGTAAATCTATAAAACTCTCACAACTGATATAAACGTTCTGTGGCCAGTGTGCTGATTTTAAAAGGCTACAATTTCTAATGACAGAATTTTTATACCATTTTATGTTCATATATTACAATAGTAGTTAAACAGTGCTTTACTGACTGTTACGACTGTCAGTTCTCAGCTGAGAGTCTGAGAAGCACTGGTCGCTTATTTTTCTTGTGTTCTAAGAAAACATGACCGGGTTTGGATACATTTTACCTGTTTGTTATTTTAACCATGATGGTGTTTAGTGTTCAGATTCTTCAGTTTAGTCTGTATTACTGCCATATTGTTAAACAAGGGGGGGCTCATATCGGGTTCCTCATTGGTACGACTTTCTAAGGCCGCCCTGCGAATCCCCCTTGTTTAACTGTCTGACCGCTTCATATGGTTTGTCACATATTTCCGACTTATCCTTAAATCTGGATGGCAAATCTTTTTGTTTGTTTGTTTTCCTCAGATCTGTGTTTACATCTCTCAGTAGATTTAGTTCACCCACCAGGCACTGTGGCTGCTTACCCAACAAGCTATAGAAAATCAGCTTAGACTATGGTTTGCCAGTGTCTGCTTCTTTCATAGATTCAAAATGTCTCCAAATATTAGGGCAATATATGGTAGTACCTGACGGAGTACAGAGTTTACAAAGTGTCAAAGCATTGTAAATGACAGAAAAGTAATTATGTCGCAAAGTTGCCCACTATTATTTTAAAACCACAGTCTAAATATTTATCTCGCAAACATGATCACCACATAAAGCCATCGTTCAATAAATATCAAACCATTTATTCAAGTGTATACTCACACTAGGCGATCTGTACTGTGCCCAAGCACTTTCCATCCCCAAAGTCCAGTGTATTTGACTAATGTGATCGCTCCATACTACTTCAAGAGGTGGGCCCAGGTAGAAACATGTGGATCCTGCGACTCTCCTGTTAAACAAACACTGCAGCAAAGGGATCACTCTGGACTACAACATCGGAATACAACTGCTGCGTCATTTAAATCAAAGCGAGAAAATTCAAACAAGAAGATGGCGGATAGGAAGCCAACTTCAGCCTCATATGAGATCAGAGTATCATAGCTTTGGATAGGCTGATTGAAAAGCTCTATGGCTTTAAGGAAGTAAGGCAGTAAATGAGACTCAGAGTTTTGTCTAAAGGAGCTTCCTGTTCGAGTTTCTTGTAGCTGTAGTTTTAAAGCTGTGACCACTGCAGTCACAGCACCCACAGGCCAACTGTTCACAATACAATGCTCGCTCCTACTGAAGTTAGCTTATTCACTAGTGTTCCTGTTTCACCGTACACCGTGCCTGTTGTTGTTGGCTGAACCGTACAGTTAATGTTGAGAGGCACTGCAGAGTTGAATGTTTGTTGTTTGAAGTCCCTTGGTGCCGAGGTCAACCCAACAACATCCAAGCTGTACTTCAATTCTATGTGTTATGTAGTAGATGGTTTCGTTTGTTTTCCTGAGCAGAAGGAAACCTGGACGAGAAGGTAGTTTTATCTGCTGCCTCGATAGCAGCTTATCTTTTAGTCCACTTGTAAATCGCTGTTCCCAACATCAGGATTACATCTAACATATGCTGTGATTTGGTGTTTGTACCATTTTCCTAATTAAACATATTCTGTGCTACCCCCATGTCCTCCTAAGAGGTTCCTACCTAAGACTTTGGAGATCGTGAGTATGACCTTTATTTGTGTTCAGGTGGTTTGGTTTAAAATAATATAGGGAATTTGAAAATTAAGAGCTTTTGTTTCTGTTGATTTTTTGATACATTAAAGTATAAAAAACTTTTTATGTTCCATCACTGCAGCAGAATGTTAATGAGTATTGATTTTATCCAGTCCTAAGCCTCACATGACAAATATATCTAGCTTATATTTGAATTTGTGTGTGTGGATGATTTTACCCTGCGGTGTTTATGAGCTATCATTGCATTTTATTCTTGCCACACCCCTCGGGGCTCAACGTAAAATTCTAATTTCCCGTTTGTAAATACAACATTGTAGTGATGTTCATGTGCGGTCAGCCTGTAAATATGATATTTCACTTGAAGACTGTGTTAGTGAGCAGGCTACAGACCAAGTGTTGTACACCACAGTACAGGTTTGGGATTGACTAACTGCTACTCTGCTGAAACAAGTGCAGATGATTAAAACTAATGTCTGAGTACAGTGACTGACAGAAGGCTGAAATCAGACCTGTTCTGTGGGTTTGGGGCTTGGCTAAGCTAACAAGAGCTTAGATGGCAGGTTAAACATGCTGCACGGCACAGGCCCGGTTCCAGCTAACTGAGGCTAAAATGATGCCTGTTTAGAGGATATCTGAAATCGAGCGTGTTCTGTAGCTCTTAGCTTTCACTGAGCTGCTGTCATACTTCATTTTTCTGCCTCTAGTTTTTCCCCTTCTTTCTCTCAGCGCCACCTACCGCCCCGCATGCAAACAAAAACTAGTGATGTAGCGTTGATTCCAAGAGAATCAAGTCTTTGACTCCAGAATGGCTGGTCTTCAGGGTCTACTTGGCCAGTGATACTAAGACTGGAAATGCTTGGAGTCGACTTTGATGGAGGCAAGTTTGAATTTGAACAGCTTTTTTTAGTTTAATTACCAGCTTCAAACATTGCCATTGTTGCTCAACAGCCGCTGTGAGCAAATGCTCACACTAACATTTTTCACTCTTCATTTTCTTCATGATTTGGGAAGCAATAATCAATTATTAAAAGCAGAGCAAGAAACAAAAACCTAAACTAAACAATATTTTTTTTACTGTATGGTGTAGAGTAGAGGAATAAGCTGAGATCCTTGCCTTCTATTTGGTTTCTTATTTAAATTTCCATTCCACCTTAAATGATGCCACACTTACTGGCACTGGTGCACCATTAAGGTACCATCCAGCTTGTTACTTTTCAAAGAATTCTGGCTGCAGCAATGATGTTCTCAGTATACCACTCACTATAAACTGTGGATAAATAAAATTGGACAAACTACATTTAGGGTGGTTTAATCTCAGCTGTCAAGAAAACTCATGCATCACTAGCCTGATGCAGCATAACGCTGGACACTGATCGCATGTGACTGTAATTTTGTTTCAACCAGTTAGTTCAGACTTCCATTGTGGATTCATTCAGGACACAGCAGGAGATACGGTGCATTACAATTAAAAAATTATCTAATTATATATTCACTCAGAATAGCCTTGTTTATGCTCAGCGGGAGCATAGATAACATACATTAATATGAGTAAATATGAGCTAAACAGGCTGTAAACAACTTTTATTTAAAATACAATGATGGGAAGAACTGGAAAAACAAGATCTTATTATCAGATCATTTGTTTTCTAAAATCTATGTGTGCCTTAACAGTTGCCACACCTTCACATTGCAAAGATAACAGCTCTGAGTCTTGTCCTATAATGCTTAAAGAGACTGGAGAACACATGGCAAGCAGTCTGAGACCATTTCTTCATACAGAGCTTCTACATATCCTTCAGATTCTGGGGTCCATGGCATGGCAAAACCTTAATTCTGTGGTCAGTTAATTGTATTTGGGTTTATTTTGAGGTGTTTTAAACATGATTCCGTGTATCCGAATAAATTGTTCAGGGCCTTTGATAGTAAAAAACAGCCCCACAGCAGCACATATCCACCACCATACTTCACACTGCAGATGAAGTACTTTTCTGGATGGCTCTGGCGTTTGTTGCCAAAATGCTCTACTTTGGTCTTTTCTACTTTGACTATAGAACATGGTCCCACTGAAAGTTTTAAAAGCATCTGGCAAACTGTATGGGTTTGAGTCCTTGGTTACTGACAGCAGAGGTTTTCTTTAGGCAACCTTCTTAACCCCCTGGGGCGCGTTTCTATTAATAGTCAGCGAATATAAATACCTTGGCATCTGGCTGGATGAAAAACTCTCCTTTAAATCCCATATAAGCAAACTCGCCATTAAGTGCAGACAGAAGCTCGGATTCCTTTATCGGAATAAATCCTGTCTACCCACGTACGCTAGGAAAAGAATAGTGGAGGCAACCATACTTGCAGTCCTGGACTACGGCGATGTAATTTATAATAAAGCGTCCGCCAGTGCCCTCAAACCGCTAGATTCAATCTATCACTCTGCTCTGAGATTTATAACTGGAGACCCTTACAGTACTCACCACTGCAGACTCTATGATAGAGTTGGTTGGTCCTCACTAGCTGCACGAAGAGAAGCTCATTGGCTTATTTTTATCTATAAATCACTCTCCGGCCATTTGCCAGCTTACATCTCTTCTCTGATTTCAATAAATAACAATAATTATCAGACTCGCTCTAGTGGCTGGATCACCTGTCAGGTACCGAGAGTTTTTAGTGAACTGGGAAAATCTGCTTTTAGCTACAGTGCACCAGCGAGCTGGAACTCTCTCCAGGAAACTCTGAAGCTCAGCTCGCTGGGATCACTAAACCATTTTAAACTTTTAGTTTCTAATCACCATCAGAAAGCCTGTGACTGTTTTAAATGAATAAATCTACTAGGATTTTATTATCTTATTATTATTATTATTATTATTATTATTATTATTATTATTATTATTATTATTATTATTATTATTTATTTATTTAATTTTTATTTTTATTTAATTTTGTTTTTTACATTTGTTTTATTTTACTTTTATTTTAGTTATTTTTTTTATTATTACTATCTTTTTATTTATTTATTTATTATTTGTATTATTTTTATTATTATAATTATCCATTTTTTTATCGTGATTGTTTTATTGAGTATTTTTTATTAGCATTTCAACTTTTTATTATCTTGGTGTATGTAATATGTTTATTTTATATTCTTTTATATTCTTTTATAATAATTTTCTAACATTTTTTACATTGTATTTTTAATGCATCTATATTAAATGTTTATTTAAAATTGGTATTTAATTTATTATTTTTGCTCATTTTGTTTTCAATCCCTTTAACTGTATATGCTCGGCTGCATTGAAAATGAGGGTCATCCCTCAATGTATTTCCGAGATTAAATAAAGGTTGATTGAATATATTTTTTTGCAATAACGCGGCGCAGAAATACAGTTTAAACATTTCCTGAATCAACAGAGTCCGTCCTTTTATTACACCCAATCCTGATACTGTACCTCACTCACGTCCAAACTTATGAGCCTATAAATAAAAAGTAACCCAGTCAGCCTCTCTTGTCTGACTAGTGGATGCTCTGTTTCGTGTGAAGCTGACCAATGGGCTTTCATAAAATCACTCATGACCCGCCCACACATCAAATTCATCAATCTTCATCAGAGAGAGACGTACCAGCGAGCTAACAGTTCACAGCTGCTGAAGCTGCAGCAGAGCTACTGAAAAACAGTGATGAAGATAGCGGTGCATCAGAGCCTGAGACTGTGATTCATATGATGAGGAAGAATATTAAAACATTCGGGATCCATTTGAAGATCGCTAAGTGTATTTATAAAAACTTTTTTATGAGGTGAGCTAGCTAGCAGGCTAAAAAGTGTTTCTGTATGTGAGGAATTGATTTGTAAGCGCCATCTAGCTGGGTAGCTAGTTAGGTTACAACAGTCATGACCTCACTGATTCGTGTCCCATAGTAAATGCTTACTTTACTATTTAAAAGTTTATTTTCTGCACATTAGTAAATGTTTACTGTACAGATGTTATTTCCTTTATTAAAGCTTTACTTACAAATAGCTATACAGTTTATGACCACTGATGGATACAGTAAACATATACTAATGTATTTCTTCATGTTTATGTCCAAGTTTATGGCTGTTGGCGGTTGTATTAAGTAGAGTGGCAACATTCTACTCAATAAACGTTTTTACAGAATTTATTTCACATTTGTACACTTTTGTACATTTTATTCATACATTCAACTATTGATGTGAAGCTAAGGCTCTGGTAAATCCATTTCAAGCACCAAAACAGTTTGTCCACATAAGTAAAACATATTTTTTACAAGATATATAAAGAATTTTAAAATTGGACTTCAAGTTTTTCAGGTTTAGGACCAGATAATCTCCTCATACTTGATATTAAATATTTGGGTATTATGTTGCATGCAAGTGTCTTTAAAGTATACATTCAAAAATCAAGATAATGCCCTTAGACCCTAAAGGGTTAAAGAACGTTTGGTCATATAGGTGGTGTCTTATTGTAGTTTGAGAGATGTTCTAAGACTTAACTAAAGTCTGCAATTCTCCAGCTGTGATCCTCGGAGATTCCTTTGCCTCTTGAACAATCTTCCTCTCTGTGTAAGGGGTCAGTATTGACATATGTCCTTTTCCCGGCCGGTTCTTAACATCTGCACTTGCTTTGAGCTTCTTATTTAATGGAAATGAGTGGAAATGAGTATTTAAACTGCTGGTTTCTTGTAGCCATGTCCTGACTTTTGCAGCTCATTTTGTGGTGCATTCTCAGGGAATTTCTCAGGGAATTTGGTTTGTGTGTCACTTTATATTTATACTTGGCTGAAACAGGAAATAATGGCTGACCATTCAGTGTTCTTCATAACTTAAGGGAACTTCTATAATAAAATATGAATTAGAAAGTACTTCCCTTAGATTTCATAAACTGTAAAAATGTATATAATAAATTAGATATCTGCTGCTTGTATAGTATATACTTTATTTTAGATGTGAGAATATACATTTAACTATATTTTAGCTGTAGAAATGTACTTTAAACTAAATAACTGTAAAAATACGGTGTAAAGTAGCGATAAGGTGTAAACTAGACAATAGCTGTGGGAATATAATCTAACCTAGATATTATAGATATAGTCTAATCTAGATATTAGCTATTACAATAAACTATAAATGCTATATAAGTTGTGATAATATACTACTAACTATATTTTAGCTGAAATATACAATAAATTAGATATTTGTAGTACATAGATTTTTTTTCTAATAATAAAACTGCACCACTCACAACTGTATTTTATATATATATAATCTATATAAACTATATTTCAGCTCATAGATGTAAACGGATCTGATGCTGTTTGATGCATACAGAAATAACAGAGGCTATAACTTGTGAACTGAGAATGTTCTTCATCCCAAACACCTTTCAGCATGTTTTTATCATTTAAAACAGATTAAAATAGAAGAGAAAAAAATCCATCTGGTGTTTCAAATAGTCTCTTCAATTCCCCTCCCTGGCTGAGCTTGCCTTACACACATTTGTTTTCAATAATAATTTGGTCACTGGTTATGTTCTTTAGAATGTATTGACTGCTGAACCCTCAGTGAACGCGCGTCCCTCCCAGCAGGAGCAGTGCGTGAATCGGACATGTGGCCCCTCAGCGCAGCGGCGTGTCTGTGTACAGCGGGAATAAACACGCAGGGTCGTGCGGCACCACAGTTTACTTTCAGAACGGTGCGTTTTTTGCCGAATGCCGGCTAGTGGTTTTGTTAAAGCAGCCCAAGTGGCCAGAGCTCAAAGCCGTTGTTCTTTTTTTCTCATTTATTTCTCGAATAGAATGAGTTTGTTTCCCCTCTCCATTCAGGACAACATGGTCATGGGGACATGCATTGTGGATTATTTGATTGAAACCAGAAATGAAAAAAAAAAAGATTTCTTGGTTTACGAAAGACACGGCCACGGCCCCCATTGCACTTCCAGTAACTAAGGAACAGTTATGTGGATGGAGCTTAAGCTTTTTTTCAGTTTTGAGACGTTGTCAGTGTCAGGAAGTTTGAGTACGGTTGCTGACGGCAACAATTTCATGGGACCTTTTACGACGAAACCCAGGGAGCGTTTTCCTTTCCCCTCAGACAATGGCTTTCTTGGCTTGTTGACAGGGCGAGCTGTTTGTAAGTCTGCACAGACTGCTGTCTGTAAGTAAATGTTATGAGCGACTGTATGTGTTACTACTGTAACACAGTAACATGCTGTAAACACACTACACATGTTAGTGCACCGAGTTTTACATTTGTTTTTCCTAAGCGCAGCTGTCATTCACTCTGAGTTCATTTACAATCAATTAATATATATCAGAGGAATTCTTGTGCAGCTAAATGCTGTGCGTTTCATACTGGGCCAAAGACTAATTTGCATATATTTCCATAATAAGAATGGTGTTAATAGTTCCTTACGCTAAATGTTGTGTGGACTGTCAATCAAAAAAAGCTTGAATAGATCTGCTCTTGATTATTAGAGTTAGAAGAATACTAGGAGGAGTTGATTGCTTATATCTGCAAACATCCAGAAGGGGGCACTCTCGCTGGCAGACTTCACAGACAGTTTTTTTGTTCAACGGTTTTGTCTTCGCTATCTTTGGTACAATCAAACTCACACCTAGGAGGAGTGTGTGTAAATATGATTTGATTGGGGTAACTCTTTCTGGTTGATAATGTCATATTTGACATCAAAGGATGTTGTACATATAAGAATAAAGATCTCAGGAAAGCTACATGCTAAATAGTTTTATGAAGATGAAAAAAATCATAGAAGACCTTCAGTGTTGGATTTAAAATTGTGGATTTACTTTACAATAAGTCCAAAATGCCACACAGTTCAAGGTTGGATTATAAAGTTTTTGAAAGGTATCGTACGAGACCCCTCATTGAAACAGCACCAGTATCATGTCTTTCCACTGTCATAAAAATGAAGACGTTTGTTTATTTTACATTGTTTATTTCTAGTGATTATTAAACTATAACAGTTAATCAATCATAAAACTATGAAGTTTTCTCAGTTTTGTTCGTTAAGCCTTAAGTTCCTTTAAGTCTTGCAGTCTACCAGGATTGATTTACATGCTTTAATTGATCAAAACACAGTGTTTTTCATCCTCTACCTCTGTAGAGTATCCTGCTACAGGTTCTGTTCCCACACCCCTGTGACTGTTCTTACAATGGCTTCGGTTCTGCCATGTCAGCCAGAGTCTGATCCTAAAAGTCAGAGAGAACAAGTTGCTAGACCTGGAGAAGGGCGTTCCAGAGTGGTAGATTTCAGTGCTCTGTGTTTTGTGTTTGGGCGTTTAAGGCTTGTTGGTCGTAGAAAGTGTTGCGTTACAAGATGATGTCATCTTGTAACAGTAAAGAGATGAAATTCCAACAAGGCATTTCAAGCAGCTGCGAAAAGTGGTTTATGTGGGAGAGAGTGTCTTCCTGTGGGGTGTACTTTGGATTTTATAACTTTGTTTACAAGCACAAACAGCTACAACGCATTAAAGAAATAAAAAAAAAACAGAAAAAAGCAAAGGAAGTCCGCTTTAAACACAGTTTATTTCATGTATGTGTCTGTATGACCGACATATTTGTAAGTGTACTCTGTTGTGATTTACTGTTCTTGGACTACAACACTCTTTATAGTTTGAGCTTGAGCAGGCAAGGCTACATTAATGTATATACATGAGATGAGTAAATAATTTCGTTTTTATGATATCACAAAAACACTGTATATAACACAGGCAGATTTTAGACCTTTGCTTATATATATGGGCTGCACAGACTAAAAAAGCAAACTATTGAAACTTTGAACAGTGTTTAAACATTGTTTCCATATTATGGCCCCTTTAATGCACACTCATCACAAGCAGTTTATGCTTCAGTTACGACTGTTAAAACAAGAGTAACGTTAGCACTGGGCTCATCAATGAACAGTTGATGGTGTCATTCCTAAATCATCTGCTGTAACAATCTGTAATGAAATGTTATTATACTCTAATGGCAGAACTGGCAGAACAGATATTTTGTTAAAATGTTTTTTTTTTTTTTACTATCATCCATCTCAGCAGCGCATGGTTTTCCCATCACAATGGATCATAAAGGTTGATGACAAGATACCAGATGACAGTCATTAATGCTAAGATGTAACTCAGGGGAATTAAAAAATTCATGAACAATGAAAAAAACACCAGTTGGCGTCCTGCAGTTAGAGACTTGGTGACCTTAAGTTTCCCCACAGCACGCATTTCCATATCAGCTCCAGTATTTTGTCATCCTGCCTCTTTTTGAATGTCTTGTTGCAGCTGCGTGTCACGCTGTGCGGCCGTAACAAATCAAGACTGGCTGTTGCGCTTGATGTTGGTACACTCGCCCGGAATACTGTGCTATGGGTGGCCGATATGGTGACAATATGACAACAAAGTCAAGTCTAATTTGATTCAAAAGCACATTTAAGAACCAAAGTGGAGCAATGTGCTGTACAACATATCTAATTTGAAATAAAGACACCAAAAATGAACAACAAACTGTTCAAAGATGCCATAAAATGCATCCATTTAGCTTTTTAAATTGTTCTCTGAGGTATGTGGCTTTGGTCAGTCTAAAAAAAGTAGTTTTCACGCCTATTTACATCCTAATATTTGATTCTACAATGAAATAGGCACCACAATGAACACAGAAACACCGAAATTGCCACAGGCAGAAAAATGAAATTAACATGAGTGTAAATAAACTAGGTTGTTGGATTATTTAGTGAATTAAAGTTGTTACTCACTATGAAACTTCTAGTTTGAGATGACTTGTGATAAAGTACACAGCATGGCTGCTACTTACAGGTTAATGTTGTGGTTGTGATGTTAATAAAGGTGGAACTGCTCTTCTCTTTACTCTCTTCAGATCCAAAAGCTGAGCGAAGATACGCGATATTGTTCAAGGTTTGAGTCACTGTTCAGAGTAAAATGTGCAGAGAAAATTAACATCTTTGAGTTAAAGTTGGCCAGGATCCTGTTAAGGACGTGTCTGCTAAAGCTGGGTTTCTATTTGTTGGCTTGTTTTCCAATTTATTTGTACCACCTGAAGGTGCTTAAAAACCTCGTCCTTATTAAATAAGGAGAGTTCAGTGCATAGAACTGAGATACCATGAACCTCAAACACAGTTGTTCCTCCTTCAAATGCAGACCCCACATTCACAACAGGGGGCAACAAACAGACAGAAAACAATGACAACGGAGCAACAAGAATAAGTTTAATTTACTTTGTGTTGATATTGAGACTGAAAGCAAGTAGTTAGTGTAGATTACTTTAGCTACTAGTAATCTCCAAGTAACTAGCATAGCTAACAAAGTAGCATGACCATGTAGTTTATTCACACAGAGGTTCATTTTATTTTCCTGTCTGTCTATTTTAACACATTTCTTCGGTGTGATCATCACACTGTAAACCAGCCAATCAGAGCAGAACTCATCAAAATATTAATGGGCTGACTAAAAAAAGAGAAAGCTGGTATACAACCATATATGGGCATTCTTTTTTTCACCCTGATCAAGGTCACACACCTTCTATATAGACCTCAGAGAACTATTTTTAATACCGGACTAATGCCTTTTTTGGAGACTTTAAATTGTGCTACCGTTACATTCTGGTACCTTTACAAGCTGTAGCAGCGATGACGAATTGGGAAAAATTGGTAAATATGCTGGACAAAAGTAGCAATTCTTTATTTAAATATCGAAAACAAATTCAGAGAGGGCTTATTATGTAGCCATGAGTCACTCCTTGATGCTACGTCAGGTCATGCCCTTAAATCATGATTTTTTTTTTGATGGGAACATATTTGCATATGTCTTCTAATTATGGCCTATAGCAGTTTTGTCCCACACACTCACACCCAAGTAATGAGACGTGTTTCAGCCTTGACTGCCTTTTAAATACGGCACAATACAGACCAGCCAATCAGAATAGAGCCCATTTACATATATCACTTTTAAAAACCTAAGGGACAGGAGAGAGTTTATGTTTTTCTCTTTCAAATACAAATTCCACACTCATAATATATGTCAGTAAAATGGCAAAAAGGAAACAACTTGGAAAGGGTATAAAAAAATTTTTGACTCTTCTCAGCCTTAAATGGTAGATTTCTCCACAGTGTGTCATTTTCTGTTGTAGTATGTAATCTTTAAGAGTGTAAATGAGTTTATGATTTTGAAATCTGTCCATTTTATTGCTGTCTTTTGCGAGTGTGGAATTTGTATTTGAAAGAGAAAAACATCTTTCTCATGTCCATTATGCTTTTAAGAGTGATATATGTAAATGAGCTCTATTCTGATTGGCTGGTCTGTATTGTGCCGTATTTAAAAGGCAGTCCAGGCTGGAACCCGTCTCTTTACTTGGGTGTCAGTGTGTGGGGCAAAACTGCTATAGGCCAAAATTAGGAGATATATTCAAATATGTTGCCATTGAAAAAATATTTCATGATTTAAGGGCATGACCTGACATGGCATGAAGGAGTGACTCATGGCTCCATAATAAGCTCTTTCTTAAATTATTTTCAGTATTTAAAGAATTACTACTTTTGTCCAGCATATTTCCCAATTTGACACCCGACCAAGAATTTTATTCCCGTAAATCTTTAGAGGTGGCAGATTATGGTACATCACACGATTTGGCGCTGTACAATTAACATGGAACAGCATCTGAAAGGCATAAACAAGAGAGAGATCTTGGCTCAAACATGAAGTGCATTTATCAAAAACAGGCTGCCTTTCAGCATTCCTTATGACTCAAGTAATACAACAGGGATTGTGAAATTCTTTAGAAATGTCTTGATTAAAGTGTTTTGAAGGATATTACATTTAATAGTAGCCTTTTGTGTGTTTTATTGTCATTTGTTTGGACATGTAATGGGTTTTAAATGTTGATTTTCTGAGTTTTCATGTTGGTTTAGCAAATTTTAAATTTGTTTATATGCCTCTCAATAAATTGTCCTTACATTTTCAATGTAATGAACTACACAGTCACAGTTTACATTCGCAAAGCCAGTAACAAAGCATGTGAGACAACAACTAACTAACAATAAATAAAATAACACTTGACAGCCAAAGTGATTTAAATATTGAAGTTTCTATGTACACAGCTGTAAGGTATTCCCCCAACTGCAAATAGATCCAACTAACGGCAGTCTTTTTTCGTTACAGCTATCAAAACTAAAATAAAGGAAACAAGGAAGGAGAACATGGACAAGAAGGTGATCCTACAGAAGAAGAAGAAACCAGTGAAACTTGGAAACCTAAAGAAAGACGAGCTGAGGAAGCTGGTTATGTACCTGAAGAATGGAGCGGACTGTGTTTGTCAACAACTGGAAACAACAAATTTGGGAAACAACTACCTAATCATGGGCCGTAAAGTTGGCAAGCGGTACCTACTGACTGGAATCCACAAGTGGGACAAATCTAGCAAAGAGTTCCGGAAGGCCCTGAAGAAAATGAAGAGTTACAAATGTCCCGTCTATGACGTTTTTAAATGACTGACGCTCAATAGCCACACGCGTGTAATATAATAATGCAGATTGGAAATGTACTCTTCTGTTGTCATTGCTATATAGCCTTGTGTTGCATTTTGCAGCGTAGTGAAGTTTACGATGAAACACTGGGACAGCCGGTGTTTTGTCTGCACTCCAGTGACGAGGGGAAAAAACATTACAGTCTCGAATTGCGCCAAGAATGCATTTGCATATCAAATAGCTGAACTCTAACTACAATACAGACCAGGACCGCTCGGTTCCCATGGCCTTCAGCATAACATTGTTACTCTGTTTGTCTTACACTTTGTCAAACATTCATCCATAACAATTAAAAACAGTCATAATTTCACATCCCACAGCTATGTTGCTTATTTAACACCTGTTTATGGATCATTCTACCGAACTGAGATCCAACAGTAAGAAAAAGCAAAAAGCTAAAAACAGAGCTTAGGTATTTACAACAATTATGCTATAATATATTTTAATCTGAGGCATTAATTGAGATAATCTAAATATATACAAAACCATCATCTATATGGTACTTACAGCTGGGAGGTATCTGTCCCAAACTCTTTAATTTACACATGTGAAAATTATATTTAAATTTGTTTTGTTCAGTGTTTTTTGTTCTTTGCTTTCTTTTGAAATGAAATTGAAAATTTAGATTTATTATGAATTGAATTTTTAAAATAAATATATTATAATTATTAAAACATGCTGTCCAACCTTTTTATGATGCTACTGAGCTACGCCCCTGCCTTTTACAGCAGAAAATGAGACTGCATCCCTGTCCCTCATTGCCACATGGTGAGCAGTTAGATCCCGTTGTTTTGAAGTAAATGTGTCCCAGAATCTGAAAATCAGTGTTTAATATTAAGAACTGTCACTACCAAAACACAGTTGTTCTTCAGTTTAGTAAACTTTTACTAAAAAAAAATATGAAGAATATGAAGATGTTCTGACTGTTTTGGTAGTGACAGAATTGAGTCAATTGTTTTAATAAAATATAAAGTATATAAGGTATAGAGTCACTTAAAGCTCAATGATTTGAGTCAGTTAGTTAAAATTAGTTAAAAGTCCTAAATGTGTCTCTGACTTCAAGCCAGTTCAGTAGAATGATCTGTATCTACTTTATTGTTTATGTGTTGTGACTTTTAATTTGAATTAGAATTACTAAATAACTTGTGAAAGACTTTTTGATTTATTTTTGAGTTAATGTCATCATTTTGTAGTCTGTGTCACGTTCACATTAGAAACAACGTGTCTAAACTTCTCAACAGCAAAGTGTGATTTTCTAAATTCGTAGCTACAAGTTGTGGTAAACAAAACAGAGCCAAACCCAATACATTTTATCCTACACACACTTTCTCCACTGGATTTCACTGGACAGGGAAATGTTGCTAAATGCATGCTAACACTGCCAACACGAAACAGGCAAGAACTACAAAAGATGAAAAAAGTAATGAATTAGGGCATGCCTCATGTGAATAGTAAGTGAATATGTTGCTGGTAAGCTGTCACTTGATTTCCAAGCCATATGTTTTCTGAATCAGATGGGGAGCAGTTTGCACAACATTAAAAGTGGTTAAATCTTTTTTACACAGCTTTGATGAATAAAAGCCAGTTTTGATTGACTTGTAGACCCTAATTAGCTAAAAGTACATAGTTGATGTGGACAAAAGTGTAACAAAGCCGCTTGGCTGTTAACAGTGATGTCTCCAACCTTCAAACATTTATTTTTGCAGCTATTTGGAGAGGTATGATGGGTCTGGAGGCTATATTCCCATGAGTGGATTATGACAACTAAATGTGCTTTCTGGACACAGGTGGACATGATATTAGTGATGGGGTGTCAATTCTAAAGGAGTTGATTCTTCGACTCCAGCCAGCTCTTGGCCATATTTTTGCTTCAAATTATGCCAATATGCTACGTAAACCATTTGGTAAGATCCATATAATCCATATAAGGTTCTGCACTCTGGTACTATACTGCCTTAAACCTTTGGAAGGCTGGAGCAATGGAGCATGTTGTAATACAATACTATGCAGGTACGTAACTTCAATATCAATGTATTTCATATATCTCATCTTCTTTTTTGACATTTGTGTGGGAGACAAACTGTTGCATTACCTTTTATTCATGTTTATAGACAACAATATATTCTACAGTTATAAACCACATAGTCAAGTCTAGACTTAAAGGCCAATATCATTGAAGAGCAAAATTTACTCACTTTTTCGAAGTAGCATTGCTACTGAAAGTCCCTCTTCCCAGTTCATGCAGTTCATTTATAAAAAAAATAAGCTGCTGTAACAGCCTGAACATCCTGAAGCTACTCAAACTGAAGTTATGCTGAGTGTTTCAGCCTGGACTGCTGTTTGAATGATGCACAGCCAATCAGAACAGAGCTCATTTACATATATCAGTCTTAAAGGTGCAATTACAATAGCAGTCTGTTTGACTCTAAGGGATAAAGAGAGGTTGGAAACAGTTCTGTATATAAAGGTTCTGCTGTTTGGTACAGAAATGGACAGAAATGTGACCCTCAGGTAGAAAACTAGAGTGAACAAGTGTGTTTAAGAGCAGGACAGGGGCAGGCGTTAATGAGCGCTAATCTGCGATGTGAAGTGTGTGTGCTGTGTTTTAGCTCTGCTGAATCATGGTAGAGTCAGAGCTGCCTGTGTAAGCGAGCGTCCAGACGGCGCGTTTATCTTGTGTATGGACACTGGGAATGTTTGTTTTGGATGGTGGAAATTCCCCGCCTCCCTCACCTGCTGAAAGCCAGGCATTCCTGGCAATCTGGGACTGCACCCTGCACCCACCGCCCCCCCTTCCTTCCCGCGCATATATTTATTTTACCTGCAACGTGGAGAAAGCGAGGATGGTTGGAGATGATATAGTGGATCTTCAGGCTGTAAAGCTGCGGGATGAATTATCGAAGCAGCAGTTTGTCATTCTGAAGCAGACGAAATTGACCGTTATCAAGCGTTCCAAATGTAAAATCACACGGAGGTGGAACGCTTAGCTTTCCTAACTGCAATGCTTAACGTCTCTCTGGTGAAGAACCTGTCTGTTGCAATAGAGAAAGTGGAAGGGCAGTAAGGTGAAAGGTAATGTTATACTGTCACTGCTGTAATAAAACCTTATACTTTTGAAATGGTCAGTTTAAAGGAGACGCTCTTCAATCTCAACATTTTTGGAAATGTCATGAAATGTTGGCGAGTGGTTGTACAAATACACCGTTATGAAGTTCTGATATGACAACGAAATGATGGGTTTTCCACTGAATGTGTTATCCGAGTAGATGCAATGAGGTCCCTTGCGTGCAAAGGCGGGTAGTAACTAGTTCCATTTTCAATTCTGCAAAAGGAATGTATATAATTTTCAGTCAAAACAGCCACTAAGCACAAATATATTCCATAGCCAGGAAGAAAATAACAGCCATAACAGGCACTCACTCTCAGTTTCTCTAAGAAATCTGCAGACACACCTCCTCATAGAAGTTAGCTTTTTCTTCTTCTCAACTAACCTCAAACATGTTTAGTGATGTTGAGGCCTAGGCTCTGTGGTGCTCAGTCTATCATTCTTAAAAAAACACCAGCAACTTCTTTGTTTGATGTGTATCTTTTTTGCAGAGCTCCTTAATCAGCTACGCATCCTTTCAGACCCATAACGCTGAGTTGACTTCTCACAGTGAAAAGATGGACTGAAACAGCTGTAGATGTTTTTAGATCTGAAGTAAGAGTGGAGCTTGATGTTCTGCTCTGTTTCAAAACTGAAAGCTTTAGGTGTTGTTTGTCTGATGGAGACAGTTTACTGATCTACCAGGTCTTACAGGTGGTTGTTAGGAGTCATATTTCTTGCTCAGTGTTAAACCATTTGTTTTTAAAATCGAGTCTGAGAAACTTTTCCTTTTTCTTTCACTTATTTTTCTTTCTTATGCAAGTGGATTGTTTTATCTACCCACAAAAAGGAATAACTCGTGGCTGTTTTGACTGGAAGTTAAATAAATGAAGGGTGGTCTCTGACCGCACAGTACTGCATATATCTCGCTGTATATACACGTTTGATTTTCAACCAGTGTTTGAAAACATCAGGCATCGATATGTGCCATGTTTGATTATGTGTGCTTCGTGTAGTGGAAATGGCAGAGTCTTAAAAAAGGTATTAAAAAGAGCTCATCATGCAGCAACCCTGAAGAAGTGATGAAAGCTTATATGCCACTGACTGGCATGGTGCTAACATGCATACTTCATCACACACTTCCCTGAATAGTTCAATAGTTCAGACACTGCATGATACACCGTTATCTACAAACATTGACTAAAGTATGTAAAAAATCAAAACAAAAAGGTTATATGCTATATCTTTAGCTTTATGATGTATAAACAACAGCATGTCCTACAGTGCCATAGACCACAACATATATTGATTTAAAAATCATCAAAATCAAATATTTTGTGTTATTTGACTGTATGAGATGCTTGCTGTATGCTGAATGTACATTTAATCACTCAAATTCCTCTTGACTCTGTTTCATGATCCCTGCATGCAGCACAAGATCAGAAAGTGAAAACAGGCAGACAACATGACAGAACCTGACTGCCAGAGAAACCACTCTGAACACGGAAGAACAGAAAACAAAGAATAAAGCTTAAATAAATGATGAACATGAAATGGACTTTAAAACACCTAATCGTATGCAAAAGTCTGAACTCCAGTCAGATTACATGTTTTGTCCCCTACAAAGAACACACTTAAGGATGGCATGTTCACTGCAAAAAAAGACAAAAATTAAAAATATTACATACATTTTCCCCCCATATATGTTAAATTCTACAATTAAATAGTAAAATGATTAGATGTTCAATTATTTTCATTTAGAAAATCAACAAAACATTAAATTTTAATTTGAGTTGAATTATTGCACTGAATTATTAAGCATCTACTCTAAATGATTCAGTATCTACTATAAATGATTTAGTATCTACTATAAATGATTCAGTATCTACTATAAATGACTCAGAACTGAATTTCTATGAATTATTCAGTATGTACTATGATATATTCAGCATCTACTAATAATTATTATGTAACTACTGCTATGATTTATGCAGTACATAATATAAATCCTTTATTAAATACCATAAATAATTCAGCACAAATAATATATTCAGTATTTTGGGCTTAAATGATCCAGCTTGCTATTATATTATGCTTTGTGAATTAAATAAATACATTAAATAAATTTTTGCAGCTTTGGAAGTACTGGTGGTCCTGGCCGTTTAAGGGGTTAAGCGGGTTCCTGAGCTGATAGCTTGTCCAGGTCGTTGCTGCTGTGTTTCGGTGGGAGGCCACTGAGTGCCAAACTGAATGGGATGATCATTAGTTGCAGCTGTTGGCTTTGTCTGAGCTGAACGCGAGAGTCATAAGTTTTCTGCCTCTAGTGTTTAGGGGAAAGAGAGAGAGCGAATGAGAGAGAGAGAGAGAGAGAGAGAGAGAGAGAGAGAGAGCAAGAGCATTTTAATGACCGTAAATAACGGAGCGTTCTGAGAGGTACGAGTAGTCCCACTGTAAACATACCTCCACTTGGGGGTCTGCAGATGAAGAAAGTTCACACTGCCAAAATCCCCTCCGGAAGGGATTCACTGTGATGAGAGATCATGATGGCTTTGAGGCAGAGTTACTGAGTTCATTTGGCTGACCAGAGATCAGCTGCATCTAAAGGTTTTCCCTTATAAAAAGATTTAACAGATATTAAAGAACATGATTCTGTTAAAAGAGTAAAGGTGCTCTGAGGAAACTACTATCTACTAACAATTCTTTCACTTCTCTAACAGATGATTATTTTAAATAATACATATAGTCTACAAAGAACATTTCTCAAGATTAAAGGTTGGTATATTATCTTTTTTATTATCTTATTCTTCTTATACAGCAGCAGCTTCTACAAATGGAAGAACACACTTACAATGTAATGTACAATGTAATACAAACACTCTACATGTAGATACTGTAATTTAAACAGAGTTCTACAGTTTCTCATTAGATTGAATGTATAACTCACTCTAAATGTAGATATTGTGATATAAACTGAGTTCTACAGTTTCTCATTAGATTGAATGTATAACTCACTCTAAATGTAGATATTGTGATATAAACTGAGTTCTACAGTTTCTCATTAGATTGAATGTATAACTCACTCTAAATGTAGATATTGTGATATAAACTGAGTTCTACAGTTTCTCATTAGGTTGAATGTATAACTCACTTTAAATGTAGATACTGTAATTTAAACTGAGTTCTATAGTTTCTCATTAGATTGAATGTATAACCCACTCTAAATGTAGACATTGTGAAATAAACTGAGTTCTAGTTTCTCATTAGGTTGAATGTATAACTCACTCTAAATGTAGATATTGTGATATAAACTGAGTTCTACAGTTTCTCATTAGATTGAATGTATAACTCACTCTAAATATAGATATTGTGAAGTAAACTGAGTTCTAGTTTCTCATTAGGTTGAATGTATAACTCACTCTAAATGTAGGTATTGTGATATAAACCGAGTTCTACAGTTTCTTATTAGATTGAATGTATAACTCACTCTAAATGTAGATATTGTGATATAAACTGAGTTCCACAGTTTCTCATTAGATTGAATGTATAACTCACTCTAAAGGTAGATATTGTGATATAAACTGATATAAACTTGGCTGCCTAGTATCACTAATATTGCTAGACTGTGGATATATCACATGCTATATTGTTTTTCTCTGAATAAAGCTGGTTCAGGTTTTATATGGTCAGTTATTGCAAACCAACAAGGAAAACATGATCATTTGTTTCAAAAACATCTTTAAAAGCCGGGTGTCTAGTTGATAGTCGGAGTAAATTATCTTTTGATTAATCTGTAGAAGCAGCATGTGGAGTGCATCTATTATTGAATATCTTCTTCATCGCTGATGTGAATCACTCACCATCTGCTGCAGCTCTTTTTCTTGTGTTCATAAATGACTCAGTTTGTCCTACATGCTCCTCTCTGTGTTCTGTCACAGGCCTACACTCAGCACAGCTTGAGGCTTCAGTGGGTGGGAGTTCAGGAATGTTGCATGACAAACAACTCAATCCCTCGAACCCAGGAGTAAAAGATTAGAAAACAGAGATGGCATCATTCCTCATGCTTCTGTTCCACACATTGAGACAGTGCAGAGTGACATAAACTAATTAATAGTGCCAATGCGGTTCAGTTCAGTTTAAACAACAGGAGTTGTTGGGTGGGGTGGGCGGCATCCAAAACGTAGCTAATCACACAAAAGACAAAATCACCCACAATACATTTGCTAGCATAAACCAATATGTTTGTTATCTGGACATCATCTGCCTGTATTCCTTCTCTGAAATGCTGTTCTAGACTGTAGGAGATCTATAAGAAAATGACCTACATGAAAATCACCAACTGAGCTGCAGAAGAGTTTACAGTTAGCCTGGGTAGGCTATAAAGCTTCAACAGATCAGTAAGACATGCCTGAGCTCAGTCAATGTGCAACTTTACAGGAGTCTAATAAACTGGGACCAGAGTAATATACTCAAAGTTTCTTTTCTGGCTGAACACGCAGGCTGCTGCGTTCTGAACTAGCTGGAACTGATTTAGAGAAGTAGCACAGCAACCGGCCAGTAACACTACAGTAGTCTCAGTTGACACATATGTACTCAAGTATTATCAGCATAAAAGTGAAAGACAACATTGCGATTATGAATTATGTATCCTAGGGGCTGTAAATAAAGGGAGAACAGTAAGGGCCCTAAAACAGAGCCTTGAGGTATACTATATTACACCCCTTTTTTGCTCTGAAAACTCCTTATTTACAATGTAAAATTGAAAACGGTCTGTCAAATATGACCTAAACCAGGCAAGAAATTGTCTGTCTAAACCAACTTCAAGCTTGTCCATTAAAATATTGATGCCCTGAAACTGAAACTCAAATCTCAAATCAGTACACAAAGAGAAAAAGCAAAAAGTAAAATATTTGTGCTGTAAAATATGATTGCTTGGCAAGTGAAGTCAAACGTACTATATTTCAACATAGATAATGAAGTAAAATATATATATATGCTTTATATATATATATATATATATATATATATATATATATATATATATATATATATATATATATATATATATATATATATACACACACAGTTATAGGACCATGAACCCACATGCAGGGTTTGCACTCTCAGAGCAAAATGATGTTGATATGTTAATGTTTTGTTTCAGTGCTTCAGTTTACTGGGGATCAGTCAGCCCAAATAATTTTGTGGGTATGCATTCAAAATGCTGTCTGCTTGATTGGTGACCTCTAATCTAACCTTTGTCATAAAAGTGACACACAAGATACACAAGATACTTCAAATATTTTCTGATAATCTGACCAGTTATTGGTAGTACAAGCTAGGTGTTTCTAATAAAATGGCCTTTTATTGGAAGTACAAGGTAAATGTTTCTAAGTAAGTGGTCAGTACACTGTACAGCTGGATCTGTGGTCTGTATAAAACACCAACAATTACAACAAAAACAGTGATTGTAATTAAAAGCCCCAAGGGCAAATACAGCCTGAGCTTAATGTGTCTTCTACAATCAGAGGCTTGTTCTCCAAACCCACACAGTAAAATGACCAGCACTAAATTGAATATTTCAGAGTGAATGCAACATAGGAGGCTCTACTGTATACACCCACATAAATCCCTCATGTTAGAAATGAGGATTGATGGGAATGGCCCAGGACACATGGTTCTTAGATCATGTTGGTGGCCCAGTAGAAGGAGATGGACCCACGCACACTCACAGGTTTTTATATCATTATTATATTGGATATATCTCTTTTTCCTAGCTGCAGTTCTGGGCACATCCAATTCTCTGATGCCAGAGTGCAACAGTCCACCTTTACATCTCCAGTCTGGAGATTAAAGTTTTTATTCATGCCAAGACTTTGTTGACTTTGAATAAATCCCAGCAGTATTCATATTTATTGTGTCAAATTCTGCTGCAGTGCAATAATGACAATTTCACCCCTTTGTATACAGTGAACACTGGCATAAATGCATGAGCAGTCATCTTTTGCACAAACTCACTCCTTCTAAAATATATGCAAATCTAAATTAGTTTACTGACAATGTAAAACACTGTTTTGGGAAAAGACAATTTGGCAGGCAAAAAAAAAAATGTAAGTCTCAACATTTAGCAGCGGCATTATAGCCAGATGACCAGCAGAGGACAGCATGATGCAACTCACCCAAAGAGCTTAAGCACAATCCCCCATGCACACAAATATGTGTGTGTGTGTTTTAAATAAACATCTTAGTTTAGCTTTAGTCTAAGGTGTTTCTAATAAAGTGGTAGATGTTTCTATTGACATGTCCAGTTAAATAATGGTACACAGTGTTTCTATTACACAGTGAATGTGGATCCAGATGTTTTATGTTTGTTGTGACTGTATAGCTGGACCTGTGGTCTGCATGACACACCAACAAAAACAGTGATTGTAATAAAAGGCCTACAAGTGTAACAACCTTGTTAGCACCATAGACCTGTTGGCATCACAAATCTGTTAGTACCATAAACCTGTTTGCACCATAAATATGTTAGTGTTACCTGTTGGAACCATCAACCTGTTAGTGCTACCTGTTGGAACCATCAACCTGTTAGTATTACCTGCTTGAACCATCAATCTGTTAGTATTACCTGTTGGAACCATCAATCTGTTAGTATTACCTGTTGGAACCATCAACCTGTTAGTGTTACCTGTTGGAACCATCAACCTGTTAGTGTTACCTGTTGGAACCATCAATCTGTTAGTATTACCTGTTGGAACCATCAATCTGTTAGTGTTACCTGTTGGAACCATTAACCTGTTAGTGTTTCCTGTTAGTACCATTGATCTGTTAGTATTACCTGTTAGCACAATCGATCTGTTAGCAGCATAGATCTGTAAGCACTATAGACCTGTTATCTTCATAGGTCTGTAAACACAGACCCCCACACTGTGGCCACATAACAGCTTCTGTATTATGATGCTGCCTTTAAGTCCTCCTTGGAAGTTCTTACTTTACATCTTAAGAGTGTGACTTGAAGTGGTTTTGTTGGAAACAAGACAAACGCACTAGAAACAATTTGACAGCTCTATGTTCAATAGCTAGCTCCATCTCGCATTCAGAACTAAAAGCATTATCTAGCTTTTACATCATGCTAACTGAACAACAAAAGACTGCAGGCAAACAGAAAAGTTCAGTCGACAGACAGACAAAGAAACATTATTAAAGCAATGCACAAATGAGCAATGTTTATGTGTGGACAAATGAATGAAAGGGTGACAGGCAGCAGCAGACAGGTGGTCTACCTTGCTAACTGTTGGTTACATTAAGACTTCCCAGATTACATGGTGAGGAGAGGAATATGGTGAAATACAGCAGATATTTATTGGACTTTGGGAAGATCTTAATAAAACATACTTTGTACATGTATATTATGGCACAGAGGACCCCCATTACCGTCATTAAAAATGAAACACAGATTTAGGTTCCCTTAAGCTTCAGCAGATAACAATATGTTGCCTGTTATCACAGAAATTTGTCATGTACAAACTTGTTCCGACAATCATCACAGATCTTATACTTTTTCTTTCTGCACCTTAGAACCCCAAAGTGCAAAACATAATCAAATCCTGGATAATTTCATTTGCTAGTCTAAGTTTATGTTTATTTCTTGAAGTAAACAGAGTCCAGGCATGCTCTGCTGGTGTAGCTGCTACACTACTGCTAATAATAGTAATACTAATAAGAATGACACATTTTTCTTCATTGTTTATACTAAGGGAGTAGATTTCTTGACATTGGTGGGGACATCCGTGAAACAGGTCTTATACATCAGGGTCAATAGAAGGAGCACTGCATAACCTGGTGCTGTTGTCCACAAAACTAAAGTTACAATCCCAGAAAAAAAATGAATCTTTCTTAATTACCTAATGATTCAACATCTCTTAGCATTAGCATGAATAAAAGTAAGGAACACTGCTTGTCATTCATAGCTACAGACCATGTTAATCTGCTGTATGCTGAGCACCAAAGCCTGGCACTGTCATTAACACTATTATGATGGACTCATTTCATTAGTGAACTAGACTTTAAGTGACTAACAGGTTTCTTTGAAAAATGGATTTTTTGCTGCCATCCTCGCTCACTTTCACACCCATGTGTCTCCCACGTTAGACCTGAGTCTTGCACAGTGAGTCTCTCATGTGACTGGAAAGTTCTCCTTCCAGTTTTGGCGCTGCTAACAACCAAAGGTAGCTACAGACTCTCACGTGACAGCAGCACAGCCAATCACACTGGCCATATGTGTTACTGAGGCAGGACAGTAATAGAACATGATTTAACCCCTTCTGCACCTCTAGGTTAATGAGACGTTGACAGACTGGGGTCTTTTTTCCCTTGCTTTATACATAGCAAATATAACGAATAACTTTTAGTTACATTTTAGTTCACTGACTAAAATTTTGCTTTGATGATTTTTAGTATTTGAAAAAAAAAAAAAAAAAAAAAAAAAATATATATATATATATATATATATATATATATATATTTTTTTTTTTTTTTTTTTTTTTTTTTAGTTGCTTTTTAAGCCCCGCCCTGTCATCACGTGTGTATAGTAAACTACTCCTGCCGGGAGCGCGTGTAAGCGCAGAGAAGAGCGCGTGCGCGGAGAGGACGGCGTGTGCGCGCAGAGCGGCAGCGGATCAGTTCGGATCCCATGAGCCTGCGAGGTGAGATTCATTCATCACTTCTCACTCATTCTTTATCTGTGTTTAATAATCATGCTGCTCACTGTGACCCGGCTGCATGTTGTTCTGAGAGAGAAACAGTCGCACTAAGTGAGTTCACTCTCTGATTTAAATCCCTTTTCTTTTTATATTCCTTTTCTGTCATGCACTGTTATATGTATACACTATTTTGTTGTGTTACTCTATCTGATGATAATAATGATAATAACAATAATAATAATAATAATAATAATAATAATAATGATTGGTGTAAAATGGTGTCACATAACTTTGAGGCCATGAAAAACAGAATCTCTGACACTTCTTCCAGTGCATGAACGATAGCGTGTCACAGGAGTGCCATAAGTTTGTTAAATGTTTAACAACAATTTTGGTGCTTTTTAGTTAAAATTGTAAATTGTTGTCTGTTCTGTTACAATCATAAATCATATCAATCATATCGTGATCATAAATTTTATAAGTTTAAATCTTTTAAAATAATTTCTTAAACAGATTTCCCAAAAGAGAGAGAAAAGATACCTCATATTTCTAATGAATTTGGCTAAAACCCTGACTGTTGCAAAATTACAAGTCAGTAGTGTAGCCTGTGATATATTAAAGGAACAATATGTAACCTGAGTTTGTCAATTTCATACGACCCTCCTCCTGCTTATTTACTCCTCGCCCAGTTTAATTACCTGTGAACCAGAAACATTGCAAGTTCAGCATAAGACTTCTTTTCTTTACTCTCCAAGAGTGTCTCTAGCAATGAAAAGCTTCTTATTGGTGTCTTATTACTTCTTCATCCACTCATGTGGAGACAGCATTCTCTATAACATGACAAACATCTTTGACATACTACGAACTATTATTTCCTCACAATTCATTGATCATTTTAGTTCATTCTGAAATGTTTTAAACAAAAAATATTACGTTCTGATTATTTCATCTTACATATTGCTCCTTTAAGTAATTGTATAGTTCAAATAAAAACTTCAAAGCAACATTAGTACATGTTCTATGTAGAAAGGGATCTGGAAACTGAAGCGTTAGTGGAGAATATTTTGGAAATGCTCCTACGGCAGATGTTGTCAGGTGTGTTACTTATGTTGTTTAATAACTACAGTTTAATGGCCCATGTGTTGTTTCAGCTTCTGTTGGACTTCACTTTTTATTTTAGACAAAAAGAATCCAAAAAAAAGAAGAACAGCATTGTGCACACCTCACTTCCTCTACTGCTGGGTGGACAGTAGCTCTTTATGTGAGCAGGTTTTCTTACTCAGCACTGTTGATTTGCTGGGCTAGCTCGATTTAAACACTTTTACTGGAGAATACGTGTAGGCACCTCTGCTCGAGTTTGGCTTGAGTCAACTGAAAGTTGATTTAGGCATACAGGAGGCAAAGTGCTAATAGGTTGGGTAGAAGTTTCACTTACTCGTTAGCTATATTAGCCTTGTAGCTCCAGTGCTAAAAGTAAAGAAGCAAACTTTTGACACCAGACATGACAGATCATCTACATTTGGTCTTTGGTGTAAGAGGGGGAAACTGTGTGTCTCTTCTAAATAAACTGGAAGACTTCACCACATTTCCTCACATGAGATGAGTCCCTCATGAGCAGCAACCAGAGAATTACTTGCACAATCAGCTCTGACAGGACAGACAGATGGAATAGATGCTGTTTGGACACATGCATCACCCACACTCTATCATTCTGACACTTAGGAACTGGTGTGACCCCTTAGAGCAGACTTGACTTCAACCAAACTCTTACTAGGACTGTTTATTAGTCCCATACTTTGACTGAAGAATTTTGGGAGATAGCATTTTACAGAATTGCTTCAACTCTGTTATGATGGTTCTTGTTTGAACCTGTAGGATTTGCAATTTAGGCCTGCAAATACAACATTTCCTCTGCTTGAACTATTCTTTGTCAACTTTGATTTAGTTCCCAGATGGATGTTCTAACATTCTGCTGTAGAATTTCTTGATCTAGAAGATCCTGTTCCAACATCAGCAGAAAAGCTGCCACCACCATGTTTTAAAGTTGGGATGATTGGGATGAGGTTTCCATGCTAGAATGCATTGTATGATTCTGCTAAACATAGTATTTCTCACTTAAACCATGTTTTGCCTTATCTGTCCATTTATTTTAGTAGTCCTCTGGCTTGCGGGTGGTCTTTAGGAAATTCTAAACAGTAGTGTGTTTCCTTATGCTTTTATTCCATACATACTATTCTTGTTAAGTGTTTGGTTGTGGATGAATAAACACTGACATTAGCCAGTGTAGGAGGGGCCTTTGATGATACCCTGGGGTTCCTTATCATCTTTCAGAATGTTATATATCCTAGTTTTGCTGTCATTGTTTTTTCCCACTCCTGGGAGAAGTATCAATTTCAGACAGTACATCGGTGAAGTCCAAACTCTTTCAGACCCTCTTCTAGCCTTACTTCTGAGGTTTTGACTGAAAGGTTTGCAAATTTTCAAGCAGCACTATAGATAGATATAGACAGACAGACAGATAGACAGACAGACAGATAGACAGACAGACAGATAGATAGATGTGGTATGTGTTCCATGTACTACTGAAGTCTCTGCTAGCCTTCATACTGTCTGATCAATCAGACTGTAATTCACTATTGAACCAGTGAACTGTTCAGTAGAATAGCTCTGCATGGGGACGACACCAACACAGGCTTTTGTTTGGTGTGAATGGTTGTAGGAATTATGGGCTACGGGCTAATTCTGACGCCAATGACCTCTTGGCCTGTTATTATTTTTACTATTAAAAACAAAGGGATAAGCAAAGTTACCAGTTTACGTCCACTGACCTTGAACTTTCAGTAACTGACCACTTTATTAGAAACTCCAACTTTATAGATAGGTGTACGGACTATAGTGCATCAGTTACTGTACAGTTACTGTACGCTTCCACTCCATTCATCATTGGTCAGTTTGTTCGGAGGCCTGGAGTTTGGGTGGTCATCTATTCTCAGCACAGCAGCAACACTGACATGGTGGTGTGTGTGATGCTGGAATATGACCTCTGATGAAGGACTAGAGTAGCGAACACAAACTGAGCAGAGACCGATAAGCTATCAGTACAGCAGCAAGGTGGAGCTAGAAGAGAGGGGTTTCTGATGAAGTGGAGCAGTAGTTAAAACCGACGTGCTGCTTTTGGGCAAGATTTATACTTTGCTTTTATGTCGTATATGATAAACGATATACATGAATGATTCTACTGAACTGGTCAAAACTCAGACTTTTAATTGACTGGACTTTAGACTAAAATCCTCTTAGTGACCACATACCTTGATTATGTTTATTGTATAAAAAAAAAGACTACTAAAACGGAAACCTGTTTCTGCAAATCGTGAACAGAACTTAGAAACACCAGTTAATACATGACCCGAAAACGCAAATATGAACAGTTGTATGCAAATAAAATGAAAAGACAAAAAAAAATAGTTTTGGTAATGACAATTCTGATTAAAAATAACTTTCAGAGATACATTTACTTTATAACAATGATGGGACAAGATTTCAATATTGTAGGGATGCAATATTGTGAATACTGTTGTAAAATGCAGGAGCGTGGCTAAACTAAGGCTACACCTTAGTTTTTTTTGTATATTTTTAGTATATTTCAGAAAATAAAAGAAAAATAAATAAAACAAATACATGTAAGCATCCTTTTGCCAACTGTACATAACAATTAAAATTGCTAGATATAGAATAGAGACTTTTGTTGTCTTGAAAATATTCTAAAAATATCTATATAAATTGTTTTTTTGTTTTTTTTTACAGTTGTGGGCGGTTTAACATAACAACAGACTAGTATATCAGACCGAGGTTCATATACTGTTTACTAAACTGTAGAAAATCTGTAAACACTGTAAAAAGTCAGTTACAGTCATTTCATTTCTTTAAAATTCTGCCCTTCAGAATTCAACATTTTCACCACTTCACCTAGTTATTCTGACAGTATTGTATAACCAGAATAACGTTAAAACCATTCAACTCAAAGCAGGTGTTTGTAAAATACTGGTGATTATTTGTGTTTATGAATTTGCATTTTATTGCAGCAGTGTTTAAATACATGTTCAGTTTAACCTTTAAAACAGTTTTTTTGCTGTGTACATATCTCAGAGCTTTCTTTCCCTACAATCTCCAAACAAGCTTTCTTCAACAGAGAAACTGTCAGACTCTCATCTGTTTTCCTGATGCCTCTTTCCTTTCTTCCTGTACTCTCTAAATGTCAGTGATCGTATCCACACATACCTCACAGTGAGGTGTGCTATGATGTCTTCCATTTGAATTCTCTGTGAAGAGGTGAGTGGACTAGGACATCACCAGGACAGCAGAAAATGTACTTACCTAAACATTTTTTCAACCATTTTGAAATCTGTTTTTTTTTTATCTGATTTTGTAGTTGTGTTGTATTTCTTGGGAAAGATAGATTTGATTCCTATTTTTGAAATATCATCTGTACTAAATCTGTACTAAATTTTGCTGGGCAGTAAGGACAAATAATGGGACAGGGCAGGTTTAATGTCAAGGGAAAGCACTAAAGCAGACGCTACTGTTATGGTAACTGAGCATTGGTTAATATTGTAACTTGTTTTTTCAGATAGCTGCAGAAATGAAGTCTGTAGAAGTGGACTCCTCTCTGTTCACAGCGAGTTACTGCAGAGTCTGCAGCGCTCAGCTCATCTCTCAGTCTCAGAGAGTAGCTCACTATGAGGTAAACTCAGATAGATATATATATATAAATTAACCATAGGTGTGAATGTGTACGTGAGTGGGTGTTGGCTGCACTTACCATATAAGTGTATTGATGTGTACTGTGTGATGCCCACAAGACCACCACAGAGCAGGTATTATTTGAGTGGTGGATCATTCTTAGCACTGCAGTGACACTGACGTGGTGGTTGCGTGTTAGTGTGTGTACTGGTACGAGTGGATCAGACTCCAGCAGCACAGTGGATATATATACCTTATATCACCACTGAGGCTTGACACTTGGCACTGAACAGTAATCAGTAACCTGCTCAGGTTTCTGTTTACTTTTACCAATTTTCACATTTTGAATACCAAAACCTCTATTAACACATATGGATTTAAGATTTCTTTGAAAAGAAAAAGCACACAGTTACACGATGAGGGCTGGTAATAAAATGGAAAACTAACCAAAACTCTGACTAAAGAATTAACAGGTGAAGATGCATCAATAAATGTTCTAGTGTTGTATACAGTCAGCACAATAGCATATGTCTTTGATGGGTGGAAGATCACTACGAAAAGCTACAGGCTAAAGCACAGCCTCTAAAGTTCCATGTTTTGCAGCTTTGAATTTAAGTTCCTGTTCCACCATGGACTTTAATGAACAGCCCTTGCACATGTATCCACCTTTCTTTCCTGCTTCACTGTTACAGATCTAAATGATTGAATTACTTGTATTTTAGAAGTCAATGTTTCAGCTGTTTACTCAAAAGTTTTTGTTCATAAACAATAGAAGCTTGAAAAAACAAAGCTTGAAATTTCATCTGTAGCAGGCAAGTTTAGCCACTTCTATAAAAATGATAAATTTTGATCAAATATTAAAAAAACTTATTTATGTGATCAAATAATAACTTGTCAAATATATAGCAGCGCAGTAGAAGACTGGGATTAAGTGTTGGTGTGGCTTAAAGGACCTTTATGTGACGTTTTGTGTTGTATTAGTGTGGGGTCAGGTCAGTGGTCAGGTGAGTGCTCTGCTTTATTGCTCCTCTAAGGTGTCACGGCGTGTTTATGGAGATTTAACGTTTCGGGCTGAAATCCTGTCTCGTGTAGACTCTGTGATGTATAACAGTGACCTCCTGACTCGTTCTGTTCAGCTGAGCGTTCATCCACCATCTGCTCTCTGATCAATACTGCACTGATCTGACCGCTTTAATTCTGCAGCCGGACTGTGATGAACGACAGTGAGCACTGCTGTCCGGTCCCATCCTCTCAGCTCTGAGAAGAATAGTCACTTTGATATTCACAAAACAAAGACTGCATTACTTTTCACTTTCTATGAATTAAAGGTCCATCAGCCAAGATGTGTTTGGTGTCTGAGGTTTGGTCTTTAGTAAAAAGTAACAGAAACTTATATCTGAATGATCTCAAACCACGTGTCTCTAATGGACTAGACTATGTGGTTTCTGACACTGTTAGAAATAGCACAGTGCTAATTGCTGGGAAATAGGCCTTTATTATTTTTTAGCAGGTAACTATACCTAAAAGGGTGAAATAAACTCACCTGTTCTGTCTCTCCACCTGTTCCAGAGTCGAAAACATGCAAATAAAGTGAGGCTGTACTACATGCTGCATCCAGTGGACGGAGGCTGTCCAGCCAAGAAGCTCCGCACAGATAATGTGAGTCAGTCAACAAACACACAGAGAAGTTAAAATGAGTAAAAACATTTTCTACAGAGAACATACTTTCCAGTGAGTTTAACATATTGGGAATACATTTAAATAGTGCCATAGGTTTTATTATCACATGTTCTTTATGTTGATGTTTATCTTCATAGGATGTTATATATACTATATATAACTATATATATAAATATATACAGTGGCAAGAACAAGTATGTGAACCCTTTCTGCATTAATTGGTCATAAAACGTGATCTGATCTACATCTAAGTCCAAAGTATAGACAAACGCAATGTGCTTAACCTAATACCACACAAACAATTAGAATATTTAATGTCTGGACACATCCATTAAACATTCACAGTGCTGCTGGAAAAAGTAAGTGAACCCTTATGATCATGACTTCAACAGAAGCTAATTAGAGCCAGGAAGTTAGGAGTCCAATCAATGCAACGAGAATGGAGCGAGGTGTAGAGCTACTTTGATTTATAAAAGACACTCAAACTTTTTAAGATTGATATTCACAAGAAGCTGACATAACCACTCACCACTGTATTTCTGCAGTGATATTTTAGAAAAGTTCCACTCCTGTGTCCTTCAGTACATTACATCTGTACCACCATCTCCTCTCTGATCGAGTCTGTGTGCATGTTTAGGGCAGTGATGATGGAGATGTGGATAAGAATAAGTGCTGCACGCTGTGTAACATGTCCTTCACCTCTGCTGTGGTGGCACAGTCTCACTATCAGGGCAAAATCCACGCCAAGAGGCTAAAGCTACTGCTGGGGGAAACAACTACCACCACAGCCACAGGTAAGCAAGGCAGGACTAGCAATGGCACTATGAGGCTAATGAGGCGAATCTCTAGTAGACTTAATTATGTGCTTTCTGACACTGTAAGACACTGTAACTACAACAAAGTACCGCTATATAACCACATATTTGTATTAATATTACATACTACCTCCTATTACACTACTAGAGGTATAAAAATGCAAAACTGTAACAATGTGCATAGTAGAGAATGAACATTCTGTTTAGTATGTGATCTAATACAATTGTGTCATATGAACAATCTGCACCAGGCAACAATGCGTTTCAGGACTTTTCCTGCCTCTCAGCGACACTGCAGATCTGAAAACGATTCACCACATAAATAGTACTCTGTGGTGGTCCTGTGGGGGTCTAAACCACTGAAGGACAGGATAACAGGGAGCTAATAAAGTATACAGAGAAACTAACTGTAGAACCACAGAGTGCACCTACAGTGGAGGAAATAAATATTTGATCCCTTGCTGATTTTGTAAGTTTGCCCACTGACAAATATATGAACAGTCTATAATTTTAAGGGCAGAATATCAAAAGAAAATCCAGAAAGTTACATTGTTTTAAATATATGAATTTTATTGCATTTTGCAGAGAGAAACAAGTTTTTAATCCCCTTCCAAACATTAAGAGTTCTGGCTCCTACAGACCAGTTAGATGCTCCTAATCAACTCGTTACCTGCATTAAAGACAGCTGTCTTTAATTGTCACCTGTATAAAAGACGCCTGTCCGCAGACTCAATTAATCAGTCAGACTCTAACCTCTCCAACATGAGCAAGACCAAAGAGCTTTCTAAGGATGTCAGGGACAAGATCATGCACAAGGCAGGAATGGGCTAAAAAAACATAGGTAAGACGCTGGGTGAGAAGGAGACAACTGTTGGTCAATCGACCTCTATCTGAGGCTCCATACAAAATCTCACCTCGAGGGGTATCCTTGATCATGAGGAAGGTGAGAAATCAGCCTAAAGCTACACTGGGCGAACTTGTTAATGATCTTAAGGCTGCTGGGACCACACTCACAAAGAAAACCATTGCTAATACATTACGCTGTAATGGATTAAAATCCTGCAGTGCCCGCACAGTCCCCCTGTTCACAAAGGCACATGTGCAGACCCGTCCCCACTGTCAAGCATGGAGGTGTTTCTCTGCTAAGGGTACAGGACTACTTCACCACGTCAATAGGAGAATGGATGGAGCCATGTACTGTAAAGTCCTGAATGACAACCTCCTTCCCTCCGCCAGGACATTAAAAATGGGTGTTGGCTGGTCTTCTAGCACAACAATGACCCAAAACATACAGCCAAGGCAACAAAGGAGTGTCTCAAAAAGAAACACATTAAGATCATGGAGTGGCTTAGTCAGTCTCCAGACCTTAATCCCATAGAAAACTTATAGAGGGGGCTGAAGGTCTGAGTTGCCAAGCGACAGCCTCAAAATCTTAATGATTTAGAGATTATCTGCAAAGAGGAGTGAGCCAGTATTAAGTCTTGTTTGCTAGAGGGATCTAATACTTATTTCTCTCTACAAAATGCAATTAAATTTATATATTTTATATAATGTAATTTTCTGGATTTTCTTTTTGATATTCTATCTCTTACTGTTAAAATAAGCATACCCTTAAAATTATACACTGTTCATATCTGATCTCCAGCTGCTGCAATTACGGTCAAATTAAATGTATTAGTTAAATAATTAGTCATTATTCTGTATATTTGTGTTTTTTTTCATATTTTGAATAAAGTGTTTAATATATAATTTATGAACAATAACTTTTGGAATAGGAAGGCTGGCCCTTAGGTATTTTGATATTGTCCAATCTGGCCCCCTTTAAAAAAGTTTGGACACCCCTGATCTATGTGGAACTGATGAATGTTGAATGTTGAGTGTAGAAACAATGAAGTGGTTGAATCTTATGGCTAATTTGTATATTATAAATTAATATTATACTCTACCTCAAATTATATGATAATATTACATAATACCACATATCATGTACTAATGTTACACATATTGCATACGCTTCATATTAAGTATGACTATAGTACGATTCCATATCCCATGCTAATGTTATGATGTTTTACTATAATTTTTTGTGACTGTAATTTAAGTGGTGCCCGTGCAAACTTCCAGAAACAATTACTCTTTTTCTTATTACTCTTATCCTCCAATCCATCACTCAATGCTTTTTATTAGGATTTTTGTTCATTAAGAGTCACCACCTCAGCTTTTTCCCAGGTCTGTTGGTGAAGAGTTAGACATAATTAGATGGAGAGAGGGTAGAACACCTCTGTAACTGCCGCCCTTTTATCATCATCCTTGAAAGAAAGTATGACCTGATGCACAAATTAGCTCACATGTCTGTTTATGAAATATATTCATCTTATTAGTGTCCTGCTGCGTGTCTCACTAAGAAAAGGCTCGCGGGGAAAGTTTGCATTTCTAATTTGCACCTGGCGCCCCTGAAGCGTCTCAGACTGACACTCCTGCTACTGCACCAGCTCACACTGACAGGAGAGGCTGATTGGAAAGCAAACATGTCTTCGTAATCACATCTGCACATCACCGCGCCGTTAATATGTGTTATTAATGTTGGCGTCTGTCGCCTACTGCTCTGAATTGTGTGAAATATTGCTCTGCTCGTTGTACCATGACGTCTGTGCTTGTCTTCTTCAGGTGATTAAAATTTTCTGTGCCTGTTTTCTTTTTCATTTTCTCTACTTCAGATATCAGGTCAGATTAACCAGTTCCTAATAAAAAGCTGTAGAGTGCCTGTCTACCCAATCTGCCACCCTGCGGAGCTCAGTTTAAACTCTGACAGGCATCGCATTATTTAGGCAACAGCTCACTCAACACAGCCAAGAGTCTTAGTGACAGTGGTGCAAAACAAATGGATTGCTTGGTGAGTTATATTGAAGCTAAACTTTTTTTTTTGTCTTCCTGCAGACTCACCAGCCCGGTCGGAGCAGGTAGTGACCGATATGTCTGTGGTCAGCCCGCTCACACAGACCCCGCTGTCTCTGCGGTTCTGCCTGATGTGTAAAGCCTGCTTCAACAACCCTGGCATGGCACAGCAGCACTACAATGGCAAGAAACACAAAAAGAACACAGCACGAGTGCATCTGCTGGCACAGCTCGGAGAAACACTGGACACACAGCAAATTAACGGTACACCTCAAAGAACTGTTCTTCATGGGTTCTTTAGTAAACATGACTTAGTAAACATTTTTTTAGTAAACATTTCAGCACGACAGTGACCCAAAACATACAGCCAAGGCAACAAAGGAGTGTCTCAAAAAGAAACACATTAAGGTCATGGAGTGGTCTAGCCAGTCTCCAGACCTTAATCCCATAGAAAACTTATAGAGGGGGCTGAAGGTCTAAGTTGCCAAGCGACAGCCTCAAAATCTTAATGATTTAGAGATGATCTGCAAATTAACGAACACCTTAAAGAACTGTTCTTCATGCGTTCTTTAGTAAAAATGATATATAGAAACACAGACAGATCAGATACCAAAGATTTCCTTGCATGCTTAGTACTATATAGCACGAGTTTAATATAGGCCTGGTCCTGGAACCCTCTGCCCTGTCCTGCACATTTTTATGATTTCCTGCCCCAAAGACACCTGATCCAGACTAATAAGCACACTAACAAGCCCTTATTAAGGTGAAATGGGTGTATCCACCACCCTACAGAGATCAGAGGGAACTTTGACAAGCACTGAATGCATAAAATATTACGAGACAGTGGGCCTGCAGGACCAGGGTTGGGAGCCTGTGATACAAAGAACCCTTTCTGCTTAAAGTGCACTTGAAAAATGGGAAAAACAGTGTGTGAACAGGTGAGTGGGGGTAAGCGGCCAGCGACGTTTAAAGTGATGCCCAAATTATGGGGACGTCTGTAAACACTGCAGGTCTACTCTCACTGCCCAGCTGCCAGAATTCAGATAATAGGAATAGAATTTGAACAAAATAATCTGTAAAAACTACACTGCTGATACATGGATCTGTGAGATACACTGGTTTACCTCACAAGAATGAACTCACAGGCACACGAGGATGGAGAACGCACTTACAGGAGGTTGAGCTGTGCTGTGTACTTGCTATTGTGCAGTAGCCACTCTGGGCGCAGCTGATTTTACCAGCGTTTTAGGACCATATAGTAGCTGATAGATCAACCATTCTAAACAGGGAGTCCTAAATTAGAAGCTGATATGACTGCTTGTGTTTGTCTTTGCAAAAATAGAGCCAAAGCTCGTCATCTATGACTGTGAGCAGTACAGGCTGCAACGTTGTTTAAATGTTTCAAGCCAACAGCCAGTTAAACTTAAAAGCTAGTTATTAAAAGCATGAATTTCAAATCAATGAATATAAATGGGGCAATCTGAGTAGAAGGAGGAGAAATAGAGGATAGCGACCGAGCAGAGAAGCTGATCCAGACTCAGGAGAAAGATGATGCAGAGACTGCCTGCACTATTAATGTAAATGGATCTTTGCCTTTACAAGTAGTCAGAACAAACTTTAGTATTAGGTATTATTTGTACAAAATGAGCAAATATTCGACTTCAGTATGGATTTAATAAACCGTTTAATGCACTGTTTACTAAAAAAGAGAACTTACAAACATACAGCTGTGGTTCTGTGTACTCAGTTGCAGTGAATGCTCAGTATTTCCCGTTGGCAAGTCACCAAACTATGCGTCCTCAGTTTTGGGGGTGGAGCAAGAAGACATCTGGGTACCTTACGTTCTTTGTTCATGCATTCTTGATGGACACTCATTATCATAGGAACACAGTACCGGTTTATTTCAGTTGTTACTTTAATTGTATATAACACACATACACATCTGAAAACAAACACAATCCTCTTCTGTATGTGTGTGTGTGTGTTTTTGCTGATCATGATTTTAGAGACAAATAATTAATATTCTACTAAATATCGACTAAATTTCTAACGACATTAGTAATATCTAATACTAATACCTGTTACATTTCTAAATATAAATGAGGCATTACTGTTTCTCTTTGCATTGATATCGGTGTGTGTGACTGTGAATCATTTTTTGCGATTAAATGCGATTAAATTTACATTTTCTAATTTTCAAGTAAATTCTTCATATGTAAAAGTAAATAAATCTGGGTTACTGGCCTTGTTCTGATTTTGTACTGTTTTCAGTTGCTTAATGTTTTCAGATTCTCTGTAAACTTTTTATTGTTTTATAATCCTTTACAGTTGCATGTCTTTGTGTGAATCTGGATAAGAGCATCTGCCAAACAGTTGAATGTAAATCTCTGATATAATCCAAGCAGAGTTTAAAGTCAATATTTCAGTCCAGCAAAAATACATTCTGCTCTGACAACTAGTAAATTATAAATACCACCAGCTTTTACCAGCTCCATCGCTTCTACATAATCCGAACAGTTCACTGTCCGGCTGATCTTGGGGAGCTTTCATCGCTTTAGTGCTGGTGCAGGCAGTCATTTCATTAACAAGCTTCATTATTTAGCACTGACTAACACTCAGCACTAACGAACCATCCTGCAGGGTAATGACCTACAGCAGCGCTCTGCAGAAGGTGGATTTGCTTTGAGTCTGTATGCGGCAGAAAGCTTTGTTCTGAGCTGGAGGGGAGTTTTTATTAGCCGGCTGAGGGACAGTGTTGGTGTTTTTAGAAACACTCCTGTCCCTTACGTCAAATATGACTCACTCCTGCAGTTTTTGTTGTCTTCGTTTACCATTCTGTGACAGATACTATCCCAGGATTCCTGCTGCAATATTGTTGTACTGTCCTGTGTTCACGTAGACCATAATTTACAGTTAGACTAGAAGAGCTCCGCTGTTGCTGTACATTATAAGTGTTGTGTAATAGAATAAACAGCAACATAAACAAAACCAATAACAATAAAAGTCCTACATCACTTGTGCTAACACAGCAAAACATTCAGAAGCACAAAGTAACATTACGTCGCATTACGAGGAGAACGCTGAAAACATTTTTTTATTTTTTGTTTGACTGCTAGTGTACTTTAAAGCATTGTACCATTGTACAGGGTTATATTTATTTGACTTGAATACAGGTAAATCAAGTTTCATTTCTTGTTAAAGGTTGTACTGAGTGTAGATTTGACTTTACAATGCATCAAAATCAATGTTGCTCTTAGGGGAACTTTCTGTGCACATGTATGTTGTTTAGATGCTGATTTTTCTAACCGTCTGATACCCTCAGTGCATTATCCTGGCCACACTGTCAGGACTTGTGCCAGTTCCATTTTGATTAACTGTCTGTACTTTCACACATACACACTGCATTATGCACTGGTCTAGCATGAATCAAACTTTTGTTGTTCCAGCCTACCAAATGGTATCCACCACTGTGTGCCTCCTTCTATACATTATGCCAAATAGCATGTCTCCCTAGAGAGTCTGGCAATGCAAGACTAACCTTGACTAAACCTTGCACTTCGCTACAACTATACGTGTCTGAGAACTGAGAAAATATGAATGTAGACCACATCAGAGCTGAAAAAGCTGCTGGTATCCATGGTTACATTAATAAAACCAGGGACATTGTACTTAGTGACTGCTGTTTAACTATAAAACACAGTTGGTGTCAGGTTTGGCAGGTGTCTAATAGCAAGTAATGTAAAAGTGATTGCTAAGTTAAGAGTGAAGCCTTGAAAACCCATAATTTAATAATTACTTTATAGTGCAGTAAACTGCAGACTTTGTCAGTAATCCATTCACTGTTTTTACATGCACTTGTATAATCTGATATGAAAACCCTGAGTCAGCACAATAAGCCAGACAATAAACTCACAGAATAAGACGTAGCATAAAACTTTCTGCTTTTTCATTTGTTGTCTTTTTTTACACAACAAATCACCTGTACAGTATCTAGATAGTAAAAAAAATCAATCCTGTGTTTTATCAAGCATGTAGTTGGTTTCAGTGTCGCTCTAAAAGTGTTTTATTGCCAACTCGAGCCTGCTTTCCAACCTTAGTCTGATCTAAGAGATCAGAGAATGCTGTTTACATAATCATTAAAATAACCAGAGAGCTCTAGAAATTATGACCAGATTATTAAGTGCATGTAAACACACTCAATGTTATTAATATTGAAAGCGGTGAATTAAGACAGTTACGTTTTTACAGTATAGCGCCAAACATAATCAAGGCATTACTACACAATTCCATACATTTTGAAATAAGGATTGATTTAGGCCTGCAGTTAGCATCATGCTGACAGGTGTACATAATCTTCCATTGCTTTTTAGCTACATAAGCCTCATAGCCCCAGTGCTAAAACTTAATAGCAATCTTTAGGTACCAAACATGTCTTGACTGACTACATTCGGTATAAGGAGGGAAAGCTGCCTAAACTAGATTTATAGCAAAACTCTCACTTTAATAACAATAGTGTGATGGTGGGAGATGGAAAGAACTGCTGAGGCTGCCTGTGTTCTGTGCACGGTATTGATTACCCAGGCAACCATGTTAAACTGTATTGATGAGCTGGCCAGTGTGGTCATCTGTTACTCCAGCAATCTGCTGATCTCTGGTGTAATCACATTCAGCTGAACATACAAGCTTTTCATGACTTTTTGGAGAACAATGAGCCATTAACCTTTATTTCTCTGTATGAGTCAACCCTTTACAGTGGACCTGAAGGTTATGAAGGGTCAATCTACTGATCCTGATGTTGTGTCTTTATCTTTTCTTTATATCCTACTACTGTATTGTTTCATGTTTGTACCAAAACAGTCATAACTATGCAACAGTTACTGTTATATGTTACTGATATACAAAAATACACTGTAATTGTCTGTCTTGTGGCTAAAACATTCCTTATTACTTCAGTATGGGTCGGTGGTGCCATATCTATGTATACACCTAGAATTTTATAAGAGATCAGTTTTAGTTCATTGAAGAAGTGGCTGCTAAAGTTTGGAGTATGGAGATTTTTGCATGTTTTTAATTACTCTTATATATAGTACTGTGTAAAGAGTCAAACCTTCATTTGATTAATTTTACAGTCAAAACATTACATTATTGACTTTTTAAAAGATTAGATATAAAAGAAAAGATAATGGGACTCCTAACAACCACCTGAAAGACCTGCTAAATTGTCCACATCAGCCTTTAAAGCTTTCATCTTCGATAGGAAAGAACATCAAGCTGCACTCTTGCTTTAGATCTGTTTCTGTCCATCCTTTCTGGACAACTTAGTACTATGGGTCTGAAAGGATGTGTAGCTGTTCAAGAAGCTCTGCAAAAGAAGACACAGACACATCAAATATAGAAGCTACTGATGTTCTGAGAACAATGGACTGACCACCCCAAATCTCAACATCACTGAATGTGTTTAGAGTTACTTGTAGAAAATGTTAAACCTTCTAAGACTGTGAAGGCATGTCTGCAGATTTCTATGAGAAACTTAAAGTGAGTCTAATGAAAAGGAATGGTAAAAGGGTGGACACTACAAATATTGAACCATCGGATATTCTCTTTACTTGCTGTGTAATGTTCTGTTTTCCCTGATGCTGAAGAATGACTGATTCTTTCTACTGCATGTTAAATAAACAAAAAGTCTCTGACTGTATATATATCCCAGTATTTAAATCAGAAAGTTTTTTTTATCCACTGTAATTTTGTGATTGAATGTGTGTCCTCAGTGCTGAAGCAGAACCGGACGTGTGAGGTGTGCTGTGTAACTTTGAACTCTGTGGCTCAGTACCACGCTCACCTACAGGGGTCCAAACACCAGAACAAGTGAGTAACAACTAATCCCACAATATTTCAACACTTTACAGCCCCCCCTTAGTCCTGTTTTATATGTTTTCATGTTTTTTTCTCATCATACTGAATGTGCGTCCATATTACACACCATGCTGTACTACACCAGACTGGAGATAGCAAACTGTGTGGACTGGTATTTGGAAGATTAGATTAGATTTCTGTTGATTCCTTTATTATAATATCTTAACACATTATAAATTAAAGCTAATATATTCAAATTCTTCAAAAAAATGATGTTCTGTACAACAGCATTTATGCATTTATTCGCCAGTGGGTTACCTACCATCTATGGCTGTGTTCAGACTGCAGGCAAATCAGGTTTGTTTCCCAAATCAGATCATTTGAGACTGTTATTTTCAAGTGATTAGATCAGATTTGTGCATCCAGACATCACAAGCCTTTGCTGTGGTAATAACGTTGGCCTCAAAGATGGAGTTGCATCATTTCATCCTCCAACAATCACTCCCTCGCAAAGGCAAAAAAATTGAAACTGATCATTTCGAACCCTTGAGCAGCCAGACTGAGATGCATCTGTGAAAATCCAATCAGAATAGTATTTCAAACCACCTTCAAATATAGTTTGGATCAGATTTGTAAAAATCAATTTGTATGTGTTTCTTTGCTGTCCAGACTGTTAAAAATCAATCTGGATACAATCTATGTCAGATATTCATTTTGGGCTGGTAGTCTGAACAAGGCCTATGATTGTTTCAAAAATTTGATTTGTACAGACCAAGCAAATAATAAGCTGTAGGAGAACAAAGGTTTGTTCTAAAGAACTGAGGAAAAGCTACTATGTCTATTTTGGCCGTATGCAACATTTGCTGTATTGACTGGTTATCAAACAAATCTGGTGTCATGACCTCAGGTGGAGGGACCATCTGGTGTGTTTGCTCAAATAATGAAAGGGAGTTCCTCAGGGGTGTATCTGCAGACCTTATTTGATTTCCTCCATTATAGTCCAGTTAAGCTTGCCTCCTGGCTATGTTATCATAGTGCCAATACCAACGATGTAGGCCACCCTAATCAGACATGTTTACACTCCTCTCAGTTATTCTGAGCGGTCAGATGAGCAGAGGATCTACAGCTTAAAAAGGAGTTCTACTAATGTTTTGTTTAAGTTAATGCTAGAAGAAGCTAACTAATTCAGAATTGTTCACAGTGGTGGTGATAGGAACCAGATGTTCACCTCTATAAGATGCCTCACAGAAAGTCATTACATAAAGTGGTTATGAATACATTGCCTGATGTCTGAGACACTGTTTTATGGTGGTTTTGCAATAGGCCTTGGTATAAAACATTTTATTTATGTTGGAGGAAAAACTATTTTCTGATGTATCACTATTTTACTATCATCAGCATTACACATTGTTGCAGTCCAAAGAAAATCTCCATTTTGGATTTTCAGTTTTCTACATTTTGTATACTGATGGTTCCATTGTTTAAGGATTTTATGATGATTAGACTGATGGAAATGCTCCAAATTTAAAAATATACATTAGAAATAAAGTATTGTGTTGTAGACACCATGTGTGACCCCTGGTTCCTATCATCACCACTGTAAAGCGAGCTGTTTCTCTATAATAAACCCCAAACTTTGTGAGTCACTCAACAGTTGTGACATGTGCACACATTTGTGCACACTCTACTTAGTTAGTACTTAGTAACACTCGGTTTGCTTTTTATTTATTTATTTATTTATTAGTAAGACCTGCTGAGAACTAAGCCCTCATTTCAGTGCCCAAGTACAAAAATAAATAATAACATAGAAAATAATGAATATATTATAGAAAATACAAAAGACAGGAATATAAAATAAAATGAAATGTAATGTAGTAATAATAAATAAAATATACAATTGCTGAAATTGTATCTAGGAGACTTTTTGTCTTGTATGCACAGATCTGCTCATAGATTTTCAATGTTAAAGTCAGGGGACTGTGAGAGCTTCAGCTTGTGTTTCTTGAAGTAGTCCTTTGTGGATTTGAGGTGTGTTTTGGATCATTGTCCTGTTGTAAAAAAACAGCATCTTTTCAGCCTCAGTTGACTGACCTTGTAATATTTCTTCACTGATTTGCTAATATGCTGATATTTTATGGAATTCATTTCTCCATAGCAGTATAATCTGAGGATTCTTGGTCTTCCAGATCTTGCCTTGCCTTTCACAGTTTCCCCATCATTTATGAATGGCATTTCAGCTTAATTTTCAGATCCTCTACCAGCTGCTAAGATGAGCTTATGGTTGCTGGGAGTTAGCACAAGGTTTGAAGAGTCTGGAAATTATGTTGGTCTAATCTGACCTTCTCTATTTGCCAGAATAGACTGAAAGAAACACTCATTTGTGAATTTAGTGAATGAACATTATTAATCCAATTTCTGCCCCTGCCTTTAATTAGTGATTGCGCACGGCGAAGCAGTGTCTGAATGGAAATGCAGCTTTTTAAGCAGTTGTGCCACCTGGGATACCACAGCAATCAACACATCAATACATTTGATAAAAAATACCCAGCAACCAGCTCAGGCTACCTAATCACTCTGATTTTTTTCAGGAGCAACATAATAATTTGCTTTTTATAGCAATTTTTTTCTGGATGTCAATTAAGCAATATATTATTTCTCTTACAGTTTAAAAAACAAGTGAAGTTTATATGAACACATACTGGCGTGCAGAAGAAGTGTTCGCCCACAAATGCTCCTCAAACCTCAAAGACACATTGGATCATGACAGCATAGTGATGATCTGCAGTATGTTGTATATTTTAGCTATACTAGACTTGTTTGTATAGATACAATTGAAATATTTTTAAAAAGTTGTCTGTGAAGTTGTTAATTGTGTATGTAAACAGAACAATTTTAATTATCATGTAACAGCACTGATGATAAAATGAATCAGTCTTTGCTTTATTTATTATAAAGAAAAGAATTATATGTAATATATTAGATATTTTTATTTGTCTGTTTTTTCTTGTTGATTTGTTTGTGTTGGTTATGTTTTTTGTCTTGGGGTAACTTTTACTCATTCATTGCTCACTACTATGTTCAATAAATTAAGGGAGAATTATTTTATGTTCTTCTGAAAGGTGCCAGAAAAAGCATTTATTCAGCATATTAGTCTCTCATTTCTACATAGAAGGTTATGTGACTTTGGCTAGGGAGAAAAATGACCAGACTCAGTTTAACATGCCCATTTTTGTCTTTTTTGGCAAGCTTCTAAATAATTTGACTCTGCAATGATCGCACAGAAGCAAAATGTAGAAATAAAAATAAAATGAATCCTTTAAATAAGACAGATTATGATTCTATATAGTTAGTTTTGCTAATGCTAGTTACTTGGAGCTGGCTAGTGGCTAACGTTACCTATACTAGCTCAACGTCTCAATATCAACATAAATTAAAAAGTATTATAATTATAAAGATCTTACTACCTGTAAAACTTTCTCTTTAAGATGACTTGTGATAAGACCTCACAGCATGGCTACTACTTATAGGTTACTGTTGGGGTTGTGAACTTCTCTAAGTCTCTTTAGTGTCTAATGCTGAGCCAGGCTGCTTGATATCCAAGGTTTGAGAAACTGTCTGGAGTGAAATGTGCAGAGGAAACTAACATCTCTGAATTAAAACTATCCACCATCCTTCAGATGTGGAAGCTTATTAAATATATATTCACAGACAAGGTTCACTTTCTGTAAAGCACTTTGAGCAGTGTTGTGTATGGAAATGTGCAATATACAGTCATATACAATGTTTGAACAGGTCAAATTTCAGTTTTTGTTCACTTCTTAAATAAAAACTTAAGCAAAACATATGAGATACAACGTGCCATAATCTTTACACAGGCCAAGATTAAATTGATGAATTTCCTTTTCCCCCCAGGTATGTTAAATTCAGTAAATAAATAGTTACTGTGTATTAAAATGCCTTGAAGTGTGTTTATGTAAAGAATGTCATCAGTCATTTTTAACACAGCATTATTTGACCAGTGGTGTTTATACATAAACTCAGCTTGCCATGGTCTCATCAGATTTCACTGTAATGCAGTAAATAAGCTTTGAAATGTTTTGCATATTAAGCAAAATTGGATTACTGTTCAGCATTGAAATTAACGTTATCGATTTTCAAAGGTTTGTAAAACTGCATTTGAACACATTTGTACAGGTTTAACCCCCAGTCAAAACATACTGTGTTTTTTTAAATAAATTGCATGAATGCATTGTTTAAAACTCATCTTTGTTTTTTGCGCATAAGGACTGAAGGTTTGTTAACTTTGTATAATTTTTTTATTTTACAAGGAGAAACAATGAATAAAGAAAAATCCTGCTCTGTGCAAAAGATAGCAATGATGTTCCCTGGATGCACATATAAAAATGATCTGATCATCTTATGAAATATTCCATTATAACTATACCCATAAGGTGAGACTGCAATAAAATTAATTAAATATTTACTGTGATTATAAACAAAAAGCAGCATTTTATTTTTACAATATTTAGTAACACTTTCAGACATTTTCCTTTGCACTTTATTAGGTACATCTACTTTCTGTGTATGCTCAGTTTCTGTTTTATCAGCTCCACTTAGCTTTGTAGTTCAACAATTACAGGACACATCTCATTTGTTTCTCTACATACTTTGTTCACCTGTTCTTTGATGGTCAGGACCACCACAGAGCAGGGATTATTTGGGTAGTGGGCCATTCTTATCACTGCAGTGACACTGACTGGTGGGTGCTTGTTAGTACAACACAAATGGAAAAAATGCAGACAAAAATGACCTAAACAAGAACTAAATAATAACAATAATAACAATAATAATAATAATAATAATTATTATTATTAATATGTCAATAAAATATACAAATATAAAATATACAAATATAAAATTCATAAAAGCAAGAAATATTGACTAATTGTAAATATACTATAAGGCCAGTATGGCGATCATCACACCTATATAGGCTTTCCCAGACATGCAATTCCAAAACCACATTTATTAATGGACTTGGTCTCCCCCTTGTGGCTGTAACAGCCTCCATACTCCTAGAAAGACTTTGGAGTGTGTCTGTATGAATTTGTGAGGTCAGGCACTGATGTTGGATGAAAATGTCTGGCTCTCAATCAACATTCCAGTTCATCCCAAAGGTGTTAAGTGAGGTTGGGCTCTGTGCAGGCCACTGATGTTCCTCCACACCAAACTCATCCAACCATGTGTTTATGGACCTCAGGGGCACAGTCATCCTGGAGCAGAAAAGGGTCTTTCTTCAAACTGCTGGAAGAATATGACTGTGTAAAATGTCTTTGTATGCTGTAGCAATGACATCAGCCTTCACAGGAATTAAGGACCAAGACCAAGACCCTGATAAACAGCCCCAGACCGTTATCACCACATACCAAACTTTACTGTTGTTACAGTTTACTCCAGTAGGTAGCATTCTTCTGGCATCCACCAAACCCAGATTCATTTTCATATATCATTTTAAGGGAAAAATATGTTGTTTAAAAATTTAATGGTGTCAACAAATCCCAAAAAAGTTGGGACAAGTAGCAATAAGTGGCTGGAAAAAGGAAATTGAGCATATAACGAACAGCTGGAAGACCAATTCATACTAATAAGGTCAATTGACAACATGACTGGGTATAAAAAGAGCTTCTCATAGTGTCAGTGTCTCTCTGAAGCCAAGATGGTAAGAGGATCACCAATTCCACCATTGTTGCGCAGAAAGATGTGCAGCAATACCAGAGTGGTGTTACCCAGCGTAAAATAGCCTTTTAAGTTATCATCATCAACCGTGCATAACATCATCAAAAGATTCAGAGAATCTGGAACAATCACTGTGCGTAAGGGTCAAGGCCGTAAAACTCTACTGGATGCTCGTGATCTCTGGGCCCTTAAACGTCACTGCACCTCAAACAGGAATTTCACTGTCAAGGAAATAACAGAATGGGCTCAGGAATACTTCCAGAAAGCATTGTCAGTGAACACAATCCACCGTGCCATCCGCCGTTGCCAGCTGAAACTCTACAATGCAAAGAGGAAGCCATTTCTAAGCAAGCTCCACAAGCTCAGACGTTTGCACTGGGCCGGGGGTCTTTTAAAATGGAGTGTGGCAAAATGGAAGACTGTTCTGTGGTCAGATGAGTCACGATTTGAAGTTCTTTATGGAACACTGGGACGCCATGTCATCCGGACCAGAGAGGACAAGGATAACCCAAGTTGTTATCAACGCTCCGCTCAGAAGCCTGCATCACTGATGGTATGGGGTTGCATGAGTGCTTGTGGCATGGGCAGCTTGCGTGTCTGGAAAGGCACCATTAATGCAGAGAACTATGTTCAGGTTCTAGAACAACATATGCTCCATCTAGACATCATCTCTTTCAGGGAAGACCTGCATTTTAAACAAGATAATGCCAGACCACATTCTGCGGCAATCATAACATCATGGCTACGTAGGAGAAGGATCCGGGTACTGAAATGGCCAGCCTGCAGTCCAGATCTTTAACCTATAGAGAACATTTGGTGCATCATAAAGAGGAAGGTGCGACAGAGAAGGCCCAAGACTTGAGAAACTGGTCTCCCCTGTCCCCAGACGTCTGTTGAGTGTTGTAAGAAGGGAGGATGCCACACAGTGGTAGAAATGGTCTTGTCCCATTTTTGGGGGGATTTGTTGACGCCATGAAATTTCGAAACAACATATTTTTCCCTTAAAATGATACATTGTCTCAGTTTAAACTTTTGATCTGTGATTTGTGTTCTATTCTGAATAAAATATTAGATGTTGGCACCTCCACATCATTGCATTCAGTTTTTATTCAGAATTTGTTTAGTGTCCCAACTTTTTTGGAATCCGGTTTGTACAATTCAACACATATTTTTTTAATTTGTGTTTGCATTACATAGCCCTATCAGTCACCGTGATAAGTGATGGGCTACTTATCAGTCTCATCTGATGGTTTTGTCTGTGGTCCCGTAAAGTAAAAGTGACTACAAGTATTATTTAAGTGTTTAAGTGTTCAAGTTTTCTTTTATCTGCCTCATTAGGATAAAAAGGACTGTGCAGTCTTGATCATACACTGGAGAGTCTTCCTGTCCTGGGCAGTGTAGTTTCCACATCAGACTGTAATGGAGCTGGTAAAGACATTTTTAGTCATACACGTGTAGATGTTACCATATGACTGAAAGTGTCATCACCAACACAAGACTGCACAGTACATTAGTAGCAGTCTTCTCCTTATTACAGGACATGTACCACACTCAGAGGTTTCCAGGACAGCAAAATTTACCAACAGTTTCTATCCTATCTATTAGGCTTATGAAAGACTCTATCCACACACTGCCCTGTCCCATGTGGTTAAACACTTTACTGACTCGTTATAGATACTGTATATCATTATTTCTTTCTATTAGCAAAGTAAGAACTTCTTTGTTCAGTGTAACCATCTGTTTTACTGTGTACATGACAATACAACTCTTGAGAACTTGAAAACTCACATTCATAAAAAACACATTCATTTATACAGTTTGACCAGAAGAGGGAGATGTAATCATACCATTTTTTTAAGTACCACTCCTCATTCGTTCATACCACTAGATGAGTGTCAGACTGTTTTAACTTATCACATCTGATAGAGTAATCTTGCTAGTTTAACAGCCAATCTTATTAGAACTCCATTCCAGTATGTTTCTATATCAGCTTGGTTATATTGTTCCTGTAGTCGTTAAAGAGCTTTCTGTGAATTATGTCGAATGATCTGTTTAGGATGGTTTTACTGAAAAACATGATCTTTTAAAATTCTGCTGTATTTTCATATGAATCAGACACTACATGTGGTTTAAGGCATTAAAATGATTAACAAGTGGTGGCAGTCAACACATCATGAATGAAAATCTTCCAGTGTAAAGCATATTTATTGCCATTCATGCCATCTTGAGGTTATACTTTGCTGTATTTTTAGAATGACTGGAACATGTACTATCAAAAATGAAAATCCTCTACTGTCCTACATTTTTACTAACAAATGTGCCATTTTAAGGTTATAAGTTTGGTGGATTTTTAAAAAAATCAGAAGTACAAACATAATTAATAGCACTTGACGTATTTTAGCTTGGTTTCGAAGAGTATAGTTTTTGTTCTGTAGCATTATGAGAAAAAAAGACTCCAGTAAAGCATAGAGACTTCGGTCGGTTTTTATTAAGGCCCGCTCTTGTTGTATTTGTACTGTTTTTAATTAAATATAGTGTTTAAACATTTTTTTCCATTGCATTTAGTTTTTTATTTACATTTTGAACAGCGTCACAACTTTCAAACTAGGGTTGTCTTGTTTGTACTTTGTGATGAAGAAACATCTACAGGGTAAAGTACTCAGTGGAACACCAAGCTAGTAGGACATTTAGATCCTTGGGTCAGTCCAGGTTGGGGACGTCCCATAGAGATATTAAAAGTTACTCTTTAATCTTCAGTGTGAGTGATGCAGCGGGCCATCCGCCCTTATCTAAGCCGAGCAGCAGAGCGAGTGAACAGAGGTCCAAGGCTGAGCAGTGAATCTGCAAAAGCCTGACCAAAAAAACTCACTTTTTACTTCCCCCGTGCTGGGAAACCCAGTATTACTCTACTACTATCACAGCAATGAAACAAATGCTACTTACAGAGGGGTTTTCCTTAGTTTTATTATATAGTTTACATTTTCAATGTTTGTTTTGGATGCAAACAGTACATATACGTAGTTGTCAGTGACACTTGTTTGTTTTAGAAACATATCTAAGGTCTAATTGTCACATGCACAGTGAAACAGGTGGTTACATTGTACAATTAAGTTCTTACTTTGCTAATCCTCTGTAAACAAATAAAAATTGGGCATTTAAGCATAAGAGAATGGAACCAGACGTCCATCTCCAAAGGCACCCTCACATGTATTACATGCCTGATGTCTGATACACTGCTTTATGATGTTTGTAGAAGGTTATGGTCTAAAATGTATTTTAAAAAAACATTTATGGTGGAGTGATACATGTACTGTGTTCAGACTTATCACTATTTTATTATCAACATTATATATAAAACACAGATGACACCTGTAGGATCATAGGTGTTTTTAGATAGTAAAACAATGCCTGTATATTTGTTGTAGACATGGTAACCACTACCACTTTATATAAATCTATTTATAGAGTTTGCAGGTTTCTCAACAGTGAATCATTCACATTATTTCTAAATCTTAAAATGTCTTCTGTTGTCCAGACTTAAAAGGACAGCAACTGTAGAGTGATTAAAACCTCTTAAATAAAATTACTGACCTTCTATGACTCTTACATTCCAGCCAGAGTTCTCACACACTCGGGCTGGACTTCTGAGGAAGGAAAAGACATTCTGAGTAAATGGACTATGTGGGAAACTGTGATCATGCTGTGTGGAACTGGAGTGTGCAAACCAAGTCAACACAACCAATAAGCTCTCAGTAGCAGTAATACTAACCAGTCAACATTCAGTGGCAGTAATGCTAAGCAATCGGAACTCAATACCAGTTGCTAACCAATCAGTACTAAGTACCAGTAATGCTAACCAATCACCTCTTAGTAGCAGTAATGTCAACCAATTAGCACTCAGTAGCAGTAATGCTAATCAATCAGCACTCAGTAGCAGTAATGCTAATCAATTAGCACTCAGTAGCAGTAATGCTAATCAATCAGCACTCAGTAGCAGTAATGCCAAGTACTCGTTACTCAGTAGAAGTAATGTCAACCAATCAGCACCACAAAAGTTTGCAGTCTCTTTAAAATTACAGAACGTCTCTTTGTTTATGTTCCAACTGGAGATCTTAGATCTGCAGACACTGAACTTCAGCATATTCCTTCAGTAAAATACAGAAAATATAGAGAGACCTCCTTCAGCTATTCTGCTTCTAAACTGTAAAACTCAATTCCAGGTGGCATTAGACAGTCGAGCTCAGTGCTTACTTTTAAAAAACTTTAACTTGACACTTCATTAAAACTTAAACATCTTAGTACATTTTGAACGTTGTCTTTGGCTAATTAGGACTCTGTTTATGTTATTATTGCTGAAAACTGTCTGTGAGTGTCGCCCTGTGCCTCCGCTGGTGAGTCCGCTCAGCCAGGGAACTACGCTTCCCAGAATCCGCCAGCGGACGATGGCATCATCACACGTCCACCGGTGGATTCTGGGAAGCGTAGTGACAACACTGGGGTGGCCATCTTTGTTTACTTTGTGTTAGAACTTCCTGTGCGACCGCGGATACGTTGATACTGATTAAAAGCAAAACGACAACAAACATATAAAATGACTAGCATAACATGTTCAGTTCGAGACAGACACAATAATTGGAAGAAGAGGAAAACTTGGCTTAAACAGAGTTACGAACACAGCTCATAAAGATCAGAGTGTTGTAAAGCCGCCTTCCAAAGAAGAGGGCCTGCATCTCTGGCTGAAGGCGCTAAATTTAAAACATCCACTGAAACCTTCGTATGTCTGTTCTTACCATTCTGTGTAGGAGAACCAGCACCACAGCATCCTTATCCAAAAAAACGGCTCGCTTATGAAGCTCAGAGGAAGCAGACGTGTCGGGTGCTGGTGAGTCTATCAGTTAAATAACTGTTTATGATCAGTGTTCACCACGCTAGGCTATCTGAGCTGTAACTAACACCCACGCAGAGTGGCTCGGGCAGCTGGATTGACTTGGGTTTAACCGGCTTTCAGAAATATAAACTCACCGTCTGTGTGTAGGAGTACACGGCCGACATTTCTACTGTACAGGTACTGATACGCTTCACTACTTGTATAGTTTTTCATTGCTAAACCGTCTACACCCTCCGAGAGTACAAAATAATTAAAAATGTCGCCATACGTAACATCAGGCCATCTTTTCATATAATCCACCCACTGTGTTATTAACCTTGGATAAAACAGTGTTGTAACATTCTAACTTCTTACTGTCTCTCTGGTCTCCTCCCATGTAACTATATTCATTTTGGTTTGCTGAGCGGAGTGTTCTATCATTTCATCCTACCCATAGTTCGGTCCTACAAAGGTTTGTTGCGCATGCGTACATGACGATTACGTCAAGATTTCGATGGTTGGCGCATACGTGCATAATTTTATCCTTGTTGTTTATAATGTTTTAACGTCTTTTTAATGTTAATTGTTTTCTTTAAGCTTCTTACCTAAATTTAGCCTAATGTTACTGTCTGCTGGAGTGTTCCAAAAGCGTTTGTGGCACCTCATAATCGTAGACAAAATAGCAGGGGGTGCTGTTTTATGACCATATTTACACTATCAAATAATCCTACCTATAGTTTTGATGCACTTGCATTATTATTTTCCACCAAGGTAGCACAGATCGACAGATTTGTGCCGCGGTAGGACGTTTCGACAAGGTAGGACAAATCTCAAGGACTTCTAATAAGAAGGGTAGCTGTTTTGGACCCTAACTCCCTATTGTTGAAACACCTGTATGACAATTGCTATGCAGATAATACCATTCACCGCGAGTATGCTGCCCAGGCCTAGCATGAAGGCAAACATGGGTATAGTGTACTGTAATGACATGGCGTTCAGATGGCTGCTTCTATTCTCCAATACACTCTCTGTAGCAATTCAGTCCACAACTATTAAAAACCAACAAAATGTGATGGTGATAAATGATTCTAATAATGATTCTATTTACTTAGACACACCTGGTGTCACCATGACCCATTAAAGCTGTAATTCATGTTGAGCTTCATTATCGTTAATGCCTACTAAATATAGTTTCAAAGGAAATAACAACATTTCGGGATAGTCTCGAAAATATTGTAAATATTATTATTTGTAAGTGTTGTTTTTAGAATGAATGTTTCAAGCACTTATTCGGAAACACCAACGAGAAATCAAAGCGTGTACTGCTTGGACAGCTGTAGAATCTGTACTTTCCAGAGAATTTCTCTGCTCACTTGAATGAGTTAAACAAGAAGAGGCGTTTTAGGTGTAAAAGTCAAGGGGGAGCTTCTGCGCAAGGTATGAATTAGGGATAGTGAATAATTTTGTTTGCGTGTGCTCTGGGGACCTGACTCACTGCAACTGAGACCTCTGCCCTGGCACTGATGCGTTTCCTCTTTCTCAAGTGCCAGATTAAACTGGAAACTAAGGTTCCCTACAGCAGGTCTTTATCTTGTATCCTGTAATTTAAAAGGTTTCTTAGGAACACTCTATGAAGGTCGCTCTGCCATATAACATATTCTTCACCTCTCACTCATTATGGAGCAGTATTGCTTTTCCAGCTGATAAACGGGCCGAAACTGCTGTATGAGCACAAACATGGGATGTGGAATATTACGATGGCTATTAGAAAAGAAGAAATCTGAATCCAAATAAATGTTGCATGACACTATGTTGACCCATGTTGACCCACATCATACATCTTTACATATTAACATCACAAGCACTGGCTCAAAAAGAAGCTTCAGCTGGAAAAAGAGGGATAGAAAAAGACAATTAGACAAGTGCAGGTCAAACCAATGCTATAGTTTGGGTTGGGGGTTTACCCTGAGTCAGTGTATGCGAAACTGAGTCTGCCGGCCGAGCAGAAGTACTTTAAATCAGTGTGTAAATTTCCATCCTATTCATTCTCTATGGGAAAAAATTCTGGAAAAAATCTGTTGTTTTCTGGAATCCGTGTATCCAGTCAAAAACCTACGCAAGCCTGAATCACATGATCAGACCAGACAACATGGAGTTGGACCGGTGTTGATATTTCGAATTGTGGGACGAATATGCAGCAAATATCTGATAGAAAAAAACCCCAAATAACAGTATAGCTGCTTTGTAATGTGCAACCATAATAATATACTGATGAAGATATGATGACAGTACAACACAATTCACTCATATTCTTGGGAGAGTTCTCTTTGAATTTCTCGTACGGCCATCAGATTCATCCGCACATTGAAGGAGTCCACAGCAGAGCCTACATCACAAAATGTTTTTCCACATTTCCACCAGGGAAAGTGTACATACTGCAGTGTAATTAAAGTGTAATTAACATCACAGACATCTGTTGACTTTTATTTACTAATTTATCGCCAGTCCCCTAGAACTGTTGCTAATTGTCACATACAGCACCTTAATAGGGGTGGGACGGTATGGCAAAAAATAAATACATGATACTTGAAGGCATGTACTGGTTTTGTAAAAAAAAGGACATTGGAAATTGTTATAATGGAACAACATGTACATTTTGGTTGCCGTGGATATACTTGAGAGGGTTGCCCAAGCATAGCCAGTGTATGGAAAACACTGCTATCTAGTCTTTACATTGTGTTAAAATTTTAGGATAAATTAACCAATAAATTGGCACAAAATGATATAATCGTATAACATTATTGTACATTAGAATTTAAAAACTTTTCTCATGTTTTTCCATGCCAGTGTTTTAATCATGATAGTGATGTTATGATTATGTTGTTATGATTTTTTTTGTTCAGTGTTTCTGGGAATAACAATATCTCTCTCTCGTTATCAGGATCTAATCTCAAGAGGAAAACACCTCCCAAGTGAAGAACATTGACGCTGAAAGAGGATCCAACTGGTTTCAGCTAGTTCGAACTGACTGACGCTTCAGAGGTTAAAAACATCAACACTCCCACAGACTCTTATCTCTGCTCAGCCAGTAACTGAAACTGGCTCTGTGACAAACCGTCTCACTGTGACCAATAATATTTACTGTCACAAGACGTTCTGTTTGAAATTGGTCTTCAGTTCCACATTTAATCTGCACACAAGGCAAAAAATAAACAACCTGAATGAAGGTCAGTGCAGAAATCTTAAATCTGGCCAATATATTTCATAGTCATTCAGTCTGTATGCTTTTTCAAGCCATGATTCCACATACAAAAATGAAAAAGAAAATTTATATTGACATTAGACATTCTCTTCTTTGGTTTTATATGGTGGTTATAATACGTGGTACGCAAAAATGTTCTGACACTGTTTAGGAACCCCACTTAGAACCTTTAGTGGTTAGTCCCAGACATGGATTAAGCAGAAATGCCAGTGTCAGTGGAGAATTACTATTAAAAATAGTCTTTATCTGGTCTTAATTTAGGATTAATCTGCATCTGTCCTTAAGACTTTAGGTATTAACCCCAGGAGTGTATTAGAAAACTGAAATCCATGAGTGTGACTTTCAGTCCTGTTTGATTTTTGAAACATGTCATGGCAAACAAATAAAGCCCCCAAAACAAACAGTGTAATCATTTATCTGAGTGTTGAACTAAGCCCTACAACTCCAGCATGCCATTCAACCTAACCTAAGTTAGTCAATGCATGTGAATATTAGTGAATTCCATCAGTCTTCCATCATACTAAGGTCATCAAGAACGTCCATTCAAGACAATGACTATTAAAATCCAAACTTAACCACCTGTAACAGCTGCTCTTGACAGTTTACCAGTTCAATCATTGAGAAAACAGTCAGAGTCTGGGAATTCAAATTCATACAAAACAATTTATTTAAATAAAAATAACTGTACATGAAAGATATGCATCTCTACAGACTACAAGCCTGGACAATACAGTTCCAATGTTAGTGGGCATTAGTCTCAGATCATCAGTTTCATTAAATCTTACAATGCCATGATTTTAGACGGGATTTTGTAACTGGTTTCGGCTTTCTCTTACGCATCATTGTCAACATCATCATGAGCTGTAGCGTGTACTGGAGTCCAGCCTCTGGAGGTAGTGTCTTTCACTTTCTTGTCTCAACTTTTGAGTGTCTTGAGTGTCATCTGAACAGCAGCGGATCTCTTTCAGCCGCCATCGACTTTCAGCTTCGGAACTTTTCGAGCTTCCACCAGCGTTCGACTTCTTAGTATTTCCACTGCTCATCAACGTTTGAGCCTTTTCAGTGTCCCACAGCTTTTCAGCGTCTAAACTTCGCCAGGTTTCATCAACTTTTCAGTCTATCACATTTTCAACGTTTGCAGTGTCCAACAACCACAGAATGCCATTATCAATGCCTAACGTCCATCAACCATAAAGGAATAATAAAGCATAGAATTTAAGGGACCACACATCACTGATGTTCAGACACTTCTCACACCCGTTCATCATCTTCATCGTTACTGCAGCAGGTAGAGCCGGCTGGTGAAGGGGAGAGCCTTTTCTGCTGTCCTTCTCTCAGCGTAGCGTGAGTGACAGCCTCCTCAGTCCCTTTATGAGCGCGAACTTGTCCTTTCTGTCCTGCTGCAGAGACTTCAGCGCCCGGCTGATACGGTCAGGGTCATTGCCGAGGCAGACGATGCTGTTGGCTCTTTCGACCGCCCGCATGTCCCCGGCCTTTTCGAAAAGCTTCAGCAGGACATCTTGCTTCACGTCCGCAAAGATGTTGGCGGCGGCCTTCTTGCGTCGCGCTGTGTCAAAAAACTGCCCCATCATGACGGGGGACACCGAGTGCACGTGTGCGCTCATTCCGGCAGAGTCAGTGTGTGTGGACATGACTGTGGAGAGAGCAGCGCTGTGTGTGAGTGGGTGCAGTAGGAGCAGCTCCTTATAAAGAGGGCTGGCCTCACACTCACGAATCCCATTTCACCATGACATCATGGGAGGGTCAGTGAGGTCACTTCTAAGCAAGGCGGATCCAATTCTAGCAAAATGTATATTAATAAATAATGAAGAATAACTTTTCTTTTCACTATTTTAGTAGATTTTCAAGCAGGATACACAGTGTGTGCATTTCTATTTTAAAACAGAATGAATGTTTTTAATAAATTCAAACTAGTGGTTGCAGATAAATAAAGCAGGTTAGCTTTAAATGGTATTTCTGCAACTAGATAGGTTTCAAATAACTATGGAGATGGAGAGAGTTATAATACTATTTATATTATTCTAAAAAACCTGGATTAGATCAGGAGAATGACAGAATATACACACATACACACATCTCTAACTGATACAGTGTATATTGAATGATTCTAATGTAAAGCAATCATACTTTAGAAAGTGTAAAAGTCATTATAGAAAAATCATATCCTAAATGATTCTGAACGACTAACAGAGGTGTCAAGTAACGAAGTACAAATACTTTGTTACCTTACTTAAGTAGAAATTTTGGTTATTTATACTTTACTGAAGTAATTATTTTTTCAGATGACTTTTTACCTCTACTCCTTACATTTACACTCCATTGTCAGTACTGTCTACTCCTTACATTTACACTCCATTATCAGTACTTTCTACTCCTTACATTTACACTGCATCATCAGTACTTTCTACTCCTTACATTTACACTCCATTATCAGTACTTTCTACTCCTTACATTTACACTCCATTATCTGTACTTTCTACTCCTTACATTTACACTCCATTATCAGTACTTTCTACTCCTTACATTTACACTCCATTATCTGTACTTTATACTCCTTATATTTACACTCCATTATCAGTACTTTCTACTCCTTACATTTACACTCCATTATCAGTACTTTCTACTCCTTACATTTACACTTCATTATCAGTACTTTCTACTCCTTACATTTACACTCCATTATCTGTACTTTCTACTCCTTACATTTACACTCCATTATCAGTACTTTCTACTCCTTACATTTACACTCCATTATCTGTACTTTCTACTCCTTACATTTACACTCCATTATCTGTACTTTCTACTCCTTACATTTACACTCCATTATCTGTACTTTCTACTCCTTACATTTACACTCCATTATCTGTACTTTCTACTCCTTACATTTACACTCCATTATCAGTACTTTCTACTCCTTACATTTACACTCCATTATCAGTACTTTCTACTCCTTACATTTACACTCCATTATCTGTACTTTCTACTCCTTACATTTACACTCCATTATCTCTACTTTCTACTCCTTACATTTACACTCCAATATCAGTACTTTCTACTCCTTACATTTACACTCCATTATCAGTACTTTCTACTCCTTACATTTACACTCCATTATCTGTACTTTCTACTCCTTACATTTACACTCTATTATCAGTACTTTCTACTCCTTACATTTACACTCCATTATCTGTACTTTCTACTCCTTACATTTACACTCCATTATCTGTACTTTCTACTCCTTACATTTACACTCCATTATCTGTACTTTCTACTCCTTACATTTACACTCCATTATCAGTACTTTCTACTCCTTACATTTACACTCCATTATCAGTACTTTCTACTCCTTACATTTACACTCCATTATCTGTACTTTCTACTCCTTACATTTACACTCCATTATCAGTACTTTCTACTCCTTACATTTACACTCCATTATCAGTACTTTCTACTCCTTACATTTTAAAAATAGTCTCGTTACTCCTATTTCATTTACAGCTTGTTTTCATTCATGTACATTTACATTCCAGTAAAGGTTATTGATAACATGCCTTTGAAGTTTGACTTTTTGCACCACTACAGTACTTATTGGCAAATAATCATCACATCTTCCGCTCCATGAAACACATGTTAATGCTCAGTAGTACACAGATATGCTTCTTTAATATATTTACATTCTACCAAAATACATTCATTTTCAATTGGCGTATATGCAGCTGAGACAGGAAGCCTAGTGCATCCCAAATTTATCAACATTAACATTTTAATAAAACATTGTAGTCATTATGGCTTTTAGAAGAATGGGGTTTTTGGGGGAGGTGGGCTAGTGCACATTTACATTACCTTTACTTTTATACTTTAAGTAGTTTTGAAAGCAGTAATTTTACACTTTTATTGGAGTAAAAAGCTTGAATTGATACTTCAACTTCTACAAAAGTATTTTTAAACCCTAGTATCTATACTACTACCTGAGTAATGAATGTAAATACTTTTGACACCTTTGACAACTATAACATGTTTCACTTAATAAGGGCATGCTGTCTGAAATAATTTAAACAGATAATACAACAATATGGGTTTAATGTGGTTTAATAGTTTGTAATGTTTACATCTGTTGTTTCTTTATAAACAGTAGTAAAAAAGAATAAAAATATTAATAAGATAATGTAACATATAAGCAGGGTTAACATTTATCAACGCTTTGATGCACAAGCTAAGCAAACCCTCTCTAATGCGGAACATAGGCCAAACTGTACACGTATTTATTTCCTATGTTATTGTATGTATTGCTGTGTATCTCTTTCAGTTTATTTTATTATTTAATGTTTCTCATGTTTATTAAAATCTTATTTTTGACATTTTATCATTATTTTAATTCTTTTTTATTTACTTAATGAACAAAAATAGTTCCTGACTGCAAATGTATAGTGAATAGTGAATACATAAGGGTGAATTTTGACATATGTTGTGCGTAAGAAGGGCAGTGATAAAAAAAAACGATTTATATTAAAAAAGTAAAAAAATACATAAATAAATAAAAAAAAATTGTGATGATCAAAAACAGGTAAACTGAGGAATTTGTGGAAGCTTGAATGATGAAATTCATAGATTTCAAGGACATATAAAACAAAACCTCAGTCGCCTCATGTTTGACCCAGGTTGTGCATTAAAAGGTTAAAACATAATGGTGAACAACTACTTTTCGGGGGAAAAGATCAGAAGGTGTCTCTGAAGTGTACAGCCTTGTCAATTTGAAAATCAAATGTAAATGTGATTAATTACAGAAATATGTATTAAATATTAAATTAAATATGTCTATACATCATTTAAATACAGTGTGTAGCATAGTGACTACTACTACTATAATTTCTAGGAGGGTAAGCTGAGTGCAGTGACTGAAGCAGTACAGTTGTAAACTGCCCATTTCAGGGCAAAGTGCACCTGAAACAGTTACAGTCACACTTCGTGATCACTTTACACCCCATTAAAATGAAACTGCTGACACAGAGAAGCACTAAAATGTTAGAGGCCTTTACCTAAACATTTTTATTGCATTGTATTTTATAATGTTTATGTGGTTTTATGGATCAAAAACAGTTGTAATGTATTTTCACAAGGTCGTTTTCCAACCTTTTTAAACCTTAGCATTAAACAGGCTGTGCATTTAGGACTGATTTACAGTACTGTTCAAAAGTCTTAGACACCTAAGCACAATCCTTGAAACCAGATGCAAATATAGTAAAAAGCAACAGCACATTTGATAAACATAATAAATTATGGAGTAGCTTCAGCAGACATTGGATGATAATTAAATTTGAAGACTTCTCCAGCGAGAGGATGGTTAAACAAACACAGTGATAAACATAAAATTCAAGTCTAAGGTCTAAATTTTCTATTTGTTGTAGTGTTTTTTTGGGCAAATAAAAACTGCCCACTGCCCAGACAAGCAACTGTTCAACGTTTAACTTTTGTACAGTACTGTATACAAATTATGTCTGATTCCTGTAGCAGTATGTTGTGAAACCTACATCACAACAGCAACTTAATTTTTTTGTTTTCATATATGAACTGCACAGTTCTGTTTTGATTTTGTATTTATTTATTATTATTATTATTTAACAGTAGCCAGTGAAACTGCTTGAAATATTTAGATTCACTCATAAAACAAAACAAAACCACCAAAAGCACAATCGCAATCACAGAAAACAGTGAAGAGAATTCATGAAAAACAACAAAATGAAACACTGATGCTACAACAAATACATAATTTTGTACCACTGTTTAATGTTGATAATTACTTGGGAAAAGTCTGCATCTGTTAAGTCTGATTCTGTTAAGTCTGATTCTGTTAACTTATGTTGAAAGTAAAGTATGTTTGTTCTTTCGCCTGTAAAGTTATCATCTTGGAGATGCAAGGTAAATTTGGTATAGATAGTGATTTTTTTATTTAAAAAACTTAAACCACATTCTTCACTCCAGATCTAAGAGATTTCAGGACTGTCACCAACATTATAACACCAACATACTATTTTAATACCAATATTTGCTGACAGATTCATTGAACTCATTTTTTAAAGAAATATCTTCCAGAAATTAAATGAAATTTAGGGTGGATAGTGTCTGTCCAGGAAGAGTGGTGCAGCTGTCTGGATTAAATGTACACATTTATAAAAGAGGGAGCTGGTTTTAAAAATGGAGTAAACTGGGAGGCAGGATGAAAAGTTTTCTAGCTTGTTAACTGCTCAGCTGGATCCAAAATATTGATTGATAAATTATAATATAGCTGGAATGACAAATGTTAAAGCATAATTTCAATGAGACATTATCAAATTAAATGATAATTAAAAAAGAAAACCATAGATAAAAAGTTATAGAGGTGCCCCAGGACTACTTTTGACCACTTCATAGTAACTAAGCCTTTGCAGGAACTGGTGTTCCCAAACATTTGACAGTCTTGCAAACCTCAGTGTAATTATTTGACCTACGTGCAACATAGTCCATAACAAAGTGTAGTCCATAACAAAGTGCCCTGTATGTAATATTGATATTTGGGGGAGACGCAAAATGACAAAGCTCTTCACTTTAGAACAAGTGACTTCATTTGAAAAAGTTTAGTTAATTAAAGTTTAACAGCACAATAGAGAGTTAAATGTGTTCATGGTAAGTGACCGCGACTCCTGCTGTTCATAAACATATCTAACGTTTCAGCAGTTTTTAATATTTCAGTCTCCTGTTCGTGCTGAAGGAGCTGATGTCATGTTTACTGTTTGTTTCTTAGCAGTTAGGCACAGAAAATAAACCTCTTATGCATCAGTGATGTAATTGTGAGGATGGATGATATGTATTATGAATGTGCACTGTATGAAGGAACAGTACGGAATCACCACAAACGTCAGCTCTGCATTTAGAACGCTGCTCAGTGTCCAGTTCTGCTACAGTTTCTAGTAGACATTCTCAGAACGTTTCCGCCACTGCTTAGCATGAAAATAAGGCGACGCTGTGTGTTTCTCTAACAATTACTTCAGCAAAGCGTTCTTTCAGTCTAGAAAATAAATAAAATGCCACCATTAAAAAAGTGGAAACACAGCAGCAGGACTGATAAGGACATTGGGTCATCTTCAATAATAATAATTGTAGTTTGGGATTATAGAGAGGCAAAAGTTAACCTTAAGATGTTCTGCAAATATAATCTTTTTAATATATATTTAATATCTCTGTCCAATGAAAAACATGCATCTCTATTTTTGTCGATTTCTACTTTTCTACATCAATTGAATGCAGCAGCTGTCGTTTACATTGTGGGAAAATTTCATGCTAAATGGACCAATAGAAATGCTCCATCCATAAGCTTGCAAATAATTCTGGTTCCATTGACTTCCATTGAAAGTGAAGACAGTTTTTGGCCTCCTGTAAAGTTGCCATTTGTAGATGATATATACAGTTATGATATATATAAATATATAAACATGTTCTGTATGTTTATTTTGGAAAAAAAATCCTTTCACATTAGAACAAATTGATCCTATTCACACAAACAGGGAACCATTAGTAATTTATACTAATATTTCATGTACTTGTATGTGTCATATTCATTAATGCATCATTTTATTACACAAAGGAAACAGAAATCAGGTGAAGATGTTATAGGTTAGGGTGAGGAATACAAAAACACAAAAACACAAGGCTGTTATTTTTAGGCAGTAAGAAAGTAGTTTGCTAAACTTTTGCATAGTCTTTAGTCGTGTACAATGTGTAGTCAGTGTAGAGTTTTAGAACACTACCACCCAAAAGTTTTAGATCACTACCTGTCAAACAATTTAGCACACTAGCAGCCAAACGTTTTAGTACACTACCAGTCAAACGTTTTAGATACACTACCAGTCAAACAATTTAGCACACTACCAGCCAAGCGTTTTAGTACACTACCAGCCAAACGTTTTAGTACACTACCAGCCAAACGTTTTAGTACACTACCAGCCAAACGTTTTAGTAACACTACCAGCCAAACGTTTTAGTACACTACCAGCCAACGTTTTAGTACACTACCAGCCAAACGTTTTAGTATACTACCAGCCAACGTTTTAGTACACTACCAGTCAAACGTTTTAGTACACTACCAGTCAAACGTTTTAGATACACTACCAGTCAAACAATTTAGCACACTACCAGCCAAGCGTTCTAATACACTACCAGTCAAACAAATTAGCACACTACCAGCCAAACGTTTTAGTACACTACCAGCCAACGTTTTAGTACACTACCAGTCAAACGTTTTAGTACACTACCAGCCAAACGTTTTAGATCACTACCAGTCAAACGTTTTAGTACACTACCAGTCAAACGTTTTAGTACACTACCAGCCAAACGTTTTAGTAACACTACCAGCCAAACGTTTTAGTACACTACCAGCCAACGTTTTAGTACACTACCAGCCAAACGTTTTAGTACACTACCAGCCAACGTTTTAGTACACTACCAGTCAAACGTTTTAGTACACTACCAGTCAAACGTTTTAGATACACTACCAGTCAAACAATTTAGCACACTACCAGCCAAGCGTTCTAATACACTACCAGTCAAACAAATTAGCACACTACCAGCCAAACGTTTTAGTACACTACCAGCCAACGTTTTAGTACACTACCAGTCAAACGTTTTAGTACACTACCAGTCAAACGTTTTAGTACACTACCAGCCAAACGTTTTAGATCACTACCAGTCAAACGTTTTAGTACACTACCAGTCAAACGTTTTAGTACACTACCAGTCAAACGTTTTAGATCACTACCAGTCAAACGTTTTAGTACACTACCAGTCAAACGTTTTAGTACACTACCAGTCAAACGTTTTAGTACACTACCAGTCAAACGTTTTAGATTACTACCAGTCAAACGTTTTAGTACACTACCAGTCAAATGTTTTAGTACACTACCAGTCAAACGTTTTAGATTACTACCAGTCAAACGTTTTAGTACACTACCAGTCAAACGTTTTAGATCACTACCAGTCAAACGTTTTCGTACACTACCAGTCAAACGTTTTAATACACTACCAGTCAAACGTTTTAGTACACTACCAGTCAAACGTTTTAGTACACTACCACCCAAACGTTTTAGTACACTACCAGTCAAACGTTTTAGTACACTACCAGTCAAACGTTTTAGTACACTACCACCCAAACGTTTTAGTACACTACCAGTCAAACGTTTTAGTACACTACCAGTCAAACGTGTTAAAACACTACCAGTCAAACGTTTTAGTACACTACCAGTCAAACGTTTTAGATTACTACCAGTCAAACGTTTTAGTACACTACCAGTCAAACGTTTTAGATTACTACCAGTCAAACGTTTTAGTACACTACCAGTCAAACGTTTTAGATCACTACCAGTCAAACGTTTTCGTACACTACCAGTCAAACGTTTTAGTACACTACCAGCCAAACGTTTTAGTACACTACCAGTCAAACGTTTTAGTACACTACCAGTCAAACGTTTTAGTACACTACCAGTCAAACGTTTTAGTACACTACCAGTCAAACGTTTTAGTACACTACCAGTCAAACGTTTTAGTACACTACCAGCCAAACGTTTTAGTACACTACCAGTCAAACGTGTTAGATCACTACCAGTCAAACGTTTTAGTACACTACCAGTCAAACGTTTTAGTACACTACCACCCAAACGTTTTAGTACACTACCAGTCAAACGTTTTAGTACACTACCAGTCAAACGTGTTAAAACACTACCAGTCAAACGTTTTAGTACACTACCAGTCAAACGTTTTAGATACACTACCAGTCAAACGTTTTAGTACACTACCAGTCAAACGTTTTAATACACTACCAGTCAAACGTTTTAATACACTACCAGTCAAACGTTTTAGTACACTACCACCCAAACGTTTTAGTACACTACCAGTCAAACGTTTTAGTACACTACCAGTCAAACGTTTTAGTACACTACCAGTCAAACGTTTTAGTACACTACCACCCAAACGTTTTAGTACACTACCAGTCAAACGTTTTAGTACACTACCAGTCAAACGTTTTAGTACACTACCAGTCAAACGTGTTATAACACTACCACCCAAACGTTTTAGTACAGTACCAGCCAACCAACATATATAGTGCACTGCAACTGGGCTTTAACCTGCACTACTACAGGTCAACTGTCCAACTATGACTATGTGCTGCATTAAAGTAAATTAATAGTGTAATTCATATCTGTTACATTTCTGTTTCTCTCCTTACTTGCTTTGCCTCACTCTTCAACTGCACATAGTAAAGTGGTTTAATTTCTCCAAGCTTTTTAGTATATTGATTAATTTTTTTAAAGAAGAAATGCAAACACAAATACACTTTTTACACTTTTTAAGTGCAACAATAACTAATAAACACTGTTGTTTTTGTTTCAGATCATTTGGCCCTGACTGTGTAATGATAAAGTACTTTTACAGTAAAATAAAATGTTGCCTTATTGCCAACCTCTTTCAAGACCTAAATAGTCTGGCTGAATTTTGCCATTTAAAGCAAAACCCTAGACCCTACAGCATTACCATATCGCCCTCTGGTGGTGAAGGAAGAGGACACTCTTATTTTTTTAACTGCAATACCAGTTAGCTCTTCAAAGCTGAGTGATCTAAAAAATCTATAAAACAATAGAGCAGTGCTGTACAGCAAAAAAGTCCCCTTCATAAGAAGAGATTAAAATTCTGCTTAACTAGAACTAAACTCATGACTTTAGGGAAAGAACCACATTTATCTTTTTCTGACTAATAATAATTACAGTTCTGTTCTGTAACTGTTATTAATATAAAAACTATAATAATCTATTAAAACAAGTTTCAAGTTTATTTGTCATAAAAGTTCATAAAACTCATTTATTTGTCATAAAACTATAATAATCTATTAAAACAAAAGAACTATCACTTGTGATTCTACAGGCTGGATCTGTATTACAGTCCACATGGTTTTATAGGTGCTGAATGAATAATACTGTTAACTTCACAGCATAAAAGACTCAATCAGTGTTGCTGTGTCAATAACACAGTGTTGCTGGATTTGTCTGTGGAAATATTTACTTAACCTGGAGCAGAAAACTGTGGGAGGTAAATGTAGACTAACCGGGCAAATCATATTCTCATCACACACAATGCTCTGGTGAGATACTGACCAACTGACCATATCTTCTAATAGAGTGAACAGAATGAACATGTGGGAGAGAGGTGAGTAATCTAGCATGGCAAAGAAATCCTGTTTACCATTACGACTGAATAACAGGGCTGTTACGTGTAACACGTGAGGATGCTGATTGAGGCCAACCAGAAAATGATCTCAACTTCACTATATTGAACATTATTTAAATGTATTCTGAAGGAACACTATATAGATTTGTTTTTGAAGAACTTAATTTTAAATCTACATGCCACCTTTATTTGGATAATGTTTTGGTTTGCACTTTGGCCTTCTATCACAAAAACTTTGGGAACCAGAGACACACCTGAGCTCGTGACATTCAGCGATAGGGAGCTAAGAATAACTGGAGCTTCACCCAAAAAGGCTTGAAGTTTAGCAGGCTATTCTGGACCTACAAGAATCTGCTCAACCCATTCTTTTCCTGATTCATTAATTAATCCAAATCATAATGCACTAATGAATTAATTATATAAACTCATTATTTGCAGCACATAGTCATTTACAGCACACTTGCATGTCAGTGGTACTTTGAAATGTTAAACCAGAAGTTTAATAATATTAAAAAAGATAATTTAATAGTTTCAAGCTTTTCTTCTTTCTTCTTTTCTTTAGGCACATTGACTAATTCCCTGATTAAACAAAACCAGCACTACTAAAGAAAAGCTTTTAAATGAATGAACTATTTCGTATTATTAGCCTAGTCTAACTTTTAATAATGGAGAAATTGTAAAAATAAAAATTATATAAGTAACTGCTTTAATCTTTTTTAAAGAAACCTTCTTCATTCTTATCATAAATGACTCACACAGGCCGTGTCTGGTACGCTTTTCTACAGCTCCTTCCTGTAAACTACAAGGAAATACTGCGATTTCTTTTGTTCGCCTATACACGGGCATGATGACACAATGTTTAATTAGCTGTAATAACATCATTAACAATTAATAAGCCATAGATATAAAAAAGAATTTTTTTCTCCAATACAAAACCACATAAAACTATAAAAACCCTTTTCCAACAGTACCTCATTATATCATCCATACAAATACCTAGCCTTAGCCTTAGTTAGTTAGTTAGTTGGTTGGTTGGTTGGTTAATTCACCCCATGTGCAGTAACAAAGAGCTTCTTCATGATAAACTATCCTTTACAAATATTACCTTACATTATTTCTGATATGCCGGTTTGAACTTATACTAAAACTCTTTACAACACCCTCATTTAAAGTGTACAAAGCCATTTACTGTGCTTGCCTACCAAAACTGCATTTAATCATTTCTTTTGACCAAACAAAACTAATCACCACATCAAACCCGCTGTACTTTTCTTGGTAGCCAAGAAATGTATACAATACAAGCAGTTTTGTAAACAGCGACAAGCTTTGACGAACACTTGACCTCAAACATAAAATACTTTAATGCCCATGCAAAAAAATTATTTTACATAAACACACAAGAGAACAACAATCTGCCCGTTCAACAACAAGCTAATATTTAGGACAGTAGGTTTTTTAGCTGGATTAGAAATTACATCTTATATTGTACCACCTGCCAATATACCACTGGTATTTTTAGTGAAGTTAAATTTTTTTATTAGTGACAAAATAAAGTAAATGTTAAACATCATGACTATTATTACTGTTACACTGTATAAACTACACACTCCAGATTCATGCTGGAATAAAATATGTCCACTATTATTAGTGTCAGGCTATAAAAATTAAAAAGTCATTTTTCACAATTCACAACACTGCATATTCATACTGGATTAAAAGCACTGCATATTTGTTATTGTAAAACTGTATAAACTACACACACTGCGTATTCACACATAGAGGAGTGCAGGTCAGTCTGGCTGTGGATTAGACACATAGAGGAGTGCAGGTCAAACTGGCTGTGGATTAGACACATAGAGGAGTGCAGGTCAAACTGGCTGTGGATTAGACACATAGAGGAGTGCAGGTCAAACTGGCTGTGGATTAGACACATAGAGGAGTGCAGGTCAAACTGGCTGTGGATTAGACACATAGAGGAGTGCAGGTTAAACTGGCTGTGGATTAGACACATAGAGGAGTGCAGGTTAAACTGGCTGTGGATTAGACACATAGAGGAGTGCAGGTCAAACTGGATGTGGATTAGACACAGAGGAGTGCAGGTCAAACTGGATGTGGAGTGCAGGTCAAACATAGAGGAGTGCAGGTCAAACTGGATGTGGATTAGACACATAGAGGAGTGCAGGTTAAACTGGCTGTGGATTAGACACATAGAGGAGTGCAGGACAAACTGGATGTGGATTAGACACAGAGGAGTGCAGGTCAATATGGCTGTGGATTAGACACAGAGGAGTGCAGGTCAAACTGGCTGTGGATTAGACACATAGAGGAGTGCAGGACAAACTGGATGTGGATTAGACACATAGAGGAGTGCAGGTCAATATGGCTGTGGATTAGACACATAGAGGAGTGTGGATCAGTCTGGCTGTGGATTAGACACATAGAGGAGTGCAGAAGAAGAGTATAAATGGGATAACAGTAGTGTTGGCCAATCACTAATAAAGCAGGATCAGTTCCTGCCAGTGTTTAAGAGCTGCAGCACTAATAAACAGAACAAAGAGTGTTGAATAAGTGGGTGTGAAAGAAAGAAGTACGGAGCGCTGAAGAACAAAAACAGCCTGTACTGAGTACTGAGTGTACGAGCAGGGGAGGATGTGGACAAAAAGATCATTGTAGTATTAACAATAATAATGTGTTATATAACATTTTCATACATTAACTGCATTAATGCCACATGTCCATAAAATAAGAATAAAAAGGTAAAAGAAAAATGATGATGTGAAAAATGTGATGTGAAAGCATTAAACTGGAATAACACCAATTAACTAATAATATAAATAAAATACAAGATTATACACCCATCAGCCATAACATCAAAACCACCCCCTTATATCTACACACATTGTCTCCATTATATCTACACACAATCAGCTCCACTAACCACATTGTAGACTGTAGTCCGTCTGTTTCTGTGTATACTTTGTTTATCCCCTTTCACCCTGTTCTTTAACAGTCAGGACCCCCACAGGACCAACACAGAGCAGATATTATCTGGGAGGTAGATCATTCTCAGCACCGCAGTTACACTGGTGGTGTGTTAGTGTGTGTTGTGCTGGGAAAAGTGGATCAGACACTGCAGTGCTACTACACGCTATGCTTCTATAAGGCAAGTGGAGCGAATAAAATCTAATGTATAAACAAGGAGGTTTTAATGTTATGGCTTATTTATGTATGTAAATGGAAATAAAAACAATTCTAATAAAATATTAGGTAGTGCTGAACATTTTATTTATATTATAATAATTGTTATTAGTGATTAATAATAGTTTCAAGCACTTCTTCGTTGTTTTGGCACGTTGTTATATACCATTAATGAGAGATCGAAAGAGAGAGAGAGAGAGAGAAAGAGAGAGAGAGAGCGCTGCTAACCGGAAGTGTCCAGGTGAGAGAGGAGGAGAACTGGTGTGTGTATAAAGCGTGTAAATCTTGGTTCTGCTCTCAGACCGGCACTTTAACGCTTCATCATGAGAGTTCTGCTCTTTTTGTTGATCACTATATCTGTTCTCAGCTCACTGCACTGCACAGGTAAGCACAGAGGGTTAATAGAGAATAATCACTGCTGAAAAATATACTGCAAAAGAAAATTTAGCTGTCTTACTGAAACCATTATTTCTTTCTTTATTTTTTACCACTCCAGCTACTCATACATTGTGTGAACATATAATGATAAACGAAACAATAGCAATGGAAAAAAATACATACAATAATATCTCGTTGTATTAAAGACTGCTTTTCTGTTTCCTAAAAATTAGCTTGAATAGTATATTCTAAAACTTCTACTCATACAGCTGTAGCCTTTTACTGTATTATATATACAGTATAATATATTATCCATACTGATCACTTATTCAGAATTATAGTGATTAATATTCAATGTTTTTACAGTGAGCTGTTCTTAGCACATTTTTTTACACAGTGTGTGTACTTCACAGGGTATGAATATAATCAGGTTGCTGTTGACGTGTTTACACATTTTTAAACAGTTGAATCTGTTTCGGGCTCCTTGTGTGGATTACTTAAAGCTTTTCAAAACCATGTAAAAGAAGCAGAGATGAGCGAATGTAGACTTTTGCCTTGTAGGAAAGCGAGACAGGACCTGCTTGGTGAAATATTTCTTAGTATAAGATCATTCTGTGCATAGGCTTTAGCTGCAGGCATGTTTTTATAAAGGAGCTGTTTTGTAAATATTGGCTGATCAGTGCATTTCTGTCAGTGACGATTCACTTGTTGTCAGTGTTTGATTTCTGATTTGAGTTTAGCTTCTTATCAAAGCTCCTTTGCATAAACTGTTTAAAACCAGTTCATGTGCTGCCTTTATTCTTGGATGCACATTTATTATGTATTGCCGATTTGTTGTGATCAGAAGAGTGATAAAAAAAGTGTTTGCTATTCGTGCGTTTGCTTGTTTCAAAGTGTAGTTTGTGACACAATCTATGATCTTTCAGTTTTATTAGATGGCATTTTTTACAAACGCTGTATAAAAAGTTTACATTACATTGTGTAACTAAATGAGAAGAGTGAACTAAACAGCTTTTTCTCTGTTTTCTTCTCCACCAGTGAGAATGAGCTTCAGATTATTGTGATTGGTTTATGCTGATTGTTTTTGTATTGGACAACTAATACATTTTTAGTTTAGCCTAATTACAAAAATTGCTGCTAGATCTATGGCTCATACAAAAGCTGTATTAAGTAAGCTTGTAGAAACTTTGCTATTGAAGTGATTGTTTTAGCAGAAGAATATCAGTATTAAGACATACCATTCAGTTAGAAAGTGAAAAGTATAGGAATAACTGCTGATCTGTTTTATCATCATCCTCTACATTGTAAACCTCTCTGTAAAATTACATAACATTACATTACATTATTGCCTAGTAGCTGCATAACACTGGCAGTTAACCCCAGTAAGATAGCAGCTGTACTCTGACTCCAGTAACCTGCACTAGAAGATTACTGTGGTGTAGCCAATATTCTCCTTAACACTTACAGTAGTAGGCTGTACTTAAAATACAGTCATTTCTACATAAGAATTGTAGAAGTAATGCAACACAGTGGCCAGTCATTTACTGCAAATTTTGCTATGTTAACAGTCTTAAAATATAATAAACAGACCTACTTCGCAATTATGGAACTTTTCTGAAAAACATTTATTTCTTATCAAAAGGACAGATACAGTATTTTACTGTGGACAAATAAGAATTTGTTAAAAAGAGGTAGAGATTGTAAAAGTCTGTCAGAAACCAATAAAGTTTATTTATCTATTTATTTAAACTCGCTGCAGTTCCAACAGCCAATCTAACTATCTGTCAATGTATACATGTATTATTAAAATATATAAATATATATACAGTCAAAAACCATATGTATGATTTGTGTATTGTTATTGTTTTGTTGTAGTCACAATAATATAATATTATGTATAATACTTGCTAATGAATATTAATTCCACTTTAAATAAATCAATAAATAAGGACAAAATAATAAAAAATACAAGGCAAAAAGTTTAATTAATTAAATACTACTAAATATATACACATGTATAAATAAATATCTACAAAATTACACATTTTACTTTGCTGTTGGACCCAGTCCTAAACTATTTATAGAAATCCAATAGATGTGGTGCATTTTAACTTCACATTAGCATCCTAACACTGCTCTGTAGATCACGTTTGTCATCACACCTCACGTGTCCAGCAGAGTTTATTCTCAAATGTTTATTTAGCTGTGACCCACTAACACACATTAGTTGGGCTGGACACTCCTGATAAGAGTGCTAATCAGCCACAGGGTGGCACTGATAAACCAGCTGCGTGTGAGGCCTGTGCCCTAACTGATGGAAACTTAATACATACTTAAGGATGAAAACAACAGATATAGTTCATACATTAAATAAATGAGTATTGAAAACATTTATTAAGCAGGTTACCATGATTTGTTTAATAGCTGCTATGATGTATTTTGTATCTACTATGAATTATTCAATAACTGTTGTGAACTGCTCAGTTACTGCTATTAACTATTCAATAAACACTATGAATTATTCAGTACCTGCTACTATCTTGGATAGTTACCTATGTTCCCTATCTGGAATAGTTCAAAGAATATTACAAATGTTCTTAACTAATTACAGTGTTGTGAAAAAATATTCCCCCCCTTTACAGTTTCTTCTATTTTTGCCTATTTGTCACAATTACTATCATGAACTAATATTATACAGAGAAACCTATTTGAACTAAAAATAAAGTATTTAAATGATGATTTCATTTATTGTGTTTATACTATGTTTTAATGTTTGGAGAGATTTAAATACAGTCCTTGCAATCAACACGTCTAGAAAGGGTTACAAAGCCATGGCTATGGCTCTGGGCCTCCAGTGAACCAAAGTAGAAAGTAGTTTTTTAAAAGTGGTGAATGTTCCCAGGAGTAGTTGGCACACCAAAACATCATGAAAAGCGATTCATCCTGGAGGTCACAACGAAGCCCAGATGAACATCTAAACAACTGCAGGCCTCACTTGCCTTAGCTAAAGTCAATGTACATGGTTTCACACACACAGCTCCATCCCCCACAAATGCTCGGCCTTTGTGTTTGTCAAAAAACACCTAGATGACCCCCAAGATTTTGGTGATAATGATCTGTGGACTGACGAGTCAAAGATGGAACTTTTTGGAAGACATGAGCTCCAATACGTCTGGCATAAAGCTAACATCGCACCATAAGAACATCATACTCACTGTGAAACATGGCGGTGGTAGTGTGATGATCTGAGGCGGCTTTGGCTCTACAGGACCTGAATGACTTGTTATAATCCATGAATTCTCATCTATATCAGAAAGTCCTTTAAAAAAGACAATGATCTAAAGAGCACAAATGAATGTTTTAGAGTGGTCAACTGGTGTACCATTGAGATGCTTTGGCAAGACCAGGCAATTAAAACAATTCTGCAAAGACGAGTGGGACATAATTCTCCACAGCGATGTAAAAGATTTATCACAAATATTTAATTGCAGTTGTAACTGCCAAGGGTGGCACAATCAGGTATTAGGTTTCGGTGGCCAATGACCTATTCACATGGTTGATATGGGTTTTGAATACATTTTTATCTTCAGTAAATGGAATGATCATTTAATAGCTGTATTTTGTGTTTGCTCATGTTTCTTTAGCTCATATTAAAATCAGCTGTATGATCTGAAACATTTAAATGTGACACATAAGCACAAATAGAAGAAATCCAGTTTGAACCAAATACTGTTTATACAGCACTATAAAACAGTGATATATAATTTTAGTAGGAGGTCTCCTTTATATCATAGCTGTATAGATCTCAATAGGCAGCTTCTGTTGTTGCTGTAAAGAAGTCCATGTATGATGTTTCTTCGTGTCTGTACAGAAGAGGTGCATCCTGAGCATGAAGTGGTCCAGCCAGTGCGGCTACACACACGCCAGCGGAGACACACACAGGTTAGTTATTGTGAACACATTTTTGCATTATAGTGTGTGCAGGAGTGGCACAAGTACTTTTTTATTTATTTTATAAAGAAATAAACATAAAAAGAAGGTTCCAGGTCTGTGAAAAATAGTTTGCTAGTAGTTACTGGAGCGGCAGGTTATGCTGTTTGAGGTGTGTATGTTAGTGGGTTTCAGTCTCAGATGCTGTGCACAAAGACTGTCTGATGTACACTGCAAGTTAAACTCACCACATGCTCAAAATATCACCTCTCATTGAGAATGTAGGTTATTTTGGTTACTCACACTGTGACCAGCATGCACTGCTTGAATTTGTCTAATAATAAATAAATGCTTGTGGAAAGTTAGATCTCAGCACATGATCTCTACGGATCATTAAGCCTTTCATAGCGAGATATAGGATGAGTCACGCCACCAAAAAACATTCCCAATATAGTTATTACTCAGTTATTTTGAAACAGGTTGTAAATATGAAGTTAACCTCTAGACCTGCCAGTTTTAGCTTAATGAGTCTGTATTTCAGCGCAGTCTTGTCTGTAGAGTCCTGTTACACACTGAACACGATACTACTAAACAACACATCTGAATATTTTTTGCATTTAGGCTTGTACAAACAACTTATGCAAACAAAATGTTTTTTGAACCTCACAGAACAGTAAAACAGCAACAGGCTGCTCTCTGTTTTTCACTGAAGTTTTTCTATATATAACTGGATGTTCATAGACCAGTTTGATCTCAGTTTGAGCTGCTTTTGGAGATGTGAAACTATTTGATGTTTGTAAACAAGTTCCTGCAACTCAAATTGTCATCTTGGTTGTCACCATGCCAACGGCAGGGAAAATCATGATTGGTCAGTAAGTTAGCAAAAATTGATAAATTGCATTTGTGATACACACTTTATCCAGGGTCCAGCTTTTTCTAGTTCAGAATTTTCATACTAATAAAAAGTTCTTTGTACGAAAACTGACTTCTGTTCCTCTGACTTCTGTTCACATACTACTATAGTATTTCAGGCACTGTCCTAAACTAATTTACTGCTGCCTGCAGTGCTCACTAGTGGATTTACTAGTTGACTAGTCTTCGCAAACCCCTAGTTAGCATGTAACTTGTCTCTTCTGTCCTCTCTTTACAGTCTTCATACACAGACACAGTCTCATACAGACTGGATCTGAAACAGAAAAGCATCAACATTCATTTAAGGAGAACCAGGTGAGGAATTTCTTTCTTTTCTCTGAGTACGGGTTCTATGATATGGACAGTTTCTGACTAAGAAGGACTTCAGATGATATCTTTACAAACTCTTGTGACAAGCAGTCGTATTTTCTGTTATTTATGGTGAACCGTACAGCAGGGCTGAAAAGTCCTCCTCATCCTCAGTTGATCAGTCAGTACTGAGGATGCCTTCTCTGTAGTCCACCTCACTTCACTCAGTCACTCAGGAACAGCTAGTTTTAGCTGTTTTTGGCTGTTTTCATGCACAACGGATAGTTTTTCTGCCCTTTCCTGTGATTTTGTTGCAGAAATCATTATGTATGTCAGTTCACTGACGATGTATGACATGTTCACTAATTATCTCTGTCTGTGATACTGTGTTTATCTACCCGGTGGTGAGATATATAAAGTTGCCTTCTGCTTCATTTAAAGGGAAATTTCATTTCTGCATAACTTAGTGACAAGTAAACACATGGTTTTAGTGTGTAACAATGTCATATGAGTTTTTGTCTGTAATTTGGTGTTTAATTGAGTCTTGTGAGGTTTGGGGCCTGTTTTTGCCTCTCAGTGCCAATAAAATATAGAACACCATATAACCCAGTGTTGTCTTTGGCTGGTAGAGAACTGGTCAGCTCAAACTACACTGAGACTCACTACACACCTAACGGGACCAGAGTGACCACTGGCCTTCAGGATCAAGTGAGAATTTACCTGCACTCCACCTGTTCTTACCCTAATAATGTGAAAGATTTGAGGCCTAATAACTTTATCATATACAGGCAGAACATCAATGCTATTATCATGGCTCGGTTGGGGAGGACCCGAAGTCCATAGTCAGCATTAGCACATGCAAAGGCCTCAGGTACTACTGATTCAATTGTTATTATTTTTTTTAATTGTTTTTTATGAACCCTGCTCCAGGAGTTTTTAAACTGCATCAACAGTGGGGATATAAAAATGTTATTATTCAAAAATGTGGAAAATAGGAGATCATGAGTATAGTGTTTAAACATACAGTTGTGTACAAAAGTGATAAAAATAAATTATTGGAATTATTGAGAAAAGAAAAAACTAAGAAATATTAAATATCCCACAACTTTGGGATTCTGTGAACTCCAATCTGTTAAATTCAGCAAATAATCCATAACAATCTATTAAAATGTGCAGACGGGTGTGTTCTATAGAGGATTAAAAAAAATAACATTTTACCAGGGCCACACTTCGGTATATTTACATTTACATACATTTACATTTAGGGCATTTAGCAGACACTCTTATCCAGAGTGACTTACGTAAGTGCTTTGTGTTCGGTTAGAGTATGTATCTCTATCTAGTAAAAACAGGTTTATGCCCAAACTACTCTTACACTCAAACACTGCTATAGACAAGTGCCAGTGGTGATACCTAGAAAAGAAGACAACAAAATATAGGGTTAGACACAGTGCAATACCTACTGTGAGATTTGTTTAACTGCTCAGTTGTGTTAGATATATATACTCTTTTGTATTGTCAGTATATAAAGGGTTAACCAGTAGAGTGCAGGGGAAAAAAGGAGAGAAGAGACACTGTCGAGTTGCCGGGGCCGTGCTGTTGTTCTCAAGGTTTCTTTGTTCTTGTAAGTGAAGTGAAAAAAGCTGCTCCAAATCCAATTTCCCCCTCTTACACTAGCAAGACAGGAATACCTTCAGAGAAGAGAGTTAATACAAGACTACATACAGTATAAGTGCAATACTAAACCAGTGCTCCTAAAAGATAAAGTGCCCAGCTTTCTTTATAATATAGTGTGCTTGTGTTGTGGACAGAGGGTTTTTCAGGACGGAAGGTCAGGACTACATGATTGAGCCTCTGACCGACAGCGAGACTGGAGAACATGCCTTATTCAAAGCTGAATTCTTCAAAAGCAGAAACTTCTCCTGTGGAGTTACTAACCAGGCCATGGACTCTGCACTACCCGTATTCAACATTAGAGTGCAGCATCGTCCCAAGGTGAGAGGAGATTGAACTGTACAGAATATCCCCTTAATGTGGATCCTTCACTGATTTAATACACAGCGCTTCTCAGGATTTCACTTCAAAGACTTTAGAAGAAGACTTGGTTTAGTCTTTACCAAAGTACCGCTAAAATATTATTTTGAAACTTTTTGGGCTCCAAGGTGGTTTAAACATCTGAATGGTTTTATTACTGATGAGTGCTGACATCACAACAAGAAGAGAAAGTGGACGTGGTCTTTAGCTTAACTTCTAATGTAGCTCTGTTACTAATATTCACACGGGTTGGCGCTGTAGTTCAACCACAGACTGATACCCATGGCGCAATCTCCATTGTCTCCCGAGACAGACGGATGCCAACCATTGATACTGTTTTAAAACTCAATGAAACTCACTGTTCAGGTAATGTGGTAACTAGTGCAAGAACAAAACCTCATGTTCGTTTATCTTTTTGTAAAGATGGGCGTCCCCAAACATTTAAAGAGCGGTGTAATCAATTACTGTGGTGAAGACAGATGTTTACATGTGTTCTCTGTTTTATCTGCAGTTTGAGGAACAAGCTTCACAAACAAAAACAGTTCTAAATGAACAGAAGTACATTGAGATGTTTCTAGTCGTGGACCACAGTGAGGTAAGAATCATTCTGAAGCTGCCTGTGATATTTCATTCTTTTTACTTCTCAAAAAATACCTTTCTATTAAGTATTTTTAAAACATTATCAAGTTTAGTGTGTTTATATGTACACCAGCAATCACTATCTGATTTTAGCCGTTATCTGATTATTCAAGTAGTCATCTTAACAGCGTACTCCAGTTTCTTAGATCCGGGATTTGAACAGCATATCGTCACTGTCCAGTGAAAAACATGTATCTCAATTTTTGTCGATTTTGAGTTTTCTAAATCATTTGAACACACCAATGGTCGTTTACATTGTGTATTTCATGATGCATGGACCAATAGAAGTGCTCCAAAATAGCTCTGAAAGATTTCTGGTTCCATTGACTTACATTGAAAGTAAAGTAAGTTTTTGGTCTCTGCTGTAAAGTTGCAATTTTGAAAATACTTGTTTTTCATTGGACAGCGACGATATAGTTATTTCTTTCATTTTTCTACACAAACAAACAGGAACCCATTAACACTGAACTAACTAAACACTTGGCTCAATGCTATAACTGCGAATCTATGGAGTCAAAATTGGGTCATAAAGATTTTGAGTTTGTAAAACAATAGTCACAAATGTACTGAAACTTGCAGCTTCATTTAAACAACTACACACACGTAAAATGTAGTTTTACGTGCATGTAGTTGTTTTTTGCTAAAGAAACATGAACTAGCATTGTATCTGTGCCTGGAAGCGCCATGACGGAGTTTGGGAGGTGTGTTCCAACAACGCGCAGAAGTTGAGTGACAGCACCAAATCAGTGGTCTGATTGATAAACCAAACCTCGCAATCTGATTGGTCCAGCTTAAGCTTTCCTATTGGTCCATGAATTAGCCGTCAAAACAGGTTCAAAATTCACAACTGCAGAGTTTCACACCGGCAGCAGAGAACGTGAGGATTTTTACCTCCACGCTTTCAGCAGTACTGATTCACACATTCACAACATTGGATTTACAAATGCAAATCTTTTCTTCAAATAAAAAAATATATGTTTTTATATATTTAACATATTTTTTCACATTTGTACATTTGAATTATTATTAATATTACTTTTCGTTTCAAGTTTGCACATTCCAGTTCATTTGTGGATTTGAATTTTTTTACGCGCATGTAGTTGTTTTAATGCAGCTGCAAGTTTCAATACATTTGTGACTATTGTTTTTCAAACTTAAAATCTTTATGACCCAATTTTGACTCCATACAAATCTGTGACAAACTTATTGCACTGTGCCAAATAAATATTTATCAGTAAAAAAAATGATATTCAAATCTTATTTTCTGCAGTGATTTGATTATTTTGCATATCTAAACATACTCATTCCTAATTTCTTACGCTTCTTAATTCCACTATTTAGAATGAATATAGACTCTTACTACAAGACTGAAAATTACTGAAACCTTTTTTACCTTAAAGCACATGAAGAACAGGATGTGACTTTTTGTGTGGTTTTAGTTTCAGAATTTAGGGAGTGAAGTGAGCAGCGTGAGAAAGAGGATGTTTGAGATCATCAACTTTGTTAACATGGTGAGTTATTTAGTTAGTATGCTTTATTGATGATAACTGTTGAGCTTGCACTGGAGCTGTGAGTATGGAATACAGTTCAGAGCTGCTTTCTAATAACCAAAAATGTTTCCTCAGGTGTACCTGCCCTTAAACACATTCATCGCTCTGGTGGGGTTGGAGGTTTGGTCAGATAAAGACAAGATAAATGTCAGCCCCCCTGCAGCCAGCGCTCTGTCTGCTTTTACAGAATGGAGGACAAACAACCTGAACACCATCAATGAAAACGACAATGCTCAGCTCATCACGTGAGTCCACAGTTATTTCTTATTTCTTATTTTCTTATTTCATTCTTATTACAGAAGAGCTGCAGTTTTGTGGAGAGCAGATTAACGTCCATACAAACCACACATCGTTCATGCCTTCATTATTCTGGGGGGGTTTGGATTTAAATCTAAGCATGCCTTTAAGGTGAAGATGTCTTTGTGTTCCAGAGCGATAGACTTTGGCTCTATAGTGGGCCTGGCACACGTGGGAAGCCTGTGCACCATGGACTCCACCACTATAATTCAAGTAAGCTGATTATGAAGCCCTTATAACCTGAATCACATGTGATCAGGTGCATATGTGCGCCGATAACTAAATACAAACCTGTGGAGCCGGAGATGCTGAATGATAACATCATATGAATCTGTTGCAGGATTTCTCGTCCAATGCCCTGGAGACAGGCGCTGTGTTAGCACATGAACTCGGGCACAACCTGGGCATGCTTCACGATACATCCTCCTGCTCCTGTGTGGACGCTCACTGCATCATGGCTCCTGTGCTCAGGTACAGATCAGAGAACAATACACTCTACAGCAACAGATATTCACTACAGTCTGGGAATGTATTCTATAGGAACTACAAGGTGGACTTTTTTAAAGTGGCCAGTGAGTGGGAGCACAAGATAGGTGTTTCTAATAAAGTGGCCAGTGAGTGGGAGCACAAGATATGTATTTCTAATAAAGTGGCCAGTGAGTGGGAGTACAAGACTGGTGTTTCTAATACAGTGGCCAGTGAGTGGGAGCACAAGATAGGTGTTTCTAATAAAGTGGCCAGTGAGTGGGAGCACAAGATATTTGTTTCTAATAAAGTGGCCAGTGAGTGGGAGCACAAGACTGGTGTTTCTAATACAGTGGCCAGTGAGTGGGAGCGCCAGACATGTGTTTCTAATAAAGCGGCCAGTAAGTGGTAGCACAAGATAGGTGTTTCTAATAAAGTGGCCAGTGAGTGGGAGCACAAGATATGTGTTTCTAATAAAGTGGCCAGTGAGTGGGAGCCCAAGACTGGTGTTTTTAATACAGTGGCCAGTGAGTGGGAGCACAAGACTGGTGTTTCTAATACAGTGGCCAGTGAGTGGGAGCACAAGATATGTGTTTCTAATAAAGTGGCCAGTGAGTGGGTGCACAAGACAGGTGTTTCTAATACAGTGGTCAGTGAGTGGGAGCACAAAGTAGGTGTTTCTGATGAAGTGGACATTGAGTGTAAGTAAATGGTAGGCATTTCCAGTAAAGTGGCCACTGAGTGAAAGCACAGTCCTGTACGATCAGTAAATGTGTCCTGTAAGATCAGTGAATATGTCCTGTAAGATCAGTGAATATGTCCTGTAAGATCAGTAAATATGTCCTTTAAGATCAGTGAATATGTCCTGTAAGATCAGTGAATATGTCCTTTAAGATCAGTAAATATGTCTTGTAAGATCAGTGAATATGTCCTTTAAGATCAGTGAATATGTCCTGTAAGATCAGTGAATATGTCCTGTAAGATAGTGAATATGTCCTTTAAGATCAGTGAATATGTCCTGTAAGATAGTGAATATGTCCTGTAAGATAGTGAATATGTCCTGTAAAATCAGTGAATATGTCCTGTAAGATCAGTAAATATGTCCTGTAAGATCAGTGAATATGTCCTGTAAGATCAGTGAATATGTCCTTTAAGATCAGTAAATATGTCCTGTAAGATCAGTGAATATGTCCTTTAAGATCAGTAAATATGTCCTGTAAGATCAGTGAATATGTCCTGTAAGATCAGTGAATATGTCCTGTAAGATCAGTAAATATGCCCTGTAGGATCAGTGAATATGTCCTTTAAGATCAGTAAATATGTCCTGTAAGATCAGTGAATATGTCCTGTAAGATCAGTAAATATGTCCTGTAGGATCAGTGAATATGTCCTGTAAGATCAGTGAATATGTCCTGTAGGATCAGTAAATATGTCCTGTAAGATCAGTAAATATGTCCTGTAAGATCAGTGAATATGTCCTGTAAGATCAGTAAATATGTCCTGTAAGATCAGTGAATATGTCCTGTAAGATCAGTAAATATGTTCTGTAAGACCAGTGAATATGTTCTGTAAGATCAGTGAATATGTTCTGTAAGATCAGTGAATATGTCCTGTAAGATCAGTGAATATGTCCTGTAAGATCAGTGAATATGTTCTGTAAGATCAGTGAATATGTCCTGTAAGATCAGTGAATATGTCCTGTAAGATCAGTAAATATGTCCTGTAAGATCAGTGAATATGTCCTTTAAGATCAGTGAATATGTCCTGTAAGATCAGTAAATATGTCCTGTAAGATCAGTGAATATGTCCTGTAAGATCAGTAAATATGTCCTGTAAGATCAGTGTTATATGTCCTTTAAGATCAGTGAATATGTCCTGTAAGATCAGTGTTATATGTCCTGTAAGATCAGTAAATATGTCCTGTAAGATCAGTGTTATATGTCCTGTAAGATCAGTAAATATGTCCTGTAAGATCAGTAAATATATCCTGTAAGATCAGTGTTATATGTCCTGTAAGATCAGTGAATATGTCCTGTAAGATCAGTAAATATGTCCTGTAAGATCAGTAAATATATCCTGTAAGATCAGTGTTATATGTCCTTTAAGACCAGTGAATATGTTCTGTAAGATCAGTGAATATGTCCTGTAAGATCAGTGTTATATGTCCTGTAAGATCAGTGAATATGTCATGTAAGACCAGTGAATATGTTCTGTAAGATCAGTGAATATGTTCTGCAAGATCAGTGAATATGTCCTGTAAGATCAGTGAATATGTCCTGTAAGATCAGTGTTATATGTCCTGTAATATCAGTGAATATGTCCTGTAAGATCAGTAAATATGTCCTGTAAGATCAGTGTTATATGTCCTGTAAGATCAGTGAATATGTCCTGTAAGATCAGTGAATATGTCCTGTAAGATCAGTAAATATGTCCTGTAAGATCAGTGTTATATGTCCTGTAAGATCAGTAAATATGTCCTGTAAGGTCAGTGTTATATGTCCTGTAAGATCAGTGAATATGTCCTGTAAGATCAGTGTTATATGTCCTGTAAGATCAGTGAATATGTCCTGTAAGATCAGTGAATATGTCCTGTAAGATCAGTAAATATGTCCTGTAAGATCAGTGTTATATGTCCTGTAAGATCAGTAAATATGTCCTGTAAGATCAGTGAATATGTCCTGTAAGATCAGTGTCTAAGACGCTGGTGAGGCCAAAGCTGCAGTCTTGTGCTCAGACCCTGAAAGTCAGTGTTGTGTCCTCTGCAGTAACCCCCCTCCAGAGCACTTCAGCAACTGCAGCGTTGCAGAGTATGTGCAGTTCCTGCAGTCGTCTCCTGCTCTGCAGTGTTTGCTGAATGAACCCGCTAATGGCACCATCATCTCGCCGCCTGTCTGTGGAAACGGCTTCCAGGAGGAGGGAGAAGAGTGTGACTGTGGTCCAGTAAAGGTAAGCAAGCAGAAATGTTTAAAAGGCTCAGGTCATGGAGAACCAGAGTAAAAGATTTTTATGCAGTATGTAAATACTGTTAAGGTTATGATACGGAACGTGTCCTCCTGTTCAGCCTATCGCAGTTTAACCCCTGCTGGTTCCCACTGTACTGACGCAGAGTGTTTTCTTTCAGACAGTCTGTAGCAGAGTTATGTGGGAAAACAATTAAATGTAGTGCTGTTCCTGGCCATTCAGAAACAAATGGATCATTAAACCCTTCCAAACCGTCCACACATCACAAAGTAGAGGATTATGAAGTTTATTTTTAGAACCTGAGAATTTCAGTTCCTTCAGTATAAAAACATAAATCAGTTGTGAAAACAGTTTTATTCTAAGGGATTAAGAAAGGTCAGGAAAGTGGGCCCTTTAAAAAGCAGAACTCTGATCCTACACACAACTACACACTCCAGGTGCATCCCAGCGTTAGGTGAGATTACGTAACCTAGATCGTATGGTTGTTCTGTAGGGACAGAGTGTCCACTATACTGTAATATTAGATGAGTAAAGATCTGACTGGCTGTTTGGCTATTTATGTTGTAGGAGTGTACAGACCCATGCTGCCACGCTGCCACCTGCACCTTCACCCCAGGATCCCAGTGCTCCTCTGGAGAGTGCTGCAACAACTGCAAGGTCAGAGGTTAAACACACACTCAGCCTCTAACTCAAACACTCACACACTCTAACACAGCGCTCCAGACTGATGTGGACATCTAAGACACATGCGGCCAGAAATGAAAACAAGATGTTGCTGTTTTATTTACGCGTATGCATTTTATACTAAACATGAAAATCAAGTGTATTATGGTTATATCTGCTTTCAAAAAGACAATGAATAAAACAGTTTACATAAAATAAATATACTACAGTCTATACAGTATATACAGAATATACCTTGAAATCCAGCGTTAATCAGTCGATCCTCTGAGACGATGAGTCCATCATTGCTAGTGATTTGTGAATGTATTTATTATATAACTGGAGGTACAGATGGCGTTGGCATGCTCGACAGGACTTTCCTTTCTGCTTCTGTTGTTTTTGTGGTATTCTGTGTATCGAGCCGTGTTTTCAGGGGCTGTCAGACCTGCAGTGGAGAAGGTCTTGATGCTCTACATGAACGCAGATTGGAAATATTGTGTCCAATGTTTCACACAGAAACTACAAAATAGTTGTTGTTGCTGTTGGCAGCGCGGTGATGTGGTGGTTAGTACTGTCACCTCACAGTAAGCCGATCTGGGTTGGATTCCGGGTCTGGGGCGTTCTGTGTGGAGTGTGTATGTTCTGCCCGCGCTTGAGTGGGTTTCCTCCAGGTACTCTGGTTTCCTCCTACAGTCCAAACACATGCAGTCAGGTTGATTGGTCACTCTAAATTGCCTGTAGGTGTGAGTGTGTGCGTGAGTGAACGTTGGCCATGCGATGGACTGGCGAACTGTCCGTGATGTACCCTGCCTTCACCCGATGATGGTGGGATTGGCTCCAGTAACCTTAACTAGTGGGATATAGCAGATAATGGATGGATGGATTTTCACTGTTGATTTGCTGATTAAAGTGGTTGAACACAAAGGCAGAGCAAAGAAGCAGCATTTTAATCCTTATTTCTCATTTTCATTATTACTTTAATGAATTAAGTACTAGATTCAGACACTTCATTGTAGATCTGTTCAACGATTTGCCCCTTTTGTGTCTATGTTGGCCGAAATGCTCAGAGCCTCATATGTTGGCACATCCCTACTTAAAGTTAAGCCTGTCCCGTTGGAGGAGAGCTGAGGGACTCTTTGGGCTTAAATTCTGCAAATATTTCTTTGTAGCTAACAGGCATTCCTGTGGTTCTCTCTGCTTTATTTACACCTGGGTCCTCTCTTTGAACAGGATGTAATGACTAATTGCACACTTAAAAGAAAACCCTTTGAAATCTCTGTGTATTGTGAGTCTATGTATTTATGCAACAGGCCTGATTGCTTCAGCCTGAGGGTGAGACTCTAGCCCGGCTGGTCCTCAATGCTACTCAAAAGGACCACATTTTTTCCTTCATTATTCAATGTTGTGAGGAAAAAAGGTTTACTTGTCTGGGGGCCCTGAAGACCAGGTTGAGAAACACTGCTCTAGCCAATTAGCACTAGCATAAGTGTAAGCGTTCCAAGTCCCTCTGGGTACGAAGTGCTTTCTAAATACTGCAAACGTGAAGGCAGAACTCCTGTGTGCAACAAAACGCAAAGAAATTAGAGCTGAGAAAAGAAATTAAGAGATGTGGTTTCTCACTTTTAGACATTTTACCACTCGCTCTAATGTTCATTCACTGTGTTCGTGGGAGCTGACTTGGGTGCCTAAGGCCTGTAAAATAAAGAGGCTCTAAAATTCTGATTTTCAGTTTCTGCCTCTGGCCTCCATGTGTCGGAACATTAAAAGCGAGTGTGACCTGCCCGAGTACTGCAGCGGAACGAGTGCCGACTGCCCAGACGACACATACCGAGGGAACGGCCTTCCTTGCAGAAACAACAGCGGCTACTGCTACGCCGGCCAGTGTCCACTCAGACTGGACCAGTGCATCAGCATGTGGGGAGACAGTAAGACTGCATTCCATCAGAACAGCTTCAACTTAGCAAAAAAACTCTCAGACTCTCTGTATACTCATAAAGAGAGATGCACTGACAGCCACAACATTAACACCACGTCCTTATATCTACACACACTGTCCATCTCCACTCCACTGACCATACAGGAGCACTTTGTTCTTCACCTGAAGACTGGAGTTCATCTGATTTGCTGCATATGTTGTTTATCCCCTTTCAGTTCATCCCCAACAGAACCACCACAGTACTATTAGGGAGGTGGATTATTCTAAGCACTGCCTTGACACTGACATGGTGCTGGTGTGAGTGGATCAGACACAGCAGTGCTGCTGGAGTGTTTAAACATCTCAGTGTCACTGCTGGATTGAGTATAGCCCACCAAGCAACGGCATCCAGCCAACAGTCCTGTGGGCAGAGTCCTGTGTCCACTGATGAAAGACTAGAGGAAGACCAACACAAACTGTGCAGCAACAGATGAGCTATCATCTCTGACTTTACATCCACACAGTGGACCAGTAAGGTAGGAGTGTCTAATAGAGTGGACAGTGAGAGGACACAGTGTTTAAAAACTTCACTGCTGCGTCTGATCCACTCATATCAGCGAAAAACACACACACCACCACTACAGTGCTGAGAATGATTCACCACCCAGATAACACCTGCTCTCTGATGATCCTTTGGGGGTCCTGATCATTAAAGAACAGGGTAAAGGGGGATAACAAGGTATACGGAGAAACAGATGGACTACAGTCTGTGATTGTAGAACTACAAAGTGTACCTGTATTGTAAATAGAGCTGATAGAACAGACAGTGTGTGTAGATATAAGGAGGTGGTTTAATGTTATGGCTGATTTGGTGTACAAGCCCATTAATAAAAGCCTGTTTTCAGTTATGTATGGGACCAGTTTAGTGGCATACATGTGTAAAATGATTCTAAATTAATATAAAGATAAAGATATTAAGAAAAATGTGAAGAACAATGGACAAAATGACAGGGAAACACTGTGAAATGAAGAAGTACTAACAAAAAAATCATATCCAGACTAATATTTTGATAAAATCTGGAATTAGGTTTTAATAAGATTAATATCCAGATTGCCTAGTGTTTACAAAATAGAGATCAATAGCAGGGGTGCAAGAAAATATCAAAATATAGAATATTGGGATATTATGTTTTGTGATACTTTATCGATTCTCAAAAACATAGTATCGATACACAGATTCCTGGCAGACAGTGAATCATTGTGTGTCGTGTTTAAACCTCTGACCACTAGATTGGCAGCATTGTAATCCATTTTAAGTTTCACTCCAACATTAACAAGCAGCACAAGAGCGCAATGCTATTGTAAGTATTGGCAAACCTGTTCATATAGCGGTGTGTTTTAATAGTAGGATTTAAAAAATTGCAATATATCACTTTACTTGCATTATTGCAATATAGTGCAATATATTGAATCGTGAGCGCTGTACCACGATACATATTGTATCGCCAGGTTCTTGCCAATACACAGCCCTAATCGATAGTTATATAATATTATAGAACAGAAAAAAACTGAAAAATTGTATAACTGAATAGCATTATGTTCTGTGTCCTGTATAAAAAGAAAACATGGTCTTCATCCGGGTGAATATAAGAAAATGTGAGATTTGTAGCCTTTTCCGAATTGAATTAAACATAATCGCTCCAATGATGAATAGGCACACATTGTTCCTCAAAGCTCTGAACATTTCATCAATTTTCATACTTTCCCTGGTCTGGAAGTCAGTGCTTCTACGTTCTCCTGTGTAAGACTGCACAGTCACAGTCTTAAAGAAATGCCACACCATTAATGTATTTTGCATTAATGTAATGAGATTTCAACCATATCTGTTGATCCGCTCTTTCTTAAACTTTCACCGAACGTAAAGGGCAGCTAGAGGTTTCAAATGACGTGGAAAAGAGAAAAAAAACAAGGCCAAAGTTAAAAGCTTTTCATACAACAGCCACAATAAACAATCCTAGAGATCTGAGTGTGGAGCTGCAGAGTCTCTGCGAAGAGCTCTACTAATAGCTGCTACCAGAATAAAAGCAAATGTGACTGTGCGCTGTCTAAATGGACCATGAGATTTTCCTCTTCACTTCAGCAAAAGAATTAAAGAGTGAAAGGCAGTTTGCTACGTGGGAGGACGTTTTTTTTTTTTTTTTTTTTAATAAAGCATGTTCAAGACATCCACGGCCTGATTCCACCCAAGGACAGGCTCGTCTGAGAGATCGGCTTGTACACCCACACGCTGGTTGAAGAACTGCGTTTAAAGTGATGAACTATTCCCACATTGGGCTTATAAGAAAATAAAGGACTGTGATATTTGCTTTGTGCTGAATGGACACTTGAGACTATTTAAAAATTCACCGCTTTGTTCTTCCTGTTTCTTTCAGCTGCTGAAGTGGCCCCGGAGTCCTGCTATGATTTGAACAGAAGAGGCACACATTATGCGTACTGCACACGCCCATATGCCGAGGATTATATAGCATGTCAAGAGAAGTAGGTTATGTCACATACTTGTTGTTTATATGTATATATATATATATATTAAAACTAGGGGCTGCATGATACAGTGGAAATGCAAGATTGCCTTGCTATATAGTGTATATATATATATATATATATATATATATATATATATATATATATATATGAACTATTCTGACTAGTTTATTGTTGGATCATGCGAATGCCAAGATTTACAAATAGAAACTCATTTGGAACTGAGGTTGTTGTGGATGCTCAGAGCATAAGCCACATGTTGTCTTCAAATAGAAGATATTTTGCATATTACAAAAAAATATTGTAATTGCAATATTAGTGCATTGCAATAGTGCAGTAACTGTAAACAAACAATCTATTGTGAAAGCCAAACCTAAACAACACTTTGCAGTAGATGCTCTGATGCGCTAAAAGTTTTTGATCATTATTGTTATTGTAACAAGACCCCTGATGAGTGTAACAGCTGAGCGACCTGCACTTGATATGTGTACTTAAACTTTTATTTTATACCGCAGCGTTTCACACTGTACGCTTATATCTTATTTGATTGTTCCCTCAGGGATATAATGTGTGGGAAGCTTTTCTGCTCTAATGGGACAGCACTGCCACAGTTTGGGACGGGCGTGACGTTAGGCTCGTGCAAAGCCACGATTTACAGTGACCCCACCATGGACTACGGCCAGGTCAAAACCGGGACAAAGTGTGGAGAGGGACAGGTGAGAGAAATTCAATGTTCTTTTCACTTTGATAGGCTTTATAAGGTACTAGATAAACAGAGAAGCCAGAGAAAGCTGCCTTTTTAATAGAAGTACAGGTAGAAAGAAGGAGAGGCAAACGAGAAAAAGAAGTGGAGGTCCAAAGACTACAAACTGCAAAAAATTCATTTAAAACTGGACATATAACCTCCCCTCCCTGTAAACGTGATTGTTCAGGCAAGATATGTCTGGTGTCTGAAACTGAACACTTGACCACAAAACTTTGCGTCATGTTAGCCATACACTGTAAAACATATGCAGCTTTAAGTTAAACCAGTTACTTTTATAGGTTAAAGGCAGCATACTTCTCAAAACTAAAATTAAACTTTATAGTTTAATTTATTTATAAGTTATTTTTTAAGTTTAAGAGCCACATCATCTTTATTTACTCTATTCTTTACATACACTGCAGCCCTAGATTTACTGATGATGGGAAGAGTGAATAGAGTGGTGTTGATGTTTGCTCATTGATAAATGAGGCGTGCCCGTGTGTGTTACTGCTTGTGCGATGTGAGGCATTGCTGCATGATTCCTTCATTTGAACAAACTTCATAATATGACAACCACTAAAACAGAAGGCCTGAACTGCTCAGTCGGTAAGAAGCCGCTGCTGAGGTGAAAAATGATATTTTCTGTAATGTTTTCAAAAATGTTTAATCACACATACCACACGCCTTCACTCTGATTAACTCCCATTTAAAAGACGTGTTTTGATCTGTTCGGTCTGAGCAGCACCGCAAACCCTCTAACTGCTGCTGTAGAAGAACAGAAGAGAAAAAGACTTAAACTCAAGGCTTAAGCAGGATTTCAGATCAGATTTAACTGGCGCTGGAATTAAAACGGCCTCTTCTTCCAGCGACAAATCCCGTGTTTGGTGAATCCCCTCCTGTGTGTGGAAAGGTTTATCTTGTAATCCAAAGAAGTGAAGAGTAATTTGACATGTTGCAAGCTGTTTGAAAGTTTAATACTAGTAATACTGTAATTTACAACAGATTTTTACAAAGAATCCATGTGAAAATGACAGATTTGTTAATTTCTTACAAGTAAAATCATTTTCTTTACTAGCTGATTTGTAATATTTAGTCAAAATTTAAAGTTCTGCTAATCAAATTCCTGATGTCAGGAATAAATTTTATATTCTTTTTTTATATGTCCAAATTGAATTTCTGAGGCTAAACCAGCCTGCCATAGAAATTAGAATTTCAAGTAAAATTATCGCAATTAGAATTATTATATTATATATAGAGTTATTGTTATTGTTGGATTATATAACTGGGAAATACATTTTTATGTACTAAAATATTTCCTACAATTAAAAATTGTATTTCAAGGCGCTAGAATTGGAACTACTTTATTAAAAAGATTTTCTTATTAAAAAGGACTCATTTTCATTTCTTTTCACAATAAAAATAAAACTGACTTATCAAGTTTGCAATGTGTGTGACCTTATTAACATGAATTGTGACTGGCTCTTGTTTAGTACACCAGTGAAAATACTGTAACGTTATTAGTAACTGTCTCGCCAGTTAGTGCCACGGTGTCTTTATGAATAGCTTTTATTTACTAGGCTACACATTTTATGTGGCTTATAAACTATTACTGGCCAGTTTCAAAAATCTGGACCACAAACTGTATAAGCCGCACATTTCTTTAATTTCAGTCAGAAAACTCAATTCTGTAGACCTAATTACACAATATGGACACAATAAAGCAGCTCATGTGCTGATGTGTGCAGGTTTGCAGTGACAGTGCATGTGTGGATTTGGAGGTGGCGTATGGAGAACCCAACTGCTCCATAACCTGCAGAGGAAACGCGGTAAGCTGTTAAACTGTTAAACTCATTTATTACATTTCTCTCAGCTTTAACACGTCTGCACCAGGTACTCAGTGTTGATTGGTTCAGGTTTGTCAGGAGACAGGATAGAGCTAAAATGTGGACGGTCTGGGAGCAGACTGCCTTAGATCCTTAACAAGATTGAGAAAATGGAAACCTATCTGACCTATCAGTTAACCTAGAGTTAAAAACAGAAACGTAGCCAATCAAAAACTCATCAAGTTGTTCTATAAATTGCAAATAGACTGTGATTAGAGACTCTACAGCACATTTAGCAATTGTTCTTGCTCTCAATCATCCACCCAAAATTCATACTGTCCATTATAAATACAGTCTACTGTGTTTTGTTTGGAAGGTCTGTAATAATAAAGAAGAATGTCAGTGCATTCCTGGCTGGGTACCACCAGACTGTACACAACGCTACACAGACCACATCATCTATAATAAGAGTGAGTGTATACACAAACACATAAATGCCACCAAATCATTTCTAACAGGGGTGTCAACCTTTGACCAGATGTGACTGAAATATCTATTTCCACAGCAGTACAATATACCCCATCAAACAATACACCCGGCTCTCATCTGGGGGAGTTTTCAGTTTAGGGCGTAGTTGACTGAATAATGTTATTATCAAATAGTAACACTTTACATTGTTGCAACTACAGAAGTAACTCTTGTATTTCTAATCCAAATATGTAATCCAGGCGGATGCAGCCTATTTTATATCTGTATCAGAATCAGAATCTGCTGATGTGTATACATGGTTCATTTCATACCGACAGTCACCTGCAGTGTTTGGCTGTGCTTCTTTTATGTGATGTAGAATTTCATTGCATTTTAATGAGTTCTATATTCTGAAAACATACTACAGCAGATTTTCTTGAATGTCTGACCACATTTCCCATATCTGTGCATACCTAGTTGAATTGTTGCATTCAGACTGCACTTTTTACACCTGCAGTACAGCGTAAGTCATATCTGAAATTTTATATTACAGATGCAGAACCGGGAATGAGCACAGGTAAGATTATAGAACCATTTAAAAGAAAATAATGATTCCTAATAGCCAGCGTCCAGGCACTTCAGCTGTTTCAGGAAATCTTAAATTACTCCATATATGCAGTTCAGTTAAGCAGGCTGGGTAACGAATGACTAGACATGCACAGGACTTTTGTTATTGTATGCTTTGTCTTTACCGTGTCTTTCCTTTTCTCTCTCTGCAGAAGCTTATACAATCATGGTAGCTTGTCTGGCTGCGATTCTCATCCTTTTGGTGGTGGTTGTAGTGATTGCTGCAGTCTGGAGAGTAAAGATGAGACAACGGGAAGGAGCGCAAAGTCGGCAAAGGTACGTAAACGCACCATTCATCAAACACGACAAGCGCTAAACAGGGAATACAAGCCTTGCAACTTAAATAACTGCATAAAACATCGAGATCTAGTCATTTAAAGGGTCCATTTCATGAAAAAACAAGTAATTAAAATAATTAAAGTATGTAAATGCTGTTAACCTTGTAAAACAAACTACTCACTACCCAGTCTATACAGTCCAAATATGGAAACTAAGCTTAACCCACTATTTTTCTATGGCATTTACATTTATTTGATTATTTAACCTACAGCAGTTTGTTATAAAAAAGCTCTTTTTCAATCAAAAAAAATTATTCAATCAAAAAAATTACAGGCACCAGTTGTTCTACATATACTGCACTGACGGTCCTTAATGAATAACTCATGGTCTACTTTCTTGTAGAACTAGCAAACATGATTCTTTTCTCCTTTCATTTTCTAAATGAATTACAGTAGCTCATTATTTCTCTGTGGAACAGCACAGTCATTTTTCCTGTTCAAGCCCATCTGATCTGGTACACCGAGTCCTTCAGAGTAATCTACAGCAGAACCACATGTGCAGCTGAACTGGTTTTAGAACCACATACCACATACATCACCCCAGAACAACATATCACTTATTATTCTAAATATGATTGCATTAGCAGTGTCCTTATAGCAATGTGTACACATTCTTTATGTGGGAAAACAGGAACCAACATAGATCCTTTTTTTTAAACAGTAAAGATACGAATGACATCAAGTCATTTATATCTTTGCTGTTAAAAAAACAAAAAAACAAACAAAAACTAGGCATCGCCTTTTCCCCCGTTGTTAGTATCCCGCATCACTTCAGCACATCTGCTGACCCTTACACTGTGTGACAATTTCATGATGCATGAGAAAAAACACCAAAACTGCTTGGAAAAAATCTCCTTACATTAACTTACACAGACTGTAAAGAATGTTTTTGGCCTCTACTGTAGAGAGATATGGTTATCTTTGGACAAAAACGATATACTATATATAATTTACCACAGTGATGATAATACAGTGACAGACTGCATAGTTATAGTATCACCTGCTTCTGAGAAGCTGATGTAGTTATTGTCTCTGACTTATGCTTGCATGTTTATTTGTATTAATGCTGTATGAGACTCTACAGTGCATGTTCTGTAAACTAATGACCAACACCTCTTTTTTCTCAGCCAACCAGAAGCTGGAGATGCCAACCAGAGTAGTAAATCAGACTCTGCATACCAAACACCGGTATGATCACTTATATCCACACACCAGTAGCAGCTCACATTATTTACTATGTACTACAGCACAGATTATCACCCCCAGCTTTAGTTTTTTCTGCTGAAGGATGTTAAGACTCTTACTAATACACATGTTTTCAAATGATATAGCTTAGTAAGTACAAGAGAGCACAACTACATCAAACTGTTTTATATACATGGACATCAGCACACACAGAAATAATACATTATTATTACACATATGCCATTCAGCCTAATGAATGATTAACAGCAGGTTTAGACTAAGTATATAACCTTCAGATTCAGTTTTGCACGAGAAAATAAAATAACCACCATGAGACATGTATAACTAAATCTAAATGTAGGTATTGTGGTATAAACTGAGTTCTATAGTTTCTCATTAGGTTGAGTGTATAACTAAATCTAAATGTAGGTATTGTGGTATAAACTGAGTTCTATAGTTTCTCATTAGGTTGAGTGTATAACTAAATCTAAATGTAGGTATTGTGGTATAAACTGAGTTCTATAGTTTCTCATTAGGTTGAGGGTATAACTAAATCTAAATGTAGGTATTGTGGTATAAACTGAGTTCTATAGTTTCTCATTAGGTTGAGTGTATAACTAAATCTAAATGTAGGTATTGTGGTATAAACTGAGTTCTATAGTTTCTCATTAGGTTGAGTGTATAACTTAATCTAAATGTAGGTATTGTGGTTTAAACTGAATTCTATAGTCTCTCATTAGGTTTAATGTATAACTCACTCTAAATGTAAGTATTGTGATATAAACTGAGTTCTACAGTTTCCCATTAGGTTGAATGTATAAATCACTCTAAATGTAGATATTGTGGTATAAACTGAGTTCTATAGATTCTCATTAGGTTGAATGTATAACTCACTCTAAATGTAGGTATTGTGATATAAGCTGAGTTCTACAGTTTCTCATTAGGTTGAATGTATAACTTGCTCTAAATGTAGGTATTGTGATATAAACTGAGTTCTACACTTTCTCATTAGGTTGAATGTATAAATCACTCTAAATGTAGATATTATGATATAAACTGAGTTATATAGTTTCTCATTAGGTTGAATGTATAACTTAATCTAAATGTAGATATTGTGATATAAACTGAGTTCTACAGTTTTTCATTAGGGTGAATGTATAACTCACTCTAAATGTAGGTATTGTGATATAAACTGAGTTCTATAGTTTCTCATTAGGTTGAATGTATAACTCACTCTAAATGTAGATATTGTGATATATAGTTCCACAGTTTCTCGTTAGGTTGAAATGTTTACCAGCGTTCTATAAAGTTTGTTCATCTTTAAAACATGATGAAAGAACCTTTGTGAGTAAACCCAGAGCATTTTTTTTGTTTCTTTTTCAGGAAGTCTATGTTATCCCCTAGCGGGACTTGCAGAGTCTTTTCCAACTAAATCCGGACCAGCAAGCACCAGAAGACTCCCGGAATTCTGTACAAGACTTGATTAGTGTAATACGGTTCTACATTTGTTGCACGGCCTTTTTTGATAACTCAAAATAACAAAAATGCAATATTAGGCTTCGGTCGCTGTCAGAGACAAACAGGATTCTTTCTAATTTTCTAATTGAATTACAGTAGCTCATTATTTCTCTTTGGAACAGCACAACACTCATTTTTCCTTTTCAAACCCATCTGATCTGGCACACTGAATCCTTCAGCATAATCTACAGCAGAACCAAATGTGCAGCTGAACAGGTTTTCAGTACCACGATTAGAGTTTACATCACCCCAGAACAACATATCACTTATTATTCATCTGATTGCATCAGCAGTGTTCTTATAGCAATGTGTACATATTCTTTATGTAAATACAGGCAAAATGATAATTCTAGATAAGCTATTTAAAAAAGATACATTTTTATATTTTATTAATTTTGTATAGTCTGATACAGTGAACGGTGTCTACTATTGTGTTTAGTCTAAAGTAATTGTATGTATGTGTAGTTTTTTTCTGCTGTATCTATTTTTGCAAAATGTTTAACACTTTGAAATATCATTAAAAAATAATAAAAATGTGTATTTTAACTTGTATTTTTATGGCATTTGGCAGATGCTCTTATAAGAAGTCTTAGTCCAGGCCAGGGACTTAACTTTACTGTGCAGCATAGAGGACAGAATTGTTAGCCACTATGCCAACTAACCTTAATGTGCAAAATTATTTAAATGAGCAAATTGTAAGATGACACTTGAATTCATACTCCATGCATTCCTTCCTCCTCCCTCTATTTACCCACCAGTCTGAAGAATCATTGTGAGTTCAGCCTCAGAGTTAATCCTTTAACTCCCCAGCTTAACTCTTGTTTTGCTGCTATTTTTGCCACTTGTTATCTGTTTTTAAAAACCGTGCTTCTCCTTCATCTGCACAAGTGAGGACAGAGGGCAAAGTATCACCTCTTGAGATGTAAAGTGGCACTGCAAGATAGGACAGGCCAGGTTAGCTGATTAGTATGCTGACTTCAGTAGTATCTCTGTAGCCCAATACATAGACATCTTTGTTAAAAATTAAGTTAAAATTCTTAACAGAATGTGAAGAAAGAACTTTTGATCACATATAATGATCAAATAATTTGACATACTTATCCTTTAAAAAGTGCATTTGTAAATCAGGCCCACAAGTATTTGATATATTGTGATATAAACTTCTATAGTTTCTCATTAGGTTGAATGTATATCTCACTCTAAATGTAGGTATTGTGATATAAACTGAGTTCTATAGTTTCTCATTAGGTTGAGTGTATAACTTAATCTAAATGTAGATATTGTGATATAAACTGAGTTCTATAGTTTCTCATTAGGTTGAGTGTATAACTTAATCTAAATGTAGATATTGTGATATAAACTGAGTTCTATAGTTTCTCATTAGGTTGAACGTATAACTCACTCTAAATGTAGATATTGTGATATAAACTGAGTTCTATAGTTTCTCATTAGGTTGAATGTATAAATCACTCTAAATGTAGATATTATGATATAAACTGAGTTCTATAGTTTCTCATTAGGTTGAGTGTATAACTTAATCTAAATGTAGATATTGTGGTATAAACTGAGTTCTATAGTTTCTCATTAGGTTGAGTGTATAACTTAATCTAAATGTAGATATTGTGATATAAACTGAGTTCTATAGTTTCTCATTAGGTTGAACGTATAACTCACTCTAAATGTAGGTATTGTGATATAAACTGAGTTCTATAGTTTCTCATTAGGTTGAATGTATAAATCACTCTAAATGTAGATATTATGATATAAACTGAGTTCTATAGTTTCTCATTAGGTTGAGTGTATAACTTAATCTAAATGTAGATATTGTGGTATAAACTGAGTTCTATAGTTTCTCATTAGGTTGAATGTATAACTCACTCTAAATGTAGATATTGGGATATAAACTGAGTTCTATAGTTTCTCATTAGGTTGAGTGTATAACTTAATCTAAATGTAGATATTGTGATATAAACTGAGTTCTACAGTTTCTCATTAGGTTGAATGTATAACTCACTCTAAATGTAGGTATTGTGATATAAACTGAGTTCTGTAGTCTCTCATTAGGTTGAATGTATAACTCACTCTAAATTAATTTGGGGTTGAATCTATAACTTACAAGGATTTGACCCCGTTGATAATTTTAAATCTCACACACATTGCCCAATAATATATATCGTTGAATCACCCCACCTCACCCCACATATTTTGCAAGAAAGCCACCCGAGTGCTGGCATCACATTTCATATGACAAGGTGCAACAGCCTTTGACTTTATTGCAGGTTTTAAAGTTTTTCTATAGATAATGTTGAGAGATAATTAGCTTTCTACAATTTATGGCAAGTTACTGGATTACCATCTTAGTTAAAGAGTAAAAGAGAGTAGCTCCACTAATATAACATCATGGGCTGCACAGCTGAGGTCCATTCACCCCACGAATAAATCTCAGATCCAGAATCAGACTAAATATGACTCACCAGACTGATCAAGGAAGAAAATCTGGGTTATTTCCTTGATATCCCCTAAAGTATGTTCCCCGTAACACCCGTCTAGCCTTTCCATCCACCCAGCCTACATCTTTACAAACTGTTCTCTGCTTCTGCGAATAAATTCATTTGATGTGGTACGTATGCACAACATTTTCACTCTGTACCTTTCACTCCCCTGTCCATACAGCACGTTTCACATTCGCTTCCAAACTCAAATCACTTACTTAAATTCACCCTATTAGTGTTAAAGGGGAATTCCACCAATTTTTCAAAATTACTACTTAATTTAACAGTTAAAATGTGAAGGCAGTGAATCAGAATGGTTTAGTGTGCAGTGCTTCATTCTAGAGAAACGTACAGAATATACACTATGAGTACGCTGCTGGAAGTCTGCAATATTTGTTTTTCATTGTTGATAATTTTGTACGTTTTGGCATAAAACATTTTAATTCCTTTATTTTAATCTATCACTGATGGACAGATATTTTTTTATATTTCCATATAACTGAATGGAGAATACTAAAAGAGTTCTCTGTGAGTTATAAGGAACATCGGTCTTTTATAGGGGTTAATAAGACATTTGTGAAATTTTCCATTTACTTGACCTACATACTTTTATTCACACATCACATTCAGCTGAAATGTTAACCTGGATGACATCACTGCAAGCTGCTTTCACCATCAAACACTTAAGATGGAATCTTATCTGCATGCACTGCAATAAAACTGGCACAGACCGAGCTGGCAACAGTCAAAGAGCACAACAGCCATTTAATACAAGTCATTCATCCATCAGGAGCATTTTGTGCAGGTCTGGACTCTGGGGCTCAGTCCATTATTCTGAGAACACGAGCAGCTTGTTTGATCTCTTTTTCTCAGAGAAGAGCTTCTTGTACAGCTACACGTCCAGACCCACAGTGCTGCGTTGTCTTCTCACAGTGAAAGGAGGTACAGAAGCACTTGTTTTCAGGTCTGAAGCGAGAGTGGGGCTTGATTTTCTGCTCTCGGTCAAAAAATGAAAGCTTTAAGTGCTGTTTATCTAATAGGCACAGTTTTGATGGTCTTCCAGGTGGTGGTTATGAGTCCCGTTTTTAGCTTCTAGCCAAGTCTTTTTTAACTATAGATAAACTTGTATCCCCTCAGAAATATCTCCTGTAATATTAAAAGTGGGAATAAAATCAATGAAGGGTGGTCTCTGACTTGCATAGGGCTGTGAATAATACTGCATGTGTTATAGTATAAATATAGGAGTATTGAAAAATAGGAGTATAAAATATCTCTATTAGAACAGATATTAAGCGGAGTTTGTACTCGTAGCTCTAAGCGAGGTACGCGTGTGCGTTTGCTTTGATTGGGTTCATCACTGTTAGACTGGACGACCTTCAGAATGTTCTGGAAGCAGAATGTTCAGAAAGCACTGCTTCGGCGAATCAGAGCGACCTTCAGAAAGCCAGGGAACACACACAAAGCTCAGCCTTGGAGCGTCCAAAAGAGCGCTCGCAGGAAACAGCTGAAAGGATTCAGCAGTGCGGGGTGTGAGTGATTTGTGGGGAAATAGTGAAAATTCACTAGCGTTCGATTCCTTCACACACAGAAATCAACCCTGAGGCAAAACACAAATAACGAAGCCAGACCCGATTTCATTCCCCAAGTTTTTTTTTATATTTCTTTAAGTTTCTCATTTTTTCCTCTTTTTTCCCTCTAAATGGAGTGATACATCTACATAAATCAAGATTCATCGATGCCTCGCACTACAAGGACTTGACAAAAAGATCTTTTTTTTTCCCATTTCAGCTATTAAGAAATAAAAATCTTAATAAACATTTTTTTTTCTGTACATTCTGCAAGATATGTTTGGAATCCATAACAGAAGTCAGAAACGAAGCCCTCCTGACCTGGAGTCTCTCCATTTGTCCTCCCACAAGTTTTAATATTTAATAGCGCCCCACCCCCCGGACCCCTAGCTAAATTCACACCACGGCATACGTCCCCTTTTAAATTAGACACGGAGGGGAGGAAAACAAAGAAAAGAAAAACCCTTTGGATGCTGCAGACCCATGTTGAAGAGAACAGACAAACACAATCAGCAAAAAAAGACAAACATAAAAAAGAGAACAGAACACAAAACGTATGGAATCATATTGATCAGATGTTTCTGGATGCAGGCGTAGCAACGGCGCGATCGCAAACCACAAAGAACAGCCTGACGTCAGCTAGAGACTAGAGTCAGTTTGTTTGGTTTCATTTCGTTAGTCTACAGCACTTCCCGCAACGCACTGCTCCACATCATCTCCGGCACACGGATGCTAAAGGAACAAGCTGCTTGGCTAGCTAGCTAGCTTGCTAGTAACAACTCAAACACTGTTCATTCTTTGGAAGAGACGGTTCCTTTTGAATACGGCGCGCATGTTGTTTCATTTCTTTTTTTTTTCTTCTTTCGTGAAGGAGTTAAGCTGCTAACGTCTCTGGAGCCACAACAGGAGCGCCCCCTGGAGGCAACGGCCAGAAAAATACCAACGGTGCTCTGGGAGAACAGTCTTTTGCTATAGTCGTTGTTGGCATGGCACACGAGCCTCGAAGCAGAAAATGAAAAAAAGTGCAAGAAATCCAGAGCAAAGCTCAAAGCTCGGCGAGACCTCCACTGCGGGACCCAGAAAAGCTAAATCAAACCTACCAATGTTTTACAGTAGCAGTACAGCGAAGACCAACAGAGGAGTGAAAAGGAGCCACAAAAAAAAAAAGATTTAGTAAACAATTCTCTGGCCATTATATGAAGAAAAAAACCCCAGCTTCAATACTTCGCTTCCGGTAGAAGAACAGACAAGGCTTCAGTCGGTCCGTGTGAGGGAATTGGTCCTCTCTGGAGAACTAAACATCATGTAAGCCTACAGACACACTCAGACGCTTAAACAGGGCAGTGATACCAACAACTGAACGTGAGGATGAAAGTGCTCTAAACGCTGCCCAACAAGCAACAAGCAGAGGTGATCAACTGGCTTTATATGTAAAAACAGACAGGAAAAAAAAAAAAAAAAAAAATGCTACGGAAGCCCATTCTCACCAGACAGAGGAGAACAAATCAAAACTCATATTTTCTCTCTCCTGTACAGATTCTTCAGCGTCAAACTAAATACCTTCTTTGTCTAAATAAGAGTTATTACGCTTCCAGAGGGACATTATTTTGGAAGAATAATAAGTCTCTACTTCCAGAAAAAACTAAACAAAAAATTATTTGGAACATTTAGAGAGCGTCAATATAATTTAGGGAAACCTTCATCTTGAAATAGGTCAGTAGTGAAAGAGAGTAAACCAGTTTTTAACTATTAACATTACATTTTGAGAAAATTGTGTCAAACTGCTGCCAGAAACTGAGTTTATCTTCCTCTGCTTGGAGGGAATAGTAATATATTCGTCTGTTTATTCAAAACTAAATAAACAACAAAAGCAGAAGATGAAACAGAATCATGCTCAGCTTTGAAAAAAAGAAAGAAAAATGAAAGTAGGAAAGGCAGGACAGAAGACGGTGAGAGCTGTGAAAGTAAGGCATGCACGCTAGTTTTCTGAAATAGCACTGAGCGACTCGGCCGGAGAAAAAGAAAGCTATTCTTCAAGTCACTTACTGCGGTCCCTTTTTTATTTAGCCTAAACTCAACGCCTGATAAAATAAAAAACAAACAAAAACAAAACAGAAGAAAACAAGTAAGCCTACAGCATGAGCGATTCTCAGGTCTAGTCTATTAAGGGGGAGGTGTACTGAGCAGCAGTAGCGTAAAAATGAGAACTTGGACCGCAAAATAATAAACGAGCAGGCAGACGGACGTCATCGCTCCACTAAGTACTGTAGAAGTGTCTAAAGTGTCGGGCATTGTATCAGGTTTTCGTTCGTAGCTAATCTGGGCAGTTTGGATTTACAGAGTAAGGAACAAAGAAAGAAAGAATGAAAGAAAGCAAAACCCCAACATGAAACCCAAACATTCAAATGCAGGAACACTTTAAAATATACATATACATATAAATGTGTGAACACTTGAATCAGTAATGCACTCTCCTCGGCCTCCGCCGGCGTCGGAAAGGAGTCATTTTTACACAAGCGTTTCATGACAGAAAGCTTTTTTTTGTTTATGTTTTTTTTTCTCCCCTCCCAAGATCAATATTCATCTTGGGGGATTCACAAACGTTAGCACTGTACTGAAGTATTTAAGTACTTTGGGCCATGATGCCTTACAAGCACACACAATATGAGAGAATTTCTGCTGAACTACATGTACTGGTTGATAAAAAACAAAAAAAAAGGTGTCATAAATCATCATTTATCAACTAAAATTTACAAAATGGAGTTATTTTTTCCTCTACTGAAACTGTGATGGTGATAATCCAATGCTATGTCTATATATACTGTTTTTTTTATATACCCTTTGAATACTCATGTATTTATTCATTGATTTTTTTCAAACATTATAGAGATTTAATTTCTTATTATATATCAATAAATAAATAAAAACCATGATTTACTGTTTTTGACTTGACTACACCTTCCTCATGGTCTAACCGTGCCACTCTCTCCTAAAACGGTCCAGGAGAGCTTTCATGGAGGGGGCACCGCCTCTGATTACAGGAGGAAAAGAGAGAGAGAGAGAGAGAGAGAGAGAGAGAGAGAGAGAGAAAGAGAAAGAGAGAGAGAAAGAGAGAGAGAAAGAGAGAGAGAGAGACAGAGAGAGAGACAGAGAGAGAGACAGAGAGAGAGACAGAGAGAGAGACAGAGAGAGAGACAGAGAGAGAGACAGAGAGAGAAAGATGGAGGGGGAGGGAAGAGAGATAGAGAGGGATGGAGAGGGTGGTAAAGGAGGTTTCGAGCATGGCTGTGATTACGCCTGTGCGTTGGTGCCGTTTTTGTCAGGTGAGTTGGTGGCGTTAATGGAGTTTGCCGTTCCGTCTGGCTGTTTTCCATCTTTGCGCGGCGGCATCCTCTCGTTTATCCGGTCCAGACCGCGCGCCTCCTCGAAACTCTGGATTTTGTGCTGAGGGTTGAAGCCTTGAATTGCTGAAAAAGAGAAAAAGCCAAAAACAGAGAGATTAGTCAGAGTTCACAATGACGAACGCCAAAGACTGATCTTTTCATCACAGTCAGAAGTTCTGTGAACTAGTTGGAAATGCATCATCTAGTGCCACATTTAAACAGGCTGAAAATCTATGTATATTATATCTATAGTATAATGATGCACAAACAAAACATATAACCTATAATGTACATTTCCAACAGTTCATAATGTTCAGAGTTGTTAGCACAGATCTAAACTCATTTCCCAAAACAATCAAACCAGATAGTTAAAAACAAGTTACTGCTTTAATGACCATTAAAATACAAAATATAAATGAGCGCAATGTTCATCTACGCTGTTACTGTAACACACTGCCTCTTGGCTACTGCTAGCAGAACCTTTTCTCAGCCACACTGTGGCGCTATCATCACAAAGCACTCCTTAGTCCCTACAATGTTGTTCACAATCTTTGCTGTGTTTATCTGAAGACAACAGCATTAAAAAAATTATAATAATAATAAAAAATTCAAGAGGTTACAGGGACATTACTTACTTGATTAGGGGGGCCAAGTTAGCATGTTTATAATTAACGAGAAAGAAGAGACAACACTTATTAGAAGCCAGGAACACACAACACACAAGCCTTAGTTCTCCTTAGTTCTTAATTCCAGAGGGCCAAGTACACAGTTATGCGATCACAGGGGCAAATAGCAACTGAGTTTACAGGCTCCGCCCACAAATGTGATCATTAATATAGCTAGGGTAACTCATTCGACCTAATGAGAAAACTGAAGAACACAAATCAGTTTAGATTAAGCTGATACAGTTTCTTCATTAGATTGATTTGTTTTTAAACTGGGGTTTTTTGTAAAGCTTGTCCAGTGTTTGGGTTAAACTGAAGTAAATAAAGCAATTGGTATTTGCCCAAAACGAGTCCTACAACTGGACTACAACTGATTTTCTTTTAGCACAGACATATCAAAGCACTCAGACAGACAACACAGCTAGCTGCTCCAACACTCACTGTGTACCTGTATTTAAATGTCTCTGTAACTGGACTACACTAGCAAATAGAAGCCTAGTCTTTCACTGGCAGCACAACGCACTACACACACACACACCAGATAGGAGTTCAAATGGGAACAAAAAGCTGAAAGAAACACAAACAGAAACTGACTGGAGAAGCTCAACATAAAGAAGCTGCAATAATATTAATTATTATAATACAAATACTATTACTAATAATAATAGCTAAAAAGAAACTAACAAACAGACCGGCGTATCTAAATATTCTGCACAGAGGGAGAGCTCTGACGTTTCTCTTTCTGTCTTGCATTTTCATTTAACAGGAACTGACAGTGATAAAAACAGACTTCTCTCGCACTGTGGTATTCACACAATGAAAATGAAAATGTCAGTCGCACTATACATCGAGTGGACACTTGATGATTAACAAGTTCAAAAGAAAAGCTCCAAAGTTATTCGGTTACATTAACATCAAAATCAAGTTCCGACTATTCTATTTATTTTTTTGTACATTCAATACTTGGAAGATGTCACATTTTTGTTATAAAATCTAATAATATGTAATGTAAATATACATGTTTATCTGCAGAAACTGGGCTGCACTGGTTAAATTCCAGGCTGTTGATTATATTCTAAGGAAAATGTTGCAAGAGACATTTTATATTCACATTTTATAGTTTTATTTCCTCCCAATATGTTAAAATGAGTCGTGCAACAAAATTAGAAAAAAATTATGCCATAAAGTTTTTGTTGTAGAGGTACTCATTTACACTCAGTAATTTGCAAACTATTGTAATAATAAAAACAAAAAAACATTGCAATGACATCTGAGATAAAGCTGACTAGACTCAAAATCACTGCCTACAGTTTGAAAACCCCTAACCTAAAATAAAAAAGTACTGGCCTGCATTACAACAACACAACTAAGCATAAGGGAGCAACAGTAGCACATAGGAATAAAACAAATATAAATCAATAAATCAATAAATAAAAGGGGTGAGGGGGCGAAAAGGACTATACGGATTAACTACAGACAGACAGACAAACAGTCAGACAAACAGAGACAGACGTGTTGCGTACCTCGGGCCTCGGCTGCTTCTACGGTGGCTGTGTAAGCGTGAGTAGCAGTGGCATGCCCAACACGAACGGAGAGAGAGTGAGTCAAGTTATCAATGCAAATCAAAAGACCACCAAAACCCGCTTTTCCCAGCCCCCCCAGCACAGCCCCCCACCCCTACACATTCACAGCCCAGCACAGCCCCCCAAGACATGGTCAGAGCACGGTTAGTGCAGCCATTCAGACCCATTCTGAGCTAAACAACCCCGTTAGTTTTAGAGAAAATTATGCCTCTGAAACTTCTTTTTCTCAAAAAGCTCATTATATACACACACACATACATACCCTTTTTAAAGAGGGGGCAGCCAATCAGCACTAAGCTTATTTACATACATCTGTACATCTTATTTACAACAACCTGTTTAAAGGTTATAGAGATGTTGGAAAATGGTCATGTACTACATTTAAAGAATTGTACACATAAAACCACACACACATCGTAAGTGTGAACAATATTTACATTCATTATGTTATATGTATTATATTATATATTTTGCTACAAGACATTTGAATCACAATTGCGTGGCGTAGAGCAAAAATGTACATATTTATGCAGTGGGCTTATAGTTATGCATGAACACACATAAGAGTCTGTGGGAAAGTAGTGCAGCACAGGCCGGTGGTTTTAACAACATGCTAAAAAACCTGCATTACCTTGGCGACCAAAAAAAATAACAGTTAAATCTGCAGAGCAGCATTTCCCACAGTAATGGACATCAACTGAGGCCCACAGGATATCATCTAACAAGATCTAGTGGTGTGAAAACTACACTAAACTGATAACGTCTAAGGTCTTAAACAACAAACAGCTCATATGGTGAAAGCAGGGCTATAACATTTCCCAAACCCTTCGACCCTTCATAATCTAAATATTTATCAGAAACCACAGAACCAAAGCCTAGGGTTAAACATGCCTACACATGCTGCTCAGGATGCCAAGGTTGTGCTCGAGTAAATATTTATGCACTAGATCTGCAACAATACAAGATCTATACAGTCGTAAGGTAGGATGTCTAGCAGAAGGTGGCTAGCATGTTGGTTCGTGGCTAACACAGTCACCTCTCAAGTACAAGATGGGTTTAGAAATATAGACACACCCACTATCTAGCAGTAAAGCGTTCTCTGGTGAGACCAACAGCACTGAGTTACTGTCTACAATGTCTAACAAGGTCCAAGAAGACTTGCTGTGGGATCTCTGTTCACTACATGGAGAGCATTTTCAGTTCCTTACTTGGATTCACGTTAACTACTGTACTTTTATAATGCTGAATGCTCTAATAAACTTCAAATACAAAGATACACTAACAATCAAGACACCACTGTAACATACTGTATCAATTACAAATTGTGTAACCTTTTTTTTTAAACCAAGAAATAAATAAATACTTCTAAATCTTAAGACAAAAGTTTCAAAGGCATGTGTTTCTTTTCAACAGTAACTAAGCTGACCACATTAGTTTGATCCATTAGTAGAGGAGCAGTAGTGCATTAGTTAGAGCCACTGCAGTAAGAACAGTAAAGAGTTAGCATCAGAGCAGTAGTATGCATGCAGGCTGCAGGATATTAGTGAGAAGCGAATGTGTAGCACAAGCTGACACTGTCTGAGGTGACAGTATGTGTAATGTTGGAGCTGATAGCGCGAGAGGCTGGTGAACGTGTCCGTGTGGCCGAGAACAGGAAGCAGTGGCATGCTAACAATGGTGTGCTTAACTGGGTCACGCTGCATCACAGTCACACGGCTGAACCAGCCTTTCTGAGCATGACTAGTAACGGCTGTGTAAATCTCATACATCACAACCAATCAATTCAACTGGTTCAATTCAATGAATCACGTCAGACCTGTCTTATATTGGGTCAAATACTAGGAACGAGCACTTCTAGGTATTTGCAGAGATCTGAAAAGAACAAAAACGTGCTTCATAGAAGCCAGTGGGCAGTTGCTGATAAATCTATACATGTTCCGGCAAAAGCTGTAAAAAGTGCACTAACCAATTTATTTAAATGTAGTTTTATTTTTAATGGGTTTGTTGACGTAGTGATGACAAACGAAAGCTGAGAACAGCCGAGTAGCAGGTAAAAACAGCGAAGTACCATTAGAAGAAGTACACTCGTTAGTGTAATAGGTGAAGGACAGAAGTGTGTGGTTTGGGACACAGCACAAGTTCAATGGGGCAGTCAAATAATAGATGCACTGAAATAACGTGGAGGCAGCTTCTCTTTAAAATTTCCATTTTATGTACGATGCTGCGTTTACAGAGGGGGGCTTTTTTGCCTATTATCCCCCAAACCGCTAGCTGCTCATCACTTCTGATCGTTTAAGTGCTAGTGGACCCCGGCTGCCGTTCAGATGTGTTACAGCTAAAAATAAGTCTGAAAGGAAAAAAAACAACCAAACAAAAAAAAAAAAACAAAACATGCATGTTTTTTTTTTTTTTTTACTTAATTCCTGTGTATAGTCAGCATGTTCTGTCTTTGCGACTGCTGCACATTTGTGGTGACAATAGTACAAACAACTGGTTAGACACCAAAAAAGGAGTCACCATTTCACAGTGAGAGAGAAAGTGCAAACCCCACTGCTCAACGCTCAGTTCTTATTTCACTATTCATTTGCATAAAGTAAATTTTTTTACATTGCTGACTCCGCCCACTTTGCATCGCCATGTTTAGCTGCCTTCTGTTATTGGAAATTACCAGGTCTCACTGAACCAAGCAAGTTCAGTACTCACTTAGACAAAAGAATATCTGATACCTGTATCAAAAGAGTGGAACATCTCAAATAGACTTTATAGTAACACGATTTAAACCTTCTTTAGTAGAAACTGCCCACTGGATTCTATTATAAGTGAGTTTCAATTCAGCACATTTCTTTGTTCTTTTCAGAAGAATATGTCTAAATTCTGGTCTGTGGTAAGTGAAAATCCACATGTGGTAGAGTTCAGGGTGAAAATACTGGAGACCTCCTTTAAATACAATTATATAGCTAGAGGTAATGTCCACTAATGAAACACTGAAATATTTTGATTATTTAAAAAAGTGTATTTTTGGGATAATAGATGTAAAACATTCCACAAAAATAATGCAGCTAAATCACATTAGTACAGTCCAAGCTGGAGCATTATAACAGGGGTGCTCTAGGGGTTACAATACTAGAAAATCATTTCAGTAAGAAGGCTGATATGAAGGGTCAAACTATCCAGAGGAGCAGTGAGTGTGGGGGGTGGGGGGGTTTGTGTGGATGGACTTGAGAGATAAAGTATAAGAGAGATGAGTATAAAAGAGCAAGAAACAGCAGCAGGAGAGAGAGAAGAACAAAAAAGATAGAAATAGAAGAGCTAAGATAAAGAACAAAAAACAGAGAGGAAAGAAAAGAGAAAGAAAAAGACAGAAAGTGAGAGGGAGTTTATGCAGATGTGCAGAGTAAAAGCGGGGGATGGCACATAAGCGCAGGAGTAGTGTTTTAGTGTGTGTGTGTGTGTGTGTGTGTGTGTGTGTGTGTGTGTGTGTGTGTGTGTGCGTAGTCGTACCACTCTGCAGTGTTTGTCTGCCTCCAGACAGAACTCCCAATGGCAGCGTTCCAGTCGGGGTCAAACCCTTCAACTGCAACACGCTCTCATTCTCCTCCCTGAGGGAGGAAAAAAAAAACAAACAACCAACAACAACAAAAAGAAATAAAATCAGTAAAACAGAATACATATTTACAATATTTTATTTATAATATATTTATAATATTTTATTAATTATTTACTATCTGCTATTAATTACTCAGTAACTACAATAAAGCACTCAGTACCTTCTATTAATTATTCAGTAACTACAATAAAGCACTCAGTACCTGCTATTAATTACTCCGTAACTACTATAAAGCACTCAGTACCTTATATTAATTATTCAGTAACTACAATAAAGCACTCAGTACCTGCTATTAATTATTCAGTAACTACAATAAAGCACTCAGTACCTGCTATTAATTACTCAGTAACTACTATAAAGCACTCAGTACCTGCTATTAATTACTCAGTAACTACAATAAAGCACTCAGTACCTGCTATTAATTACTCAGTAACTACTATAAAGCACTCAGTACCTGCTATTAATTACTCAGTAACTACAATAAAGCACTCAGTACCTGCTATTAATTACTCAGTAACTATAAAGCACTCAGTACCTGCTATTAATTACTCAGTAACTACTATAAAGCACTCAGTACCTTCTATTAATTATTCAGTAACTACTATAAAGCACTCAGTACCTGCTATTAATTACTCAGTAACTACAATAAAGCACTCAGTACCTGCTATTAATTACTCAGTAACTACTATAAAGCACTCAGTACCTGCTATTAATTACTCAGTAACTACAATAAAGCACTCAGTACCTGCTATTAATTACTCAGTAACTATAAAGCACTCAGTACCTGCTATTAATTACTCAGTAACTACAATAAAGCACTCAGTACCTTCTATTAATTATTCAGTAACTACTATAAAGCACTCAGTACCTGCTATTAATTATTTAGTAACTACAATAAGGCACTCAGTACCTTCTATTAATTACTCAGTAACTACTATAAAGCACTCTACCTTCTATTAATTACTCAATAACTACTTTAACTCACTCAGTACCTTCTATTAATTACTCAGTAACTACCATAAAGCACTCAGTACCTTCTATTAATTATTCAGTAACTACAATAAAGCACTCAGTACCTGCTATTAATTACTCCGTAACTACTATAAAGCACTCAGTACCTTATATTAATTATTCAGTAACTACAATAAAGCACTCAGTACCTGCTATTAATTACTCAGTAACTACTATAAAGCACTCAGTACCTGCTATTAATTACTCAGTAACTACAATAAAGCACTCAGTACCTGCTATTAATTACTCAGTAACTACTATAAAGCACTCAGTACCTGCTATTAATTACTCAGTAACTACAATAAAGCACTCAGTACCTGCTATTAATTACTCAGTAACTATAAAGCACTCAGTACCTGCTATTAATTACTCAGTAACTACTATAAAGCACTCAGTACCTTCTATTAATTATTCAGTAACTACTATAAAGCACTCAGTACCTGCTATTAATTATTTAGTAACTACAATAAGGCACTCAGTACCTTCTATTAATTACTCAGTAACTACTATAAAGCACTCTACCTTCTATTAATTACTCAATAACTACTTTAACTCACTCAGTACCTTCTATTAATTACTCAGTAACTACCATAAAGCACTCAGTACCTTCTATTAATTATTCAGTAACTACAATAAAGCACTCAGTACCTTCTATTAATTATTCAGTAACTACAATAAAGCTCTCAGTACCTGCGATTAATTACTCAGTAACTACTATAAAGCACTCAGTAACTGCTATTAATTACTCAGTAACTACTATAAAGCACTAAGTACCTGCTATTAATTACTCCGTAACTACAATAAAGCACTCAGTACCTTCTATTAATTATTCAGTAACTACAATAAAGCACTCAGTACCTGCTACTAGTTATTCAGTAACTACTATAAAAGCACTCAGTACCTGCTATTAACTATTCAGTAACTAGTATAAATTATTCAGAACCTGCTATTATTTATTCAGTAACTACTATGAATTATTCAGAACCTGCTATTAACTATTCAGTAACTACTATGAATTATTCAGAACCTGCTATTGACTATTCAGTAACTAGTATAAATTATTCAGAACCTGCTATTATTTATTCAGTAACTACTATGAATTATTCAGAACCTGCTATTAATTATTCAGTAACTACTATGAATTATACAGAACCTGCTATTAATTATTCAGTAACTACTATGAATTATTCAGAACCTGCTATTAATTACTCAGTAACTACTATGAATTATTCAGAACCTGCTATTAATTACTCAGTAACTACTATGAATTATTCAGAACCTGCTATTAATTATTCAGTAACTACTATGAATTATTCAGAACCTGCTATTAACTATTCAGTAACTACTATGAATTATTCAGAACCTGCTATTGACTATTCAGTAACTAGTATAAATTATTCAGAACCTGCTATTATTTATTCAGTAACTACTATGAATTATTCAGAACCTGCTATTAACTATTCAGTAACTACTATGAATTATTCAGAACCTGCTATTGACTATTCAGTAACTAGTATAAATTATTCAGAACCTGCTATTATTTATTCAGTAACTACTATGAATTATTCAGAACCTGCTATTAACTATTCAGTAACTACTATGAATTACTCATTACCTGCTATTAACTATTCAGTAACTACTATGAAGCACTTAGTAACAGCTATTAATTATTTAGTAACTACTATGAATTATTCAGTGCCCATGATGCAATATTCACAATATACTATTAATTATTTACTGATTACTTCTAAACTAACACGTAATCTGTGTAATGAATGAACTGTGAAGTGTGGATCCATACATAGGTCTTTGTACGGCTGTGTGTGGAGGGATAGTGTTCACGGTGTGTGAATAAGTGTGGATGTGAGTGTGTGAGACTGCGTGTGAAAACAGGCTTCCCCAAAGAGCTTTCTGTGTGAAAGTGCATGTGTGTTCACCTCAGTACAGAGAAAACTCGGGCCATCTTGCCAATGGCACGGATCTTATTTCTGATCACCTCCTTACGGACAGCCGGAGCACCACCTGTCACAAATACAGGGCGAGTTAATTTCCTTTGAGGCTGAAATACTCTTTTCCATCGCTGGCAGAAAAACAGCTCTGGAGCTTGTGTGGATGTTCTGGTCTTTTGTTCCTCTCTAAAAGGAGCTGTGAATTTTTGTTCATTTTTTTTACTGGCTGTATTTTCTATTCACTGTCAAGTAAAGAACAGCGTTGCTCAAAATCCTGAATTCTTCTGCAGCAAATCAGCACCAACCATTCACACACCGGCCAACCTGGGAACAGTTTTAGAGTAGCAACTGACTGCGGCGGCACGGTGCAGCGCAGCGCGAGGTCAGGTACATTACTGATCAGTATTGATTGAGTTCACATGCTCACTCATCACAACTTATTACTAAGGACATAGTACCCACTCACCACCATATCTAGTTATTCAACATACTGAAGAAAACATACATTGAAGACAACAAAAACTCTTTAATGAAAAGGCAATAAATTTCTCCGTGTTCTGTGCTTTTAATGCACTTCACATTTTGAAACATGTTTCAGTGCTTTCACCGAGACATTTGCCATTAGATAACTGAAAAATATGCCCATAAACAGATCTTAAACTTAAAACGAGCTGTCAAGTCAACGAATGCACAGAAAGTCAATGGCCTTTCGTGTATTTTGAAATGACAAACAGTAGCAGCAACACAATACAATAAAAAAAAATATTAAGATATAAGCCCTTTAAATTTGGGCGGGATTATTTAAGAAATCAAAATTCAATTTGGTGTGTTTATGTTTATTTGAATAGGCACTACAAGTGCTTTTCTGTTGAATCTGGTAGTTTATGGTTATCACACTGTCATTCGGTCATCGGTGGTTCAGGACCCCCCCCCCCCCCCCAACATAAAGAAAACTTAAACTTTCTTCTCTTTGGACCCAGCATGTGAATGTTCCCATCATTTGTCCCATCACCAGCTACTGTGGGGTTGCTCATGTTACTGTGGCCACATGGGACTCATCAGAAGAGAAATTACATGGGAAGTATATATTTTAAAAAAAAAATTAATCACACAGAAATAGGCACAGTTGTGAAGTAACCAATCATGTGAAGAACAAGTGAATGGCATTCCTGTAATCCAATTCCTGTAATCAGATGACTGGGGCAAGTGCTCTTAATAAAGGCTAATACAATACTAGAAGTCAAATAAAGCCAAGCCTATAAAGGAAGTGATTTTAAATAGTGACCAACACACATGGAAACCAGTTACACTGCAGGCAGAAGAGGGAGAAACAGTGCAGGTTGTCATTTAGATTCTTACTGTAAACGAGTGTTGGTTAGATTATGCTGGTGGGGTTCAGCTCTTCTCCAAATGATGAACTATACAGGGAATTGTGTGCTAACAGCGTCCCCTGTTAGAAAAAATTTAGACTACAGGAGTTGCAAACCCATGACCACAAGCTTGGTGTTTTCTGCTCTTACAACAGAGGCTCTTAAAAGCCTTCAGGAAACTACAAAGTACATATTAAAAATAATTTCATATCTTTTAGTGAGCTGTTTAAAATTCAATTAGTGCTTTAGGTTTCGCAGTTGTCTTTCCCAGCACTCCAAGGATCGTCTATCATTCCAGAGCATCAGTAGTAGCAACTTCAGTAGTCACAAATTAAAATTAAAATTAAAACTACTGAAAATGGATTTAAACCAAACATTTATGATTAAGGACATATTTCTTAACCATAATAAATTAATAGAATTATCACATACTTGATTTCAGCCTAGCTGAAGTGATGGTGTCTGTTGAAGCTGATTTAGAATCACATCTGCGTGTTTTCAACAGATAAAACGAAACCTTGCTTGCATTTAAAAGTACAGCTGAATTCTTCATCAAAGTGAAGACGTCTGCTTCGCAATGTCATTGTTAGCCACCGTAATCAGGCAGTTAGGCAGCAAGACGGCGGATCAAACGAAATGTTAGATCCTTCTCTCCCTGAAGGGATCAATAACCCCCATTTCTAAAACTCTCAGGGCCCAA